>PELF01000003.1:0-2400000 GCA_003709005.1 Magnaporthales sp. P1609
CTGGGCTTGGTAGCAGACCTCGAAAAAGGACGTAAAGGTGGGCTGAAAATCGCCACACACGCCTGCCGGTGGCCATATGTTGCTGTATAACGCATCGCGCTCCGAGCCGATGTCGTAGGACTCCTAAGTGCCAATCTGATGAGCTACCTGCATTATATGTATATCAAAGGTACATAGATCTAGGGGCTTTACCTTCATATCCTTTAGTAATGGCGCCGCATAGGACGTGTTATAACTTGACACGGCCGATATATTCTCAATCCCAAAGGCGCTGTAGCCTCGATGAGGATTAGCTGTCGGGGGATGGGGCGCCTTGAGTTTCTCCTCTACGGGAAGATTACAAAATTTACGGCCCTGAGGAGAGATGGAGTTAGTACAAGTCTGCGACAAACATTCTTCAATGCAAAGACAAAGAAAAAAAGAAGAAGAAGAAAAAGGCTTCTTACAATCTCAAATGCGCTGTCAATATCTGCGGTAGGTACCCCATGGTTCACTAGCCGAGCAAAGCCATGCTGTCTGAGATCCGACACCAAGGCACTGCACAATTCATTGTGCTCAGCTGGATCAAGACTGTAAAAGCGCGAGAAGTCCAGTTGTGTATACATGGTGTGTCGTGTCTGTATCTCTCAGACATACTTTTCTTTAAGTTTTAAAGCATGCCGCCATACACTTACTATTGCCCAACACCTCTTACCATCCCATTTATTGCTGCTGTGGACATGATTTACGTTGATGCCAGGTCACATTTAGACCGAGTCAGTGCGTCATGTACCCGAGAAATTGGCTTTTTCTGCCTGCCTTTATTTTTAACATTTGAGCAAAGATAAGAGATCGTCGAATGATTCAAGCTCTGGCTGCATTAAGAGTTAGATGTATCGCTTGGGTCCCAGTAAGTGTGGAGAATCATATCGACCAGAAGCTAGCCATAGTCCAGACGTGACAAACGTCCTGAGTAACCCCTTTATGCCATGAAAATCTTGTTTGATTACAAGCTCGTACAGTCAACCAGGATAATAAAGGTCACTACCAGGGTACTTTGCAGGGTATATAGCAGGTACAAAACTGGGTCTTTTGGTGGGATTGCAGGCTTTTAAATTGAACAACGAAAAAGTTACTGGAATAATTGGCAAAGTCCAATTTCATCTGGTAAGGGTATCGCATGTATTAATCCTATATATTTTGCCCTTCCAATACCTTTATATCCACTTGCGTAATAAATCGACCAAAAATATTCACATTATACCCTGCAAAATACCCTGGTAGTGACCTTTATTATCCTGGTTGACTGTATGTCCACCGACCCTTGTATGCAGCCCCCTGTATATCGTTATCAACCGCATGGGAATGTCTGGGCCGCACGACGGCTTGACTTCTTGGATTATGTAGTGCAGCTAATACTCCCAACAACCAACTTGATATTGTCCATATAGACTTTGATTGTTGGTTAACGTAGACTTTGTTTTAAATCTGAATGCTAAGATACCTTGGTTACAAAAGCCCTACCAGAGGCCCAAGTCTAAGATATCCATACACCCGGGTAACCAACTCCGAATATGGACTCATTTCAGGAGAAATCGCACACAGAATCCTTCAACACGACTTTAACATTGGACGAGTCTGGGAACGCCGAAGCTCTTGTACCTTCGCAACTTGAAATCGACCAGATCTGGGAAACAAATGCTTGCGTACTAGACCAGATACAAGGATGCGTTCATCATCTCATCAGCGAGGTTGCCGCGAGGAAGCCCGAGGCCCCGGCCGTCTGCGCCTGGGACGGAGACTTCACCTACGATGAGCTAGACAGCCTGTCGACGAATTTAGCTGTGAGGCTGGTCAAGCTGGGCGCAAACCCGAGGTCGACCATTCCGATCCTGTTCCCTAAGTCGCGGTGGACCAGCGTTGCCATGCTGGCTGTAATCAAAGCCGGATGTAGCGCAGTCGCGCTCGACGGTACACAGCCTGACACTAGGCTGCGGTCTATCGTGCAGCAGACGAAGCCGCCGCTGATGGTCGCATCGGGGAATTACCATGCCAGGGCATCTGGTCTGGTTAATGGCGTGCCGGTGGTGCAGCTCGATGATGTGTTTTTGGAAACTACCTTTGCCTATACAGCGGAGCTACCTGACGTGTCTCCGTCAGATACAGTCTATATTTCTTTTACCTCGGGGACAACTGGAGAACCCAAGGGGGCTTGCATTAGCCACGCCAATGTCAGGAGTGCGGTCCAATACCAAGGTAGAGAGCTCGGTTTTGGGCGCGACTCACGCGTCTTCGACTTTGCCCCTTATTCGTTCGACGTGGCGTGGAGCAACTTTTTGCATACTCTGTGTGCTGGCGGTTGCCTCTGCGTCGCGTCTGAAGAAGACATGCTCAGCGACTTGTCGGCGGTCGTGACAAAGATGCGGGCAACACTAATTAATATTACACCGACTGTTTTGCGCACAATCAGCGTTGTCCCGCCCAGTCTCAAGTCGGTTCTGCTCAGTGGCGAGATTCCCTATCGAGAGAACGTGACGAAATGGGCTGGGAAAGTCAGGCTTTGTAAGTTGTTTGTGTTTTCCGACTGCTGCTGTGTCCTGGTATATTACTTGACCGACTGACTGAAAACGTCGAAGTGAACACGTACGGCCCGACTGAGTGCACCTTTAAGTGCGCCTTTGCAGAGATTGATCCTGGCCAGCAAGACAGGCCACATCTTGGAAAGGGGGTAGCGTTCGCCCTTTGGATTGTCAACCCTAGCGACAGTACCAAGCTGGCTCCTGTGGGTTCAGTAGGGGAGCTCTACCTCGAGGGGCCACTCGTCGGTCAAGGCTACCTGGCGGATCCGGTTAAAACCAACTTGGCCTTCATCCAAGATCCACCATGGTTGCTTGCAGGGAGTAGCAAGCATGCCGGAAGATGTGGAAGGTTGTACAAGACGGGAGACCTGTTCAAGTACGACTCCAACAGGAACCTGGTCTTCGTGGGCAGGAAGGAAATTTCACAGTTGAAAATCAGAGGCCAGAGGGTGGAAATTGGCGACGTCGAGCATCATGTGCACGCCAGCCTGGACGATGCACTCCCGATCATCGTGGACGCCATAACCCCTCTCGGCACCGACATGTCTTCGCTAGCACTTTTTGTAGTGACCAAGGACATGGAAGCTAACCAAGTCAGAGCCCTTATGGACGGCTTGGCAGAGAAGCTACGCGAGGTGCTGCCCGCCTTTATGATTCCAAGGGCCTATCTGCCCGTGGACGAGATCCCTGTCGCATCGACGGGGAAAGCAGACAGGCGGCGCCTCCGCGAGTTTGGCGGTGCCATGACGTGGCAACAAATTGTCACATTGCAATCCACCATTATGTCTGTGAAAAGTCACACCGAGCCATCGGACGATATTGAGCGACAGCTGCGCCATATCTGGGCAGAAGCTCTCGGCCTGGAGATCTCTGGCATTAGTACCAACGACAGCTTCCTAGGCCTTGGCGGCGATTCTATATCTGCCATCCGAGTTGTGGCAGCGGCAAGGGAGAAGAGCTTGTCGATAACGGTGGCAGATTTATTTCAAAGCGCAACGATGGTAGAGCTAGCCAACAGTGCTCGGCGGCAAAATCCTTTAACAAACGAGGAGCCCGTCGTGCCATTTACACTACTCAAAGGCCTGAGAGATTCGGCTGCTGTTTGCGAGGATGTAGCCTCCATATGCGGGGTCGCATCAGGAGATATCGAGGATGTTTACCCCTGCACGCCATTACAGCAAGGAATGCTGGCAATATCAGCCAAGAGCGCAGCAACAGCAGCATCAACATCAGCAACCCAAAACAATGGGCCCGATTTTGTGTCCAGGACCGCTTATGAGCTGCCGGCGAAAGTTGAGATGGATGTATTCGAGGAGGCTTGGGCACAGACCGTCCAGCGAGCCACCATAATGCGGACGAGGATAGTAGACGTTGCTGGTGAGGGCCTCGTGCAGGTGCTCATCAAGCCCTCGATATCACTCGGGCGCTTTTCGAGCATAGTTGAGTTTCTCCAAGTCGCCGTGCCCATGGGATTAGCGACTCCTCTCTGTCGAGCCGGGCTTGTTGCGGGCGAATCTCGCCACCTTTTCGTATTCGAAATGCACCATGCCATATTTGACGGTTGGGTCACCAAGCTCATCCTGGAAGCCCTCGAGGCGGCTTATTTCAAATCGACCGAGAAGCCCCTTGCTCCCTTCCAACCCTTTATCCGTCACGTGCTGAAATGCGACAACTCGGATGCAGCGGCCTTTTGGCAGCGCCAGCTCGCCGACTCGGCAGCCGCCACGTTTCCACCACCCAACTATTCCCCCGGGGAGAAACGCGACTTGAGCCACACCGCACATGGGCTACAGTGGCGGCGCTCGGGTGTCACGCCGTCATCAGTGGTACGGTCTGCGTTGGCCTTGCTGATGGCATCTTACACAAACTCGAGCGAGGTTTTGTTCGGAGTGACCGTCAGCGGCCGGACAGCCCCAGTAAAAGACGTAGAGTACATCGCCGGCCCGACCATAGCCACGGTTCCCGTCCGCATTAGCTTCGACTGGGATCAGACCGTGCGGTCTCTGCAGGAGCAGGTGCAGCAACAGGCCGTCGACCTCCACCGGTACGAGCAGTATGGTCTATCGCGCATTCAAAGAATCCACGAAGAAGCGAGCCGGTTCCAGCTTTTGCTGGTCGTCCAGCCTGTTCACCGTGGTCAGCCTCGTCCTGACGGGCTCTTCACGGACGCCAAGAGCATCATCTCGGCGGGCTCGGATCAAGTACACCTGGCGACCAAAGACGGCGACGCGGACAGCGTTGCGATGTACAATTCGTACGCCATCATGGTCATATGTCAGCTGCAGGACGATGGTTTTGTCCTGCAGATTAGCTACGACTCGGGGGCCATCGAGACGGCGGCAGTTGAGCTGCTCGTCACGCATCTGGAGCAGCTGGTCCGCCAATTGTGCGATGAACAGCTTGAAGAATCCACACTGCGTAGACTCTCACCCGTTACCCAAAACGACCTCGACCGGATATGGACATGGAATCAAAATGATCCGAAAGCAGCAGCGGCAGAAGATAGACTCGTAACAAGCATGATAGATGAGTGGGCTACCACCAACGCGGATGGTGTAGCAGTTGCCTCTTGGGACAGAGTTTTGACGTACCGGCAACTAAGGGATCTGTCGGAGAGTCTTGCCGACCGTCTGTTGCTACAAGAGGGCATGGATCGTGGATCTTTGGTCATCCTGAGCTTTGAAAAGTCGTCATGGATGGTCGTATGCATGATCGCCGTGCTGAAAATTGGAGCCATCGCACTGCCAGTCTCCTCGCCTGCATCGAGCCAGCGGGCATTGGAAATCAACAAGGAGGTGCAGCCCAAGCTGGTCCTGACCTCAGGCCCGGCAGAGGAGAGCCCATTCTACCCACATGTGCTCACAGTGTCCATATCCGATCTGGCTGTTGACGAAGAGTGGCTTCACGTCCCCGAGCAGCAGCAGCAGCAGCAGCAGCAACAGCACAAATGCACGCCGTTGAGCCCGGCCCTGGTTCTATTCACCTCTGGGTCAACAGGAACGCCAAAGTCCATCCTATGGAGCCACGAAACACTATCGAGCAACGTACGTGCGGCATGCGACGCGTTTGCCATTACCTCATGGACAAAAACCTTTCAATTTGCTGGCTACGAATTCGACGTGAGCACGGTAGAGTCCCTAGCGACTTTATCAGCGGGCGGCACGCTATGTATCCCGTCAGAGGCGGATAGGTCAAACCGGCTTGCTGACGCCTTGAACGAATCCCAAGCCAACTGGGTGTGCCTCACGCCGTCGGTATCCGAGACCTTGAGCCCCAAGGAGCTTGCATTTCTCAAGACGATCGTTTTTGCGGGCGAGAAGCTACTGCCGAACATCACGTCCAAGTGGGTAGAGACTTTGGATGCGGTTTACAACTGGTATGGGCCAGCAGAGGCGTCAGTCGCTACTTGCTGTCTGGTACAAAAAGCAGAACCTTGGAGCCCCGGCATGATTGGAAAGAGCAGTGGCGGCGGGCTTGCTTGGCTGGTAGATCCCAGGGACCGAAACCTTCTTTCCGCCATCGGAGCCGTCTCGGAGCTCTGCATCGAGGGTCCAATTGTTGCCCAGTATTCCGGGCAGAGCAGCCTGAGACTCAACAAAGAATCATTTTTCTCGCCGCGGTGGCTTCAAGACGGCTACGAGAAACTCGCGATACATGGACGACAGGCTCGGTTGTACCAAACTGGTGACCTCGTTCGATACAATGGCCGCGGACAAGTCGTTTTCCTCGGCCGTAAGCACGAATCACAGAGGAAGCTTAGGGGCCAGAGGGTGGACCTTGGCGAGATTGAGCTTCGTGTACGAGAATTTCTAGCAGGGAAGCTCGAGGTGACGGTAGTGGCTGATATATTCTGCCCAGATAAGAGTGAAAATGAAACGTTGGCACTTTTTGTCAGCCCTCTTGGCTTATTACCCAATCCCAGAGATGACATTGCCAACTATCTTAAGCAGGCACTGCCAGTGGATGACCTGGAACAGGAGCTGCTGACGCGTCTTCCAGTTTACATGATACCAAAAGTTTACGTCCCCCTGGAAAAGATGCCCACGAACCACTCGGGCAAGACGGATAGGAGGCGCCTGCGTCAGATCGGCAGCTCCCTCGCCCATGCGGACTTGGCTGCGATGCAGCCCTCACGAAAAGCCGCAAGACGGCCGTCCACGGCCATGGAGAAGCGCTTGCAACAGCTCTGGGCAGCCGTGATTGGTATCGACATGAGTGCTATTTACGCCAACGACAACTTTCTGCGTTTGGGAGGCGACTCCATCACGGCTATGCGGTTGGTCTCGTCGGCGCGCCACCAAGGTCTCACTTTGACCGTTGCCGACGTCTTTCAGTGGCCCCTGCTCGAGGATATGGCAAAGTGCATCAAGTACGATGAGACGGACCCCAAAGAACTAGCAAAGATTGCTCCCTTTTCCCTGCTCGATTCTGCAATCGATTCGGCTACGGTTAGGGCACACGCAGCGCGGGCGTGTTCAGTCCAAGAGTCCCGCATCACCGACGTGTATCCGTGCACACCTCTTCAGGAAGGACTGCTTGCTTTGGGGACGAAGGAGCACGGGCAATACGTCTCGCGGAGCGTGTTGAACCTTCAGCCGGATATAGATCCGGACAGGCTCGCAAAGGCATGGTCGGCCACTGTAAGCAAGCTGCCGTTGTTAAGGACGCGCATTATCGACCTTCCTGGGCAGGGCCTAGTTCAGGTCGTTCTGGATGATTTGCCACTCGAATCTACCGTCGATCTAGACGCTTTTCTCCGCAGGGATCAAGAGACACAAATGGGTTTGGGCACGGAGCTCTGCCGCGCCGCCATGGTCGACCGCAGCTTTGCGCTCACAATGCATCATTGCACTTATGACGGCAACACGCTGAAGATGATTTTAGAACAGCTTGAGAATGAATATCTTGGGAGGCTTGGGCTGCCTACCACACCTTTTCAAAATTTTATTGATCACGTCGCCAAGATGGACGTCCAAAAAGCCGCCGAGTTGTGGAAGGCGAGGTTGTCCGGTACCGAAGCCGCCCAGTTCCCGGTCCTCCCTTCGGCAACCTACAAGCCACAATCCAACCAGAATGTTGAACGAGATATCACTGTCGGTTGGCCAAAGGTAGGGGTGACACCGGCAACCGTTATCCGCTCGACCTGGGCGGTGCTGGCTTCCCAGTACACCAGGTCCAACGACGTCTTGTTCGCGGTTACGGTCAGCGGGAGACAGGCAAACATGAAGGGGATAGAGAACTGCGTCGGCCCGACAATTTCCACGATCCCTGTCGTTGTCGGTATGGACGGCGCTGAGACGATTCAAGCCTTCCTATCCCGCCTGCAAAGCGAAATGATGGAGACGAGCTCCTACGAGCAGTTTGGCCTTCAAAACATCTATCGCGTCGTGGCGAATCTGGATCCTCGACACATTCAGACGCTGCTCGTCGTCCAGCCGGTGGCCGAGGGCAAGGGTCTCGACAAAGACAGTCTTTTATTCAAGGCCCGGAGTTTCTCGTCAAACGTCGACACCCTGGGCGTCGACCCCTTTAACAACTATGCGCTCCAGGTCATGTGCGAGCTGAAGTCGGATGGCGTGCGGCTGCGTATGAGCTTTGACAGCAAGCTTCTGGATCAGGGGCAGATGCGTCGCATGGCCTGCCAGTTCGAAACGATCCTGCGACAGCTTTGTGCGGGGGAAATGGCTGCGAGCCCTCTCGACATGGTCCAGACCGCCAGTGATGAGGATTTGGACGTGTTTTGGGCCCAAAACTCCAGTCTTCCACAGGGTGGCGACCTGTTGGTGCACGAGTCCATCTCCCTCGGGGCCAAAAATCAGCCAGACTCGACAGCCATCGACGCATGGGATGGAAGTTTCACGTATCGTGAACTGGACGAACTGTCTACGCTGATAGCCTACAGCTTGGCTGGCATGGGTGGCATCGTCAAAGGGTCCGTGGTTGCTCTGTGCTCGGAAAAGTCAAAATGGATGCCGCTGCTCCAGGTTGCCGTCTTCAAGGCCGGCGGCATCACGGTGCTTCAGTCCACGGCTGTACCAGAGCTTCGGATGGCAAAGGTATTTCAGAACATTGGCGTGAAGCTGGCCGTTGTGTCGGAATCTCGTCTCCAAGTCGTATCAAAGCATGTCCGCTGCTTGACTGTTGGCCAACTTTTGCAGATTCCCCAATTGCCAAGCAGTGACGACGACAAAACAGCCACCACCACGACTTTGCCGATGCTGAACATGGCCAGCCCGGCAGCAATATTGGTGTCTTCGGGCAGCACGGGCGAGCCAAAGCAGGTCCTCTGGAGCCACGGCACCCTCTCGTCCAACGTCAAGGCCCATGGGCAATATCTCGGCGTCCACTCAGGAACGCGCGTCTTCCAGTTTGCGTCTTACGACTTCGACATCGCCAACATCGAGTCGGTGTCGACGCTCGTCCACACGGGCTGCCTGTGCATCCCTTCTGAATCCGAGAGGCTCGACGGGCTGGCCGCCACTATAAACCGCTTCCAGGTCGACTTCATGAGCATCACCCCGTCCACCGCCAGGGCGATAAGTCCCCAAGACCTGACAAGCTTGAAAACGCTCGTGCTTGCCGGCGAGAACCTGGCCAACGAGGACGTGCAGAGGTGGAAGGACAAATGTCCGGTGTTCAACTGGTACGGACCCGCCGAGCATCCGGCGTCCATCATGACCGCCAGCGACGAGACGTGGCACACCGGAGTCATTGGACAGGTATATTCCAAGCAGCCCGCTCTATTTTGGCTGGTGGATCCGGAGAACCCAGACAAGCTCGTGCCTTTTGGCACCGTGGGTGAGATCGCCCTCGAGGGGCCGCTGTGTGCCGACGGCTACGTTGCAAACGACGCCATGACTAGGCAGCGCTTCCATGACAATCTCAAGTTTCTCTCAAAGGGCCACGGACAAGTTCGGGGAAGAAAAAGTCGGGTATACTGCTCGGGAGACCTGGGAAGATACGAAGCAAGCGGCAATCTCGTGTACGTGGGTAGGAAGGATGGCCAGATCAAGATTCGCGGCCAGCTGGTGGCTCCAGAAGAGGTCGAGGCGCAGATACGGCGATGGCTAAACGACGACGTCGAGGTGGTGGTCGACGTCGTATCCCGAGATGGGACCAGTCACACACTCGTCGCCTACGTTACCGCCGAGACTAGAGAGGACGCAGAGCTGATGACGTCGGGGCTGAACGATAAGCTCGAGGCGGTGTTGCCGAGATACGCCGTTCCATCGTATTATATCCCCGTGCCCGTCATCCCCACGAATGCATCTCGCAAAAAAGACCGCAAAAGGCTCCGAGAGATTGGCAACGTGTATGAGCCGCCGAAAAGCACCACCGGTCGTCGGCGCCGGGCACCAGCCACCACGGCCGAAAGAGCTCTTCGGGAGCTCTGGTCGGCGGCACTCGGGATTGACGCCGAGGCCATCTCGGCAAACGACAGCTTCCTTCGTGTCGGCGACTCCATCCAGGCCATGCGCCTGGTCGGCATGGCTCACCAGCAGGGACTGGTGCTTAGCGTGGCAGACATATTCCAACACCCGGTGCTCCAAGACATGGCCAAGTGTGTTAGGAACAGGGTATATAACAACAACGACGGCGGCGGCAGCGACTTTTATGATGAAAAGACCGTTGCTCCTTTTGCACTGCTCCAACCAAGCTTAGACCAGCTGAATGTATGCCGAGAAGCCGCATTGTTGTGTGGTGTGGCTGAGAATGACATTCAAGACGTCTTTCCCTGCACACCGTTACAAGAGGGTCTTTTGGCTCTGACCATGAAGTCACCAGGTGCCTACACCGGTCGCAACATACTCCAACTCGCCCCAACCGTAGACCTTGACCGATTCAAACAATCTTGGAAGAAGACGTGCCACATGTTTCCCATCCTGCGGACACGAATAATTGATCTGCCCGACCAGGGTCTGGTGCAAGTCGTCGTTCGAGAGCAGGACTCCTGGACAGGGGAAGGGGATCTCGACGAGTACATGGCCAAGGAGAAAAAAGCCTCCATGGGCCTGGGGTCGCGTCTCATGAGATGTGCCATTCTGACGACTGCCGCTTCCCAGACCAAGGCTTTCTACTTTGCCCTCGCCCTACACCATTCCGTCTATGATGGGCTAACCATGCCAATGATTCTCGAGACGCTGGAGAACATCTACCACGGCTTGGCTCCACTACAACCTTGCCCTTTTCAGGACTTTCTCAAGTATCTTCATGAGCGAGACCACAAGGCCGAGGTTGAATTCTGGGAGTCACAATTCTCTGGCTTGGAAGCGGCGCCGTTCCCCAGCCTGCCAGCTGCTAACTACGAGCCCAAGCCTGATTCCGAGCTCACACGCCAAATTTCAGACTTGGTATGGAGGGAAGACGATGTCACTCCGTCAACCACACTGCGTTCCGCCTTTGCAGTCCTCTGCTCCCGCTATTCCAACTCGACCGACGTCGTATTCGGCACAATCGTTGCTGGTCGAAAGGCACCCGTTGGGGGTATCGAAAGGATCGCCGGGCCGACGATTGCTACCGTGCCGATCCGTGTCAAGCTCGATGCCGAGGCACGCGTGCTGCAGCTTTTGCAGTCGGTGCAAATGCAGGCCACCGACATGATTCCCTGGGAGCAGACTGGGCTCTCGTCCATACGCCAGCTCAATGCAGAGGCGCAGCAGGCCTGCCAGTTCCAGACGCTGCTGGTCATTCAACCCGGGCAGCAGCAGACTTTCCAAGATAGCGGCCTGTTCGTGTCGGAAATAGAGCATGCCAAGTCCGATAGCAACGCCTTTGGCTCTTATGCTCTCGCTTTGGTATGCACACTCGAGCCGGGCCGACTGTCGCTCGACTTTCGCTTCGACTCTCACGTTGTAAGCCATGACACGATTGAAAGAATGGCGCATCACTTTGAGCACTTGCTCAGGCGTCTTTGCACTTTGGCCATCGACCAAACCATGCTTGGCGATATCACACTTACAACTGATCGGGACCTCGATCAGATCTGGAAGTGGAACGCTGATGACCTGGAAAGGGTTGATACTTGTGCCCACGACCTCATCACACAAACCGCCAGAGTCCATCCCAAGGTCACAGCAATTTCTGCGTGGGATGGCGAGATGCGGTATCACGATTTGGAAGTTGCCTCTACGGCCTTGGCGTTCCGCCTCATCGAGCTGGGCGTCAAGCAAAACACCATCGTCCCGCTATGCTTTGCAAAGTCCATGTATGTTCCGGTAGCCTTTTTGGGTGTTTTGAAAGCTGGAGCCGGCGTGCTGCTTCTCGACCCGATTCTTCCAGAGTCACGACTTGAGTCCATTGTCCGCCAGACCAATCCCACAGTCATTCTCAGCTCGGTTGCACACGAGGACTTGACTCGCAGGCTGGTACCTCCCACCACCAAAACGGTAACGCTAGGCCCAGAGTTCTATGCTGCCCTACTGCAAGATAATACGAGCGAGTTGCAGCAGCATGGCCACCACCACAAACTGCCGCGTGTTGAACCCTCCAGTCTTATCTACGCCGTCTTCACGAGCGGAAGCACGGGCACGCCCAAGGGATGCCTGATAGAACACAGCAACTTTTCCAGTGCCATGACGCACCACGACAAGGCACTGACACCTTTGAATGGAGCAGCTTCCCGCCTGTACGATTTCTTTGCCTACTCGTTCGACGCGTGCATAATGGTCATGTTGCGATGCTTCATCGCCGGATCGACGCTCTGCATCCCCAACGAACAGGAAAGGAAGGGCGACTTGGCCAACAGCATCAGGAGATTCCGCGCCACCCATGTCTTCACCACTCCGTCGACCGCACGGCTACTGGATCCCCAACACATGCCAACGGTGCGGAATATGCATCTCGGGGGTGAGCTGGTCACCAAGGACGACGTCTTGCGGTGGACCCCCCATGCGACAGTCCACATAGGTTACGGCCCTGCCGAGTGCAGCATGGTTGCCGTGTGGTACACGGTCCCAAGCACCAAAATCCCCTCCCCACTCCCCATCGGCAAGGGCGCCGGAACCTCTACCTGGGTTGTAGACCCCACGTCCAGCGAGCGGCTGTTGCCCGTCGGGGCCGTGGGGGAGCTCTATCTGGAAGGGCCCCTGGTTGGGCGCGGCTACCTCGGTGACGACGACATGACCGCCTCCAAGTTCATAGAATCTCCAAACTGGCTGGTCAAGGGCAGTCCCGATGGCCGCGTCGCCGGGAGGAATGGTCGTAGACTTTACAAGACCGGAGACCTGGTGCGATATAGCGTCGATGACGGACATCTCGTATTTGTCGGAAGAAAAGACGCGCAGGTCAAGCTCCGCGGGCAGAGGATTGAGCTGGGGGAGGTTGAACATCATCTTCTCCAGTGCCTGGCTGGCTTTGAGGAGTTGGAAGGCCCCGTAGCGGCTGCCGTGGAGGTTGTGGTGCCTAGGGTTACTGGAAGCGCGGCACTTGCTGCTTTTGTTCAGCTTGCCCCGAGCGACGTGGGCCGGTTCAAGACGGTTGCCATTCGTCTCGAAGAGGCCCTGCGCAAGCGTCTTCCGGAATATATGGTCCCGTCTGCTTACATTCCTGTCGAATCCATCCCTCAGATGGCCAGCGACAAGACGGATCGTAAGTACCTGCGCAAATTGGGTGCTAGCCTGACTCTGGAGCAGCTGGATGGTGGTAGTGACGAAGAGGACCAAAACAATGAGGTGCGCGGCTTGGGGATCCGTCTTCGGGAAATGTGGGCAGCCGTGCTTCGAGTCCCAACCGACAAGATTCGCGCAAACAGCAGCTTCCTGCGACTTGGAGGGGACTCGATCGCTGCCATGCGCCTCGTCGCCTTGGCTCGTACAAACGGCATCTCGTTGAGCATTGCCAACATCCTTAAAAACCCTGGCCTTTCCGAGATGGCAGACACCATGGTAGACCTGGGGCACGCCGCAACCAACCTCGACGACAGCAGCAGTAGCAGCAGCAGCAGCAGCAGCACGATTCCAGCCTTTTCATTGTTAAAGGGCACCAACAAGGATACCGCACTTGCAGTCGTGACGAGCCAGTGTCGAGTCGAAGCCTCCCGAATTCAAGACGCCTTCCCGTGCACTGGGGTGCAAAAGTCCCTCCTTTCCATGACGGCCAAGTCTGAGGGCTCTTATATTGCTCGATTCCTACTGCGACTCAAGCCCGGCACCGATTTTCAACGACTAAGGGAGGCCTGGGAGGACGTCAGCCGCACTGCCGCACCTATCCTCCGGTACAGGATCGCAGACCTCGGGTCCGAAGGCCTGGTTCAGGTCCAAGTTGACGAGGCCCTGGAGTGGGACGAGTATGAATCGGTCGAGGCCTATCTGCAGCACGAGCACCATAGAGCCATGGGCCTTGGGGAGCGACTCACTCGGCTCGCACTTGTAGGTCGTGACCAAAAAGACATGTGTTGCATTCTGACTCAACACCACGCCATTTACGACGGCTACTCCATTGATTTGCTCCTCAATCAAGTGGCCAGGGCCTACGCGGGAAAACAAGACAAGTCACCTATTGCTCCTTTCCAGGCTTTTGTCAAACAACACGTCGTGGATGCGAATCAAGACGAGGCATTTGAGTTCTGGCGTAGTCAATTTTTCGATTCTGAAGCCGCCCCGTTCCCATCACTACCAAGTGGGGACTATCGACCCAGAGCCGACAGCACCGTACGGCGGCAGATCAATGGGCTCACCTGGCCCGAGAGAAATGCCACGGCTTCCACTGGTAAGCGTTTAAACTATACTATACGAGTCCTAATTGTTAATATTATTTATTACATCTACAGTGATAAGAGCGGCTTGGTCCATCCTCACCAGTCGCTACACAGATTCCAACGACGTAGTCTTTGGGGCCGTCGTCACCGGGCGCCAAGGATCCCTCCCTGGCATCGACCGCATGATCGCGCCCCTGATCAACGCGGTGCCCGTGCGCGTCAAGATGGATCCGACAAGAAGCCTGGAGGAGCTGCTCGAACAGTTGCAGGAGCAGTCCATTTCCATGATCCCATACGAGCATACCGAGATACTCGACATCCGGCGGCTGGGCGGAGGCGCCGAGCTCGGCAGCCGTTTCAACACCCTGCTCGTGATCCAACCAGCTGGTCAGAGTGAATACGCGGGACCTGGTGACGGGCCGTTTGAGTCTCGACCTGAATCTTTGTCCAGTCGCCATGGCCTCGACGATTTCAACCCCAACGCCGTCATGGTCATGTGTCAGTTGGCGAATAAAGGCAATGTCGGTCTGGAGATAAGCTTCGACTCTCAAGTCATCGATCCCGTTCAGATGGATCGCATTGCAGCCCAGTTCGAGCACATCTTGCAGCAGCTTTGCAGCTCAAACAACTTCCCAGCAGCGGTCCAAGACGTTGACCTCGTCAGTCCCCAAGATCTTGATGAGATCTGGAAATGGAATGCCCAGGTCCCGTCAAACGTCCCCAAATGTGTGCATGACCTCATCCAAGACACCGTGCATCGACAGCCACACGACTGCGCCATCTGCGCGTGGGATGGCAGTCTCTCGTACTCGGAGCTCCATGTTCTTTCGCGCAGGCTGGCGCTCCACCTGGTGTCTCTCGGGGTTGGCCCAGGCACGACGGTCCCATTGTGCTTTGAAAAGTCCATGTGGTACCCAGTGGCGGCTTTGGCGGTGATGCGAGCAGGAGCGGCTTCCCTGGCCATGGACTCGACCCAACCCGAAGCGCGTTTGAGATCCATTGTCCAGCAGGTCAACCCGAAGCTGGTCTTATCCTCAGCAAACGCCGAGGGCCTAGCGAGCAGTCTCTCTGATGCTCTTGTGGTGACTGTGGACAAACATAAAATGGAGCAGCTCCGTCACTCCACCACCACCGCCTTGGATAGAAACCCTAGTCTCCCCAATACCTCACCTACAGATGTGGTCTACATCATCTTCACCAGCGGATCGACAGGTGCGCCCAAGGGAATCGTCACCACGCACCAAAACTTCGCCTCGGCGGCCACGCACCAGGCCGAAATACTGCACATACGAAGCGGCACGCGGGTATTCGACTTTGTCTCGTACAACTTTGACGTTTCTTGGTCAAACCACCTCCAGACCCTCATCTCCGGTGGCTGCCTCTGCATCCCATCCGAGGAGGAACGGAGGAACGACATTGCCGGCGCCTTCAACCGCATGGCGTGCGACTACACCTACTTCACCCCGTCGGTGGCCAAGTCGCTGGACCCGTCGACAATGCCGGGACTGCGCACCTTGGCCATGGGCGGCGAGCCCATCCGGAGCGCCGAGGTGGCCCGCTGGACGCAGGCCGAGGCCGTCATCGGCATCTACGGACCGGCCGAGTGCGCGCAGGCCGTTTGCTTTGCGCTGCTGAAGCCGCCGACCAAGAGGGACAACAACAATCATATCGGTTGTCCCTATGGTGCGGCCGTCTGGCTGGTCGAGCCGGGCCGTCCCGATCGTCTCGCCGCCGTCGGGACGATAGCCGAGGTTGCGATCGAGGGTCCGACAGTCAGCAACGGCTATTTCGGCGACCCGGCCAGGTCCGCAGCCGCCTACGTCCAGAGCCCCTCGTGGCTTCTGCTCGGCGCCGGGAATCACCATACGCCACGGCAGGGCACGTTGTACGTGACTGGCGATCTCGCACGCTACAACTCGGATGGGTCGCTGGACTTTGTCGGGCGCAAAGATGCTCTGGTCAAGCTTCGGGGTCAACGCATCGAGCTGGCCGAGGTCGAGTACCACGTCGGCACGTGTCTCCGGGAACCCGGTATATGCCGCGGTGTCGCCGCCGAGATCATCACGCCCCAGAACAGCACCAATCCCATACTGGCCGTGTTCTTGTGTGTCTCTGTCGAGGATTGTGAGACCCGTCAGGAAGCCGATAGAAAACTGATGCAAATTCTGGAAGATTTGGAGCAGCTACCGGATCGGGTGCCGCAGTAGTAAGTTTTTTCTATTTTCTTTTTTTTTTTTTTTTTTTTTTTTCTATTTTCTTTTTTTTAAGTCGCCCTCTTTACTAACCCCGTTGCCTTCTCTCACCACAGCATGATCCCGGGAGCCTACATTGAGCTGGACAAGATACCCATGACCACCACCAACAAAACAGACCGTCGAGCCCTGCGAGAGCTTGGAAGCACAAAATCACTCGAGGAGCTCGCCCGGCTGCAGCTACGCCAGAACCGGCGCGACCCGAGCACACCCATGGAGAAGCGTCTGCAAGGCCTGTGGTCCTCGGTCCTGCAGATCGACGCGGAAAGCATCGGTGCCGACAGCAGCTTCCTGAGAATAGGCGGCGAGTCCATCGCGGCCATGCGTCTCGTGGCCGCCGCCCGCGCCGCCAAGCTGTCTCTGACGGTGGCCAACATCTTCAAGGCCCCGCGGCTGTGCGATCTCGCGCTCTTGGTCAAGGAGGCAGCGGGCGATGACGGCGAGATTAATCTAGCGTCGATGCCGCTTGCCGCCCCGTTCGCCATGCTAAAACTGAACTCCAATCATGTCCAAGACTTTCTTGAACGCCATGTCGCGTCGGCTGTGGAGGCAGGGTTGCCCTTGGTTCAAAACGTCCTCCCCGCAACCGATTTCCAAATACAATCTGTCTCGGATGCGCTCCAGGACCCTCCTGGCCGGTACCCTTATTGGATATTCGACCTCCCTGGCGAAGTGGATTTTGCCCAGCTCCAACAGGCATGTCTAAAGCTGGTCAACCATTACGAGATACTACGTTCGGTGTTTATACAAGCTGAGGATCGGCTATGGCAGGTTATTCTTGCAAACGCGGATACCGTTGTAGCGTGCGATACAGTTGATGCCGGAGACGGGGATATGCCGACTTTGGTGAATTCGATTTGCGAACAAGACGTCAAGCGACCTCGCGTGCTAGGTCGTTCTTTCATCAGGTTCGTCATTGTCATACATTCATCAGGCAAGCACAAGTTCATCTTTAGGATATCCCACGCCCAATTTGACGGCTACAGCTGGGCCTCAGTTCTGGAGACGCTGTGGTCCATCTACCAAGGGAACTCGCCGTCCGTCGGCTCAACCTTCACCCAATATATCGCCTACGCCGAAACGAAGAGAGACGAAGCTCAACGTTACTGGCAGTCCATGCTGCACGGCTCACCCGCCCCCGCAAGGAGGACGAGTACTTTCAACGGCGTCGACAGCAGCCAACTGTGCAGCCCCGAGAACCGCCTCAATCTCAAGGAGACGATCCAGGTGCGCAGCAGCAAGCAGGACAGGAGCCGAGACGGCGTCTCGCTGGCCACCATGTTCCACGCCGCCTGCGCCATGGTGCTGTCGCGCCACCTCCAACAGCAAGAAGTGGTGTTTGGTCGCCTGGTGACGGGCCGCTCCATGCTGCCTGGCCACCTGCAGGGCGTCGTTGGACCCACCATGGCCGAGGTGCCCATCCGAGTCGTCGTCGGCGAGGGAGACACCGTCTCCACAGTAGCGGCGCGGCTACAGACTCAGTTCATCCAGGGTGCGGCGTATGAGGCCGTCGGCATGGTGCACATAATCCAGGACTGTACCGACTGGGCTGAAGATTGCAGGGACTTTGGGTGGCGGACCGCGTTCCAACAGCCCGAGGATGCCGACTTTGCCTTCATGGGCCACCTGAGCAGCGTCGACTTCTACCAGGGGGCTGTGCCCTCACGCGTGCGGCCCGAGATATATGCTACGCCGATCCAAGGCGACAGACTGGAGTTGGAGTTTGAAGGAAATAGGACCCTCGTCTCCGAAGAGCTCGTCAGAGAAGTCTTTGCTGGCCTTCGAGACGTCCTCGGATAACTGTTTGACCTGATACGCTGCTGCATGGATTTTGTTTGCCCTGGTCTACATCTCAATATCAGTGAGACCAGATTTGCCCCAAATATCAATCGGAAAGGATTTTCCTGAGAGGCGGACGGTGTGTGTTTTTAGACCTTGGACCTAGTCTGACTCGCTTGTTTGGTTTGCTTGTTTTGAACACAAGGAGTAGAAGAGCTCCCCTACGACGTTATATCAGAGATTAATTAGATTAGGACCCAAAATAGAAGAATATTGTATGTACCAACACTAAAACCACTGTTATTTTGGCCCATATGTTTGGTGCACCAGTCGCTACACTACGCTTGAGTTGATTATCCCACAACATGAAGTAAGAAGAGGTAATTAACGCAGCAGATGATACCCCTGATGCACGAAATACATACATCTACTACATCCCTGGTGCATCCGTTCAGTTGCATGCGCGCTTATACTTTCACCAAACAAGATGTTATTCAAATTGGATCGAAGGACAACGGTCGGAACAGGAAGGTCCCTGTCGCCGTGAGTCCCAGGCTGTTTTTGTCCTTTTGCCCAAACCTCCACTATAAAGTACCCTCCCCCTCTCTTTACTATACCTTATCTGGAACCTTACTTACCTTGACGGGCCAGAACCACACATGCGCCAAATCTGGACCCCAAGAAAGAAAAATCCCTGTATTTCCATAATAGCAGCTAGACGTGGAAGGCTGACAAAAGCGGAGTAGTCTAGATCAGCTAAGTATGCATGGTCTTTTTTGGATTACATGCCAAGAAAGTACCCGCAGTCGTAAGTAGTAGACTGTTGTTAGTTAAGCGAGATTGGGAGGGTTTAATGCCAAGAGACACACGGGTCGATTGGGGACCGTAGTATCTCTCCTGGACAACAACCTCGCGAGCACATCTCGTCGGTTCGCTGTATAAAGACACCATCAGGTAGAAGGTAGTTGTTATACATGGTATTTGACTCGGAGCAAACACATGTTTTCCGTGTGTTTTGGTTTATATAATGAGAGTGAGATTGACATTGTAAAAAGGTTACTGGGCGCCCACATACTACCAACGAATTAACTCCGTTCTAGACAGTGGAGACATACCAGCTTGGCGCAAAGCGGAGGGTATGCACTAATCCTTACGGAAAAAGTATTTCCAAACCGGGATCAGAATCCCATCATGCATCTACAGGTTGGAAAGGCTGCCCACTAAAGGTCTTTCACAAGACAAATAATTCCAATGTATCCATACGGCTCCCGGTAAAATAGAAAAAGAAAGAGACTCTAGACTACGAAGGACTGGTTCGAATGTAATATAAAAGCAGCCATCCTGTCCTCCAAACTAGTTGTGTTTTAGTCTTTTCCTTCACCACCATCCTCTCTGTCATTCCTTTACCCTCCGGCACCCTCAAACCATCACAGCACACGCCAGAAAAATGCGCTACTCATCGTTGCTCCTGGGCCTCGCGGCCACCGTTTCGGCTATCGATGTAAGGGGTCACGACCAGGATGGTTGCAGAGGAGGCTACGTTGCGTGCGTTAATATTGAGCCCAACGTTTGTTGCACCTTTGACGGCAAGGGAAGCATTTGGGTAGCTGCCGTATGTAGACTCCATCTCCTCGTCTATCCGCTGTTATATTTGCAAAAATAAAAAGCCGTTACTCGAAGCTAATATATATATACCCCGACAACCAACACAGATCCCACCGGCGTGGCGCATTCGTGCCCAATCCTCCACCGGCGGCGGCTGCACGTACCTCGGCACCCAGGGCGACAACAACGGCACGCAGGACATTTGCCTGTGGTATACGACGCGCGGCCTCCGTACGGGCGCCAGGTACTGGTTCCTTAACCTCAAGCGCGCCGAGGATGAGACGTGCCCGGCCATGCAGCCCGATGGGGGCAGGTGCACGGCTTCGGTCAAGCCCAACGTGCTCGGCCTTGCAGACGGTACCGAGTACAATATCGAAGGCTTGTCGGATGAGAAGGTTGCGGAGATGGTAAGTTTTTTTTTTTTTTTTTTTTTTTTTTTTTTTTGTGTGTGTGTGTGTGTGTGTTGCCATACACCCCTAAACAGAGAAAGCAAGAGGGCCGTTGGTGAGGGCGGTGGCGATGACAGTTATAAAGGGGAGGCCACCTGACCATGAACGCTAACTTGTTTGCCAACCTACAGGAGAAAATTATGGCCACCGGCGCTGGTGCTGATGCCATGCCCGCAGAGTTTCAGATTCTCCGCCGCTCTATTGAGGTTTAATAACCAGGGCTGCAGGAGCTATTTGATGGAGAATGCTATGGGCTGGTAAATCTGAGCAAAGCAAGAACGGAATGGGACGAGTTCCTTCTGGGCTGACTGTAATGCTAGCTTCAGTCCCTAGACATCTTATATTTAATTAGCTAACGAAATACCAAGAAATTGAATTAATTTACTTAGTATTCCGGGATGAAAAGCATGCTGACCGGTCCAATTACAACATTATACAAAGCATCAAGGAATTATGTGGCTTCCATGTCCTAAATTAATACAAGCAGCATTCTAATTGTATTAGATGTGGGCTGATCCGTGTCCAGATCTGTGAGCCTGTACAGGAACCTTTTACCTGGCAAGCAACACTTCCCCATTTTCTCTCAAAATAACAAATCATTACTTTCTTGCCAAAGAAATATATTTCAACCCAAGTCCAGTTGTGAGTTGTTTCCTATAATAGGTACATATTTAGTATATATTTTTAGTCATGATTGGAACTGTCGTTATAGTTTGTATACTGCCTTAATCAAATGCTGTGGCGATGATCATTAGGCTGCAATCTGTGGCAGCGGGGTCCAAGATGTTGGTAGGCATATCGTCAATCTGGTGTGCAAAATAGCCAACGCTGCTACCTCCGTGGACAAATAAGTGATTGAGATTGAGCTTTTCTTTGATGGTCCGGGGCCTGATATTTCAGCCACGGCGTTTCAGCCACTGAGTAGCCGGTGCATCAATCGTCCCATGGAGTTAAGCGTTTGTGCTTTTCCAGTTTTTATACCTATTGTAGCCACCAGGTGCAAAAGCGTCTGTTAAGACTGTGCTGCTTCCCGCGCAATACACCACTTTGCCTGGACGGCGGTGAGGCCATGAGGTCATGACGACCCGCTCCAATGGTATATAATTAGTTTTACTACTTTACCATATACTCTAGAGGCGGTCAAATTGTGACTATTTGCTTGGGTAGTTTTTGTTGACCACTTGCAGTAGATTTGCTACTTCCTGGGATAAAGTCCAACACTTCAATACCAGCAAGTCCAGCATATCCCGGTGGGTAGGTGCATCTCTCTTATCAAATAATAGCATTTTTGTTTTAGTAGAAAGCCAAGACAAGCACAATACTGACGGAGCTACAAAAGGTCTGTTTTGTCACATGATTGGTCCTGCGTCACGCGCCCAACCACGTCAAAAAAGCGGAAGACCGCAGCAAGTTGTCTCACAGACAGCTAAAAATTACCTAATGTATTTTAAACATTTGGTATACTAACCCCGAGCCGCGGTTAGGGGCTTAGCCTCGGTATTAACAACCTTCGCACAATTCCCAGTTATTAAAATAAACCACTCAATCTAAAAATCCGTAGTAATTCTTAACAGGTTATGAGCTTGGGCAGTCGAACCCGTCTTCCCCTTCGAAACCACCACAACCTCCACGCAAAAGTGATCTTAGGAGGCGGAGTTAGTTCTTACAGGGTAGTTGCAGTAGGATTATTCTCCAGCTATGATAAGCCGAGTAGAACCTGTGATCGGTTTTGGTCTGGAATGTTTCCGTTTTGCCAAGGCATCGGCTGCGGCTGGTAATTCGTCCAGATGGACGCAGGCGAGACGCCTTGGTGGCCGCTCAGCACGTAGGTCTCCAGGCCGCCTCCAGCGCTTTCAATTTGCCAGATCCAGGTTTCATCACCCCGATGCCACCCCATTTATGCCGGCCGGAGGTGCTAGACCCTTGAACCCGGCGACCTTGTACAACCGGGTTCCTTGAACCCGCCCACTCGCTCCAATTTGCACAAGCATGTACAGAGAAATAATAGTACAATTATAGCGCCAACCTCCAAATATTACGTTGAGGACGTTGCTAGTCTGCAATTTTGTCGGCTGCCGCTCCGTGCGCCGCACCTGGTCACCTTGCCACCGTGGATGACGCCACCTTCGATGGCATAGCAGTGACCAGACAGCAGTCACGTGGTGCACAACTCAGCGCCGGCCTCACCCATTAGTTACACGCATAAACAAAGTCAGTACTAAGTCAACGCTGGCGTCGGCTGCCCTAGCTCCATCAATCTGGCTCGTTTAAATCACAGACACAGGCAGCCCCTGGACCACGCCGGAGTCGACGCAGTCGAGCCGCCAGACGACATCTACCACTGGTTTGCCAGACCCGAGGACACGTCCAGAATGAAGGTATGCGGGTGCAGGTGATGGATGGGATATGGCGGTCGACGGCATGCGGTGAAAACTTAATACACGCTGTGTGGTGCGTAAAGTGGCAGCCAAAAGCGTGGAAAGCGGCCCGCACTCGCGTGGCCACCGGACAAGCACAAGGCTGTCCGCGGTAGCGCCAGGGAATTTTAGTGTTTCAAATGTTATGTTTAGAATTTTTGCTGGGAAAAGAGGCTGCTGGTCTCAAGCCAATACACAAGATACTTCCGCAGATCAGGAG
The DNA here is from genome assembly GCA_003709005.1 of Magnaporthales sp. P1609. Taxonomy (NCBI): domain Eukaryota; kingdom Fungi; phylum Ascomycota; class Sordariomycetes; order Magnaporthales; species Magnaporthales sp. P1609. The sequence continues at coordinate 22,976 of PELF01000003.1, forward strand.
ATGCGTTAGAAATGCGATGATCTCCCACGGCCGGCAACTCGCTGCTGGTGGCCGACGTGTTGATGGCCAACGTTGGCCGTTTTATAAATCTTATATAGTCACAGAGCTAGAGCTGCTGTCACTCGCCCGCCTCCGTACCCGCCCCGCCCCCTTTCTTTTGCCGCCCGTCCAGTCAACTAACCTACCTGGAAGATACGCCCATATGCTGTGATGAACCGTGATGGGTCGTTAAAAGCAGTTTGTTGTTGGGACAATCAAAAACACCGTAATAGTGCGGGTTATCGGACCTGATCGGGCCGCCTCAGGGCCTGTAAACATCGGATGCCTTCACAGACCTGGAACACTACAAATTTTACTCAGTCTCCTGGCTCTTCCAGCACGATTCACTCATATTTCGGCTGTCCCTGAGCTCATGAAACTGGGAGCCTTGTCAGATTTGCGATCCAAAGTCAACGCACTCGGAATCGCCGATTTGTTCACTATCTGGCATCGGTTTCAGATCGTCGTAATGCTCACTTTTGTCCGTAATGAAATACACTCCTTTCGCCGACCGCTCTCTTTTACCTTTCTTCATCATTTGCATCGACGGCCATCCGGTTAAGCAGGTCCAACTGGGTGCTGTTGGCAGCACATCTTCCTCTCTAGCATGTACCTGTTTGTTGGAGGATCTCATTGAAAATTTGTGGTCTTTGTAACACTGTACCATAGTGGTTATAAGCCCGTTTGTGCGTAATTTCCATGCGTGAAAGTTGCCACTAATTTCTGACTTGAAAAGAAGCACATTTACATAGATTATATTGAACTAGATCACCTTATGTGAAATATGGAAGCAGGCAGCGACCAACTCCCAAGTCGAACCAACCCATAAAAGAGGTGAGGTTACATAATCGTGGTCATCGGCGGAAGACACACCGCCGTAGACACACGTTCCAGCAACATTACCCAACTGCACAGCAGAAGCTTACAGTAGACCACAACCTGACCAAGGCCTGCCAAAACCCGAAGTCACAAGTAACCCGACCTGGCCTACGTACCTACGGGCCCTGGGCGGAGGTTCATAATGGTTCACGTGTTTTTCTTGGCGGGTTAATGGGGGTCCACGGACCCGCGGGTTTTTGTATAAATTCGATTATAAAACAAAGATGGAAAAAAGAAAAGTTACATTACTCATTTGACTATATATATTAAGGTGAAAATAACAAATCGTTGGAGTATATTTCTTTATATCAAACAAAACCATCTAAACGATCAAAACAGCACCGGCAGCAGCGATAGCCGCCGCACTCAATCCAACACGCATAGCGCCGGCAGGTCTGGGGGATGACGAGGCGGCGCCACCAGAAGACGTCGTGGTGGTGGTGCGGCTGGTTGAGGCGCTGGTTGAGGCGCTGGTCGCGGCAATGCCCGTCTTGGGACCGTCGCAATGCCAGTGGTCTCCATGAGGTTCACAACCGACAGATGCAGTAGGTGATGGCGGGAGGGCTCCAGTGCCGCTGTGATCATGGTCGTGGTCATGGTCATGGGCCTTGCTGCTGCTTGAGGCCGCAGTTGTAGTCGCGGTCGGAGCACCAGTGACTTTCACAGATGTGGAGGTGGTGTTGACCGTTGCGCCTGTTGCGGATTGGCCCGACCCTGAAGTGGGACGCGGGCCGACGCAGTGCCAGTGGTCACCGTGAGGCTCGCAGCCGATGGATGCGGTTGGCGACGGTGGTAGTTCCTGGGCGAGGCCAATGGCAACCAAGCCAAAAATTGCAAGGGCTTGGAAGGTCTTCATCGTTTCTGTGTGTAAGGACTATTCTCTAACTTCTCCAAAGCCAGGACCGTCCTTGGTTGTCTGAATTTGTGGAGTGATGTTTTGGTCGGTTTGTGGTCGATAAAAAGCAAGACAAGCAGGTATACACGAGGCGGATGCTAAGGTAGCGACAGGTTGGATGGGGCGTTGGATGGCGGGTAGCTGGCGGTATCTACGCAGTTATATATATTTACATAAAAACAACCAGCCAAATCGCGTTAATTATTGGTGGGGGCAACTTTGCATAAGCGCGCCTTGGCTCCCAGCCCCGTACATGTTCAATACTCAAGAGACTGAAGTCGCTATTGGCTGCGAGGGTACAAGAAGATGGGATCGAATGGCTTGATTATCGTCATATCGATATTTGCGGGCGTATGGAATCGAAACATCCTGGTTTTGGTCCTTGGCTTCCTTGTCGAGAGATTTTCGTACTCCAATCAGATAAGAAGGAGCGGGACAACCACCCATGTAAACTTGCGCAGCCAAGCCTGGACAATACCCATCAAGGTTCTCAAAGTCCATCAAGGTTCTCAAAATCCTTTCGACTTAGCCGAAGCGCACCACCCGTTTCAATTATTGATCTTCCAACTTTTTCTATGCGCCAAGCTATTTATGCTGGAGGCCTGCTGTGTATCTTTGAATATATGCTTGTTTTGTTATTACTATTACTAATTCTCTTCGCAATTAATTCCACCTACCCCGCCAGGGAGTCGTCGCTGTAATTGCAAATCTTCGAATCGTCCCGGTCCTTGAGAGCTGCCATTTGGTTTACACACATTCAAGTCCCGCACAAGTGTCCGTAGCATTGGGAGGGATGCTGCTATAATACTGAAAGTAATCTCCGTCGAGCTTAGGATGATAAGATTTGCTCCATCGTCTTTGTCAAAGTGCAAATAAGTTAGGCTATGGTCTTCTTCCCAGAGAGCCCTAACCCTAACAGTACAAGAGGTTTTTTACTTACAGGAAAAGTCACTACTGGCCATGACTTTGAGAACTGGAACCTTTATAAAGGCCGTGATTGCGGCACTGGGTGACAAAGTCAGCGTCCCTCGCCACGATTCCATTATTGCAGACGGATAGTAAAACAAGGGCCAGTGGTATTAGCATCTAGCTCATTACAGTAGGCTGTAAGTCTTACAATACACCCATGCTCATAACCAAAGCAATGCCTATTCGCTCGTCCCGCCTAATGTGAAGATTGTTGAGAATGAACCATGATGCACTGGCAAGAGACACATCGATTATACCAGAGTATGCTGCCACACAGGTCCTGCTGTTAGAATAAAGAACTCGGGATGATTTTTTTGAGGTAAGAACTAAGGACAGGCAATGCTTCCATCATTCACAAGAAGAGAGGAGAGCGCACCTGTGCTTGCCATAGCCATTCCAAGGTTGATCTCAGACGGCAGGCAACTGCCCTCGGGTAGTACTCGTCTCCAAGCCCTCTCAAGCGGCTGGCATTGCGCCCACTGCACCACAATGGTGGCGACATGAAAGAGATTCATCGAGATTGCCGCCATCTGCAGTGCGATGGTCAGCTGTGGCTTGGTGGAAACACGCACGAGGGTGAGGATGAACGAGGTCTTGCTCCACGTCGTGGCCAGTATCAGCATTGTGCCGACCACGACCGAGCCGAGGCCGACCCGGTAGGCGTGTTCCGCGTCCATGTTGTCCCACGGCAAACCAAATCCGTTGGCGATGTTGACGCTAAGTTGAACCGCCGAGGCCAGCTGGCAGGTCTGCCCTTAGATTCGACCGAAAAGCAGTTAACGGACGTGGGCCAGTAGTTTTTCTTTTTCAAAAGGGAGACATAGCTCGCTAGAGGATAGGCTGCATGTGCAAATTACCCACCCATGATGCGACCAAGACATAGTCGTCCCACCAGAACCCTCGGCGTGGACGGCGGCCCTTGCTGTACAGCCGAAAGACGAGAGGGAATGTGGCCATGGTAAATAGACACCACACTGCAATATTGGTTTTTGGGCCGTTGCTCGGGAGACTCGGATCTCCGTCAAGCCCTGGGTCAGTGTTGTCGCCGGCCATCGTATATTTTGCACGACGAAAACAAAAGACCACTGTCAGCTGCAAATAGAAACGCTGCCTAGCGCTGCTGCAACTTCATAGCGGTTGATATGTGTTAAGTGTGATATGATTTTTGGAAGAACTGCGGTCCAGCTGACGCGTCGATGTGCGAAGGATGGAGTACCACAGCCATGACTACGGTTTCCCTCATCGGGGCCCGTGAGTTGTCAGCACCTTGACCGCCAAGTTGGATGCTGCAAATCAACCACTAGGTTTCGGCTGATACTAGCCGCGGCTACCCCGTACTAAATTTTAGATCGGCGCAAACTAATCGGTAAGGCGTCCGAGACCCATCAACGGCTGACGAACTTGAGAAAAGTGGTGGAAAAGAAAAGGGGAAAAAAGGATTTTATGAAGTCAGTGCGAGTGACAAGGTATCTAAGTAGAGTTGAACCGGTTTATCTACCAATATAACCCAGGTCGGCGTCTGGACTTGAATGATTCTTGTATCCCAGATTTGAGCCGACCGATCGCTGCTACGCTAGATTAATTAATGATGCTATAAAAGGCGGAGAAAGTGTAGTACTTATGAAGTTTTTTAAAGAGGGTGCTCTTTGTGAGAGTTTGATTGGATCATTTTCACATAGATACTACTCACGTCTTCATTCTCATGATAGTGGCAAAAGACTCTACCTCAAGAGAAGAGAATTACTCAGGCCCCAGTTGGACTACAAGTTGACCTCGAGTGTGAATGCTGATTTTTTTGTACGATGATCGACGCAGATAATATTCTAGGCATACAGGAAACTTTAACGCCACCCCTTGCTGTCGGCACCTGTTTTGATCGCTCTGAAATTGGGCCGTGCCATGCCGAATGGTTGACGCCCATGACAAAATAATGCCAAAATGCTCAAGGATACAAATTAGTAATTTATTCCGCAAGAATTTAGGAGAGATTTGTAATACCAATGGGTAACTGCACAACCGAGCCCCATTCAAAGTGACTTTAATTTTATAACAAGAGCTGCAACAAATGTATACTTTACTACAAAACAACGTGTCTTTTTATATAGGTCAGTGGACAGGCGTTGTAGCAAATCAGTGTACGATACACCTAGATTAGTCACAGCTGCACGTATACAATTGCGGTTCCGCTTTTGTATTATGATAGTTATGAGCCCGGATGACGCATGAACTTTTATACCCATTTATGCTGGGTTTTGGTTGTTACAATTGCTGGGCACCCAAATCTGGTTTGGTCTAATCGGGAGTTTATTTCGAGTTACGTGCGCATTCGGAAGTTCACTCAACAGTGTTACTGGAGACTCTGTCGAGAAGCACTTGGAAAAGCAACGTGATAAATCAGAACTTTCTGTCCGTATGAGGAAGGTTACTGATATAATAGCTAGTAATAGTGGTTGAAGTCGTAAATAATCTCTCTGAATAAGCTTCGTTGCTGTAAATGTGGTGGTTGTGCGCCTCGTTCTTTTGGACCGTCTAGCCGTGGTGGGTAAAGTCAAACTTAGGCTCGCCTCCAAGGGAATTATATGCTGAATTTGTTTTCACCATACCTGACGTGGCCTCTACATGCAGTCCTTGATCTCAACCAACGTCTTGTCGTTATTGAGGCGGGGACGTCATTGCTTCTCATCTATCACCAAGGGTTGGGCTATGTCGAATTTCTGCTAGGTCTCCCGAGTACATAGTAAATCTCCTCCCTCTAATTTTAACAAGGTTACAAAGCTTGTCGCAATTATATTTGCTTAGGTAGGTAGGGATGCATATGCACCAGTGGTCAGTACTGTATTCACAGCAGTCATGATACACCAGGCCTACTTTGGATTGGTAGGCCTGGGGATAGAGAAGCATGTGTAAATTTTGCTTGATATGAATAGGACAGCAATGTCTACTTGGGTGGTCTTTACACGTGCAACTTGGTAACTTGGCCAACCTGGAGTTTGAATATCTTGATCTATTCCTGGATCTCCTTTGGCGGATGAGATGTTGAGAATGGCAAATAGTTCCATGCAGAATCCGATGCACAACTATGGCGGCGGCACTCATCACTTTAGCCGTGGCGCCAAAGGTAGGTACCGTGATTCTTCAGCAAGTCAATCGCCACACTTGCCAATCGGTGTGCAGCCCCAAGGGCGGCTCTCAATTTACCTGGCACCCTTAATCTCACTTCGCTTAGACTCACCTCACACGGAAACTCGATCATCTGACACGGGCATTTAAATATTTATAGCCGCGCTAGACCTTGTCTATCCTCCTATCCACCGATCCTCCGATGGCTGCACACTTTGGCATAGATGCGTTTTGCGAACCAATCTTCTGCCGTTGCCAAATTAGGCCAAGACGATATCAGACCCTTGTATATGGTAAACTTCGTGGGTCGTTCCCGCTGTGCCGGTTTGGCGACCGATTCTAAGCCGCAATGGGTAAATATCGCGGAGCACCCCCGATTGGGCCATGATAATTTCCTGCGGATAAAGCAACTATCAAGACATGGAGAACATGAAATGATGAAAGACATGTAGTTATATACTTCTCGGGAGACCTTGGCTCTTGGCTTTTTTTTTTTTTTTTTCGTTTTTCACCCCTTTTTTTGTTTTCTTGTATCTCCATTCCCCAATCTTTTCTAGCACGTCGTGTTTGGCTATCTCCTTCGAGGAGGGTTTTTCGCAATGCATTCCTCCTCCTTTCTACCTGCCATCATCGGCATTCTCTTGCCGACCATCAACGCTCAGGCATGTGGCCTCCATCAAGTCGCTCAAGCCGCCGGCTTGCAGTACTTTGGCACGGCTGTTGGTGAAGGGGACGTGAATGAGGCAGCGTACATGAACATTGTCAACAATGTGAACGAGTTCGGCCAGGTCGTGCCCGAGAATGGACAGAAGTGGCAGTCAACTCAGCCCAACAGGGGCCAGTTCCAGTTCTCGCAGGGAGACATAGTCACCAATGTTGCCGTCCGCAACAAACAAGTGCTGCGTTGCCACACTCTGGTCTGGTACAATCAGCTGCCTAACTGGGGTAAGTTTGAATCAAATGAGGCTTTCTTGAACAACCGCTAATCGGCCATCCCACATTTGCAGTCTCATCAGGCAGCTGGAACAGGCAGTCCCTGGAGCAAGTCATCGTCACTCACACCAATAACGTTATGGCCCATTACCTCGGCAAATGCTACGCCTGGGATGTTGTCAACGAGGCCATTGATGACAATGGCGGTTGGCGCGACAACGTCTTCTACCGTGTCTTTGGCACCGACTACATCCCTCTTGCTTTTAAAGCTGCCAAAGCTGCTGATCCAAACACGAAGCTGTATGTAACACTTCTTGTCGTGTGGCAGATTCTTGCCTTTATTTTGCACTAACACATTTACTTGGTTTCAGCTACTACAACGACTACAACCTCGAGTACAATCAGGCCAAAACGAATCGCGCCGTCGAGCTCGTCAAGCTAGTGCAAGCTGCAGGCGCCCCCATCGACGCCGTTGGCTTCCAGGGCCATATGATTGTTGGCTCGACCCCGTCCCGCTCCGCGTTGACAACAGTGTTGAGCCGCTTCACCGCCCTCAATGTTGACGTGGCTTACACCGAGGTTGACATTCGCCATTCCAGCCTCCCGGCCAGCTCCCAGGCTGCCGCACAGCAAGGTGTGGACTATGCCAGCATGGTAGGGTCGTGTCTCGACATCGGTCCACGGTGTGTTGGCTTCACGGTCTGGGGATTTACCGACAAGCACTCTTGGATCCCTGGAACCTTCCCCGGCACGGGCGACGCGATGCTTTACGACTCCAACTACAACAAGAAGCCCGCTTGGTCCTCTGTCTCCAGTGTCATGCGTGCCAAAGCAAGCGGGTCAGGCTGTGGTCCTGCTACTAACAAACCTACCACTACCACTACTACTACTGTCGCGACTAGCTCTCCTCCTACTACAGTCCCAACCAGTGCCCCTCCTACTACCGTCACTACTGTCACAACCAGTGCCCCTCCTACTACGACAGTGGCAACCAGCTCTCCTCCTCAGCAGACCACTGCGACTCCCGGGACTGTACCGCAATGGCAACAGTGTGGTGGACTCAACTGGCAGGGTGGTACGGTATGTGTAAGCCCGTACAGGTGTGTAAGGTTGAACGATTGGTACTATCAGTGTGTTCCTTGAGTGACTATATTGCGATGTGGTTCTATTTCGGGAGATTTTCCTCGATAAGCATACAAATGCTACACCCGTATAGGGATTTTACTTTAATTCCAACCTTGAATTCAAACAGTTTGCCAGACAGAATTATCAAAAGCACCTTAAGAAAAAGACCTGCTACTAAAAGCTCCAGTCTCCGTTAATATCCTTGAGCTCGTAGTTGTAGTCTTGGTTAAAGCTGCGACCGGGTTGAAGCTCGAGGGGATATGTGGACAATGCGTCAACAAACTGTTTGTCGAAGTTTTGGAAGCACCATTCAGTGATCATATCGAGACCTAACACTGTTTGTCAGCTTGTCTGAGTCAAAGGAAGAAATATCCGAAGAGTAACTCACCAGCACCAGCACCGCCTCCAGTCCACAACTCTCCTTTGCCTTGGCCTTCGTACACCTTCTCTTCCACCACCCAGCGCTTGTCCAACCATTCTGCCGTAGGGTACAGCTTTTTACCGAACTCGATGGCCACCCTGTTGGTGGTGACCTTCAGCCCGCTCAGGTCGATGGCCTCGGCCAGCCAGAGAGTGCCGACGCAGGTTGTCATCCACACCCGCGTCTTGGGCCAAGCCTCCCGAATGAACTTTTTTGAGGCATCTGTCCGCGAGCGAGGCTTGTTGCCGCCAATGAGCACCAGGTCGAGGTCGCGCGGGCACGCGTCGTATGTCATGTTGGGGAGGTACTTCAGCGAAGGCGTGACCTCGGTCGGGGTGAGGGTGTCCGCAAGGTAGAAAATCTCCAGGTCTATGGCAGATCCTCCAAAGGCGGCAAGGGCAGGATTGAGCTCCTGCGCCGCGTCCAAGTATTTGCGAGACAGGTTGCCGATAATGTCGATACCCATGATGTCTGCCACTTGGACGCCCTCGAGGAGGACGGCCACGCGAAAGGGATTGCTCTTAGACTGGGAAGACATGATAAAAAAAATAGAATAAAAAAAAAGGATTTGCAAATGGGCTGGAGTTGATTGTATTTTAGTTAGTCGTTGTATTGCTTGCTTGCACTGGAAATCTTTTCATTCCAAAACGTCCAGAAGTTGGTTTTTTATACCTGGCATTTTCGCCTTTTGGGCCCCCCTTTGAGTTAAAGCCCGATGTCTCTCGGGGATTACACCCAACCCTGTCAGTCAGCATTCAATCAACAGGCAACATTACAACGCTTCCGTGACAGACCAGGGTAAAAATAGGGTAAGTTTCCCAAAAATATCAAAAGGTAAGTTAAAAAGCAAAATGAAACAATTGATTTCATAAGCTAATTTTTGCATATGAAATATGTAGTAGTAAGTAGGTAAGTAAGTAAGTAGTAAGTAGCAAGTAGTAAGTAGCAAGTAGGTAGGGCTGAATGGCACCTAAAAACAAGAAGGCAGCAAGAAACAAGGTTTGTTTGATTGGATGGAGTCTTGGTGCAAAACATCGCAAAAATGCACTGACCGGAAATCGAATCCGGGGCCAAAGCATTGTCTTGATCAGATGATTAAGCCACTTTCGTGGGAAGCTTCGATGTTACCATTACACCATCAGTGCTTATTATCAATTCTGGGAATCTTAACCTATAATCACATTGTCACCATTGGTCGCAGGAAACCACGCTCAGCCGAACAATCTTCTTAGATCAAATCATGCCTGCCTGATGTTTCGAGAAATCACAACTTCTGCTCGTTTGTATTTCGTCTAACCAGCGATGCTACTCAGCTTAAGTCTCAGCAACCCGTATGTGTCGGATTACACACATCCATGGAAGTCACCTAGTTTGACCCCACATCTACAGTACCCCAATTCCAGGTCCAGGTGTCCACCAAAACTCAAGAAAGCTGTGATCCCAATTGGTACGCCCACTTCAAATGAGCAACATGCCAGCTCCGCCGCCGCCATGCATTCAAGCGGCCTGCAAGCGTGCGTCTTCCCCAGCGCGTCGCACCAACTTGGGCAATTGACCGTCTGAGCTATGCAATAAATGAGTCACATCAATAGTTGGAGGCGCTTCGTACGCCACAATGCACTGCAAATCTCGCCTCCAGGCGGCAGCAAGCACGCTGCGTACGCCGGCGCGTTTTCGTCCTGTATAAAGCGAATCCTCGCAGCTCGACCATACCATACCATAGTGTCAATTGGGTTGCATTTCTGCTTGACCCAGCTAGACGAGCAAGATTTATCATCATCACCACCGTGACCATGGTTCACAGCCGCAAGTACCACGTGCGTGATCTGACGACACGGTCTGTCACCCTGTTTCCGGCCCAGGCACAGATTGTTCGAGACATCAGCGATGTGCCTCTCAAGGTATTACTTTTAGCCTCGTCTTGTTGCCGGAGTTGCAGTTGCTAACCGGATCCTTCCAATCACACTCTGCAGCCAGGCGCGAACGAGATCGCCATTGTCGGTCTAACCCCGACCGTCGATGAAGACTCGATCAAGGTGGAGGGCACCGGCTCAGCCATCATCACAGACATCACCGTCAAGCTGCTTCCTAACCGCGACATCTACGAAGACATCTTTCCGGACGAGGACGAGGATTCTGACCAAGATACCGACCAAGAAGATGAGGAGCCCGCGGAAAGCGTAGAGCTTAAAGATGCCCAGGCAAAACTACAAACCCTGTACAAGCGCCAGGAAACCGTTCAAGAAGACGAACGCGTCGTTCAAGACATGCAGAAGAGTGCAGAGAGCCGAATTCAGTTTCTCGATGTCTGGGGCAAGTCGCTCGACCGCAAGAACTGTCCCGACATCGACCAGGCACTCAAGACCTACAAGCAAGAGCGGGCAAACGTAGCCCAAGATTCCAAAGATGCTTCGGCCCAGCTGCGAGAAGTACAAGCCGTCCTTAAGGACCTACGTGAGGAAGAGCGGCGACTTAACAAGATCGTGAGGGAAGAGCGCAGCAAGGCCAGCAAGGAACACAGGAAGAAGCAGAAGGCTAAAGCCAAGATACAACACAAAAAGCTACTGATTGGCTTGGATAAAGAAGGCGAGAATGTGCGTCAGCGGGAGGAGCGGATGCTATTTTGGCCAAAAAAATGCTACACGATTGTTGTGGCACTGGATGTCGTTAGCCTCACGCCAGGTTCGTCACGGCGGAGCTCCCTGGTTGGTGACACTGTGCCGGCCGCGGACAAGACAGCTGCCGCGGTGGGCGATTCCATAGCAGCGCCGACCTGCAATTTGTCCTTGACATACCTAACCTCATCGGCCTTTTGGACACCATCGTACGACCTGGCGTTTTCTACAGCGTCCAACTCTGGGAGGCTTTACTTCGACGCCCAGCTCACCAACCAGACCTCGGAGACATGGGCAAACTGCAAAATGACCCTCTCTACTAGCCGCACTGCTTTGTGTGATGCGAGTAGTGCCGTCCCCGAACTCAAGCCTTGGGGCATTCGACTTGCTCCCAGATCTCGGAAGTGGGATGACGCACTAGAGAGCCAAGAAGAACGAGAGTCTCGCCGGGTTGTTAACCAAAAGCCTGCTGCAAAAACAAAGTCAGACCGCGACGAGTTGTTTGGCGAGGAGGTGGCGCTACTTGCCGTCGAAGCAGTAGAAGAAGAATGCTACAATGACGACGACGTAGGATTTGCTCTTTTTTCAGCAGAAGCCCCTAGTCGTAGTGTCGCTCGTGTCGCTCGGAAGGCCAAACACGAGGAACCCCTCCCGCCCCCAACATTGGAGTTTCAAGAGCCCTCCTTTGAAGAGGCCGGTCTTACGGCCACGTACGAGCTGCCGGGACAAAAGACTCTCGCATCGGGGCCTACTGCTTCCAAGTCCCGCATTGCCACGATTTCTTTTGCCGATGTCGTTTTCTCTCACACGGTGGTGGCCAAATACAAGCCGGCTGCGTTTCTACAAGCAAAGGTGCACAACACCAGCAAGCTAACCCTGCTTAACGGGCCGGTCGGCTTGTCTCTGGACGGCAGTTTCATTGGGCGTGTCGCTCTGCCGCGCTGCGAGCCAGGTGATTCGTTTGTCATGGGCCTTGGTGTCGACCCTGCGGTCACGGCTGTGTATGCCAGGCCCGAGGTGAAGCGTGGTACGTCGGGCATACTACTAGCCCGCGACAACGTCAGTCTCTACCGCCGCTGTTTGAGCTTGTTCAACACGCGAGCGACCGGTTCGGGCGCCAAGCCAGTCACGGTCTCGGTGCTTGACCAGGTTCCCGTCAGCCAGGACGATCGACTACGAGTTGACATTGCCTTGCCTCGTGGACTTGTTGTGGGTGGCAAGGGTGTTGCTGCCGGGCAAGCTGTGGTTCGTGATAGTCGTCACGGTAGGGTTGGTCCCAGTGAGAAGGGTGACAGGACTTGGGGTACGGGAGTGGCTTTCCTGAAGCAAAAGGGCGAAATTGCATGGGACGTGACGCTGAATCCTGGGAAAGGAGTGGAGTTGGTGCTCGAATATGAAGTGGCTTGTCCCTCGGGCGAGCATGTCGAGCAGGATAATTGAGTGACTTGCTGGCTTGACAGCGAAAACAATTTGGTGTTTGTATTTCTTGGTAATGCTATCTTATGTTTTATCCTCACATCATATGGCAAGTTAAATCAAGAAAAACCCCTAATGTTTGCACAGATATGGTTTATAGAAAAACTCATCGACTAAATACTCGTCGACTTTATTCATAGTTTAACTATGTGAAGCATACCGAACACCCTAACTATGCTTGATGCCTTTGAATGCATGCAAGGAAGCAAGTGAATAAAAACAAGGCCTGTTCGCCAACATGAATCCGGTATTGGGCAATCTGACAGACCTGGACGCCACCATCTCAGGGTCTGGGCGTCCTTAACGCAACCAAATGTGCGCATGATTTGAAACCAAGTAAATGTATGCAGGTATAATCCGTCCTCATCAAACTAAAGCGGCTTCTTGTTTAGGCATTTTACTCCTTGGGCTTGGGGGTGAACCTGACGAAACCCCTCTCGATCCTGCCGCCGAGGTTCTTTGCCATCCTCTCAAGCGGCAGGCGGTTGTCGATGCGCTTGACGGCGCGCTCGACTGGCGGCTTGACACGCTGCATGCCTCGCTCGGCGGCCGGGGTGAAGAATCCGATGTTGCGCTCCCATCGAGGTGCCCAGCGGACGGTCTGTGAGGCCAAGCGCTCCTCGGCACCGGGGAGGACCATGTAGAGGGGGGCGAAGACGGACACGCCGGCGGCACCGAAGCAGAGGACCTCGGACGTACGGGCTGTTGGGATGCGGACGGGCATTTTGTTTGTGTGGCTTGATTGCAATGTATGTCAGCGAATGGCTCAAACGATGCTGCTGACTGTGAATGTGTAGATATTCAGATGGCTTCGTAGATGAAGGTGATGTGGGAAGTGTGGTTGGGTTTGACTTGGGAACAAACGGCCAGGATGACCACGTTGACTGTGCCGGGTACCTAGCTCGACCAACGGTCTGCTAGCTTCCTCAAAAACAGTCGACGGGTTGAAATGGGATTGTCGACTTGCGTGCAAGTTTGGTTTTAGTTGCGTGATAATTCGAAGCTTTAAAGCTCACCTGGTTTTCTTTGTTTTGAATGGTAATCAATTTAATCTCAAATGTCGGCCGGTGGAATTGATCAATCACAGGTAATCAAAGGTGTAGGTTGGGAGATGGAGGGTACGAATGTGTGACATGAGGATGGGCATTCCTTTTTATGGGAAGCAGGCAGGTAAACATCAGCAGGAAGGGCGCTTGTGCTTTGGCAGCTGGCTGGTCACCTCACCTCATCCGAAGCCAAGGTACCTTTCCAAGGACTAACCCAGCCACGGCAATGTACCTACCTCTAGCTAGCATTTACATAGTGCTTTTGGAGTGGCGGCACAGGAGACAATGCCCAACCCTTCCTTCAATCCACTAAGCATTGATTGTTGTCACATGTACCCATTCATGACCGCTTTGTCTGCCAGCTGCAAAAGCAGCCCCCGTCCGCTACCCACCTTGGCTGCCACTTGGAGATGACAACAGACATGGAAGAGCCTGAACGGAAGTCAATTTACCATGGAATGGAGTGGGCGCTAGCCAACCAGCTCGAGCCAAAAACAAATTAAACGCGCCAGCAAGATAGGAAGGAAAGTCGAACGGGCAGGCAGGGCATTCCAAACATGCCAGAAGTAGCTGAGAAGCGGGGTAATCAAGATGGAAATGAACAGAGGCGTCTCAGCCACGGCTCCAAGCGCCAATCACAGCACGCCTTGTACGTCAGAAGCAGGTCAGGATCAGCACACATCATACGCACCAATATAACGGGCGCAACGTAGACGGACGGACGCTCATCCTGCGGGCCTCAGACCACCCTCCTACGCATTCACCCACGTCCCGCTCATTATCGTGCAAAAGGAAACCATGTGGTAGCTGTGAGCCATGCGTCTAAGGTTCGGAAGGAGCCGAGGTAGCACCATTACAACTTTCCACGCTTTTATACAGCTACTGGAGGCTGAAATGTCAATTGTTTTGGTGTTTTTGATAATTGTGTGGTTGTGCACTAGACTACGATTCCTCAGCTGACCAGATCGGCAATTCAACACGGTCAGTGGGGAGCGAGCGAACGCGGGGACCCTTTTACCTGCGCTAGGCCCCACTAGCCGGTGCTATTTCCCCCTTTTCCCCAGTCTTCACTGCGTTGTAGGGTCCACTGAGCTCCGCCCATAATCTGGGGGAGGGGCGACCTCCCGCTGTGTAGTGGGCACGATCCCGCCTCGCTTGACTTGTCTCTCCACTGGATGGGGGCAAGATATCGACGACGATAAAAGGTCGAGGCTGGAGAAAGGGACACAGTCGATTAGAGGAGGTTTTTAGGCAGTTTTGGTGTATGAGAGTGATTCCAACGCAATGGGAGGGTGGAAACAGGAATTCAAGAAGCAAAGTAAGGAGAAGCAAGGTCATGGATTGATCGTATGACAGTTGCCTTGATTCATGCGCTCTTACCCCGCACTTCATTAGCCATTGAATGTTGCGGGGGGGATTCGCCTCCTAACGCGGGCTGGATTGTGCTGGCTGTACTAGCTTGTAGCCTGGTCTGACCTCCAGTCCACTGTCCTGTCAGTCCAGAATCTACCGAATGTAAACGAGTGTCTCGTCCAATTTAAATCATCCATTCGGTCTTTTTTTTCACTAGCGCGCCCCTGTGCCGGTACGTGCCCTTGCACAAGCTGCGAATGCGTTGTCACGCTCCCGCACGATTCTAACGAAGGGTGGGCGATCATGTCAGGGTTAGGGCTATAGGACGGTGTTGTGGTTTTGCCTTGAATCTACACCACGTACAGCCCCAAGGGAGCAACGTCTGCAGGTAATAGATATTTCGTGGCGATTGATTTGTATGAGTCCAAATTTATCCTACAATGCTCACCAGACATAATAGTGGTCTTGTTATAGTTGTGAACTGTTGCTTGTTTCTTTTAAAATACATTCATACCATCAAATGCGACGTTTGTTAACCTTGTGCCCATACTTGTCTTTTTTTGCAGAAATTGATTTTTTCTTGTTTTTGTTCAAGATCCGATCAACTTTCAACTTGGAGAACCAGGACATAAAATGACCGTAAAGACTTTCCGGTGGCTGATAGTTTCTGTTTGCTACCTGTTGGTTTTCGCTCTTCACGGAGCAAATGGTTTGACTGGTTTCTCATTCTGCTGGCTTGTGATGACTTACGGCTTTTACTCACAAACAAACTGCCAGAATCAATTGTAAATCGCCTCCCTGACATTTGATGTCCTTGTTTCAGCCTCATGAAGCTAGACAAAACAAGCGAAACATATAATTTGTAAGGAAGGGACTTAGTTTCATAGATAAATG
Source organism: Magnaporthales sp. P1609 (assembly GCA_003709005.1). NCBI lineage: Eukaryota > Fungi > Ascomycota > Sordariomycetes > Magnaporthales > Magnaporthales sp. P1609. The sequence goes on from PELF01000003.1 coordinate 38,741, forward strand.
CTAGCAGTGTCACTTTTCAGCTGCTAACGACAACCAGTCATAAACATGTTTACACAAGTTCTACTGTCATTCAAGATATTTGCTGAGCTACATTACGACAAGAAACCTATTTCATCTCTATCAAGCCTTGTGTGGGCAGCGGAGTAAAATGCAATGGGCGCCGCTTAATTTGACAGCTGTGACTCTCCCTAATGTGGCGCTTTCTCGCTTCTCGCCTAACACTGCTAGATTAGTCTAGCACTAATTCCAACCGGAAGTACAGAAGCTCAGCTGAGGAATGTAGGGACAGTTGCCATGGACTGTGGTTTTTGATGGGGAGCCATTTTGTGTAGATTCCGTTTGCGTGTTTGTTTTATTTTCTTTCCAAAACCTCTTGAGAAAATGACTGCAACAGTTGAAGTTATTTATTACTCATTTGTTTCCCTGCCGGATTTCCACTACCATATGCAGATCGTCCAAGCCTTATCCAATCTACTAGCGAATCCTCGAGACTAGTTTCAAATGTCGACTTCAACACCTACTCAAGCCCCAGCGGCAGCCATACCATCGACCACCGTCACAGTCACAGCCACTGGTGCTCAACAGGGACAACAACAAAGCAGCAAGGTTCAAGGTATTCTACAGGGACCAGATGCGAAGCAATGGCAGGATCGGTTCAACACGGTCCTATCCAACGTCGGGGAGGTTGTCGGTTCAAGGTCTCCTGACACCTCAGAACCCTTCAGCGAGAATCTATTTGGCTGCTTCGGTGACATAGGTCTCTGTCTGCAGGGATGCTTCATCCCATGCGTGGTATTTGGAAAGACGCACCACCGCACGCAGAAGAATGCCAACATGGAGGGTTACCAACCAGTCAACACCACAGTAAGTCATCTTGCCGTTGCAGTGGACCCCATATGCTACATTCAATCTCCAAAGATGAAGCTAACAGAGAAAACAATCAAACAGTGCCTCCTCCTCTGCGGCCTGGGCTGCGTGGGACTCTCTTGGATCCCCATGGCCATGCAACGCGCCGACATTCGCAGCAAGTATGGGCTTCAGGGCAGCTGCCTCACTGACATTGCGCTTGCGTGCTGCTGTGGGTGCTGCACCATATTGCAGGAGGAGAAGGAGTCGGCCCACCGCGAGCCGCGGAACAGCACGCAGACGACTGCCGTGGCGGGTGATAAGACAAAGTACAGCTCTGTTCCTGGCATGACCTATCCTGCACCGCCAAAGTGAGAGAGAGAGACGGAGGGCCAAGAGAGAAGACAATGATACTTTGATACTGTTGGATGAATATGGTGAGAGAAATGGAGAGGATACCCAAAGATGTGAATGGAATAATCAAGGAGGGGGCAAGAGGCTGTGCTGCTTTGGAATATGTTCCAGTAATACTGTTTTAATACTTGTTTCTTTCACTCAATAACACCTGAATAAAAGATATGCAGGCTTCCTAGTTTGATTGGACTAGATGCTAGTCAAGCTAATCTATCAGAAACTTTGATATGTCCTGCCACACTGGACGCCACCATGCATTGACCAGCACTGCACCCTCTTCTGTTTCCACCAAATCCCGAGGAGTATATGCACTATAGACTACGGTTAGTACCGAGGAGAGTTCGGATGATAGCTCAGCACCCTAGTCCGGGCTTGGCAGTAAAAGGGAATGGGATGATAGAATGACGGAAGTTGCGGATTGCTGTTTCCGAAACCAATGCCAGGATTTGGTTTAAATCAAGTACCATGAGCCCTTGACCCTGAGCGTGAGAGTCGACCATACTGGTTATGACGCAGCAAAAGCAAAGTTTAATTCTCCTAGGCATGAATCCATTTTTCCCTTACGTGATGTGAGTACATAGTCATAAGGACAATGGCGAAACGCATTTCACCATCCAGGGCAGCATTTTATCATCGTGCAAATTGAAGATAAAGTTTGCAAAACACAAGGAGAGAATCGGTTGGTCAGTAGGCCAAAATGGCTTCCATGGTTTGCAAAAACGTCAGATTTTCTAAAAATTCAACATCCCTTGCCTTGGACTTGAAGCAAGCAGAAAAATTAGAAGATTAGACTTATTTTTGGAATTTGCAATATTCCAATCTACAACAGTATGGTAGCAATACAGGACTTTGCGAGACGGAGACACCACATGCCCCCCCCCAACAATGGACGCGCGGTGCTCCCTCGCCTAAGACTGACAGAAACGCCAAGATATTTCAGAGTCCTCCTAGAGATGCCGATTGATGCCGACCTTTGAGAAATATGCAAATCCACACATAATGATCTGTCGATGGTATCTTGGCTATCCCTGTCTAATGGTGGTGCTGATCCTGAAACAGCCCACCGCCTAATGTGGCTTGAAACTCGCAACGTTCAGAGTCTGGGTGGATTGCGAGTTTCAACGCCAAGGGTTCCCTGCCAAGTGATCGGCCCATTTTGCCCTACCTATCGGTCCACCAAAGTGGAGATAGTAGGCTTTGATATGTTAGTCCCATTATGTGTGGATGATTTCTCCAGGCGCCCATCTGGCCCCCAATTATGGGCAGATCATATGTGTTTTTGATCGACTGCAGCAGGGACATACGCGAGCAAACGCCAAGTTATTTGACGACAACTCATCAAAATACTTGAGAGATTCTGCGATCGATATTGAAGCCGAAGTATCAAAACTGTGTACAAAATACTAACAATTGTTTTGGATATCGCAGTAGAAACAATTTGCAGAAAGCCAAAATATCAGCCGAAAACATTTGTCGCTGGGGCCTGAATAATATAACGGGATTATAGGGGTGATGCTTGCAGGCGTTTCGATCAACAAATGTCCGAATGGGAAGCTTCTGACAACAATACAAAAGCATCACATTGTCGTCCAACAAGAGATTATGCAACACATAAGTAATTATATTAAACCGGGAGCCCAGCTCAAAAAGAGAATATTAATGTCGACCTAAGTGAATGGAAACAGTACATCATAAAATGTAGTAAACCAAGGAAACGACCGAAAAAAGTAAGCAATTGGTATATAAGTTATTTCAAAAGTAGCCAGGAAAAACTTGTCCTTCTAGGGCCTAATGGCAGCGACACCCCTTCGTGCGTTTGCCTTGGCGGCATTATTCTTCTTGCCCGCTCCCAGGAGCGCCTGCAAGATCCCGCCCAGGGCTCCTCCTCTCTGCTTCTTTCCATTGTTCTTTGCTGCTGGGTCGCCGCGGAACGTGCCCGTGGCTGGAGGAAGTCCGTTCTGTCCAGGCTGAGCTGGCCTCGGCGCCGCTGCCCCAGCACCTGCTCCCGCGGCGGGCCGGGGGTTCGCAGCACCAGCTCCTCCAGCGGGTCGGGGATTAGCAGCACCAGCTCCTCCAGCGGGCCGGGGGTTAGCAGCACCAGCTCCTCCAGCGGGTCGGGGATTAGCAGCACCAGCTCCTCCAGCGCCTGCTGCAGGGCGATTACCCTTGGCCGCGCCGGTGCCTTTGCCACCGGTGACCGGGGCGGGTGCTGCGGCAGGAGGAGCCCGAGGAGGAGCCGGGGCCGCCGCGGAAGGGGCAGCAGCAGGAGGTGCAGCAGCGGGTGGTGCATTGGCCCCACCAGCCCCGGCTGTACCACCTCCTACAGCGGGAGGCTCTTTGGCGGCCCCACCAGCCCCGGCTGTGCCGCCCCCTACAGCGGGAGGCTCTTTGTCTCCACCAGCTTCGGCGGCTGGTGGTCCCTGGAATGGAGCAACAGCAGGTATCGCCGGGGCCCGGGCAGGTGCGTTGCCTCCTCCAACGGCGGCAGCAGGTGGACCACCCTGGAACGGGCCCGGTGGTGCGCCGTTGCCCTGAAAGGGTGCTACGTTGGATGATGGAGGTGCCTTGGCCGCATCAATGGCTGGAGGACCTTGGAAGGGAGCAACGGTGTCGGCTCCAGCTCGCTCGACCAGGGCTGGCACAGCCAGACTGGGGTCTGAGATGAGCGCAAGCAAGAGAACTGTAGTGACTGGGACGCGCATTTTGGGCGTTTAGGTGGTGAAACTGGCAGCTGTCTTGGCGGTTCGTGTGTCCTGCGGACGAGATGAAATGTACCGAGTTATACCAGCGTCTGTATCAATAGACGAATCGAGTAGTCAAATTATTGGAATGAGTGGTGTCCTTTTCAGGAGAAAAATTTCCAGAACTATGCTGGAATCATTTGGAGACAAAAAGCAACAGATGCTGCCATCAGAGGCTGCGAACTGTCGAGTCGAGTTCGGAGACCATCTTTTAAATATTAACTATCATGGTCCTTTGCGCCCAACCAGGAAAAGTCGCATCACAAAGTCAAAAGCTTACAGGTCACCGTAACCCGTCAAGTCCATCACGGAAAACCATGTTGACCCTTTCCAAACAAGAAACAATTGGTGCCTGAACAGTCAAAGTGTAATGACGAGCCTCAGCCAACCGCATCCACGGACGACCATCCAGCGACGTTGCTGACATGTGCTAGACCCATCCATTTTGAGCATTGGGAACAAGACATGACAACAGAAGAGGCGAGATAAAATTCCTCAAGGGAACAACTTGGGATGAAATACCGTACGCGGACGAGAATTGTTCACCGTGGAGTGTCAGTATCGTCACGAGGATGAGGAAATCGAAGAATTTGCGGGAAACCCAACCAAGACGGCCTCGGAAAAAAGGCCGTACACGATTAAGGTCAAAATTGCCACAGGGGCACAAAGAACATTGGATGAATCCAAGCTTTTCCCAAAGCTTTCTTCTACTATTAATGATTTCAAGAAATCAAGACTAAAGGCTAGATCTGTGGGCTGGGCTTTTTTTGCTGTTGAGATGCTGACTATTAGATGGGGCTTAGAAAGCTTCCAAAGTAATGTAACAGTTTCTCTCTCCCGCCAGTAATTACTTAGAGGAAAGTTAAATTGTCTAACGCTTGCCGTCTCAAACATTAAGTGGTGCAGGGGCATGGTAGCGCAGACCCAAGAAGGGCGCGCAACTGGCCACTAGCCACCGACTGAGTCGCCAGCACCGCCCATTGAATGTTTCCAGGGGTAGACTAACGTGCAAAGGGGAATGGTGTGTAGTGGAGCAATTGGGTTTCACCACCAAGTCGTGGTTTTTTTGGTGGTTTTTTTTGTTGTTGCAAAAAAATCAGTTGGATCTTGGTTTGTGGTGAAAAATCTGAAAGACTTTTTTTTTTTTTTTTTTTTTTCCCTGGGTTTGAGGCTTTGGACCAGATTTTGACATTGTTGCGACCATGGCCTAGAACGTGGCCTTTGCTTGTAAACTGGGCATAATCCAACCCTCATCTTCGGAGATACACATATTCAAAAAGAGGCTAGTAAGTTATCCAAAGTACGATTGAAGCGTTTATGATCGTAGGTAATGCACATCCATCATGATCACCATTCGTCGCGGCACGGCATAACAATCAACGCCAAGGCCGACATCATTGATGGGGATGGCAAAGCACGACCGGAGAAGTGACGCATATCTGGGAGAAATAAAACCGTTGACTGCGTGGTTGCAAGGGTGGACGCGTAGGGATTCACACAGGGGTAACCCACGTTTTGACCAGGGGTTCGGTTTTTGTCGCAAAATCGATCCACAGAAGCACACAGCCCAAGCCGATTTATTACCAGTCAAACCTGACAACACTCTGTATAGTACCACAAATCTCTCCCTCTGGACGATTTCTCGTGGGTCATACTTGTGAGAAAGGTGGTCCTATGTCGTAATGCAGCGTAGCAGAGAACCGAAGGGGCTCATTGGACAGTGCAGTGACATTGCCCATGGGACATTTCTCCTTGATGACAACAAGTCTGCTCCCAAATTGCCTTTTAGAGCCAGCAGCTTCGGCGAATAGCGGACGCTAGAACAAACAAATGACCAAAATTTCCCGACCCGGTGAACGTGGGTTGCAATCACGACAGGCAAACCCCTTTCACATGGCTCTGTACTTGGAACAAATGGATCTCTTATTAGTGCTTATTCATACTTCATCCTACTTACAAAGAATGGCATTCTGAGCGAGCGCCAGCATGGACTACCTTGCCAGTTATGCTTCGTCCTTAACCTTAATGGCAATATCGTAGCATCTCCGCTCTTGTCCTCCCCTCTTTTTTTTCTTTTTCTCTTCTCTCGTCGTCATACTGTGGCAGTGCAGCACCCTTTCCTGTCAGTTGGGTTCATCTTTACTATTCATTGATTGCTTGATTGATTGACGTTACTATCGACTCGGACTTTTAATTGCCCTACCCATATTAATTAATATCAAAGAGCCATAATGTCACTTTGGCTGTGCTCCAGTCAATTCAATCCGCAAATTCCACTTCATCGCCAAGGTGATTGTCAGCAGGCCAAGTCTCTGGTGCCGGATCCGATGCCTCGGGCAAATCGGAAAATCACAACTTGGCGCCACCACGATTTCTCGCCAAGTGGCTTGCCGTCAACTGCAAGGTTGACCATGTTTGTATGATCGTTTTCTTTTGCTAATCACTCGGTAGATGAAGTGATTAAGCACGCCGAACATTTATTTACTTCTATCCTTTTCTACATTTGACAAAATACCCTAAAATAAGCGCCGTGAAAATAATTGGTAGCAGACGCTGCTGTTACTTGCCCCTACCCAAGACACAACCCTTACGGAGGGTCCAGGGCAAGGGGCGCGCACAGAGTGGAGAAGTAAAAAGTCTTTTAAGTACCGTATAACACGGCATTGGCGGCAAAGTTGCCCTAACTTGCCCAAGATGCCCACACATGCGCCCACTTTCGACATCCACTCACAGCCCCCAACCCCAAACTACAATGGTACCACCATCCTTATCAGTCACGCTTTTTTTTTTCTTTTTTTTCTATTTCTTTTTTCTCTTGAGCCCTCCCCTGCAATTTTTAGTCTACTCGACTAATTTGGTCCCTTGTCGCTGTCTACCCGCACCAGGGGTCATCGGATCTTTGACAGTCCGCGACACTCCAAAGACCAGGGAAGGCCACGAAAGAGCCAAACGCAACCGTCTAAATGGTTTTGCCAACCTGGAACGGCTTCTCCATGATCGACGTTCCCGGATCCAGCTGAGACCGAAGTAGCCGTGCTATGCCTCTATCGTCGTCGTCGATGTCACGATGCATGCCCCTACCCTTACCGGTCTGTCTCCTTCTCTTGCTGCGGCTACTATGTGCCATCTCAACTGGATGAGTAGTGGAGCGGCCTGTCGTCCCGCCATCCGGTGAACAAGTTCATATAAGATGACAGGTCCCTCGTTCCGTCGTAATGATGCCATTTTAACTCACCTGCTTTCTCAGTCAGTCGCTTTTGTTTGGTGTAAACAACAGAGGCTATTTACCTCATCACCGTACGGCCGGCCCACCCACATTCACTTTCTACCATTAACCTTTTTATTAATCCATTTTTTTTTTTATATTCATTTCGACTTAATCAGCCCAGGTGGCCGACGACATTCGCTGAGCGATATTTTGAGAAAAAGAAGCCAAGGAAAAAAAAAAGAACAGAAAACAAGATACAAGAGACACAAGTCCCATTCACTCCTTAACAAGTCAACATGAGGTCATTCACTTCTTTCACCTTCAACAGCCTGCTTGGGCTCGCTGCTCTGGCTCTTGCCCAGAACCAGAAGGTCAACTTTAACCAGGTTGCCAACATTAATGGTGATGTAAGTATATCAGTAGTGTTCACAAAGATATAAAAAAAGAGAGAGAAAGAGAAAGACTAGATTTATGATTACTAACATCGGAAACAGATGCAACTTAATACGCTTCAATTTCCTGATGGTACCAAGATCGAGACCTTCTCGCAAACACAACAGCAGGTTCTCGCCAACCAGAACCCCAACCCTCTGCCACCCAACAATGTTGTTGGCAGCACAGGTCAGCCGTTCGTGGCCCTGCAGAAGCAGTCGGTCATCATCCAGACCAACCGGGCTGTGGACCTGGTGGGCGGTCAGATCGAGCTCCCCATTGATGACAAGGAGCTGGCTCGGCAGCAGATCTCAATGGATAACACCTTCGTAGCCATGCTGTCCCAGGATCGTCAGGCTTGGATCATCCAGGAGGCTATCAAGAGCGTCAACGGCACCGACAAGACGGCGCGCATGGTCAAGCTGAACCGCATTGATGGCGAGTTCATGCTTCTTGGCAGGAAGACGGCCGAGACTGGCCAGAGCCTGACGACCTTTGGCAACCAGGCCGCCAACCAGGTCAAGATCAACGGCGTTGGCCTCCAGGAGGTCGAGTTCACCGACGGATTCCGCCTGTCGATCCGTTCAAGCCAGCCCATGACTGTGCAAGCCGAGGTGGTCAACGGTGTCAATGCTGGTCAGCTTGGCGCTGGAGCCCAGGCCGTGAACAACTTTAGGTATCTGGTGACGACCAACTTGGGTGGTCTGCAGCCCGGTTTGGACAACATGGTTGCCGTCGTACAGCTGCCGAGTGAGTGAATCCCGTCCCTGCAGTACCAGTGGGTAGTATGGTATGAAACAAAAAATGACTAATTTTATTTGACACATAGTCAACCCTGTTCGTCTGATGGCCACCGCACAGGCAATGGGCGTTTCCAACGCCGCCGCTATCCAGCTCAGCGTTGCCCAGCGTGGAGTGCTCGCGAACCCCGGTGGTGCCCAGAACATCATTGCCCCTGGCGGCCGTGCCAAGAGGCAGGAGAACAACCAGGACAAGAACAAGGGTGCGAATGCAGACAAGAACAAGGCTGCGAATGCAGACAAGAACAAGGACGCCAATGCCGACAAGAACAAGGACGCCAATGCCGACAAGAACAAGGACGCCAATGCCGACAAGAACAACAACGCCAATGCCGACAAGAACAACAACGCCAACGCAGATAGAAACAATGATGCCAACAACAATAACAACAACGCCAACAACAATAACCTCAACAACAACCAACCCCTCCTCCTGGACAACCAGTTCAAGGCCATCAACTCCCAGCCCGTCCTTGACATGGCCAACATGCGTATTGCTGTTCCTGTTGCGAGCCTCGACGGAGAGTTCATCCTGACTGTCGGCGGCGCTGCAGCTGGTGGTCAAGGCGCCGGCAGGGCCGAAGCAGCCCCTCCTGCCGTCTCTGCCCCTGTTGCTGGTGCTCCCGCTGCCGCTCCTGTCGCTGCTCCTGTTGCTGCGCCTGTTGCCGCCCCCGTGGCCGCTCCTGTTGCTGCCCCTGCTGCCGCACCTGCCACTGCCCCCGCCCCTGGTGGCATCCAGCAAATGGGTAGGACCCCAGGCAAGGTCAAGCGCCAGGAGCCCGCCGCCGCCGCCGCCTCTAATGTAGTCGTCATCCAGATGGCCGATCTCAAGTCCATGGTCGACCGCATGATGGCCGGTTCCGAGGACACGGCGCCCGTCTGGTCCATGATGGTCGACTACGCCAAGGCCAACGGCGCCCAGAAGCCCGAGGGTTTCCCGGCACCGGCACCACCTGCTGTTGCCCCGGCCGCCCCTGAGGCACAGCCAGCACCGGCTCCTCAGCGCAGGAGCAGAGTCTTCCGCCACGCTGCTTAAGTTTATTCTCCAAGTTCGGGGGGCTTCCATCTCGTACCTAGGCTGAGGCTGGGATATTCGTTTGTTTTGCACGAAAAGTAGCACGAGTTTGTCTTATGCCACGACTTCTTTATTCGGATTTTTCGTATCTCTAGCTTTGTGCTTGACGTGAGCGCGGGACTGCGAATGTGACTTCTCTCTTGTGTTTTCTATTCTTTTCCCTTTTCTATTCCCTGTTGGGAAGGTTGGGACTTTTTGTTTTTGGGTCGGCATGTACGGGGGAGCTTCGATAGCCACAATTTCACTTCTCTTGTTCTTTTATTGTCATCATGATGGAACGTACGGCACTCTTTCTTCCCTTTTCTTCATTACAGAGTTTAAAAACCAATTTCCTATTCTTCTCTTCAGTTAGCTGTTCTCAGCGTTTTGTTTGTATAAAGCCATAGCCAGAGATATCCCCCCGTTGACGTGTGAAACAAACTCCAATAAAATAAAAAGTAAAGTCCAAGTCCCCTGCTCGTTAAAAAGTCTTGTTGTTAAACCACACAGCAGATGGCTTTGTCTTTCGGATGACAGCTATACCGCAACTGTGTCATGTCTTGAATATGAGCCTACTCCTAGGGCTGACTGGCTAGTGTGTCAAACTTGACATTGTCATGCAACCTTATTACTCGAACTCTTGTTTGAGGTCTGTGGCGACTCGTTCATCGCGTTCGGGAAGTTTAGCTCTATGGCCCAGCTGCTCTATCCGAGCACACCTGTTGTGTACACAGAAACCTGACATAGTGCTGACCCTTCGCTTATCCTCAACAGCCAGTATTTGGTAAGTGCTCGTCATAATAAGGTACTCGGCGCATAAGGAAGATTGCAAAGGTTTCTGATGAAAGCTCAAACATGCAAGATACACTGGGGATGCATTGGAGTGCTAACAAGTCATAAAGTAAAAATTAAACAACAAGGAAATGACAAATGTGAGATGTTATGTCATTACGTACAGTCCCTCGGGTGACATAACGGTAAGATAGGGGGAACGAGTGAATGAATTTGCTGAAGTTGCAGGAATTCGGTGTGCCATGCGTTCGTTTTGTATGGTTTGTGGATGGTTCAAGTAGCTGGTTGGACAGGCGTAAGGCCTTGGTTGGTGTGCAAATTCATTCCCTTACTACATTCACCACCACCCTTCGATTAGCCGTGGCGGTAAAACTGGATTAGGCAACGATCACCAGCCGCTCAATCTTGGTAGTATCAGTTTGTGATTATAACTCTTACCTTTCTTCTGGCCATCTGCTTGACAGGAGCTTCTCAAATGACATCAACATTGAGGCTTTGAATTTACTTTTGGGATGTACTAGAATTTAATGCCTTGACGTGATCGCAATAAGCTACCCGCACTGCTTAGGTCGATTCATGACGGCTTTCTTGTTTTCCTTTTTGCACAACAGGAACTCAGTGCATAGCTTAACGTAGAAAAGGCTCCGACTGTCTCCGTATGGCATAGCAGGAATGAAGCATGCCAAATCGGCCGCAAAGAAGAATTGGTAGTCACAAGGGAGATCCCGTGGGAGACAGAAAGAAGCGGCGAGCTTAGGGAATGAATGGGTCATCCCTTCAACCCCCATAGTGTAGCTGCTTACGACTTGTCCATCTCATAATAACCGCTAATCTCAAGATCGCTTAGAAGGTAGAAATACCACGCGGCTACCAGGGGAGACTTTATGAAACGTTCAGGAACATAACTGAATTGTAACACAGCGAGAATCCTATTTAAGAGGCACAAGAATAGGTCTCTCTTTTGTGGATTGACCAATATTGAGGGGGACTAACTACAGAGCGCAGTGCAACATGCCTGACAGCGACATCATGAGCAAGCTTTTAGTTACCATACTACAGGGGGAAACGGGCAACTTTCACCACCCCGTATATTTTGTCTAGCCTCTCAGGGTGCTTGTGGCAGCGAGCTCTCAAAAGAGGTAACCATACTCCATACCGGCTTAGCGCAAGCGCCTCTGGCACAGTCCAGAAGCCTGAATCAAAAGGTGGTGTTCTTACATAGGCAGCAAAGGTCCAGGTTGGCGCAACCGAGCTCGGAGTACTGGGCCAACATGTTGTTGAAGCTTTACTGGCTGCAGCTCGGGAGGGAGGCGGGGTCAGTAGTTGATGAGGTAAATGTGACGGATGTCGAGGTTGGGGTATTTGTCGATGTGGTATTGAGTGCTCAACTGGTACTAATAAGATGTGATTTGGGTCGCCGAACTGGCCGTTGACGAGGATGTGGACACATCCTTAGACGTCGCCGTGGGCACCGAGGGGGTTGACCGGGACGTGCAGATTCCAAACTCGGGCTTGCTATGACACGTAAAAATGTCAGATGTGGTACTTAATTTCTGATGGCATTCTGCGCGATAACAAATAGGACAAGATAGATACTCACCATCCGCTTTCGACATAGCAGTCTGACAGCCCCTGACCGCACACGCCGAGGCGGTTGCAGCACCTCCCCCAGTCGGACAAACACCTGAAACCGTTGGCGCCGCCACAGGTGCCGTCGGGTGTCCACGACATGCCGGCGGGCTGCTCATCTTGCTTCCAGATTTCACAGTCACCCTCCTCGCAAGTGAAGAGACCGCAGAAGTCGCCCCCTGTGCCGCATTTGCCTTCAAAACTGCAGCAATTGCCCCATTTACCTGCGCACGAACGAAGGCCGTACTTCCGCCCACATGTACCATCGGTGCTATAAATGAGGTCCCCCTGACAGAGGCCTTCGTAGCATATGCCGGGTGCGCAGTCCTCCCTAGGACACGGGAGGTATTGAGATGTTAGCCACTTGTACCGTCCGATCCCGAAAGGGTTAATGGGAGAGGGAATGAATGGGTGGGTACACCAGTTCGTTCTAAGAAGTAGTCTGCAAGCACTTACTCCGAATCGCCGCATGTCCACGTCTCAGAGTTGCAGCACTGCTTCTTCATGCCCAAGCAGGTGGCATTTTTGTTCGGCGGGCCGCAGCGGCCGTCGAGGGCTCTAAGCGGCTCGATAACTTGGGCCCGCGAACAGACACAAGAGTTTTGGTCCTGGCCAGATACCAAATATGTAAAAAAAGGGGAGGAACGATATGGCCAGCCCCAGACCGGACCACGGAGATGCAGCGTCAAGGTGGAAGGTCTTCATGGCTGTAACCTATCAGGTGTCTGGTTGAGGTGAAAGGAACAGTCTCGGCGGTAACTGGAATCTTGAAGTGGAAGCTTCAACTTTTGAGGCAGCGGGCAGGGGGCATCGCTTACCTACTTACCTGCCTACCTACCGAGGTACTGGTATCGCAAATGTGCTTTCATTTCCAGGGGCTCAGCACTACCTACTCCGAATCCATATTCTTGACATGGATATGCGTGCCCTGCCTGCCCTACAATCAGATAATTTCGGCAACAAATGCAATCACAACGTGCGCATGCAGCCCCACCACTACTCGACCCTTAAAACAACAGCCAACAAGTCTTATATCGGGTAAAAGTAGAAATACATTGGCTTGTAATACGGTCCCTAAAGATGAAGCGGTCTAGGACGTTGGATGAAAGTTTCCAAAATAAGCAAATAAATGAGGGCTTATCCACATTTCGCAGTTCTGGATTTGCCAAGAAATGCAGTGTGTGTACGTTGGCGTCATTTATGGCACGCTTTGAATTTAAGCGAGAGCAGAGGCAGCATACAGCTGAAGCCAGTTAGTTCCTTGGAAAATTTGCACGACCATGACTACCGCCCGCAATACAGCCGATGCGTCGACTCTGCCGAAGACATGGCCAGCAGCTAATTATAAGGTAAGGAGGAACAACTGCCAATGCGACTAATGTTCATACACCTCAGCCCGCTCTCTTTGTCTCGAGTTTACTAACAGACGGGAGCATGATGGTTTCTTTGTGGCCCCAATCTTGGATGTGCCTCACGTTCCTTTTTGCTCTGGGCTGCAGCTTGCAGGCTGCTGCCCAATACCTCCAGAATTTCGAGCCTATCAAGATAGCAGACGCGGCAGGCGCTCTCTATAACGGCTATCGTTAGTGAGTCTAACATATTATATTCCATGCCCCATGCACCATGTTGCTGTGCCCGAAAATCATCACATGCGAACTGTGCTGATTAGAAAAATAAAACATGATATAATGAAGCCGGCCGGTTCCAGACCCCAAGATTCCGTTTCGGAACGTCATCGATCTCAGAGATCGAACCGTTGTCATTTACTATAACTGCCATTACATGACCAATATATGCCAGAACTTTGAGAACTTCAAGGCCACGGCGCGTGGGAAAGATTTGCACCCCGGAACCGCAATAAGTGAAACTACCTTTACTTACGACTTCAACACGGGCAAGAAGCCGTGGACACACCAGTCCGCGCGGAGGGGACAGTCCTGCCCAGATTCGTGGAAGAACTCACACACATGTCCTGATACGAGCCCCAAGACGGTCTGGCGACATGACGGACAGTGGTGGACGACGGCACTCGAGCCCAACACGGCCAACAACATGCTTCGGCACAAACGCGACTCGCGGAACAACATTATCCAGTCGTCGGGCATGCAGTATACATGTAGCGAATTCCCACCAGCCACCTGGGTTGAGGACGGCAACGGCTGGAACAAAGACCAGCCGGCCAACACAATCTGCGCCGGCCAGTCGTACGTCGGCCCCACCAGCAACACTGCCGGCGGCGTCAAAGCGGAGCAGAATTGGCAGGCGCTCGCCGACGCATCCCTGAAGCGACTGCTGCTTGAAAGCATTGCAGCCCAGAGACAGCATTCCCCCTGGCACTCTCGGACCAACCCGAATGCGGACGTGGCATTTTTCCGCTTTGCCGCTTGGGACATGGGCCCCGACGGTGTCGCCGCGATGGTTTTCTCGTCCGACAAAATCACCGGCGTCGATGGTGACTTTGACTACATCACCCAGGCGACGAAGCGAGGCGAGCAAAGTGCAACGGCTCGACGGTTAAGAATGCCATAGTTTATTTCCCGCCGGGCACATATCTCATCTCGAGCACTGTGCCGTTGCCTTTCGGAACGCAGGTTATTGGAGATGCTATCGACCGGCCAGTGTTAGTGGCCTCATCGTCCTTTATCGGACTTTTGGTTTGCTATCGACCAATGAATACACAGGGGGTGGCACCGGTACAGACGGGCTGGACCAGCAGTGGTACGTGAATACAGCCAACTTTTACCGACAGATGCGCAACCTTATTCTCGACATTCGGCCTGCGCCTCCCTCCGAGTCGACGGCCTGCCTGCACTACCAGGTGGCCCAGGCCACCAGCATGCAAAACGTCGAACTTCGGGCAGGGCCGGGCCAGAAGGGCTGGGCATCTACGCCGAGAATGGCAGTGGAGGTCAGATCTCGGACGTGACCTTCAAGGGAGGGGACGTTTGCCTGTTTGGCGGCGAGCAGCAGTTCACGGCGCAGCGGCTTGTCTTTGACGGCTGCTCCGTCGGCGTACAAATCATCTGGGATATTGGGGCTGGGTGTGGAAGTCCATAACTATGACCAACGTCGGCACGGGTTTCCAAGTTCGTACCCACAACGGTGGCAGCGGAAGTATCGGCTCGTCGTCCATCATGGACTCGTCCTTCTCCAACGTTGACACCGTCGTCGTCATTTCGCCTCCGTCGGAAAAGCCTGGATCCAGCAGCACCGGCATTGTGCTCGAAAAAACGTCGCCATGTCGGGCGTCACCAGTGCCGTCTCCGACACGGACGGCCGCTCGCTGCTTGAGCCCTCACCCCTGATCGACCAGTGGGTGCTTGGGCCCCACCTACTCGGGCTCGGCCGACGCCGGCAACCGCACGTGGTCGTCAGGCGGCAAGGTGGGCAGGTACCGCAGGCAGTCCGGTCTGGTGGACAGCAAGGGAGCCTATTTTGAGCGGCCCAAGCCACAGTACGAAGACGGAGGCGTGGGCGACTTTGTGCACGTCAAGGATTTTGGCGCGACGGGCGATGGGTCCACTGACGACACAAAAGCCTTCCAGAAGGCCATGTATGCCAGCCAAGGCAAGATTCTATTCGTTGACGCTGGCTCCTACGTGCTTACGCAAACAGTGACAGTGCCGACGGGCGTCAAGATTGTCGGCGACGCTACATAATGACCGCCGTTGATAGTTGCAACTGCGCGGGCGTCGACGGCAAGCAAGGCGGTTACGGCGGCAACAACTGTCTGGGTTGGATGGCAGATCCTGAAGTTACTCATGGCTGGGCGTAGCCTGTGGGTGCCGGGTCAAGCGCGTTGCAATGAGGAATGGACATATTTTGGATTTCCGAAAGCCCTAACTACTGCGCCACTGCCTGATAACATTAGTTGTAGCACCATTGACACGCTCTATATACTTTCTCACTTATACCCATTTGTTCCAATTATCCAAACATGGATATTTCGGACCGCTTCAAAATTATTGTTGAAAACATGATGAGCTTATATACAAAAGTGGCGACGTCGTGCGTACACCACCAGGTGGCTCTCCCTAAAGCGCAGAAGGTAGTATTATAAAAAAGCGAATAAAAAGTTAAGTAAATACGGGATTGTGAAAAACGCATATGTAGGACCCGGAAAGCCACTTTATATATTTTGTGCAACGCAATCGCGAGCCATGAACAAAAGGCCCTTGATGCGTAGATAGGCCATGAGAAACACAAACAATGTCACATTCTTGGGTGTTTTACAAATATGAAAAGTACGCCAACCGATATTTTCATATGATCAATAAACGCCTTCAGTTTTACACACACACATCTTCCCCTCTTCTTTACCTCGGATATTTTATTCTACACCAAGGTTTTCCATCTCGCGTGCACGTGCCTTAGCCGCCTCCAGCTCACGTATTCTTGCCGCAGACCTCGCCATCACCCTTTCCTTGGCCAGACGCATGCGTTCCTCGTCCTTGCCATCGCCCACGTGGCTTGTGGGAGCTCCCGGTGATCGCACGTGCGGCTTCCTATGCCAATGGGCCCATATTTCCGCGTCGTCAATAAGCAGTGGCCCACCCGACGGGCCCTGGATGACGGCTAGCTTCGTTTCGGGCGGCCACGGCGTGCGAAGCCCTTTCAGTTTGGCACTGGCGTCCAGGATCCTATCGCGCATCGCCATTAGCCACGGATGCACGGCCAAGACGTACTCGTGCACCGTGAGGAAGGTGCCGCCCGTTTTCACCTCGAGCCGCGCGTCCTTGGCCCACGGCCGTTCCGCCCCGCAGCACTCGAGCAAATACACTTCGCTGATTTCGCCAAAGGGGTGTTCGCCAAAGGGGTGTTCGCCAAACAGTTCCCTGCCGAAGCGCGCCGCGTACTCCTTGCTGTCGTCCTTGTGATAGCAGTTCCAATGCTGCTAGACCCACAGCTCCTCCCAATCCTCGAGGCACGAAACCCTGACGGTCAAAACCGACGTTTCGGGCGTCGTGAGGGGCTCAAGCGATACGGGGTGCCAACTGGGCACAGCGCCGGGCGCGCCCGCAGGCCGAAAGTAGGGCTCCATGACGTCGCCCGGCTCGTACCATGGGTTGGGCGCGACCTGGATGGCGCTTTCGAGCGGTCCGTTGAGTGTCCAGAATAGTCGCTGGCTGGCCATAGACGCATCTTTCGCGTTTGTGTTGGACAAACCGCCGACGCCGACGATAGGAAGGTTGCTAGCGTCCATGGTTCGGAGTGGATGTAAGCTGATTAAAAAGGTGCAAATAGTGGGTGGGTGTAAGTAATCTGCAAAGTGCTGGTGCGGAAAGAGAGAGATTTTCCCCAGACCAAATTCCAGCACAGAGATATGCGGGGTATAGTGAGATTAGGTCTAGGCAGCTACAGTCCCAACCTGGTTGTGCTTACCAATTTTCCTTGTCGGTTAGCCTGACCGGCACGTCTGCCACTGGATGCAAGAGGAAACGGATTGATGTGAATTTCGGGCGGAAACATGGCCTCAGGTCAATTTATTCATAATTTGGGAGCGCCTATGCAACATTGGGTGATTGAAAGCGGAGACAGTGCTCAGCGAGATCCTACCAAGCCTAGCTGCCTGATTGATTAAGAGGTTGGAAAGGGTAGATCAAAATTGGCCAACTTATAGACTGGGTAATGATCGCAAGGGGGAATTCACAAGTGCTGATGCAATGCCCAAGTACGTCAGCATCCTGCTACAGACATATATGGCAAATATTGCTTGTGTTTGGAATTGGCTTGATTTGGGTCGCTGATTGCCCCCATACCTTCGTAGATCCGTAATACTGCAGCCTGTCAAAGACAATTAATTGTCCAGTCTGACAAAGGTAAGCAGGCGTTTCCACAGCACTTGTCAGATTTGTAATAGTGGACCTGATGACCAGCGCTATAAATCAGGAGATCTCCATCACCAACTGTAATGTTGACTTGTGGCTCTCGAACCAACCAACCTTTGAAAGCCCTCAATCATTCCCAGCGCCTCTACCACCACAATGCCTGCCACACTCGTCATCGTCACGGGCTCCTTTGCCCCCGCGTCAGTCTACGACAAGTTTGTCGCCGTGCTCAAGGAGCATGGGATCGACAGCGTCGTCATATCGCTGCCCTCGGTGGGCCGACATGAGGGCAAGCCACCGGCGTCAATGGTGGATGACGCCGACGAGATCGTACGGGTTGCGGGCGCGCTCCTGGATGCGGGCAAGGAAATAGTGGTCATGGCCCACTCATATGGCGGAATTCCCGCTGCGCAGTCCATGGAGCGCCTATCGGTCAAGCAGCGCACCGCGACAGGGAAGCAGGGCGGCGTGGCCAAGATGGTCTACTTGACTGCGATTGCGCTACCCGTGGGCGCTTCCAACCTGGCGTCGTTCAGCCCGGACACAGTCTCGCATTTGATGAAATACAATGTGAGTTTTCCGAACTCCAAAGGAATAAGAGAGAATAGTTCCATTTGAGAATGAAAGGGAGCAAAAAAAAAAAAAAAAAAAAAAAAAAAAAAAAAAACTGACCAAGTCAAAAACAATCACACACAGGGTGATTACATGGAGGTGGTCCTGGAGGGGCAGCTGACCACAACCTTTAGCGACTTGCCGCCGGAGCAGGCACTCGAGAGCGCCAAACTGATGTCGTGCCAGTCGATCAAGAGCTTCGACGACAAGCTGACTTATGCGGGCTACAACGACGTCGAGATGCACTACATTCTGTGCGAGGCCGACGCGCTCATCCCGCCGGTGGCGCAAGAGGCAATGGTATCACTGATCCGAGACAGTTCGGGCAAGGAAGTCAAGGTGCATAAGTTGCCCGTGGGTCATGTGCCGACCACCAGCGCACCCGAAAAGGTGGCCGAGGTGCTGAAGGCGATTGTTTAGTGGATTCATTTGATAGTAATCAGTCACTTTCGTCGGATTTGGGTTCAGATGTGTGCGTAGTCGGTGTTTCCAAATAGTTAAGATGTTGCGCCGACCGGAAAGCCATTCAAAAGACCTGGGAGCTTGTGACGAGCGCGGCGGGCCGATTGACGATTTTATCCGACGTCGCGGTTGAGGTTAATGCCCGCCAATTACTTACTAGACTAGACTACAGGACTACTGTAGTAAGAGCCAGACTAGCAGATTTTGGTCGCGAGGAAGGACGCGCAAGCAACACAGCCACCGATAGCGCCGCGAAAATGTGCACATTACTGAATGGCTGCTGCATGTGGGGAACATCAGGTGGCTGCGGGGTACTTGCACCTCGAGAAATAGTTGAGACTGTGTGTGCACTGTCGAAGAAAAGGGAAATAACTTACTGCGTGCGACTGACGAATCGGTGACACGAACATCTGGTCTGATATATCGCTAGAATCCAATAACGATAATACATGCAAATAAGTATCGGACAACCCAGATAAGTGCTGCTCATTGGAGAAGAGGTGGCGTCGATGATGAGGACTGTCGAAGGTGGTGGGATTGGGGTGTCTTGGGTGGATCAGGCTTGTCAGGGTCCAGTGTCCCATTGAAGCATCACTGTAGAACCAGGCGCCAGTAATCCCCTGCGTGTACTGTTGCACTAAAGTTAATATGGACCCCGCATCTCCACCACAAGTGGTACCACTCACGATCAATGTATCAACTATCAACGTAGACGTAGTCAACTCGACATCAAATAACATCGACATCCTGTCAGCAACTATTCATTCGACATATCGCCCAAATCTTCAATCAAGTTCCAGCGCCTCAAGGCAAGTATATCGACACTGATGGCGTCCACGTCAGGGACCGTCATCACTCCTCAGGTGGACGATGACAAGAGCCTGGCTGCCGAGATCTCCGGACTCGAAGAGAGCCTGGCCAGCATCGCCACCGCCCACAAAAAGTACCACGAGTCGCTGGCCGCCGCAACCAGCCGCCTCGACTCGGTGATTGACGAGCACGTATCTAGCGTTCTGCCGCCCCTGCGCGAACTCATCGCCGCCGCCCGATACTTCTGGGCCGGCATGATTGACGCCCACGCCGACCAGGTTGTTGGAGAAGGCGAGGGCGACCAGCCAGACGAGGAGGATGTGGAGAGGGCCCTCCGCGATATTGAAAAGTCTGTCGCTGCCCTGGATTCGGCCTGCGAGACCGGACTGCGGCTGCTGACCGACGACGACCTCGAGTCGGGCATCAAGAGCTCGCGGGTCAGGGCCACGGGCGCTTACAATGCCGCCTTTGGTTTTTGGAAAGACTGCGACACGCGCAGGATCCCTGAGGCTAGGCAACTGCTCGAGTCCAACATGCAGGCCATTTCGGCACTTGAGAAAAAGGCCAACGCGGCAAATTCGGCCAGGGATGGTGATCTTTCGAGCGTATGTCGGCTCTGCACGTGATTTCATCATTTCGCCACCATGCATCCATGTCACGGATTATAGCTAACTAATTATATCCCATGATCTTTGCAGTCTACTGAAGACGACACGCCGGGTTACAAACCCCTCAGCACAGCCAAGACTGCTCGCAAAGGCGTCGAACTTATTGACGGCTCAGCTATCCAGTCACAGGTTCGAAGTGAGATGAAGGAGGCGCTTGCCGAGCACCAAACGCTGGCACAGTCAGTGACAAAGCTTGTCTGCCAAGGAACCCACCTCAAGCTGCTTCGTAACGAGCTGCGAGGACAAGGACTCCTTGGTACCATTTGTGAACAAAGACTCAAGACCATTGTTCGCAACCTCGAAAGGGGCAGAGCCGGTGCTGTGTCAATTCTCGATGTCGTCAAAAATATTCTCGGCAAGCTCGAATCTATCGAGGCCAAGGATGAGGGTGATTTTCCCGTAGAGGATCTACTTGGACTTTCCGCTCGTCTCATCGTACATTTGAGGCGCCATAGCACCGATGAACGTTGGGCTCTTTCCGATGACCTCGTCACCTTGCTGAAAGGCCAGGGCCATGGTCAGGGTCAGGGGCCACCTTTGCCCCAGTCTGTTGCAGAAATTCTTGGTCAAATCGAGGGCACTCGGCTTAACCACGACGGCAGGGGGGCACAGAAAGCTCTGCCGAATCGATCGGCCGAATTGGATCAACATCGCTGCGCGCCTCTACCCTCGACAGAGCGACAAACACCCGCGGGGCTCGATGCCCTCGCCCCAATGCCTTACCAGGAAGAGCCAGCGACGCCCCCAGCACCGCAGCTGCAGATCTTGGGCGCCTCATGGGCTGGCAAGGACGTGACGGGGGCCCTGTCGAACCGCGTCAAGGACAACAAGCTTGTCATCAACATGCACAATATTCATACCATCCTGGGCGATCCAATGCCATACAAGTACAAGATCCTGACGGGCCTTTATCGTTACGGCGACCGCGGCGAGGAGCGGTTATTTATCATCAGCGAGCAGCTGCCGCTTTTCTCCTCGAGCGTCTTTGTCATCTCGCCGCCCAAGGACAGCAACCCCAGCAACCGCTTGTCGATCCCCATCGCCAACAGTGTCTGGCAGGACCCGAGCGGTCAGTTCGATATCGCTGCAGTGACGTATGGTCCGCGGCACGTGCGGAACGAAGCGGTCCTGGCCGACTTTGCAGACTACTTTGCCAAGCGAAAGGGTCGGGTCGTGCCGGACAATGGTTTCTTTAGGGGTGACCCATGGCCCGGACAAGACAAGACGTGGACTGTGTTTGTGAGGTTTGCTGGCGGTGGCGGGAGGATTACTACGCTTGCAGGTTTGGAGGGGCGAGGTCTCGAGAGTCCTTGGGCATCCTAGTGTTTGCTGGTACTAGTATTGATATATTGTGTACTGTATTCACTGCCACATCGGTCTCGGTGTGGAACGTCGCTTGTGAGAATCGGTAACGCTGAGGCTGAAATGCTTGCCTGATTGTCCGAACAAGACCCGACGACCCGGATTACTTAATCCCTATCACAGGGGTCAAGCACATCAGGCAGCCAAGCAAGTTGCACTCCAGACGTGCGATAATCGAATTAATGGATCATTCTTGAAAATCCTGCAGACTGTTGAATAGAGTAAGCCACGGTTGATGCCTACAAATCCAGGTCGACTTTCTTTGATCGCGTTGTTATTTAAAAGGCCGCATCAGTAACGTTCCTGTGCCAAGCTTTTGGTGGGGAGTGCCCCCGCGACCTAATACTTGTAAATTTACCCCCTGCTGGTCGTGCTTCTTTCGTCATGTTGCTTATACATTTCAACACATATTTTTTGCTGTTATTCTGCCTAGCAGCCGCTGCACCCATACCTCCTCGATCTAGAGATGCTGGTACCCTGAGGTTGCAAGCTCGGGTTTCGACACAGAATGACGCAACTCCGACAGAACCTTCCTTCGATCTACTATTCTCAGATGCAAAGACTACTACTAGGCGCCTCGAAGACTCACAGGCCTTGCTCAAGCCTGACCCATATGCTTCCAGCTCCACTGAACCGTTAACCAGCTTTGATAGTCAGTCTGACAGTACCTTTTTAGACCGGGACAATACGAAGAACGTTGGAGCTCTGAGGTTTGAGAAGCGAGGCACGGGGAAAACGACATTAGACTTCCCGAGCAGGGCGGCCCAGACAAAGGCTAGAAAGGCGCACAAGCCGTCTAACAATGTGCTAAAAACCAATGGTAGGACGCGGATGACGCAACTAAAGGCGGAAGATGCGATCCAAAAGATGAACAATCAACAAGGAGCAACGGTGGCCAAGACTTCCAAGAAGACTCGGGAACGGCCCAAAGTTGACAGTGAATATAAAGCAAAGTTTCCAAAGGTTGGGGTAGGCCAGACAGTCTCCCCCGAGGAGCAGCAAGAAAGCCTTACGAAGCTACAGAAACACAGAGATGAGCTGCGAGAAGCGGATAAATCCAAGTTGTCGAAAGAAGCAATGAGACATCTGGAAGATACCGAGTACGAAGGAAAGCGACGAGATATCAACCAAGTACCTAAAAGAAGGAAGACGCATGACGACCGACGCTCAAAGGTGGAAAATCCCGTATCCAGCCTTCTTGGTCCGAATTACATACTGAGGAAATCTCAACGCGATAAGAGGCTCGGTCAGCAGGCCGATGCATAGAGATGCTCATTCTTTTCTTTCCTTCTTCTTTTTTTCCAAAACAAAAAAAACAAAACAAGAATCATATGATGAAATGCATGGTTGAAAGTCTGTCGGTTGCGCACCTGCTTGGCGCTGGTGTTTTAAACGTCCTGAACCCAGACCTAAGGGGATGGATCATGCCGTCATTCTCCACCATGACAGTCAACGACCGCACCGTCGCGGTGATCCTGATAATGGGCAGTAAGTATGCATGACTACTTCAGCTACACCTGCCGCAGGCGAGGAGAAGCCCGAGTTGGATTCTGTGAGGAGCTTGTCGGGTTGGTTCAAGTATGGAGTAGCCAAGGGGCATTGGGGTGATTATTTTGATTGATTTTTTTGCTTTCTTCTAAAGACGAGTACCATCCTTCCGGAAAGGTATGATCTTTCCAGACCTACTCAAATAGTCCGAGTTCTGGTGTGCAAGATTCCACATAGGACTTTTATCCATACTGTACGGCTTATTCTTGCCGTTTGGCTCAGATAGTTTGGCTTTTTGGGCACTAGTTAGGCGATACCATTGTTTGGGACGCGTCTTGTTTTCGCCTTCTAATATACTTAGTGTCTCGGCATGAACTTGATTTGGCTGGCTTTTGGGAGTCGTAGTACTCTCCGGCTCTTTGCCTTCCAACATAGCTAGTGTCTCAGCATGAGAACTCTTTGGCCGGCTTCTGAGTGATGACTTCCCTGGAATGGGTGGAGGTGTTGTTGAGAGACCAAGCTCCTCTGGATTTGTTCCCGACGGGATTCCGCCCTGTATCTGCTGATTCCGGGTGGCGGAATTCAATGGCTGGACATTGTCTGATGACGATGGAGAATATCCAGTATTTGGAATAGGAACAGCCGTAATTGTCGCCGCCAATAACAGTAAAGCTGATATCTGCCAGGTTAGACGCATCTTGACTTGTTTGCTATTGCTGACAAACGGACGATTAATCCTTGTTAGTCTTTTGGTTCTGAGGCTTAGCTAGACGTAATTGATTTATGTTTGTAGTGGATGATGGTAGAGAATCAACGCGTATGACATAGGGAACAGAAACCCTTGAAAAAAAAACGAACAAACTTGCAGCCCTGTGAGAAAAGTGAACCCCAAGGCAAGATGCGGCACCCGTGAGCATTATATCATTTACGCGACTTACTATCGCTGACTTGACGGACATTTCTTGGCTCTCGGCTTTCCACCATTAGCTGGAAGCTGATAGGACAGGCGCCCCGGCGGTGCAGGGCTATGAAAGCTTAAATTACAACCAAACGGCCAGTTTCAAAGACCCAAATGGAGATAAACCACCGCTTACTCATCCCGCCATCTACCCCTGTCTGGCAAACAGGATATACATTATTGTCCCAAAATCTCACGTAAAAAAGCCCGAGGGTATGGCGATCAAAAGTGCTTGTGATAACGGCAAGTGTACATTCGACAGACGTACCTGTTCGAGACACGAAACAGCAAGAGTGGGATCCAGACGAGAACTTGTGGTTGTGTTACCTCACATTCGAAGTGGGTGATGGTTTTTGCACAGCCAGCCGATATCAGGCAACGACCGACATTACAACAATAGCGACAATGTGACTTTTATTACGCTTGTTATTATAAACTAAAATTAAGATTACACTAGGATGCCATTCTTCGTTCATCCCACCCCGAGCAAACAGCAGCACGGGATGAACTCTCTACACGTAAATGTAGCAGAACTCGCCGCCCTTGCCACCCATGGTGTTGAGCAGCTCACCCAGCTTGACCGACCCCGCTACGAGACCCAGGTTCGTCTCGTCGTTGACAGATCCCTTTCGGCCGCCATTGTTCCCGTCGACGGCGGTCAGGCGGGTCTCGAGGTCCTGAAGCTGCCACAGCCACCAGACGCGGTCGATCATGGCGTGGTGGAAGTAGAAGGCGGGGTCTCCAGAAGAGACGTAGATGTCCTAGAAGGGTGTTTGCGCCTTGTTAGTAACCCTGTTTATATGGAGATGCTATAAGGCTCCAGATGGAAGAGACGAGGAAAAGAAAAGAAGGGAAAAAAAAAGAAAGAAAAAAAGAAAGAAAAAAAAAGAAAAACGTACGCTACCAGGGTCGCCGCCGATGGTAAAGTGGCCGCCGGCATGCACGCCTGGAAACCACTGCATGGTGTCCTGGAAGCGACCAATGGAGTCGCTGTTCTTGATCAGAGATAGTGTCTTGTCGGCGGTGCAGGCCTGGGCCTGACTGGCGCTGATGTCGCGCTTCAGGCACCTCGGGTTGTAGTTAAGGCTGGAACCAGGTCCGAGGTTGACGGCCATGTCCTTGAAGGGACCAGAAGTGACGCATGCACCCTTGCTGGGCGAGTTGCCACTTAGGCTGGTGGCGTTGCCATTGAACAGGGAGGACTTGGTCGGGTCGGCGACCTCGCGGTTCCAGTTCCAGTAGGGCTGGTAGCCAGTGTAGGCGCACTCGTCGCGCAGGGCCTTTTCGTACGCCCAGACGTAGTACCTGTGCCAGCCCAGGAAGTTGGCCGTGTTGTGGATGGATGGCGTCTGCTGGATGTGGACGGTCACGAAGTCGTCGAAACGGGAGCGTGCACCAGGGGCCACGTTGAATGGCGTCTTGGCGGGGAGACCCTGCAGGCATTGCACGGCAGAGATGTAGGACTTCCGCTCAGCGATGGAGAGGTCGCTCCTGGTTGTGTGTGTGAGTAACAGCCATGTGTGACTATATGAGAAGTTTATAAGCAGGCAAAGGGAACTCTCACCATTCTCGGCGGATAGCAGCATTCTCCAGGGTGCAAGACGTCGGGTTGCGCTTGGTGAAACCCTCGAGGTTGGGAATGCTCGAGTCACGCAGCTTGTCCACAACGTCGGCTGGGTAGGCGCGGTACGGAGCAGAAGTGGGTTCAGGCTTGACCGAGGTGGACGAGGCACTGGACGATACAGCGGTTAAGAGAGTGGTGGGGGCTGAGGAGGAAGACGAAGTAGTGGTTGGTTGGGCTGAAGACAATATCGAGGAGGCTGTCTCGCTAGAAGATGACGCAGAAGCAGTTGAAGAAACGGAAGAAAATGCCGACGAGGCAGACGAAGCCCCAGCAGATGTTGCGCTAGAGGCAGCAGCAGTAGTTACCGCAGGTGAAGTAGAAGTAGCGACAGCAGTGGAAGCCAGAGCAGCCGTGGTTGGCCTCTTGGCCTTGCAGGCTCGGGCCTCAACAGCCGCTGCCAGCAGAGGCACTACCATAAGCTCTGAGAAACGCATTGTGTGGGGTGGTAGGTTTGCGTGTGTGTGCCTGAAAGATCAATGAATGTAAATGTGTTTTATATAGCGAAAGGATAGACTTGGATCAGTCAACGTGGTAGACGCAACGAGCGAAACGAACGAATGTTCTGTGGGATGGAGAGTATACAACTGTAACGAGACCTCAACGAGCCTAGAGAGGAAAGAGAGTTATCTCCCTTGTGAATAAAAAAAGAGCGAAGGGATTCCTTTTACATGGCCGTAGAAGAGGGCCGCGAGACCCCTGACAGATGCAACGTAAGAAAAAACTGGTAAACCACATTGACCACCACATACCATTCTGCCGAGCGCCAAAACCTGGGAACACGAGAAATGGAAAAGCTCCCATCGCACAACAATTGTGCAGGCAAGGCATGGTCGTCCAAGTTCCTGATGACGATGTAACGCTGGGAACCACCGAAAACATGCCTACGGACGATTTTCCCAGGGTTAGTGGAGGACCATGTGCTGATGACCCCATTTGTAGTGCAACGTACAGTACAGCAAAGAGGCGCCCAAAGGCACCTTACCCAATAAGGACCAAGGTACTCGAGGCTAATGAGAGCACCGACCTGAAACAAAAGGGGTCCAGCCCCCACCTATGGATAGCATAGCATAAGCTTCCAGATCGGGCGTGATTGTGGGAATCATAGGGGAACAATCGTTGGCTCCCATCCTCTCGGAGTGTTATCAGAGTGGAGACCTTTAAATTCGGGCCGTGCGAGATTAAACCCAGCTTCGCCCGAAGCAGTATTGCACATATATTGAGTGGGGGCGCCGGGATAAATATTCGGATGCAACCGAGAACGACCGGGATTTAAACGGGAGCAGACCACCTAGGGCTCATCATCATGTCGGTTGTTGCGTGGTTGATCTCGGTTGGGAGTCCCGATATCTAAATATTTTGTTTATTTGTTTGACGTCTATTAATATGCAAACCCCATACAGAAAAGACAATTTCGATAAAGAGAGAGCCCAGTTCAGCAACCAACTACCCTCTCTTTCCTAGAAAGTAGCAATGAAGCCCTACCGTGCGCTCGAATCATCCTCAGCTCTAACAATAACTCACTGAATTGTTGTTTACACGAGCATTGGAGCAAGAGGAGCCAACGTCAGCAACAGTGCACTCCATCCCAAGCTACCACCAGTCATCCTCGTCCCGCCGTTGCTGGCCTGGAGTTTCTTCGGACTACCCGACCCAGTGGCAACATTCTCTGAAGGACCCCAGCTGCTCATAAAACTCTGCCCGGGCTTGTTGAGCTCCACCACCACCTCTTTGGGCTGCGGCATCTCGATGGCCGCCATCATCGGGTCCACCATCTCGCAGTTGCTCCGCTGATCGTTCTCCATCCGCTCCATCTTGACGTCTCCCGTCAAGAACCGCAGCCTCTCCCGGCCCTCCGTTCCAGTCCACGGCATCCACTGGGGCGTCCCTGCAGCCCGCATCGCGCTGGGGTCGAGGGTCCTCACAAACGACGCCCAGTAGGCCATGGTCTGCGGGACGATGGCGGCATTGGTGCCAGACGTCCTGTACGACTTGGGAGGGGCGCCGTCCGTGTTGTTGGGCCCAAAGACGGCATTCAGCTCGACGGTGTGGTAGGCTCCAAACCCCAACCTCTCGTCCTCATCATCGACGGGCGCAAACCTGTAGTTGTAGGTCTTGACCCCGTCGCGGGCCATGGCGTTTTGCACGCGCGCAGTCACGCAGTGTGAGCGGAAATCGCCTTGCGCGAGCGACAGCTGCTGCCACAGCTTACCCGCGGGAGCTGTGGCGTTTACACCGCGGATAGTTGGTATGTTCTTGAGTGGCATCGTCTTTGTCAGGTATGTCTTTTCGAGGAGCTCAAGGCTAGCGTTGCTCAGGACGCCCGAGGCCTGGTCCTGAAAGTACTTGAACGCCTGCGCCGTGGTGTTGGTATCCTTGGGCACGTTCTTGGTGCCCTCGTCGGAACAACTACCCGCGATGTTGGGTACTTTCAGGTAGAGGCCCTGATCGAAGCGCGTCAGCATGGACGCCGGCACGAGGTCGCCATCCAGGCTAGGGTTGAACTGGCACTCCTCCGTCTGCAGGAGAGACGCGTTGACGGACCGGAGGCAGCCCAGCGTGTCCGGGGAGTTGGTGCATGACGTCTTGTTCAGCAGGCACGCATACTGCTCCTGACCCTGGTCGATGGTGCGAAGTGTCGCAAGCGACATGGACTCCATGATGGCGCCCTTGACAAGGCTGGTCTTGGGGTCTTGGCCCGCCCAGCCGGAAAGCAGCAGTGCAATGGCCGTGGCGCCGGCCGAGTCGCCAGCCATGACGATTTGGGCCGGGTTACCTCCAAACTTTGCAACATTCTGTTTTGTCCACTCCATCCCCATGATCATGTCCTTGAGACCAACATTGGTGCCACCAATTTTCTGGACCTCCTTGCTGTGTAAGAAGCCAAAGGGCCCCACGCGATAGTTGACCTGGACGACGACGATGTTTCCAAAAGCGGCAAGGTCGCTACCGTTGAAATTCGCATTGGACAGGGACTGGAAGCCACCGCCCTGGATGAAGTACATGACGGGTAGGTTTGAGGTGGTTGTTGCGTTGCTCGGAGCAAAGATATTTACAAAGAGGCAGTCCTCAGCCACTGTGAAGCGCTTGTTGGGCTTCATTGTGAAGTCGGACGCCTGGCGTGGGAGGCAGATTGGTTGGAACTTTGGACGGTTGAGAAGACGAGTTAGCCTGGTAGCCATACCTCAGTGGGTGGTGAGCTTGTTGCAAGCCTGAGTTCTTTGTGTCTTACCTTGCTCGCATCAACAACTTTGCCGTCGAAAGGTGCCTTCATATTGAGGGCGGCAGGAGCTGCGAAGCGCAGGGCGCCTAGAGGCGGTTGCGCAAACCTGACGCCGAGCCATTGTGTGGCTCCCTGGTTGTGGGCGAGCCCTTGTAAGCGGGTGTAGCCAAGGTCAACCAGAGGATCAACTGCGACAACCACAGAAGGTTGCCATGTTATGGTTGCCGCCAACAGGCTTGTCAAAGAGAACACCAAGTCCGGATGACGCATGGCTAACTACCAAAATTAAAACGTAATTAAAAGAATGGACGATCAAAAGGAGCGGACCAGCGCAAGAGAATGGAAAGAGCAAAGTTTGGCGGAGAAAAAAAAAGTCAAAAATAACCCAAAAAGAAGGATCGAAAGAACTTTCATATAATAAATAAGAGACGAGATGAAGAAAAAAGTTTGGGATGGACGATAATCAGAGCATGACAAGCTGGGATACTCCTAGTTCTGCATAGTTCATGGGCTTGTTTCGCGCTCGTTTTGATCCGAACTCTGTCAAAGTTATCGTCACATTGCAGCCGTCCATTCGTTCGCAGCTTGGCCGCAACAGGCAAACCGCTGACTAGCTGTCGGAGGGGTCTGCGAGAACCCGGGGTAATGCAAGAAAGTTTCGTCTGATCCGCAAATTATATCTCTGACACGGCCTAATGACCGCTCACTGTAGCCAAAATACCGTATCAGATGAATGCTATGTCGTAAGGTCAACAACGGCTGCAAAAAATCCGACATGAGACGAAGAACAAACATTGTACCGAAACAAAACTCTAGATTTTACCCGGTGAGAGATGTCAGTTATTGCAGCAGTCCTGAGTCTCCCGTCGGCGACATGTGAGCCGATACAAACGTGTCGGAAAACTCAAAGACTCTTTTTCGGCGTTGGGTTCTCTGATGGGGACTCGGCCACGTCCCACCTCATCATCGCACCCATCTCTCAATTGAGTGGTGCAAATCTACGCGAAAGTTCATTGATTTGAAGAAAACTGGTGTTTATTGCCGATCAGCTGATGATGCAAGAACAGATTGGTGATGCCATCGGAACCATCACCCTCGGGATCGTCTGTCATTGTTAGCATGATGCTCAGATAGTTTTGAG
Organism: Magnaporthales sp. P1609; assembly: GCA_003709005.1. Lineage (NCBI taxonomy): Eukaryota > Fungi > Ascomycota > Sordariomycetes > Magnaporthales > Magnaporthales sp. P1609. The sequence goes on from PELF01000003.1 coordinate 68,830, forward strand.
CATGAGGGAAAACTAACATCGGAAGATTTTTCTCTTTTTTTTCTTTTCTTTTTTTTCTTTTCTTTTTTTTCTTTCTGGTGGTGGTGAGAGGCAGGCATTCGGGGAAGGCTATGATGAAAGAGACAAAATTTGGCCCGTTTGGGAGATGGTGGGTTTGCACAAGATGAGCAACCTGACAGAGAGAGCGTTGCTTTGCACAGTCGAATGTAGATAGCCCCGACAGTGGGGGTGCGCTTGTGCGCTGCGGTGTGGAACACTGGTTCCAGGGGTTCGGTACCTAGGGGATTTAAGTCGCTGGATAGGTTAACCAGTCTGGCGGCAATGGAGCTGCGACTGAATTAAAGGGCCGATGAGCCAAAGCGCGCTTCTTCTTTTCTTTCTCTTTTTTTTCTTTCTCTTTTTTTCTTCTTCTATTTTTTTCTTCTTCTCACTTTTTGGTTCGCGTTTTTGGTATGGCCATAACCGTTGGCCCACCCCAGTTAGTGGGCTTCCCCGTCTCCACATGACCCCCATTGGGCTGCGCGTAGCAGCAATGCACGATCATGTTCTGGGCGAGCCATATTCCCAAAGCGCCGCAAGTCAGATGTTTCCAGAGCCTTAACCATTTATGGGGACCCGCTCAGAGCAAGTGGCTCACATTACGCGACATGCAATCACCTAAGACATGAGGATAGGGCGAGAGTATCACCAGCATCGCAGGAACGATGTACAGTTGCTTACGGAGGATAACGACCTCATATATGTTTTCAACTATGACAATCAACTTTAGTTGGTCGAATACGTCGACCCGTTTTTTCATGTGATGCAAACTCGCAGAGAACATTGTAATTTATTTTCACGTCCCCATGCAAGCTTTCACATGTCATGGGCATCACATCTGGCAAACTATTATACCATATATAATCTACTTTGTCAATGTCGCCGAACTTGACGTTCTCAGCAAGTTCTCCAGCGAGAAAGAGTCCATGACGTCGCGTATCTTGGCCGAGAGCACCTTTGCCGCGAGACCCGGATCGTCTATCCCGACTACGTGTATTGGCACTCTTAATATTAACTGACCGCATTACAGCCTGGATCCGGAGAGCCTCACTGTAGCCGAGAGACTTGAGGAGGTTCCTTGCATGCAGTGTAACCAGCATGACAAAAGTGATGTTATAATTGGTCGCATGATTACGTGTCATAAGAGGAAGCGACCGAAAAGCGTGGTGGCGACGGTATAAGGCCTTTGCGCCCTGAAATGTCCTTTAGAGCTCTTGGTAGGTTGTAGTATACTGTCAGATATTAGTCTAATTGAATTCAAAATCAAGTCGAGATTGAGCGTTTCTGAGAGTTGATTTCTATCGAGGTTGCTTGATTGGGGGCTTGATCATGGTCACCGGATGAGGCTTAGACCGCATTGCTCTTGATAGAATTAATTGATTACCTAATCGTACAGCCAGTCAATTTTGGATGCTGGCACAGCGGTCACGTCGCGTTCTTCTGCCCACCCACACTCTGTCTCGAAATTCTAAAGCCTGCGCACCTCAGCCGACCGATCATGTCCGACCAAGCACCAACGTCCCGCTTCACGCCATCGAGCCAAACTACTAGCGATCGATTGACAACCAATACTGTTGGCTTGGTTGCCCTCTCCGATTTCCGTAAGCGCCGCGCCGAGGTCCTCGAGCAGCAAGAGCGCGAGGCCCGCGAGAAGAGCAAAGCTTCGACCCCAGTCGACGCAGGCACGCCGGCCAACGCAAGCGAAGCCAGCGACGCCGATCTCGCCCAGCAGCAGGGCAAGAGGAAGAAGAAGCAGAAGCGGGCAAAGATTGGAGGCTTGTCCTTCGCGGACGACGAAGCGGACGAGGATGGAGACGCAGGCATCATCAAAAAGGCGCCGGTCACAAAATCAAGCACAAGACAGGGTAGCGGCATAGCATCAAAGACGACAACATCAAAAATCAAACTCGCCCCAAATGCCTCGGTCGCCGTCGTCCCACGCGCCCTGATCAAACCCGCCGAGCGCGATGCATTACGAGCCGAGTTCTTGGCCCTGCAGGCAGCCGTCAAAGCGACCGAGATCGCCATCCCTTTTGTTTTCTACGACGGCACCAACCTTCCCGGCGGCACGGTCTCGGTAAAGAAGGGTGACTTTGTGTGGGTGTTTCTGGACAAGAGCAGAAAGGTTGGCGCGAGACATAAATCCCGCCGTGACTGGGCAAGAGTTGGCGTCGACGATCTGATGATGGTCCGTGGTACCGTCATCATCCCGCACCACTACGAGTTTTACTTTTTCGCCATCAACAAGACGGTCGGCCCGGGTGGCCAGCTCCTTTTCAACTATAGTGCCGAGGCACCTGAAGGAGAGCAGCAGCAGCCCAAGGGTGGTGAACTGATCAGAACCGAGGTCGACGTCAATACCCTAGAGGGCCACGACGACGACCCAAACCTGACCAAGGTTGTGGACAGGCGATGGTACGAAAAGAACAAGCATATTTACCCAGCCACACTCTGGCAGGAGTTCGACCCGGATAGGGACTATCGGAATGAGTTCAGACGTGACACGGACGGCAATACTTTTTTCTACTCGAAATGAGACAGTCGGAAAGCCGCAAGTTTCCTCTGGCTTCTGTTGCGACCGAGCAATGTGTGAGATGCGCAAAGATTTTGCTTTGTCGCTCTATCCACTGGTACCAGTCACTACCTCATCATGATTGCAACGAAGAGCCGGAACTCTCAATATGGCGCAAAACCCCGACAGAATAATAAAAGGAAAAAGCTCCTCATGATGTTCCCGTCTTCGAACTTTCCATTGAGAATCCTTTTCAACGACTGCACGACCACCACGTCGCGTAAACGCAAACTCCGAGCACCCACCATCCGGGCCAGAACAACAAGAGACACACTGCGTTCCCTGCCGGGCTGAGTATAGCCCAACCAAGCTCCGTCGTAGCCCGTCGCCTCCAGGACAGTGTTTTCTTTGAGCCCCACGCCCCGGTGTCCGATAGTTTTCGCACCTCGATGCTGGGTCTCGTTCTTCTGGTTGATGCAAGGAAGGTCGGCTTGGTAACGGCAGCCGGCTGCTTCAGTAGAGTAGTCAACTGTGCCCCGATGCTCGAGGACAGTTGGCACCAAAGCATGACGAGATAGAGCGAGGCCAGAATGCGCTGAAGTCTCTGGATGAGTTGCCTTGTGGGAAAGTAGGCAATTGTTGTGGCCGACGTTGCTCTTTGTGCCGCAGCCCAGAAGTCGGGCTCGGACGCCGACGCGGCAAGTATTGTTGACATGTCTCGTGTTGTCTCGTTGTTTGCCTGTTTGCTGAGGGTCTTGACTTGAGGCGAACGTGCGAGTGAGTGAAGATTTGTTTCTTGTTTGTACTAGGCATTAGCCAGTTCCAGGATGCGATCAAGCAACAAGTCTCGCGGGGCATTCACAGGTCAAGTAGGCTTGCGGCTAATATGGTCTTCACCTCTCGCCCCTCCCAGATGCGGAGCCGTTTCTCGGGGATTGACGGCAGGGCATTGGCGCGGCAGATGTGCTGTAGTGGCCCGCATGATGTCGGCGAAGTCCCGGATCTTGCATGGCCTTATCTCTCCCCACTGGCTCGTCGCGCTTTCCATGCGGCGCATTTCATCCGCACGTGCATCACAGAGTTACATCCATGCCGCCAATGGCAGGTTTGCACTTGGCTACAGACTGCCAAAGACTTGGTCATGAGTGTGTTCCGAACGTCTGCTTCACTTGGACTGGCCAGTTCTAGATTGTCACAGCGACTCGCCGACAAGAGCCGCTCATGTTGGTGGGATTTGCACCACAGACCCCGGTTGCTGCACCTGCTTGCCATGGCGATTCCGATAGGTTTGACGCGGGGGCGATTACTAGAGCATAGCGTCTGCCGGATGTCCTCGGGATAGCTGGACTACGGGGCGTGAGGCTTGGGTGGTGGGGAGAATGTGCTTCTGGTAGGAAACGTGGCGATTTGGAGGTGGTGATTGGTCAGGTTTTGGGACCGACCCCGAGATACTTTAGCTTCCCTCTGAGGTGGTTATGAAATTCCACAAAAAATGGTTTCCAATTGTTACCTCTCGTCAAAATATCGTGGGTGATATGAGAACCCGTGGATATCGAAGATTTTTCCACTGCCTCAATGACTATCTTTCACCAGGATCTTGCAACCGTGAGATTCGATGAGCACACTGGCGTATAGGAGAAAGGGTGTACATGTCCACCTAGATGTTCAATGCAACACAAAATACATATAAATGTATTGTAACAAGCCATAAAGGTATCATTTACTAATGAAATCAAGTCTCTCCTAATTGATACAAAATCCCCCCCAATCACGCCGTCACCATCAGATTGCTGCCGGCAGGAGCTGAAAGTTTGGTGGTCTTGCGCGCGACACGGTTTATCTTGCTGAGATCCAACGGACCGGTTTGCATGCAGTACATGCGCTAAAAGGTTGAATATTGCAGTTAGCTTCTCGAACATTGAAAGAGTAATAAATATATTGAATCAACGAATTAAAACTTACCAAAGCTGCAGCAATCACGGCCAACGCCTCGGCCTTCTCCTTCTCCTCGTGGATGAAAAAACCCCATTGCACTTGGTTGCCGACCTCACACGTGGCCAAGGCACAATACCGTCCCCTTGCGAACTCGGTATTGTTGAGCTGCTGCGTGGACTGAATCTTGACTGCCACGGCCTTGCCTTCGGTGTCGAGGTTCAGACTCTGCAGGGCCGCCGTGGCAAGGTCCTCTCCCATCCCCTCGACGACGAGGGTGATGCCCTTGATGGGGCTGAGGGCGCCACTGACAACATAGTCGCCCCCACCACTGCTGCGCTGGACGGTGATGTCACCCAGCTCGTCGTCCCAGTTCGTTCCCAAGGCGTAGGTGGAGGTGAAGAGCTCGATGAGCTCCTCCTGGCTGATCTCGCGGGCTAGGGCCTCGCACATGGCCATCAAGCGGCGGGCGAAATCCACCTGCATGTCCGGAGGCATCTCCAACCCCCAGCGGCGGCTGAGGATCCACGTGGCCGCCGCTTTGCCGCTCTGCGAGTTGACGCGGATAATGTGATCCAGCGGAATACCCAGGTCTTCGGGATCCAGCGGCAGATATGGGATGTCCCACAAGGGTGCGGGCTGGCCGTTGGCCGCAGCGTCAAGCCGCAGAGACATGCCCTTGCGGATGATGTTTTGGTGGTGGCCGCTGAAAGCCTGGAGGGCATATTCGCCAGCATATGGGGTGCGGGGACCGACCTGGAGGCCGGTGATTCTCTCGTATTTTTCTTTGATGGCGTAGAGGTTGGAGAAGTCGAGGTTGGGGTGAATACCGCGGGTAAATAGGTTGAGGGCAATGGTGACGAAGTCGAGGTTGCCAGCACGCTCGCCGTTGCCAAACAAGCACCCTTCGACCATCTGGGCTCCAGCCAGCAACCCCAACTCAGCCGAAGCTACACCAGTGCCGCGGTCGTTGTGGGTGTGGATTGAAAGGAGAACCTTGTCCGGCTCGGACAGGCCAGCGATGAAGGTCTCTACCTGGTCGGCAAAGATGTTTGGAGTGGCCACCTCGGTGCTGGTGGCCAGGACCACGTGTATAGGCTCTTCGACACTAGGCTCCCAGGCGCGGAAGACGGCCTCTGTGATTGCCAGAGAAAAGTCTTGATCTGACTCGCTGTACGACTCGAGTCCAAAGGCCAAAGACCACTCCGTCTTTGATTCCGGGTCGTCCTTGGTGATGGAGCGGAGGTAACGAACAGCCCCGACGGCCTGCTCGATGGCCTTTTGATGCGAGAAGCCCTGGTACTTGAGCTGCTTGTCGCTAACGCAAATGTACGTGCAGACGGTAGCCCTCCTGGCGCCCTGCAAGGCATCGACGGTCCGCTTCAGGAAGTCCTCGCGAGTCGGTGCGATGCCACGCAGCCGGACGTCGTGAGGTACGGCGCCTGGCGTCTCGATCAAACGTCGAGTGAAGTTGAACTCGATGTTGGAGGCGGCAGGGAAGCTGACCTCGATTTCCTTGTAGCCTATCTCCACGAGCATTTTGAAAAATTCCCATTTCTGCTCTGCCGTCTGCGGGTGGACAAGAAAGTTGGTTAGACCTGAAGCTTGTGTGTCATGGTCATTAGGGGGGTGGGGGCTACATACAAGAGGGTTGGTCAAGGACTGGTTTCCGTCTCGAAGGTCTGTTGACATCCAAATCGGCGCCTTGGATAAGACCCTATCAGGCCATTGTCTGTTGGGGTTCTGGACTTTTCTAAAGCCAACGTATTTGTTTTGCGGGAAAGAAAGCCTATAGTGCCATGTCAGTTGGGTTCAGCACAATTGCCAATCGATGACTCCGTGACCTACATTTTGATTAGATACTTCAACGCTCAGCGTTTACTAGGGAATAAAAATAAAAGGCGAGCAAGTAAAGACAAGGTACAAAAGTATGGGTCTAAAAGTTCTGATGAACACAAAAGCTGGGATGATAATGAGAGACAAGACTAGAAAAGTTGGATGCGATCTACGCAGAATCAGTGCCTTTTTATTTTGAATCTACATGTCCAGAAAAAGCATACCAGAGTAGCTGAACTTCCTTCTTGATTTGCCAAGATGTTCACCTAGTCAGACTGTGCCCCAAAACGCGCGCTAGTCCCCAAGCAATGTTTGATCGGAGCTCCAGCCCTGTCGGTGATTTCTGGGAAAGTTCCTTATTGCACCGACACGGTTGCACAAATTAGGTCAAGAATCAGAAACAGGATCCATAATGCAACCAGGCTCTGGCTACATGGGGCAGGTAATAATGCTGAGGTTACCATCATTGCAACGGCAGGAGAATGGGACTTATGACAAGACATGAAACAAAATAAATAAGCAATACGATTAACTACCGACCGTTTGGTTTGCTACTTTGAACATAGCACCATGTAAAGCCCCAGCGATGATCAAAGCCATCCATCCCACTGGACATAAGAAAGAAACTGTTTTATGGCCCATTCTTTATGGGGACTGTGAAAACACCATTCAAACCCAACAAATTCGTTCAAAACCTACCAGGTTAGGAATACCCGCTGTAGCATCTTTTTTTGTAGATCCTACTATAACCACCAACCATTAAATCTCGTGGGGCTGCGTTTCGTCTCGTATTCTCGTTGCTTCAAGTAAATATATGCGGGGGGTTAGAGATTTCAAGATCGCCAAGCTTCTAGAACACCTCGAGGCCCTGACAGATGTCAGATTCATCCGAGAATGCGAAATGTCATCCAACGTCTTGATCTTTATTTAAAGCAGAAGTCAAAGTCAAGTCAGAATACCATAGTAAGTCGTCTACTACCAAGTACCCGGTGAGATGTCAACGCCACCGAGACCTTCAATCCGATACAGAGAACCCCATCGTGACTCGCATGGTTAATTAATTGCAAAATATCATCTCGTCAGCTCCAAGAACATATCGGGGTCATAGCATCAAATTTCATGACCCTTGCCAAAAATATCCAGTGGCCACATGGTCAACATTAGGACTAATAGCAAACCTAATTATTGCCCAGGTAGGCAATTGCCAAGCAGGCGTTGAACAAGGTTGTATTTTAATCGTGAGATGTAACGTCGAGTGGATCTTTGTGACTCCCGATACCCACGTCGTCGATCCTGCGGAGAATCTCCTCTTGTGAAATTACCCTCAGCTCATAACTGCCGCACGTTGGTGACAAGGCGAAATGAGACCCTGCTTAAAGTAACACAGCTACAATGGCATTACCAATTTTTTAACTGGGGGGTTTTTCCAAATGTATCAAATCTAGCCTTCCATTTTGTTTACTTTTTCTCATCTGAGCTGCGAGAGGGTCTTGACCACATAGTCCCCCACCTCGCTTGTTGAAGCACTTCCCCCCATATCCTTGGTACGGACCCCAGCTTCGATCGTATCCCTGACCGCCTTCTCAATCAGATCAGCCGCCTCAGGCATGCCAAGCGAGTATCTGAACATCATGGCTATGGAAAGAATCATTCCTATGGGGTTTACAATTTGCTTTCCTGCAATGTCAGGTGCGGAGCCTAATTTTTATTTTATTTTATTTTTTTTTAGTCAGAGTCGTTAGTCAGTAAAAATCTTGGCAGAAAAAGACAAGTGACAACAAGCAGAACCCGATAAACTCACCATGAATTGGCTCATACAGTCCCTTGATTATACTGGATCCAGCTGTTGGAATTCCACATAGGCTGGCGCTGGGAAGCAAGCCAATGCTTCCGGCAATAACACTGCCCTGGTCGCTCAATATGTCACCAAACAGGTTGCTTGCCAGCATGATGCCGTTGAGCTTGGTAGGGTTGCAGGCCAGGATCATAGCAGCGCTGTCTGCCAGCTGGTGCGTCAAAGGCACGTCCGGGAACTCCCTCGCGAAAACCTCGCCGACGACCTGGCGCCAAAAAGCACCACACGCCATGAGCACGTTGGCCTTGTCCAGGCTGACGACGGGCAGTGGCGGGTTCTTTTGACGGGCCAGAGACCCGGCCAGCCGGGCCACCCGCTCAACCTCCTCGTAGGTGTACATGTCCGTGTCGAAGGCCACGCGGTCGCCGCGCGACTTTTCGCCAAAGTATATGCCACCCGTGAGCTCCCGGATCATCAGGATGTCGGTGCCACGGACGATGTCGGCCTTGAGAGGGGAGTCGTCGACCAGCGACGGCGCGGCAAAGTTTATGGGCCGCAGGTTGCCGTACAGCTGCAGCTCCCGGCGGAGCAGACCCAGGCTTTGGAACTCTACCGAAGGTACGCGGCCAGTCCATTTCTAGATGGGATGTTGTGGGGTTGTTTAGCAGGTTGCTTGGAGTTGAGATGATTCTCGTTGAAGAGAAATATAATTAAACAAAATAATCACTTACCGGACCACCGACTGCGCCTACCAGCACCGCGTCGGCTTTCTTGGCTGCCTCTAGGGCTTCCGGAACGATGGCCTCGCCATGGAGGTCAAAGCTAGTCTAGTGTCGTAGGGAGAATCCCGTCAGCAGGTGCCAATGCAAGAGTCAATCGAGTAATTTTCAAAAGCTTACGCCACCAAGGTCGTAGGATTGGATTTCATATTGGACGTCAGGGTATTGACTTAACACCTGGTTGAGGACCTTGAGGCCCTCTGCCATGACCTGCGGACACAAAAGATTATGCACATGGTCAGTAATGTAATATCGATGGATTGTGCGTGTCGTGAAATTTAGATTGAATTTCGAAAGGACAACTGTAAAGAACAACAAACAAACTTACCTCTGGTCCAGCATAGTCACCACCAAAAGCAACGATGTTGAATTTTTTACCCGACATTTTGGAGACAGCGAGATTTGACAGTTTGATAGTTTGACGCTTTTGCGTGGTTCCGATCAATCGTAGATCCAAGACCTTCTTTCTTAAAGCAATCAAGTTTTCTTCAACCGCACCAGTGTGTTGGTACCAGAGAGAGAGAGTGTGTGTGTATTCTGTGCCGCACACCCGATTGAAACGAATTCTGCATGTATAAGCGAGAGTACCCCCGCAATAGCCAGACAAGCTACTTTTTGGGTCATGTAACACTACCTTGTCTAGTTTAAGCTTTAGATTCAAACCAAATTTTTAAAAGAACGTCCCTTTTATCCTTATCCTCTTAATCCGAATTCAAGGGTCGGTAGGGGTACTGGGGCCCCAAGGTCTGCTTATCAATTGGACTCGAGTCACTGCTCATTTCAGCTCTAGAGAATGCTCGCCGGTCCTTCGGCTTGACATGCTGTCATCCATAGTCTGAGAAAACTGGGAACCCGTTGGAGGAGACGTTTTTACATACAACAAATTCCAGGCTTGAAACCCGCTATCGTTATATTATAAGAAACCCCATGGGATTGAGGGTTTCTGGGTATTAAAAGAGGTTTGATCGGGTTTCGATGAGCTGAGTAGTGGCGACGCTGGCGAGTAATGACAAAAAAAAAAAAAAAAGAAAAATAGTCCACTAGCCTTTTCTACATCTAGAATAGTAATGCCAGTCGGATTTAGGTCGCGTGGTTTCAAACCATGTACGATTATTCCCATTTCTGTGAATGATGGAGTCAGGGTTCTGATAGGAACAAATGTAACACAGTTAAAACAAATGACGGGGGCCTCCCTCCATTCTAGGCTTTTCAGGCATAATTAAGATTCTACAGGGTTCAAGCGAAATGCCGAGGTCCTGGATGCCTTGACAAAAAAAACAATTTTTACGTGAACAAATTTAATTGACTATCCTAGTAGCTTTGTCGCCGTGGGGGCGGGGGTTCTGTCACGCAAATCAGGCACACCACCCAAGCTAAGCTACGTTGGGGGCCCCAGATGGCAACTACGGCAAACGAGTCAAAACGACCCTTCTCCCAGCTTGCTTGTCATGTAGGTTTGTTTTTTCATTTCTGATTATTTCTCTCTCTTCTCATAGGTTCACAGATCTGGCACAAGAATACCCTTTTCAACCCCACCCTCACTCACTTATTTTCATCACCGCAACTGCAGAGCAGTGCAGAGCAGGACTCATTTGGGATTAATCATATTTCCATACCACGACTTTATTAATTTCCAAGAAAAGAAAGCACGACATGGCCGACCAGTCACTCCAGTCTCGGCTGGGACAGCTTTTGCAGACAATTCGCAACGTTCAGCTGGAAGACGACGCGTGGAGCTCTATTCCAGATGGCGAAAAACAATCGTCACTCCATCCTCTCACAGTCTTCTCAGTTCTCGGCGCATATCTGCGACGAAACGGGCAAGTCAAAGAAAGCGACGCCCTTTTGCAGACTGTGAGCATCGCTACTGCGCCCACGAACCTGGGTGGCATGGCCTTGTCGTGGACCGATGATATTTCGGCCGATGATATTGACGAGCTTCTTCTTCTCACATCTGCATGTATGTCTCTTTTATCAAGATCATTTTCAAGTTTTGTTCCAAGCGTTTTATACAGGACAAAAAAAAAAAAAAACCAGCTGACATCCTTCAGGGCTGGAATCACTAAATTCGGCTGAACGCTACGATGGGGCTGTCGCCGTCCCCCTTAGCATACGTCCTGCTGGCCGTCCCCCAATGAACGTGACGGAGAAGATCTTTGCTATGCATGATCTATCCCGCACCGGCCATGTAAAGACTGGGGACACGATCCGGGTCTCGGTAGACTGGGTCATGGCGAGCGAAGCCAGCTGGCATGTATGTTTGAATTCCTTTCCTACCGATCAGGTCCACCATCACCTACTAAACCATCATGGAAAAACTAGGGCATGCTGCAAGTGTATAACAAGCTTGGAGACCCAGGAGTCTTCCGAAACGATCGCTTCTGGCTCGCTGGAGACCACGTTGTGGACCCACGCATCTCAGATACTCCCCTGGTGCAGAGCCTGGTACGAGAAATGGATTTTGCACGCAAAAAGTTCAAAATGACGCAGTTCCAGGGCAGCAACTACACGATTATGCACACGGAATTCTATCGCGAGCGGGCGCAGCCGGGTCAGATCATCATCGGGTCCGACTCGCACACCTGCAGCTCGGGTGCCAACGGCTGCCTCTCCATCGGCCTTGGCGCCACCGAGGTCACTATGGCGTTGGTGACGGGCCAGATTTGGTTCAAGGTGCCAGAGGTTGTTGAGATTCGGCTGACCGGCAAGCCCGCACGTGGCGTCGGCGGCAAGGATGTGATTCTGTACATCCTGCAGCAACTGAAGCGCAACACAGTAGCGGCGGACCGCGTGGTTGAATACACCGGCCCGGGGTGCAGGTGGTTGAGCTCCGACGCTCGCTTCGCCGTTGCCAACATGACGACAGAGTTTGGCGGCATCACGGGCATCTTCGTACCCGACGTGGTGACAAGGCGCTTCATCGAGAGCCGGAAGACGCCGCATCACAAAAAGGCATCGCACTACTTCCGCGCCGACGAGGGCTGCTCCTACGCCGAGTCGTACGAGATCGACCTCTCCCTGGCCCAGCCCGCGGTGGCGCGCTACCCAAGCCCGGACGATGTCGTGCCCGTCGGCGAGGTGGCGGGCACCGCGCTCGACGGCGTTTTCATCGGCGCCTGCACCACCGCCGAGGAGGACCTGGTGGTTGGCGCGCTGGTGCTCAAGGCCGGCCTGGAAAAGGGGCTCAAGCCTGTAGGGCGTGGCGAGCGTCGTGTTGTGCCTGGCAGTCGGCCGATTGCTGAGCATCTGCGAAAGACGGGTCTTGCCGAGATTTACGAGCGGGCTGGTTTCACCATCGGTATTCCAGGATGTTCGTATTGTATAGGAATGGGTGCCGACATGGCTGCGCCAGGATCGGTTTGGCTCAGCAGTCAAAACCGCAACTTCGAGAACCGCATGGGAAGAGGTGCGTTTTTTTTTTTTTTTTTTTTTTTTTTTTTTTCATTCAATATAATGCACGATTCATTCAGGCATAGGTGGTGGACGATTACTGACCAACTTTTATCTCCTTCTCTCTAGGCGCTCTCGGTTCTCTTGCTTCGGCTGCTACCGTTGCCGCGTCGTCGTTTGATATGAAGGTCACGTCTCCCCAGGAGCTTGTTGATCTCATCCCAGATGAACACTGGCAGAGCGTTGTGGGGAAAGGATCCTTGCCTACTGGTGACCTCGAGGAGCCATCCTGGGTCGAGCCTGCAGGGCGTGATGGTCAGGAAGCAGGTGATGCAACGGTAGAAGACAAGGCTGCTGTGGAATCTAGCAATAGCAGCACTGCAGCGAATGAAGAGTCAACCGAGAAGGCATCAGCCCAGGGAGTCATCAAGAGCAAAGTATATCGCTTGGGAGACTTTGTCGATACAGACGCGGTAAGTCAAAGCTTTGAGTGCATACCCAGTGTTTCATTCGAATTTCCCAAGCCTAACTTTTGATTTGTCTCTAGCTCGCTCCCGCCCAGTTTCTCCTCACGTCCAAGGACAACAAGGAATTGGGCTCCCACTGCATGGAGAGGAACGAGCCCGGCTTCCGGGATGCCGTCAAAGATGGCCACGAAGTCATTGTCGGCGGAAATGCATTTGGTTGCGGATCGAGTCGCCAGGAGGCCGTACAAGCTTTACTAGGTAAGCAGACTTTCTTTCAGGACGGAATGTCCCTTGTATTGCAACAACAACCGTTATCGTCGACGTTACTAACCTCCGTAAACAGGCGTTGGAGCAAAATGCGTCATCGCCAAGAGCTTCGCCTTTATCTTCGCCCGCAACATGCCATCCCTCGGTCTTTTGGGCTTCACCGTCACCGACGAGCGCTTCTACGAGCTCGCCAACACTGGCGCTCCCATCGAGATTGATCTGGACCAAAACATGCTGCGCATCGGCGGCGAGTCCTTCCCCTTTGCCCTGTCGGCACTCGAGAAGAAGTTGACCGAGATTGGCGGGATGACCAACGCATTCTCCAGGTTCGGGAAGCGCATTTATGACGTACTGGCTGGCGGTGCCACGGCGAAGGCAGTACCTAGGCCTTTGGCGGCGGAGGGGGCCATGTCATGGTGATGGGTGGGCTTGGAGGGAGACAGGAGGTTGAATAATGTGTCTTTGATGGAAGCAGAGGCGGAATACAGAGGTTGTATAGAGTTTGCCATCAATCAGCGGAATATATCCATCATTTCGAACATGAGGAACGTCTTTGACCAGGGAGTAGCATTTACCTCGGATGCAATATCAGTCACTGTCGATTCTAAGATATAGGACTTTGATGGCAGGATGCGGACAGCGAAGACATTAGAGATGGCCGGTACTATCATATCGCGAGTAGTCATATTGGCTTGTTACTGAACAGACCTTCCTGCTTCGTCCTCCCTACAGTTTTGGGATACCCTTGAAGCTTTTGTCCTCTCCATCATCTTATCCCATGAGCGTTTCCGCCAACCAATTATCTATCCCTGTTTAGTGTTTAGACAACGCCGACTGCGGAAACATTTGGCTGAATTATGCCTTATACGTTGGTTTGTAGACGGAGAGCACTGGTGCAGGTGTTAGGCGGGTATATCTGTGGGTTTCCTTGTGATATCTGTCCGAGACTGTCACTTGAACTTCGAGCCCGACCATAGTCAACAGATATTAGCCAACTGCGCTAGGCAAGTAAACCAGGGTCAAGGTTGCCTAATTCGCGAAGTCCTCCAGGACGCGATGAAAAAGCAACAGAGTCGCCTTCTGTGGTATCCAACACGCGTGCGTAAGCATTGAGCTTTTCGCACTCGTCGGCGCTCGAGGATCGACCACCGTGCAGGAACAAGCATTTGGTGTCAGTCATGGCGAGGGTCTGCCTCCAAGGAGGTTTGTGTGAAACTGGGCTATGAAATAATGATAAAAAGAAAATAGAAAAAAAAAAGAGTCTATGACTTTCAAGCACTTTGTCATGTGCAAGCTTAATGACAATATACCTCGTTACTGGCTGTGAATATTTGCGCAAAAGGACAGCATTTGACCGATTCTTGATGGTCGAGGGGGTTGTCAATGGTGTTGCGGGCACAAAGGGCGAACGTTATCCCCAGGTCGACGTGCGGCGCAGCTGCTGAATGCAAGCACGGCAAATATTGCAAGAAAACTGGCGGCGGGCGACTGCAGTCCCCTTGGTAAAAGGTTTGGAGGAGATGGCAATGAATTGAATGATCGAAGAGACAATGGCATCAAAGAACGGGAGAAGAATGAGGCGGGGTCGAGCATCCTCCCTGGACCATTGCAGGATCGGGGAATGCAGACTCGAGCGTGCCTGCTCAAGCAGTCAATTTGTGTTCAATCTAATGGGCAAACCTAGAATTAACGTAGGCACAAATGGGCAAACTTTGATGCAACGACTAAGATAAATTAGGTAATTGTGGCTGCTCCGCCTTGGAATGCGCCTCGAGGTGATCAAGTCAGGATGAATCATTCTGTACAGACACGTATTGCGCACCAATTGGGAACGCCAACAACGCCCAAGCCACGCCCAATTGGCCTGGGCTGCAGCAAATTTAGCGAGACAAGCCTAAATAGAGGGACCATCATTTGTTGGTGACGTCCCATTGACCAATCAGAAAGACATCACTTTCCGTGCTACAGTGCAATTGATGCCGGATGCAATCTGGAAAAGTCGTATAAAGTCAGTAGGATCTTCATGAACAGAGAACAAAAAACGAAAACGACTGATATTCATCAAACTCATCGCATAGAGCTGCCGAGCAACAACTGCAACTGCAACTGCAACTGCAACTACACACTACACTTTACTTGCATCATCTCTCACACAACTCTACCACTCCAAAAACAAGCCAAGCCAGCCTTGACAATGGTCGACGGCGGCACTACCACCAGCGGCAGCGGCGCAAGCAGCCCGGCACTGTCCACGACCACTTCAGAAACAGAAACTCTCGTCTTCAACCGCGACCAATGCCTATTCTGCAACAAGCTCCACCACACTTTCGAGGCCAACATGGCTCACATGCGTCTGGCCCACGGCCTCATGATCCCAGCCAAGGACCGTCTGGTTGTGGATTTTGAGACGCTCTTTTCATATCTCCACCTCGTCATCTCGGGCTACAATGAATGCTTGTGCTGTGGCACCCAACGAAGCACGACCGAGGCGGTCCAACAACGTAAGTTTGAACTGTCAGAATAACTATCCTCCTGCTACTGGCTGACAGTGTCGTAGACATGATGGACAAAAGCCACTGCAGATTCGACATTGAGGCCGAGGGATCCGAATATGCCGACTTTTACGACTCGTCTCCCTCGGAAACGGACAGTGATGTCGAGGGAGACGACCGCAAGATGGAGACTGTGGCTGCCAACCCGGACGAGAACTGGCTTCGTCTGCCATCAGGCCGCATCATATACAACCGGGCACAGTCATCAGCCAACAGCGCCCATCCACGACGGACACGATCTCGCTATTCAGACAACCCCGAGCTACTCGAGGGCGGTCCCAACGATCAGAACGCACAAGCATCTGCACCACGGGAATCAACGGGAAGCTCGCGAGAGACTGCAAGCGCCGATGCTGTCGCGCTCTCCCGGGCGGACAGGCGCGTCGACACCATGGCCAAGCGGTTCGCAAACCTCCGCACCGGCGACCAGCTTGCTCTAGCGAACCTGGCGCCTTCTGAGAGGCGGGCGGTCGTGGCGATGCAGCAGAGGGAGGTGGAGAGGTCGGACAGGGTCGAGAACAGGTACCGGCTCAGGGTGGAGGGGCTGGGGAATATGTTCCTGATGACGCATTTTCGAAAGGATGCGGCGGACAAGAGGACATTGTATCGGTGATTGGTGGGGACGGCGGCTGTAATGTATATTCGGTCACTTTATCCTGAAAGAATGTTCTATTTGGTGCAAGTCGATTTGCAGTCAGGTGAGCCATGAAAGATGTTTTTTTTTTTTTTTTTTTTTTTTTTTGTAATTATGTATAATCATTATTTTAAACTAGAATGGTAGACACCCCCTAGACCAATGGCAGCACCTGGATCTCTCTCCTCCAGACCTCCCATCCCTCCACCTTGCTAAGGTCTCCAAACGCCCTGGAAGCAGCCACACGCATACTATAGAAGCAGATGAAATGCAAAGTCAGTATAGGTTAACCGACAGCCGCTGTCACATCTCCAAATATCTAAAGAGAATGTAACAAAGGGGGAGGATAAAACGTACGTATAGTTACCAGGCGCAATCTTGGTCCCGTTGGCCAACTTGCCCATCCAGTAATACTTCTTCTCGCCGGATTGGTAGCCACTGTTGCGGGTGATGAACCTGAGGGGGAACGGCTCCATCTTGGTGCTGTAGGCGGGATCCGACAGGTTGTAGGGCGGGGCGCCGAAGTCGCCCTCTTCGGACAGCGAGGGGCCGGTGTAGTGGCTAATCGCGTCGACGAAGCCGTTGGATCCGGGGGTGAGGGGCCACGACCAGTCCGATTCGGACCAGTTTGACTCGAAGATCTGGTTGTTTGCAAAACAGTCAGTGTATGGTCGAAGGGGGGGAGGCAGGCAAAAGAAATAGAACAAAGGGGAGTTTCGCTCAAGACTTACGTCCCATCGTAACTCCCTCACGCCCCAGGTGAACGAGGTGTGAATCCAGGGAAATTGGCGTCCTCCTTTGGTGAGGTTGAAGTTGTAGCTGCAAGCGAAAAAAAGAAAAAGTAGATATTAGCAAAGGGCATTATATGGCTAGTCTTTTTGGGTTGTACTCGTCTCATAAACTTACTAAGGCTTTTGGTCGATCGAAACCCAGTTCGGGTCACCAGAGAAGGAGCTCGGGTAGGTCTTCCTGAACACCTTGATGTTCTCGTACAGGCTTGACCCGACGCCTGTTGTGGTTGTTGAGCCTGTTAGTATCTGCTACCATGATGTTTCGACGTCCCAAAGGATTAAAGAAAACAAAAAAAAAAAAACAAAAAAAAAAAAACATACCCATATATGGCAACGACAGCCTATCCCCATTGTCTCCGGTCACAAGCACCTTTCCGCTGTATGTCGGGATCAGAGTGGCGTTCCAGCCCTTGTCTTGCGGGTTGGCAAAAGTCACCGTAACCTTCTTGGACTCGCCCGGCGCAAGGCTGAAAGGCTCCGGGAGCTGCACGTCGGGCACCATCTCCTTGGGCACCAGGCTCGAAAAGGGCTTGATGGCCCAGCTGTTCATGATGCGGATGTTGAGGTCCATGATCTCGAAGCCGGCGGCGGGCTCGAGGGCAAGGCTGTACGACACGGGGGTGGCACCGTTGTTGGTGATGGTGACGTCGTGCACGCCCTGGAAGTTGGCCGTGTCGTTGAGGTTGAGCTTGGTGGTGTCCAGCGTCGTGGCTCCGTACAGCACCCTGGTGGCGTTGATCAGCCCGCTGCCCATCTGAAGCGGAGGCGCGACAAAGTCTGGGTTGGTGTTGGTTCCGTCGAACCAGGACATGGACGAGCCCGCGCTGGCGATACGCTTGGTCAGCTCGGCGGCGAACCCGGGACCGTGCTTGTCGCGGCCGCCAAATGCGCTGATGTACAGGGCTGCAATGCCAGCAACGTAAGGCGTCGCCATGGAAGTGCCGCTCTGCACCATGTACGAGTCGTTGGGCCAGGTGCTGAAGATGTTACCTCCAGGCGCGGCAACGTCGGGCTTGAGTTGCAGGTCGTAGGTGGCGGCCCAGCTGCTGAAGAAGCTGGGCTTGCCTCCCATCTCCAAGTCTGGGATCCCCACCAAGGCGCCGTCCTCCTTGTGCAGGGAGAAATCGGCAGTTACGTTGGCGCCGGCGACGATGGCTTTGATGATGGCGTGTCCGGCTTCGGCGGTAATCATACCCAGAAGGCTGCCTGGGTCGGTGGTGCCGGGGGTGACGATTTGTCGGTTGTCGTTGTATACGAGAACGTATTTGGCGCCCAGGGCTTGCAGGTTCCTTTGTTTCTGCACGTAGCTGCAGCCGGCGGTGCGGCGGACGAGGGCGACGGCTCCGGTCAGGTTGGCGGTTCCTGCCGGGTAAGGGTTGCAGGCGTCGTTGGTGTTGCTGATGTTGAAGTTGAGAGCTACAATAGGCCAGCCGTTGACCTCGGCGGGGAAATCAGCT
Organism: Magnaporthales sp. P1609; assembly: GCA_003709005.1. Classification (NCBI taxonomy): domain Eukaryota; kingdom Fungi; phylum Ascomycota; class Sordariomycetes; order Magnaporthales; species Magnaporthales sp. P1609. The sequence continues at coordinate 87,281 of PELF01000003.1, forward strand.
GCCGACGGGAGGTATCCTGACCTTGTGGTGTTGGAGACGCCGTTGCTGGTGATGGTCAGACGGTAAGGGGTAGCCGCGCTATCTTTGGCACCGACGGATGCAATGGACAGGACATCCGGGCTGGTGTTGGCGTCGCCTGCAAAAAAGGGACCATCGGCACCATTGTTACCTGCAGATATGGTCAAGACCACGCCTTGTCCGGAGAGGCGGGCTGCGAGGACGGCCAAGACGTTGTCGGTCCATCCCGTCAGGCCACTAATGCTCATGGTAATGATGTCGGCGCCGTCGCTGTATGCGCGCAGCCAGGCTTCGATAATGGTAGCCGTGTCGGTGCTGGGGAAGTTTCCCATGACCTTGTAGGCGAGGATGGTAGCGTTGGGGGCTACGCCGACAAAAATGTCGCTGGAACCCGCCACGATGCCCGCGACATGTGTGCCGTGGCCAACACTCGGGGTGTCGAGCGGGTCGTTGTCGGGAATAGGCGTTTCATTTGGTGCGACGTCGCCCCTAAAGTCATACCCGCCAGCGACCTTGAAGCCGGGACCGAAGCCACCTCCGAGGGCAGGGTGCCGGTACCAAACACCACTGTCGACAACAGCTACCTTGACGCCCTGGCCGAGGATGCCTTGGGCGTGTAGACGGTCGACACCAGTGGCGGTGTGCACCGAGTACTTTGATGCAGCGACATCGTCGGCGAATGAGCCCAAGTCCAGGGGCTTGTCGAGCTCGACACGCCGGTTGGGCCAGATGTTGGCGGCTTGGCTGGTCGAGGCGAAGACAGATGCATCCTCCTTGCTGGCTGCCTCGATGACGGCACCGGTGAAGATTCCAGGCGAGTCGAGGGTTTTGACCACCTTTACTGACCCGTCGAGGGGTAGATCACGGGGGACGATGCCCTGAGTGAATGGGGTTAAAAACTTGATATTATGCGGGGATCAATTGCTCCGTATTTCAAAAACTTACATTGGTATATTCGACAATGTACTGGTTCTCCCCGGACAATGCGGCGCAAGACACCTCGCGGCTCAAACCGAGCACGTACAGGACGACAGCAGCGACACCCAACATGTTGACTTTGGAGGTGTTGATCCTTGAAAACATCAGCGCAACAAGAGATACGAGATTAAAACTGGCGACAAAAGAATGTTATATATCAGGCTTTTCTTTCTTTTTTTTTTTTTTGTGTTGTGCGCAGGATCATTTTACAGTAAAATTATCATATAAGCGATCGTTCTACCATAAAACCTCCGAATGGAGTTTTAATTTGCCAAGGTGTGTTGGAGTTTATGCAGACGAGCTCGTATTGCAAAGAAAACAAACGAGCATGTTGCCGAATTCTGCAAGGTAGGACGTCACTGTGGACTCTTTTCAGCTTTGCGGAAACCAACGTGGATGGCACTAAAATAAAGAGAAAAGGCCGGGGGGGGGGGGGGGGGGGGGGGGGGTTGCATCGGATTGTGTCAAACATGCCAATTCACGAGGAGCCGGGCATCATGGAGCGGAAATGATGGCCCCGATTCCCTGTAAATTATCCAAAAGGGCAGGTGGGAATTGCCTGTTGCCCCTCAATTACTCGTATTAATATTATGGGGACTAAAATTCTCCGTCTTGTTAAGATGGAGATGATAAACTATTGTAATCCGTGATAACCGAAGAGCAGATTGGCTCCCCCTTATATCCTAGTTAATAAATACTGACACGTCCCCTCGGCCAAGAGATCAATAGAAGCCTCCAAGACAAGCAACGACATTACCTTCCTTGGCCTATCTATCTAGTTGGCTCTTTTGAAGCTTGATTTGACCAAAAAAAAAGAAAAAAAAAAAGAAAAAAAAAGACAACAAGACAAATCAAACATCATCATGAAGGCTGTTGCACACGCTTCGACTGGCGCCCTCGTGGCCGCCAACCTGGCCGCCGCAGCCGCAGTCGCTGCGCCATCTTCATCGGCGCCGCCCACCGTGGTCATGCCGCTGCACCTCACCTACGGTGACAACCACAAGATGGCCACCAGCTTGGTGGTGCCCTACAGCGACACCAACCATACCATCGAGGTCTGCTACGACCTTGGTAGCCCCGACTTTTTCGTCTTTGGCCCGAATTCCATCCAGAACTGGGGCTGCAGGTTCCTCGCCTGCCAGGGACCCTGCAACGCCACGGTCCCAGAGGACGGCAGCTACGACCCATCCCGTTCCAAGACCGCCTCGGCCCTTGTCCCGCACACTGCCGACTACGGGTTCGGCAGTAGCCTCAGCAAGCTGTACCGATCCAACGCTCGCTTCAACGACACATTGACTTTTGTCGACGCCGTGACTGGCCTGTCGTCGGGCGAGATCCAAGGAGTCAGCGTCGCCCTTGCCCAGTATCTGCAGCAGCGCGTCTGGGAAGACGACGGCTCATGCGGGGCAACCCCCGTCTATGACTATTCCATCCTCGGCATGGCGCCTTACCACCCCGCAGACCCAGGAAACAACGTCCAGCCGACGACGGGTCCCTCGTTCCGCCAGAACCTCCTTGAGCAGGGCAAGGTCTCTGCCGCCGTGCAGTCGATGTGGTTCGAGAAGCCCCCCTCTGGTGTCAAAGACACTTACACCGGTGTTGGTCTGCTGGGTGGCATCGACACGTCCAAGTACGAGGGTCCCTTGGTCAGGATCCCAAGGCGGACCCACGCCGACGGCCTGCCCTACAGCTTCAACGAGTACTACACGCACGCCGCCGACCTCTCGGTCAACGGCCAGGTTCCCATCGAGATCAACCGCACCGACACCGCCACCGACATGACCCGGTGCATCATCGACTCTGGCGCCGTCGCCGACAGCCACAACCCCGTCGACCAGGCGGCCTACTTCAACGCCACGGGCCTGCGCCTGAACCCGACCTACCCGACCCCCTACCGCGGCAACCTCCTGTCGTGGCCCGGGCCCTGCGACAGCGTCCCCGCCGACAAGTTCATCCAGTACAGCTTCAAGGGCGTCAGGGAGGGCGAGTCCGTCTCCATCAACGTCCCCATGCGCGCCTACATGCGCTACCAGGAGGCCGCCGACGAGGCCATGGGATGGTGCACCATGGCCATCACCCTCAACGGATGCAGTCTTAACTCGCCTTTCCTCACGTCGGCCTTTTTTGCTGCCGACGACGAGAAGCAGGAGATGGCTCTCGCAAAGGGCGCTGTTGTCGAGCGGGGAACGGCTGTTAACTATTCCAGTGTTGTGTTGAGGATTCCTTGATTGGAAGGCGTGATGGGATTTGTCTATTTTAGTTCATAATGATGAGAAAAAAAGAAAAGTAATGTAATTTGTCATGATCGAACTGTTATCTGGCTAGTTAATTTGCCTGTGTAGAAGTGATAGATGGGGGAAAGTGGAACAAGTCGTTTCCCTCAAACGCCCGACCCCCTATTACTCAGTCGCCGGGAATGACAATAGTCGATTTGGGCTGGGACCCGACCACCATTCTGACCACCACTACTCCCCCATAACCACGGTGACCGTTTTGAAGGCCATAGCGTCGGTGACGGTGTTAACTCACAAGTTCATCACCCAAGTTGACCAACTCTCAGCTCCATTCAAGACAATAACAAGCAAACTGCGATATGATGTCTCGGCGTTGGTCACTTTTCAGAGTTGGGCAATCCAATATGGTAAACCATCCTTTTCCACAAGTCTATAAAAGTCTGAATATGGAATTCACAGCCATTCCTGGTTTCGTCTCTATACTTCCCAGTCTGTTCTATTTGCTAAACCAACCAAGCACCTGACTTTGCTTGTAACTCCTTGACATCCCATTCCAGCAAGCATAGACAGTTTAATCTCATCTTGTTCACAATATATAGGTTCCCTGCCTACCCAAGGTAGCCCTCCACAATGAACGACTGGCTCTACAACAAACACCACCTGCGCTACGACGCCACGAACCCACCTCCCCCGCAACAAACGCCCCAACCCAGTGGCCCCTCAACCAAAGATCTCCTATACAGCCTCACCCTCAAGGACGAGCTCAAGCTCAAGCCCAAGCCCATCGACAACACCAACAAACAACCACCACAGGTCTACCGCGGTTACTTCTCCACCCTGCAAGACGCATGCACCTTGGCCGCCAGGTCAGGCTCGAATCCCATCGCCACCAGCGGGCCTGCGATCCGACATTCCCAGTGGCGGACCATCAGAAGCGACAGCTCGTCCGGCAGCTCGTTGAGGCCATGGCTTAGGTGGCCGGGCCGCACGAGCTCGGGGCTCAGGGCAAGGTGACGGACAAGGTGAGGAGGTGGTTGATGGAGTCGACCAACTCGGTCACTTTGGAGATTATGGCGTTTGAACTTTTGGTGAGTTTTCTTTTTTTTTTTCTCTCGTTTGTTTATTGGGCCAGGGCTGCTTCAGTGGTGGCTAATCTGGTTTGAATTGACAAACTCCAGGATAATATCATGGAAGCCCAGCTTGGCAACACTCACCAGCTGCCCAGCGTCAGTCTCTACGATCATGAAGTGCACGAGACGTTTCAATCTCGGTTCGACAGTGTCGTTGCTGCATTGAGAGTAGGACTACCATACTCGCTCCCATGTAGCATATTTTCAATCCATTCTAACAATCAAATCTTGTCATTTAGTATTCAAAAGCCATGGTGTACAACCTGAGCCACGCCTCATTTCTCTGGAGAGTGGCCGCAGGGCCCAAGACACAACTCAAGGTCTGTGATTTGTTTCTCTCTTCACCTCCTCGCATTCTTTTTCTTCCTACAACTTGGCAACTTGCCAACACCAGATTGCATGCAGCTGACCTGGTGCTCCTCTCCGCCATCCACAGGCAAAGACTGCAAACGCAGAACTAAACGGCGCCCGAGCGGAGCGGCAGGCCGTCTACCAGCGCGCCGTTCAAGCCAACGACAAGGACGCACTCATGAAAGCCGCCATGACGCGCAGACCCAGGGCTAAGCAGCCAACCAACCCTCGCCCGCCTGCCCAGCTTTCCGTCGCATCGGGACATTCCGAGGAGCAGCGGCAGCAGCATCAACAGCAGCAGTTTGATCAGCCAGCTGCCTGGGCGTTTCCCGAGACTGGAACCAAGAGATCGGCAGCCGAAGCACGAATGAGGATGGAAGACAGCTGTCAGGCCAAGAGGGTTTGTATGCCCAACCTAGATGATCTCGGTCAGATGCAAGGAGCATCAACATTTCCGACTTTCTTGAACACGCAATCCTCTGCCTCTGAGGGTGGTGGACTAGGGCTATCGGGGACAGGGCGCGAATTCCCAACGGCCTCGCCCTATCCAATCGACCCTCAACTACAGCAGAGCATGACTTTTGCGGACTTGCCCTCGTTTGATCAGAATCTAGGCATCTGGGACGACTCGCTGGGAGTCATCAGCAACGCCGATATGCTCGACTTTATCCAGCAGGATTGGCCCACCACGCAGTATTCTGCCGGTCAGGGGTTGTGATTATTCTCGTATCTTTGATTATCTGATTTTGCTTTGTAGTTTAGGATTTCGATTTTCTTGGATGGGCATTGGTGTGACAAATGAATCATACATAGCGTGGAATGATGATAATTGACTGAGATAGCAAGAAACACAAATGACGGTCAGATTGCTTGATAAACATAACGGCGCAACTCAAACAATCGCAGGCTAATCTGACAGGAAAATTTGTCAAGAACATGATACAGAGAGCAAAACACTTAACAATGAACGAATGGCGACACATCCTAGTCTAAATGTTCTTTGTCGCCCAATACTCTCGACTTGGAGCTGCCATTGAGCAATACAAACACCTCTTTATATTGTGTCCTGTTTTATTTCCCCTCAACTGCAATGCTGCTCGAAAACTCAAGCCTCATTTTAGAAACCCACAAAAACTTTGGAAAATGGCCTCGTCGTGGCCTTCCCGCCAACGACAGACCACCACGGCCTGACCCCTGCCCACAGCCATGGCAACCTCAAACCCCGAGAAGGGCTTGTCACTTTCTGCCGTTCCAGCATTGGCTTCTTCCGCACCATCCTTCTCCCTCGCCTTCCGTCTCCTCCAAGCCCTACCCCAAACATTCTCCCTCGTTCTGGCAACCCCCTTCAGTCCCTGTTTATCCCAGCCATAACTCTCCAGCTCCAACCCATGCATCAGGGTATCTATCTTCTCCGCCACCTCCCCAACCCTGCTGACCTCCAAAACCCCAATCTCGACTTCCGCGGGCGCAGGAAGGATCTTCTTCCAAGCCAGCTGCGCCATCCCCCTCGCGGCAGTCTGGCCCGCCCTCATCCCACCAAAGCTCCAACCCACGGCCCAGCGTTTCGTCTTGGTTCCCTGGACAAACTCTGTAACAGCGTAGTTTGCCACGTCTCTTTCTCTCAGCTTGTCAACAATTATCTCGAGACTCGACAGCTTGCCCAGCATGCTGGTGAACCAGCGTACTCTCTCCTTTAGGACAAAAGACTCGTCCAAGATCCTCGTGACGAAGCCGACCTCGCCGCCAGCAGGGTGCACCATCTCGACTGGCGCGCCGGTGCAAGCCGTCGACGGCGGGAGTGCCTTTTGCGCTGCCAGACTGAGCAGTTCGCTCTCGGACTCGTAAAATGGTGGGTTGGTCATGACAAAGTCGATGGTGTCGATTGCAAGCTCGTCAAGCGGAATCAGTGGGGATGTGGTTGGGTCTGGACGGCTGACGAGTTTGACCCTGTGGGAAAGGTTGTTGCTAGCGATGTTTTTCTCTGCATATGAGAGGCTCCTTTTATCCACATCTGAGGGAGTCGTGTCAGTGGAAAATACGACGTTAAGCTGAATATTTCACGCAGTACAGAGCTGGTTGGAGGAGTAAAGTACATACCAGTGGCGATAAACTCCCAGGGCCGTTGGGTGCATCCTAGCAAAGGATAAATACAACTTGCGCCGGTGCCAATGTCAAGGCCTGTCAGTTTACCACCTGGGAGACTGTACGAACTCGAGTCTAGGAGGTCTTTGAGCCACAGGATATAGTTGTGGCGATTCGGAACCTTTGTGTGAAACTCAGTTGTTAGTCGTTGCCGTCTCTCAAGGTCTCTAGTACGCCCATGCCAGTTCACAAACGCCAAACAGAGAGCTACGAGCTTACGGGAGGACACAGACGATCATCCGGCAGCTCCATCACCAAGCCGAAATGCAACCTAAGTGAGGATTTGGTGAGCTGCATGACGGCCTTGGGGTCGGTAAAATCAAGTTGTCCATTGCGTTTCAAGCTGAAGAGAATGCTTTGTCAGTGGCTGTGAAAAGTCGGAAAATCCACGGCATACTCAGGCCCGTAGACAACAACCAAGAACAAACTCACACAGATTTAAACCCAGGATCTTGTGTCGCCATCTCTCGAAAGTCAATTTCGTGACGGTACAGGTTGAGGTAGTAAGAGTCATTCTTGGGTCTGGGGTGCTGTTGCTGCTCCTTGAAGCCAAAGCTCACAGACCCATGACCCTTTGCCGTCGCAGTTGCCTCTGCGTTGGAAATATTGACAGAAACATCCTTTGCTAGTTGCAGAGGTTGCTCATTAGTTACAGCATTGGTGTCGAGTTCGGTGCGTTTTCGTTTGCTACCAATTGCTGCTGGCATTTTCAATTTTTTAATTTTTTTTTATCGCTCAAGTTCAGATCACGACATCAACGACCGCGGTTGTCTTGGCGGCTGATTCAAGGTTGGTATGTGTGGTGGGGTAAGTATCCTTCAGCGAGCCAATGGGAAAAGCACCTGGAGAATTGGCAGCACAAAGGATCCACTGATTGATAAACAAGCTGCAGTCCTTATCTGCATTGGATTTTGCACTATGAGAACAGAATTTGATTTGATGATTGCCGTAATTACAGCGACTCTATTTGAAAATTACAGGGCTGCCGGAACCACTTTCCGCAGACCCGCAGCCTACCAACCCGCGAGATGGATCCGGAGGCAGCCACCAAATTAACAGGGCTTATCGTTGTTTCACACAACTGGTTCCTGTTTTCTGTGTAGCGGCTCAGCTTCAGCTTTTAGGTCAAACACTGTTTGTGCCATTTCATCTGGTAAAGCCAGGCGCAAAAATGAATGTGGGCACCTTACATCATGCATACGTCATTACAGTCCCGAAATTTTATTTTCCACCATTGAACGGCCTTTGTTTTCCCATACACCAAATGATTGGAATGGCCCTGCCAGCGCAAATGCTGACAACAAACACTACTAACGAATTGCCACCTCACCTTCCTTACCCAACCAGAAACAAAAGACAAGCGCCCAACGCGTTGACAGACAAAAAAAAAAAAAAAAAAAAAAAGGATCAAGCTTTCAACTCCGGCATGGACCGAACCGATGGCAACTCTGTCATCACTGCCGACAGGGCTGATCCTGGGTCCAAGTCGCTGTTAAGCGATCAAGAAGCAGCAGCAGGAATGGAAGGACTTCAATCACCGCCACTGTCGGCCTTGCTGTCCCCGCCACCATCACCACACAATCGCGCCATCACCCCCCTGCTCGTGCTGGTTCTGCTCGTAAACCTATCGGCGAGCCTGTACCAACTCCCACTCAATCGCGTAATCGAGCGACGCGTCTGCCGGGACTTCTTCCGTACCATCATTGATGATGGCTCCGATTCCGTCTTTCTGCCTGACGGTCAGGTCCGAGAACAGCTGTGCAAGGTGAGCGAGGTACAGCAGGACTTGGCCCGCGTGCAGAGGGGGATGGACCTTGCATGGATCATAGGAGGTATGTTACTGTAGACGGTAGTTGATTTGGTTGCATTACTCATCCAAAGAAAGGTATGCATGCCCTGCTGTCCTGCTAACACCTATTCTCTACCAACCGCAGATCTCATCATGACCATCCCTCTTGGCTTCGTGGCCGAGAGGTATGGCAGACGTCTAGTGCTGGTTTTAAACCTCGTCCCACGCATCGCCATGATGGCCTGGGCCGTGGCTATAGGTTACTTTGACAATATACTTCCGGCCCGTCTGTTGTATCTTGCACCTATGCTCTCCGTACTAGGTGGTGATTGCGTCTTCAACTCCATCACGTACGCCCTGGCCGCCGGTATCACAGAAGACAACGTTCTCCGAGCTTCGTACTTTGGGTATATGAGCTCTATCACATATGTCGTCGCCCTCATCGGCCCAGCCCTTGCCTCGGCCACCATGACTTTTAACCTTTGGATGCCTTTCATTATTGGTATATCACTTCTCTTCCTCGCCTCCCGTGTCACCCTCCTGCTTCCTGGCAGTCATCACTACCGGCGCCCGGACGAATCTCCTCTAGCACACACCCCGACATCATCATACTCCAAGCTTCATCACCACCAGCCCGCCATCCAAGCAATCTCCCGCCGCTTCAACTTCCTCTACAATTTTGTCGCCTCTCGCCCGCGCAACTTTGCCTTCCTCCTCATCAGCATGTTCCTCACCTCGCTCGCCAGCGCCGACACCAAGCTGCTGGTGCAGTACATTTCGCAGCGTTACACCTGGTCCTTCTCGTCGGCCGGCTACCTCTTGTCGGCCAAGGCTTGTGTCAACTTTGTCCTCCTCACCGTCGTCGTGCCTACCCTGCTGCGCGCGCGAGCCAAAAGGAGCACCGTCTCCTCGGAGCGGCAGAATCTGTTCTGGGCAAACACCTGCCTGGTCATGTCGGTCACCGGCGCGACCCTGATCGGTCTGGCTCCGACGGTCTGGCTGCTCGTACCCGCCATGGGCGTCTACGCGCTCGGGTCGGCGCTGCCCGTGTTTACGTTGAGTCTGCTCAAGTCGCCGCAGGTGTCGCCGGTGCAGCAGCAGCAGCAGCAGCAGCAGCAGGATCCCAAGGATGACGACGATGAGGAGGACTATCACGGGCCGGAATCGCCCACCTCGGTCACTAGCATCATTGGCAGTCGCAGGCTTAGCAGTGAGTCACACGACACCACTGTATTCTCGGTCGTCATGCTTGTCAAGACGGTCGGGTCGCTGGTTGGCGTGCCCTTGGTGACCAGCCTGTGGATCTTGGGTATTGATCTCAGGTTTGAGGGGCTTGGGCTGCCGTATTTTGTCAGTGCCGGGTGCTATTTTGCCGCGCTGGTGGTTTTGTTTAGGATTAATGTGATTTAATGTGTTTTTGATGACTTTCTCCTACATTTTTAACTCGCTGGGGCGGCATCTAGATTTCTATGTATTCCATTAGGCATTAGCCCTGACTTGGACACTGCCGCCAGATATGAAAGGCAGTCTATAATGGAATCACATGATGCGATTAAAAACAATTCTCGCAGTTCATGGTCCGAACCCTTGGTAAGCAACTAATATTAGACTGAGCCTTTATATCGGATCTTTGCATTGCAAAGCAATGGTGCTGGTGAATGCACCGCGGGTCCGATACTGACCTGGTTTATTCACCATTCAACAACGGGCTGCCCTGGTAGATTAGCAAACAACAACGGGATTTCGCGGTGGTTAGGCTCACAGAGGATTTACTAATCGAAAATTTAGAGGCAATGCAATGGCTCGGGTGCATGTTTGTTTTGATTGTCAGCTTGAATTCCCCAGGACATATGATAAGAGAGTCATCAAGGTCCTCGGAAATTCACCTCCACTCTGCTGAGAGAGGAGAAACTAAAGCACAGGCCCATCCACCGTCTCCTTTTTGTATGAAGAACTCCTCGGTTAGGCGGGATGCGAAGCCGCGCATTCTGGAAATGGGGGTTTGGCCATATGCTCGCAACCATCGTTCCTCATGACGGATCTGGGTCCTCGGCAGATGAACGTGTTTTCGTAGGGACACCACGTATCTATCTTTGATTCCTTCTGGTACAGAATGGAAAGCAATCATGGGGCTTTCCAGGTGATAGAAAGATAGCGTACAGTTTGCGCATTGAATTTGCGCCTGCTTTATGTGCCCACAATGGCTCTTAGAGTCTTTCCACTGGGTCGTTGGTGGTTGACAGAGAGAATGTGCGAATCCAGTATCGATAGAATGCTCCAGGACGAGGTGACGGATCAATGACCAAAGCGAAGGGGATCATGTCGAGGTGCTCGTCTTCGGCCGTCTTGAACTCATCACTCTGGTCCCGAGGAGTGGCACAAACAAACTGGATTCCAGCAGCGACGCCCGAAGCTTCCACTCGGGCACGTCCAAGAGCAGGAGCGTCTCGTTGAGAATCCCCATCTAGGCCTCCAACTTGGGTCCGGTCAGGGGCATCGCGACGCCACGCCCGACGCGCGTGGGCTTGCTCGCCAGGTCACGCACGTTGAGCGCCGCGAGCTCGTACGCCTTCCAGCAGCGTGCGGAGGCATGCTTGGAACAGACAGATGCGGGCGCGCGGAGCTGGATTTCAGGTTAGCAAACCAGGCAAAGCTTTTATTTGCTCAGAAGTCATGTTAGAATTTCGTGCAGCTTACCAAACTCAATGATTCCGCCTTCCTGTTCAAATCCAGCTTCAAGATGATCGGCTATAATCCCTAGCTCCTTTGAGCCTAAATCTTCAGCGGGAAACCCGCTCTGCAGGAGTGTTACAACTGACTAAATCATGGTTAGCGAGCGCTGACCGACGGGTAGAGCAAAGACCACAGCAGCGACAAAAGTAACCTACCCAGCTGTACTCAAAATACGACGTTGGAAAAGTCCCCGGCACCCCTCCATCGCCGTAGCCAGAACCGGCCTTTACAACATGCCGCAGGAAACCCTCAGCCTCGTCATCCCACACCGAAGCGTGCATTAGGTACACGGCCTTGGACGACGGCGAGGCCATCATGGACCCGTGCCAAAGGTGGCCAGAAACGCGGTCAAAGTCGATCCTATCGATGAAAGCCTCAAGCAAATGGGCGGCTGTCGAGACCTTTTATTCGTACAGATATTCGGGCTTCAAGCGGGACATTTTGGCGTCATATATCTCTTGAAGTGCGGCCTGCGCAGGGAATTGGAACCGCACACTCGCGTCCTCCTGTTCGAGATAGGACAGCAGAGACGGCGTGATAATTTCGACTCCAATGTGATTGGTGCGTTGGGCGTCATCCCAGTTTTGCAGCTGGGTTTTCAAAGATTTGGTCGCCAGCGCGATGCGCCTTCGAAGCTCGTCGGCGGACACATCGTATATTTGAAGAGGCTCTTTGAAGTGCTTTTAAAAAAGCCAACGAAGCTGCCGCCAAGTCTTCATACAATCCTACCCTTCTGACCTAGTCAGGCTTGACAGAAAAACCAACAAATGTTGCAGCATGACTTGAAGTCGTGCCGACCGAGATGTCCTCATCCTATCAACGCGTACTCGAGAAGGAAAAGAAAATAAAGAAAATAAAGAAAAAGAAAAAAAAGAAAGGAGAGGAGATTTCAACACCACGCCGATCAACATCCCAGGCTCGGAAAACACCACAATAATGAGCTCAACCACCATACCCCACACGGCAAATGTCGACCTAGAAGCCGCAACTTTAACCAGGCATTTGTTGGATGACTGCAGCCCTGATCGCGGCGGAGGATTCATAACACCGAGCGTCTACGACACAGCCTGGTTAGCGCTGGTCAAAAAGCAAAATAAGAGCGGACAGGAGCAATGGCGTTTCCCAGAGTGCTTCCAATATATCATGGATACGCAGTTAATCGATGGTAGCTGGCAGGCGTACTCTCGGTTGGACGGCATTCTCAACACAGCGGTATCGCTACTGGCCCTTCGCCGCCATGCCTCGGAACCGCTGCAAATCGCGAGTGTACAGTCTGCAGATGTTCATGGTCGGGTCGAACGGGCAACGGCTGCCTTGCAGGTCATGTTGAATGCGTGGGAGGTGGCAGAGACGGTGGAGGAGACGACGCGCCTTGGCTACCAAGTTATAGTACCAACGTTGCTGCGCCTTTTGAAGGATGAGGGGATTTTGTTCACATTCCAGGGCGAAGCTGCCCTGATGGAGATGTACAGGACGAAAATGTCAGCCTTAAATCCAAAAGACATGTATGGAAAGACGCAAATGACAGCCATTTATATTCACCACCTCGAAGCACTCCTGGGCCAAATCGACTACAGCAAAGTTGGACACCATAAAGTCGATGGTTGTTTCATGGCATCGCCTTCTTCTACAGCGGCATACCTGATTGGTTTACCAGATGTAGCATGGGATAACGAGGCGGAGGATTATTTAGTCAAAGTTGTAACTAGGACGGGTGGAAAGAGTGTGCCCTATGCATTCCCCTCGATCAATTTTGAGTCTTTATGGGTATGATGATAGTTGGCCCTCGGCTTCCAACACCCACAGCCATAGTTAACGTGCAGCTCAAGTTACTATCGATTTTGACAGAAGCCGGATTTTCGGCAGAGCAGCTAGGTTCGTCGGCGACAGAGGTCGCCCGAGTGTTGGACAGAGCGTTTGAAGCGGGAAAGCAACGCCGTTGGATTTGGTATCTAGGCGATTCACGCTCGTTGAAAGGCATGGGTAGGATATGCTAACCGACCTCTCTCGTGCAGTGCCGTCCATTATGGCCGACGTCGACGAAACGACCAAAATCCTCATCTCGCTCAACAAGCTCGGGATTTCCAAGTCTGCCGAAAAATTGGTACAAGAATATGAGACAGGCAGTTACCAAGATGCCAGTTTCAGCGCCCATTGCAAAATCCTCCTCGCATTGTTGCACCAGCCCAATGCGGCAGAGTACCTCGACCAAATTGCCAAAATATGCGAACTTGTATGCAATATGCAATACATGGTGGAAAAGCAATTGGCCGATCGAAGACAAAAGGGTAAGTGACCGACGAGACAGAACTGCAATTGGGGGTGGGGGGTCAATCGGTGCCTAACCCTGAGAAATCGATAGAACCGTTCTCCCCTATATGCCAGTATGCTCGTTGTGCAAGCCCTGGTCAAGGTCGTTGAACTGGTGGAATGCGGCAAACTACACGAATCTTTAATATCCGCTACCATAATCAGGACCAAAACAACTGTGGCAATATTCCAAGCAACCATGCGCACAATCGAAGTGCAGGAAAGCGAGGGCTCTTGGAATAAATCCCTGGAGGAAACAGCCTACGCTACTATCAACAAGATTGACTACATAAGCGGGACAGAGAGGAAAGACGATATCGTCCAGGCATTGGTGAACGTCAATCTTCCCAGTCCGACGTTGGAGGTAGGTCCACTGCCATGTGCGGCACTCGAAAGATTGTTTCATTTTATTTCTTTTTGTTTCTCTTGACTTTGATGCTTACCACTGTCATGTCACAGCCTGTTACGGCATCTTTTGAGTACATCTGCTCACTCAAATCCAAATATGTTCGCGAAAAGCTCATCTGCGCCCTGCATCCATGGGCTCCAATCGCTCGACCAGAGCTCGAGCTTGTCATGTCCCTCGTGGCGGACATACATAACACATCGTTGGTGTAAGCAAGTCAACACTACTGAGCCCCCAAGGAGTCTTCTATGTTAGCATTCTAACAGCCAAACATCACTTTCTTATAGGCTTGACGACATCCAAGATTCTTCTGCACTTCGTCGCTCAAGTCCAGCTGCCCACACCGTCTTTGGCTCACCGCAGACGATCAACTCGGCTGTTTACCAGACTGTTGACACGATTCAGAGAGCTTCACTTCAACCAGTGGAAATCAGCAACTGGTGCAGATAGTAACAGGTAAGTAAGGTGGGGCAATCCTAGTTTCCACAAATCTGCTCCGTGTTAACGCCATGCTTAGAGGGAATGAAGGACTTACTGGTCGGGCAGGGTCTCGATCTGGTCTGGACATCGGAGCTTGTAATTCCATCTCTAGAAAAATACCTGCAAATGAATGACGGAAGTAAGCACCTCCTGAAGCCTCAACACAGCCAAACTTGTTTTATACCACCTGGTTACCAAGCTTGTCAGAGACGGGAGCCTTGTTCCCCATGGTAACAAGGCTTATGGGTGCTTTCTTACCTGCGTCAGCACCCAAGGCGCCGCTACACAGACTCATGCTGCTTCTTGGGCGATATTTTAAAATAAGAGACGACTATGTCAACCTGGTATCGACCCAGGTATGTGCCCACTAACTTTCTCCCTGCGAGCTGCTTGTGATACTTGTTCTGAAATTCAAGTTCCCAAAACCCCCCTTGTATAGTATAGCGACTCTAGAGGCTTCTGCACCGACTTGAACGAGGGTAAATGCAGCTTCATAATACTGCACGCCATGAGCAACGCCCAGCCTTCTGCGCGGAATCTGCTCAGAAACCTACTCTTGCAGACGAGGAGAGCGGGCTGCGCCGGGGAGCGCCACAAGGAGCTGATGTTTTCCATTCCCAAAGACGCCGGGTCTCTCGAATACACCGCTGAGATGCTTGGCGAGTTGGAAAAGGCTCTTTTCGCCGAGGTGGAGAGCTTAGAGAGGACTACGGGAGTCAAGAACCCGGTGTTGAGGGAGCTGTTTGAGGCTCTGCGGGCCTAAGTTATCATATCTACGTTTGCTGAGGAGGGAAAAACGGATATCAACGGTTGTGTAATGGCTTTTCAATACCGGCGGTTTTCTCCCTAATAGGGTTTACGTGCAGGTGGTGGCGTCGTACGCCGGTCACAATGAGTTGTAAACATGAGAACCAACGACTTTGCAGACCCGCTATAGACATGTTTTAAACAATCCTTTCTTATTGCGCCTATTTCTAGGCATCTTCTACTATCAAATTCACTTTGGCAGTCCCATTCCACTCCTCAAAGATACTAGTCAATCTACCTCATGGCTCCAGGGTAGTTGTCACTGTCAAAGTAAACATCACCGCTAGCATGGCTAGGGGCGCTTGTAGCAGCCGCTTGCTTTTTGACTGTCTACTGATGTGTTCCAAGATTTACATTTGACGCAAAGTATACACTTGTCCATTTTACCTTTTCTTGCCAGTTTCTCTGGTTATGGGCTCTTTGGATTTAGGTCGTGAACGGTAGCAACTATTCGTTGGAACTCCCAGAACAGTAAAGCAACGGTGATCAATTGATGGGAAATAACATAGACTGGGAGTACTCCCATAGTTAGCAGGCTTATATCAGGCAAGGCAGCGGTCTCGAGTCCCATTGCTATAATGCAACCCTAGTTTATGGCAAAGCCTCGATACTACCAGCTCTTTTCAAGTGTGATTTTGTCTAGTATTATTCTTGGGACTAGAATCTTTTCCAGCCTACTCTTTTTCAGTATCAACGAAGCTGGCCAATACTTTCCAAGCGCGATGATGTGCCGTGTAGCTTATAAGACTGGAACTGTCAGGCTTCAAACGGTGCAAAACTTTCCAAAACTAGGAAAGGGCTTTGATCTCAGCAAGTCAGTAACCCTGTGACTTATACCGAAAGGCCCCTGTAGATAGCTCCGTAATCAATGTACTATAACAAAGTTATATAAGCCAGCCTCTTTCGCTTTCTTAGTCGTCAAATAGTAATTAGCAAGGCATTCAAGACAGTATATCAATCAATAAGCCAGTGAGAAGTCTTTCCTGGTCGGCGAGTTTCATAACGTTCAAAATAGGCCTGATGATACTCTGACCAGTTCCAAATATCACCACATAGTCAAGTGGATTCCCAAGATCAAGCTTCAAGTATTTGTCTTTACAAAACATTAGAGTCCGCAGTATCAAAGCTGTGATTAGCCTGCTCTTTACTTCAGGCTTCACATCTTGAATCACTGTGGCTATGGCTGCCGTGCTCGTACACAAGGTACATGTAACCCCAATGCAGTACTCAAACTCCTCGCACATTGATCAAATAGCTCCCATTCTGCAGTTAACAACCAGCCGGGGGTCAATTGGAAGTTTCTTTTTCTCTTTCAAATATGCGCAGAAACAACTGAAAATATTAAACAACATAAAAAGTCAACAAAGCTTTCACCTTTTCTTTCTAACTCAGCTGAGGACAAAGTTCACGCCGATTTCGACTGCAAGAACCTTGAAGCCTACAAGGATTATATCTCCAATGGTCACCCGTCTGGAATCCCCTTGAATATCTACTTCCAGGCTCCCAACTGCTACATTTTCTTTTGCTAAGTAGTGTAGTAGAATAGGATGTCGAGGTGCATTGTGCTTACCTTTATGGGTCAGCGTTTGTTTGACGCTCAGATGGATGAGATAACGCTACGGACAGCTGCAGCCCTTGAGCTCATACCCCATGGGTCAATTGATTTCTCTTTCGAAAGGGAAAATTGGTTTTCTTCTCTTTCTTTTCGTTTAGGAGGCACACTTTGCCCATATCAGTTTCTTTACTATCTCTCTGAGCTGGATAGATATACTCTTAGCTTAGAGATGCTAGACAAGTACCCATCCATCCTGTTTGCTGTGAAAATGGGAAGAGCAGATCAGCACATAATCAACTATTCGTACTGAAACGCAATTCACCGCGGGCGACACCGTCCCATTTGGGAGAGTTTTGCCCATGTTCCAGCCTAGGGGCTTCGGCGAATCAAAAGTCCCTATCAACCAGCTCGCGAGTCGTATTACACACTGAAAAGGTCTCCACGTCTACTGCAGATTGCCTTTCGCACGCACCGTAACAACGGCCGACGGCTTGGTATGCAGGGACATGATACAGCGCCCCTGTTCATCTTTGTCGAGCCCTGCGCAAAAAGAATTAACCCCTCAATAGCAATTTCTCCTTCCGCTGGCCTCAACTGTCTGCATATGCAGCTTTGCCCTCGCAAGTAGCGTCCCATTTATAACATTTTTTTCCACTCCCTAAGCAAGTATCCCGGCCCCAAACTCTAGGCGGCAACGAGGATTCCCCATGCCTGCGCTATCCTAAGCGGCCATAGCCACCATATAATCCTCGAACTCCACCACCGCTACGGCGACATCGTCAGAGTCGCACCGAACGAGGTTTCGTTTCGTTCGCCCGGCCGGATGCCTGGAAAAGCATTATGGGTTATCTTAAACCAGGCCAGCTGGGAAATAGTAAAGATCCAGTAGCGTACCACGAACAAATGGGCAGTCTTATCAAGATGGAACGATCAAGACACGGACAAATACGTCGCAGTTTAAACCATGGGTTTTCCGCCAAACGAGTGTTTGAACAACAGACGTTGATCCAAAAATATATTGACCTGTTATTCGAACAACTCCATGCCAACTCTCAAAATGGAACGCAAACGCTCGACATTGCTGCGTGGTACAATTACACCACTTTTGACGGTATCGGCGATTTAACCTTCGGCGAATCGTTCCATTGTCTCGAAAATATGGATTTACATCCATGGATCAAGATTATTTTTAAAAGTATTAAAGGAATGTTACTTCTCAACATTTGTCGTCAATTTTTCAATGGGCTCCCGACATGCTCGTTCGCAAACTTCTACCCTTTGTCGCGGCTGCCGGTGAGCAACATGAAGCCCTAGCTGTTAACAGGGTAAAACAAAGATTGGATATGAAGGCAGAAAGGCCCAATTTTATGGATTCCATGAGGCGCCAGGACGTTGCTATGACCATGGACGAAATCTACAAAACGTCCGGCACTTTAATTATCGCCGGGTCCGAAACCACCGCCACCGTGCTCTCGTTCGCCACCTACCTTTTGTGCAAGCACCCCGAGGTTCAAGCCAAAGTAGCGGCCGAGGTCCGCGCGGCCTTCGCTACCGAGCAGGAGATTGATGCCGTGCGTGTGCAGCACCTGGGGTACCTTTTGGCCGTTTTGAACGAGACGATGCGCATGTACCCTGCCGTGCCTTGGGGCTTGCCCAGACTAACCCCCTCAGGGGAAAACATGGTGTGCGGGGACTTTGTTCCGGGCAACGTAGGTACTCCTTTTGTCCTAGAAATAACATCTCGTGAAGGAAGAAACCAAAAGGGAAGAATAAT
This sequence comes from Magnaporthales sp. P1609, assembly GCA_003709005.1. Taxonomy (NCBI): domain Eukaryota; kingdom Fungi; phylum Ascomycota; class Sordariomycetes; order Magnaporthales; species Magnaporthales sp. P1609. Next base: position 105,988 of record PELF01000003.1, read on the forward strand.
AATAACAAAGGGGGGGGGGGGGGGGGGGGGGGGGGGGGGGGGATGGGGTCATTGCGTTTTACTAACACCCTCTTTAAAAACCTCATCTAGATCTTGATGAATATTTCTCAATGGACCATGTACCACTACCAAAAGAATTTTGCTCAACCCGATACATTTGCCCCGAACCGGTAGCTCCCAAATGCAGACCCTATTTTCCAGAACGATAAGAAGGAGGCCTTTCAACCTTTCTCCTACGGCAGCCGAGACTGCATTGGTAAAAAGTAGGTTTATCCCCGGTTGCCACTCTGCAAAAAAATTGGCAAACCTAACTCGTCCATCAACCCGCTCAACAGCCTGGCATACACCGAGATGCGCATTATCCTGGCCCGGATGCTCTTGAACTTTGATATCCAGCTGGACGAACGGAGCAAGAACTGGGCCGAAAACATGCGCGTGTTTGGTTTGTGGGACAAGCCGCCCCAATATGTCCATCTAAAGCCCCGCAAGGTCGAGGCGTAAGGGGGACATCGCGGCAAGGGGGCATGTTTGTGGGGAGGTCCATATTATACTACTTGGATTGTCGAACTAAAAAGCTTTCTTTGATAAAATATTATAATAGATGCAAAAGAATGGTAAAGAGAAAGTCCACTGCACGGCGAATGTTTTCTGAAAGTAGCCGTCAGCTTGGTTTGGTCAGAGTGAGAATAAAATCACAAGCATAGATACTCAAGTCATAGATGTGATGGCATTTACATGTCACGTCATTAACCGCCTTCAACTTGTCGACAAGACCCTCCACCGCCAGCCCCTCAACAGCGCAAGGTCCTTCTCGTTCATCTCGTAGTCGTCAATGTTCTCAATCCTCGCCGAGAGTCTCTTAAGCCTCTTGGCTAGTGTACTGGCAACCCGCAACGTGACCTCGTTCTGAAAGACGTACAGCACCGCAAAGACCAAAAATGTAGCTGAAGCCAGTCTACTGATACCGCTCCAGCCCCCACGTACCGAGTCAAGGACGCGCTGGACGAGAGATTTACTGTGAAAGAAGGCGTACTCAGTGTCGTTGGACGTGCCGTTGCTATTTGACTCTGGTCGTCGGAAGAGCCTACGTACTGCCGGGATCAAGGTGCCGCTGTGGAGTGTGTCAGCGAAAACCCATATGCAACAGCCAAACAGAGACAAGCCCACTCACATGAATCCACCAATCAACCACCGCCTCCAGCGATGCTGCCGAGCCAGAGTAGCCATCTCCTTGACATGGGCCCGTAACCTACCCAGCTCCATAGAAACTACATCGCTCTGCTCCTCCAACGCAGCCCCTATCTCGACATCCCCATCCCTCCGTCGTCGCTGCAGGCTAGCATACTCCTTGACCGCAAACTCTGCTCCGGCTCGCACGGCGGCGAGGTCCCGCGGCGTGGTGGTGGGCGCCGGTGAGTGGTGCGTCAGCAACATCGCTCCTGGTGTGACGAACTGTGGTGACGCGTGCAACAGCGGTGGCTGCTGGTCGTAGTGTTGGGGTGCCGGTTTGATGCCCACAGGGGCAGATGGTAGGAAGCCGGCGGCGCTGGTGTGTTGGTTCTGGCTGGGTCGGCCGGGCTGGCCGTGACCGCCGAGTTGTTCGGTGTGCGAGGCAGACAATGGAGGCGTGATGACTGTCGCACCAGGGACTGGGACCGGCGACGTGGAATTGTAATATTCGGCGGCGGCCCCCGCGCCGGTATCAGCGGAATGGTGGTCCATTGCGGATATCGGGCCCAGTCTTGTTTGTGCGGGGTGATGCGGATGGAGTATGCGGGATGCACGCGGGTTGTCTTGTTTAAACTTGCTTCTGGTTTGCGATTCGGGCCTGTTTGAGTGTGCAAATATAATGCAACAGCGACTTCAAGTCACCGCTTCCGCCGAGGGCGGGAGGCGGTGAGGTCTCGATGGCAGCAGCAGAGCACGGATCGTGGCCAGGCGGTGAGATACAACAATAACGGAAGTTCAAGTTTCGCCAATGCCGATTGAGCAGGCCAGGGAAACAACAAAAAAAAAAAAAAAAAAAGGCTTCTGAAAACGAGGCTGTCACCAGAGGGGAGGTCAGGATTATCTTAGGTAAGGTGGAATTCAACTCAAGAGCATATGAGCTATTTGCCTGGCTAGGGTGTTTTGATCGCAGAAATTGCTACTCCCAATGCAGAAACCCCCGCTTGAACAAGACCTCAAAACCACACGGCTTCGAACCCGGAAAATCTGTCAGGCCTGCGACCCCCGCGATGCACAGCCAAACGTTGCACCAATGAGACGCTCGTTGTAAGCGCCGGGGGCTGGCACGCCACGTCTGCATGCCTGCGTGTGCATGTCCCTAGAATCCAATAGGTATGCGATTATCATTGCTCTGTCCCGGGACGCTGGGATGGATGCCATCGGCTGCTCCGGAAGGGTTGACGTCTGTTTTCGTGGTACGCCCGGACCCGCCGCACCAAGTCGGCCGGGGAAGAATGTCCGGGTCTTGTATTTTGTGGACCGACCACACTTTGGTTACTACTAATGAGTAATGACGAGGAGATGATGATGGGGATGAATGGACTTCCGTTTCTGGGTTGGTCTAGCGAAAAACTAGGACGTGGAGGCACAAATCGATATAATGGATCACCTGGATTTCTAATGACATGGGTAGACCTGGAAGAACCACCTGGACTCGGAAGGTTCCCCCAAACCTCGGCAAGCGTTGGCCTTCTCACCGCCGAGTCTGGCTTTATTTGCACCCAACTGCCGGCCACCTGTTCGCTCGGGGCCATTCCTGCATTCCATGTGTCCCTCCAGCGTTGAAATGCGAGGAAGAAAAAGAAAGAAGAAAAAAAAAAAGGGAAGAAAGAACGCATGAAGCATTACCACGTTTCATATGAAATCCTCGCGAATCACGTACCATCGTTGCTACTTTACAGTACCTTCAAAGCAGTCGGCTGGGGAAACACAAAAGAAACCATGTCCCTGGCCAGACCCAATATCCCATGTCAAGGTAGAAGACGTGGGGGAGGACCTCGGGACCATTCCCGCGGACAAGCCCGAAAAAAGTGAAATCTGTCAGCCGATCGGCTGACATTGCGACAGACCAAATAACTGCCCCCATACTGCCAACCAGTCAATCAGCAATCATGCAAGGGATTTCCATCATTTTCATTCTTGTCTGTAACCGATTCGGCAAAAATGGGCTGGGTGCTGGTCTGATCTTAGCCCGATGAGACGGCGCCGGATGGCCCCTTGTTCGCGGCGGCCGCTGTAAATTAATACTAAACCTGCCGTAACCAGTGTGATGGGATCCACGCACCTGGCTCTATTCTAGTCTGGATTGTACCGCGTGCCACTGCAGCAAACTGCAATCAACATAGAAAATACTAAAATCCCAATGGCTGATTTATGTAGTAGACATTGCCAATTAATTTATCCCAACAAAAACCTGCAGACACGGAAATTGGGAATTCCACCGTCTATCTTGCCCAGCGAGACGGAGCCCAAATTTTTAGAGAAAGCTAAAAACTGTCTGTCATGTTGACCACGATGCCATGAGAAATGGGCCTATTTTCGGGCGTGGCGAGCGGATCAATCACTACCGGGTGTGACCGGCCAAGCCGTCCATTTGGCAAAAAGTCTACTCAACCACAATAAAATAAACACAAGCAACGCAACGCCAATTTCCTCGACGCCAAAGTGCAATCATTTGAAGCCCAGTAATGCAGGTACCAATCACATGGACTGACTGTCAGCCTGCAGTTACCACAATTGGGGAGACGTGTGCCTACCTGCGTTCTTGTGTGTACCCCAGAATGAGGTGTCCGGGTTAGTGGGTCGTGATTGCAACGAAAGATCAGACGAGACAGCGACGCGAGTTCTCCCGGCACTACGATGAATAATTTTAGGCTAAGATGACTCCGGCGACAGCAAATATTCAACTTAGGCGGAGGATGAGAGGGGGGACCTCACAGTACTCCTGAGCAGCTGTAATTTGGTTATGGCACGGTGCATAGGAAACCCGGCTCTGTTTGCATCCGACGGGAGTGAGGGTATAAAAATAACAAATAAAATAAAAAAAGACAAGAAGAAATGTATGATGTTTACCCCGTCGACCCCGATTGGATCCGACCAAGGTGACGGCAGGTTACGCAAAGAGCATCCGTTTTTAGAACTGCTGGCTCACTGTGCCTCCGCCGTCAGCAAATTCCCATGTGCGTGCGTACCTTAGCTCCGGACTTTTCTGGGATCATCAAAGTAACAAACAGCCAAGTTAAGGCAAATGAGGTACGGCGGTGGCGGGGCGGGGCGGCTGCAAAGAAAAAAAAATTAATACGTGCTGAGAAAGCCGAGATTTGATGCTCGGCAATGCGTGTTGGGCCCGGAAGCTGTGCGAAAAAAAGCTGGGACAGTTTTGGCGCGAGTCGTGACGAGTACATGAGACACAAGCATATAATCTTTACTTTGAGCCTCGCCAATTCGTACCCGTGTGAGGGTTCTGACCATCGTGGATTTCTTTGGACCTTTGTCGAATCCTTGATAACCAGTAACCTTCACCTTTTGAAGGTTGCACACGGTCCCTAGGCTAGAGATGGCTTCCATACTTTCTGAGCTGAGCGAACATCCTTCCCAATCACGGAACGTCGGGCGCAAACATCTGTCAGCTAGTAAGGAAAGGGAGGCACCAAATTAGGGAGAAGGACAACGGGGGACTCCCGGGTCCGCGCGGCTGCGTCATCACCCCTAACCTCAGCGCCTCAGCGCCGCAGTAACGCTTCCAGCGGCTGTAGATCAGGTCGAATTGTAATTGTGAAATTAAAATGCAACTGGTCTCGGTGATTTTCTTATCTTTTTTTTTTATATACAATTATAACAGTCAACACTACCTTGGGAACCTTGAGGATTTGGCGCGAGAAGGAAAAGAATGGATGTGTTTGACAATTTCTAGTCGCCCGAAGAACAAGGTTTTCCAGGTCCGAAGTGGCTGCATTGCAGGTGGACGACGTGAGGGAGGACCGAAGATCCAAATGCATCCTCCAGGCAATCAATGGTGAATCGACTCGACGGAAGGCCGGACTTGCAGGGATCCTAGTATCCGCTTGCTGAACAGCCTGAGGCAGATGCGAACGGAGACACGGCCCCACCAATTTTTGGGCTCTGCTGGGGGCGCGATCACACACACCTCCGGTTCGAGTTTCAAGCCGCTTCTCCTGGTACAACGTGAATGCTTCTCAAGGCTTACCTTTTCATCTGTTTTGAGCAGCGTTTTTTTCTCGTTGCCTATTTTATTTTCGGATGGTCCGACCGATCGCTATCCCGAGTCCGGTAGATTTTCTTCTTTGTTATTAATTATGAATCCAGATGAGCCTAGAAAGGTGAGCGAAGTACCTTGTTGTAAACGTTTGAAAGGATTAAAATAAAGAGAGTTGAGTCAAGAGGAGAAGGAGGAAGGACTTGGTCTTTTTTTATTTATCTTTATTTCTTTTTTCATCTCTTTTTTCTCCTCGTCTTCGGTTACGCCGGGGTGTCGCACGCGCAAGTCTCCGGGGATGAGGGAGAAAATGGAAGACACTTGGCGCAAAAATGCAATGGAGGCGGGCGCCACGCGCCGCAGCTCCAGCACCGCCCGATCGCCAACCAGCCCCCGAGTCGGATTAGGTAGGAACAAAATAAAAATGACGCTGACATTCCAAACGGAAAGTCCATACGACCTCCACAATTGTAACGTCGCTTTTTAGACGCAAGAAGTGGACGACTGGATGATTTTGCAGCCTCAGGTTAGATTTTCCTTTTGTTTGACAGTGTCCATGTGCCGTCTCACCCTGAAGCAGAAAAGCAGGCAAATGCGGGCACGGCGGGAATTTGTGTGTCTGGGACCGTGAGTTTGAAAGTGGGTCTACACGGAACACTGGACTGTGAGCCGGAGTAAGGACGGGCGGCCTCTGGACCTGGCATTTTATCGCCGGTATGGTGCCGTCAGGCCTCGAGGGAAATTAAATTGCGTAGGTGGCCTAAAAACAAATCGTTTTCAGCCTCGTCAAAGGAAGACGTAAATGACTTGAGGTGTTGAAAGGACTCTTTGTCTGGGTTAGCTGTTTTAGTACAGGTCGCCGAGGTAAAAGGTGTCGCGTCCGGGGCACGGTCGCCGCAGGAATCGTAGGTTTGGTGCGTAACAGAAAGTAGCAGTAGCAACAGGCAGGGCGAAGGGGCGGCCCGCGGCTGCTCTTGCTCCCACAGCTGTTTGCTACTGGCTGCTGACTCCTAAGGGCCAGAGAGCAGCGCCCAGACCACCAACCAGACACGACACCCAAAAGCGCCAACTCCACTTTCCCGATTTTCCACACCTCGGGGCAGGGCCCAGCATCGGGTCTCTTCCCCAAAAAAATGACCCCGGCATCATCAGCCGATCCGCCCGGTCGTGAGAGAAAGTGCAATATATTGGCGCTGCCTGTTGCCTCAGGTCAAAGCTTTGCTCTGCTCCACGCCCGCCGCTGCCACTGCCATTGTTGCGATTACCGCCGCTTCCTTTTGCACTCTGTCGCGGCTTCAATTTTCTATTTGAATTTGTTAATTAATTCAGCATGAGAAGATGAAGAGCAGAGCAAAGTGACTTGAAAAAATAAAATAAAATAAAACAACCAAAACGGTTGCCTTGCTTGGCCCCCTGCGTTCAGTCCGGTTTCGACTTGTTACTGCTCTGAGCAAAAACTGAGGCCCGTTGCTGCCTCCCGAGCGCCTGGTCCGTCATTCCGCGTGCAGCGCCCGCCCGCCCAAGCCCGACACGCCCTTTTTCTACCCTCGCACCGCCCACCCCCAGTTCCTTCCCTCACCAACCCGCCCCCTTCCTCCTTCCAATTTTTGTTTTCTTTTACTCCGCATCTAACAAATCTTTAAGGCCCCGAGTCCGAGGTCAAATCTCGACCGCCCCTTCCGAATCCACCTCCGTTCAACATTTTCTCCCACCACTTTTTGCAACTTTGGACATCCGGCGCAACACTCCGATTTACTAGCATCATCGGCGTCAACCGACAATTGTCGTAAATTTTTATTGCTTTCTCCTTTGTTTCTTCTTTCTTGTTACTCTCTTTTTTTCGACGACGACAATAAAAACGACGCCACCCCATCATTCACGCGCGTGTCTGCCATCAAATCGATCTGCAATCGCCGCTCAACCACTACGCTTCGCCCACGATGGCGTCGGTTGTGCGTGCCACTGCTCTGAGGGCCGGCGGCGCCTGTGTGCGCTGCCGAAAAGGCAAGACAAAGTGTGTCTATGAGAACGGTCGCGCGCCTTGCAAGAACTGCGCCAAGGGCATGCACGACTGTTATTTGCCCTCCGAGTCGATGAGCCACGGCGGCCATGGAGTGTCGCCTGCCCGAGTTCCCCAGCGTTCAAGGGAGTCTCTACCCAATGACGCCCGCAGTGTTGGCCCGTCGGCCGATCGAAGCGCTGGTGGACAGAGCGGATCGAGTGCATCGCGTCACACAGGCACGACAAGCGAGAAGTATGTGTCAGTATTGTTTTCTTATTTCCTGCTCATTATTTGCTTTTCTTTCTTTGTTCACTGTCTGGTCTGCTCGCAGACAATTGCGCGCGGGCGTCTAATTTACGCTGCTTCGCATTTGGTGTCCCTCTTTTTTTTTTTCCTGATTTACTGCGGCTCTCTGCTCCCCAATTCTACATGGTTGAGCTGCCGACTCCGGCCGGAGCTGCTGGGGCGCGCTCGCGTCATGTGCGTCGCTCCCCGCTCGGCTCATGGTTGCCTGTCTACCTGTTGCACACTTTTACACTTACAATTCATGTGCTCAAAGCGCGCGCATACACACACACACACACACAAACTTCGTTCTCACTGCCTCGGCCTCACATTCTTGCCTTCCATCCTTCCTTTCTTCTAGAGTTTTTCTGTTCTTCAGACTCGGATGTGCGTGGCCACAGGCATGCACCGGCAAAGTGCGGGTGACTGGCCGGGCAAATCAAACACGAGACTGTCGCTCGCTTCTTGGCCTTCTCTGGGGGTCTTGGGGGAAGGTCTGGGCTTGTGCGCTGCTTTTCGCTTGGTCGCTCGGTTTCCTCCGCCGCCACCCCCGGCCCTCAGCCCATTTGTGGTTACCTTTCGCCTAACCCTGACGCGGCCGAGTCGCTTCGCCATGGCTTCCGACGCTGGCTGGGCGCAAAAGTGCACGGGCCCCCAACGAGTCCAGCCCCCGCTCTAATTCCACCCCCTTTTCATATTCTCACTTATCCCTGACTTGGCGTGAGTGGCATCGGGTCTTCCGTCATCTCCGTGCCGATCGTGCACGCCCTTTTCCCCATTCATTGGACAGTCCTTGCCTGCGACACTGCGGAACCTCGAGTTATTGGATGTGTTTTTTTTGAAGAAAAAGCATTACTCTGAGAATTTGCCAGAAAGAAAACAGAAAATGCAGCGGCTAACACAAAATGCTGTCTCGGCAGGCTTACACCGGAGTTGTTGGCCGAATGCGAGCGCGTCGTCAGCAAGACGATCCCGGCGTGTGTGGCCTTTCACAAGCCGTCATTTATCCAGCAGCTCAAGGGAAACACTATGGACCTTACCATGGTCAATGCGCTGCTGACTATGGCATCCCGGTAAGTTTCGTTCCGCATGCAATTTCTTCAGTTTTTGTTGGTCCAGGGTCACAGACACCGCAGCCCACATCAGATCGGGCCAGCCTTGGCGAAAACCAATGTACTAACCAACAACTTTACGCGGCCTCAGGCACTCTCCAGTCCTCATCCGGAGGTACGGCTCGCATGGGGGTGCCACTGGCGCTGCCGAGCACTTCGCTCTTAAGTCTATCAATGGTATCATGCAAGGGCTCGACCACCCCAGTCTGGCTGATATCCAAGCGATTTGTTTGCTGGTAATCCACGAATGGGGTAGCCGCAATGCTGTTCGCGCTTACATCTACCTGGGCCAGGCTGCCCGCATGGCACAGATGTACCGCGTTGCCCACGCGCACGAACAGTCCGAGCCACAGCAGTTTGTGCAGTCGGAATCCTTTCGACGCACCATGTGGCTGATCTACATCCTCGACTGTTTCCTTACTGCCAGCCCGGGCAGGCATCCCGCTCTCTCTCAGCGCGATGTTCGCGACATGGCTCTTCCGTGCCTGGATATGAACTACACATTTGACAGTCCCGTTTTTGTCCGGACACTCGACAGCACTCTACCGAGCTCAGCTCCACACGGGACCGTACCGGCAGAGGTGGGCGAATTCGGCCACTTTGTCCTCGCAACCAAGGCCTGGCGAAATGTGATCGAACTGATGACCACAACGTCACTGGCGACCTTTACAGAGGATCGTTGCCTGATCCTCGAGGCCGAGATCGACAACATTCGTGCATCGCTACCTCCCCACTTCTCGGACAAACCTGGTCAGATTTCCGTCCACATTACCATGGGTAGCGGCTACACCTATGCCATGATTCACTGCCTGCTGCACTGCGCGTCCATCTTCCTCAACCGCCGTCGGATTTTGCAAGATGTCAGTGCCGAGGGCTTCTCCGCCGACGCCTGGAGGGCTTCAGGCCGTGCGCAACTTGCCGATCAAATCTTTGGTGCTGCACACAGCATTGTGTCGATGCTGACCGCACTGGAGGGTGGAGCCGAGAAAGACTCAATTTTGTGCTTCCCAATTTTCATGCTCTTTGCCGCCTTTACCTCGGGCGCTGCTGTTGCCTATCTCCAGCTCAAGGGCCTGACACCAGCCGACGTCCGCGAGACTACGTCCACCATAGTACGGGACGTCTTCCGATTTTTGAAGGACGGTGCCGACTGCTGGCCCCTGATCGTACCATGGCAACGCCACTTGTCTGTCATGGCCAAGGTCCTGAAGGAGTACACGGCTCGCGTCGATAGGGAGGAGTCGCCTGATGGAGGCAAGGCTCGTCCGTCACCATCCATTAAGGACGATGTTTCGTCACAGCCTGACACCAGCACCGCCGACGTCATGGATTATGACCAGGCAGACAACAGCACCGGACCTCATGGCTCAGGCGCGCAGGGCGGCCAGCCGCACCCCACAATCGAAGGTGGGCGCGACGGTAGCGAACCGCCCGCCGCCCCTCGAAGACCTGGCATTGCTACCATCAATGGCGGATCTGCAGGCAATTCAACACCTGCAACTGGCAGCCCTGCACCTATGCCACCTCGAGAGAGCGGAAGCATGAAGATTGATAGCCCCGATCCAAATGACGCCGTTTCGGGTGGATCATCATCGACGGCCAAGAACGGAAGCCACGGGCCTCCTGCTCAACAAGAACCCGCCATAGACTCGGCCGATCTTTGTGCAGCATTCGAACGCCAGTTACTGGAGCTGGACGACTTGGCGGCGTTCATGGGCGGCGGGGTGTGAGTTACTCTGCCATTCAGCAAATTCGGTCTTATTGTCTTTCTCAAAATTCAGTAACAGGCTTTTTTTGTTTGCTTGGCAGAGCTGACTTAGCACCTGGTGAGATACAGGGCTCCTAATACCTGAATGTCAACCTTCTGCGGTCTTGCAGGCCGGTGGGTATCAAACTCGGTAATGTGTACGAGGTGGAAAAGAAAAGAGGTGGCTGATAACGGTGCAAGATCTTTAGGAGGATGACGATCGTTTGTCTTCACATAGCGTGCAGATTTTCTTTTCCCAGCGATGTATTTGATGTTTTTTTTATTCCTCTTTCAACTTTTCTTCTATTGATAGGGTGGTGAGACAGTGGCTTTTGGTGGAGAGGCTACTGTTGAGTTGTACTGGTGGGAGAACGGCGCTGGTTACTCACGTTTGGGGCTTTGTTTGTCTAATTTGTTTGTTTGTCATATTTGGGCATTTTTTTGTGTCTTGTCTGCGTATACCACTTTACGGTCTCCTGGGGAAAGGAGAGGGGGTGTTGATGCTTATCTTTTGCGTATCCTTCTTAATTCATATCATTTTTATATTTCTTGGGGTTTCCCGAGGATCGTCTGTCAACATGACGCTTCTCAAGTATTTTTATTGTAACGCATGCCGGCGGCTGGGTTTCTTTGGCTTCCCACCTCCTTTGAGCTTGGGGCTCATGTACCATATCTTTCTTTAAGTCTGCAAAAGTAACATATTGAGTTCATCAGTTGTGAACATGTACGGATAAATAAGCTTTGCACACCTAACGTACTAGCACATGCGAGGCGCAGGCCGATGTAAATATGGGGGAGGGCTACGTTTTGTTCACAGAAGATCAAAATGTGCAAGTTGAGAAAACATAAATCCGACCAAGAGATCCGTTTCACGATCCGCGTCTTTCGCTGGGCATATCGGGATCGTTACGTCTACTCCCGACTTATTTCACGACATTATCACACAAAATCAACCCATCGCCGCCCCCTTTTCCCCACACGACGTAAAACAATGCGCACCAGAAACACCTGGCTCGTCCTCACTACCATGGCGGCCCTAGCCTCATCCCAACCGCTCGAGTGCACCGCGACAGAACGACGGGACATGTGCACGCTCTCGCTCGTGACGGACCTGCAGGGTCAAAAACGGTCCATCGGGCTCTGGGACTCGGAGTGCCACAAGATCGGGGGCGCCGGCACGGATGACAAGTGGGAGCCGCTGGAGGGCCGGTGGAGCATCGGCGGGCGCGGCCTCAACTGGACGGTCGAGCTAGTCATTGACCGGGAAGGCACGCCGGAGCGCCCGAACGGAGGGTTCTGGTACGGCGGCAAGTGGTCCTACCTCGATCAGGGCCGGCAGTTCGACTGCTTGGATGAGGACCTGGCAACCGCGTGCACGCATGTGCAGTTCAAGTGCAGGGGTATCTGAAGGGGTTTGGATTTTTTTTTTTTTTTTTTTTTTGTGGGTTTTGTTTGTTTCGTAGTACGCTATGTACTCCCTTTCCCTCTTTGGTTTGTTCGCCCTTCCCGACACGTTCAATTTCGAACACCAACTAACGAAAATGCAAGGGACTTTCGTCCAGTGATAGGGAACAGACGAATGTCTACGATCGAATATGGGATGAGTGATGATTGTATCATAAATCCGGGGTTGATAGTGGGTAGGGAATAGATCAGGCGGCTCCAGATTCAATCTACCTGAACCGTCTGGTCCAGGCATCTGACACGAAGAAAAGAAAAAGAAAAAAAAAAAAGAAATCGCGAGAATATTCTTCCCGGTATGGAGGGCCTTTTGGGGTGGATCTGCGACAAGCTTTGTGGGGATCCAAGGCTTGCCGTTGCTGAAGCTTGGCTAAGTTTGTGGGAAATGTGGTGGTGTGGGGGAAAGGGGTAAGAAATGGGACCGGGGAAGTATAGCTGCTGACACTGGATGGCATCGCTCGAGTCGAGAGTTTGTGGAGCAGAGAGGACCAGGGAAGGGCGGCGGAGGTTTACGCGTCTATTGGATAATCAAAACCTGATCGATGACGCTACGTTGTGTTTTGTCAATGACTATTTTTCTCTCTCTCTCTTCTTTTTTCGGGCATTTCCGCGCTTGTCATTCGGACCGAACTTCCTCCATGTCGCTGTCTCTCTGTGCTAGTTTTAGCACGCATTAAAGAAGCTCGTCGGGTAGGTACCTTGTTTACTGGGCCTTGGGTATTTCGAGTAAGTAAGTATAACTAACAGAGTTGTAAAGCGAAAATCAGAGGAGTACTAGTCTAATTTGGTAATGCTAGGTGGTTGGGAAACTAACTTTGTCGTCATGTTCCATGTCGAATCATCTGACCTCACCACTCAACTCGACTAAGGCGTTGTACTTTCTTCCCGATTATATCGACCTGACAAAAATTAACCAAAGATCCCTCCAGGAAAAAGCCCGCAAACCAAATTAGAGCTGCTGGGATTGGCTGGCGACACCCCGCTCAACCCACACACAGATGACTTGTGCGACCTGCTCCAATGCTTGTTACTGCCCTAATGCACTCAAGATACTGAAGGGTCCTGGCTAGCATAGGCGGGTCGAGGGACTGTCCCCGCTCGCCTGTCCACTCAACGACCTTGTACGGCATTGCCGCTTTTCCGGGACGCTTGCGGCACAATGCTGATTGCCTCTTTCTATTATGGACAAGAGAGAGGATCAGGTGGGGGTGTTTGTACTGTCCTCGCCTCGTGGACTGGTTTGTTTGTCATGGATTATCGGCTACCTGGTTGCGTCCTTAGGGTTTAGCTTTACAGGTTGGATCAGCATTAAAAGACTTCCCGTCTCCCGCTTTCTCATTTGCGACTTTGCTTAGTGCTTTGCTTGTCTCTGTTTCTGGCCAGCCTGCGTCGTTCCTATCCACGGAACTGTGACCACCACAACCGCCAGATACGACCACCTACGCTCACTGCCCTTTGGTAGCACAAGATGGAAGACTCGGAGAAAGCCAGTGCTGACCACGCCGGTACGGTGGCGGTGAGGACTGATCCAGCTGACTTGCCGCCATGGCACGGAATGTCGGCCGGGCGATATGTGGCAACGCGCGTGTCAAGTCTCAAGCCGCCAATGGGGTCGGCGCCAAATCCCGTGAAGCTGCTGTTGATGCTTGACCGGCACTGCTGGGCATTCTTCATGGTTGCCTTCCTTGCGTGGGTAAGTTGGCAGACGACTTCACTGCCCATGGGCACGAATACTCACTGATAGAAAAAAAATAATCTCTTCAACATGACAGACTTGGGATGCGTTCGACTTCTTTACCGTCTCCCTTACTGTGACGGACCTAGCCAAAGACTTTAACCGCACAAACACTGATATCACGTGGGGAATTACCTTGGTGTTGATGTTCCGATCTGTCGGTTCGATTCTGTTTGGAATTGCTTCAGACCGTTATGGACGCAAATGGCCGTTTGTGGTCAACAACCTGTTGTTCATAGTTCTTGAACTTGTAAGTACTCTTTTGTTCTATTGTTCTATTGTTCTCATCCCCCTCTGGTTGTCTGTCCTAGCGTCGTCTTGGCACACCAGCGTCGGATGCTTACCGACTTGGCATATGCAACCCTACGCAACTTACTTTCGCTTGGGCCTCAATTGGATTCAATTGTGGACGATGTCTTGGCGATCGATTATTTTTGAGTTTCGTTGGTGGGCAAGCCAGATTGCTGACACTAGACAAAACACCCAAATTCAGGGCACAGGATTCTGCAACACATATAGTCAATTCCTGGCCTGCCGTGCCCTTTTCGGCATCGCCATGGGCGGTCTATACGGTAACGCTGCCGCCACGGCGCTTGAGGATCTGCCAGAAGAGGCAAGAGGTCTTATGAGCGGTATTTTGCAGCAAGGGGTAAGTCGTTGCAGGCATCAGAACCTGCATACTTTCTAGCACTAGCCAGATATCGCAGGAGCCACTCTTGACTGACTAGCTTATCGGAACAAACAGTATGCGCTGGGCTATCTTCTCGCGACCGCCTTCGCACGCGCTCTCGTCAACACTACACCGCACGGCTGGCGACCCCTCTTCTGGTTCGGCGCATGCCCGCCAGCCCTCTTTATCGCCTTCCGCCTGATGTTGCCCGAGACTCGCATGTACCAGCAGCAATCCGAAATGCGGCAGGCTGCCGCGATGAACGGGACCTCCGTGTCCAAGACCTTCGTGGCGGAGGGCAAGGTCGCGCTGCGCCGCCACTGGATGATACTACTATACCTGGTCCTGCTGATGGCCGGCTTCAACTTCATGTCACACGGCAGCCAGGATCTGTACCCGACCATGCTCTCGAATCAATTCGAGTTTGGGCCCAACGATGTCACCATCACCCAGATCGTGGCTAACCTCGGAGCCATCATCGGCGGTACCTCAGTCGGGTATTGTAGTCAGATTTTCGGCCGCCGCTTGAGCATTATTGTTATGTGTGTCATCGGCGGCGCACTGCTATACCCGTATACGTTTACCAGCACCAGGGCCGTGGCGGCCGCCGCCTTCTTTGAGCAGTTTTGCGTCCAGGGCGCGTGGGGAGTCATCCCGATCCACCTCATGGAGCTGTCGCCAGGCGCGTTCCGGACGTTCGTGGTCGGGACGTCGTACCAACTCGGAAACCTGGTATCGTCTGCGAGCTCTACCATCGAGTCGACCATCGGGGAACGATTCCCGCTTCCGGCCAAGGCAGGGAGCACCGAGCATCGATTTGAGTACGGCAAGGTTGTCTGCATCTTTATGGGGTGCGTCTACGTCTACGTCATCATATTGACGCTGATCGGGCCGGAGCACCTGAAGCGCAAGTTCGATGTCGAGCACGACGAAGATGCTAGGGAGGTCATGGGCGAGACGGGCGTCATCGTCGGTGATGTTGCGTCGGCTGGTCACGTCGGGGGAGCGAAGAGGAAGGACGAGGCTGTCTGAATTTCATAGATGAGGCACTTGCCGGAGTTTGACCTGCGACCTAAAAAGGAATGGAATTAGCGACTATAGCGTGCGTGGTGGATAGAATATGAATGACTGAGCGATGCAAATGCGTGGATGTATTCACTGTTCGTATGATTGATTGACCAGCACCTAGTCTAGAATGTCTGTTTCTTGTTTTGGTCAGTGCTGTCTCCAGTCTTGCGGGCAGACCAAACACGCACGGGCAGCCAAGTTTGAAATCCATGCGGGGTAAGTAAGCACCATCCAATTAAAGCCCCTAGTGCTCAGACGTTATGGCGCTAACTAGCTCAAGCTTTAGTCCCGTCAACGCATGTTAGCAGACAATCAATCATAGCAATCAGATAACGATTTCTCCAACGATATCGACGTCATTAGGTTCAACCCCTGTCCAAGCCGCTAGGATGGGCTCGGTTTCCTGCTTCAAGCTTCACCGTTCCAAGTAAAGCTCCGTCTAAACTTCATTCATCAATTGAAGCATCCGCTCTTCTTGGACGGAAAGCCCCCATACTCATGGGAAGCTAGGGCTTCTTTCTTTCTTTCTTTTCTTTCACACTTTTGTATTTTCTTCTAGCATACCGATTACCTGCTCGCCCACACAGTGAAGGCCTAGCTTTCGATCTGCCGCGCGGGGACAATCAATTGCCAAGATGCCTCGTCACAGGTCTTGGGCCACTGTTCTCGGATTGAACAAGAGTCCAGGCAGTCATCATCATGACAATTGGTGGCACGAGCGCCGTCACTGTATGTTCATGTATATTTAGGTACGAGCTCGACGCGAATTGCTTGAATGATTGTTGACAACAACTGCAGTGTTACCTCGCTACCATGATCGCGTAATCGAGTCGTCCGTCCCCCCGATTGAGGTCACCAAGGTCGCCATTCGCTTGCGCCGACTGATCGAGGAGTGTGTTCCCTGTGAGCTGGAGGAAAGCCTCATCACCAAGCCGCACAGCAAAATCATCACAAACAAGGTCATCAAGGCCGCCAAGGAGGCAGGTGGCTCTGAATATGGGGCCTGTGTCGTCTTTTGCTTGCTTGTATGTAAGAGGTGGTTCAAGCATCAGTCCACGGTGGAGCTTTGGGATGCCGATCTTCACTTGGTCAGAGGCGTTGCTTGTGAAGTTATTGCAAAGGCCATGTAAGTTGCCATCCGACCACGTGTAGAAGAAACACAAGTGGCTAACCCATCCCAGAATCGAGCAGGAAGAAGATGTAGAGTATCTCCAACACAAGGTGCTACTCAAGCGGTATTCAATCGTCATCAATGGAGAGGATATGCCCGCAGCCAACGTCATTGAACGCGCCGTCGATTTGCATGCCCTCCGGGTCATCGGTTCCTCGGGTTACCAGAAATGCATCAGTCACCTGTGGCGTGGCTGGCTGGTCCAGGACGAGGATGACCCCTCCAATTTTGTCGACTATCAGGACAAGGCAAACACCCGCTTCCTCGTTCATATGGACCCTGATCGCATGCGCGCCCCGGTATACCAGAACGCCACCCAGCTTGTCATCTCGTTCATTTATCTGGGCCTGTACACGGGCGCCATCAACACGGTCAATCGCGGCGGCGAACTTGATCTCGTCGAAGGCCTCATGTACATCTTTACCGTTGGCTTTATCTGCGATGAGGTGACCAAGGTTTGGAAGGCGGGTTACCGCATCCTAGGGTTCTGGAACGCTCTCAACAGCATTCTCTATGGACTGTTGATGGTCAGCCTGGGCATTCGTTTCTTCGCCTTCAGTAAGCCTCTTGACGGCCCGGCATCGGGCGATGACGGCAAGACGGAACGCGAGCAGCTTAACGAGCTCAGCTACAACTTTTTGGCCGTCAGCGCGCCTTTATTCTGGATCAGGCTGCTGCTCTATCTCGACACATTCCGCTTCTTCGGCGCTATGCTGGTAGTCCTCAAGGTCATGATGAAGGAGTCTATCATCTTTTTCGCGCTGCTCACCATAATCATCATCGGCTTCTTCCAAAGCTTTATTGGCCTCGACTACGCAGATGATCGTGCCCTAAGCGACACAGGGTTCATCATCCAGGCCATGGCAAACGCGCTCATGCAGAGTCCTGACTTTAGCGGCTTTGAAAAGTTCAGTCACCCGTTCGGCATCATACTATACTACTTCTTCACCTTCATCGTTATGGTCATCCTGCTCAACGTGCTCATCGCGCTGTACAACTCAGCCTACGAGGACATTTACGATAACGCCGACGACGAGTTCCTGGCGCTTTTTGCGCAAAAGACGATGCAATTTGTTCGCGCGCCTGACGAGAACGTTTATATCGCGCCGCTAAACCTCATCGAGGTGTTCCTGGTCGCGCTGCCGTTCGAGTGGTGGATGGAGAAGCGCATGTACGAGCGGCTCAATGACATCGTAATGGCGGTGCTGTATTCGCCACTCCTGCTCTTCACGGCCATGTTCGAGATGAGAGCCGCCGGCGAAATCAGGGCCAACCGGTCGCGCGGCGAGGAGGACGATGATGTGCAGGAGGAGTGGGAGCAGATGGAGGACGAGGTCGACTTTGAGAGCGACGGGTGGAACAAGACCGTCAGTCTAGCCAAGGCTAATGTCGAGGAGGAGCCGGCAGTCTTGGAGGTGCAGCAGCTGCGTGATGAGGTCAGGGAGCTGAAGGCGATGCTGGTTGAGCTTGGGCGAGCTGTGGGAGCTGCAAAGCTGGGTGGCAGTGATACTGATGGGCCAACGAATGGTGCAGAGGGCGCCAAGACCATTGGAGATGGAGAGTAAGGTGTGTGGTACAACTCAAATGTCTTGGGCTGCAGGAAGGCTGTGGTTGTTCGCGGCCTCTCTGTATATTTTGTGCCTATCAGACACTATGATCCCAAATATTTTGGCCCAATAAGCCAATCCAATTTTTTTTTTCCACATACCTGCATGAAATAGGGAGGCCACCACTCCACATGTAAAGCCAAAGACATTTCCATAACTGCAGCTGCGCCACCAGATTGCAAATCTGTAAATTTGTTTCGTGGAGGGGTCGAAGAGGTGTGGCAGCTGAGGGGAAGCGACAAGCCAGTGTGTGAGGTGGCTATTAATTCCGGTCAGGCCCTGGCTCCATCCCTCAGCACTTTAGGTCTAGATATCGCAGAAACGAAACCCAAGAAGACCAAGAACTTTAACATGAACATGTCTTCGGAATTAGGTTTCGAAGATATCTAGAGTTTGAGCCTACCACCGCATGTACCACAGACACATTTGGAATCGCCCATTAGACTCACACCCCTTACCGAGCGGCTTAGGCAGGCTAGGAAGGGACAGCCAGTTTTCGTTTGTGATATTTGCAGGCCGGCGAAGGTATGTCTATACGGGCTATTCAATTGAGCCATTATGGAGGCTTGCAAGGCGAAGCAAAGGATAACGCTATAGGCCTTAGCTGGGCTTGGCCACGCTTTGCTTTTGTTAGTCCTGTGTCTAACCAAAGAAACAGTTACTAACTTTTACAATGTTTTAGACATTCACGAGAGCGGAGCACCTACGGTATGCAAACAACTCGATACAACACCCAAAAAAGGCCTTTATCGTTGCGATGTAAACATCATCATGAGAAAGAAGACCACAGAGAGAGCACTTATGGAGACTCCTTTTACGGAGACAGCGATTACTGGGACAGCACTTACGGAGACGAATACTATGAGACATATGACTACACGGAACCCCTCGGGATTGAAGAATTGAGCGACAAACTATGTCCACCCTCGGAAGCTCCCAACCTCGTCACAAATTCACTTGGTGGGGGGCATATTGACTCAGAATACGAAAATGGCAAGTAAGTGTCCGCCTGTTTCTCTACATACATTACGAGACCATCGAGGCTCCTGAAGAGCAACCAAGGACCTCTCCCAAAGCTGACCTCCACAATCGCTTGGGACAGTTTGAGGCGTGACAAATGCGATGGGGTACGTCTGACATCTTGCTGGTGCATTGTGGTTGGGGAGGCTTGCCGCGGGCATCCTCCACACCACTTGCAATCAGATTCCGCTGGTGTTCAGGATTTTGCTTTGTCAAACAAGCAGTCCAATGATGCAAATCCGCCAATTGAAGAACAATCGAAGAGAGCTGAACCCAAAGGAATCACATGGAAAGAGCCATTCGTTCTGCCTAAATTCGTCTCGAGAGCAGAGCACTGGAGAATGATGGCAGAAAAGTACAATTTCGATGACGACTTGGAAATCGTTGACCCTGAAAGTCACGAAGCCATTCATGAGACATTGCGATACAACATACTCCAAAATTCGGAGTTTGCGTTCGGTATAAGGAGCGATCAGAGCCTTGGCCTTGGCTCAGGGGCTAGTCCTGATGAGACGGACGTGTGGTTTCCGTATGCCAGTAACAGCATATACCACACTGATAACGTCTACTCCAGAACAGCGGAGAACTCTACGAACATGCACCGCATCTTGAAACATTTCGATTGTCTCCGGGAGTACGGGCTCGTGTCAGACTTCTTTAGCATCCTCGTTGCCCGCACAGGTGCCGTGGCTGAGATAGTTCCCATCTATCGAGCCTCTCTTGTGAAAGTCGTCGAGGCGATGGACTTTTTGAACAAGAACATGGAGGTGCCTCACGGATCACTCTATCAGTATGGTCTCCTAACCACCGCGCAAGGAGCAGTGGGAGAAATAACCGCAAATCTCGGCGCGGCTTTTGGGAACCATTCGTCTTTGCACTCGGAATGGCCCGACCACATCAAGCTTATGGCAGACTGTCAGTGGCTTGTTAGGATACTGGAGCTGGGGCTTATATCCTATTCCGGGTCGCATGCCAGCCGCTTCGACGAGGATCTGCTCGAGCAAGAGACAAGCGATGACGCGACGTCCGTGAGAATAATCGAGATACCTGCTTCAGCTATGTATTGCAGTGCTCGATTCTCACTGCAGCGACTGGCCTGTCTTGACAGGCTCCTGGTCCACCAAGTATGGGTTCTCGGCAGCGACATGGTCCCGTGCAAGGGCAACGAGGCACTGTCCGTACTGACCACGATGCCATTGTTCTCCGACTTATGGGGTCCAGTCTATTCAGTTAGACATACGGGCAATGAGGGCGAGATCCTGCAATACAATACTTCTAAAGGTGTCATCCGACGGCAGGACAACGACAAAGTGCCCACTCGAATATTCAGTCGCACCTCGGGGGATGAAGTAGTTGTTCCCTGTCATTGGGAGCCAGCTCCGACGCATTTCCTCAGCCGTTGTGCCGATGGTGTTCGGAGGCTCCTGAAACCCCCAAAGGCCTTTCTTCGGGATGGCGATTTACTCCTTATCGGCGCATCGGAACCGTCTCCAGTGGCAACGCCTAGGTTACAACCCAACAAAGGATGCCAATACACCTCAGGTGCCTTCTTCAGCGATTCGAATGAGATCCTAGGAGTACCCGGAACAAAACCAACAAAATGGGTCAAAGATGGCCTCGAGATTGGGGCTGGTGTCGAGATGTCCATGTTCAGTTTCTCCGTCACTGGTAAGGCCAGGAAGATGCCGGGAACAACCCTAAAACAACGAATCCTCAGCAAGTGGGCTCAGGCCCCGGCGCGAGCAAATCCTTGGATATTGCACCATTCGCTAGCCGTGGAAGTCAGCCACTGCACGGGGAATGCCAGGAGAGTTCCCCTCCGGGATTTGTTGTTTAGAGAAGACTTTAGAGAATACCTCGACGTCCAGATGCCGTCGTGGACCAGCAGTGATTGGGCCGTGGCTCTGCGCCAAGCCCTCGAGAGCAGCGACGGAGAGGAACTCCTGCGATTTTGGAAAGCCTACCAACATTGTCGTGAGAACATCGGTCAGCTGGTCGTCAGCATCTTGGAGCTTCTAGATGATACCGGCAACGACGGAACGGCATTCCGAGCTGCACTGGTTCACCAGAATATGGAGCACCTGGTCAAAATCCCATTGGACAAGAATAGTTGGGCGGGTATTCTTGGGGACACTGATCTATCGGCGACATACGCTTTCGTGACTTCCGTTTGCCTCGCCCCAAAATTTGACATGGATCAGCAAAACGACTGTGCCAGGTGCAGCCAGGATGACAAGTGCTCAGCCAAGTCTTACACTTGCCTACAGACAAGACTCAAAGCGCCTGCCTGTGCCAATGACCGCATAAGAATCCAAGGGGACTTAGATGGGCTTACCTACATCCTAACAGATGGTGTACTGATGCAAGTATTCGACTTTCGATCAACAGCTGGCCGCTGGATGGGAAGGTTTAAAAGTGGCCCGATGCACTCAGAAGTGCAAGACAGCATGAACCATAACGCTTTCGACGTCACTCTGAGGTCGCGACAAAAGAGCTACGGTGGCATGTCAAAGCCGAGAAGCAAGATACCAGAGAAGCGACCCTGTCAGGATACCATCGAAACAGACAGCCAGACTAGAACAAACGAGCAGCCTATAAGCAAAAGTCTAGCTGCCTCGAGCGGCCCAGCGCCGAAGAGAATCAAAAGCCTGCCACTTGCTGGACGTTATGGCGCGACGTGTAGTACTATGCCACAAAGCCAGCCGTGGCCTTTCTATACCATCGTCGACAAAAATTGCATAGGTTATCCGGAACCGCTGGTGAGGCAATCGTACCCAGTGGCTGAACCGCATAGCACTTCCATTGCAATTAAAGGATTAGGAGTTGACCCGAAAACACCCTGGGTGTCAGCAAAAGACGTGGTAGAGGTGGTGACTGGGGACAATTCGAAGCGGCAATGAGCAGTGGGGGGCAGCGATTTGTACTTGAGTACCCAGACTCCGGCTAGAGGGCGGTATATTTGTAGGTTGCAGGGGAATGTCGCAGATCAATGATCCATTACGCCGGTGATGCTTGGAGGCATAATGTCTATGATTTTTGCTTGCTGAGGAGCCTGAGGTCTAAACCAGGTCTAAAATTGGACTTGGTTTAGACTATAACTTGACGGTCGCAAGACGAGGTGCTCCGGTTCGACCAATTTGCTGATACTTTACAGATAGATTGAACAAATAGATAGTTTGGATTTCTTACTTTGATCTGATGGATCACAAGAGTTCGCTCGCTCTTTCCACTCCATCCATCCCATTTAATTGCATGCATGCCTTCCTTGCTTGTACTGTACAGGCTCATCGCAGCTGCCGTGAAAAACAAATCTACAGTCTAGTCGCACAAATGACGAGTTTTTTGCATTTTCCCATACTAAATCAATAAAATCGCACAATTTCAAACAACCGCAGCTATCCCAATTAAAATATTATTAACTAGAAATTAAAAATTTGATTAGAAATTTAACTAAATAATAAATTTCTTTTTAAATTTTTAAATTATATCCAAAATTAGTAAATATACAACGATTTTAACAAACCAAAAAACCAGAAAATTTTGGAATTTTTTTTGTTAGTGGGTATAGGTACCTATAGGCGCTATAAATTAGTGAATTACCCCGCTGTAAATTAGCGGGTATACGCTAAACCAAAAATTTTTACTTTTGTACTATTTTCAACTGACTGTATTTCAACGACTAAAAATGCCACAAATTGATAAAAAATATATATGCAAATATTTGGCGAGTCAATTTTATATTTTCTGAGTTTTATGTAGGTGTAGTCCGAAATGATTATATTCTGGTTGTTTCAAAATAGTGAATGATGCCCGATTTAGTATGGGAAATCGCAACAAACTCGTTATTATTGCTTACCCACTGTACCAGTTTCCCCGCACAAGGCCCACCTGAGATGCACATAGCATAATGCACGTTTTACCTGGGCCGCTTGGCTCCACTACCACTGGCCTGCCGCCTGGGCAATATTTTCAGGGCTCGCTATGGAGGGTTGCTACCGGGATCTGCCCTGGTCCTAATTCTGGGATTGCGCTTTTCTTTTATCCTCATTTATATTCGTTTGCCATGTTGACATTGGATATCATGCATTCTCAGCCTCAGCATTTGTACTCAGAAACAACCGAGTTCATCTGGTCTTGTTCACTTGCTTACATTAGGTACTAGGTAGTTACCTAAAGTTGGCAATCCAAAGATGGCCAACGGCCGGGATCACCTCATCTTTTCTTTTACTAGCGCCAAAGGTTGAGCTGAATACACACTACGGCAAGTCAAGTCGCCTCAAACCGTTTACGCCCTTCATGCGGGCGTAAAGTCGGTGCATGCATGGACCGGTTACTCAAGATGGTCCGCCAAAAGCAGCCAACCAAACATAGCCGTCCGACCGGTCGAGCCGACGCCGACCACCCAGCAATTTAAGCAGGCAGCCAACAAACCACCTGCCTGGTCATCGATGGGCTACGAAGGCATTGCTAGCCTATCGAGAGCGTCCGCCCTGACCTGGGCTTAGGTCATACCTGATAGGTACCTTAGCTACCCACCATGTCCTGCCTTGCCGCGATTGCCATTTGTTACAACTTTGTATGCGGCTTTTGTGACTGAAAAACAACCCAGAGAAGCCCCAATTCTCCGATGCAATTCCTGGCACTCCCCACGTCTGGGATTTCTTTCTTTTGTCTATCGCAACTAAGCTCACTAGTCCCATTCTCATCCTGCCAAACTGCATCATGCATACATTAGTCTAGCGTCGACTACCCAAAACAGTAACAAATGCCAAACCAAACAAAATAGTCGCCAAACGTAATGCAAACGGCGGCACGGATCAACATGTTGCTGCAGGCGTACGGCAGGCATGTTTGCATGTTTGCGACGGCACACGGGCAGCACAGCCTAGGTTGATTGGTTTTGCCTTTGCTCACTGGCCACAAACAAGAAGAAGGCACATAAGGTACGCAGTCGAGGTTACACGGCAGATGTTGAGTGGATGCAGCTGCCGACTTGAAATACATGCATGCGCCCCAACATGGCTGCTGTTGCCTTGCGTGGCCAAAAAGATTCCAAAATCCGTTGGTCCTCGACATCTCTTTTCTTTTTGTCATTTGTCATTTGTCATTTTTCATTTTCATTTTTCATTTGCGTCCGTTTTCGCAACAACCGCGCGCAACACACTAAGAATCTCTCCCGACTTTCATTCTTGCTTTTTGTCCTGTGCACAATTTTGACTTGCATTCACACTCGCATTCACAGACAACATTCACCTCATTTGATATTGATTTGGTCCCCGCCAGATCGCAACGCCATTTTCCATGAGCCACCCCTCCTCTTATTACCACAGTCCATAGCATGCCCAGGAAGTCTCGCGCATCGACCAACATACTTGTATTTCTAGCTCTTCAAGAATCCGTCGCACTAAAAGACCAAGCGAGGGCGTGATTGGTGGAGACGTAAGCAGGCAGTCGTTCAGTCAGCCGCCCGTCTTATCAGCCCGTCTGTCTGCCTGCTCGACACTTCTTACCCACCTACCTTGGTCGGCCATCATATTTCAGCTCCCATCTCCCCTAAACTAGCTCCCCGCCATCGGCTTGGAGTTCCCCCTCACACAACTGTCTCGTCATCATCCCCAACTCTGGGCTTGTCTTTAGATCCCTGGAGTGTTTCTCACTAAAATCCCCCTGTTTACTTCTTTTGGTTCACCCAAATCACTCGGATTTCATTCGTCGGTATTCAGATCCATCAAATGGACACTGCGCAGAACGTAGGCCACCAACAGGCCGTAAGTTGTCACCCCGATGCGCTCAACGGTATCTTGTCAGCTGTGGTTAATGGTGCCGATGCCAAGATGATCCCTGCCCCGGAGGCGGCTTCAGGTTCCAAGCCGCGCGCACCCGAGGGCACGGATGAGAAGGATCCCAAGGGCGAGACCAATGGAAAGAAGCACGGCAAACCCAAGCCAAGCAAGTCTGTAAAGTCGGGCAAAGCGCCAACCAGGGCGACCGAGTCGTCACCTCTGGAATCCAACTCTGAGGATGATGACGATTCGGATTCTTCTGCGTCGTCTACATCCTCGTCCTCGTCTTCATCTTCGTCTTCGTCGAGCGATTCCGAATCAGATTATGCGTCTCATAAGAAGAAGAAGCGCTGCGGGACCAAGAAGCGCCACGACAACTACAAGTCCAAGAAGAAGTCGACGGGTAGTAATAGGCTTTCAAGATTCCTCGCAGGTAAAACAGCCACCGGTTCCGATTCCGACTCCGATTCGGATTCTGAATCAGGCCGCGACAACGACATATCCGACGTTGACGGTGCCACTCGAAGACTTGGCCCACGAGAGGAGATTGCTCGGCTTTCGGCTCAGGTTCAACAGCTGCAGATGCAACAGCAATTGCAATTGCAACAACAAATGCACCAGCGTAGTGCCGCAATTCCTCCAAGCCCTCCCTACCCAGGTGGTGTTGTATACCCCGGCGGGATTAACTATGCCGGCGCCTATCATGGCGGCCAACCGCCTCTTCCACCTGTGCAAAGTCGTATCATAGACCCTGGCCCCCGTGTACAGCAACATATGCCTGTTAGGATAAACGGAGGGCGTTGGCCACCGCCAGGTCGCCCAGGCAGGGGCGACCAGTTTGCTATGCCGAATGGAGGTGCACCTCACTTGTTCACGATTAGGCATCATAAGCAGAAGCAAAAGCACCGGCGCAGCAAGATTAGACCTGAGTTCAAGCGCGTCGATCATGTATGGGACAACAATCTTCACTCATACAAGCTCCAGGATACTGCCGAAGTATCACCAGACACGCAGTATGACGAGTACATCTTCCACGTCCGTCGCTCATTCGACTGGGAGGGCAAGTACAAGCATACACAGGTGGATATCAAGAGCAAAATTCTCCGTGAGTGCCTGCAGGAGGTCATGGGTAGCATCAAAGGTGTTAGTTTGGTGGAGGAAACGCCAAAACTTGACCCCAACATGCTTTTCCTGTAAGTGTTTTCTTTTTTTTTGCTTTTGCAATAAGGGTAGCTATCGACCTAGATCAGGGTCTTGCGCACGATAATACTCAATGGGATGACGCCACTGACTTGCTTCTGTAATTTATTTGTAGTTATCTTGACGACCTCAAGCGACATCTCAAGCATCTCAAAAAGGCAAAGCCAGCCAAGTTGACTAAACGCGGCCGTAAGAAAGAGCAACGTCGCATCGACGAGAAGAGGTCCCATCTTAAAGTGCTCATCAAGTACATCAATAAGGATTATGCGGCAATCAAGAGCAGGTAAGTTTCACGCAATGATCCTCGAATCTAATATTCACGGCGATGTGATTCTAACAATCTTGGGACATAGTCTTGACCCTATGCTCGAGAATGGACTAATCACCTTTGACCTGTTCTGGGCCTTGTGGAAGCCCGGCACGCTGGCGTTTACTACAACCTATGGAAGTCCCGATGAACCCAGAGTATTTAAGGTCGAGTCGGCCGAGAAGCATTTCGGAATCATGAAAGGTGCCTCTTACCTCATAGACGGCAAGGTATGTATTCTCCTCGCTCCGAGTGCCTCTCGTTTGGTTCATTCTAATCACTAGGCCTCCCAACAGTATTTCGAATACGATGGCAAACAGTTTGGCTTCGGCTCTCAGCTCGAGGAGGTCATCGAGTTTCGTGGTGCCCGAAAGATCACCAGCCTGTCGGTCTACCCCCTGAGCTTCCATAAGACCGAAGAGCAGATCAGGAAAGATCTGATTGAGCGGGGTAAAAAGTTTGTCTCCCTTGCCGGCGTCAATTACCGGGCGCATCACGGGATGGCATATTACAAGAAGAAGCGGTCGATCATCAAGGTCAACATCAATGGTCGCATCATGATCGATCCTAGCATCCATCGTCGCATCAACCCCAACTATCCGATATCTCATATCCGACCAAAGGACGACGACATCATCTCGGATCAGGAAGATAGTGACGCAGACGATGTGGACGAGGCCTCGGACTCGGAGGGCGGCAGGAGGTCCCATGTTAAGCTCGTGACCAAGGCCGTCAAGGATCCAAATGGCAAGATCCAACTCATTCGCATGCCAAAATTCATGGCCGAGCGGAATCAAGGCAAGGAGAAGCTTGATCAGGTGCAGGAAAAGGGAGATGGTGCCGCAACTGATAAAGCGGAGGATGCTGATGACGGTGATGATGATGCAAGCAATGAGGAGGCTGAAGCTAAAAAGGTTCCGGAATTCAGTGACGAGGAGTATCTCACTGCATCTCCTGTTGTTCTTGGATTCGCCTTTGCCGAGAAACTGTGGTTGGAGTTTACAGTTTCGGGCGTCAAAGACATCCAGTGGAACGAGACGGCATACGAATCTTTGGTGTTGGAGGCCAAGACCAAAGACATCGTGAAGGTTAGTGAAGTAGATTTAGCGTATCCCTCTTTTTGCTGGGATCCTGGACATGTGCTAACATCTCTCGAAACAGGCACTGGTAGAGTCACACAAATACCACGCAGCTAAAAGCATCGACGATGTGATTCAGGGCAAGGGGAAGGGCCTGGTCGCCGTGCTTCATGGCCCGCCAGGCACAGGCAAGACGTTGACAGCCGAAGGAATCAGCGAGTTGCTCAAATGTCCGCTATACATGGTATCGGCAGGTGAGCTGGGCACCGACTCGCGCTATCTCGAAGCAGAGCTGCAGAAGATACTGGACATATGCCATGCGTGGGGCGCCATCTTGCTCCTGGACGAGGCCGACGTCTTTTTGGAGAAGCGCAACATTGCGGATATTCACCGCAATGCGCTAGTCAGCATCTTCCTGCGCCAGCTCGAGTATTTCCAGGGCATCTTGTTCCTGACAACGAACCGCGTCGAGGTAAGTCTCCATGGCTTGATCCACGCCCCAACTTTGCAAACACTCTCTAGATTGAACGAACAAATTGGCTGACAAAACCACCTCTCCGGCTCTCTGGTAGACTTTTGACGATGCCTTCCAATCGCGGATCCACATTGCACTCCGATACGACAGGCTGACGCCGCAGGCCAAGAAGGCCATTTTCAAGCTTTTCATTGAGCGGGTACGGGTGTTGGAGAAGGCGGAACTGATGCCGTTCAACGAGTCGGATTTCGACTCGCTGGCGCGGCATGACCTCAACGGGCGGCAGATCAAGAATACTGTAGGTACGGCGCAGGCCTTAGCTGTCAACCGAGGTGAGCCTCTATGCATGTCGCACATAAAGCAGGTGCTAGATGTTCAGATGTCGTTTGATCGCGACCTGAAGGGAGGATCAGGATATCAAGACGCCATGAGGAGCTATTTTTAGTTTTGTAGATGGCTGGATATGTTGTCTGGAGATAGAAATTTGATCTGGCCGGCGTAGGTGGTCAGGTCCAGAAGACTTTTTGGGATTGGGCACGGTCTTGAAGTCAATGAATGGTCCGTTGTTTTCAGGTCAGAGGAGGATAGCGGTTCCGTTTACTGCCACTGGTTTGTTTTCTGGTTGATACTCTGTGTATTAGCGAGCGCTGTTTGATCATTAAGACATGAAATCTTGTCAATATTAAATAAGATAGGAATTGGTTACATGGAGCTGATCATGCAGAAATGTACATTTGAACGAACGAGGTGAGGCTGTTCCCCTAACCCTCATCGCAAATGGTCTTCAATTTAAACTTTCTGATCGTTTACCTGGGGCACATTCAACAACCTCTAGTAAATCCTCACACTGCCAAAAACAAGATTCTCATCAGGTTGAAGTGGCGTCTGGGGTCTACCCACGACACTGATGTCGACAACAGAGCTGATGCGCCAATTGAGAACACATTCCTACCAAGCAGGCTGTAAACACGATGCACGTGCATGATTCAATCCACGCTAGCGCTCCCAGCTGGAAGGCTCAACCCTGTACAGCTCGGGGCGCGTCGGCGATGGAGCTGCTGACTGCAGGCAAGAACGACGCAATCATTGCCGGACGAACTTGTGATTTTCAAGTCGTTTGCGAAAGACATTTCTCCTTCCCTGGTCTCCATCTTCAGTTGGATTGGTGCGTCAATCCTCACTGGCGGGAGCTCAGTTCAATTGAACACCTGCATCAGCCTGGAACCGGTCTATACAAGGGAGATTGAATGAGATGGGTGTCTGTGTATTAGATTATTCAAGCATTCGTTAATCGTATTCACTACGCCATGATTGCCATCACTGTTATCCAGCGGCTGGCGATCATCGCCGCAGTCGCTGGCCAAGTCTGTTCAGCTGTCCGCCCATCGTTCATGACGCCACGGCTGTACGCGCACCACCAAACAGACACTGTTCCTGCCGTGCAAGCCCTAGCTGAAAGCCGATATCCCGCGCGCAACATTTCGGTTCCTGTGGACCACTTCCGCAACGACAAATCCTACGAGCCGCACTCCAACGACACCTTCCAGCTACGCTATTGGTTCGATGCCAGCCATTACCGCGATGGCGGGCCAGTCATCATTCTGCTTGGCGGCGAGACCACAGGGGCAGAACGCCTGCCTTTTATGGAAAAGGGCATCCTATACCGTCTGGCCCGGGCCACTAGGGGCATGGCCGTTGTGCTCGAGCATCGGTACTACGGCGCGAGCTTTCCGACAGCAAACCTCACAACCGAAAACCTTCGCTTCCTGACCACGGACCAAGCTCTTGCCGATACGGCCTTTTTCGCGCAAAACGTTGTTTTTCATGGGTTCGAAAGCAGGAACCTGACGTCGCACACCACCCCTTACTTCACATACGGCGGGTCGTACGCAGGCGCCTTTGCGGCTTTCGCCAGGAAGCTCTACCCGGACGTGTTCTGGGGAGCCATCTCGTCATCCGGGGTTCCACTTGCCGTGGTCGACTACTGGGAGTATTCTGAGGCTCAGCGGCAGTTCGCCCCGCCAGAGTGCGTAGCAGCTACCCAGCGACTGACCAACGTGCTCGACACGATTGCCCAAGATGGTGATTTTGAAGACATGAAACAGCTCAAACAGGTGTTTGGCATGTCCAACCTCACGAACCGGCACGATTTCGCCAACGTCCTGTCATCGGGGATGATGGGCTGGCAGTCGCTCAATTGGGATCCAAAGATCAGCAACAACTCGACTTATGAGTATTGCGCCAAGGTCTCGTCCAGGGCAATCCATTATCCCGAGACTAGGGCCCTGAGGAGCCAAGTTCGAGACCTGCTGGTTCTGGGAGGGTACGATGATGCCAATGACTTGGAGATACTCACGCCGCAGATGCTGAATTATATCGGCTGGATTAACCAAACGGCCATCAAGAGTTGCAATGAGATGGGTGCTACGCAGGATGAGTGCTTTTCTCTTATAGAGCCAAATGGCGGTTGGCAAGATGACGACCTGAGTACCTGGTCATGGCGATCTTGGCAGTATCAGGTCTGCACACAGTGAGTTTGGTTTTCCTGCAGGCCTTTTGTTTTGCGTTAGATACGGGTAGATACTGACATGAAAAATCTTGGAACCAAAGATGGGGATACTTCATCACCGGTTCAGGTTATCCCGAAGACAAACTCCCGCTCATGTCTCGCCTCATCGACCTACCTTATCTCACCCTTCAATGCAAGTATACATTCAACATCAGTGCGCCACCGGATGTTGACCGCATCAACAAATTTGGTGGTCTTAATTTTAGCTACCCTCGCGTGGCCTTTGTGGACGGCGAAGCGGACCCGTGGCTGTATGCCGGGGTGCATGCTCCGGAGGCGCCCAAGCGTAACTCGACCGACTCGGAGCCATTTTTGCTGCTTGGTGGCGGAGTACACCACTGGGACGAGAACGGGTTATGGGACAACGAAACAACGTCGGAGCTGCCTCCGAGGGAGGTACTGGAGGTGCAGGCGCAGGAGGTGCAGATGGTTCAGCGATGGCTGGGCGAGTGGAGGAGGGAGAGGAACGTGTTGGAGAATGTGCGGTTTAGGTATACACTGGAGGATACGATGGACGTACTCTAAAGGCTGTTAGGGAGTCAGAAGTCATGCCTTGTGGTCGGTTTGCCCTATACGGGTGGCATTAACAGACATGCGTCTGTACTTGTAAACTGCGTTGGCGGCGGCTCTAGTCGGCGTGTCAGTATTTCTTAATGACGCTGATGCAGGAAGTCGATGCGGGGACAGAGATAGGTTGCATCGCAGCTGTACCTGTGGACGGATGTATCTATGATCGCTCTCTGAATAGACTAACTCCACCTCATTACTCGTTGGCCTGCAATTCCAAGTGGTCAAGGGATTCTTGTTTACATTGAATCGTTTGCAACAACTGACTATGCTGACCGACCTTTTAACATAACAGAGTCAACATTCGGATTTATTGACATAACTAAGGGTTCTGCAGGTACCTTTGTAATTGGGCCCATCTCACTGCTTACCTCGGTGGGGCCGCGGCAATAGCAGGCCGCTGTGATTGCGGGCGGAGCAACCAAAAAAAAAAAAAAAAAAAAAAAAAAAAAAAAAAACCGTTTAACCCCCCTCCGCCGACCTTTTAAAGTACAAACAATGTTTGAAAAAAAATCGGCAATAGCGACAAGATTTATAAAGCTTGGAACAACAAAAATTTAGGGGAAAGAAAAAAAACAGTTCAGATGACACAAGATCAAGGCATCAACTACGGTGCACTGCAAAGCTCACAACCGCACAAGGCCGCCGTCGGGTCGTCGCCGTCGTCTTCAGCACACGGCCGGCCGATTAGCCAGGGCCGCGATGATGCCGAAGTCGGCGCCTGCGACGAGGATGCGCCGGAGTCATCAGGCCAGCCTCTCGATGACGGCGAGCGGTTGACCAAGCCGAAGGGGTTTTACGCGCGCAACCTGGGATTGTTGTTTGTGTTTCTGGCGCAGGCGTGCGGTGCATGTGTATGTCTTTATTGTTTCCTTTGTTGGCCTTGCTGTTTCTTTTGAGGTTCGTAACGTTCAAAACTGACTAAATGCTACTCGTTTTGGGTTCTGGAAAACAGATGAACGTGGCGGCCAAGCTCCTGGTCAACGACGCCTCTGCGCCCTTCAACGCGCTGCACGTCATCTTTGTGCGCATGCTGGCGACCGCGATCCTGGGGCTCTTGTACATGTGGTGGAAGAGCGTGCCGGATGCGCCGTTTGGCAGCCGGGGCGTCAGGGGGTTGCTGGTGCTCCGCGGGGCGAGCGGCTTTACCGGCTTGCTTGGGCTGTATTATTCGCTGTCGTACCTGCCGCTGTCGGATGCGACTTTTATCCAGTTCATCATCCCGACGTTGACGGCCATTGTCTGTTTCGTGTTTCTGAGGGTATGTATGTGTGTGTTGTTTGGTTTTTTTTGGTTTTGTGT
This sequence comes from Magnaporthales sp. P1609, assembly GCA_003709005.1. Taxonomy (NCBI): domain Eukaryota; kingdom Fungi; phylum Ascomycota; class Sordariomycetes; order Magnaporthales; species Magnaporthales sp. P1609. The sequence goes on from PELF01000003.1 coordinate 138,372, forward strand.
CCCAACCGCACCCGAACACTCGTCCATAACCGCTCCCTCGAGTTTGTTTTGTTGTTTTGCTGCTTATCGACTGACGCGCCACGACATACACGCACAACCACAGGAACCCATGACCAAGCACGAAGCCTTTGCGGGACTGCTGGCCTTTGCGGGCGTGCTGCTCATCGCACGCCCTACTTTTCTGTTTGGCAGCCCAAGCCTCGACGACGACCCATCATCGACGCTTGTCTCCGGAAACCCTCCATCTGCCCCACCGACCGTCGTCGTCTCCCCGGCGCAGCGGACGCTGGCCATCCTCGGTGGCGTCTGCGGCTGCTTCTGCGCGGCAACGTCGTACGCCACGATCCGCGTCATCGGGAAGCGTGCCCACTCGCTCGTCAGCGTCAACTACTTTGCCGTCGTGGCGACGGTGGGGTCGGCAGTCGCCATACTGGTCCATCCGGACCTGGGGTTTGTGTTTCCTGACCAGCCTCGGCATTGGTATGATATTTCTTTCTTTAAGTGTCTTTTCAAGTGAATAGTAAAAGGGGAGAATCCGCTGACCCATGTGCTTTGGTCTCAAAACCCTTAGGCTTTTGTTTCTCGTCATCGGCATCGCGGGGTTCCTGCTGCAGTTCTTGCTCACCGAGGGGCTACAGAGGGAAAAGGCCGGGCGTGCGACGAACCTTATAGTGAGTTGTCTTGGGTCTCGTTTGTGTGTGTGTGTGTGTGTGTGTGTGTGTGGGGCTGTTCCATTTCTAACACATCTCGACGCGAGCGCAGTACACTCAAATCGTGTTTGCTTTGATAACGGAGCGTATCATCTGGGGCACGGTGCCTTCGTCGTTGAGCCTTGTCGGCGGCGTCTTGATCATCGCTGCTGGTATCTGGACTACGCTGCAAAAGCAACAGAGCACAGCTGTTAGTAGTGGTCCGAATTCTGATGCCAGGTCGAGTAGCGCGGGGCCGGACGAGGAGACTGGGCTGTTGGGTTCGAGTTCAACCAACTCGGAACGGAGGACATGAGGTGCCTGCTTAGCGATATGGGTCATATTTATAAATGGCATTGATGAAGTGTGACGACAGTATGCCAAGCGAATGACAGTAAATGGGAATTTCTTTTGTATATTAAAAGGATATCTAAGAAGATCCCATGCCAACTATTGCTAGTTTGTATTATATCCACAAACAAAAAGAAGAAAAATTATGTATCATGAACCAGGCATTAAAAAGCTAATGTGCTAGCATAAAAGATAAAGCATCAGCTGGGTTTCGTTGGAACAAGGAATGGCCGCCAAACTCGGGTATAAATAACAGCGAGTTCATGATCTTGGCCATGCTTCTTTGACAAGAAGCCGAGAATTGAGAAAAAAGAAAAGGAGAAAAAAAAAGACCCAAGGGAAAAAAAAAACAAAAAAAAAAAAAAAAAACATACTTTCAAACTCATTTCTTGACCTTGAGATCAAAGCGATCCAGGTTCATGACCTTGTCCCAGGCGGCGACAAAGTCCTTGACAAACTTCTCCTTGGAGTCGGCAGCAGCATAGACCTCTGAGATGGCCCTGAGCTCGGCGTGCGAGCCAAAGACCAGGTCGGCGCGGGAACCCTTGAACTTTTCCGTCTTGGTCTTCCTGTCGGTGCCGACCCAGCTCTCGCCGTCGGTGCCGGCGGCGGCCCAGGCCGTGTTCATGTCGACCAGGTTGACAAAGAAGTCGTTGGTCAGCTTGCCCTTGTTGGCGGTGAAGACGCCGACGTCGGAGCCGTCGTAGTTGGCACCCAGGGCGCGCATGCCGCCGACCAGCACCGTCAGCTCGGGTGGCGTCAGCGTCAGCTGCGAGGCCTTGTCGACCAGGATCTCCTCGGTGCGGGCGCGCGCCGTGCCACGGCCGTAGTTGCGGAAGCCGTCGGCCTGGGGCTCGAGGTACGAGAACTGCGTCACATCCGTCTGCTCCTGAGTGGCGTCGACGCGGCCTGGAGCGAATGGGACCTTGATGTCGACGCCGGCGTCCTTGGCCGCCTTTTCAACGGCTGCGGTGCCGCCAAGAACGATGAGGTCGGCGAGGGAGACCTTCTTGTTGCCGTTGCTGCCGTTGAAGTCGGACTGGACCTTCTTGAGGGAGTCGAGCACGGCCGAGAGCTGGGTGGGGTTGTTGGAGACCCAGTTCTTCTGGGGCTCGAGGGCGATGCGGGCACCGTTGCAGCCGCCGCGCTTGTCAGAGTTGCGGTAGGTGGCGGCGCAGGCCATGGCGGTGGAGGCGAGCTTGGAGACGTCCAGTCCGGGGGCAGAGAGGATGGCCGTCTTGAGCTTGTCGACGTCGCCATCGTCGATCAGGTCGCCGTCCCTGGCGGGGAGGGGGTCCTGCCAGAGGAAGGTCTCCTTGGGCACCTCGGGGCCGAGATACCTGGTGGTGGGGCCGAGGTCACGGTGGAGCAGCTTGTACCAGGCCTTGGCGAAGGCGTCGGCAAGCTCCTCGGGGTGCTCGAGCCAGCGCTGCGAGATCTTGAGGTATGCGGGGTCGTTGATGAGGGCAAGGTCTGCCGTCAGCATGCTGGCCTTGCGGAACTTTGTCTTGTCGAACGGGTCAGGGTAGTCGAGGGTGCCGTTGACGGCCTCCCACTGGTGGGCGCCGGCGGGGGACTTGACGAGGGTCCATTTGTTCTTGAAGAGGGACTCGAGGTAGCCGTTGCTCCATCTGTGAGGGTGGTTGGGTTAGTAACTGCAGTGCGTGGGGGGTGTCTGTGTGTGTGTGTGTGTGTGTGTGTGTGTGTGTGTGTATGTGATTGTTTGTTTCCTGAATTATTCAAACTTGGCAAAATGTCATGAATATCGTGAAAATTATGAAAAGAAAAAAAAATGCAACACGGAAGAAATTGTCCTATCGGCGCCCTCCGTAAGCAACCCCCCACGGCAGTTCATCAAAGGGTGATCCTCCAGTGTAGGGTTACATTGCGTGTGCAATATGCACCTTGCCGTCACAATTGATTGTGATTGTGATCGGAGAGTATAAAAATAGCGTCGGGCCAAGGCGACGGTAAGGCTAGTGGGGCCTGTAAGAGGTTGAAAACCCCTTGAACCCTTGGCCTGGTTTGTTTGCTTGGTGGGAATGCCAAGAAGTGAGGCAAAACATGACCACGCCAAAACAGGACAAATTGCAACGAAAGGGATGATCAAGGCAACAAGATGGAAAAAGATTGAAGAGTCGGAGAAAAATTAAAAAAAAAAACACTGGGCAATAGAGGTAGGGGTTTAAGACACACCAAGATGAAGGGGGTAGATGAAGATCACCACTATTCACCAGGAATAGAAAGGGGCAAGGGACAAGGTATTGAAAGATAAGCAATAAAGAAGAAAAAAAAAACAAAAAAACTCACTTGGTAGGAGTCTTGGTCCAGACAACCTCCAGACCGCTGGTCATCTGGTTAGGACCATTACCATCACCCACACTGTTATGCCATCCAAGGCCCTGCATGCCAAGGTCAGCAGCCTCAGGGGCGGGGCCAATATTTGCTGCAAAGAAAAGGAACAACCCATCAGTAAGCAAAGCAGAAAAAAAGAGACAAAAATATGTTTTACCCATGTTTTCTGGGTCAACCACTCACAGCCCGGGACGGCACCATGCGTCTTGCCAAAGGCGTGTCCGCCAGCAATCAGAGCAACCGTCTCCTCGTCGTTCATTCCCATCCTGCCAAACGCCACACGGATGTCCTTGGCAGAAGCAGCAGGGTCGGGGGTGCCGTTGGGACCCTCGGGGTTCACGTAGATGAGACCCATGTGGGTGGCGCCCAAAGGCTTCTCGAGCTTGTCGGCCCGCGCGTTGATGTCGAGGCTGTTGTTGTAACGGACGTCGTTGCCCTGAGGAACAAACGTCGTTTCGGCGCCCCAGTAGACAGACTCGTCAGATTGCCACGTGTCGGCCCTACCACCGGCGAAACCAAGGGGCTTAAAATCCATGGTCTCGAGGGCAACGTTGCCCGTGAGGAGTAGGAGGTCGGCCCAAGAGATCTTGCTGCCATATTTTTGCTTGATGGGCCCTATAGGTTAAATGTGCTTTGTCAGTTTGGTTTGTACTTTTTTGCTTCTTTTTCTTCACATGCATTCTGCATCCATTTAAGATGGTCAAGGAATTTTCCAACTTACAAAGCAGGCGCCGAGCCCTGTCCAGGTTTTGGTTATCGGGCCAGCTGTTCAGGGGAGCAAATCGTTGTTGACCCTGATGATTTTGTCAAAAAAGTTCCAAAGTTAGCTAGTCAAGTCTCAACACCCGTATTGTAAATGTAAAAAGTTTAAAACCAAGGTAGACTTGACTACTGTCATGATCGAATGCCAAGACAAAAAGTCAAGTCCCATATGTAGGGCAGCAAGGAACAAAGGCTCCGTTTGGGTGGTGGGGAGATGAGAGGAGGTATTGGGGGGGTGGGCTAGTGAGTGGATTGTCCGATATGTGGATCAAAGGTTGTAGAATAGTGGGTGCGTGAGAAAGTGGATGATAGTGGTTGTAGTGGTGGGCAAGATATGGTGAGATGGTGACAAGAAAAATAAAGCCTAAAAAAAGCCTAAAAAAAACCAAAAAAACATGGGATGGTAAGATAGTCGGTCAGAATTTCACTCACCATTCCACCACCACCACGGCCGTCAATGGCCCGGTAAGTACCGGCGCTGTGCCACGCCATGCGGACAAACAGACCGCCATAGTGGCCAAAATCCGCTGGCCACCAATCCTGCGAATCCGTCATCAGTGCCGCGAGGTCCTTTTTGACTGCCTGGTCTGTATGACAATAAATTTGCTTCTTGTCAGCGCATCGCCACAATGATCGATTAAGTAGAGCAAGGGACTAATGGGGGGTTCAGAAGAGAAGAAGAAAAACAAATGAAAAGAAAACTCACAGTCCAAAGATTTGAAAGCCTCAGTATAGTCAAAGTCGCCGCCGAGCGGGTTCTGGCTCGACTGGAACTGACGCAGCACGTCGAGACGGAGCTGGCAAGGCCACCAGTCGTGACTCTTGGTGCCACCACCGGCCTGGTTGCTCTTGACCGCGCATTGCCCAAAGGTCGCCTGGGGTGCATCTGCCCTTTTCTGGGGCAAGGTGCTGTCCACGGTCCCGTCCCTCTTTGCAAACGGACAGCCCTGGCCCGAGACGGTGATGGGCTGCGTCAGGAGCGAGGCTGCGAGCAGCCAACTTGAGAGTGATGCTTGCATCTTTTGTGTCTTGTGTTGTTGTTTTTTTATTTGCTTGTGGGTATTGGTTCAAGGGAAATAAAAAGACAGAGCAACATATAAAAGGAGTAACCGGATGCAAAAGAAAAAAAACAGAGACCCGTGAGGAAGGGAGTGTAGAGGGGCAGGAGATGTCGTGACGGAGGGAGGAGATGTCCAAAATATATACCTATGTACATCACCTAGGTAGACTGTCTTGGCAAGGCAGGTGGTCTCCAACTACAATCTGCTAGACCAACCTAGAGAAAGCTTCGACTAAGCGAAGAGGAGAAAACCGAAAGAAAAAAAAAGGGTACATTTCGGGGTTCTCCACCTTGATGGAAGGAGGGGGACAGCCCCAACGACAAAAAAAGTTTCTTGGCCTGATAGATAGGAGTTTGATTACCTCTTTCCCTGTTTTGGTTCGTCAACTTCAACACCAGCATTGCATTACATACTACCCTTCTCTGTTGAGTAGTTTCCCCGGTGGTTGATCAAAGCCAGGTGAAGCATCGACCTGGCATGCGCAGCAGCGTCAGCAAAGGCATGGTCAAGGTTGAGTACCGAGAATAATTGTGAATTTATAAAAGGAAATAAAAAAAATAAAATAGATAAGAAAAGTCCCACTCATCCAAACGGTTTATATCACGTAGAAATATGCCAGCATGCCCACCGAAAAAGAAAAGCCAAGATTCGACCCCGGTCCTCCCACCGGTCTGGGTCTGGGCAGTTGCACTGATTGCCGGCAAGGTCGGTTGCACCAGACTGCTCAGAATGGGTAGCAAGACAGCAACTTTGACGCGGGCGCAGGTCGAGGCGCAGACTTCACTTGCCCCAGATCGAGTACCTATTTTTTGTCTCTGGTTCCTTGCGTATCTGTCCGCCCTAGTTAACCTGCAGCTAGCATTCTTCGTTTTGCTTTTCAGCCTATTCTAGAATGTTTAGACTAGAATACCTAGCTAGTCTAATCTAGTTTTTATCTAGGTGTACTACCCCTCCTGCCATCAAATCCAGCTGATGTCCATCCTATCAAGCCACACGTGGTTGTAAAGAAGCACCGAAGATATTTTTCCCTTTTTTATTGTATCCTCAGAACTGGAGTCATTTTGAGTCGTACCCTTTTGCTCTTTTATTTCGCTTGCTCATCGAGGTATTTGGTGCCTCCCAAAAGCCTCAGCGCTAACCAATCTGTAGCCAATGACCCCCCGCAATGGTCTGCAGGGTTCCTGCATGTCGGCGTACCCGCAGCTTCGATCCAGTGGGTGCAAGACAAGCTATAAGTGGGAAAATCAAGTGACAGGGAGACTTGGCACAGACGACGCATCATGGCATGGCTTGGGGGGGTGGAACGCCTCCGCACAGTGTCTCTTTTTTGTCTGGTATTGTGATGAGCAGGCACAGGGTTGCAATACCAAACTTCCAAACGCCCACCCTAACGCTAACAACCTTGGATGACGAGCTGAGACCACAAAACAAATAATAAAAAAAGTCGTTCGAGAAATACTTTAAGCAGGGGAGACATGTGGGAGGGTGTACTGAGAAGAAACGACGCTGACCAAAAGCCCAGTAACCAAAGTACGAGTGAAAAAGGAAAGAACGAATCAAAAAAGGAAAGAAACAAAGCAAATTTTACCACAGCAGACAGTAGACCCTGTCTTTTTTCTTCTTCCTTTTCTTCTTAGTCACCCAAGGTAGCTGAAATCTAGTTACCGCTACTTTCCAGCATTGTGTACGTGATAATTCATGATATGAACTCTTCCATTTTCCATTTGAAGCCGTGCATTGCTACAAAAAAAAATTAGAAATCAGGTACATGCCTTGGTCCATATATGATCGTCATCATTGGTTTGAACGTCGGGCGAACGTTAAGCCATATCTCGGGTCGCTTGCTTAATTTGTTCTTTTGTCCGGCAAACACCCTCCCCCGGTATCTTGGATGGTTTCTTGGGTTTACTAAAGTACGTACCAAGAAGCCCACGGGGGCGGGGGTTGAAGTCGTCCAGTGTAAAACACGAACCAAGTAACGTAGTAGTATTGCTGGTGGAAAGAGCTGAAAAGATCCCAAAAGAAATAAAGTTTACTTATCGTCTGTCATCTCATCAAATCTCCACGAAAGAACCGGCACGGCGAGACGATGCGACCCGGGTAGCGTGATACTTGGCAGGGATCGACCCTGTCAAGCCCGACGGGCTGAACCCACTCGACGAAACAAACCAGGAAACCTGGTTGGCTATGCCTATTTAGCGCCCGGCTCAGTGCCGTGCCGTTCGCTGCGAATGTGCTAAACCCTCATCCCACTGGTGGAGGCAGTGTCCTTTTTTGCATGTACCGTGATTGCGAGGTGAGAAAATAACCCATGGCGATCTGGGCGCAATAACCAGAATAGGAGGGTGGTAACGCATTGATTTGTTTTTTTTTATCTTTTATTTGATTTGCTTGTTTTTACCACAAATCACGTTTGTTCTTTCCATTAATAATTACGATCCCGTTATAATTCTCCATTGGGCAATTCTTTTGGCTTTGTAAGACTGTAACAGGGAGGCACGCCTCTTTTTACGTACACAGTCTGTAACCGTATGTTGGTTGGTACTCCAAATCTCCCCTCGCACGTGTGCTTGGGCACCTACTCTTTTGCCACTCTATCGCTTACCCATCCCATCCCAGCCATGTGTACATAATATACAATGTACCAAAGAAAAAAAAACAAAGTAACAGTCTGGTTTTCTTGGCTTCACCTTGTCTCCATATTACCATCAATATATAAGCAAAACTGACTCCCCCACCCGATTCCTGACTTTTAATCAAATCCTATTGGCACGCCTGCAAGTCTCCGAATCGCGTGCTCGTCCTCTTTTGTTACTGTGTGGGATGGTTAGGACGTGAATGGTGAATGGGGAGGGCCTAGTCTACTAATTGTTTTTTTTTTTTTTTTTTTTTGCTGCTCCTTCCTTATCTAGCTAGTACAACTAACCGGCGGGCGAACCGACCCGCAGCGACACGGCGCATTTCTTACACAGCCCGAGTTTGCGTTTAAAAAAGAGCGGCAATGAAGATGGGTCGGGCTCTTTCCTGACGATCATCCGGCATCGTCGGCTTTTGCGATCGACGACTTCTGTGCGCGCCGGAAGGCTAATAAAAAGTAGATGGAGGGATGATGCCTCCTTGTTTGCATTGATTTTCACTTGTACGGCCTCCTTTCCTAAACCCTCTTGGGCCAAGATTTCGGCTCCGTACTCACAGGGCTGTTATTGGGTGGTATTGTAATCTGGGGATTTTAATGATTCCTGACTTGTACAAGTTGAAAGTTGAAACAGTATAAAATTGGTTTATTTTTCCCTCCGTCTTTGGGTTTGTTCATTATGTTCCCCCTGAGAATGCCCCTACTTTCTACACTTTTGCAGTTGTCATGCACAACCAAGGAGGGAGATTATGTTAGTAGGCAATATATGACCTCGGCATTCTCACTCACGTGTTAAATGCTGGGACGAACTTTGACGGACCTGGGGGTTGCTTCACATAGCGTGAACCTTCATCTAATGTGAGCCGATAAAGTGGGACGCTGTACTATACGTACTGCCTACACGAAGGAGTACGACGTAAGTACCTAAAGTAGGAAGGAGATACTGGTAAGCAGCCGCGCAGTCTGCCACAGTAAATGTCTTAATTACCAGTGTCTCTATTGGCGTCGACAAAAGTTATGCCAAGTCCCTTGTTGAACATCATTTGCCTCGTGCCTTTCCCCGCACAGTGAAGGCCCACCAGTACCAAGTATTCCATTATAATAGTATTTCTTATGACTACAAGCTTTTCATGATCACGAGCATCACGCCTTCGCAAGCCAATGAGCACTAGACACCATATATACTTATGCTGGCCCATGTTAGCACCACTTGGCCGTACTACCTTGACTGCGACGGTGTCTACGTTTCGCCGAGGCCGTTCACGGTAGTGATCACCATGCCTACCTAATGAAGAGAAAGTCAGGCACCTACTCCGTCAGACAGGCAGGGCATTTCTAATCTATGCTGTTCTAGATCTGATCGAGGTACCTGAGTTAGTTAGGTTTAGTCTCGGTAGTTCAAGGTACGACCGGTAAGCAAGACACTGACTGTCTTGGTTCATATCAAAAGGAAAGTGGTTTATGGGCAATGTTGACTACTACGGCACAAGGTTGCAGCCCAGAATCGATAATGCAAAAGCAATTTCAGACAATCCCAACGCCAATGAAAAACGTCTTTCCCGATCAGATGGCTTTGTCTCAAAAGATTAGCCCGCGGGGCAGAACCTTAAGGTCACCTCGCTCTCTGCCTCCCTCAAAGCGTTGCATTTTGGCTTGATCAATCGGTGCAGTACCGGAAAACATGGTACCGGAGTTATGGCCTTTAAAGCCGGTCGTGATATTGTCGTTCACAGAGGAGTCATGTGGCTAATCGTCCGGGGCCTTGTGAAGGACCTGCTCAACCGTAGACCACAAACCTTCATTGGTGAAGTGAATGAATCTACCTGGGATTTCTAGGGGAATGTATGAGCTGACAATGGTGCCTTCGCAAAGCTTCGCTTCTTTGGGCTTGTTCAGGCCCTCGCTGTTCCCATTTTGCAAAGTACTGGTGGTTCTTCAAACAAATCCGGGCCTGTCGCATTATTATTCGGACGAATTAGCAATCCGATTACGCGAGCCTATTTTTATCTATATTAACGAGCTACAGAACCCCTATAAAGAGGAACCTCTACCTCTATGTAACCTACCGGATTATTAATGTCAAGCAATCAAACAAGATAGGAAGTAATACAACCAAGTGCTTCGTTGCTTCATCCATGGGTTAACCACCCTTCGTTTAGGCCCATATTCCATTCAACAAGGCCATACTTTCCTCATGAAACAAATTTGCTTAGCGTCTTGTTGTTTATGGGATGTAAGTTGACAGTTCAACTGAACTGTAGACGAAAGTAGACATCTTCGGACTTTTTCGGATTCATTCCTCGCTGTTTACGTTGTAATGCTAGTTTTGTTCAATTAGTTGCCTTAGATCTCGCAAGATGTCGTCCTTTTCTATATACCCGATCCTCTCTTCATCTCTCGAATAAAATCAGGATTTTACTCTGCTTACAAGCACCAAAACAAACTGCCCGCCATGCTTATCCTGATCCCCGGAATTACAGGCAACCTAGGAAAGGAGCTGTGCGCCGCCGCCCTCGCTGCCGGTCACACCGTCCGCGGCCTCGGACGAACGCCAAGCAAGCTACCGGCAGACCTGACCTCGCGCCTCGAGTCCTTCATCACGAGCACCTCGCATACGGACGTGGCCGCCTTCGACAAGGCCTGTGGCGGCGGCGTCGACGCCATCATCGTCGCCTGGTGCGCACACCCGCTGCTGCAGCTGGACGGACAGCTACTCCTCCTCCGGGCTGCCGAGCGCGCCGGCATAAAGCGGTTCCACTCGGCATCCTGGAACCTCGACTGGACCAAGTGCAACCTGGGCGACCTGGTGACGTACGACGGCCTCAAGAGCTTCGCACGCCAGGCCCTCTTTACGTCCCCCATCCGCGTCACTCACGTTTTCGTCGGCGTCCTGGCCAAGACGCTATTTGCCGTGCCGGGCGCGGGGGCCCTCGAGGCCGAAAACGCCATGTGGGTGCGCGGCGAGGGCCAGAGCAGGACCTTCCAGTCGCCCGGCAGCGACTCGTGGATCATGAACTACACCCCCGAGGAGGACGCCGCGGCTTTCAGCGTGGCGCTCATAACGAGCGAGTACGGGGAGAAGGGTGGTTTCTACAGGTTCTGCTCCGACACCTTCAGTCCGCGGGGGTTGAAGGAGGCGTTTGAGGAGGTGCGGGAGGGAGGCGAGGTGACGTGCCGCGTGATCATGCCGCTAGACGCCATCAGGAAGCTGGTGAATGACACAAAGACCAAGGCGGAAGAGGCCGGACCCGAGCTGTTCCAGGCCCAGTACGTTGCGATTGCGGGCTTGGAGTACGGGTACTACATGCCCAGCGAGCAGCTAAAGTTTGAGCCGGTGGATGTGGCCAAGTTCCCCGAGGTGAAGAGGACATCGGTGCGGGAGTACATTCGAAATAACTCGTGGGTCTAGGTTGAGATGCATTAGTTGAAGTCTTGCGCCGTCCCAATTGGAAGACAAATTGAAATATGGTGTCCCTAGTTGTGCTTAGTCTTACTTCATCGATAGGAAACCCGGGACTTGTGAAAACTCTATAGTCATACTCGTGCAGAATCCCAGAATCGTATTCAAGACCACATCTGCAGTACATGTCAGCATTCTGCTAACCGCTACCCCTGTGTGGGGGTCAGCTCTGCGATATGAGGTTGTTTTCTTCCAGATGATTGTATAGAGTTCCGCTTTACTGTCGGTTTTAACTCAACTAGACTTATATAAAGTTCTCCCAGTAGAACTTCGGACGATGGAAAGAGTCAACTTTATAGTGTGGTCGGTTTGGGATGGCATGACCATCTTCCGTCGCTATCTGTAAGCCAGTCAGTCACCTGCTTTGGGCTTTCCAAAGTCTGTATACCTGCAAAGGTTGCATGGTACGTTCCAGGCCCCATACAGAGTATAACTACAAAACCTTAGGGGTAAAGGGTTTACCGGCAAAACCTTCGTTGTGGAACAAAGGCTGATGCAATGCTGTTTTGTACGTAAAATGGCAATTAGCATATGGTTTGGACTACCAAAAGGTAGATTTTCCCTAAAATACCATATGAAGTGTTCAAACCTATCTCATGTTGTTAATACTGTTAAGAGGGTTGGAACTTTGGCCTGCAACCATTGCACATATACTTCCATCTCAAGGTTTTTTTTCGGCTAACTGCTCTGTGAGTATGCGTAGGACATTAAGAAAGACTTTTTTTGCTTGGCACTGCTGGTTCGGCTTTGCTCATCGCACGGTTGTGTCACCGTTTATATTCTCCGTCGTGTCTCGTAAGAACCACGAGAATAAATTTTGACCTCTTGGACTCGAACCAGTCAAGCCTACCATGATAATAGTCAGAATCTGTTGAGACCCATGATCGTAGGCAGAGAAATACTGAAAGCTACACGATGGCCGATGGCTATCGAATGCAAGTACAAACAGAAGTAATGCGGAGCCTTCCATTGGCTGCGAAAAGGCTTCTTACTACTCGTTGAGAGACAAGCAGTCGTAATTTGCTTGCGCGGCAAAACAGGCAACCATAGCATGGAGGTAGCCGTCAAAGAACGAGGACCATTGATGGTATTATACGGTAGATATAGTAATACCATAGGTATCTATTTTTTTTTTTTTTTGTCAAGTACCAGGTGAACAGCACAGAAACTTCATCTTCAAGGAATAATCAAACATTGTATCACTTGACTTTGTCGTTATCTAACCTCCGATCAGCCCCACCGTGACAGAAGTTGCGGGTTGAAGCTGCCCCGCACTCGCATCAAATGACATAATCATCCACTGTTGGCTCCAATGAGGCAGCTTGAAATCCACCCAGTCGGCAACACAGTTCATCTTGTCAGCTCTAAATCCATGCACGCGACTGCAAACTCCACACTCTCGTCAATTGCTGTTGACTGCCTCACATTGGTTGCCATGGAGCTCTGATGCTAATCGTACCTGCGTTGAATAACACAATCTCACTACAGAAATCACCGATGGTCCGTTCGACTGGACACAACCCGATCGACTCAGCGCCACCAATCTAGATATCAACCTGCGCAAGCGGCGAATCAATTCTGTACATCAAGCATACTCGCGATCGACCGAAGGACTTAAAACACAACTGCAACGACGTCCATAAAAAGTGTCTTGGCCTGGGTGAGGACCGCACTCCAGCATCGCCTGCTCTCCGCAGTCGATGTCTGGTAGGAAGCTAGGGGGCGGCAGGATCTTGGGGAGCGGAAAGGGTCTCGCTCCGCCGGCGCCGCCCCCGCCGCAGCCACAGCAGCACCAACATCATGGTTCTGCGAGGGCCCCGAGCCCATTTGCTGCATCCGAGATCAGCAGCGTGTCATCGGGCTCCCACAACCAAAACACAATAACGCCACCCACCTCGTCCAGTCCACTGCCCGACTTCTCACAAGACCTTGCCGCAAACATCAGTCTCGATGCGCCATCTCCGTCAAATGCTGGAGCTGGTGGGCTCGTGTGCCCGATATGCCAGGAGGAGATGGTAGGTGTGCCCCCACGGTCGTTCTAGTTTCGCCTGATGTTTCTGGGGAACGGGCGCATAGCTGACTTGATATCCGCCCTCGCCCAGATGACTTTGCTCCAACTCAATAGGCATATCGACGACATGCACCAAGAGCTACCACAAGTACAACACGACGAGGTCATGACATGGATTGACAAGCAGGTTCTCAAGGCAAAAAAGCTACAACCATTGTCCCTACTCAGCCAGAAGCTCCGAGGCCTCGAAGTATTCGAATCGAACGAAGATACAATAATTAATAACAATGTGCAATTCTCGACCCATCCTTCGTCCTCGTCCAACACCACAGTACCTCGAGTGGTAGAACCATCCCTTATAGATCCCGATGACCTGATAACGAAAAAGCACTGGCAAAGGGCAACGGGAGGAGATTTGTGTACAGAGTTAACCTGCGATCGTCGCCTTGGACCGTTGAGTGGAAGCATCAATTGTCGAAAATGCGGACTACTGTTCTGCGAAGAGCACACTATGTATCAAATGCGGCTGAGTCCCCGCACAGCCACACACGATTCAGCAAGAGGCCATTGGTACAGGGTCTGTGAGACCTGTTACAAATCGAGAGAAGGCTATAATGATCACAACGGGCTGATCACAGACCACACAGCATCTTTTGTGGCCATACGGAAACAGCGCGTGGAACGCCAGAACTTGGATATCGCAAGGCTGGAGAAGCGATTGACTAAACTGACGCAGCTTCTGGCAAGTCCACTTCAAGAGGTGGCTGCCATGGCACCCGGAACAGGCGGATTATTGACCTCACCGATCGCAACGCTGGCGGGCCAAAAGAGTACCAGGAAGACGATAGAGCAGTCAGTGGTGACGTGGGAGGACGATGCGTCGGTGGCCCGGTGTCCTTTTTGTCAACAGGAATTTGGGTCATGGACATTCAGGAGACATCACTGCCGGATATGTGGAAGGGTAGTATGCGCAGATCCGCAGACCGGGTGCTCGGCCGAGATTGGGCTAAACGTGGCATCGGTGTCACAACGACCTTCGCTGCTGCAACAAAACTCATCCTCATACTCATCTGCCTCGCTGGGGTCACTGAGGCCTATAGCCTTGGAAAAGCGACCCGAATCAGGCCCCGGGATGCAGGGGCAGATCAGCATAGACGTGCGAATGTGTCGTGACTGTTCAACTACGATATTCTCAAAGCGGGATGTCGCGGCGTCTATCGCATACAAGCCGGCAGATCAGCGTGCATACGAAAATCTGCGCCAGTTCGAGCGAGGCATACGTTCATTGATGCCATCGTTCCAGCGGTCTCTCCTCGCCCTGCAACCCCCCGACCCCGACAGCCGCAACGCCTACGAAAAACCGCCACCGACACACGCGCAGATCCAAGAGGCGGCCAAGATACGCAAGCGACTTATGGACGCCTTTGCAAAGTACAACCTGGCTGCCAAGAGGCTCCGCGACCTGCCCACGGATCACCCGGCGCAGAAAAAGCTGCAGCTGGCGGTGCACGCGGCGGCCTCGACCTTTTTACACACGCACATGTTGCCCCTGAAGAGCGTGCCGCACATGCTGAGGAGCAGCTCGTCTTCAAAAGCCGCATCCTCAGGTCACCAGCACAGACGCATGCTAAGCGGGCTGAACCATGCCAACGGCTCTGCGGGCCACCTGTCGCCGCTCCGCAACGGTGAGACACTGCTCGGGGACGGGGATGCGTCGAGCGTCGCGGGCAGCGAGGTCAGCACGGCGGCGTCGGCCCTCGAGACGGAGGAGAAGGAGCTGCGGGAGCGGCTGGTTGTGCTAGAAGAGCAGAGGTTTTTGGTGCAGGACATGGTCAATAATGCGCGCGGGGCTAGGCGGTTCGAGGAGGTTGGGGCGCTCTCTGGAAACCTGGAGGAGCTGGATCGGGAGATCTCTACGCTGAGGAAGCAGGTTGTCGGCGTAGAGGAAAAGTGGGAGGGGCTGTATGCTACCGGTCAAGGGGCTGCAGGTGCGGCGAGGTAGTAGCTGGCAGGGGCGGGAGCCCTTGCAAATATTAACGATTTCTGATGCAGCGACACAAGTCTTTGAACAGTTGCTACAAGCGGAGGCTTGAACCGGGTAGGCACATGCTTGCTGTTCATAATCCTATTGGACTACTTTGGAATAAATTGGATAGCTTGTTCCATGAAAGCGCAGAAGCCTTTTGTCCGGCTTTGACGGTTCGTATCATATGACTAATGATACAGAAGTACTTGATCTTTGATTCGTGTTCGTTGTGCATTGTTCGGGGTGTGGGGATCCCAAGCATGTTCTGGTTCTGGAGCTAAGAGCGTGTCATAACTTTCAAGATATTTGGTCTGAGCGAGGATAGCACCCAGATTACAGCGCTGGCTGCGTTCTGCTTGAACAAAGCGGCATTGCAACGCGGATAGACAGTCGCGCTGTCACGTGAATCACACGGAGAAAAATTGGCATGACATAATGACCCCGCGGCCGATGCGACGCTGCTACGTAACAAGCCGATATCGTCTTCTAATCGCAACCCAACCCAAATGTGTGGATCAATTGGGTTCAAGGGTTCGTTCCACTTTGTCTACCGCCTCCATCCATGTCCCAAAACTTCATCGCATTATTCTCAAATCGACCACACGCACGGAAAATTCAAAAGCAGCACAACGCAGGACAGTAGAGATCCTGGAACAGAGATACTGCCGTGCGTGCGTGCATCTTTTACTTGTATCTGACCGAGTTGTGCAACCAAGAAGACACAAGCAAGCCCCGTCGCCCATCTCGCTTTCCGTTCCTATTGGCCGTTCCTATTGGCCGTTCCTATTGGCCGTTCCCATTGGCCTGGATGGACGTGTCTGGCGCCTCTTCGTTTTGGTCTGGTTTGACCACTCCCCTTTCTTGTCCTCGTGGACTGTAACACTTATTACTGTTATTTACTTGGGGAATATCCTACTCTGTCTTCTGCTACATGTTGCTTTTGCTTCCGAGGGCCGCGACTTTCGGACGAAACCACCTGGTCATCTGAACTTAATCGCTGTCGCGGCTAGGTACCTTGTTCTTTGCTGCGACCCGGTGCTGCATCTTCAAATCTTGATCCCATACCTACCAGAACGATTTACATTCCTCGTGCCCTTTGTCTGTTGTCATTGGCCCGTTCCTGAAACCTAGACGACAAAGGGGTATTACGAATAGACCTGACTACATACTATCACCATGTCATCTGGTGATAATGTCCCTGCCGGTGTCGGCGGCCGTCCGCAGCCTAATTCTCGCAACAGCCCTAATAATGGCAATGGTCGCAACAATCACGTCCCTGCGAACCCGAGCAGCCTGCGGAATGTCGTAGACTCTTCCGAAGGTGCAAATGCTGCCGGAAGCCAGAGCAGCGACAACAACGGAGATGCCGGCCCCAGCGAGCCGAGATCACCCATGCGGAATAACGCTTCCGAAACCACGAGCCTACTCCGCGGCATCCACGACGACCACCCGCACGATGGGCAATGTAACCACGGTACCTTCTCCCCTCGACCGTCGAGTCCCACGAGCATCCTCTCGTCCGAACCCTCTTTCGCGACATCCGAATCTTCGGGCTCCCGCTTGATCGAGAACTTCCTCGGCACCATCACCGGCCACTCGAACGACCCCGACTGGCGGCGGAAGCTGGCACGCAGGATTAGGAGCAAGAAGATGCACACGTCCCAGGAGCTGGCCCGCGAGCACGGCATTCGTGATTCGCCGCTTATGTACCTCTCGTACTATATACCCTGCCTCAACTGGATGAGCCAGTACAAGCGCTCGTACCTCAAAGGCGACTTGATCGCTGCCGTCACCATTGCCGGCATGTATCTGCCGATGGCCTTATCCCTGGCTGACAACCTCGCGCACGTCCCGCCCATCAACGGCTTATACGGCTTCGTCTTTCAACCCTTTATATATGCTCTTCTAGGCAGCTCCCCGCAGATGATGGTTGGCCCCGAAGCCGCAGGGTCTTTGCTGGTGGGAAGTGTCGTCAAGTCGGCCGTTGACCGCTCGTCAGGGACCCCAAACTCCATGGGCGGAGGGGCCGAGAACGACGCCGAGATGCAGGCCAAGATTTGCGGTATCGTCGGTGGGATAGCCGCTGCTACCGTCTTCATCGCCGGCCTGACCCGTCTTGGATTTCTCGATAGTGTACTCTCGCGGCCCTTCCTCCGGGGCTTCATCTCTGCCATTGGCGTCGTCATCGGCGTCGACCAGCTGATCCCCGAACTTGGTCTTAACAGGCTTGCGGCTGCCACCCCTGCCGTCGGGCACGGTAGCAGTATGGATAAGTTACGGTTTATATTTGGAAACCTCGACCAGGTGCACAAAACGACGGCTCTGGTGGCTGGTGTCAGCTTCGCCGTTATTATGGTTGCAAGGTAAATTTCATGGCCAACAACCCCATCTTGGTTTTCTTCGAGAGCTTCTTGTACTTTTCTTTTTTTTTTTTTCGAGAAAAAAAAAAAAAAAAGGTTGACTAACTGTTCGGTCCCACTCATAAAGAGAAACAAAGCGCCGCCTTCAGCCTCGGTACCCGGCCGTCGCATACTTCCCCGATCGATTCATTGTAGTAGTGGCGTCGGCATGGCTTGCATACTATTTCGAGTGGGAGAAGCACGGCGTACAGATTTTGGGCACCGTCAAGGCAGCTTCGGGTCACCCTTTTACGTTTCGCTGGCCCTTCCAGCCCTCTCACGTCGTACAGATCCGCGACGCCATGGGAACCTCTTTTCTCCTCGCTATGCTGGGATTTTTCGAGTCGTCCGTCGCGGCCAAGAGTCTCGGTGACCAGACCACATTCCCGGACATCCAGTTGAGCCCAAACAGGGAGCTTATTGCCCTTGGTGCTGCCAATCTCCTGGGGTCCTGTTTCATGGGTCTGCCGGCTTTTGGTGGCTATGGCAGGAGCAAGGTCAATCGCCAGACTGGCGGCAAGACACCGATGAGCTCAATCTTTGTCAGCTTCATTGCATTGATGGTCGTCCTGTTTGGCTTGCAACTATTCTATTACCTGCCCGTAGGTTGCCACTTTATTTGGTCTACAGTACTCGCTTCCTGCCCTGCCTGTTCAGGACGTAGCGCGGTCGGTAACTAACAAGACACAGAAACCGGTGCTTTGCTCCCTCATCAGTGTGGTCGCCTGGTCCCTCATCGAAGAATGTCCACACGATATTTACTTCTTCCTCCGCATCCGTGCGTGGCAGGAGCTGTCACTCATGTTCCTCATTGTACTGACAACCATATTCTTCTCCCTCAACATGGGTATCGCCATTGGCATCGGCATCTCTCTGCTCCTGGTTATCCGGCACTCGACGCGCCCGCGGATCCAGATCCTGGGCCGGATCCCTGGCACTAACCGGTTCGAGAATGCCGAGGCGCACCCTGAGAGGCTGGAGTTCATTGAGGGCTGCCTGATCGTTAAGATTCCAGAGCCGCTGACCTTTGCCAACACGGGTCAGCTCAAGAACAGATTGCGCCGACTCGAGCTGTACGGTACCAACAAGGCGCATCCAGCGCTACCCCGACTGCGGGCACAGGTTGAGAACAGGAACGTCGTGTTTGACGTCCACGGCGTCACTAGCATGGACGGATCAGGCACACAGGTTCTCGAGGAGATCGTCAAGGGCTACCGGGACCGTGGCGTCCGGGTCTTCTTCAGCCGCGGGCCCTCGAGGGACAGCCCCGTGTGGAAGCTCATGGACAACAGCGGGATCGTCGACATGGTTGGCGGGGTAGATCACTTTGTCGACGACGTGCACGAGGCCCTGCGGTTGACAGAGGGTCCCGATGCCGGTGATGTTGCCGCCGCTTCTTGAAAAGAAAAAAGGATTTATTGATTTCATGATTCGATTTCAGGGTCGATAAAAAGGGAGCGATACAAAGAAGACATACTAATTCATATTGTCGGAGCTGGGGGAGATTGAGCGAGGAAAACGTGTCAGCATTGTGGCCATATAGACTAGAACATGGATCAAGATACCCACCCTGGAAGCTGTCATCTCTAGTGTTTGGATAGATAAGTGAGCATAGCGGTTTTTTTTTGTTCTAGCGTTAACGCTTGTATCTTATAGACGATTGCTTTCCCAAGATCAAAGATTGCTGCTACCAAAATCGAGCGAACAAAGACTAGCAGCACAAAGGCCTTTTCACTTCGACGAGTACAAGCGAGACCACTGCTCCGAGGTTATGCATTATGATTAATATTGACCACGCTAACTAGTTGTTCATGGCAGGTACGGGGGCAAGGTCCCATCAGCAGCAGAGCGTCCCGTACAGCGAATCCCGATCAGAAGCAAGCGCTGATGGTGCCAAAGTACTGGCCGTGGGCGGTGCCGCTCAGGGTGGTGCCCTTGCTGTGCCTGCACCCGTCCGGGTTGATGCCCTCGCAGACCTCGACCTCGCTGAGCGGGTAGTTGAAGTTGCTCGCGTCCTTCCTGCGGAGCCAGTACTCGGGGCTGACGTGGGCGAAGCCGGCCCACGACGGCGGCAGGGCGGCGACGATGTCGTCGTAGTGGGTGATGCGGTAGTTGCGCCCCCTGTTCTGGTTGGTGACAAAGGTGGCGAAGGCGTCGTTGCCGACGCGCGGGCTGCCAAAGGTGTAGAGGTGTATGTCGACGTTGAGCCGGTTGCGCAGCCGGGCGGCCGCCACGGTGGCCACGCCCGAGCCGGACGAGTGGCCCGTCGCCACGATCTGGTACGAGGGCCAGGCGGCGCGCGCAGACGCCAACGCGTTCATCAGCTGGCCCTCGATGATGTCGTAGGTGCTCTTGATGCCGTAGTGGATCTTGCAGCCGGAGCAAACCTCGGGGAGTCGCTGCCGTTGAAGTCGAGGCTGTTGTTGGGTGGGGGGGTTTTGAGTGTTAGTAAAGGGGGCGTGGGATAGAGGTGGGTGAAGCAGAGGTACAGGGGCGTGCTTACTCAGTCAGATATGACTGCCAAGTCTTGGAGCCCATCAGCGAGATGACAATGCCGCGGTTGGTGTGGTCGATGAAGACGGCGCCGTCCGCCTTGATGCCGATATCTGTGCTGTTTGACCGGGTCACGGTGTTTTGTTAGAATGACCTTTGTGTCCATTTGTGTGATAGAGATCAATTAATAAAGAATAGGAAAGCAGAAAGAAAAAAAAAACATACTAGAGATGGGCATGGTTGACCACATTGCCGGCCCCAATGTCAGGGCAGGCATTGTTGCTGCATGTGACTTTCTTCCCGACCAGGTTGTCCTTGGCGTTGCAGTAGGCGGCCGACGCGAGCTGCCGCACGTACATGAAGTTGTTTAGCTCCTGCTGCGTCACGCCCACAGCGCGGCTCGACAGCTCGGCGACCTCGGGCTTGGGGGCGGCCGCCGCGAGGAGCGGGAGCGCAAGCAGGGAGGAGACGAACGAGGCCTTCATTGTGTTTTGACTGGGTGACGGGGTTTTCTAAGTGTGTTTCCCGTGTAAGGAGTTGAGGAATTGAAATGTAATAAAAAAAAAAATACAAATAAAATTAAAAGAATGTATTTCACGGGATTAACACTGTCAAGGAACGGACTGGGTCGACTGAGGACCAAAGTGTGGGCAGGCAGGGCGCGCTGGATGAGAACATGATTCCAACATGTCCGGTATGGCGAGCCATGTCAATATAAACAAGAACAAACAAGATGGCAGTCGCGGGTTTTGCAGAGGGACCAATGTTGCCATGTCAGTCAAAGCCCAAACACCCCCCAGTCTATAATAGGTTGTCCCCAGTCCGTAGTACTGGGACTGGAAAGGATCGTTAATCTCGTTGACGGTTCAGAATCCCTCGAGGGAAAGGGTCAAAGCACATCGAGGTTCTTCTGGGCTGGCTGACCAAGAATATGTGTGGCGAGACAGCTTTTATGCACTGGAGGAATAATGTATATCCCATCATATGTTTATGTTTCTGTCGGTTGCTGGTGAGCAAAGTAGTGTTAGTGTTGATTTGTTTCCTCGCTCCGTAGAGAAAATAACATGCACAACTTGCATGCAGAGTAGGATATTCCAAGACTCTCGCTTCCTGTTCCTTGCATGATTTGTGCATGGAATGCAAGGGCGGCAGTCGGATTGAGAAGGTGGTCGACTCAGCAACATCATGACGGGCGGGGCCCCTTCGCTTTCTTCAGCAATACAATGAAATCGATGGGTCGATAGATAAACATCGTACCACCGGGGTACGGGTCTTGAACCACTGCTGGTGAAAAAGAGATAAACAAAAGAAAAAAAAAAAGGGTAATATGTGGGTCTCTCAGCTGGTCTGGTCTCAGGTAAACAGACAGCGGTGGGGGAGACAAGCCGTCTACCGTAATATGTACAAGTACACTAGTAATAGTAATAATGGATAATGGATTCAGCTGGGGAATATTAACATATACCCCCACCAAAGGCCGGTTGGCAACTTCTCTTTTCGGCTCCTGAGCGAACCGGTCAGCAAAACTATCAGATGTGCAGGCTCTGTATCCACGTGGGGAACAAGGTCTTGGACCCTCAACCCCACTGCGTTAATTTTTCTTGCCTTGGCTGTAGTTAGTATTGCACTGTATTGCTGCCCCCCTCGTGTGCATGCATTGGACCAAACGCCTGAACATGGTATGCAAACAGGGCAAGTATTAGTATTGGCATTTTTTATTTTTTATTGCGAGTTGTCGCTAATACGAGGTGAACAAGTTGATTGAATGGCTGATCTTTTTTTTTTTTTTTTTTTTTTTTTTTTTTTTTTTTTCTTCCCCCGTTTCTTTTTCCCCATAACGATGCGAGGATCAGAGCATCAATTTAGTGATCGAGATACAGTGGGCTCGGCGATTTTGCTCGAGTCAGTCAGTCCCTTGACAAGATCGTGAGATTCATGATTAGATGATTAGATCAAGATTCTGGGTTTACTACTAACCCCTATATTGGGTATGGTATGGAATCACAGCATGTCTCCCGCTGTCAATAGCAGACAGATGCGAGGATTTGGGTCGGAAGGTAGATAAATCACCATGTCCAATATCCATATTAGCCTTCCGTCAACAATAAAACGCCACATGTTCCGGGTTTGTGATGCACATAAAAATAACACCCTGGGTAGACATGAAACAATGTTAAATCGTACATGGACTTTTTGTTGTACATGAGAATAAAAAGAGGCGTCTCGTGACTGTAAATTATAGAAGTGAAACGACATCAGGGCGTCAATTGAAAGAGATACAAAAGAAAACGAATAAAATAAAGCATAGGCAGGATCTAGTCTAATATCTATACTGGACAGCTCAGTCTCCTTGACTCGCTTTCACGGACTGGAGGCAAAGGGAGTATGCTGCCCCTTGGTTTGAGCTCAGGCTGATGTGATGGCTGTGGCCGCTGCGGCGCGCCTTGGCTCTCTGTCGTTGGCGGTGCCGTGGGTGACAGGGAAGATATCGAAAAGGTTGGAGTATATGGCGAAGGGCTGTTGTGCTGGGGCGACGCGGGCGATCGAGTTGGGTGCGATGAAGTCGGAGAGATCATAGGAAACGGCGAGCGCGGAGGTCTGGTCGGTCGAAGGGCCTCGGGACCACGACTACCGTCATAACTAACCTCCTCGAGATCCGACAGCTCCTGGTCTCTTGTCCTACTTCTCTGGTGGGTTTGTGGGATGTGGAATTGATGTGCCTGCCGTTCCCTCTTGTCCCACATCAACCTCTCTTCGCTGTCTGTACGTCTGTGTTCGCCCGTCGGCTGCTGCAAAGGTGTATGGTATCTCGGGTGTGTGGGTGTGTAGAAGCCTCCGCCACCACCCTCGCCCTTCTCGAGGTCGTTTGAGATGGTGGTGCGTATATTCATAAGGCTGGGCCGCCTCTTGGAGGTTTTGTTATCCCTGCTAACCGTGTCGTTCACGTTGTCGTTCAGAGTGTCGTTCAGAGTGTCGTTTAAGGTGTCGCCCCCAAGCGTCGCGTACGACTTTTTGTTGCCCAGGCCCTGACCGAACGAGACCTTGGTGTCGGTACCAAACGTGCTAGCCCCGAAGGAACCAAGGCCTTTGTTCCCTGCCTTGGGGGTTTGTTGACCGGGCGCCGATGAGTCCAAAGTGTTACCAATGCTGTTCTTCCTGTCCCTGGAGAAGATATTCAGGCTGCGTGAGCGCGAATGGCCTGACCTGCGACTGCGGTGGATCAGCGTTGTCTGCAGGAGCTTCAGCTTCTTGAACAAGGGGCGTAGCGTGGCGGCAGACGATGCGATGATGGCCAGTCCGATCTCAACGGCACTCCAGATACCCAGCTCTATAAAGTTGGCGAGGTACTCCTTATTGGCAAGCAGCTGGTACACGTAGGGGACACGGATGACGGTGCATATGGAAGCTGCAGATCCGACCGACAGGATGGCGACGACGGACCACTTCGTTCTCCTGTCCATCTTCGCATTCCAGACAAGGGATATCGGCATCAGGGCGAGCGCGGCATCGGCGATGATGTTGACAATATTGACTGTGTACGTGGACGCAAGCGCAAGCCAGGTTTTGAGACAGCGACCTTCCTTGGGCCAGTCCGGGTCATTTTGCATCCAGAACCTCTCGATGGGATTGCACTGGAAGATGCTGATGAAGAAGTAGGCTGTGTTGATGACGCCGACGATGCCGAGCAGCGTCCACAGGAATCGGGTTTGCCACCTTTGGCGCGAGGCGGCGAACAGTTTGACTAGGTAAAGCCCGACCACGAACTTGATGAGGCCTGACGCGGCCACGTACGTCGTCATGCCCAAGTACTTGAAGAACAATGCCGTGGGCCGATCCTTGACGGGAACATTCTCAACAAGCTTGCCCAGGCCATAGTAGACGCCTGTGCAGCATATCCCGGTGAAAAGGGCAAACACAAACTGCAGCGAAAAACGTCGTGTTTTGTCAGTTAAGCATAGCCCATTGGCAGCTGCAAATGAAAGCAACGAAGCAACGGGATAAACAACATACCCATGTTATGACGGCTAGCCAGTCCTCAATCTGGAATCGCTTCAACAGGACAATCTGGTTATAGCAACGGGCAGCCACGGCAATAGTACAAAGGAATAGCAGAGTGCTGGTCACGCCGACGAGCAGCGGACCCGTGTCACGTCCCTCAGCCATTCCCGTGAATCTTTGAATCGGTTAGGGCTCGGCCACTTCCTCGAGTGCGGTCGTCGATCTGATGAGAATGCTGTCCAGCAATGCCATGACCGAAGCAGGAAAAAGGGTGACGTTGGACGTTTCCCTCAAGGCAGATCCGGGGAAGGGCTTTTCTTTTCACTATATGTTTCAGACGGTCGACATTAGTGAAGTGGCGTGCGTTCACACCGGTAGAATGTGAGCTTGCTTGTCTGTACCCAACCGAAAGCTGAGTTGGTTACATCGTGGCCGCCCCTGGTCAGTTCACTCCGTTCCCAAATCCGCTCCATGTCAGCCGCGGTATAACAACATGCAAGACTGCAAGTATTACTGGAGTAACAACTGCGGAGACAAGGGCGGGTGCCAGTGGAGCTGTCAATACTACGCTACTTGGCGAAGGTCTCTTGGCAAAGTATTGTTTTGATTGGTACCGAGCCACGGGCCCTCTCATATTACTTGCTTAGACTACAAAGTAGACTTACAAATGATCCTGACAACTCGGGAATAGTTGTGCGATAGAAGCATCTGGAGAGACTTTTGCCTTCACCGGTTCTGGGGCAAACGTCCGATAGCTTTCCAAGATCCCACAGTAAGTGGCAGAGCCGCCTATTATTCCGACCCCACGTGGCAAAAGATAAGTCTTCGGATTTGTTCGCCGTCTTGGCGTCAAACCATGCAATGATTGCGAGGGCCAACGACGGACAGTGGGACAGGTATACTGCTTACTATGCTACTACATAGAAGGACCATGAACGGGATGGGAAAGCTAATAGTGTAGATGGGAATTTGTGTACTGTACTGTTCTGGGTGATAGTGGTACATGAATAGGGATGGGCTGCCAATGACCCGATTCGCAACTGCAGCTGGAGGGAATAGCAAACATCCAAATGCGATGTGAAGTGAACAAGAAGATTCAAAAGAGGAAAAAAGATCACTCACTCGAAACTGTAATGTAGTGTGAGCCTTCTTTGCTGTACGTGCTATGTTGCTACAGTACTGCGTAGTAACATTGCAGGTACCAGATAGCTGAGGTGCCGTGAATTGGTGCATTGGCAGGGGGGTGCTCGTCAGAAGCAGGCACAAAAGCAGGGTAAACCCCAAGTCGATAGCCAGGATATTGCCGAATCAAAAAGGGAATCTGACTCGTCGTGGACCTATAACTTTCATATTATGACTGGAGCTCTGCGGATACAACAGACCGGCCCCGTCCACAGATCATATCGTGTGAGTGATGTGAGTGATATAATAATAAATAGCCACTTCGGTTGTCCATGTGGTCAGGCCCATGAGCCCCGTAGCAACACCGTTGCGATACTATTCTGTTGTAGTTTGCGACCGGTGAAGCTGAAAATCTCGTCCAAGCTTTGATACATGCGGTTGGTTGTGGGGGCTGTGAGAATGTCAGTGGTCTTTTTTTTTTCCTTTTTTTTTTTTCCAGCTGTGCATACCAAATTGCGAGATTGCTAAAAGTGTTGAGGCTGCTTACAAACGCTTACATGGTCGACTATGATGTATTAACTCATCGGTAGAGAGTTTCAGAGGAACCGCAACCTCCGATCACTCACAATGTTACAGGCAGCTCCAATTCTAGGTTCGTCCTTGTTGTTCGTCCGGTTTGCTCTAGCATGGTTTGCCGTTCTTACATAGTTTGCCGACACCTCGCGGGGACGTAGCTATGCTGCTACCTCGTCGAATCAGGTGATCGCGAATGGTACCCAAGGCCAGGAAACCGCTGAGTGTTCGGGATGGATAGAATAGTGATGCCTGCCTGCAGCTCAGATCGGGCAATGTATCTGACACAGCACCAGCCAACAGTCATAAGCGTCCCCCCACGTGGCTCATACCTGGTAGATCTTGGAAAGCCAAGAGGTCGGCACTTGTGCGCCTGAGCAGCAAAAGAAGCAGAAAATAAACCAGCCAGAAAAATGAGCGACAGCACCCCACAGGGCGGCCACACACAGCCAGCATGTGATTGACAATTCAGGCACAGACCTCGCGTAATCGTCTGGTGTGGATCCACGGCAGTTCCGGCAGGCTTTTCACAGTTGGAAGCTGAAGAAGACAACCGACGACGACCAAGCCGCTTTTTTTTTTCTTTTTTCGCGTAGATCGGTTTTCGCAGAGACATGCCTATCTAGTCGTCAGAATCGGCTGCATCGGGACTGGCTCATCCAGATTGCAAGTTCAGAATCGCTCGATCCAGTATGCAGTGAGTGAAAATCGTGGAGAGTGGAGGATTGTGGGTTGTGTGTGGGTTATGGGTTGTGGGTTGTGGGCAAGCTATGACCCTTCCAGATTGTACTAATCCATGGTAGCTGAGGAAAGGTCGGGCGACGGTTTGAACTAGGCTTAACCCCAATATCTGAACCCTAGTCCAGGGTTGGTATTTTAGGTAGTCTGTTTAGTACGAATTGTCATCAATGCGGGGCTGACAGCTGTGACTTTTAGGGGACAAAGGGCTGGCGGGGTTGAGAAGCTGAAAACCGGCGCCTTAGGCAGTCAGGCAATCTACGTCGGATTTGGGAAGCTGTGTACGCGCGTGTAGTCGCTTACTTGAATCGCAGCGGGATTGGATTAATTTTGTTAGACGGCGGCTAAAGAAACTCCGCGGCGATTGGCATACGCCATCTCTGCATCTAGTTTTATCTCTAAATAGAGAACTAATCGTCATCTGATCGTTGATCCTTCGATAGGACAAGAAAGGAACCGAGAGGCACTAAAAGTAGCCTAGATTCTTGGGTCTACCAAACCACAGTTTTCTTCCGAAAGCATCCAGGGGAGCCTGTAGCTACTGCATACAGTACAGGTAGTTACCACATTAATGAATGGCCTGCCTCGCCTGTGGGGTGCCAGCCATCGCACCACGCGACGAGAAGGAGTTTTTATGTGCAGAGTGTAAATTCAATAGATCTCTCGGTTAACCCATGCAACATATGGATCGTGTGATTGAATGCATTCAGCGTTATGTCGCTTCTTAGAAATTGAACACTTTTGTTCAATGCCAAATGTACAAAAAGAGAAAGGTCTGGCACACCAGACGAAAGCCCCTGCCATGCATATTCTGTGTCCACCCCACCCACACCTGTAGTTCATGTTCCGGCTACCGACTAGATCCCAAATGCAGGAGGCTCTTGGTACATTTTTGAACTACTAGACTAGTGGTGGTTGGACATTCAATTGCTTCGCTTCCATTCAAACATATAATAAGATGGGGTTTATCGACCAGAGAAACCAACTTGTATTTGTACACAGGCATACAATACACCAATGTTGCACGCGAGATACAAGCCTGCCGCTACCCATGTCCAATATTGCTTTTGCTGCTGGACCACGCGTCCGTCGTTTTGCATGAACAAGCACTGGTAACCCCCCCAGTTAGGTAATCCCCGACCAGGCCAACCATGTGAATTCTCGGCTCAGTAGCCCCCAATAGGAAGCTCCTAGGATCACTCCAGGAATGGATAACGTCAATGTCTGTCAATTAGAGTGATGGCGTCCTGCCTTTAAAGTCAGTCAATCAACCCCAATCGCACGATCTTCATTCCTCTCGTTATCAGCCGTCCTTCAATCGTTTCTGCCCATCTCGCCAAGTCACGTCGCGAATTCGCACCCGCCAAACCTAAAACCATTCCCGTGTTCCCACAGGACCCTTATCCTACAACAATGGTTTCCGCACTCCCCGTCGTCGGCCTCTTGGTCGCTGCCGTCGCCGCACAGACCGTGCCCGACGCGCCCATCACGCCTCCGACGTCGTGCGCTCCGGGTCTGCAGGTTTTTGTCGCTCGTGGCTCGACCGAGGCTCCCGGTATGGGCAGGATCCGGACCGTCGCCGGCAATGTGACCGCCGCCATCCCCGGCAGCGCCATCACCGCCGTCGATTACCCTGCCACCTTTGAGGATTACCCTCAGAGCGTGGCCAACGGCAGCACCAAGCTTGGGGAGCTTGTCAAGGGTTACGTCAAGTTGTGCCCCACCGGCAAGATCGCCCTGCTCGGCTACTCTCAGGGTGCCCAGGCCGTCGCCGACCTCATCTGCGGCGCCAGCAGTGAGCCAATGCCCGTCAAGACTGCGGATCTTGATGCTATTTACGACAACAACAGTAAGCTTTTGACTCTGCAAACCCTGACAGCACGACTGTTCGGATGACTGGCGAACACCATTGCCACTTCCCCCGCATGTTTACTCCACAAATGTTCGTCCCATCATCCCGTGCTTACGTCCGATACTAACTCAATGCTCGCCCTATCTAGTCGTCGCCATGGTCCTCTTCGGCGACCCAACCCGCGCCGCGAACCAAAGCTTCAACGCCGGCACCGTCACCGACCGCGACGGCCTCTTCCCTCGCCTCAAGAACGACGCCTGCGAGCCCTACTCCCCTCGCCTGCGGTCGTGGTGCGACACGGCGGACCGCTACTGCGACCCGTCCGCCCCTGGTGGCATCGACGCCACTGTACACGGCAGCTACTTCAACACGTACAGCCAGATCGCCAAGGACTTTGTTGTTCAGCAGTGGCAGCTAAGCCAGCAGACGACGACCCTGCCCCGAGGAGCTCCATCGCCGTCCCGCAGCCTACTGGCCTGAGCAGCACCAACGGCACCCGCCCCGTCCAGCCTACCGGCGGCGCTGCCGTGCCCACCAGCACGACCACCTCCCGTCCCGTGCCCGGTGCTGCCTCCAGGACCGGTGTAACCGCCATCGGTGCCGTCCTCATGGCCGGTGTCGCTGTTTTCCTTGCATAGGTGGTGACTGCCCTGGATGGAAGGACAGAAATGATTTGAATTGAAAACCCTTGTTATTGAGGGTACGATCTTGTCAGCAATTGGTTGCTTTGCATGGTTCGGCGCCGCTTGCATATAATGAATAGTACATAGCGCTACGAGGGTGGCAATACTTAATATACGGGAATATGTGTTTTACGTCTTTGCGTCGTGCGACTTTTTTTTCCCGTCTTTTTCTTTCAGTGCTTCTTCACCAAGACATGTTTCAGCTGTGGGCGAATTCGGTTACAGCTGCCCCGAGATGGGGCGTGCGAGCGATCGCAAATGGGCGGGTGAGGATCTTTGGGCATACAATGAAGGCAACCGGAGCGGAATTTGCACCAAGTCATTGAGGGTTAGGCTAAATCTAGCAGTCTAGCTTTAGCGTCAAACTATAGTTGAACAGCAAGACATGTGCCAATCTTGTGCATCATCTGGCCAGCTAATCGACTCTTTTTCTTTTCTGCAGTTCTGACCAAGCTGCTAGCTTCCACCATCATTTGTATGCCTGTCGATCTCCCCTTGCACGCTCAGGTGCCTTTCTATCGTGTTGCTGAAGTGTTGAGTAGTCAATTACTCCGTATCACAATTGACTGAGACTTATGATTGGCAGCCCTGATTGACACTTATGGGGCCCAAACAAGGCCGAGAAAATTCACCAGCTGCACACAGACGAATGCAGTCAGGTCAACATTTGATCGTTAGCTTCTTCTTTGTTAGCCAGGAAATCCGGGTCCTAATTGAAGCCTCCAAGGGGCTCGTTGGTATTTTCTTGGTCCCTTTGTTCATTGTCCTGGATGCGGAATATTCTCATCCGGAAAACTCCTTGGATACATACAAAAGTTACACAAAGACAGCTTTGTCTGTCTGCTTGCGGCAGTCAAACATGGACACGATGCCAGCATAAGAATGGGCACAATCAAGATCAGGCAAATCCTTGGTGGAAAGGGATCATGTAGGAGATGCTGCATTCTGGGAAACTTGGAATCATTTTCACTTTTACTGCGTCAATCCAAAAGTCACCATCATCAGCGTCTCATCTCGACTGTTTCAAACCCCTTATTCACTACTCCTGTAACATTTATATCAAGTCTTTCAGAATCAACATGGAGACTCAAGATCAAAGCGTTCGAAGCCGGCAGGCGTCAGTCTTACCGGCAAACATGCAAGACATCAAGCATACCTGGGAATTCCAAGGCTTTGACGACCACTCTACCAATGTCCTGGTGTTTCACCCAACAGCCGCCCAGATCCAACACCAAACATTCCCCAAACGCTTCATCGAGGCCGCAAACCTCCTCGGCGCCGAAGCCACAGGTGCTTTCAAGATCACCATCCCCACCGAGCTGGCGGACTTGCCAATGCACCAGCTCCCCAGCGGCTCCTCGTACGACCACAAGACCGCCAACGAGCGCTACCGCTCCTACCGCCGCCAGGGCCTCAAGGCCACCGGCTTCGTCCGGTTACACGACCGGCGCAAAAACGCAAAGACGGGCCGCGCGGGGGACCTGACCAAGCAGCCGGCGGCATGGGACCGTCCGGCAGCGCAGCCCGACGCAGACCACGACCTCATCACCAATCCAACCCGGCTGCTCGACATGTGGAACCAGCTGCGCTCGCCAACGTCCCGCCTCGCCGCGGGAACGATGCGGTACATAGTCGACGTGCCGCTCGAGACGCCGCATGACCGCGCCAGGGCCGGCGTCCCCTTACGGTCCGCCATCTGGCCCCTGCCCGGCAACCACCTGGACGATTATGCGCCCATCCCGGGGCTGTGCTACCCTTACAAGTATGAGGGCACGGCCCTGGCGCCGTTTACGTGGCACGTCGAGGACGTGGGGTTGCTTTCGCTCAACCACCTCTTCCAGGGCGTCAAGGTCTGGTTCTGCATACCCAGGGGCGATAGGGCCGGGGCGGAGGGCGTGTTCAGGTCGGCGCCGCTGACCGCCGCGGCGGCGATACCGCACCACGAGCAGTTCATGCGGCACAATGCCACGCTGGATGGGCACGCGGCGCTGAGGCGGGCCGGAGTGAGGGTCGTGCCTGTTGTGCAGAGGGCGGGGGAGGTTGTGGTCACGATGCCCGAGGCGTATCATTCCGGGTTCAGTGCTGGGTATACCGTCTGCGAGGCGGTCAACTATGCGGATCAGCCGTTGCAGGTGGGTGAGGATAGGGAGTGGTGCACGTTGGCATGCTCACCATGTCCGATGAACCACTCTACGTTTCGGCGAAGGTCGGCCGAGGTAAAGGTGGACGGTGGAGGGGCGGAGAGTGTGGTGGTAACGACTGGGGGAGGACTGGAGGGGGCTGGGCTTGATGGACGCAAGCGGATGAGGTCTGGAGATGAAGGAGTGGGTGTTTTGATTGGTCAGAAGCGCGGGAGGATGTGTGTTCCAGTTGGTGGATGATGATGGGGGGGGGGGCTAGGTGGACGGATTACCTGGGGAGAGGTAGGTGGACGTCTTGGGGGTTTGATATCCTCAATAATAATTATGATGCTGCAAAGTCCAAGTGAAAGTCTTGGTATGTTCATCGCTTGATAACAATTAGATAATATACTTGTGCAAATCTGGCAAATGGAACCAAAAATGTCTCTCTGACATTCGACATTGTTGTTTGCCCACAAAATGAATCTCAATTCTGAATTTCATGTCCCAAACCCAAGTTTTTAGCCCCTATGCAAAGAGATGACAAAGCCCAAGGCAGCAACAGCTTCTCGGAAAATAGTTGAGGACTTGGATCAGGGCCGCATTTTAGTTGAAAAAGGGTCTTGTCAGCTTCGCTTGCCCAAAGAGGAAGATGTCGATGCCCCCTCGATTGGAGATTCTTGGCATCTTACATGATATGCCGCACCTCCTTCGCGAAAAGTCGACCAATCCCCCGCAATTCAAGTGTTTTCGCTAAGCAAGGCACAAGGCAATAATATGCCAAGGGGTTAGTAATGCCACCACTCTTTGCACCAGCTGAAAGGGAACTTTTCAACACAGCCCGGCTACGATGGACGTGTCTTCGTGGAGTTGTGAGCTATGGAACTTAGTAATACCACTATGTGATGGCGACAAAATCAGTAATGTTGAAATCATGATTGCTGCGGCTCGACGGCACAGTGATAGGCAAGGCTCGACTAGACTAGACAGGATGGAGTTATCAATAGTATCAACAACAACATATTTTCGACTGCTGCCTGATATTTACTTGTGTATAAAGCTGGTCAAGAAGTCCTCCATGTTCAAACGGTTTCCAAAACCCCCAGGCTCATCTCTACAGGCATCAGAGACTGATAGACAAGACCTCGAAACCCTTTCTTCAACGACTTTGTCCAACACCTCTTACACAATGATGTTCCTCAACACCATTCTCCTGTGCGTTGCCGCCCTCAGTGCCACCGCCACTGCCATCCCCGCAGAGCTCAAAGCTCGCATCCCCGCCGGCGTCCAGTACGTCCAGGTCAGCCCCAGCGACATCCCCGAGTCGGTCAAGCTGGCTGGAACCTCGGGCAACTCGACCCAGCTCGAAGTTCGTAACCTCCAGAAGCGTGCCGACCACGGAGTCTACCTTTGCACCGCGGCCAACTGGAGCGGTCACTGTGTCCACATTACGGCGCCCGCTGGAGTCTGTGGTATGTTGTCTCTTGTGTGCATTGTTACCAACAAAGACAATACTAACAAACATGTACGAAAACAAACAGTCCCCCTTGCTAGTGACTTGAATGATCAGGTCAGCGCTGTTGGGCCCGATGCTGGTGCTTACTGCCGCTTCTACTTGTAAGTGACGTGAATTCACCTGAGACGAGAAAATTAAAACCTTGCTTTGTTTTAATGACTGACTTTTCTTCCCTGTCACAGCAACGCTGGTTGCACCGATGACAACGGCTGCTTGCACTTTGACCTGACCAGCCCTGGCATCTCCAACCTGAACCAGCAGCAGTACTGGGTCTGCGGCCAGCCCGCCAACAACCCCAACGACAGGGTCACCAGCTACCAATGCTGGGACTGGTAAGGGATTGGGTCTAGCGTAAGATCTTTCTTTGAGATGATCAAGACGATTTTGAAGCTATGACGAGAAGAAGTGAAGTCATGAAAAGTGGATTCCAAGGATTCATGTGGTAACGGGTAAATCGGGTTTTCATTCTTATTCACTCATTGCTGGAGGGTGCACAACTCCTGCTCATCATGTCAGATCTATATTTTTTTCCTTAACTGCCTCGACTGTCCAGTAATACAAAAAAAAAAAAAAAAAGACTTTGGTACCATTAATTTCATGCACTACTCAGCCCTAATGTGACTCCAAGTTATAGTATAACATTACTAGCACTTTGGGCAGACTTGGTTATAATGAAAAATAGATAATGCTTTAAAAGGGAGATATTAAGTAAAGTTCAGTAGGCCATAATTACACGCGTTTCGACCCCAGATTTAGTCGAGATGGTCAAAAAGATAGGGCGAACTGAACTGTAAGCGCTCATTCGGGACAAGAGAAGAGGCTAGCATTTGAACATGATTGGCAACGAACATCACCGTGGCGTCCCCGTCCCTGCTGATCTTGCCCGCACCAGCTTCATACCCGAGCAGGTTATCTGCATCCACAACCACCAGAAGAGCCCGATGCCTGTCCCTGGCGATTTCCAGATGCCCTTCAAAGATAGATAGCAATTCCTCGCACCTCGCATGTTCCCACAAAACCCGACCGTGCATCCTCTTGTCCGACTCGTGGGCCTGCAACAAGACGCTACGTCGCGCGCGGGCGAGGGCGAGGTCTTCCATGACCTGTCTGTGCTGCTCCGTCACGGTCTCGAGGTGCTCCGACGACGTCACCTCCCATGCCAGGCGATTTTGTTTGCCCCTGCCGAGGAGCTGCGTCTTGTCCTGGGCCATGAGTCGGTGGGCGAAGAGCGAGCTCTCTTGGTCCTCCAGCCGCGCGGTGATGTTGTCGATCCTGGATAGCTGGTCTTTGCTCGTCGTCAGAGCTTGAAGGGCTTGGGCGATGTTTTGCAGGGACTTTTCGAGCTTTGTCTGCATTTGCTTGATCGACTCCTCGAGGTGAGCCACGTCTACCGATTGGCGAACGAGCTGCTGCTGGGCCGCCGCCTGCATTCTGGTTTCGAGAGGTGTGAGTGGCATTTTTGGCCTCGGGTGGATGGATGGATGTGCTTGAACTGTGGAGTGGCCGATGGCTTTGATGTGTATATGGCTTGGAATGCCTTGAATTCAAAATCAGACAGAAGCTAGAAGTATCTAGACAATGTATCTGTGATGGATGCCTGCTGTCTAGACAAGGTTACAGTTCGACTATCAATGTGGAAGCTGTAGAATGCAGAAAAATAAGATCTTGGTTGCGGACAAGGTCTCTACTTGAAATTGATTTATCTGCTGTCTGTTCAGAATTGGGACTAGGTAAAAGACCAGAAACCTTTGATTGAATGGTCTCACAGAGGCGCCTTTCACAATGCATTTAGCCAAACAATACAAAATACTACTCCAAAAGCTTGGACAAAAGGACTAGCATGGATAAACAAAGTCTTAGTTTGCACGAATTAGAATTTGTTGATTGTTGCAAGAGGAGCTGATGCTGATGAATCTTTTCATTATCTCATTGTTTGTCTTACGCCTACCTACTTGCAAAGATTGAGTGCAGGTCAGATATCTTGATATATGGAGAAGCCTCTATGCTTGTAGGAGTCAGTTGATGGAGCTAAACAATGTCACATAACTAAATTGACGAATCTGCTAGCTAATGTGAAACTGTAGCTTTGAAAAATGGTGTTGCTTAACGCCCACAAGTCGGGCAGCCCGGGGCCCTCGGCAAGAAAGGAATGTATACTCGGACAAACAAATGCCAAGCAATAGCAAGAAGGGAATAACAAGTGAAAGGAAACACTCCATTTGTCCACTCTGGTCTGCCTCTCGCTAGCATCCCCCGCATCTCAACCAGGCGCCCGCTTACAGAACAAGCTTCTCGGCAAGCTTGAAGGCAGCAAAGCTCTCTGGAATATCAGCAGCCGACGTGGCAGCCTTGCTGAGCTCATTAAGGTCATCGACGGGCAGCTTGGCCTCAAGGATGGCGGTGTAGTTGTACTGGGTCCCGTCGGCGAGGAACATGATGCTGGGCGGGGCGCAGTCGGCCGTCTCCTCACTGTCGACCGCACGAACATGGCGGGCCTTGGGCGTAGCACCACGAATCATCTTCTTGTTGTTGAAGCCGTACCCGCTTCCGCCGAACGGCCCGTTGCTCAGGCATACGTAGTCTCGACCGCGGCTGTCCTGCTGCTCGCGGACCGCGCCGCAGTTGGGCCCGGCGTGGCCGCGGCACTGAATGTTCCACTCGTGGGGAATGGCCTGGAAGGAGACACTCGGAAAGAAGGTGCCCGCCTTTAGTGGGAATTAAAACGATTCGCTTGATTTGAGGTAGACTTGGCTGCTTTTTGTTCCTGGGGGCCAGTGGAAGATACTCGAGCGGGATGGAGATGAGAAGATTCAAAAGCTTCTGAATGGAGCTGTGAACCCGGCCTTTTATGCTCTTCTGGAGCACTCTTGTCTGAATCTTTGTCTGCATCTCTCGCTAGTAGGTTCAGTCATCTCCTGTTACTCTCCTTTCTGTCTCTTTCGGAATCTCGTCTATCTTGTCCGAGGCGTTTGGGCATCTCCGTCTCTTCTGTCTTTCAACTGGTTGCCTCTCGATACGGATGCAGCGGATAGGGGTTACATGCATTTTTCCCATGACGAAGTCTCCAAGCTGGAAGTTAGGCGAGCTGCGGAACATTGAAGGGCCAACCGTTTAATTTTAATGCGGTCGATGCTAGAAAAGTCTGACTATGGGCTCACCCACCACTCTACAAGCTTATCCCTCACAAAGGAATGTGTAGGAGAGTATACAAATAAGGTAGTATATCAAACTCATACTTATCGTGTGAGTGGGTTCAAGGCTGAAATTACGCCTCGCATGCGCAGGTGTGGCAGAGATCAATATTACTCAAAGTCGGAGCAATCCTTCCCCGACACTGGGAAGGGGACTATGAAAATCATTTGTTTGTGAACCTTAATCTTAGACGCATCCATGTTTCGATTCCAACTCGTCAACTCATCTTGGACTCGATTGACCCCAAATCCAAAAGTATTCAGTCTGACCACATCGAATATGACTGGTGCACCAACAAGACTGATCGCCATTGAGGAATTATTAAGCTAAGGAACTTCTCCCTTGCAACTCTGTAAACAATAATTCAAGGTTCAAGCAGCTCATTCGCAGCTTTGGGGTGTCCATGTCCTAACCAATAGCAGCAAGCCGCCCCAGTCTGAAAAAGATCGCCGTCTTGAGAGTCCCTAATCCACAACCGGAATCGCCAGCCTCAAGTCAGACAATAGCATCGACTGATGAAGCACTCCTCCTGCCGATATCTCACCTAGTTTCTCGGTAATCAGAGCTAAGTTTGACAAGCAAGTGGCCATTTGATCACATGACGAATGGAAGCGCAAGGGCATGATTTACTCTGGGCAGATACCACATGAGCGGACCTGAGTGGCGGAAGAAAAAGGGAAAAAAAGGACAACACGCACAAGAGGATGACCCAGGTTTATTCTGATTTAATTCTGCATGTCGCCTGGGTTTATTTTAGTCAACAAAGTTGCAAAATGTACAGTCGAACACAGTTACCTAAGCTTTGGCCATAGAAAAATGGACATTTTGTGCCAGAGTCACACATCGAGGGCTTGTCTCTGAAAGTTTGCACTTGATCAAAGACTTTCATAGCCCACCAAGGCGGGTGTCGGACCTGATATTCATCCACTGTTCTTGACAGAGTCATTCGGGTCATTTCTTCGGGGAATTCGGAGCTAAAACCACGAGGAAACACCAAGCTTTGGACGCCTCGGGAAGGTCGTGACAGGTGCGGGAAAAGCCTATTTACCCGCAAATTGGCCGCCCACCCCCCGAATGCGGGTAATTGCCTCGAACCAGTCGTCAACTTGCTGCATAAAGTGCAATTCAATATGCCGGGCTGGGCAATGGCTCAAAATAGTGTGCAAATGGAACCTCAATAATTTGGCTTGACCCGAATGGAGGCAGCAGGTTTCTCCCTTGTGTGCTTGCTGAGCGAGTCTCTCACCACTGCCGTTCTGGGCATTTGGTATCAAACGCTCCCCAAAAAGCGGAACCGGTCGGATGGCGTCATGGCAATATGCGAAGCCGCAGAGGATGCGGGTGCACAGTGTTCTTAATTTGCCCCATCGATGGCTCCAAGTCGGAGATATAGAAACGGCCGGACCAACGATGGCATAGAGATATTTGATCTAAATCGCAAGCTTTATACTACTTCATGCAAAACACGACTTTGTTCAATCGCAATCAAACAAAGAAGGTCACTCTGCCACCAACAAAGACGACCCAGACGCCTTTACTAGCGACCTCCCAAAACAAAAAGATGCTTTGGTTTTCGCGGATAGGCTGGGTGGTAGCGGTAGCAATGATGGGAATTGGTGAGAGATGCTGCAGTTCCATTGAGCCAAGATACCTTGGCTAGCTCGGGTGGGGATGGGCATTGCGAGCTAATGACTATCTGACTTGCCCAAGCAGGCCAAACGGCAGCCCAAGGAAGCAGCAGCCCTGTGACGGACATCGATACGGGTTTCATGTTTGCAGCATACTCGGGTAGATACGACACGTCGAACGGGGCGATACAGTTCAGAGTGGCCGTGCCGAGCGGTGTCAGCGCAAACGAGCCCTACGACGCCGTGATACAGGTTGCGGCGCCGAGAGCTGTCGGCTGGGCGGGCTTGGCGTGGGGAGGGAGCATGACTTACAACCCGCTTACGGTTATGTGGCCGAGCGGACAGACTGTGATGTTGAGCTCGCGATGGGCTACGTGCGTTGTCCTTTCTCCCCTTTTCCCCCTTCCATTTGTGACCTATGTTCTGGCAATGGCCCTTCGACTTCATCAGGTTCATCGAGCTGACACTAGACTCTGAGAGGCTATGATGATTAAACAGTGGACACGCGGCACCGGGACTGTATCCCGACCCTACCTACCAGGTGCTTAAGACTGGCACTCGCGTCAACGGAACACACTGGCAGATAACGGCCAAATGCAGCGGTTGCACGTCGTTCCAGAGCCGCGCCGGGGCGGCAACGACTTGGCTTCGATCGACCGGGTCCAACAGACTGGCGTTCGCGATGGCCAGGACCGGACCGAGCCATCCGGGCCAAAACACGAGCGCCATACCGTATCACGAGGTTCACCAATACTGGAACGCCGATTTTGGAAGCGCGCAGAATGCAAACTTTGACCAACTGGTACAGCGGAATTTGTAGGGGTCTCTGGTGTCCTGCATGGTCATGGTCGCGGTTCGTGGATGAGATGGGCAGTCATAGGTTGGTTAATGTGGAGACACCAAAGACAGCTGAGTGATGGGGTGGAGATTGAGCAGATGGTACATAAAAGGCTAGAACTTATTCGAGAAACAAGTCCATGTGAATGGGGACGCGTCTTCAGTCAACGGAGATTATCCAGCGCGTGAGTTTATCACTTGATGTTTTAGAGAGAGGCAAAAGAGAGCGGCCTATCCATCCGATGGCTGTGCTGAAAATCTGTTGATGCAACAACCCAGGATTCGATCAGGCATCTACTTGCAGTTTTGTTGACGTGGATTTTTGGCGGTGTTCGAGCCCCGCCCATTAAATCAATTTAGGTCGCAAGCTGGCGCATCTAGAGCTGAGATCACGTGAGACCTGAAGCTGGACTGGAGAATCAAGATATCAAATTGGTTACCCACTTGAGCTCCACCCCCACCAAGACACCCTGAGATTAAGACAAGACGTCACCGGTTGGTCTAGAAAAAAATCGAAAATTTACAGCTGCGATGAGGGGCAAGCACATGCAACCAAAGTTTTTTTTTTTTTTTTTTTTTTTTTGGTGAGAAATACGCAGGCGCATAATATACATCGGAATAATAGTTATTGTCAAAACAACAAACCCACTACAAATGGCAAACGAGCTTTTCGCCCACATTGCTGCTGGCGAATATGTTGCCGTGCTCACTTCCGAGCCGGCGCGCATCCTCATCAGGGACCTCGTACGCAGACTTAAAAGTTCAGGTGGAAGCGACAACGATGTGTCATCCCCTCCTACCGTTTTGACGCCGGCACAAACAGCTGCTGTCGGTCTAGCTGCTCTGAGTGCCTTTTTACAGCTAAACGTAACTGGGCCGGTTCTGGACAAGGCTCATACTGCCGAGTCTATTTTCCAACAAGAGTTCAGCGCCGACGAATCCGAGCCTAGGAATGGCGGCGGCAAGAGGGATCTTCGCAACTTGTGTCTAAAATCGCTTGATGTGGACGGTGTGGCGGTCTACCCCTATATACCGAGCATAGAGTTTTTCTGTCTAGCAAGATATGCTCTCCTATCCCAGTCCTGCGATCTGGATACCGAAACAAAGGGATTGGACGATCCGGCATTGCGCAGTTCGTCATGGCTGAGGTTGCGCTTGCTCGTTTGGCACCACAAGCTGTTTATTCATCCCTCTGTTGGTGCTGGATCCAGCTTCAACAAGGGTTCACAATGGACCGATTTGCCGACTCTGGAGCATCAGATCAGGCAAACACTGACCGAGGCTGATGAGAATGTTCTGTCGTCGCCATCATCAATTGTCTTCACTACAGAGCAAAAAGTGCAGTTTC
The DNA here is from genome assembly GCA_003709005.1 of Magnaporthales sp. P1609. Lineage (NCBI taxonomy): Eukaryota > Fungi > Ascomycota > Sordariomycetes > Magnaporthales > Magnaporthales sp. P1609. Next base: position 178,222 of record PELF01000003.1, read on the forward strand.
TACTGGAAAAGGTAAACGTCTACATCACGCTGGGTCTGGACGCCAAGGCCAAGGAGGCTTTGGCTGAGGCATCGCGTTTGACTGGATTCGTCTACTCCCTTTCTGGTGCGTTGGGGAAGCGGACAAAATTCCAGGAGAATAGCACAAGTCAGCTTGTGGTCTTGGCCAAGAGCGCAGAGGCAGTTGATGGCTCACAGGCCGAGGCAAATACAACTAACAAGTCGCAAGCGGCTCCCGAGGCACTGCCGCTGAACGACGACACTCTTCTCGAGAAGCTCGACTTCACCGACGCCAATGCAAAACCCACAGATCAGGTGGGCGTACCTGAGCCCCTTCGTGGCATAGCCCCAGACAACCAGCCACAACTGTCTCCTCTCGACCAGATCATTCTTCTGGCCGAGGCTACCTTGAAGGATGCCTTCTCACCTGCCGACAGCCTCACATCCGAGGAAATCCTACCCTTTGCCGAAAGGGTCGTTTCAGACAAGTCGAACAACTGGCAGATTTACACTCAGGCCCTCTTGGTGCGATCTAGGATCGAGGTTCATCGGAGCAGGACAGTTGAGCGGGGAATTCTCCAGATGCAAGCTGTAGTGGATCAAGTACTCGTTGATACATCTGCACCGGCTCCGGAAAGCAATCGCCAGGAAGATTCTAACGACTCCACCACGAATGACATCCCCAGCATCGAGATTCATACGCCAGGGGAAGTCAAGCCAGTACCAATGAACCAACCTACCTCTTTCTTCCCCAAAGCGGATCCTGCAGATTCAGCTCCCGCCAATATACGCCTTCAATACGTCCATGCGCTATCGTCTCCACCAAGATGGCATCTCGAGTCCGAACTTGCATTTTCCTGGACTTCTGTTGGGTCCATTGTTGCTGCCCTCGACATCTTCAAGCGCCTTCGCCTTTGGGCTGAGGTTGCACTCTGTCTAGCCACCGCAGGTGCGCATGGGGAGGATGATGAGGGAGGCCGTGGCCTGGGAAGTGAAGAGAAGGGTCGAGCCGTGGTGAGATGGCGGCTATTCCAGCCGACACCTGAGGCTGCAGACAGTGCTCCTGGTCCAGAAGATCTAGATGTGGATGTATCCGTCTTGCGAGCAGCTCACTTCACCGGACCCGAACATGATCCGCCTCCGCCGAACGCCCCGCGTCTATTCTGCATTCTCGGAGATCTAGAGCAAAAATCGGAGTACTACGAACGAGCCTGGGAAATTTCAGGTCGGAGATATGCTCGGGCACAACGTAGCTTGGGAGAATTCCACCTCCAGCATAAAGACTGGGAAAAGGCCAGAGAAGCCTACATAAAAGCAACATCAGCAAACCGCTTAAACGCAGAAATGTGGAGCAGACTTGGAGACATCAACCTTCGGCTGGGACGATTTGCCGATGCCGCTGAGGCCTTCAGGCGAGCCATTGCTTCAGCGTCAGGCACAGAAGGGGGCGAAGATGCAAGGACATGGAGTAATCTCGGCAGTGCACTCTACAGCCTACACTGCGAAGCCGTGGATGCGGCCAAGAAGGCGAAGCAATCTGGAAATGACGATTCTAAAGCAAGCACAACCATGGCTGCCGCATCCGCTCCCGACGAGGAGGAAGATATTGCACTGCACAAAGACGCTAACCGCGACGACGCCGTCACCCTGCTTGCCCAAGCCCTATCGGCCTACAAAAGGGGCGCCTCCATGGCCCACGACAACTGGCGCATCTGGGACAACGTCCTGACCCTCGCGGCCCGTACACGCCCTCCCGCAATCACCGAGATCATCGCGGCCATGCGTCACATCTTGCGCGTCCGCGCCACCGAGGAAGCTGTCGACGCCGACGTTCTCAGGCTCCTCCTCGACACGGCCCTTCTCCCACACAAGCCGGAGCTGGCGCGCGGTTCGGTCCAGAAGAATGTGGTCGACCTGTTCGAGGATCAGGTTGCCCCGCTTGTCACGTCTCGATCAGAGCTGTGGGGACTGGTCGGCCGAGAGCGCGCATGGCGCGGCGACTACGGCGCCGCCATCGACGCGGCCGAGAAGGGATGGAGGGCGGCGGTGGGTGGGAGCGGGGTTGGCGTCGCCGGGGGTGGTGGTGCTTCCCTCCTCGCCCCTGGCGGTGGGGGCGGCGACAGCAAGAAGGAGAAGGCGGATTGGAGACTGGATCAGGAGGCTTGGGAGGAGGTCGTGGCACGGACCGACGAGCTGGTCGGACTGCTAGAGAACTATGGCCCAGACGTGGAGGCTATCGGGACACGCTGGAAGGGTAAGGCAAGGACTGTGATTCGAAGTGTGCTCGGTAAAGCAAAGGAGAACTGGGAGGATAGTGAAGGGTGGAAGACGCTCGAGGGGCTGCTGGAGGGATTGCAGTCATAGATGCTTGGTTACTTGGGTTGCAAGATGATGCTCTGTTACTTGTGCATTTCCAATCAGTTAACGATATCGGTCTTGCTGTTTCTAGTCGTCCGTCTCTTGATCAGGCGTCAGCAACAATCCTAGACACCACTAAAACACAGTCCAGTTGACTGGCAGTGAATTTCTGTGTGCTTTGGCGCGGGGGAGGGTGCTTAAACTAGCAGCAGAGGCAGGTCCATCTGTCGAGGGTCATACGCAGATCAACATGGACATGAGGCCAGAGCCAACTTTGGGGTTCGACACCAGAAAGAAGATGAAGATGGGCGCTTTGGTGACTAGGGGCTGGTCATCAGTTTCAGAAGATCGCACGAGAGGTCTACAATGCGGCCGCATCTCACGCCACCACCATTACAAGCACCAACGCCCTGGTCAACCCTTCTCACTCGCTACACAAGGCCCTCGGTGGCAAGTTTCGTCGGCAGTCTATCGCTCTTGTCTTATGTCCTGCCCTGTCTCGATGCCCAAGTCGATTATACCCTCTGATATCTGGTGGTGCTTACAGCCCGGTACAGCCATAGCGGTGATCCCGGGGATCCTCGGCAGCTCCGCCCGCTGGATGTTCCTTGGGACTAAGCCATGGTCTTTTTATTGTCCAGGCCAAAGTGTGTTGCTAGTTGCGTAGTTGGTGCATCTTTAAATCTTTAGATGGTCTAGTAGAGTGCAGAACATGGGCCACGAGTCACTCTCCCTCGAGTTACCTACTGTACTTGATGGATTACACTTATGGCTTGAACAGACATACAGGCCAATATGGCGGCACGCACAGATACTGATGTTATGCGGCCTCGGTCTCTTACCAGAACTATTATTTCTGCTGTACATTTGTGTGTCCCTCGTCATACCTCGCCAGGCGGGCAGGCGGACCAGGAAAGGCCAGCCCCAGATCGAGAAGCATCTGTAAGATCCCACATGCTGTTCTTTAGTTGGTCTTTTGCCACGAAGAATTATTTGACTTTGAGTTTGCTCTTTTTATGCCCAGGTTTCTGGGAGGCCACACCTAGTGGACAGTAAACCTCCACTATACGACTCAGAGGATGACAAGAGAGTGTTTTGAGACATGTCGGGTGCTTTTCCTCCATGAAACCCATTTTTTTGTTGCAGATCTTTTGCCATATAGGCATATCAATCAAATTAATTTGATGGCATTCAGCATGATAAGGTGTATGTATGTAACCTGAGGTCAGAAGAAAAGATAATAGGAAATAAAACGGACATTTGCGCCACATATTGTGATTAATGAGTGGCACGCATACTTCCAGCATCGTGCTTTTGGGCTGCTTGGGGAAAGCACTGCAGCTTCGGCTTTTGCTTGCGGCCTAACTCGGGCGATACATCAAGCTCTTGGTATCCGACCCGAGTGAGAGTTGGCTTCAATTTAAAAAAGAGACTATAGCCATCTTTTTTCTGGAGAGTTATGAAGAGGAGGCTGCACTAATATTGACCATGATAGAGATGAACATGTGTTTTCCCTACGTAACTCGTCTTATATCTCGGCTTGCCTGCGTAAAGGCCTCAAGGTGGAAAGTTGATGCATCCCTCAAAAAGGCAGGATTTGAACGAACTCCCAAAGCATACTGGCGGGAAACTTGTCAACTGAGGGAGCCTATGTTCCACAATCGCCCGGACATAAAACAACACGTATACACACCCAAAAGACTTGCGACAAATCCCACCATGGCGGAGCAGCCAATCAAGCCCCGAAAAAGTCCTCTGGTGGGTGTACACATACACCTACAGGTCAAGACCATATGGTCGCTCATCCGGGACTAGATGATGTGGCTTGCCGGTTTGAAGAAAACAGGTCCCAGATCCGGAGCACAAAACAAGAAGAAAAGAAAATACAAAGTCCCTCTGTTGCTACCTTGTCAAGTTACCTCCGTGTGTCACCTTGACTTCGGGCGAGAGAAGAGAGTAGGTCGAGGAGGACAAGGCCGAACGGGGGAAAGAAATCAAAACGTTGCCAGCCGAGTCAAAACGATACAAGTCCCAGCATGCTGGGACCACGATCCATGCTACAGATCCGAGATGGAAAGGGACAAAAAGATAAAACAAGGAGAGAACGAGGGAGAAATCTAGTTGTGAGAGGGTCAACGAGGAACGAGGGCAGGATGGAAAAGAAAGTATTACTCCCCCCCCCCCCCCCCCCCCCCCCCCCCCCCCCCCCGCCCATCGGACTGATTATGGATTCACAAGGAAACATGCCATGCAATTTAATGCTTAAGCGACGGCTATGGACAAAATTATTCTCATCATCACTGCACGCTGTGCGATGGCTTTTAATATCTATTGATTGGGAGCTGTCATGCTTACCGACACTTTGAACTGTGCGAGAGATCAAGAGCCGAAAGATGATAAGGGGTAGTAGGAAGATCATACTGCAAATGAGCACATAGTTAAAATTTTCTTTGGTTAAGGAAGCTTACACTAGAGATTCCTTACTACACTTAGGGATTTTCAAGGTCGTGCCAGGGAATTCAACACTTCACATAATAATCTTGATAGACTCTATTTACTGGATTCGTTCATGTATACAAAAATATATGTGTCAGATATGATACGCAATGAAATATCGATCATGCTCTATGGCGCGACTGGTTTTGACAAAAGACATTGCATCAAACATTTGAAGACCGCCTCGAAGGCAAGAAAACCTCCCTCGAACGATTAACGCTCACCGTTCATGTGGGCTTGCATATTCACACCTTCCATCCGATGGCCAAGGCAACTCTGAGGTGCCACAAAGCGCGGCTAAATTGGTAACACCAAGAAAAGCGTGGCACAGAATCTTCAGGACTCGAGATGTGTGATGGCCACTCTCGGGTCACCCGGGAACTTAGCCAACGGCACATAGCTCTTCTATTAATACATGCAGCGGCAGTGGCTATCCGGCAACTGGAATCTCATGCCGGATCCACCAGGTTGGTTTTGGACACCACTAAATACTGATATTTACTCTAGGAGAAGACCATAATACTCTGTAGACAAAGAGCATATCTCCCTCCTTCCTCCCGTGTAACCTCGCTTGCTTGTCCTCGCTACTACGGTCGTAACAAGCGGCCTATCAAAGTCCGAGGGAGTACCATGATGACGGCCCCCCCAAGCCGCTTCCACTGGCACCACCCAGTGAGATAGCGTGGTGGTCGTGCAAGAAAAGAGAGAAAAGATGAACAACAAGAAACGGAGTACAAAAACGCGGGTCATGAAAGATGCAAGAAAAAGGACGCATGCTTGCAGGATCTTTAGGAAACACACCCGAGAAGCTGGGAGACGAGGACAGGCCGAGAGGGGCAGCAAGGAGAGATGGGGATAAGAATGTTGGGCGGCGCAGACAAGACGGGTAACCGCATGCGACATTTGTACACCGCAACCGTCTACCTGGTAGTGGTGCGGAGCAGATGAATGAGGGCGCTGTACTATACCGACTCGATATGTTCACGAGCTGACGGCATTCACCGGAGCTGAAAAGGCCGAGGCTTAAACTCGCCCCCTCAACGGCCGTACAATATATGGCTGTATGCTGGCCCCTCCGCCTGGTCGACCCCCGGATCCTCCTTACCCGACGCCCCTGGCCGAAGAGAAGCCGATTGGATCAGCTGATGGCCAGAGTTAACAAGGGCGATGGGGGCGATGGGGGCGGAAGGTGCAGAAACAGCGGGATGAAAGGCTTATGACCAGGGTGCAAGATCTAACATGGGTAGTAGGTGAGACGTCTTCTCACCTCTATTGGCGCCTGGTGTTACTTTCTCTCGTCCGCTTTGGATTGCTGGAAACTGTGCAACCCCATGAGCGAAAACGGTTGGTCCGGGGAGCGTCCGGTTTTCGCCACGATTCTGGTCACCCTCATCTGTACCGGAAGACGGTTTTCTTGTTTACATGGCCCGGCATCCCCCAGTAAAGAAAAAAAAAAAAAAAAGAAAAAAAAAAGAAAAAAAGAAAAAGACTCACTCCCCCGAATGCAACACAAAACCACGCGCCAAAAATAAACATTTCAAGACAGCTAAGATGGTCTACTTGATTGACCTTTGATCTGGAAGATCTCGACGATAGAAATGAAAGACTTCTTGAATTCCGAGAATCCAACCTGGTACGTCAACCATGTCAATCAAGGTCGCCTTTTTCATCGGCGGGGAACTTGGTGCAAGTCAAGATTCACGCACGATCCGATGGCGGTTCTTTGTTGGTGTATGGCGTAGTTGTGCGACAAAGAGAAACACCCACCACCCGAGCTCCGTTTGGCGCTTCTTTCTCGGCCCACGTTGCACAAACCAGATTGTCGAAGGATGCTCGAGGTGGCCTGGGCAAGTATGCGGTACAACACCGCGTACCATGTATTGCATTGCCGGGGCATTACGATTCGTCCGAATTCCTGGGATCCGTTGCCCGACCTGGGCACGAAAACTAGGTCAATGGAAACAGAATCAAGAATAGATCACTGCCATGTGAGTAATGAACAATGACGAGGACATTCCCTCAACAGACTTGATCATCAGTGAAATGTACAATAATGTAGGTCGTATTGAATGAAATCTCACTAATCTATAAAGGCGGAATTGTGCAATAAAACTACCGTCGTCACTCGAGCTGAACAATTATCGGTCTTGTTCCGAACGCAGAGTAAAATGGGGTTAAAGAGACCATACACGGATTATACCAGAGTTATGGCAAATCAGACAGTAGCTACTGTTTTCCCTGGCTAAAACTGGTTTCTGTTTTCTAATCCCCCATCCCCTTAATTCGACAGCAGCGATAAGCAGAGACAGGTGCCTGGTGTGTCCTGTCCATCGACCAACCTGTCGGACTAAACAGGTAATTCGGAACGCGCAGAGAACAAAAAAGGGTCTGAAGGCCGAGAAACTGTGCCGCTTGTGGTTCGCAGTAGCGAGGGGAAAGCATGTATATTGTGTACTATGTGTACTGGGTGTCTTGTCTGAAAAGGCCGCCAGATCTGGAACCCAAACCTGGGCCGCCTACTATCGACATGCATGATCGTGCTTTTCACAGCCCGTACGAGCGGTATACAATTTCTGTTCCTGTTCCGTATCGCCTGTGGTTCTTCTGATAAGGCCCTCATTCATGAGGGCTTCAGCCGGCAAAGACACTGGCCTTCCCCGTTGAATCCTGGCTGTCGTTGCATTGGTCGCTGTGCCGCAGGCGTGCTTGGCGGATGACACTCAGACCCGATTGAACGAAGAGGAAGAGAGGAAAAAAGTGGAAAAAGATGATGATCGAATGCTTGTCCAATAGCCCGAATCTCGGAAAAGCTACGCTGCAAGGCACGAATAGGTGGCTAGATAGGATTGGCCAATCTCAAGATCAGGGTAGGAGTGGCCATTCATTGTTTGTCCCGGGTTTCTCTAACGTGCATGAAGCCCCCGACGCGCTCCAATTGTTCGGAAATGATGTTGCAACGTCGTTGTATTAGGCCAAGCCTTCCTTGAACTAGACCAGTAGAAGCGTCAGCTTCTGGTCTTGGTTGACGTCGGGTTTGACGCTTGTCAAACATGCCAGACGAGGCGCCAACTTCGGCTCAGGCCGAGCAAGGAGAAAGCTAGACATAAAAAGACGATAAAAGTGAGATATTGCGGGGGTGAGGACTGGGCACAAGTCTGTGCAACAAGATGAAAAGCAAGTTGGCAAGTTGAGGTCATCTTCTTTTCGCAACCGACCCGGAACGGGATCGAACATGCTACTCGAATGTCATCATCAACGGCGGATTGCAACGTTTGATGTTTCCGATTATTGTGCCAGCCAATGTGGTAAATTTGCAGGTACCTAAGCGCCTTAGATTGGTTAGCATGTATTAAATATATTCAAGAGACTGAAAGCCGTCCGACAGTCAATAGCTTCAATAAATCTACGGCCGTTTCTTCTCCCGGGGTTTGGCTTAGAATTGACCAAGTCTAGTCTAGTGCCTGTGGTCGGGTTTTATGATAATGGAAGGCGGCAGCGTGACGAAAATATGGTGTAGCGTGATCCGACAGCATGAAAAATAAAATAAAAGTAAAAAACAAAAGTGGGAAATAACGGAATCAATTCTCAGACGACACAAATTCAAAATGATCTCCAATGTTCAGACGGATCGTCTCTCTCGTTTGAACGAACGAGGTGGCTAGACATGTTGGTTGAACGATAACTTGCAGCGCAAGAAACATTTACCGCCTGTGCGTGCAATCTGCCATCCAATGCACGTGGCGTGGGATGCCTTGCCTGTTTGCGTGTACGCGTGAACTGAAGGGACATGGAGATGGCATGGAGTCCAAATCTTGAACAAGTCCAAGTTCTAGACTAGACTAAACTCACAACCTTGAACGAGGTTGGCTTGAATCCATGGAACTGGCTCACCGCATACTTTCAAGATCCATCGCGTCGGAATCGAGCACAAGTACAAGATGATGGCTACAGTCGCACGCGCGGCATTGTGCAACGTCTGCCGGCTCTTTAGGAGAGGTCAATCAATCGACTCAGAGGGAACAGGAGCCCAGCTGCTCCCCTACTGTAGCATGCTGGCCACAGCAGGAATGCTGTGCCACCCTACCTCCAATCGCGACCAGCTGGCTACCTTCAACTGAGGAAGTTCGCTTACGATATAAGCAATCTGAAATTTGACTTAATGGCCAAATGCAAATGTCGGATGAAGTTTGATTACTGATGCCGGATGATGTGGTGAAGGAAAAAAGAATTGGGAGGATGCAAGAATTGTGGTCCTCGGGCGCAACACTGAAGTTTGGTCCTGGATTCTGTCTGCCCAAGTAGAGTAAATTTGAGACGAATAACTACCCCCCGCTTGTTTCCTGTCCAAGTTGCACTGGCAGCAAAAACAAAAGCAATGCTTCATTATTTTTCTAGGCTATTGATTGAATTAATTCGCTCTTTCCGTGGTAGGGGTCAGAACAATTGAGGTCATCTCTTACGCGGTCAATCGCAGGCCAAGTCTATTTCGGGGCGGAAGGCGCGGGTTCACCCCCACCCTGTATCAACGCCCTAATTTCCAGGCACCGAGTGAGGTACTGCAAGGCAGGTGCGTGTCATCTGCCCGAATGTGAGATCTTCCCGCCGGATTGATTCTGCCCCACGAAACCTAGTGGCATTTCAGACCATGAAAGTTCTGTCCAGAAAAATCGTAAACTACGGGAATGCATGGAGGAATCTTCCATCCACTAGCCAGCCTTGCTGGCATCGCCCAACACTTTCATTTTACCTTCAAGCCAGCTTCTTGTGCCCCGCCATTCGCTCGACAGAAGGACGGGCCCGTTAGATCAAACTTTTGACATCCCGTTGTTTTGCGGCTGTCTGCTTGCACCAGCGCGTTTCTGAGCTTCCGTTACAAATCTAGTTTTTCCGTTTACGTGTGGCATCCCGAAGTCAATCCTGCCAAGGAAGCTCTCGCTGCGCCATACCTTACTCCAATCTGAACAGACCAGCCAACTAGCCAGATGTTCATCACTTTGTGAGCCCAAGTACGGGCGTATCCACTCGTCCTTCCGCGTCTGCAACGCGACACCCTAATGCGCCCTAGCTACCTTTGAGCGTCTTTTTTTCTGTGTTCATATCGGCCCCTACGGCATATTTGGGGGACTGGCTGAGTGACTCCTTGTCAAACCACACCTCAAAGCTCACCATAGTCGATCGCACTACTCACCGGGATTACCCATGTTTCCGACCCTGATTGCAAGTGCATTTTCTCCCGGATGCAACCAATGATTGCCTCTCTTATCGCCACTGCCCCCTTGGAACGAACCCGGCCCAGAAGCCTGACCGTGGTACAAGCAAGGGCCACTGTAGATACTTTCAGGATACCTAATGTCTACCTTCGAATCTTGTTGTGAATCCACGTGACACATACCTTTGTCGGCTCTGAGCAAGGGTACGAGGTTCTTGTACGTGTCGAGTACTCTCTGAGTTGCTCTAGGCCTATCCGCTCGAAACGTTGCCTTTTTTTTCGCACCTGTGAGAACACAGGCTTATAGATGGTGGCTTGAACAGGGGTGGGACATCTCCATCAAGTATATGGTTGGACCCTTCTGCCCTCGCCTCGAGCGCCCAGCAGTTCTTTTTCCCTCTGTTCGGTGTTCTCTTGCTTCGATAGAATTTATAGCTTCTCGGCTGTCTTTGGTTGAAGAGACAATTTTCATCTCCTCAAAGACCTTCCTCCATACCTGCTCTGCTAGCCTCACGGAACTGCTAGCGCAGACCGTCTTCCGAACAAGGCCTTTTTCAGTCTCACTCTTGTCAATAGCATCACCTCACAACCTTGAACAACCTTGGACTTCAGCAGTCGAAAATCCAATAGATCATATCCCAGTCAGTTTAAACCCGCGTCTAGTCATCCCTCACCAGGAAATTTGTTATTATGAGGCGTCGGGAAACGAGGGAAGATGAGAAGAAGCAAAGGTCTCCTTGAGCGGCAGGGTTCGGTTTGGGAAATTGGGCACCGCAGCGCAACCCACTAGATGCCCTTCCGTGCCGTCTGCCAAGTGGATTTTAAGCATGCCTAAGCGCCTCAAGGGAGCAAACGCAGGGAGACCCTCGAGGCTGAGCGACGCGAAACGAACATGGCGTTTGATCGATAATTCCTCGGGTTCAATCGATTCGTTGATTGCCCGGCGACCGGCCAAATTGGCCCAGGGAGGAGACGGTTGAATGGATGGAGGGACCTGAACGAGAGGGAAACATGCGGCCTTTTTGAGCCAAATCCTTGCAATAGATGTCCTGGCTGACATATTTCTTGCGTTATCGCATCGCAGAACTTGTCATTCGCGCGATCGCGTTTCGATCGAGTGACGCGCAAAACAAGAAAGACCCTCACCAATCCTAGGGCTGATCGTGCACACCATACACAAGTACCATACGGCACGTACCATCGACCATCGTCTGCCGGGCGATCTGCGTTCGGCAGCTAGCAAGGGGTCCGTCCCGGATCTGTCAGCTCCACCTTGCATTCATACGCAGAAAGAAGTCCACAGCAACCAGTCGGAGTGAATACGGAAGGAAATAAGGTATGAGGGAAAAGAAAAACTCTGCCCGTTTGGGGAGAAGGAAAAGTCCACCAGAACTCCACTAACGGTCACAAAACCAAAAGATCTTGCGTCTACATCGTTTGCTTTTCTTTCTTCCACGGTTCTGGGTTATTGAAAGTAAGAGAGCAAACACGGTAGTTAGCGTGGGGAGTTGGATGCACGAGACCCAGGTATGACCTTGCAAGTCCCGCAGATGCCTACTGTTCAGCCAACCAAGACGTCCCGATCCAATCCCTGCTCTCTTTTCTTGGATGCTGACACCCCCTCCACCCACACCCCATTTCTAGTCACTTAGAAGCACGCCGTCATTGCCAAGGATTTGACCACACTCCTCCTCCTTCGGAGTGTGTCTAAGAGCGACACAACTGGTGCGTTTCTTTGTCATTTTCCAACCCTTCCAAATTTTTTATCTTTTTTCTTTTCTTTATATATATATATATATTTTTTTGTTCTACTTGCCCTCTAGATCCGGACCTGCATCCCCTGTGAAGTTTGTTGCTCTCTCTCCCTCTATCCTGCCCTTATCCTCGTGCCCTGATCAACCAGACTACCAATGAATGACATGAAAGTATTGCTTTTTTAGGGCGGGCGACGCGCCTCCCACGTCTCTCTGCGGGTTTTACTTTCTTTTTCACGATTCCCCTCTTCCCTCCCGTTTGCCGTGCCTTAGCTCGTGAGTTACAGGCGGATAGATGTTTTTGTGGCTACAGTACGAGCCCTTGGAAATTGTTGGGCAAATGTTTCTATTGATCCTTCAATACCGGTTCTACCTTTACCTCCGGCTGACATCTCCACCTCTTTCTTGCCGCCCTCATTTTCACCAACCCCCCCTCCCCTCACCCTCACCGTCGAGTCTAGTCTAGTGGTTATCTATGTCCCATGACGGTGATCGGCCATCCCCACACCTCCATCCTTGCATGCCTGCATCCGCCTTTGTGAATACACCCTTGCAGCGGAAAAAGTTGTTCTCTGCTTGGCCCTGCTACATCCCACGGGCCGTGCTCGTATACCTTCTCACCCGTCCATTTCCAGTGCTTGCAACCGTTAGTTCAACGTCACCTGGTGAAAAAACTAGGTACTGTCTTTCAGTTTCTCCTGGCAACTATGGTCAAACGGAGGCGGCAAGGCACGCGTTCATTCCGCTACTTTCCTGTACTCCACACTCATGGGGCAGCACATTTTTCACAGCGAAGGGATTCGGGAAAGCAAGACACAGGGAGGCGACGGGGGAGGAACGCGAACGCGTTTTCCACCACTTTGACCTCTCTATCAACGCCTCCTTCGCTTGACTTCATCCCTCCCATTTTCCCTTTCTAGCTTGGACTACAGCAGATCGGATTGAACATCGACCTACATCTCAAGGCGGTGCCGCTGGTATCCCGTTCTTCCCACCTCTCTTATACATCAACTCGCCATCAGTGGTTTTGTCAGGGCACGCAACACCATCCAAGTTGCCACCCTAGTTGCTCATGGCTTTGGCTGGTATTTAAATTTTCAGAGTGCGTTGCTGGATTGAGCGAGTGTCTCGTCCTGCTCCTTTTGTCTTGCACATCTCGCTCTTTACCTTCTGCAACAATCCTTTTGAGCCATGACAGCATCCTCTGCTTCCCTTGTTCTTCCACCACCAGCTCCACTTGTTTACCATTGACAACGTTCATCTCATGTTAAACATATTCCAAGTTGTACTGACGCAAAGAACCGAATCAGCATACCACTGGGTATCTGCATGCAGGTTTGGACAGCGGCTGTGGTCAGGAACCATATCGGTTAATTTTCCCTATCCAACCAGCAGCGTGCTTGCTTGACTCGCGCAATCTGTTTCGGCAGCACATAATCAACTTCATTCCAGCGCTCGATGCCCAGGAATGTCAAGGTACGAGACTCTTTGCCTAGGAATTCCGCACGTCTCCCTGTTTTTTTTTTCTGCTTCTCACATATGCTGCTATCTACGCGATGCGGCATATGCAAACTGCGTCGCTTCCCAAGACGGGTCTCAGATGGATAGCCAATCACTAGCCAACTCGTAGCAGAACAGGGGTTCCTTTTGCATCCTACTTCTTGAAAGAGCACAGATGACTTGGGTGGTTGCTAACCTGGCAACAAACAGACAGTCTCGGTAAAATTAAAAGACATATCAACTCAGACGGTTCACACTTTCCCGCACCGAAACCTCCTCACATCATTTGTGTCGAGCACTTCCCGAAACATTTCATCTTGACTTGTAATCCTCCCAGTCGTCACTGCGGCCTGTTTGACCACGACATTAGCAGCTTTCCTGCAGATACCCTTCAACACAGCCTAGATGTCGTCAACACGATTGGAACAACTCTCGTACAAGTTGTTCGAGGTAGGTTCAAGTTCACAACTAGCGCACATTGACATACGATGTCGTTTCTAATATTTTGAATTTTCCAGCCTGGATACCACAATCAACGACCTATTATCGTTGATGAAGAACTCCAGTCGCCCGATACAGTGACATTAGCATACGAGGAGGAGGCTGCGGCGAGGGCCAACGGAGGTGGTCTCTCTGTCTCCATGTCTGCATACAAATCTCAGCAACCACAAGTGCACGGTAGGGCATATCTTTGATTTTATTTGATATTAGATCTCTTGAATGTCTAGTTCTCTCCCGGTTTTCGGGGATTTTACAGATTGAAGCTGACACTAACTATGCTACTCTCTGTGTCGTTCTCAGCATTTACAGAATCTCCTTACTCTCAGTTCTCGCCGCAATCTTTCGCCAGCCAGCCGACAGATCACGCAACACCTCAGCAAATCAACAACATCGCCTTTGCTTCAAACAATGGCGCACACACAGCAGCATATGGGCCCAGCTCTCCGTCCGACAACGGGGCTGGAGGGGATGTCACAGTGCTTTCGAGACATCCTGCAAGTGGACCTGTCGGAACAAGAGTTACGTTGAGTGTTTCGAGCCCAGCGGACTTGACGGCGAGCACATCGTACGTTTGCGTCTCGTTTGGATCCCAGCGATGTCCGGCTCAGGTGTGCAAGAAAGTTGAGAACAACGGGAGCTGGGTTTTCACCATCTCGGCAGTAGCTCCGCAGTTCTTGCTTACACAATGCAACTCACCTAGCGACGTGCCCTTGACGATTTTTGTCGATGTAAACGCGGATAGCATGGCGCGCGTGGTGGGAGGAGGCAGCTTTACATATCTCCTCGAGGGCGGGTCGCATGGACATAGTGGGCAGCTAGCGGGGAGCCATGGGTCAACTGGTGACTTGGGTCAGCGGCACGAGGACACCATCGTCAAGGGCCAAGGCCAAGCCCACGTGGATTCTCAGGGCAATGCCACGCCACCACGGTCAAGCCAAGGCCAGCATATCCAACAACAAAACCAACAACAGCAGGCGTCGCACTTGACCGTCAGGACGTCAGGCATTTCCAACCCAAATGAGCAAGACCAACATGACCAACATCAACAACAGCAGCAGACCCACGACGAGCATCAGTTGCAGCATGACGCCCTTGCATCCGATTCGAGTACAAATAACTACGGATACTCCGCTGCCGGCGTTGCAGCGCCCGAGGCGCAATCAATTCCCTCTCAGGTACAACATCTGCAGAACGACATAGCCGCCGCCACTGCGGGATACAATCAGCAGGGAGGCAACGATATGCTCAGCTCCTACAGGACACGGTCATCTTATCTTGACCACAGCTACCGGCCGTCATCAAGCCTTCGTCAAAGCGCTGGGTCTACCTGGACCCCCGCCTACGGCAGCCAGGATGCTACGGAGCGCTACGACTACGGCCGCGAAACGACAAACGCCCTGGCCAGGCCGACGATGATGTCAGCATCTCCTCGGGTATCGCACCAAGGTCAGCATTCCCGCGTGTCGAGCGGTCTTGTGCGCACCAGTCACCTTTCCGCAAGCGCTCAGCAGCTAGGCATGGGTTACTCTGGCTCGTGGGGCGTGCAGAAGGCGCAGCTACACATCAGGGGAGGCACTACAGCCTTGGATTCCATGATGACGGAGCGCTGGACGAGTGAAGAATGGACCAACCAGCGGCGCATCGTGCTGTTCACCAAGAGACACAATGGGCCCAACCTTCACATCGACTTCCGCCCCGTGTCGGTTTCAGAGCGGCCCAGTAACTCCATCTGCATCAGCTGTATATACTGGGCACGGGGACCAAATGAAAGAGGGGAATGCTATGTCACATCGGTAGACACCATTTATCTCTTGGAACGCCTGATCGAGCCCCTGGCCACAATGGGTAAGTTTGGAGTCGAAGAGAAGAACCGCATCAGGCGCAACTTGGAAGGGTTCAAGCCAATCACAGTCAGCAAGGGAAAGCCCGAAAGCGAGGAGTTTTTCAAGCTCATCATGGGCTTTCCCAATCCCAAGCCGAGGAACATTGAGAAGGACGTCAAGGTATTTCCCTGGAAGGTGCTGGGGCCTGCGCTCAAGAAGATTGTGAGCAAGTACAGCTTTGATGCTACAGGAACTTCTTGCAGTCCATCAATCCCTCCGCCACACTCAGCGCCCCTCTCACACCTCCTCACTCCAGTCAGTCTTCCTGCTGTCTCGTACTCAGGGCTGTCGACAACGCCCATCTCTGCCACAACAGCCACGGATCCCACTTTGGCTTCTGGATACGTCAGCATGGCCACGCACATTGACAATGGACTTCCAAGCCCCCGGTCCCTGCCAGGGAGCTCCTCTTGGTCCACATCAACAGCAACCTACGTACCACCCAGCAGCAGGACCTTGTCGCCGCCCATGAAGTCGCATAGTCCGCAACAGTCGAGCTCTGGTCTAAGAATCTCAACGCTACCTGGGGTTTACGATTCGCGGGCGGGACCTGTCAGTGCCCCAGCTTACGCTTTGTCTAGCCATCAAACCCACAGTCATGTCACCAGCCCACACCATCATCATCACAACTCGACTGGTGGGGGGAACTCTGGAAGATGGGATCCGTATGACAGCGTACCGACATCGGGCCCCTACTCAGTCGCTGTGGCCAACTCAACGTATCCAAGCCTGGTTCATCATGCACACTCACATGGAGCACACGGTGGAGTTTACGGGGCTTCTGCATATGCTGGTGACGCCGGGCAGCGTCATTAAGATACCCGAATCCTTGTGCATGCCGGAGCAGACGCAGCCAAGCTCGCAGCTGACTTGCCGTGATAACAACAACGTTGTCGGGTTATTATGGGTTGAGGGTTCTGGAGAAGCAAACCAGTGACGGGAAGGAGGGGGTGGGGCGTGCTTGAAAACAATACCACCTATAAGATCTCCCCGCAGACCATTAGGGAGGGGTGTGCTTGATGGCAAGTGGCAGTCATTTTCGGTGCGGAAGGCGGCGTGTCGAGGCCTGTTCATGAAACGAACAGCCCGGCCCCGCGTGAGTCTTTTTCTTGTTGCTTGTTTTTCTTTTTTATGGAGCGGCAAACTTGGGGGTTTGATTTCCTCTGGCGTTTGGGATGGGTGGTATATTGTGGTTCCAGACTTGCATTTCTTGCACCGTTTTGTTTTTCTACTTTCCTTTTACCCCTTTGACTTTCATATTGTCTGGAAGCCACCACTTAGACTGCTGGCTGGTTATCTTTTTTTCTTATTATTATCAGTACCTTTGCCTTTTTTTTTCTCTTTTTCTTTTTTCCTGTCTCTTTTTGGTCATCATCCATACCTAAATTATCACATTGGCTATCCTTTTTCCCTTTGTCTTGTTTATCTATCCTATCCCCGCCCATAGAGGCCCGGCCCAGAATCATCATCCTGTTGGTCATAATTATTCGTCATATACCCCTCCCCTGTTTTCGGCTTCTTTCCCCGGTTTTCTCATTGGAGAACGTGGGTACATCATTCACAAGGCGGGCATTCGGCAAGACGGCGATCTCCCATGCATAGATACATCATAATCTCAAACCTTAGTTTACTTTGCTGTGACTTCAGTGACTACTCGTGGCTGTCGATTTGTCTGTTTTGCTTCGGTTTATCTCTTTTTTTTTCTTCCTGTATTAATTTGCTATTGTATGCTTGGACAAGACGTGTTACCCTCCGTGTGATGCTTTCAAATGTCAACCGGTGACTTTTTGACAAAGCAAGCATATATATGGCCTTGTTTTGGAGGGGCAAAGGGTAGAAAAGTGAAGGTGACAGAGGAACGGAGGAATTAAGAAGGCAAGTGGGGTGATGGATGGATAGCTGCATGTACAGTAGCATGCAACGCTGTATGGGGTTGGTTGCATGCATGGTGGGTGGGCGGATGGTGATCACCTGGTGTGGCGCAGGCCAATGAGGGGGACGACGGCACTAGTTGCACTAAAAAAGCACATCGTTCCACATCACCACCCAACAACATAGACCCTTGGACGCTTTTTTTTTTTTTTGTTAGGAGGTACAAAAGGGCATTTAGGCGCAAGGCGGGATCGACCATGGGTGGAGAGGGGAAAGGGTCGGTCGGTCGTTTGATGTTTTACACAAGGGAAACAAAAGGTCCATGTAGCAGTTTTTGGTCAGATTCTTCACGAACTCGTCTCGGCAGGCCACCCGCCTACTCTACACTGCGCTCGGGAGCTGTTTGACCGCGGGGCGGCCCCCTTTCGAGCCTTGATTTTATCTACCCGTTCTTGCCGTTGTGGCTGATCCCTGCACTCAGTCACCAAAAGCCAGGGATGGGGGGTGTATGTGTATGGGTAAGTAGTCCTAGTTCATGATAACCTAGAAATACTTGAATTTGACATGAAGAGAAGACGACCATGGAGGGTGGATGCCTTGCTCTATCTCTGTCCCTCTCTCATTCCCCCCGTCTCTCGGTCTCCTTGACCACCCCTCCATATCCAAGACAGACTTCGGCACTGACTTGACTGAGTAGTCTTGTCGGACCACGCGTCAATGCTACTAGTTACGATTGGTTCGTCCAAACCCACATTATTTCCACATTTCCCGTCTCCTCACCTCCGTCCTTTTCAAACCTATATAATCCTAATGAACAAACTCTGTTTAATATATGACTTTTTTAAATGTTGTATGTCCCTTGTCGCGCAATAGCGCGGGTTGCACTGAAAAAGCGAGAGGGCAAGGGAGAGGTGGGGCACCATCGCATCCGAGAAATGTCGTCTTCCTGCGGAGAGATTGGTCCAACGACGTGCATGGGATTTGATGCACGTCTCAGAGAAGCATACCTCGTACCACTTCTGACTAGACCTTAGTCCATCATTCTCTGTTTTTTTTTTTGAAAAAAATACCCTCTTGCGTCTGCATCATGCATGCCGTGGGTTGGGGTAGACAAGAAAGAATGAGGGACCGAGGGGTGGGACAGCAAGGACGTTGAGAGAGAGAAAAACCGTTGGATGGAAAAAAAGGATCCCACACCTAAAAACGAAAAAAAGGACGCTACTGCATAGTATACATGCACCGATTCGCAACACGGGACGTGCCCAGCTGCCTGCATTACGCATGTCATCTGCGTCATCCGCCCGCTTTTTCTGCTGGGTTTCTTTTACTTGTTTCCCGTTTGGTGGTTGCAACATTTTGTCCATGTTTTCTTCTCTGCTCTCAAAAAGTCCCTTGACCTCTCCCCCTCCCCCGCTCCGCATTTTCCCTCATCTTCCCATATATTTGCCCCCGTGGATCCTAGAAGCCTGATAGGGCAGATTTCAAAGACAAGGAGGGGGGGGGAAACACGAAAATGTGATGACAGGAGCCCCCACCTTTGATTTTGGGAGGGGGAGCATTGTCACTGCTGCCGCTTATCTATAGTCTAAGGCAGTGTGATGAGATCGCAGGCAGTTGTGCCCATGCTACTTTAAGTCCGCGGCGGAGGCTACTGGAAGGCTTCCTGTCAGGGTCGACGACGGCGTGACTGGCTCTACTGGGATCTGGGTCTGGGTCTGCGAGTGATTCGGGGGAAAACAAAACTTGTGTTTCCAGATCAAGATCTCCCCCGACGACCAGGTCTTCTTAACATTTCCTCACATGACTGATTTGTTACCATCCGTTGCAGAACTGAGAAGTGATGGTCGGGACTAGAACGGGGGGGAAATGTCCTGCCTATTTAGGGGGTGGTCTTTTGCGGAGCAGATGGTTCAAGTTTGGTTTGCAATATGGTGCACTTTTGATGACGTTTGATTTTTGTCTATGAGCCTTTCATCTCGATACCCCCCCCCCCCCCCCCCCCCCCCCCCCTTTCCTTTTTTTCTTTTTTCTTTTTATATTTCTCCTACTGTTACACTTCCTCCGTGGAAATGCTGGGTGCACACACAAGTCCATCAGGTCCCCTCATGACCGTCCTCATGGTTCTCTCTTACCTTCCTCGTACCCTCCGTTTGAATTCTCGCCAAGCATCTCTCTGTAGGTCGTGATCATGTCTGATATTCCGGCAGGCCTGTCTTCTCCGGCTGTCTGAAGAAAATTCTCCTATCACTCGGCCAGTTAGTTATGCACGTCGTCGCCTGGATGAACCCACGGGAGAGAATCCTATTAGTCGAAGACTCCACCTTTTTAGCTATCATGTCCAGCAGGATGTGAGCTGCAAGTGCAGGGGGGGGCTTTGTACTTTAGTGCCTTTGATGACAGTTTAAAATGTAACATGCCTTTTTTTCTGCTATATTTTCTTCCTAAGCATAATGCAGCTTGGTTTCCATTGTTGTCTGGTTTTCTCCGCCGTGGGAGACAAACCATGGTTTTGAAAAATGGGTCGATCAAACCATGGAAAATATATACGAAACAACGCTCGAGTGTTACATTGTGGTGGCTAGACCAGTCTTCTCAAGAACGCCACACGCCACAATGTCATGGGGTTTTCAAAGGCGGAAGCCTGGGACTCGGAGGTGTGGCTTGGGTTGCGTCTTGTCTCTCCCCCACATTTTACTACCCGTTATGAATTATAGAAAGGATTCCATGAGCTGTCCTTGTGGCACTGCCGAGTGCTTTTATTGGCTCGAGCCATTGAGCAAGTGTACGCGTCCTGATGTCTTCTCCCAGACACTCTCCTCTCTCCCTGTATTGCCTCTTGGACATATTATCGGAGGCCTCTCTGATGTACTTTTTTTCTTTCTCTTATTCTTCGTATGTCTGAGTTTTTATATGTGAGCCAAGGAGGGCAAACAGGCTCTATACAAGACCTCTCCACAAATAACGCCATTAACCTGCGGGTCTAGCCGACCCCTTTGATGGCGGTGTGAATTTGGTTAGGCGAATGGGGAAAAGTGACTCATCACTTCCCCTCTCGATGCCGTTTTATCTATCTCTGGGCATGGGGATGGCGAGCCTATCACTTTTGATCACAGGATCAAGATTTCCGATACGATTGCTTAAGGAGGGGCTCTGCCTTCTCTGTCGCCCAGGTGGACCCTGCTATTTTTCTCTTTCTTTAAATGTCGACGGGTAATACAAGAGAGGGTGTGGTGCTTTGAGAGAAAAAAAAAGGAAAAAAAGAAAAAAACAAGAGTTCCACGTCTGTTTAAACCTAATGATTGAATTTCGGCCTACATGCCTTAAGATTATGGGGCCTATGCTCCCATGAGACGTTACTGTCATGCAGCAGGTCAGTCTAACAGTCGATCGAGATGATGATGGCGGTGATTTGATGGTCATGTTACTTTTTTGTCATAATTAAGCAATGTCGCTGATGGTGTTTAATTGACAAGGTTTCAAGGGGGACGCGTTCTAGCAGTCAAGGTCTTCAATCAGTCAAGAGTTGGAGAGTATACATTACCGTCTGCTTGCTCTCGCTTCCATGTAGAAATTCACATGGGAAGATGAATTATAAACTGCCTTATGACAGACAAAGCTCTCATCAAATGACCAGTTGATCCTTTTAACTCGATGATCTCGTTGAATATCGTCCCGAGTGACAAAGAATGCTTCATACCGACCGGGGCTATATCACTGGCTCGCTCACCTAGAGTGTCGCACGTTATGATCCCTGACTGATAAGCTGAATAAAGAATTCTTCCATCCCCATACCTGGTGAACTGGCTATTTGCGTTTGATAAATCAGATTCTGTTTTCAGGAGTCGAGGCGAGAATGGACGTACATCTTGAGATTCATGCTCAACGACCGAAAATACATTTAACCTGCAAGAGTAGCAATGAACAACCAGGGGCTAACAGACCATGACAGCAATTCTCGCCAATAGGTTTCTCTGAAAAGACCTTCCCTTAGTAAAAGCCTGCCAAGGCATGCCACAAAAGTACAGTACATTATGTACATAGAAATAAAGCCCGACGACCGACTTTAAGCAGTTAAGCGATGTTGCCGTTTATGTACCGTCGCTGGTCTTAGCTGTTTTATTCAGTGGGGGACACAAGGGGGCCCAGGCCGGTCTTGCTCTGATGGGCGGTCCGACTCTCACCATTATAGGTACATCCATCTGGTCGGTGCGCATTGCCATTCTACCGACCGGACCTCGGAACCCCATTGAAAAGTCTGGGCAGCGGGGCGGGTCTTAATGCGAGGCTTCTACATTGGCTGGCGTCTATTGTGGGCTTGACACCTGAAGCGCGCTTACAGAGTCATGAATATACATACACCTTGTGCCCTGTTTCGCTACCTTGTTTTGGACGGGCCACCTTTGAATCACATGAAAGAAAGAAGCAAAAAAAAAAAAAAAAAAAAAAAAAAGAATACAGCAAGTGCAGCTCTAAATGTAATTGCGTGGTCAAACTTTGGTCCACCATGATGCTCCGCTATCCAGGAGTTGCTGGTTTTCAAAAGCCGTCAAAGTAGAAAGGCAAGGCTCAGATGGTACCACGTACTGTACTGTACATTTCGAGTCATTTATTCAACATGGTGGCTCGTACATCCGCCTCTGCTTTGTCTGCCAAGTTACCAAACAGTGTCAAAACCGGCTAGGGTGATCCCCCGTTGATAGAGATCTTGACGTTCAGGGGAGACCCTCTAACCCTCGCTTCATCCCTTCTACCGCCAACAAAACCCACGGTATTCTTTCATGGTATGTCCTGTTCGGCTTTTCGGCACCTTTGACAGGCCTTTAATCGTCCGAAACAGTTTTGGCATGCAACTTCTAAACTTAGAGACGACAGCCACTAACCAACAGACAAGCTAAATATGGATTCTTCAGGGGAATTGCTTTGTCGAACTGACAACCATTCCATATCGTGATCCTCGTATGCTTCGGATGCTTTGACAATCGCTTCGCCTTGGGCGACACTTGGCAGCCCCTTAACCGCTACTAAAATTATCCTGTTTGTAATGTAATTGCAACATCGTGTGTATTACAACAAGCGAAGAACATGTAGATTTTTCAGTTATAAATATGTTGTCTGGACATCTCTTCTGGTCTGCTTTGTTTTCTCTTCCTTACCACCATCAGCTTCTACAGCCAGCCTTCACTACCTTTTCATTTTCCTCCTTTTCCTTGAGTATTTTCCTTGAGTCTTGTTTTCCTTGCTACTCTTGATTTCTCTATTTTCATATCTCTCTCGTCACTCTTACGACTTTTTCCCTGTCTTTTGCTCTCGTGTGCGATACTATACCCACGTCTCTTTTGAAATCTTTTGTCTCTCTTGTTTTTTTGTCTCTACAAACCAACAAACCGTCAACATGCAGTTCAAGGCCGTCCTCGTTCTCGCCTCGGTCGCCTCGGTCCTGGCAGCACCCACCGCCATGCCCGCCGACTCGGTCGACGTCTACAACACCGCGCCCGGCGCCGAGGTGGCCGAACTTGAGGCCCGCCAGACGGCCAAGGAGCAGATCACGGCCGCCATCACCGAGGCGGTCAAGGACGCCGTGACCGCCCTCGCCGCCAAGGGTGCGCAAAAGGGCGCCGAGTTGGTCAAGAGCATCACCAACTGGACAAAGGCCCGCGAGGAGTTCACAAAGGCCACCGCCAACGAGATGTGGGAAGCCCAGACCGACAAGGCCACGTATCCGGCCGCCGTCTGCTACAACATGGGCTACAAGGCCGACGGCGCCGTCGGCAAGATCAAGGTCGACCTCAAGTCTGGCGCGCTCAAGACCGACTACGACTGCTTCTACATGCCTGGAAACTCCGTCTTCAAGGCAAATGGCGATGGAGGCTACATCAACTTGGCCATCAAGTCCGACAGCAACCGCTGCAAGTATGACAGCAAGGCCAAGATCCTCACCTGCAAATAAGCGGTTTGAGTCTGCTGGTCCTTTTGACACTCGTCTCGCTCTTGACGCTGAGTGATAGGGTGTGCGGCTCTTCGTCAACACTTTGTTGTTCCTTTTTCAAGAAGCTGATTTTTCGAGCATTGATTTATATCTCGGGGCATTTTCAAATGGGGTTTTGCATCATCGAGCAGCATCCCAAGGGAGTTTTATGATTTTTTTTGGAGGGATTTTGCATTGCGACCTTGGGTCCATCTTTATCGACTTTGCATTGTTTCGGAGGATTTGCATTTTTGTCAAGTTTTTGGGTAGCATCTGAAGGGCTCTGGCTGTGGTTAGCTGTGGGTTTTTGTCTTTCGCTTTAGCTTTGGGGGTTATTCTCTCGACTTTTTAGGCCAAACTGGCTTCCTTCTGGGGGTTCTGTCCTGCAGATCTCTCAATAAATAGAATGGGCAATTGCTCTTTCACTTAACTGGCCTTATTGTCTATATGCTCGTGACCAATTGTATACTCGAGCATTTCTATCAATAACGGCTATGATGCCCGTGCTTACTTGCTTTGATCCATAACCAACAATTGACCTGCCTATGCTTGTTCAAGACGATTTACACCTATCACTATCACTACGTTCTCTCATTATCTACCAGAACAATTCAAGACCGGACCAAAATAATATTAATACTCGCGCTATCGGTCATGGTTGCCTAAACTAAACTTTGTAAACTTATTTTCCTAGACTAGACTACTTTGAAAATCGTCAGATGATTCTCTAAAACCAATGTGCTCCGTCCGTGTTAATTTACAGACTCTGATAAGCATAGCGGTCAGATACATAACGATATGGCTTGGCCGTGAGCTCCAAGGGTGATGTTCATTCTTCGATCTAGTCAGCCGCGTGTGATAAGAATGACTCCATGATGAGAAGTGTAAGCAAGTACAAAAAACTTGGGCTGTATTGGATTTGTTCGAAGTCCTTCATAAGCTGATGAAGATAGATGGCGGGTAATGTTTGTCGTACGAGATATCTTAGGCGTCTGTTTTCTAGTAAGAATATACATGACGGTTACGTACGAGCCTGTCCCTTTATTCACTGGCTCGTGCGATATTTATATTAAAAGTCTCGGGTGCGGCACTCTCCCATTTGTACAAAGCTACTTTAGGCGGCGGAAACTGTCATCAATACATTGAATGGCCCAGGACCCCGTATCTCTGTTACTGAACTATATGGCCGCCCGGAGTGCGATTACGACTGCTATTCCAACATGAATACTTGCTTTTATGACATTTCGCTTACTTAGGAGCATTATCCAGTACTATCGTGAGGTTATACACAAATTATTCTCATGATTGATAAATATATATTCATTGGTGTCTTGCAGCCGGAAGTCTGATAGCTCTACTATTATCGACAGACGGAACATGGTAGCATATGTGAGCTCGAGTCAAATCATGGAGAGGTGAGTTGAAACAAGAGGAATCAGTTAACTAGCCTAGGTATATATCAAAATCAAAATCAAAATCCGTATCTGATGCACCAGAACGCCAGAAACACATGCTACCCAGCCCAAAACACAAATCCATTCGCCACCTGTACAGAAGAAAGAAAGTCGAAGGGAAAAGAACTCCATAAAATAGCAACATATACTCTCAACGATACGTTTGGGTCCTGGAGGGCAAGCCAAACATCTTGTCCACGACTTTTGATGAAGCCTTGTTATCCTTGATTCGCTGAGCCATCTCCTTGTTTTTAAGCTTCTCCCCTTCGTTTTTAATATCCTGCAGGTCTAGGTTTTGCTTGACCACCCTGTTAGTTGCCTTCATTGACTGGAATTTGCTGTAGGTACTCAGAGGATCCTTGTACCATGGCATGCTCTGCCTGTTAGTAGTTGCAGGATTCGAGTTTGGCAAAGCATTGGTGGCGGGGACCGGTGGGAGCATGTTGTTAGTGCTCGTCTTTGTTAACCCTGTCGAGCTCGGCAAGCCATTGCCGCCGAGGGGCGATGGGGGCATATTATTAGCACCGGGGATACCGAGAGGCTTACTGGAGCCTTGGTCGTTAACAGGACCGTCAGCACCAAGGTAGTCAGGATCAGGATAGTCAAGACCATCATCATAGACTTGCTGAACTCTTCGCTTGCTGAGCGTGCTTGCATCGTCGACGGAAGCGCTGGACAAATCCCTCTTTTGAGACTTGCCGCTTCGGAAACTGGCCATCCATTTGTTCCAAAACCGTGGAGTGTTGTGCCACAAGTCTGTGAGCATACCCCAACCCAGACCAACACCTTTTCCGGTCGTCTCTGTGGCGAAGTCCACCGATTTCCCCAGGGTACCCCTATTTTCATCTGGGGGAGCAGCCCGACGCTGGATGACACCGTCCCCAGAACTAGGGAGATTGTAGCCACCGACCGTATCGACAATGGCTGTTGCGCCCAGCTCGCGGGGAAAGTTGGTCGGCGCGGTGGCGACGAGGCATATGAGGGGCAGGAGGATGAGGACGTGCTTGAAAGAATGCATCTTTTGAAGCCCTTTTTTTTGGCTCTTCTTCGCTTTACTGGGAACTATGTCTTGGTTTTTGGGGATGGGGTAATCGGGTTAGCTAGTTAAAATCAGGCAGGCAGTGAACTTAGGGTCTTTTTAAAGTGGAAGCAAGACGAATGGCAAACAACAATTGTAGACAAAACAGACGAGTAAAAACAAAAGAAAAAAGAGCAGTAGTTGAATGATAGAACCGATGTCGCCTTTTCTCCGTGTGTATGATGATGCTGGCGCTGAAGATGATAGCAGAAACGAAAGCCCTGGGAAGTCAAGAAGCGATCATGTTCAGATATACATGTCAATCGCCGAGAAAGGCATCAAAAATCTTACTACACCCGGTTCTGTTAAGCCGGCCTAGTGCTGGCTGGGTGGAGAAATGGAGCCAGGGTGACGGGTAGAAGGAGAGTAAGGCGACACGATGACACTTTTATCAGTAATGTGGATTTTCATGTTTGCTGACTCTGATGCTGACAACCTGTCGCGACCCCAGGGAATCCCTCTGCTCAATTCGCTCGACCCTTAACCTGTCTGTAGCAAATTTGAACCAACAAGACTCCTCATAAAGAAGAGCTGACGGTGCTATACGGCCATCGAAATGATTGATCGCGATAGAGGAAGAAAGAAAAAGAAAAAAAAAAAGTACCTAAACCACGAAGCAAATGATGGAAAGCGCCGTGCAAACAGCGTTGGTACCCTGGCTCGGCGCTCGCTTGGCCTACTACCCCCCAGCGTTGTCCACTCATAACACCGCTTGCTTACTGCTGCTGGATCACACACCACCTTTCCAAGCCTGCTGAGCCACATAAAAGTGGAGTTGTCGAGGTAAGATGAGAAACTTGACCATGTAAATATTCCCGCTTCCCCGCTCTTTGCAAATAGCAATATTAATTTCGCCCCTCACGACGAAATCCAGGTAAAGTCAAGGTTTGCCGCGACTGAAAGAAAACAAAACAAAACAAAAAAAAAAAAAAAAAAAAAAAAAAAAGCACATAACTGGGTCGAGGGACTAGTTCCTGATCGACAATGTTCAGGGTAGTAGTACTGTTGATTCGGAGCTTACTTTACTTACAATTGGCTGGTCGCTTGGTTCCATGCGCCGACCCTGTGTGGTGGAGTACGGGAATCGGCAACTCCCTGCTAGGCGAGACGGGCAGGCAACTTTGTTTCGCAGCGCCTTCCTTCCATCCATCCAATCCCACAGCACCCACCCTACTTACTGCAGCGCACCAAACAGTGCCCAGGTTCAGGACACACGCTCACTAAGCAAAAGCATGGAAGTGAATGTTCACCTTAAACTGCGTACTGAATTCTGCTCTACATGTACACGACATTCAGCAATCCGGTTTTTGACAACTGTTGTTTGGAGTCAAATCACTAGCAGCCAAATTATTTCATGTAAGCTTCATTCAAACGCTCAAACTTGTATAATGTAAAACCAACTCGGTTGCCATTGGAAGCAACTGGCATTTTTACTCAGTATTCCAGCTTCTATCGTCGTTCATCTAGTGGTTCAAACTACACTGTTACAAACTGTCATGGTCAAACAGACTGAAATTGATCAAACGTAGTAATCTGTCACTGTTTTGCGACCTTCATTCCTTCTCAACGTTCATCAGAAATCTCACCATCGCATCCACACATACAGTACGACGCCAAAGAAGTTACTCCGCCAGGCGCTTATTTCTTACCACGCTTGCGACCAGGTACCACTTTGAACCCGGCACCTTGAATTCCACTGTCAGCGCCAGGACTAGCTCCAGGAGCAGTCACCGCGGCGCCACCATTTGAGTTGCCGCCCTTCTTGGCCACCTCGCTCCAGCCCTTGTCCCCACCCGAGCCGGAAGCAGCTCCGCCAGAACCACTGCCTCGGGACGCTCCTGCAGTCTGCTTCTCAATGACACCCTTGTCAGCAAGCTTCTTGCGGCGGACAAACTCCTCGGCGAAATGGCGCCCGTCCATGGTGGTCGAGTTGGCGTAGACAGCATCTGAGATCAGGGTTTGATCGAGAGGGAGAACGAGGAGTGTCGAAGCAAAAGTGTCAACTGTGAGACTGTTAGATCTGACCACCTTCACAACCAAAACTTAATAATTTCAAGAAAACAGAAAGGCGCGTCGGATGCTTACTATCAATGCCACCAGTGATACCACGCCCAAGTTCACGGCGGAGCCATTTGTTGAATTCCTCCATTGCAGCGCCCGTCGAGTCCATCTTGTTCACAGTAGCAGGACTGGCTCGGGCCGAGACAGTGGTCGGCTTGCTAACAGGAGCCGCCGATACCGCGGATTTCAAAGCACCAGTGCTAATAGTGCGAACCTGCTGCGCGGCAGGTCCAGTAGGAATCTTGACCTTGCCACCGGCACCGACGGTAGCCCAACCAGGAGGGGCCGAGACAGGAGCAGGTGCAGGGCCCTGATTAACCTTGCTAGCAAGATCGGCATAGCGCTTGCCCATGCTGTTGCTGATAGTCGCAGCAACAGAGGCCGCGGCAGCTTGCTCCTGTGCGCGAGCCAGACGGGCTTTGCGGACCTCCTCCTCGCGTTGAATCTCGGCAAGTGTCTTTTTCTTTCCGTTGACGGTGCTTGGTGTTTCGGCGGGTGTGGGAGTCGTGCCCTTGACACCTCCACCCACGCTTGGCTTCGCCCAAGGGCTAGTGCCAGACGATGGAGTAACAGGCGAGCCGTTGCCCCAGGTGCTGGTCGTGGGGAGAATGGGAGCCGCACCAGTAACGACCGTCTTCTCCCGCTCGCGGAGAGCAGCAGCTTCCTGCTCTAGGGCGGCACGTCGCGCAGCGGCGGCAGCCAGCTCAGCACGCGCGGCCTTCTTGGCCTCGGCCTCTTGGATCTCCTTGAATGTCGGCGCTTTCTGATCTGCGGCGGTCGAAGCCCACGGCGCAAGCGAGGGAGGGGCAGCCTGCGTAGCCGACAGACTTTCTGGAGTACCCGACTGAGAGCGGTTCATACTGGCAAATTGATCGGGCAAAGTAGAGCGCGTCCGCTGTGCAGTGGGCGCAGCGATGGTAGCTCCCGCGGGAGGCGGGAAGGGCATCAAGGCATCACTCTCAACAGGTTGTGCCTGCTTGGCGGCAGCGGCCTGAGTCTTTTGGACCTGCTGTGTCAGAGAAAGATTGGACGTCTCAGCGTCTTGTTTTGTGCTGTTCTCTTGAGACTTAGCAATATCCTCAATTATCTGGGCGGCGTCTTCCTGCGCTGCAACTCGGGCTTGGAGATCATCATTAGCATTCTCTGAGTTATTCTGCTCACCCGCGGCAGCCTCCTCGGCGTCCCGCTGGGCCCGCAGCTCTTGGAATTCCTTGAGCCTAGCACTGAATGGATCCTGCTGAAGTTGGTCCACAGCCGGAAGCTGGCTGCGATGATTCTCACCAAGAGGAGCAACCAATCCGGCAGAAGTTACGCCACCGGCAGGTCTTTGACCCCCCAGTAGAGTCGAGAGCATGTTGGGCCCTCCCTGTAGATTGGCAAGCATCTGACGTTCCTGTATGTTCAGGTCCTGGGGGTACATGTCGTTGGGGACAGAGGTAAGGCCTGACTGCATGATGCCCTGCGAGGTGGGCTCAAAGTACGAGGGCGTGATTGCGGCTGCCCCGATGTTTCCAATAGGCTGCTGCGTAGGCATGCCAATCGGTGAGCTGATGCTCCCAAAGCTGGGCTGGCTCTGCAAGCTATGGGCACTCGAGTGATGTTGAAGAACGCCAGCGGCGCCAGGCTGCATCCCCATCTTATTGAATACCTGTGAATGTTGCTGTTGGGCCATGAATTCCCGCTGGCGATGCATGAGGAACTGCTCTTCTTGCTTACGCCGCTCCAGGTTGTTCTGCTCCTCTGCGGTCAAGGTTCGCCCAAAGCTAGGGAAGGCACCCACTAGAGGCGGAATGACACCTCGGCTGTCACCGGTAGAGAATGGGCCTGTCTGCGAGGGCGGGCCATGAGCGACGCCGATCTGGGGAACCAGAAAGGGTTCCCGAGAATTGCCAATACGGCGAATCAGTTGACCAAGCGGTTCAAAGTCACTGTCCTCAACTCTCTTGACGCGTAAATCAGGTGTAAAGAAGTTGGCCTTATACCAGTCGTTCATCTCCAATCCGGTGAACGGACCTTGATGGTTACCCTGAGGATCCATGTACACCCACCGCATGCGGTCGGGCATGACCATCTGGCGAGCCTGGGCCTGAGACTGGGGACCGTCAACGGGCGTGTGGAGCGAAGAGAAGAGGTGGCCACCAGACATTCCACCAAATGACTGGGCTGCCGTAGAAGTTAGGCCCGATGTAGGCTCAGCAGTGGTAAAGAGACCCTGAGAGCGCGCAGCGTCAGATGTCGGGAAAAGCTCCTCGAACATTCCAGAGCGGCCTGCCCTCATTGGGCTGTCTGTTTCCCGAGGTTGAGGCCCCGTAGCACTGCGCCCGATGGCACCCAGTGGGTTCACTTGTCGGTAATCGGGGACAGAGTCGGCCAAGGTGTCGTGTTCTGGTTGCTGCATCTGCGCCTGCATCACTGCCGGGAAAAGGGAACCAAGCTTGCTTCCACGGAGCGAACCACCAGCACTGGCAGGTCCAAATACATTTGCAAGACCGCCAAGACCGGGCGACTGAACGTCTGGACCGAACAATGAGCTTCCAAAGGGATTTGCAAACCCAGCCCTTTCGCGATCAGGGGTTCCTGATGTCAGACCGGATGGCCATGCGTTAAGCGGGTTCAGCGTGGGAAATCCGCCTCGGTTGGCTCCAGCACTGGATGTCTGACTGCGGTCACTACCCTCGACGTTTGCGGCCGAGGGAAATCCTCGAGCAATCGCCCCGAAGCCCGAGGGCTGTTCGGTGGGTTGAACATGGCTGTGGCCCGCACCATAGTCCCCAGTAGATCCTTCATCGTCGCCGCGATCAGCTGCAGGACTGCGATAGGGGTTCGTCTCGGGAGTTCCCTCATCCTTTTGGCCTCCTAGACTGAGGTTTGACATGCCATAATCCCCCGCTGAGCCCTTGATAGGCGTCTCAAAAGTACGCTGATTCCCGGGTTGCTTTGGAGAAGGACTAGTTCCCTCTCGCAGGGCGTTTAGGTTGCCGGCCTGTTCTCCAAAAGGGTCGGTATCGGTTCGGGGTCGAGGACGCCAAGAGTCTTTACCGTCAGGAGCTGTCGTCTCGCGCGGCGAGGATACCTCTCCTGCGGCATTGTTACCATCCTTGGGTATCAGGTGGGCTAAACGGCTGCCTCCGGCTGCAGCGAATCGCTTGTCACCTACCGCAGAAGTGCCGGGCATAGAGAAATTGCCGAAACTGCCCATTGGCGAGGAGGCCGACGCAGGACCTGCCGATTGTCCCCACAACGCAGAGGCTGCCGCAAAACTGTTTCCAGAAGACGCAGCACCAGACGTCGTACGAGACAGTCCCCCGAACCCACCTGCACGAGCCGAGTGCGGCTCTCGATTATTTCCCATCGTATCGTCAGATGGCTCTTCGTAGGTCTCCTCTTTTTCCTCCTGGTTCCGGCGTCCGAACCACGACGAGTCGGTACGAGCAAATCGGCCGTTTCCGGTGGGCGAGGCGAGACCGTCGGCGGGAAAAGGACTATTGTCTGTCGGTTGTCGACGTGTCCCGGGGCGCGAGGCGGTGGAAGGCGTGGTAACAAAATTGCTACCATGTGACACGGATGCCTTTCGCCCATTAAGTCCTCCGCCTTGGTGTGTACCATCCTTGTTTTGCTGCGGGGGCTTTACAGGCGAGTTGACATCGGACGCGAACAACTATGGGAGAGCTAGGTATTAGCAGCGTGTGGCAGCGACCCATCAGTGAATCTCGGCGGCCTACCTCTTTCTCTTCCTGTGTCATATCCTGCAGCCCTACAGGCTTTACCGAACCATTCGTGTCCCAACAGACACTTGGATCTTGCGGTACATGATTTTCGTTGGGCTTCCCCCAGTTTCGCATCGACGTGCCATTCACAGGCGCAGGGACCCATCCGGAGACATAAAGTTCCTCCACATTGATCGCACTTTCGGAACTTCTGCTTATCTCCAACAACTGTTCCCGAGTGTAGCGTAGCGGGCCGTCGTAAGGAGCCGCATCGACAGCAGATGGAGGTGCTTGAACTGCAGCACCATCGGTTGCAGGTGTGCTCTGAGCGGTGGACTGGTTGTTGAAAGGAGTTGTGGAGGAGCGACGAAAAGTCATTGTGCCATTGGATGGGCGTCCATCACGTCGCGCCCTGTAAACGATTCAGGTATGGCGTCAGCGTGTGCCAGAAGTAACGAGATAACAGAGAGCGACCGCACGCAACGGTGCGAGAAAAACACGAACCATTCTCCGCTTCCATTTCCGCGACCTTCACGGCTTCCTCTGGGGTCACGGTTATATTGGCCAGCGGCCGCTGATGCAAAGCTTGAAGGAAGTTGAGAATTCATCTCGAATATTTTTGCTCGGGTTAACCAAATTGGCGACTGCACAAAGCCCAAGGGGAAAAAGTTAGCGCTGCAGTTGCGGTGATGAATGTGTATGTCCTAATTGGTCTTTGTCCAGTTTACGGAGGTATGCACAGTCTGACAGACACGTACACGCGAAGCCAAAAATAGATGGTGGACTTTCGTGGGAAGCTAAAGTTTCGCGACGGCTGTAGACAATATGCAGTCGGCGAGATTCGGGCGGCGCCTACGGATTTATGAGGACAAAAGTAGCTGTTTGATGGCTAAGAAACGTAAAGTGGTAATCGAGATGACAGGCTTGCTGGCTATTGCTGGTAGTTTTCGCGACGGACGATGGAGAGTGCTGGCACTTGCTGGGACGAGGAAGAAGCTTTCGATTTGTGCTCTGAAAATTCACAAGAGGTTGACGCTGGACGTAAGTGGGGCCTTTACTCGCGCCTGTGAGGGACGCCATTCGTCAGACAGTGTGGAGTAACAAGCAAGAGACGGCTTTCTCACCTGATTACGCACGTGGCATTTTGAACGATGCACTACTGTACACCATGAACAAGGTTAGCCCAGTTGAGTCAGTTGCAAATCTGCCCAAGAAGCACGTGCTTATCAGAGTAAAAAGAAAATGTTCTCAGCATTAAGGCCAGCAAGGTACATACTTGATTGAGAAAGTAAGCCCAACCAACCCCGCTCGAGGTTAAATCATTAAGGTTAAGTTGAGTGTGCACGCATTTTAACCCTGACGCGCCGGTACGCGCTGGCTTTGTTTCAAGGAGGTGTGTGTGTGGTGGATGGGTTTTCAGGAGTATGTCTGGTGCCTCAATGTCGCACAGCCCACTGTGAGTGATCTGCTGTCCAAATAACTCATGAATTGAAGCATGGTCACCAAGCCAATTTGATTTTATACCTATTCATCACACAAACACTCAGCACACAAACGTCCGGCACAAAACAGACATTACCGAAATTGAGAGGAACATTCTGGACCATATTTCGCTTTGTCGACTTTAGTTCACAGATTGATCTCTACTTTACGATCGAGAAAGGACACATGGTATTGTGACCTGATCGTGCAGTCTGGCTGTCTGACATGTTCAGTTGTCATTTGCAGAGATGATCGATCTCAATGTATCGCCGACAACTCTTGGATTTGAATCCCGATGGTCTCCTTTCTGTCATCAAGATGCACGGCCATATTTATCACTTGACCCAAAATCAAATGGCTAGGAACATTTATGTTCTTAGCCCCCAACTCGTTTTTACGTCGTCGCTTGGCAGTATCTGCGATACAGAGAACTTTTGCCAATCTTCGGTCCCGAAGCTCGGGCAGTCAGCCACCATCTCGGGTATGACCATGTCGGTTTCCCCCGCTCCTGGCATCATCTAAAGGCATTGGATTGCCCGGCAGGAACCGCATTCGGTGGCTTGGGCGGCTCGATGCGGCGTAGCACTGCCTTGGCATGCAGTATAGCCCCCAATTCTTAATTTGTTCGTCTCATTTTTGTGGTTTGACAAGCATTGCCGTGTAGAAGTCATTGCCACTCCCTATTTATCCAGACCCTGATGGAGCTGTAGCCTGCAGTCTACACACCACACTGATGTAGATGTACCAATCCTTTGTGCTATCAATTTTGTATTTTGACCGAGGTTTCGCGGCAGCCTTACAGTAAGTGGCACGCCGCGTGGTTGTGCTCCCGCATGAGCAGTCGCTTCGCGAGCGTCCGGTATAGCACACTACGTTTCGTTCTCTATTGCCTAGAACTCTTGGTTGCGTCTCCCAGCGGGCCCCTGGCGGCTATACACTGCATCGGGCCCGAAGATGCCATCCTTCCATTATATACGAAGACATGGCCTCCCGCGATCCCCACGGGAGGGACGGCTAGAGCCTGTTTTCCATTCTTACGCCAAACTTGCCAACTATTCCATACCTGGTCAATAACATCTGCGGTAGTTTCGACATTGCAGAAATGTTGTGGACGACTTTTCTAGCCGCAATCCTAGCGCAGCAGGCGTTCGGTCAGCAAACCAACAATCCCAATCCTCAATGCTATTATCCAAGTGGTAAGCTCCACGAGAAAGGAGTCCCATGTCAAAGTGGTGGGGTGAGCACTTGTTGCGAAGCATCACAAAGTAAGCATCATACTCCCGACCCATTAGCTTGAAATCTACCTAGTGCGTGCTGACATGAGCCCATCGATCAAGCATGCCTCAGCAACGGTCTATGCTACGATATTGGCTCGAACATGCTTATGCGCTACTCCTGCACGGATAAGGATTGGAAGAGTGACTTGTGTCCCAGATTCTGCCAGGCCGCATCCAGCGAAGCACCCATAGATATTCGGCAGTGCTCCGGCAGTTCCGATCACTGGGTCTGCGGCTCTCGATCAGACGAATGCGGAAAAGGAAACTTTACCTTACCGATGGGCCAGGTTGCCGACGGTCGCCCGTTTTCACAAAATGGCGTGCTGCAGGCCGGAACCTGCGTCGCCGATGCACCGAGCTCAGGCGGCCTACAGGGCGGCAGGCCCGCGGGGCGTCCACCGTGGGCAACTGCGTGTGCGGCGACCACTGTTACCGCGACCGCGACCGCAATCGCTGACGCCGATGTTGTCGCCGCGGCAGCGGCTGGTCAGTTGGATGAGGAGCGGAGGAGAAGCCAAGAAAAGGTAGTCGCCGTTGGCGTGGGTGTCGGTCTTGGTGTCTCCGTGCCCCTTCTCGCTGCGCTAGCAGGCATGATATTCTTGTTCACCCGGGCTCGCAGGGAAGCAGCGGCAGCCAAGGCGGCCCTCGCAGATGTCCAGGACGAGAAACACCAGCATCACCGTGGCTCGGAGCTACCATCGCACGCTGACGACCCGAACACGCCCTCATCGCCGCATATATTGTCCTCGCTGCCGCTGTATGGTATGACGCCCGCCATGGAAAAGCACCACCGCACGGTGCACGAGGCCGAGGGTTTGCCTTTTATCAATCAACTCGGCGCGAGGCCGGAGGAGATGGCCGTCGTTCATGAGGCGCCGTCGGGGTCGCCCACTGTTCTTGCTATAACGCCGTTGTCCAGTGGAACCTCGCCAGTAAATCTCGTATCTCCGGACAGTGTGCACACCCAGAAAGTGCTGTTTGAGCCCGGGGAGGGGAAGCGTTGGTTCAGGTGATTTCAGCAAGCGTTTGTTTCAAAGAATCGGTCAGTCATCAAGGAGGCGGATAGGGATAATGTCGTTGAAATGAAAAGCATCGTGTGTTGCGGCGCGTTAATACTACGGTCTCCACTACCCCATTGTCGCGATATATTTCTCCAGTGCGATCATGATTATCGTGGGAAGCGCCAGACCAACTCCGTGGAGCAGCTAGCGGCAACGAACCGGGTAGCCTATTATCCGGAGATAACAGAGCCGTTCCAACCCGCAATCTCGGACTTTTTTGTGTCAAGACAGAATGACGCATACTGTATGACGTGAGAAGATGCAATCTGTGAAGTTTTTCTTTTAAAGTTTTTTTTTCTTATCGTCCACATGAAAACTGGAGCGTCGAGGCAACCCGTCCAGCTCGGCGAAGTCAGGCCAAGATGCTGAGGCAAAGCGGTGAAGAAGTTTTTACAGACCTTTCACCGGGACTTTAGAAGTGCGGACCTTCTTCGGGGCGTTGGTGGAGACAAGGACAAGATTGGGATTTGAAGTTGCAGCATTCGCAAAGTTGCTTGATAAAAAGTTGGCAATATTGTGGATGATATTTTTTTCCATGCTTTAATGACGCAGTACGCGTCCCGCCCCTCACCTCCGCAAGCAACCAGATCTAGTCTACGTCGGGTTTGGCTTTTTTTTTTTTTTTTGCCTACCGAGGTGTATGGGCACAGAGGCACATTATAAGCTGAATAGCGCTTAAAAACCACACACGATGGCTTTTAAGGAATGAATGGGGCTGGCGCCGTACATAAGGAAAACGGGACTCCTTCTGCTTTAGGACCCTTGCGGGGGAACAGGGCACTTGCGATCACCACTTAAAACATTTCGTCGTCCCCACGATGTTTCTGCTGTTCTTGAAATGAGCTGATGTTGATAAGAGATCTACATACCAGATGCGCGATACTATCTACAGATAATTGTGTTGTATTAAAAACCCAAGGGCTATTTTCTCTTTCCGAATCCGAACATATATACAAGCAATTTGCACAAGTAGTAGATCCTGGGCAAAGCGGAAGCCAAGTCGGGCGCTGGCTATTGCTTGTTTCTGGTTTATTATCTCTTAACAAATCTTGTATCAACAGCCAAGGACACTATGGAATAAAAACGGTATATTGATCCGCTAAGCAATATGAAGCCTTGCCGATGCCTTGCCGCGCAACCGGCTCTTGTTCGCCAAGATCGCCTTGGAAGGCATTTAACAAACGGTGGCCCACGGGATGACCTCATAGGGTCCAACCTGGTGGGGTCCCGTTGCGGCTCTGGCTGGGATTCAGGTGGGTTTTACGGTGGGAGTGC
The DNA here is from genome assembly GCA_003709005.1 of Magnaporthales sp. P1609. Lineage (NCBI taxonomy): Eukaryota > Fungi > Ascomycota > Sordariomycetes > Magnaporthales > Magnaporthales sp. P1609. The sequence goes on from PELF01000003.1 coordinate 215,154, forward strand.
AACTCCGCGGTTGTGACGTTGGTCAAAATAAAAGTCTTTTTTTTTTACCCTTGAGCCTTCCAACCACGCAGCAATGTCTGTCTTTTGACAGGTAACAAAAATCCCTGCCAAGACCACTGGACTCAAGCTCACAAGGCACAGTGCTACAATTCATATGTCATTTGTGGGACCCAGGTCAAGATCTTCGTTTTCTGCGCCAATACCTCGGCCAAGAAAAGAAGGGCCGCGACTCGTGACACATGATGATCCTATCTTGTCGTTCTACCATACTGGTCCGGTACCTAACCTGCGTAACTATGCTCAGGTGGATTAGCCTACAGATCAGGTACCAACATTGCGACTTGGGTTGTAGCAGAACCAAGACAAAGGAAGAGAAACTGACTAGCATGGATTGATTTCGATTAGCAGGGGACCAGTAAGTCCCAGAAAAGAGTAATTAAAAAGCGAAAAATGGATGAATATTGCCCCACGACGCCACATGGGTGCGTACTAGCGGGGACAACAATGACATCGAACCTTCGGGGTACTGCTTGTAGATATGATGTTGTGGTTGCACATATAAGAGCCACGCCCACCCCAGGTCCAGATACGAACTTGGATCTGTAGGATAACCTTAATGTCTCCCCGACGTCCCTGACCCTCTTGAAGCTCAGGAAAGGACGAGTAGTGATAACATCAGAGGAAATCTTTCAGCATGGCCCCTCCAAAGTTCATGGGCCTGGCCGGCCGCCCTTTGGCGATGGCCGTATCAACGGTTGCGACGACAGGTTTTTTGTTGTTCGGCTATGACCAAGGGTGAGTTACTTTGATCGGAAGATGTGGGTGGTAGGAGGGTTGTCTTGCTAACGAAATTCTCCTCAGTGTTATGAGCGGTATCATCTCCGCCCCCGCCTTCAACAAGTTCTTCCCCGAGACGGACCATAACCCCACGATGCAGGGCTTCGTCACTGCCATCTACGAGATTGGTTGTCTGCTCGGTGCAATGTTCATTCTCGCTGTTGGCGACATCCTTGGTCGCCGCCGCGCCATGATTCTCGGTGCCGCCATCATGGGCCTCGGAGTCGTGATCCAGATTGTTACTATCAAGCCTAGCCCATCGCCTATCGCCCAATTTATCATCGGTCGTACCATCATGGGCGTTGGCAACGGCATCAACACATCCACGATCCCCACATACCAAGCCGAGTGCAGTCAAACCTCAAACCGCGGTCTGCTGCTCTGCATCCAGGGTGGCATGATTGCATTTGGAACCGTCATCGCTTACTGGATCGACTACGGTGCCTCCTACGGCCCCGACGACCTGGTGTGGAGGTTTCCCATCGCATTCCAGATCGTCTTCGCTCTCTTCATCGCCATCCCCATGATGTTCCTACCCGAGTCGCCTCGCTGGCTGCTCACCCACCAGCGCGTCCCTGAGGCAGACCGTGTCATAGCCGCCCTGCGTGGCTATGAGGTTGACGGCCAGGAAACCGCCCTGGAGCGCGACTTAATTCTGGACAGCATCAAGGCCTCTGGATTCTCTGGACAAAAGTCGACTCCAGTCAAGGCTCTCTTCACTGGCGGCCCCACCCAGCACCTTCGCCGCATGCTTCTCGGCTCCGGCTCGCAGCTCATGCAGCAAATCGGTGGTTGCAACGCCGTCATCTACTACTTCCCTATTTTGTTCCAAGAGTCCATCGGTGAGACGCATGACATGGCTCTGCTTCTTGGTGGAGTTAACATGATCGTCTATGCCATTTTCGCCACCACCTCTTGGTTTGTCATTGAGCGCGCTGGCCGACGTAAACTCTTCCTCATCGGCAGCATGGGACAGTGTCTTTCCATGGTCATCACCTTTGCATGCCTTATCCCAGGAAGTGAAGAGGCCGCCAAGGGAGCTGCAGTTGGTCTCTTCACGTACATTGCATTCTTCGGCGCGACCTGGCTGCCTCTGCCATGGTTGTACCCGGCTGAGGTGAACCCTATCAAGACCCGCGCGAAGGCGAACGCTGTCAGCACTTGCACCAACTGGCTCTTCAACTTCCTCGTCGTCATGGTTGTGCCTATCATGATCGACAACATCGGCTGGGGAACCTACCTCTTCTTCGCCATTATGAACGCCCTCTTCATCCCGATCATCTACTTCTTCTTCCCCGAGACCAAGCGCAGATCGCTCGAAGAGATCGATGTCATCTTTGGCAAGGGCTTCGCCGAGAAGAAGTCGTACGTCAAGGCAGCATATGAGCTTCCATACCTGGCACCCGAAGAGGTTGAGGGTGAGGCTATCAAGTACGGCCTCATTACTGCCTCTGGTCAGGACGCCAATGCAACCGGCGGCAATGATGCCACGCATCGGCGCGGTGACTCTAGCAGTGAAAAGGCCCACGAGGGAACCCGCAATAACTCAGTTTGGGGTAACGGTAGCGATGAGGAAAGTCAAACCCGAAACACATCGGTTGCTGAGCCATCGGGTCTCAACACCAAGCAGGGTTAGGTTTGTTTTTGTCATACCAAAAGTGACAGGAAAGGACACCAAATCAAGGCCTTGGACATTTGCTTTTTTGTTTTCCTTTTTTTTTCTTCTTTTTTTAGATTCCCATTTTGTTTTCTATGATACCAACGCAAAATGCGGCTCCATAGAAGGGCATGTTTTAGGTTTTTTTTTTATAAAAAAGAAAAAAAAAACAGTTTAGATTGGATAGATCAATGAAGATTATGGACGAAAGATAAACCAAGAAATGTGGTATTACGAGAACTTTCCGATCAATCGGAAAAGACTGGATTGGCCCCACATAATCCCAGCAGACGAGTCAGACTCATCTTTACCTTCACCTTCCTGCGGTTTGACGACGACACTGAACAGTCAAAAATCGACTCCAGTGCAGGCAGGAAATCTTCATTATGGATTCCATCGCCATTCCAGACTATCTAGATTGACCCTATATGTTAAATGCACGCCCAGGTGTACCGTTATGCCCTTTACCTTTTCGATGAAAGGCAAACGGGAAGAGGCCTTTTAAGAAGACACCACCCACCCAGCGGCTTTCTGACTGACCTCCACTGACAGCCATGTCAAAACAGTCGAGCAGCTTCTGCTATATATTTGCCTTAACTCTTTTATGCGACGTTGGTGCGCACTATTTTTAGGCGAACAAAGAGAATGTATATCTACATGCCGAACCGTGTCTCTTCTACTGGAAGAAACTACCGAATACGCCTTCGCGTGTCAACTGGAACAAGGAACCTATAGCCTCAGCTGCAAAGGTGCGTATCGACGTAGGCATTGTTTTTGGAAGTACGGAGTAATGCTTGATAATTTGTCACCAGTTGTTGGAGAGGCTCGCAATCTTCATCAGGGATGGGTCGATTAGTGCCAATTGGAGGAATACGAGGAAGAAAGCAATCGCGCCGTGGAGGAAGCTATTTTAGCCGATTTCTTGTCAGAGTATTGACGTATGAAGGCCTTGATGTAAGGTGGTTGCGAAGACTTTATCTGCGAGAGCGAGTGCTTCCTTAACGAGGACCAACAAGACGGTGGCGACACTACACTCAGAGGCCCTTCCAATCTGTTACTGCTAGCCTAGTCACTGATTATTCGCGATTGAAAGATACACAAGCCACAGGCGAATGCGCTCACCGCACCTGAGTTTTCGTTGGATAGGAAACTATAGGCGATTGTTTGGGCAAAGGATTAGATTCAAGTGTTTATAGGAAGGTCAAGCAAGCTTGGAGCCCTGAAGAGCTTTTGTTGAGGCTTGATGTTTGCTCACACGCCCGTCGTCCACTTCCTTCCTCTTACACCCCTTGCCCGTTTTCACTCTGGGCTTTAATCGATTGCTGTGACATGTGGGCAACCTTTTACTTTGCCTATGAATTGGTTGTCAACCATCCCTTTTCATAACACCGATTACCGCCGCTGTCCCGGCCGACGACCACATAATACAGCAGCTCGAAGGATTCGAGTTGAAGCTGTTTCGGACGACCTACGTAGTGCTGTTCCACCAGAGCAACTTCAAGGTCGGCTTCCGAGTTTATAAAGGGCCGCATTAGTGAACCCATACGATTCGGATTCGTTATTTCAAGACACGAATTTGTCCCATACAACGTACAATTGCGCTAGATATTTGCAATTATCTACCACCAGCTTACCTTTCTACCTAGACTAACTACCATTTATTTATTGACGCAAATATCGTCACCATCCCTAGGGATCCAACGGAGTAGAATAATAGTAAATATCATTTACCATCTTGTTATTATATGAAACACTCGAGACGCTGCTTATGATTCGTTATGGGAAATGGAAAAAGGAAAATTGCGCCTCGTATATTTTCGATATTGGCACTGAGGGGGTCAAGATGGTGTGTCAAATGAAGACCAGGGATGTATTTCATGGTGACAGAACCACCTAACTTTGTTAAGTGGATGAACTAAGATCAAGTGATGGAGGTGTCCGCGGGCCACAAACTTACTGGATTTGTTGACCAAGTTCGCTACCGTCGTCGAGTGCGATATTTCAGATCTTTTCGCTTTCCCCTCTCTGTGCGATGCAAAAAGCTAGCAACTCGCCGCAGGTCGAATCCAAACGAAAGGGTAAAGAAAGGCTCACTTCAGCTAAACCACGTGATGATATGAAACCAGACACCATCCTGACCCACTTGGTGCTGGTCTTGCCGTAGCTAGCCGCTTCCGACCGACCCCTTGCCTGCTGGTTTGCTTCGCATTGTTACTCTCCAAAGAGTTTTGTGGCAAGTGCTACCTAAAACCCATGATGAACCGCACCACCAAAACCCCCCTCAAAAACCGATGTCAATTGAGAAAAGCTTTGTACCCCCTGCAGAATCAAACGATGAGAACGTTCATGCTCAAGTGTCAAGGGCAAACGCAGCGAATACGCTCGTCTCTACACATCGAGAAGATGGGTCGCTGCACTCGACAGCCTGGCGACGGGACGAACTGTTACTGGACCCCAGCTACCTAACTTTCCAACAAGAGCTGCGCACCCTCATTTTCAGGACAGCTGCTACTGCGGCGCCCACGAGGGAATGTACGCCGGATCCATCAACGACTGATATTGGTACCTCCGACGGGCAGACCTGTCGAAGTAACGATGGAGGTGCGGCTGCTCTGGTCTCGCCTTTGAGCGACAACGCCGACCAACAGACGGTTGAGGATACGCTTTGTCGTGGACGAAATACCGAATATCTGGCAAACTACATCTCGGAAATCGCTCCTTGGCTTGATATGTTTGACAGTCAGCGCGCTTTCGGAATCCAAGTTCCAGTCCTCGCCCGCTCAACGCCCGCGCTGATGTTTGCGGTGCTAGCGTTATCTGCCAGGCATCTGGAACGCAAGGCAGCCAACTCTCCTCGCCAAAGTGATAGTGGGAACAGTAGACGCAGGAGCAGCAGCTCACTCGATAGCTTAGAGCTCTACCAAGAGGCGATACGACTCGTCGGGCCGCTCCTCGAGGCTCGTGATCCCCGCGTTGTGCCCATCTGTACGATATTGTGCGTCATGGAGATGATGTCGGTCAGCGCGCAAGGCTGGAGACAGCATTTAGAAGGCTGCGCCGCTCTTTTTGACGCCTTCGATGTTCATGGTTTTAGCGGCCAGCTGTCACAGGCTGTTTTCTGGTGCTACGCCAGGATGGGTATGTTTATACCGATGACGGTGTAGATGCCGCAGCTATCATATTCGAACCTGATGACCTGACACACTTCTTATATAGACCTTTGCGGTGCTCTCATCTCTGACGGAACACAGAGTACGCTGGTGCCTCTCTCCCAATGGGTCCCGTCAGTGGCCATAGGCAACGTGCTTGACGTGCGCGCGCTCTTCTGTGCCTCAAAGGATCCCGACATGCATGCCAACTATGCAGTCTATCTCTGCTCAAAAGTGTGCGATCTCATTGCCACTCGCACGCAGTTCATTGAGCTAGGCGAAGCAAATGGTTGCACCGACTATGAGTACACTGACCGATGGCTGCGTCTATGGGCTGAGCTACAGAAATGGATGGACGAACGGCCGGCCGACCTCCTGCCTATCCTCGTCGTTGAGGCCTCCGAATCCTCACCATTCCCTCATATCTTGTTTCTACATTGGGCTGCGATCTCGTCAACTCAGCTATACCACACGGCAAATCTTTTGCTCCTAGGCATGTTGCCTTCAGCTGAGCATCATCTTCCGACGGGTCAGGTTGGCTCCCAAGTCTACCACGCCAAACGCATATGTGGCATCTCACAGACGAATCCCCACCAAGGCTGTTTGAACAATGCCATTCAGCCTCTTTGGTTGGCCGGGCGCCTTCTAAGCCACCCCGTCGAGCACAAGGTTGTGGTCCAGCTCATTCGCGATATTGAAGCCACGACTGGTTGGGGCACATGCTGGCGCATCCCGGATCTGGAAGCCGCATGGGGCTACAAACTTGGCTCTCTGGGGATTGGGATTGCGCATGCGAACTCGCCAGTAGCCGGCTGAATTGAGCCTACTCTTCAGCTAGCATCAAAAAGTCGCACGAGATCCTACGACTGCTCACGGCGTCTATTTTTAAATCGAAAGTGCTTCGGTCAATAGATGCCGTGCATAGTCATGGTATCCCCGCGAGTCTTTTGCGCATTAATACGTATACTTAATGAATATTAATCGAACAGCCCACATTCAGCTAAGATTGCATGGTGTTGCACTAAAAACACCGTCAAAAACGGAAGCCCCCGTTACTGACTAATGCCAGTGACTTGGGTTAATATAGCCTGCAACACATGGCACCATCAAATCTCTTGGGCCCACAGATATTCATTTAATGGTTGCATTGTCCGAAATCGGAATGCCAATTGAAAGATCTGGGGAATTTCACTTTTGCCGTTATTTTATCCCGAGCTGGATGGACCCTTTTCTCGTCTACATGCTGAGTCCATTTTCGCTTCTCAATTGACAGCCACGGCCCCTCTCCCCACCTCAGAAAACCAACACCCCTCTCACCATGCCGTACATGTCATCTCGCCAGCCCAAGGTGCTCATCGCCGGCGGCGGCATCGGCGGTCTGGCCACGGCGCTCGCCCTGCACGCCTCGGGCTTGACGGACGTGCACATTTTCGAGGCAGCGGGAATCCTCACCAGTCTTGGCGTTGGCATTAACGTCCAACCTTCGGCAATCCTCATCCTTCGGAACCTCGGTTTGCTGCCGGAGCTAGAACGAATTGGCGTCGTGACCCAAGAGCTAAACTTCTACAATCGGCATGGCGACGAAATCCTCTCCGAACCGCGTGGAATCAAGGCCGGATACACCGTCCCACAGCTATCCGTGCATCGGGGCGAGTTTCAGATGGTGTTGTTGGATGCCGTGCGGAAGCGCCTTGGGGAGGACAGAATTCATCTGGGCCACGCGCTGGTGAATTTTCAGCAGGATGACAAGTCGATTACTGGCTTCTTCCAGCATTCCGTGGACACAGAAGGCGCGGTCCCATCAATGACTGGCGATGTTCTCATTGCGGCCGATGGCATCAACAGTGCCACTCGAAAGCTATTGTACCCTGAGGAAGGCCCTCCTCGATTCTCAGGGCGCATATTGTGGAGGGGCTGTATCGAACGAGAGCCGTATCTCACCGGCGCCAGTATGATCTGGGCGGGGTTTGCCGATCAGGTGAGTTAAGCCGCTGAAGAAACAACTGGGGGCCTGTGTTTCTTGACGAAAATGTCTCTAACAAGCATGTACTTTCTGTCTTGCAGAAATTCATCGCATATCCTATAAGCGGCGAGTCGGCACAAAAGGGCAAATCTCTGGTAAATTGGATTGCGGAGCTCCGCGTACGCGACGATTCTGACCCAGACAAAACACCCCCGAAAGTTGACTGGACAAAAACGGTTCCCAAGGAACGATTCGCCGGTCCATTTGAAGGATGGAAGTGCGGTGGATTAAACATGGTGGAAGATTTGATTGCGCCCACAGAGCGCGTATTCGAGTTCCCCATGTGCGACAGAGACCCAGTAGAGCGATGGTCGTTTGGGAGGTTGACGTGAGTGTCCAAACCCATGGAACAAGCTGCTCAACTCAGCCATGAAAACTGCTACGTGAAGACAACCTTGCTGCGATTGCTTTGCATCAGCTATATCGCGGCATTACTGTGCGCCATGCTAATTGATCAAGTCTTCTTGGCGATTCTGCCCATCCCATGTACCCGATTGGGTCGAACGGAGCGACGCAAGCCATCATCGACGCCGAGACGATCACCCAGTGTCTTGCGGGGACGGAAACGGAGAAAATACCCGAGGCATTGAAGAAGTACGAAGGGATACGCCTGCCCCCTGCAGCCAAGATCGTGCACGCGAACCGAGCAAACGGCCCTGATCATGTGTTGCAGCTGGCCGAGGAAAGGTCGCCGGATGGCTTCAAAAACGTGTACGATGTCATCCCGAAGGAGGAGCTTGAGAGCATCGGGGCCAAATACAAAGCTGTTGCGGGCTTTGAGCTTGAGGCCGTGAACAAGAAGGCCAAGGAGACGGAAGAGCTAGCGGCGAGGTTTACGGAAAAGTGATCTCTGTCTACATGACAACTGTGATGGTGAAAGGATGGAAATAAACCCATTTTTTCATTAGCCAATGGCCGATGGGCTAGTTTTTGGCGGTTTCAGTGAATGTGGATCTCCACTGGTCGACAGGTCTTGCGAAATAACTTCGGCAAACAAAATCATTAGAGGCCTTTTTATTGACTAATGTCTTTTGCTAGAGACGGGCTCCAGCAAGCCTTTTAAATCGGAGTCCAAATCTTCTGCAGCTCGCCGACGAACCACTCCGCCAGCTCCCTCCACCCGGTCCGCGCCCCGACATCCCCAAAGCAGCGGACGATTCTCGCCTGCTGCGGCGCATACGTCATATACCTGGCAGCAACGTACAAGGCGCTGAGCAGACACTGGTCCCTTGTGTTGGCGGCATTGGCGATGGCGATGCCACACACGCGCCTGGCGTGCCATAGCGGCGAGGAGCATGAGGACAGGGCCGGGATGGTCCGTGGCTTGTGGCGGAGCAGAAGAAGCATGGCGACGTGGTAGACGCTGTTTGCGAGGATGGCGGCTGGGGTGGAGAAGACGATAGTAGGGAAGAGAGCAGTTGTGGAATTGGAGGCGGGCAGATCAATGTCCAGAAGCGGGCGGAAGGTTTGGCAGCGTGCGTCGTACCAGGCCTGGAGGGCCTGGGCTTGGTTTTGCCATGATTGAGCCGGTGATCCACTCAAGGATGTGTGGAAGGTGGTGCTGCTGGAAATGTTAATAGAACGGGCACAGAGGATAAGGATCTCAAGTGTCGAGTCACACATGTTGTGGATACCGCTGTTATTTGTGAGTGGTCTGATGTACTGAATGTCTTGGCCCGCCAACATTGGCCCCCCTGATGCCAGCGCTGCTGATAGCAACAAGCGGAGGCGAAGACAGCCAGCTTGTCTCCATACATGGCCTTTGTGCAATGCTTGCGCAATGCGGGCCGCGTCTTGTACCATGAGTCTTGGCCAGTCAAGTGGTAGGCTTGTGACAAACTGGCGAGCCCTGTCCATTGTATCGGCGACAAACTCATCAAGAAGAGATGAGCTCGTCTGCGGCAATGGGAGATGGCCAATCGCCATTTCGGGCACGTTAATGTTCGCCGACAAAGACAGCGTGAGCGACACTAGCGAAGAGCAGACTCGATCGGACTGCACGGCCAGTCTGGGGACGACAAGGCCGAACGTTTGCTCTTGGTCACAAATGTCCAGCTAGCATTATGGGCTAATTCATCAGTTTTCCTTTTTACTTCATGGGTGCAGGTAACGACAGGAGGGGCACCGGAAACTTACCCATGGCGCCACATGATATCTGTAGTTAGTGAGCAACTGCAGAATCTTCATGTCGTCTAACCTTTGCCGGAGGGCATCTAAGCCCGCTACATCTACAATGGACGAGGTCTGGCTATGGCGCCCTTCGAAGGACAAAGCAGCTTGTGGCTCTTCTTGGATAGTGTCGGTGGCACCACCAAGAGATACGAGTACCTCGAGCGCGGTCTCGTAGTCGGTGGTGTTTGGGGAGGTCACATAGGACGAGGCAAAGACCTCATCTGTCTCCGGGACAACTTCAAAGATTCCAACCCCATGGGAATACACACTCGTTGGCGAGCTTACGTTGGCGCAAGGTATGTCTGATGGTCGGCGGGCCAGGGGAGGCATGGGAAGCTCGGTCTTTGTAGCTTCATCTTTGGCAGCAACAGGCGACGCTTTGTGTTGTGTTGCGAATGTGGAAGTATGGCGTTCTTGTGGTTTTGACCGGGCTTTGCGACGGCTCCCAGGCTCAAGAAACTAATGGCAGGGAAGAGACGAAACTGTCAGTATTGTGTTCCACAATATGACCATGGTGCGAGATTCTAGCTCTGAGAAATCAGCGGTGTATGACACACACCTTAAGCCGTGAATAGGAAGGCGAGATGGCTGACGGAGACTGCACATCTTCCGAAATAGTCTTGTTCGCTGCGAAGGTCACGCCGGTAGGGTAAGTGCACTCGACATTGCTGGCGGCGCATCGCTGACATTGCGGCTTGGTTAAGTCGCCTAGGTATGTATGGTTACAACAATATGGCGCTTGATCAGTTATCTGACTTTTTGGCAAGACACCAGGAATGATTGAACAATACGATGAATGGATCATAAGAAAAAAAAATGAAAAAATAAGATGAAAAAATCCAAGAAGGCCTACATTTTCGCCGCCTCAGTTTGCACCGGAGGCAGCCATGACGGCTCCGTCTTTGCCTCTTTGGAGAACCCGAGGCATCGCTTGCGATTGCCTCAGCCGTCAGGGCTGCTGATTCATGATCCGAACCCATCCATCCGACGAGTGGATAAGCTAGTGCTTGGATGGGAGGGGAGAGGGAAACAAAGAAAAGAAACGAGTCCAATCCAATAGGGAGGAGCCGCAGTAAGAAATCTAATTGGGGATTCTAGACTCCCAAGTCACGGTTTCCCGAAATCTGGAGTGGATGCCATCAATCCCATTGCCATCGAAAGCCGAGAAAGCGGAGACTTTTCTTCCCCTCATCCCACCACACACCCATGAACAAGGGTCCAAAATTTTGGATTCCCGAAAAGGAAATCATAAGCACCACAAGACTGAGGGTATCCCTACCTACACGGTGGTTAAGATGCTCAAAAGGATAGGGTACTCCAGGGGAGCGGCATTCGTAAGAGCCATTCATCTTCATATTTTTTCCTCATTCCCTTTTTTTGCCTTGTACTTGGCTTATCAGACGACTGCAGCGACACTTCCCACGCAACAAACATTGATACCCCGTTGTTAAAGAAACGAGAACACCAACCCTCCCCACAGGCTCAAACGAGGAACTCTCAAGATGGCTTCCTCTGGGCAAGTCTCTGAGGCTGTTTCCAGCCAGGCAAAGGCTCTCGATATCCCACAGCTAAAGTCGACAGAGGACCATGATATTGTTCTCAAGACCATCCGGATGCTAGTGGCAGATCTTTGCCAGCAATTTGGTGGTGGCCATCCAGGGTAAGGAGAACAGCGAATTCCAACGTCATTCCCACAAAGCCGTCTCCCAAGTTGTGAGCACCAGGACTAATCACCTGCCGTGACAGTGGTGCTATTGGTATGGCAGCAATCGGAGTTTCTCTGTGGAAGTACATTATGCGGTACTCTCCTCACAGCCCTGACTACTTTAACCGCGACCGCTTCGTTCTATCAAACGGTTAGTCCTACAGACGCACTCTAAGCCTACGAGTATTTTTACGCATTACATGGCCTGCTACTAGTAAAGCTGACCCGATATGCCTCCCCGCAGGACACACATGCCTCTTCCAATACGTTTTTCTGCACTTGAGTGGCTACAAAGCCATGACCTTTGACCAGCTCAAGTCATACCACTCAAAACGCACTGATGCTCTTTGCCCAGGTCACCCTGAGATCGAGCACGAGGGCGTCGAGGTCACAACCGGCCCGCTAGGACAGGGAGTTGCCAACGCCGTCGGGCTTGCCATGGCAACAAAGAACCTCGCATCAACCTATAACCGCCCCGGATTCCCTGTGGTCGACAACCACACTTGGTGTATGATTGGTGATGCCTGCCTTCAAGAGGGCGTGGCCCTCGAGGCCATCTCCCTCGCCGGCCATCTAGCACTGGACAACCTGACCATCATCTACGACAACAACCAAATCACTTGCGACGGGTCCGTGGACCTGACAAATACTGAGGATGTCAACGCCAAGATGAGGGCCTGCGGTTGGCACACTGTGGATGTTGAGGACGGCTGCTTTGACATTGAGGGCATTGTCAGCGCGCTGGCCGAAGCGAGACAAGCCGCCCATGGAAAGCCCACTTTTATCAACGTCCGTACCGTCATTGGGTTGGGCAGCGCCGTCGCTGGCAAGGCGGAGGCACACGGTGCGGCATTTGGGGCGGCCGACGTCGCAAACATGAAGAGCAGTGTTGGCTTTGATCCGGAGCAGCACTTTGTCATTGGCGAAAAAGTACGTGACTTTTTTGCCGACCTGCCCAAGAGAGGCGAGACTTTGGTTGCCGATTGGAAAAGTCTTCTTAGCAAGTATGCAAAAGCGCACCCCGAGGTAGCTATTGAGTTTGAAAGGAGGACAAAAGGCGAACTCCCGGATAACTGGACAGACCTTATCCCCAAGAGCTTTTCCGACAAGCCGACTGCAACGCGGGCTTCGTCCGGGCTAGTACTTAACCCAATTGCCAAGGACGTGAACTCTTTCATGGTTGGAACTGCAGACCTGACACCTTCTGTTCACATGACATGGGATGGGATGGAGGATTTCCAAAACGTAAGTATTTCTTTCTTATCTCCCCTATTTCTTTGCAGGTGTGTATTTTTGGACTGACAAGAAGCGCAAACACAACTACAGCCCAACATCCGACCAACTTGCGGCATCAACGGCTCCTACATGGGCCGCTACATCCACTACGGCGTCCGCGAGCACGCCATGTGCGCCATCTCAAACGGAATTGCCGCCTTCAACCCAGGCACATATGTTCCAGTGACATCATCCTTCTTCATGTTCTATCTGTACGCGGCGCCCGCGGTGCGCATGGGCGCTCTGCAGAAGCTGCAAGTGATCCATGCCGCGACGCACGACAGCATCGGCATGGGTGAGGACGGACCTACGCACCAGCCCATCGAGCTGGCGACACTATTCCGTGCCATGCCGAACCTGTTATACATACGACCAGCTGATAGCGAGGAGACGGCGGGGGCCTGGGAGATTGCCATCGCCGAGAGAACCAGACCGAGCATCATCAGCACAAGTAGGCACAAGTTGCCGCAGCTTGTGGGGAGGTCAAGCCGCAAGGGCGTGGCAAAAGGCGCCTACGTCGTGTCGGAGCCGGCCGGGGACAAGGCGGATGTGACAATCCTGGGTGTCGGGGCAGAGCTTTGCCTGGCCCTCGATGTGGCCGAGGCCCTGGCGGAGAGGAACATCAAGGCTCGCGTGGTCAGCTTCCCATGTTGGAGACTCTTTGACGAGCAGCCGGTCGCGTACAGACGGGAGACCCTAAGACGGCACGAGGGCATTCCTGCTGTTGTCGTGGAGCCCTATGCTCCCAACGGGTGGGAGCGGTATGCCGACGCCGGTGTGTGTCTGCGGCGGTTTGGCCACTCGCTTCCAGGGCCGGAGGCGTACAAGTACTTTGAATATGAGACATCAAAAGTCACTCAGAAGGTTGAGGGTTATCTAAAGGGCTTGGAGACGGGAGAATGGTTGCGGGGGGAGTTTGCGGACTTGCAAATTTGAGAGGCTATTGACGTGGGCTGATGAAATTATTTGTGCTTGATAGATGATTACTTTTATGCTTATATATCCACCTCGTCAACTATCTGCACCTTGATACTCCCCTTACTTGGGTCGCTTGCTAAAGTGAGCCCCTCTATCGCCTTTTCCAATGGGAACACGTGTGTGACCAGCTTCTTCAGATCCGGAAGGATTCCACTCTCCAGACATGCAATGCCCGCCGGCCATGTGTCTCGATACCGATTGATGAATCGCAGATCGATCTCGGCCAGGCTCAGGTGCATAAACGGCAGGTTGTTCATGATGGACCTGCCTACACCAATCACCATGACAATTCCACCCCGCCGTGCCGTGAAAGCCGCAGTGCACACACTGCTCTCGACGCCCGTGCACTCCAGAACCACTGGCGGCGCCGAGTACTCATCCGGATCGGGTACTACACCACCCTTGCAGCCGAAGAGGGCCCGTATGCCGCGCGCGTTCTCCTCGGGTGTCTGGACAGGATTGACCTGATACGTATGGCACGACGGAACAAACTCGCGGGCAAACTCGAGCCGCTTGGGTTCCACGTCAGTGATGACGATGGGGTGCGCGCCCGACGCCCTCGCTGCCGCCATTGCGATCAGGCCAATGGGACCGGCACCGCACACCACAACCCCCCTCCCGAGACTCAAGCCGGCGAGGCGGATGCCATGCAGAACGACGGATAAAGGCTCCAGCAAGGCACCCTCGGCGTACGAGAGGCTGTCCGGCAGCTTGTGCAACCACCTGGCCGGGTGGACCTTGTAGCGCTGCAGGGTGCCGTGGTAAGGGTAGACGCCGGCGAAGGCGACGTCTTCGCAGAGGTTGTAGCGTCCCTCACGGCAGAGGAAGCACTTGTTGCAGGGGACGCCGGGTTCGATGGCGACGCGGTCGCCGGGCTTGAGGGTCGTCACGTCCGGGCCGGTGGAGAGGACGATGCCGGCTGCTTCGTGGCCGAGGATGCAGTCGCCCTCGACGACGAGGGTGCCGATGGCGCCGGTTTTCCAAAAATGTACATCGGAGCTGTTTTGTAAAGTTAGTGATGTGGATAGTTTCTTTTTGACCAAGAGATACTGGGATGGTGAGACTGTGGAGGTTTGAGATCGATCACACACCCGCATACACCGGTACACTTGACATGCACAAGGACCTCGCCAGGGCCAGGAGAGAGAATAGGTGCCTCGACTTGCTTCAGTCTGTGGTCGGCAGTGACTTGTAGCGAAGGGTTTGGGAGGTTGGTGGCCATTTTGGACGATGGGCGTGGGTTGAGGCAGAGAGGACGGTGACGGTAGCGTCAGCTTCTCTTGGCAAATTCTTTTTCTCGCTGTCGTAATCTCAGCTCAGCTCAATAAATTTAAATTTGTGTTCGGGATGCCCAGATAATAAGACAGAAGAAATATTGGCTGCTTCATCAACAGCGTGAACAACACATCCTTTGCAGGTTGCAGCAACTCCACATTGAACATGTGAACTAGGTGTGCTTATGATTTCCTAAAGAGGAAGTTCAGGCATTTCTTTCCCCACCGAGTCAGTCAAGTGAGTGTGAACCAACCCTGCAGACCCTGGAAACCCCGCACATAAAATCTCCAAATCAGCCCGAACCCCTGCCTCACAGCAGCATCACCTCCCCTCAAGTTCCTCAAGTTACCACAGCGGTACCTATTGACTTGTGAGCCCAGCATTCAGAGCGATATCGCTTTCTTCATCATTTTCATGTCGGCTCTTCTTCTCATCCCGAAACATCAAATGCCTCCATCGCATCGCCAACAGTCTCCGCCCCCTCTCCGCCGCCCCTTAACTCCGCGTTCGTAACCTGGATCAACACCCGTCGGTAAGTCGTCAGCGCCGGACTTCCGCTGTCGGTGACCTCAAGAATCAGGTGCAGCAGCTGACCCTTGGCGACCGCTTTTCTCGACATCAAGTCACAGCAGCACTTCTCGGGTCCCGGCAGTGTCACCTCCACCACCTTGCCCTCGTCGCCGACCGGCTTGATCTGCAGTTCGGCCACCTCAACCTCAATCCACCATTGAGTAGCTGTGGGATCACGGTAGTGCCACCACTTGAAGGTAAGCGTGTCGCCGTCCGGATCGTATGTCTTGCTTGCGTCCAGTATTATGGTGCTACCAGCCTCGGCTGAAATCTCCACCGGTGCCGGACCGACGCTGTCACCGATGTAGACCACGGGAGCGTGGTTCACCTTGGCAAAGTCTTCTTCCATCGTCCACCGAATCCGGGCTGCAAAATCATTCTGGAAAGCATCTCGCCACCTCCACACCGTCGCCTGGCTGCTCCTGTGAACTCTACCGTCTTGCCCAATCACCTTGTCCGTGACGTCGGCATAGTGTCGCCCGCCGTCGGGCCCGGCATCAACCAGCCCGTACCGTCCGCCCCAGGACCCGTACTCCGGGTGCTCCGAAACCCCGAGCCCGTTTTGGATCAGGTACAGGAAGGTTGGGGTGTCGCCCTCGGGAATGAACATAAAATCCGGGTACGCGGTGCCCAGTGGCCCGATCTGGATGTTATCCCTGATCCAATCTTTTCTAACCTTTGTCGCGTCCGGCCCGCCCCTGTCGAAACCGTAGTAGGCGTCACCGCTGATGCCTGTCCATGCAGCTGTGCCATAACTACACCAACTGTGGACCGAGGCGATATAGGTCACGTCCGGGAAGGTCCTGCGGATCCAGGCTGCGCTGTCGTCCTGGTCCGAGATGGCGTAGACGCGAAGCCGGGAGCGTAATAGCTCCGCGTCCAGGCGAGAGCGCGTATGGAAAAGCGCCTCGGCCAGCGTGTTGGCGCCGCCCCAGAGGAGTACCCAGAGAGGGCGCGGGTCTGTAGCAGAGGCTTCCATACGGGATACGAGGTGTGCACCACCGGGGCTAATGGATATTCCGGGGCCTATTGCTGTCATTCCGTAGACCTGCATTGATTGAATGTTTTGATCAGCGTGGGGCTTGTCACTTGGCACAAGGTATTATAGGTAAAAGAATTGGGGGTCTAGACACTCACAGTCGGTCCTGACCGCACCAGTTGACGAAAGTAGTCGGCCGGGGGGTAGGGCTGATCAGGATGTACATGCTTGTTGAGGTTTTCGACCGCCCCGGCGTAAGCGTCAATGATCTTGAGCATGTCTTGTGGGCAGGTCCGGTTTTTCATCCAGTTCGACGTGCACGCGACTAAACCTTCGGTGTCGAACTGGTTGGAGTAGAGCAAATATCGGCATAGCGACTCTGCATCGTCCGGCTCGTTGGAGATGTCGGAAATGATGTAAACGCGTGGTTTGGAGGGAAATGTCTGAAGCTTACTGCTCACTGAGGACGACATGTTGTCTATGCGGCTAGTTGTAGGAGTTTGGTGGGTAGAAACGTTTCTAATTTGATATGTATGAAAGTTTGAAGGACCTCTTAGTGAGAGGGGCATATTTGGTTTTTAGACGTTTGTGGGGATACATGTTTGGACGTGGTATAAATGACGCGTGTTGGGGAAGGAGTGGCCGTGTTACGCAAAATGCGAATGCCGGCAACGGACGAGACCGGCAAAGGTAGGTTTGATGCCGAGTTCAATGCATCGGGGGGGGGGGGGGGGGGGGGGGGGGGGGAAGATTCAGGCTTCTCGGGTGGCAAGCGAGATCCATCAAGCTCTTCCCCACGCATAGCAGCCAGTCTGACACTAAAGTTACTAAGAATCAAAGAAAAACCACCGGGGAAACAAAGGCAAGGGATTGGCTCTCATTTCCGATTTAGGAAAGCACAACCACGAGTTACCCGCAACAGTAGTCACGATGCCCACGGATTGAATCAGGTTCTAACTCGTCATTGTCCAGCTTCGGCTTCCCCACATGGAGATGGAGCAATTTGCCGTCACTATGGCCGTCTGGTGGGTAGTAAACCCACGCGAGCGAGCGCCTCTCGTGCCGGCTTGATGGTAGGACTCGGCCACATAAATAGGCAAACGTCAGGATGCAGTCAGTGGTTGCATCTTCCATTCAGCCTCTTTTGTTCGTCCCATTCCTCCTTCACCTGTTTCCTATCTTCCCAAAGACTCGGATTCATCCGAAATAGTCAATTCCAACCCAGGATGGCAGCCCACAAAGAGGAAAGCGACTTCGCCATCGAGCAGCAACTTAGCAACGCCCAAGATGGCACCGGCGAGATCGACAAACACCAAGCTCAGCTCGCCAGCCTGGCGAACCAGGAGGAGCACGAGCTCGGGAAGAGGGCATCCTTCAAGAGATATCCCATGTCGTGCTTCTGGTGTGCTTACGCCGTCTGGCTGGTTCTGCTTATTAGCTTCGAGAACCAGGCGTCCGGCAACATATTGGGAATTCCAAGGTTTCGTGAGGATTTTGGTACCCCTTTCAATGGCGACTTTGTCATCCCGGCAAACTGGCAGTCTGCTTTCAACGGTGCTCCGATCGCGTCGTAGGTACCCCTCTTCTTCTCCCTCTTTTTCTCTATCAACTTCACGTCGTCTCTTTACGAAGATATATAGCTAATACAAGATTTACATATTTTTCATGCAGTCAAATCATAGGTGCTCTTGGAGGCGGTGCCTTGGCCGATTTCATTGGACGCAAACGTGTGGTGATGCTAGCTCTGGTACTCACTTTCGTGGCGGTAACGCTCGAGTTTGTGTCGACGACCAATGCCATGTTCTTCGGCGGCAAATTCCTCAACGGCTTTGCCATTGGTTTCCTGCAGTCGGTAACTGTCACTTATATCGGCGAGGTGAGCTAGCATGCATGACCTTAACCCTGACCATAATGGTGACATATTGATTGTAGTCGCTCACACTTTTTTCTTTCGACCACTGATACAGGTCACCCCCCTCGCTCTTCGTGGATTCTTTACTTGTCTATCTGCCATGAGTTTCACATTAGGCGAGTTTTTCCCCTCTAATATGACGGTAATGATGTTTTTAAAACTTTACTAATCCGACTGATGCATATAAAAATTAGGTCCTCTCGTGTGTGCTCTGATCGTCAACGGCACGGGGACTCTCCCTACCCGTTGGGCCTACAGGGCCATCTTCTGTGCGCAGTTTGGCTTCGCAGCCATCGCCACAGCGGGCGTTTTCTTCATGCCAGAATCTCCCTGGTGGCTCGCGAGCAAGGGCAGCAACGACCGCGCGCTGGACAACCTTGCCAAGCTCGGACATAGGAGCGAAGAGGGCCACAAGAGGTTGGCCATGATCCAGCAGACGCTAAGGGAGGTCGCCAAGGAGACCGCAGGCACCTCATATATTGACTGTGTCCGCAAGACCAACCTCCGCCGGACCATCATCAGCATCGCACCGTTGTGCATCCAGTCCCTGTCAGGGATTGTGTTCGCGGCGTCCTACTCCACCTACTATATGCAGCTCGCGGGCTTCAGCACCCAGCTCAGCTTTCAGCTGCAGATCGTGCAGCAGGTCCTATCCCTGGTAGGCAACGTAATGTCTTGGTTCCTCGTCGACCGAGTAGGCCGCCGTGCCCTCACATTCTGGGGCCTGTTTGTCTTGACGATAGTGCTCCTGTGTACCGGGAGCCTCGCAGTTGCTGGAAGCCCGGGGCTATCAAGGGCACTGTGGCACTCATCCTTGTGTATTGCTGGTGGTACAACGTCACCATCGGCGCGACGGCCTACACGATCCTGTGCGAAGTGAGTACCGCAAGATTAAGAGTCAAACGATCGCAATTGGTTCTGCGACACAGGCGCTGCTCAACATGATGTGGAGCTTTGTGCTTCCTTACCTCTTCAACCCGGACAAGGCCGACCTTGGTGCCAAGCTGGCTTTCATTTTCGGCGGCCTTGCTGTGTTGTCACTGGTCTATGTGTGGTTCTGCCTACCCGAGACGGCCGCGCGGACGTACGAGGAGCTGGACGAGATGTTCATCAAGGTCGTGCCGGCGAGAAATTTCAAGAGCTATAAACCGGACGCACAAACATATGGCGAGCAAGCCAAGGCCAGGATGGAGTGACGGTTATATTGGGTTCAGATATTGATATCGCTCAGGCGCCCCGTATGAAACAGACTTGATGTTTATTTTGCTTGATGTAGCTTTGCTGTTGTTGTCTTGTAGTGTATATGCATACCAGAGGGTAAAACTGAAAGAATAGGAAATTGAAAATCAAATTAGCAATACGAACCTACCAAACTGGGTACTGGGACGCACACTGCCGGATGCATCTTTATGCATATCATGTGGTTGGCATCTTGGGAAGGTGGACCTGACCAAAGATGGTCGATCCAAACGAGAGGTAATGGGAGTCGAAACGGGTAAAAGAAAAGACAGGGACATTGCTTCCAGAGGAATATCACAGGAGAAATAAAGGTTTGCACACTGGCTGGTTATAGGTAGTAAACTTGGCGGGCTGAATCAATTGATGCACAACCTGCGACGTGGTGGTTTCCCCACAAGTTCATCACTCGAACCAGCCGTTCAGAAGCGGCGGTCCCGCGGAGCCGTCAAAAGACTTTGGAACCGAGCGACGCCCTTGACAGCAGGCGCGCATTGGGTGGCAAGTTGACCAGCGAATGACATGAATAGTCTGGGTAGGGATTGAAACCAATAGACTATGTAGACTTTCCAGCACAACAAATGTGTATCTTGAGCCTTATGCACTCCAGTCTTGCTTTGTTGCTATTTTACCGCCAACGCCATCCACAGTAGTGGAGACTCGAAGGTCAAAATTAAATAGAAATAGGTAGGTCCTGCCCATAGATGTTGACCAAGCATCAGCGGAGTTGAAAGACGACCACTGCCGTCAATTTATCCCTGTCCAAAATGTTGCCTCTCTTGGCTACTGGACCACAGTTTTTGATCATCTCGGCCTGCACTTTCAACACATGTACAGTAAGTAGATTCTTCTCCCCCAAAAACAGAACACAATCACGAATGGCTGCTCGTGTTGAAGCCTTCCAGAAGTCGTGAGAGTGGATCAAGTTTCATCAGTGGGCCGTGCTCCTGCCAGATTCCATGTCAAAGCATGTTTCGTATTTTTAGACGCTCTTGGCCCCGTCTCAAAAGGACTCCAAAAACATCGTCAATCCCCACCGTGTTCTTCCAGTATTGCGTGTGCAAACGGCTTGAAAAGCCCCTGCAGACCCCACTGATCACCCCATCCCCCAGCATCAATCTCGCCCAGCGACTGGTCTATCGCCCCAGGTGCTTTCGCTACAGATTATCGACGGCTCTACTTTCCCCTACCCTCGCCAAAACAAGTAAGAATTCAGTATCTTACCGACAAACAACCAAAAATGCATTAGTCGGGATTCGGTCAATATCCCCGATGTCACCTAGATGACCCCAGTCGTGACAAAATGGGAGTAGTATTGATGCCGGGGCTGGTTTTTGATTTATCACCGTCGGCAGCCATGGATACCTTCATGCAAGTACTACTTGCATCTGCTCTTTCCTGTTTTTTTCCTCTCTTTCTCACTGATTTTCATACGCGCATCCCGTGATCTCTGTTTGCCTCTCGAAGAATTCGACGGCAGCTGGTTTGCGGTTGATTTTCGTTGGTGTTTCTTTTTTCTTATTTCCTTCTTTATTTTTTCATTCATTTCTTGTCGGTCGCTTTTCAATTCGCCGCCGGGTTAGGAGTCCTTTGCCCAGAAGTCAAGAAAAGACGGATGGTCGCATAGGTCAAGTTGCTATCATGCGCCGCGTGTGAATTCTCGCTTCGCTTCTATTTTTGTGTGGCCCTCACTTGTTCGGCTTTTTTCTTTCTTTTTTTCAGGGTCAACACTGTAACCTGCGCTGGGCCGCAATCTATTCTCGCATCTATAACCTTTTTTTTTCATATTTTTTTTTATTTTCTCTCCTTTCCTCGACTATTTTCTCGCCGGATCTTGGTTTGGTTGGAACAACGGAAACGAGGCGACGTCAAAGCAGCTTCACCAGAAGCAAAAAAGACGCAGATCGACAACATGTGGTAGGTTGTATCCTGTTAGAGGTGGTTTTTGGATGAAGAAAAGCGGAAAATTTGGGTTTCTTTTGCTGACATTAGGGATGGAAATAGGGGATATGGAAGACAACCACGCAACTTGGCCGAATTGCTGGCCGACCTGACGCGCCGGGACCGTGGTGGTGATCTGGAAACCCGCTCCAACTCGTCCAAGAGCTCTGCTAGCAACGTCAGTGTCAAAGCCCCCAACCGCACAGAACCGAGGGCGTCACAAGCGCCCGTGGCTGGAGGAGGAGGAGGTGCTCCTGCCGTTATACGGCCTTCAGCACCGGTGGCTGTTATTGGGGGAACCATCAACCCGGTTCTGGGGCGACCAGCGGTACCTGCCCTCAACAGTGGTATCCCAGGATTCAAGACGATCCCTCCCCAAGGCTTCCCCGCTGTTCCGACGGCACCGCTTCTACCGTTACCACGCCCCTCGCCTCCAGCACCAGTTTTGTCACAAGCACCAGTGGTTACTTCACAGCCCTCGAGACCACCGGTTGTCGCACCTTCTCAGCCCGCAAGGCCGCCCGTTGCTTCATCACAGCCGCCAATACAGCCTGTTGTACCATCACAGCCACCCAGGCAAACCGAGCCAACAAGGCCTCCTGTGGCTGCACCGGTACAGCCGACAAGTCCGCCCGTGTCCTTGCCGACTCCACCACCTGTCATGAACATGCCAGTCTCTAGCCAAATCCCAAGTCCACCACCTTTCAGCAGCATGTTAACGACCAGCGACGGAGCAGCTGCCCCAGCGGAGACGGAGGGGTCCATGGCGGCACCAGGCAGGGAGGCCGCGATGGGTGCGCGGCCTGCCAACAATGCATCGCGGCAGGTTGCCATCTTGGCCGGTTCAATTGGTGAGATTGTCCATTTCATGCATGTTGATAGCAAGACTAACTAACCGTAATTCCCCCCACTATCAGTTGGTGCAATGCTCCTGGCAGGCCTTGTCGCAATGCTATGTATACGGAAAAACAAAAAGGCAAGAAAGGCCCAAGAAGCCAAAGCTGGCGCTCCGCCCAAGCATGAAAAGTCCGGGTCCCTCTCGGGGCCCATCTCATACCCAGTCCAGCGCGGCAATTCGGGCCCATGGGCGCCACCATTGAGGAAACCGACCGATGCAGCTCCGAGGGGGGCGCCGATGGCCGCTGCCGCTTGGCCCATGGGTCAGTCCAACGACCGCAACTCGATGGAAGATGGACCTCTCGACGACAAACAGTACCTTGCCTACCAGAACCTCGTCGGCAACGCCAACAACCAGATCACGGCTCCGGCAGCCAGCCAGAACCAGAACCAGAACCAGACATCCCGAGCGCCCGGGTCACGGGACACTCGATATCTATCCGCCTCGTCCGCCGACCCTTATGAGCAGATAAACGGGCGGTATAGCGTGTGGCCACCGATGCCTCCCGTCCCGGACGCTAACACCGCCGGCGGCAACACGCAGCACCAGTCTACGGTCCCGATAGGCTTTGCCCAAACGCCTGCACCACAAGCTCAGCCTCACACCATGGATCAGTTTTCCCAGGCAGCTCGAATTAATGAACACTACTCCGTCATGGAGAGACAGATGCTCTCGCCGTCGTACCACCAGCCGGGGGCCCGGCGTGCTTCAGTAGCCCCACCAAGCCCATTATTCTTCAGGCTAGACAAGCAGGGAAATCTTGGTCCCGAGAGCAGGAGATAATCTTTTGAGGTGAACCCATAGTTTTTACGTTTTAGGGTCTTTTGAGCCAGCATCTCTGCTTTCTTTTCTCTTTTTTAAACCCTTTTTTCTTCTTCTTCTCTTTCAGGAGATTACATTCTATTCATCTATTCGTTCTGGAATGGAGGCTCATGAGATATACAAAACACAGGGGTGGTAATAATCCCTAGTCTTGTAACAACATCACTTTCCCATATATCGCACAGTCCTTTCCGTCTCACTGCACTACACATCTGGCATTTCTTTAGGTACAACAGTACAGTCTGAAAATGCGGCGATGTCGAGTCACAATACCCACCATTGTACATGGAATTCTTTTATTTAAAAATAAATCATATGATACGATTTTGTTTATTTCCGGGAATCATGTGAGTGCAGTACAATTCATTGTACAGTTGACTGAAAGGTCTCGACTGTCACATGAAAATAAACGTCAGTTGCTCATTTAAATGACTTTCGTTGTCTATTGATTGCGATATGACGCCCTAGTTCACTAATTCGAAGCTTTCTGGAATTTCGTTGCACTCCTGCCCTTGCCTTTGCCTAGCATTGGATGCATTTGCCTTCCGTGGTTAATATAGGATCTGGAGGGAGGATGATAGGGTAGGAAAGATACCGGTTATTATGCATCTGTTTGTCGTGAACCCGCATCAGCTTGCTACCTGGGGTACTTGGCTGTTGATCAATTGCCATCCAGTGATCCAGAGTTGTGAGGGGGATCTATAGTGAACCTCCTCAAGGCCTAAGTTAGTGTCAGTCAGACATTGTTCTGGTCTTGAGGCATCACGGCGAAACATCCATGTCTCCTTTATCGTTGCTGAACCTTATAAACCAGAGACAATGGATTGTTTCATGCTTTACAGAAACAGTTTTCTTGCGGGAAACATGCAGCTCGAATCCTCTGAGGACGGCACTTCGCTGTTCCCCTCCAACAAGACACCCATCAGGCCTCATGATCAACGCATGCCCAGAAAGTCTGGGGGCACCTGCTCCGGAGAAGTTTGCTGTGGGCCCTACTATCCTCTTGACTTTCCTGCTAGCAGTATAACCACTTTCGCCAGATATAGCATGTTTCAGAAGACTGCATCCGCGCTGTGCTGAGTATCGCCAGTAACGCTACTGTATGAGCTGCATGTAAGCGAGCTAACCTGACGAAAAAAAAAAAAAAAAAAATCGCGCTAATGACTTGTGTTGGTTGACATGCATGTATCACCGGCGGGGAAGCCATCAGCTACGAGGAACGCGTCTTCTTCCGTGCATTTGGCAGTAAGGAAAATAAGCATCTCTCGCCATGACACCAGGGCTGAAGAAGCGATGAAGGCAATAGGCTGTGAAGAGAAAGCTACGAGGGTGCGCCCAAGTCTTTTCTATTCTAAGATGAATCTCTGCCATTGTCGTCCCCGCCCTTCTACTCATGACCAGCTCAACCAACTGCTAACATAAGAACATGACGCAACAGGAGGGCATAGTGATTCACATTTCAGACGCGAAATACTCCCAGTTTCTCAGCTCATCGGAGCGACTCGCGGTACCTGGCCACAAGGATGAATACATGATTGGGCTCGAGGTCTTTTGCCAGCTACACTGTCTAGACAGCCTGCGCAAGTTCATGTACCCGCGGCACTACAACAGGAGCACCCTTATTGACAACGGCAATGTGGTCGAGTCTGGACGCTGAATGCACCTGGACTACTTCGTCGAGCTGCTGAGGCAGAGCATCAAGTGCAGCGCCGATGTGGCCGCCCTTTCGTCCGAGTGAGTCAACAGGCCCAAGGTGATGACGGCCAGCGTCGGAGGGCTCCACTGTTGTCGTGACTTTGGCAAGACTCAGGACTGCGCATTTGTTAGACTCGTGGACACTGTAAATGGCAGGACGAGGGTAGAGGGGAGGGCATAGTGAGCTACTCAGGTCATGCAAAGTATCGGGCTCAAAGGTGGAAGCCGACCGCTTAGTTTCATTCGGCAGACGAATTGCGATGGCAAGTGTGGATGAGTGAGTATAGCGTGATCTGTACTCGTGTAGTACATGAATAATAAGCATGTAAAATCTTTGAGTAGGTATAGGGTGGTTGCTCGGATTGGTAACGTTACATGGTTTTTGTTTTACACCATAGCTTGGACTGCGCTACAAAGACACGCCAAAGAATACATGGCCACTACTGCCGCTATAGAACTTAAACTTGACTGCGACATGACACTTGTAGAAGGCAACAAGAAAAAAAAAAGAAAAAAAAAAAAGAAAGACTTCTTGTCAACGATTCAGGGTGATTTAACAAGCAAAAACACCAAAAAGAAGCCAGCAGTTATACGGGAATTGAGCCCGACGTGGGGGTCGAACCCACAGCCTTGAGATTAAGAGTCTCACGCTCTACCGATTGAGCTAGCCGGGCAGGCAATCAACCGATGGAATAATTGTTAGAGACAAATGGAGATTCTAGGGATTATAATTCTTAACATCAAGGTGGTTGTCAGCTCAATGTGGGCCAGACTAGTTTGAGGTGTGCCAATCGTGGTTCTTGGTATCTCAACACGAACTAGCGTGTCCACTCTAAATGGAACCACGAACCAGCATTGTCTGAGTTTGTCGCGTGCTGCTTTTGATCACTTCATCACCATCACCATCACCACCGCCGTAACCATCACTGGTTCCTGAACACTTGCCACGTGCATGTGGAGCTCCCGCCACGCGCGCTTTACCGAGACATTCTTTCTGTATTGTTAAATATCCGCCCATTGTCCACCTATGGTGAACCGCGCCGCCCTCTTGGCGGGATTTGGACATGGACGCTCGTGCTTCAATGTTCAAGTCCCAAATGATCCACCACTGTTCGTGCCTTGTGTCGAATAGATTTTTTGTTTTTTTTTTTTGTTTTTGTTAACCCCCGAGATGCAACCGACTGCTCGTCCGAGTTGTGGTCCCCTCCATTCAGGATTCTAGGACTATTCATCAGACTGTCGGTGAGTTTTTGATCATGTCTGCTCTGCAAACCCGCAGACTAGAGGTCATTTTTTGCAAAACAACGTGGCTGTGAGACTTGTTTTTTGGTCAATGATCTCTATCTTCTCCTTTATGCTCAAAGCAGAGTGGTTGTGACAGTTCACAGGCCCTTCTCCTCATGCTCAGTACTAGTGAACCTCTTGACTGTTTCTGGTCCAAGATGGCCCACACGAAAGGCATGTCTTGTGCCCAAAATCTAGAGGTGCCATACTATATAAATGGTCTCTTGTGTAATCTGTCATGTCCAGCATCAAAAGAAGAAGAAGAAAACAAATGTCGTGATACATTGGATCATAGCCTCGATCCGTTGTTGCATTGCTTTGTTTCTGCTTTCTGCTGCTTCTGTTGCTGCATTACATACCTACCTACCTACCTATTACACACATGCAGACTTTTGTCTCGCCTTTGCTGTACATATCTGTCCAACCCAACATCGCCAAGATGCGTCTGCTCTCCGTCACCTTCCTATCCTCCGTCCTCCTTTCTAGTTTCGTATCGGCATGGAACGCTCCCAACTACTCGGACCTTCGTCTGGTCTGGCAGGACGCCTTTGCTGGCAGCCAGGGTCAGGCCCCGGACGCCGGTCGGTGGAACTACATCACAAACATCAACGTCAACAACGAGCTGCAGCGTTACACGACCGAGTCGCGTAACCGGCAGCTCTCGGGCGGCGAGACGCTGCAGATCGTGCCCTGGCACACCAACAACGAGTGGACCTCGGGCCGTATCGAGTCCAAGTACACCTTCACCCCTGCCCAAGGGAGCATCACCGTAGGAGAGGCGCGCATTCGCTTTGGCGACAACCCCGTCGACCGGAAGAAGGGCATCTGGCCCGCCTTTTGGCTTCTCGGAGATTCGATCCGCGCAGGCACGCCTTGGCCGCGGTGCGGCGAGATCGACATACTGGAGACGGTCAACGGCGCCCTGACGGGTTACGGGACCGTACACTGCGACGTGTATCCGGGCGGCATCTGTAACGAGCCGAGCGGTCTGGCCGGCACCACACCCATACCCGACCAGGGCTGGCACACGTGGCGCATACAGTTTGACCGCCGCCCCGGTTCGTGGAGTGACGAGTCCATCACGTGGTTCATCGACGGCCGGCAGTTCTTCCAGCTCAGCGGGGCTCGGATTGGCAACGAGGGGGTGTGGAACTCCTTGTGCCACTCGCCACTGTACTTTATACTGAACCTGGCTGTTGGTGGTACTTGTAAGTCTTGCCTACATTTCCTTGTTCTACTTTTTTTTTTTTTTTTTTTTTTTTTTGTCTTTTTTCTTCCTTGCCCTTTGTCATTTTTCTCCGGTTCTCCGTAAATGCTTTTCATTGTGTCTTTTGCCATACAAGAGATCCCGTGATTTTTCTAGCGGACATCCGCTTCTTGCATTCAGAGTATTGGCACTGTTTGCATAAGCTGTTTACGAAATTGTTCCATCCCATCTTGGGCAAAACGCGTTACAAAAAGTCATCGAGATCCACTCAAGCTTTTGTTTTAGCGACAATACGAATAACTGCCGGTTGGAGGACATCAGTCCAACTCTCGCTGATTGTTTATCGTCCCATAGTTCCCGGCAACCCTGACGGAAACACTCTTGACGGCTGGGGGAGCATGATGGAGGTGGGCTATGTGGCCCACTACGTTGGACTTTAATTCAGCCCAACCAACCCTCGCGGTTACTTGGATTTCCAAGTTGAGCTGGTGTGCAATTAGGACTCCCCCACCGCCCAGGTTTTCGTCGAGAATCAGAGTGTCAACTTTGGATTGGTCCCATCAACCAACCACTACGCCACGGCAGGTGGTGCAACAAGATATGAGCACAACGCTCTGTTTTCGTTTTTATTTTATTTTTTCTCTGCTTTTTTGCAACCGAGACAGCGGTCTGCCAAGACAGCTTGGCAAACTATCTTATTTACAGCTGCCAAGAAAATGATGGCTGGACATATATCCTTTATCCAACAACAAGGTAGATATTCGGCTCAAGTTTAGACTTAGGGTAGCACTAGACCCTTTTTATAACACTTTAGCTTTACATAACACCACAAGGCTTTCTTAACTCGCTAATTGGACAGGCCTCGCGATCCAGGTTTTGTGTTTATCAGATTACTTGCAAATCTAGGCCTCGCATCATTTTCACAACTTCTCTCTATCTAGTGTTTTTTCCACACGAGAAATCTAGATGTCTTGTCTCGTCACTGGTTTTGACACTATATTGTAAAGGTTTGTTTTCAACGGGATCCAGAAGCGATTCTCCACAGTGCCGCACATTATACGTGTAGCAAGTCACAAACAGACAAACAACGACAAGTCCGTACTTCATTAGCTTGATGGTTCTCTCGAAGATGACACTGGTCATCCATGTCAAACGAAGCTGGAAAGTTGTTTGACAAGAGGGTGTGCAGCCTCCTTCTTTCTTGCCATGAAGCGCGCGGCTACCAAACAAAGTGGTTTTGGTGGCCTGGTGCAGCATTTGTCTCATGATATGCAACCCCGTTTTTGGCTTTTAGTCAACTCCGTGCATCAACATGCAAAGAAAAGAAGAAGAAAAAAAAGACTTGGATACATGCCCTGGGCTAGATTGACTCCTTGACTGTTGACTTCTTTCCAGGAAGAGTATGGTACAATGGTGACAAATATTAGACTCGGAGCTTAAACGTGCTGCCATGACATAAACCTCGTTCCATCCACCGCAGCGACCTACATAACAGGAATTAATGATTGGCAGGCGCCCGAGTATTGGCCCCTGGACGACTACATTCTTGCTGGTAATTACAAAGTTGATCCTAGTCCAGGTCCAGCGTATACACATTATCCGGCCTTGAGATGACTTCCTGAATGGGTTAGTGGTATATTTTCCATCTACTCGGCAGTATTGGGAATATTACCTGGAGTATTATCACTGTGCAAGGCGGTACACACCGAGCTGTGATGGGATTCGATTGGCTAGAGCTTAGCAAATTCAACCAATGCCCCTAGAAGGGTCGGATGTCAGTCAGGCCTGGGCCATCCGCATCAAGACCAAAGCCTCCCCTAAGCTCCTCCCAAGAAAACATCTGATCAGATCCATCTCGAGCCAACCTTAAATGACCTGGATGCCACAGCATCTGATGTTGGATTCGGCGCTTGACATGGGGTTTTTCTAGGATGATGCCGTCGTTTTCGACAAAAATTCCCCGAATGAACATAGGGTGTAGCTTGTTGACTTAATTACCCATCACAGTTGGCTTTTGCGGAAGTTGACACAAAGACGTTTCCATTTTGTGTTTGCGTGTTGCGCTTTCAAAGGTTATACGGTCCTACGGCATCAGCCTAACAATTTATAACAAAGCCTCTTTTTACGTTTAAGGAGTTTACTTTCGCAAGTTTCTCTCGGGAGAGCCTTTACGAGATGAACGATTTTGGTCTAGACATGTCAGACTCGTAAGCCTCGAACTATTCATGTATATATACCAGCCGCCCTTTTGCTACTCAGTGGTTCGCATGCCTCAAACTCAACTGGAAACTGCAACTGTCCTTACAGATACTCAGTGATTACTGTCTGTCCTCACAGATACTCAGTGACTACTGTCTGTCCTTCACCGGTGTCATATTTTCTCTGTATCTTTTTAACAGCGCAGCAAGTCTCAATGGTGGACCTCGGAACGCATATCTAACGATCCTGCCACGCCTCGACATCTAAGCACCTGGAATGGAACTCTTATAATCACCGGCAGACTGGGCTTTAATCCTTTCTTCAACAGGATATAACACCGAGGCGGAACTCGACAAGACTTACACGCAGAGACACAGCTGCATGTCTCAATAACCATAATGGCTGCCCCGCGATCAATCTTCATAATCCTCTCTCTGGTCCTCTTTAATGTCGGGCTGTCCTCCGCCGGGACACAAGATCATACCAACCTTACCCTTGCCAACATTACTGGCTGTGCGGTATGATATCTTACACTTTTAAATCTGATACTTGGAGTGACAATCGGTAGAGCTGGCAGCTGATGTTTCCGGAGTTCAAAAGGCGTCATGTTTGCACAATAGCACATCACGATTCTGCGCTATAGATGACACCCTCTGTTTATGCACAAGCCCCGGCTTTACTGCCGATTGGAATGCATGCACGCATAGCAGCTGCTCTCCGGCAGATGTCTTGACTTCGCGCCGCGTCCAAGCTGCCGTCTGTCACTTTGAGCACCCCGACAAAACAGGCGAGGAGACCGCCGTGGCTGTGATTTTGTTCAGCATCATCGCCCTGTTTGTCGGTCTTCGGTTTGCCTCGAGGAGGATTTCTGGGGAATTCTTCATTGATGACGTGCTCATCTTCTTGGCCACTGTGACATCTGTTGCGTTGGTGGTGCCTCACCTTATTGCCATCCAAAATGGGTTTGGGAAGCACTACTATGATCTGCCAGACGGGGCCATGGCAAGGATTGTTGAGCCTGGTGAGAGCGCCTCCAAACCTCCTTTTTTTTTTTTTTTTCTTTCTTTCTTTTCTCTCCATTAAACACCACACTAACACGAACATGAACGATAACAGTCTACATCATCGAAAACTTCTATATTGTAACCCTCACATTTGTCCGCGTCTCCATACTCTGCCTCTATCTTCGTCTCTTTCACCGCTTTGGATGGTTCCGTGCCCTTATCGTAGGGACTATCCTCATTGTCGTCGTAGCCAACGGCACCGTTCTCGTGCTCACCATCCTCTCTTGTCGACCCGCCGAGAGGCTATGGGACACGCAGGTCTCACGCGACGCCACCTGCATGGATGTGAACTCTCTAGGCACCGCCGTCGCCACCCTTTCCACGGCCGAGGACTTTTTACTGGTTCTACTGCCGCTACTGCCCATGCTGGTTGCCAGGCTGAATAGGCCACAGATGTCTGGCACCGCAACCCCGCTGCGCAGCAGGATTTACGTACTTGTGGTATTCGCTGTTGGTGGCTTCGCGGCCACGGCGAGCGCATCCAGGCTGGACGCACTGCTGCGGATTAGCAAGTCGGCCGATCCGAGCTGGGACTACGCTCCAGTTTCATACTGGACTCTGTTGGAATTCACTGCCGGCATCGTCGCCGCCTGCCTCCCCGCCGTCCGCACCCTGGCACACATAGTCTTGAAGACAAGGGGAATCACGTGGCTGGAAGATGTGGAAGATGACGACCAGGAGAGCCGCGGCACGGTTTATTACATCCGCGACGGTGCCGAGACCAACGTGTCGTCGGGCGCCGCCACCAAGGCCGCCGACCCGGAGGCGGTCGACAATCTTCGCATCAGCAAGCGGTATAACCGAGAGTCATGGATCGTCAGCTCTACCACACTAGCAGTCACCAGACCTGCTGCAGTCTACTGCCACCCGGCCTTTGACCCTTGGGAGGAGAGTGAAGGGCCTTCTTGCGATGGGGAGGTCGAGCCGACGACGCGGTGGCACAGCATGCAGAGGACGAAGAAGACCAAGTCGGTAGTCGGCTATCAGCTTCCCAGATGGGACAAGTCGAGCAAGTCTGAGGACACGGAAGCACTTGTCACAGTGGCCGAGCTTGAAGTTGATAGGGTCCGCGATGAAAAGAAGAAATGGAATTGGAGGAGGATTTTCGGGTCAAAGCGAGCGGGTAGGAAGATAGAGGATCAGGCTGAGGAATCGTCTGATGAGCGAGCTGAGGAGTCGGTGAAGGATTGGAGGCATAGTAACTGGGGTTAAGTGGTAACTTGGCATAATGTATGATTTAGTAGCAAGATAGAGAAAAAAAGAAAAAAAAACTAGAAAGCAGACGGGTCAACGCAATGATTGACCCTAAATCAAGAAATTCACCACCCCTGAGTGATTTCTAAGGCTACGGCTATGCATATTTACCTTGTCATTTTTTGACAACTGGTAGAGTGAGTCACCGACCCCCAATCACTGGTTGTTAGACGAAAGGGCTGTGGCAGCATTAGATGCACCTTACTCGGGCATGCAAATGACACAAACTTAAGTACGCCATGTTGACCTTTTGACCATCTGAGCAATTCGCATGTGCTCAATATAACTGCGGTTGAGTCTCATCGTTGACAAGCGCCTCCACATTTCGTCCTATCAGTCCACCATGCGAATAAAAACATAACAACATTGCATGACTGGTGTCTTGCTGACGACCTTCGTAGACTTTTGGGCATGGTGTCGACCAGGGCTCAGAACCTTTGATGACTTAGGAAACCCTATTGTGACAGTTCCCAGTTTTGGAAAGTGGTGCAAAATCCGTATGCTTGTTGCAGCCTCAATGAAGCCATAACTACCACAGGGTTGCCGAAAAAGTCAATCAAATACTGAGACGACCCAGACGCACAAAACCATGGGCTGGGATGAAGGTCTGTAGAGTACTGTACGCTACAAGACTTTTGCACAGTGAAAACCCAATACGGCAATCTTCTACGAGGTACAAAGTACACATCTAGCACTTCTTTCAGACGTAGTCATCCAATGAAGCCGAGAGTGTAGTGGTAAAGTTCACCAAACTCGCTATATCGCCATGGACCATGGCAGAATGAGGAAAAGGGGCAATTTAGATTTAAATATGCACAGACAATATGGGAATCAACGGCAGACAGTCCTTAGACAAGAATGAAATATCAGACGAGGCGTTCGACATGCATGAGAGGAAGGAGAAACATGTCAAAGGAGGCGCCGGGGAATTCCCATCGAGATGCCGCATCCGACAACAACCAAGGTTTCCCTGCTTTTTTTTTCGCTTCTATTTAGTTTTTGTAGGACCTGTTTGCCCGATTTTGTGGAAGCTGATTGGCTTGCTGATGATTTACATGAAATACCCGCCAACCAAGGGTAGCGAAGACAGCTGGACGAGGGGCCCAAATTTCCGTAAAAGCGAGCAAAATAAGAAACCAGCCGAAGGGTAAAATGACAGGGATCTGCAACTTGGACAGGCCTTTCACTCGAGTTCGTTCTGGTTGCCGAAGGTGGCACTTCCTGAAAAGTAAAGTTTTGGTTGTGCTTAGCATTACTCCGTAATCCGTATTTTGTAAACCAAACAAAGGTGAAGCGAGAAAACTGCCCATCCAACAGTCTATCTTTGGGGAAACAGGCCAATTGACCCGAACACAAAAAAAAGAAAGTTGTCATGGTTTGGTTCAGAAGAACAGGTTTAAACTCAGCTGTATACCCAACCTTGAAACCGTTTTTCAGCCCAGCTGTACAACAGATCAAAAAAAAAAAAAAAAAAAAAAAAAAAAAAAAAAAAAAAAAAAAAAAAAGGAAAAAAAAAAGGAAAAAGAAAAGAAAAAGAAAATTAGTGGCAGGCACTCAGATTCATAGGCCAACGGTGAGCAGAAGTAGACTGGTGCCGAGATGACTAAAGCTAGCATAGAGGCTGGACCATGGACTTCACGCTAAAGCCACAGTCCGGTGCCATGCTGTCAGCTACTTAGTCTAGTTGTAGTACTCCATAGCTGCAATGCAAACGCCGGCACAAAAGCCTCGACGTCAATCATAGGATGCGCCAAGACGCTTGAAATCCAACAAGGTGCTGCGAGTAGACCAGCTAGCTATTTGGCGCTTGCCAGTACCAACCTTGTTGAGATATAGGGGTACCTAGACCAAAGGCAACTTTCAACAGGACCAAGCATCCATCTGCATCTCTCACGGCATGTTTTCCACGACCTTGAACGGATACTGTAGGCTGCGATGCAGCTCCAAAAAGAAGCAATAGTTGAGCTGACATGAAATGATTGGAGGGGAGATCAAATTTGGGTTGGGTATAAGTGTCTTTGGTATTAATTCCAATTTAAAAGGGTGGTGAAATGATAGGAAAAGAAAAATCTTACATGGGCTAAGAAGAAGAAAAAACTAGACCAAAAAAGACGAAAAAGAACACGATGAGAGAAACAGTAGACGAAAATATGGGGAGGCCAAGACAGAGAAAGAGAGAGAGAGAGAGAGAGAGAGAGGAAAACGAAGATGAAAAGAAAAGTCTGCCTCGTACGAAAAGAGACGAGAATTTCCCACAAACAGCAAAAAAAACGGCCAGAACGGCCTCAAGATCAGGTCGGAAATAACGGGTACAGCCAAGACCAAAGGGTCATCCAGAACTTCAGCCCCGGTCCATTGGCGCTCACACCGGCGCCGCGCCACGTGCTTAGCATCCGGCAAAGTCAAGCCTGTTGCAATCCCACGGGCCGGAACAGAGACAAAGGAGGGGACTGAGCACCATGATATGACGCCGGTAGATGCCACACCATCAAGAGACGGGCTCTTCCCTCGCTCCAAACAACCCCTTCTTCTCCTCTTTCATTGTGCAACGCCCAGAGTAGGGGCGGGATAGCACAGACCTGCCGGCTCCCCTCCCAATTTGACCTGGGGCATGATACACTGAACAGTTTAGATTGTTTGGGGTTCACTAGCCATTATCCTGTCAAACGAGTCCGCTCAAGAGGCTAGAGAGACGCAGAAAGGATTCACTTGCACAAAAACGGCAGCAAACCCAAGGAATTGATATTCTTTTGCCACCATCATTCCTGGCCCAGCATGTCTCTGCAAGAGCAACAAACTGTCGACCTGGCCGTCGACAACAAGTCTCGCCTCAACAGCCGGCCCCGCGACGCGTCACTTCAAGGTAGTCAGGGGATGGTGGGCGACTTGTTCCAGAGCCTGACACAGCAGCAAAAACTGGGCAACCGGCCTCGCCAGCCCAACGTTTTGGTTCGAAATAGAAGAGGTAGCAGCTTCAGGGACTCTCCAGAAGAGTACTCGCATAGAAATCATTACTCACATTCTCGAGGTCTATCGTCATCTGGCGATTCTGCAGCATCTTCGTCTAGGCGTGGCTCGGCGTCGACCTCGACCCAGTCAACCAGACGAGGCTCCGCACACACCGACCTCGAGTCTCAGAGGGCCGAACCTGGCAAGGGAAAGAGGCCCGACTTGGTGTCTTCTGCGAGCTTCGAGTCTGATCCTAGGTTGACCTCGCTATCGGCTGCCGGTCGAGGCCCATTTAGTGCATCCACCTCGGTACTCCTCGGCGACGACCCAAGGGCAGACACAGAAAATCTTACTTTCCAGGAGGCCCTGGAATCTTTCTCACAGCCCTCACCATATTTTCACGAGGAGGCCAAGGATCCCGTCATAACTGAGATCAGCACCACCACCGCCGGCCGTGGTCCATCCGGCCCGGGGTCTAGACGCCACAGCCGCTCGCGAGTCTCCGACAGCTTCAAGCCCTTTAGCCAGTACGGCCGCGGTTGGCTCTGGCCGCTTTCCAAAAAGAACAAGTACCCGGACCTGTCTTTCGCTCAGTGCGTCCAGGTGACTCAGGAGATCACCATCGAGATCCAAACAGATCCAGACTACCGTCCTCCATACTCGGCCCAGGCAGGTGGACAGGACGGGACCCAGGTGCCGAGAAACCCCAACGAGTATCCCGACTTCCGCACCCATAACGAGCTGTTCGGTGGCGGCCCGCCCTCGCCCACTCAGACCGACGAAGAGGCCAAGGATAGCAAATCTAGGTCTGGTTGGAAAAAACACTCGCGCTTTTCCAGCAGTCTTAGTCGCCGTTCGTTCCGGCACAAGGAGGAAAGCGACACTGAAGAGAAGACGGCTGCAACTGCGACTGAGGAGAATCCTGAGTCGGATTCTTAATACTCGTCCCTTGCAAGTGCCAATAAAAGAAGAAAAAGAGAAAACAGGAAGAAACAAACCCCCCCCCCTCCCCATCAACCCCCTTCGCCCCAAAGATGCACTATCCACCCCCTGACGTCGTTGCCAATTGGCCTACCCCAAACTACACAAGCCCAGAACGCCGCGGACCGGCCCTGCTGGTGATCGAGTTGACGATTCTCCCCATCGCGCTCACAACCCTCCTCCTGCGTCTCTACGTCCGCATCCGCATCGTCAGAAGCTGCGGCTGGGATGATTGGCTCATGGTTGTCGCCGCGGCCTGCGGCTTCGGCGTGACGCTGTGCACCATCATCGCGACTCAAGCATTCCACTGGAACGCACACATATGGGACGTGACCTCGGAGCAGCTAACCGAAGGTCGCAAGGTCTCGCTGGCCAGCCAGACACTCTTCACCGCCGCAACCTCACTCGCCAAGGCATCCATCCTGCTTTCTTACCTGCGGATCGCGCCGCAAAAGTCCTGGTTCAGGCGCTTGACATTGTCCGCCCTAGCCTTGGTATCAACCATCGGGTGCGCCGCCGTGGCCTTGGTCTGGACCCAGTGTACGCCAATCTCGAGCTACTGGTACCTCCAGGACCCATTACAAACCGTCAACTGCGCGGTTGACGAGGGATTCTTGATCTTCGCCCAAGCACTGGGCAACGCCTGCACCGACCTCATTGTCTACGTTCTACCAATACCGACGCTTGCGGCCCTGTCTCTGCCGCTAGGCCAGCGCATCGCCACCATCGCGCTCTTCAGCCTGGGCCTGATCGTCGTGGTCGCCGGTTGCATGCGTGCCTACTGGATCTGGTACGTGGTGGTGGCCAACAAACACGACTTCACCTGGGAAGGTTACCACCTGTGGATCTGGACTGCCGTCGAATGCCAGCTCAGCGTGACCTGCGGCTGCGTCCCCGTTCTGAAGCCCTTATTCTTCATGATGCTCGGCCGTTGGTCTGGTATCGAGACTCAGCGGCGAGAAGACATCTACGATGACGTCGCAGACTTTGACTTTTGCGACATTGCAACCACTAGGGATTCGAAGGCATACACCACATATGCGCGAAGCGTACACTCGAGCCACACCAACGCCAGCGCCATCGAGGCGACAGCGGCTGCCAGGAGCACGAACCGATTCAGCTTCGTGTGGGCCAGCTCCGATGGCTTCTCACGCACCAATGTCGTCGTCGAGACGAGTGCTGCTTCTGCTGTTTCCACGGCCCCCGACGACCCCTGGTACCCTGGAACACGACCAGCTTTTATTCCAGGGATGCCGCCGCCGCCGCGACCCCCGCGATCCCCGTTACCCCCTGATATGAAGAATGGAATGGATTTGGCAGAGCTTTGCAAGCGTCATACCATGCCGAACCTGCGAGATGACGATGCGGATGTTTGGACTTCGGCTGGTGGCGGCGTGAGGACGGTCATAACCGCTGCCCCGCTGATAAAGCCAAAGGCGAAGTCATTGCGTTGGGTTTAACCAATAAAAAGGCTTCTGGGTTATATAGGTATGAAAACCTTTTTGTGGAAAAGTAGGCCGGGTGACAAAAACGAACAAAAACAAAACCAAGATGGAAACCATAGCTGCAAGTTTCTTTTGTCGATTCTATTGTCTGGGGTAAAGCGTTGTCAGTACAAGTTACGATCTGGACAGGGTCTCTGCTGTTATATCTCATGGCTCATCAAGTCGTATTTCCTAGAAAGGTACCTTTTCCAAAAACCGTAAAGACACCAACCTATCTTATGCTCAAGTCTTCCCAACAATAGTGATCCTTCCCTCTAGCCTTGGTGCGATGGCCTGCGTCCACTTGACCATCAGATCGTCTCCGTTGACGTCTCCTTCGGCTCTAGGCTGAAGCCCGGCCTTGCGACACCAGTGCCCAAAATACCTTCTCATGACCCGGAGCTCATCATCCATCTTCTCTAGCTCCTCTTGATCCGGCGTCGGCACAGCGTCGTCGATCACACATTCGTCGAATGGCGTCACAGAGTTCTTGCGCTCACGCAACCTTTTAGCTGTCCACGCCTGCCAACCCGCCGCTATTTGGTTGTTGCTAGTCTTTGGGGCTGGAAGCGTCGGAATTCGGAATGCTTTCTCACCCTTGGTCGATTCTTCAGGCGATGGTGGAAGCACCGGGTGGTACTGCGTCACGTTGGTCTTGACCTGACCCCAGTGACGGTCAAGCGACGAGCTCCAGTTTTTCCAGCGGTCAAGAACTTTGAGCGACATGAAGTATTGCCGGAGCATCATGGATATAAGAATGCCGTTTTCTTCGGATACTATCTCTTTGGCCGTGCCGCCTTCTTCTTCAATGAGAAGGCTCTTGTAGCCATCTACACAGGGCCAAGAAAACCATTCGTCAGTAACAAAAAGCAGAAGAGCGAATATAGTTTGAATCAAGAATTGAGTTACCTTTTCCTCTTGCCATGTAACCCCTAGTGCACAGAACATAAACCTTGTCCATTTTGATGGGGTCGTCGTTGCCGATGCTCGCTGTTACTATTCGGGACCCCGAATCTTTTGAAGGGTCGAATGTGAACTTGATGTTGGAGACCTGGGGGAAGCGACCTGTCATGTTGTCAGAACCATCAAAGTCTAATCACTAATGCAACAAGGCGTGTTTCGTTCCATGACTACTCACCCTCTTGTGCGGGATACAGCGAAACACCACTCTCCAATGCATCCCAGATATCCTTCCCAGTGACCTTGATGACCACAACCGGGTCCTCGAAGGGGAAGCAGTCGGTGATGTCCTTGATCCGAATCGGGCCCGGTGGGTATACCATATCACCACGGATTGTTCCAGCCGCCATTATTGCGCAGTCAGCCTGGTAGTGGTGCCGCATAATGTCGCAAATGAAGTTGCCTAGGTTGCTCTCTTGCGTCCTGACGACAGTGAAGCGCGCATCCAAGGGTGTGGCCGTCCAACCGACTGGCTTCTCCAGACTCTGCTTGAGCTTGGATGTCAGTTTGTCGATCAGCTGCACTGTTTCGCCGTCCTGAGGCACTGCCGAAATGACGTCCCGGCGGCGGATCTCAAAGTTCCATTTTGACTTTTCGGACGTCGAGCGGCGCGCTGTGATGTAGGAGAGCTGTTTGAAGTCACTGCCGGACCTTAGTACATGGCAACCGTTGATGATGCTGTGGTTGTAGAAGTGATCGTGACCACCCAGGATGATATCTATTTCGCTACCCATGTTCTCGGCGAGTTTGTTGTCGTTGGGCTCTCGCTGGTGTGTCAATGCAATCACAATCTCTGCACCTTCTTGGCGTAGCTTTGGCACGAGTTCCTTGGCTGTCTGCGTAGCGGACTTGTAGATGATATCTGGGGCAGCGCGTTGACGGTCTCGAGCCACTCACGCTCGGCCAGACCAATCAAACCGATCTTTATACCATTGGAAGCCGTGAGAATGTGTGTCTTCTTGGCGTGGCCGATTGGTACGTCCTCCCCCATTGCCGGGTCGAGGACGTTGGCAAGGAGCCATGGAAAGTTGCATTTCCGAGCCAGATATTCAAACTGATTTACCCCAAAGTCAAGATCATGGTTCTGTGTTTTTTGTGGTCAGTATGTGCAGGTAAATAACAGATCCATGTCAACCAGAGTCCTCTGAACACGTGGGCATGATACATACCCCAATGCAAGTGCAGGCTGTCCCTATTGAGTTCAGGATAGGCACCATGTGGCTACCCTTGGTGATAGAGCTTTCTAGGCTAGGGTTGAAGACGTCACCAGAGAACAGAGTCAGTAGCTCTGGCTGTCCCTGGTACTCTTGACCTGATCGGTACTCTTTGACAAGAGTAAGGAAACGAGCCGCACCACCAACGGGTTCGGCGGATGATGGGTCTAGATGATAGACATCGTTGTAGTGCAGAATGCGCAAGTCCGGCGGAGAAGATGTGCCGCGCCCGGATGAATACGTCTCGAAATCGGAATCCTTTTCCAAGGTCAGCTTGGTCCTGGTCCTGGTTGAAGTTGCGGACATGACGACAATGTTTGAGTCTAGGCACAAAAACCAGAACCCCGAACGATAGCAAGGGGTCTGGGACAGCCCCTGATGGCAACGTCTTGATCCCTGTGCTGCTACCAAACACGGATATTTCAATTGCAAGGTAAAGCAAACAAAGGGCGTCTGGAACTGAAACGAGAGAGACAACTATGATCGAGCAGAGTTGAGAATGCCTCTGCTGTTACCTGGTTTGGCATTCAATCGAACAAAACAAGGCAGCAATCAAATCGGTAAACGACAACTCGTCGGTTCCATTCAGGTCACCCCTGTTCTAACAAGTCCAGATTAGATTTAGTCGCGATGGATTGTCGCGTTGAGGGGCAGTTCCGCGGGATGGTTGTTGGCGGGGTAATGGCACGTAGCTAAGCTAAATACCCCAGATGAGAGTGTTATCCCCACCGCATGCCTAATGTCAACCTCGTTTGAGAGAATTATCCATGCGTTTTGGTCAATTGCATTTTTCACTTCATTGCGCCCCTTTCAAATATTGCGCGTAAGCTCAAGCGAATTGCAAATACAATACCTACCAGCCTCAAGTT
The DNA here is from genome assembly GCA_003709005.1 of Magnaporthales sp. P1609. Taxonomy (NCBI): domain Eukaryota; kingdom Fungi; phylum Ascomycota; class Sordariomycetes; order Magnaporthales; species Magnaporthales sp. P1609. The sequence goes on from PELF01000003.1 coordinate 255,743, forward strand.
GGAAGAAAGGCAATAATAGCATGTTGCAGCAACCTAACCCCACTTATGCCCTTCATGTCAAGTGTGGCTGTGGAGTTGAGGGTTTGTCATCGGCACGACTCTGCCGCATCTGAGTTACAGACTTAGGTAGACCTATAAATGACTTGAATTGGCCATCCAATACACGTGAAAGCTTCTCCTAAACACAGCTCTTGAGAAGTTTGCTGCATCGACGTTCGTAAATATCAACAGACCAAGAGGTCCCAACAGGATACAGTGACCGCCCAAGTTGTTCAGCCTCACCCTACTCTACCATTATCAGTATCCACCCCTCGTCTCTTATAAACATGGCTACCGTCAGGCATGCTGGCCGGGAGGGTATGTGACTGGCTGGAAATTATTTGCTGTCATGTTTTCCGATCCATCAACATACTAATATGACCCGTCTACGATAGATCTCCAAGCAATCCTCGACATGATCCGCGAACTGGCCGACTACGAGCATGAGCTCCAGTCCGTGGAGACAACTGAAGCAAAGCTCCTAGAGACCGTCGCCCTCGCGCCCTCGGACCCATCTGCACCACTCAGTCTTCCTGATGGCCTGCCAAATACTGAGCCTACCTCATCCGCCAAACCCGCTCGCTGTCTTGTCCTCTCCGATCCAGACGGTACCACATGTGGCATGGCATTATACTTTTACAATTATAGCACCTGGCGCGCCAGGCCAGGGATTTACCTTGAGGATTTGTACGTGCGCCCTGAATACCGCAAGAAGGGTTATGGCCTGCGGCTACTAGCGACACTGGCGAGAGAGGTAAGAGCAATGCAGGGCACCAGGCTCGAATGGGCTTGTTTGAAGTGGAACGAGCCCAGCATCAAGTTCTACGAAAGTATCGGGGCAAGGCAGCAGAGTGAGTGGGTCGGATTCAGGGTCGACGGAGACAACTTGGTCAAGTTGGCAGGCATGTCGAAAGACAAGCAATAAGCTGAGGAGAGATTGTCGAAATCGGTGTGAGGTATCCGGGGTATCATTGGGTTTGTGTATGGAAACAACTGTGACCAACAAGTGGCCTAACTAAACAACACGAGCTCAAGGCTCTGCTGGCTTTTCTACAGGAAGACCATCTCGATCCACCCCTTGGAAAACTTGTTCCCAAGTCTGTGATGGGTTCTTGTTCCCTGTGATATCTGGCTGGCCGAACTGCACGGCCCAACCTGGCTTTGGTCCGTCCTTCTTTTCCATGAAGGGGGTCATTCGCCAAACTGTCCCGTATATGCGCCGCATGCTTCGCGATGTGATCCTGGATGGCATTCCTTTTGGTGCCAGTCCAAACTCGTCATTAGGTTGTGGTATACCGGTGAAAACTACCCTCTTAAGAGACGACTTGCGATCAACCCAGCGGGTCGGCTGCAAGAGGTAGTTTTCCATGTCCCACGACTGTTTTGCAAGTTCTAGCTTGATATCCTCACCAAGTCCGGCCACTGGTCTTCTCGGCAGAATTTGCCCGCGCGCTGTCTCCTTTCCATGGGCGAGGTCTCGCAGCGTCTCCCATTCCTCTTTTGACACGGGCGGGAGTGCTTTCTCGGCCATGGACTTCCAGAATTTTTTGACTTTTGTGCGCGCCGGTTTCGGAGGAAAGGGTAGGCCATAGCCATTCAGCTCGGGTACGTCGCGGTAAGGATCCATCCGTTTGGTCTTGATCTCTAGGCTGGCCGGTAGCTTGGCGATGCTCGATTGCGCCTTCAGCAGAGCAGCGAGTTTCTCGGTATCCCAGCTATCAAGCCAGTCGTGCCCTAATGTTTCTTGGCGCTCTCGAGCACGAAATGCCATTAAGTGCTCAGGGGGCGGTCCGTTGCCCAATTTCCAGTTAACAAGCTTCTGCAGGGCTGCGCTGTCCTCGGGAGGTTCCCGTTGGAGGAAGTCTGCAAGAAGCTGTCTACGACGGAAGCCACTGCGGCCAAAAGCGGTACTGATGAGCTTTATAAGGCTTTTCTGGTCCCCAGCTACTGCAGCACGCATGGTGCGGAGCTTCTGAGTGGCTTTGCGGATTCGATCTCGGGGTTCTGCGTCGTTCCGGTGTCGCTGAAACATAAGGATGATCCGCTCGGTTAAACATGGCCGGATTACGGGGGGCAGGTATGAAGCTTCGCGAAGAAGGTGGCGGTAGAGGTGCAAGGGCGTTTTTGGGGCGGGAAGTTGGAGAGGCATGATTGCGTTCGTTTATTCGATCTGTCTCGGGATCTTTATCAACGCCAGGCAGACTAGCTGTATGGTGGAAGCGACATAGGGAGTTTGTGTCAGATTCACTGCTGCTCTTGTAGTTCAAGCTTTATTCAAGGAGAGCAGCAGTATGAGTGAAATATCAAAAATAACATGTTTGTGGCGGCGACTGATGGTTAACCTTGTTTAGAATTGGCAAGTAAACATAGTGAAAAATACTCATATTCGTCATATTTGTCACGAAATCCCGTCACCTTTCAGAGTCCATTGATTTAACCCGCCCAAACAAAAAGCCCCATAAAAGAGCAAATGGTGACCCGCTTTTGAGGAGACTTCGGAGAGGGGCCCGTACAGTGTTGATAGGTCTTGGGCAAGTACCCGTGAACCAAGACCCGAGCCAGGAACCCCAATGGTCAGTTTAAAATGCGGACGTTGTGTATGGCCCAAGCTCTCGCTCGTTGCCTCCCCGCTTTGACCCACCTGGCCTGTTTTTCGTTCACGGCGCATTTGCATTTGCCCAAATCTCAAGTCGCGCTTACTCGTGTTGCGTGGTGAGACTGACGAGATTTCTTGGTAGGGCACACGTGCAGTCACGCGCTGGCACCCTCGGTTGTCACGAAACAGACACGTCCCTACGCATCTCCTCTTAATTGATTTTCACGCTGTTGTCCGGCCACTCTATTCATCACTCCACTAAGGCGCACAAGGCTGCATAATCCCATTTTGTTCGGGATACTTTTTTTTGGGGGCATTACGCAGTTGGTTCATGCCAATTCGCATTGTTCTAATTGCCATCATCGCGTATAGACATACTGTTTTGAATGTTCCCCGCGGCGCGCCCACCGCCAGTTCAACCAGTGGGTGTGTCGTGCAGCGATAATTCGCCCTCCTGATTCCCCACAGCTGCACCGGTTGTTGCACATACGGACAGAGAGCAGTTTTCGGCACCTGGAAACATTTGAAAAAAGCATCAACAGACTGAAAGTGGTAGCGACGGCGACGGCGAAGGGACTACATCGGCAGAAATCCGGGTCGATGTGATGTTATGGCGTCGGTGACAGTCGCCAGCAACTCGTCATTCGTCTCGCAGCATAACCCCGGCAATCTCCACTCAGCAAATCCGCAATCGCAATCTTAAAGCTTCCACCGCCAGAACAGCACCTCGAGCGTTCCTTCGACGGCATCATTCGACCAGCCGAATGGCAGCATAGCGAATAGCGGTTCGCAGAAACATCATCCAATGTCACAACAGTCTCAACCGCCTGCGTCTCAGCAATCTTTCAGCATGAGCCAGCCGGGTTCGCAACCACAACCTAGCCAGTCATCTTTTCGCAGCTACTCGGATCAGAATGTACCACAGCTTCCACAAGAAGGAAGTCCAATATATACGGTTCGTGCTGCCCTGGCTCGGCCTCCGCTGCTCTTCGTCATGTTCGAGGCCTTCGAAGCTAACCAGCATATGCTCACTTTTCCCAGGCCGTCTACTCCAATGTTGAGGTGTATGAGTTCGAAGTCAATGGCGTTGCTGTCATGAAGCGCATAGGTGATTCCAAGCTCAATGCGACACAGATCCTCAAGGTCGCGGGAGTTGAGAAAGGAAAACGCACCAAGATACTTGAAAAGGAGATTCAGACTGGCGAACACGAGAAGGTCCAGGGAGGTTATGGCAAATACCAAGGCACATGGATCAAGTACGAGCGGGCGCTCGAGGTTTGCCGTCAATACGGCGTCGAAGAGTTGCTACGACCTCTGTTAGAATATAACAGGAATCCCGATGGAAGTGTCAGCCACGCAAATCTCAATACACCCACCAAGGAGCAAGCCATGGCAGCCCAGCGTAAAAAGATGTACAATTCAGGGTCGGACAATCGAAACAACAATGGGGGCGGTACTTTTTTCAAGAATATATCGCAAACAGCACACAGCGCCATGACAGCCATCAGCAAAGCGCGGTTCGATTCACCAGGCCCTCGCGGCCGTAATGGACCTACCAGAGCTCCAAGTTTTCAACGACAACTGTCAACTCAAAGTGTAGACGATTTCCACGGCGCCAATTCCCAAGCAAGCAACTTTGCAGAGAACTTCCCGCCACAAGACGTCAACATGGCTTTCTCCGCTGGCAGTGGGCCACAACCAGGTGGCGTGAACGGCACCGAGCCTCCGCGCAAACGTCAGAGAATGGATATGACGCCAGCAAACAGCTTCGGGGCATTTGCAAACAACAGCCAAATGCAGGCATACGCAGAGGCATTCCCTGGGTCGCCAACAGAACCCAACGATTCTTTCATATATACCCAGCATGCCGCAGCCAATGACACGCTCCTTCACCAGCAACAACACGATCAGCAAACCCCTCTCCAGCCCCTTCCCTACGAGCAGTCTGTAGAGGCTGAGAACAAACGGAGCATGCTTATGAGCATCTTTATGAACGATGGCATGTCAGAGCAGGCCCGGGTAGATACGTTACGGCAAATACATCCACGCGATCTGGACATGCCCATCGACTCACAATGTCATACGGCTCTGCACTGGGCAGCAACGCTGTCGCGAATGACGATCCTCCGCCGTCTGATAGAAGCCGGTGCTAGTCCCTTCAGGGTGAATACCTCGGGAGAGACACCCTTGATGCGTGCTTGCATAGTTACGAATTCGCATGATAATGAGAGCATGCCGGAAATACTCGATATCCTAGGCAATACGATGGAGGTCAGAGACAGCAAGGAAAGGACAGTGCTGCATCATATCGCCCTTACAAGTGCTGTCAGTGGTCGTAGCGCGGCGAGTCGGTATTATCTTCAATGCCTTCTGGGGTGGGTTGTCAGGCAAGGGGCTGCTAATGGCGGCCAGATGAGCAGCCAGACATTCAACGGCGGAGGGTCTGTTTCACAAGCCCAGAACGCAACCCGACTTGATTTGGGCCGCTTCATGAGCGAGATGCTCAACGCACAAGATTCTGCAGGCGATACTGCTCTAAACATTGCAGCACGTATCGGTAACCGCAGCATCATTTCGCAGCTCCTTGAGGTCTGCGCAAGTCCGCACATTGCCAATCGCTCAGGCTTGAGGCCGACAGATTTCGGAATCGGTGTCGACTCTGACGGTGCAATCAAAACAAAGGGCGACGGTGTGGGCGATGTTGAGAATGGCGATGTCGGTGGAAGCAGTCAGAAGAGCAACGAAAGCAGCAATGAGATCGTAACTTGTAAGCATATTTGTCTGGTGCCCAGGTTACTGGAGAGAAGAGCTAACAGAAATTCAGCAATCACACATCTCCTCACTGAAACATCAGCAAACTTCCAAGAGGAAATCAAGAACAAACAGAAGAACATAGACACTTTACATGCCACCTTACGATTGACAACGACTGACGTCAATGACGTGCGTCGCAAACTCGATGAGGCTCAAGCCAGGGTGAAGGCGCAGCAGCTTGCGAGGCAAAAGGTTAACAACCTCCAGCGGGCCGAGGAACGCGAGCGGTACCGGCTCACTCAGCTGGAGCAGACAACAGGACGGCGCGATATTGCGTCGGCAAATGGGTGGGAGGCCGAGTCCAACACGTTACTGGCAACGATCAACGCGACTACCAACGGTGAACCCGATGCGGATGTCAAACTGCCGTCGTCGGCACTACTGCGCGCACGGATTGAGGCCGTCAGGCAACAGACGGAAAGCACACGGCAGAGTGTAGTTGCGCTTAAGGGTCGTAGCCGAGAGGTCGAGGGTCGGTACAGGCACCTCGTGGCTCTGGCAACTAAATGTCGGGATGAAGATGTCGATTCGACCATGGAAGGCCTGCTGAAGGCTGTCGAGAGTGAGAAGGGGGAATTAGAAATTGGGAGAGTGAGGAGGTTTCTCGGTGGTGTAGAGGGGGTCGTCGGGTGACCCAGGATTGTGCTTGCTTGCAAGGCATGAGCAGGTTGCTTTCTTCTTTGTCTGTTTTAGTAGGACCCTGTTTATTGTACCAAGGTTTATGGCGTGGAAACATATGGCATGTCATGGAAACATATGGCATGTCATGGAATGGCGTTTTGCGAGTGCAAAGATGTACGTGATCAGCTTAATATATATACCAACGTACCAACAGTCCCGCTGGTAAACCTAAGGGGAAATCCGGGTTTATTGTTTTCCAAGTGCGTATTTACTGGTAAAGATCTCAACAGTGAGCCAGTCCCTTGACCACTGGGAGAGGGCACTTCGGCGGGTAAAAGAGGCAGATGTTCCATGGTCATGATCACTCTGGCGTTGGAATAGCATACCGGATACCGCCGGATTAGGAAAATCACGCGGACATACACGGCGGGTTTATCAAGTCGTTCTTGGCTTGTGCTGGCATTATTCGACCTTCAGCGAGCTGGTCGATGAGTCTTAAATCTATCTGTGACAACCATTTCCAAGTTTCAGTTGAGGCCTTGCTATCTTGCCAAAAGTCAACGCTCACTTCTATGTGATCTCGAGGGCTCTTCTCAACTATCATCACCTTCAATTGTGGTTCTGGTGGGTGGGATAGACAGATCGCCTCGAGCTGTGGAGATAGCGCTGACTGGCCGAGGAGGCCAAGGCTTTCACGCTAGTTGGCCTTGTTGGCGTACTTGGGGCCACTGTTTTGGCTTCGATATTTTTCAACAAAGTTCGATTCAAGCGGCTCAGATGGGCTGAAGATGTTGCTAAAGACCAGGGGTCCCACCCACAATAGAAGATTGCGGATACTGTATGTACTTACATGTTTCCAACTCCACTCTACACTCCAATACACAAATTCAGTCTGTGTTTTAATTATGAGATGTGTAAATCAGTCAATGCCGACCGCAAAGCAGTTATCAGCCGATGCCGACTTATACGCAATAACAAACAGCAGCGCGCAAGGCTTTACAAACACTACTGTACAGTCTGGGTAAGCTTGGAATTAAATCGAAACGGCAACCCCACCATACCCACCTTTTTCGTGATCCATACGTCACCGATTCGAGAATGGAATGGAGCCTCCTTTGGATTTATTCGCGCTGCGAACGCGACATCGGACGACAGCCAGCCACCTATCTCGAGGAGGTGGGGAGGGACCGCCCTCTATTTGGCTGAACACGAAAAGCCTTCCTCGTACCTAACCTGCGACGAAATGGCAGCAGCTAGCGAATTTCCAGAGATCCAAGGCGGCGGCAGTTTGATGCTGGCCTGGCAGATCCAAGGCAAGAAGGCTCTGATCATTGGAGGTGGCGAGGTATGGTGGTGTCTTGCCACCCCGTCCCTTTGCATTCCAGAGTCATCCTACTGACCGCGGATTGATTTCCATTTGCCTTTGTGCCCAGGTCGCGGCCGGTCGTATCTACCACCTACTCAATGCCGACGCCCTCGTGACGTGCATCAGCCCCTCGGCCGGCTTACATCCTGAAGTAGCGCACCGCATTGCTTGTGGGCAAGTCACGCACTTCGACCGGCTTTTCGTGCCTACGGACCTCGATGATCAAGCCATATCCATGGTCCTCGTTGCGATTGACGACCCCGTCGCATCCTCGGAGATATGGAAGCTGTGCAAGAAACTGCGCATCCCTGCCAACATCGCCGACGTGCCGCCAGAGTGCGATTTTTACTTTGGTAGCATCCATCGCGATGGTCCGCTGCAGATTATGGTGTCTACAAACGGAAAAGGCCCGCGTCTGGCGAACCAGATCCGGAGGCACATTGCCCAGTCTCTACCGCCAAACGCGGGCGCCGCCGTGGAAAAGGTGGGTGCCCTGCGAGCACGCCTGAGGCAGATCGCACCCGATGTGGGCGAGGGTCCAAAGAGGATGCGGTGGATGATCAAGGTCAGCGATGCGCTCACATTCGAGCAGCTGTGCGACATGACGGACGAGGACATGGAGAACCTGCTGGAAAACTACATGGCCGAGGGTGTACCGACGTTCAAGGAGCTTATGGATATGAGGGCAGAAAAGAAGGATATTGATCCTGTCGCGGAGAAGGAAGTGGGGGATGTGGTCGAGGGTATTGATAAGAAGTTGCACACCTGAACCCATCGAATTCGGGAGCCTGCGATAGCACGGCCACAGTTCCCTGAAGTTGATTTTGGGATGATTCTCACATTTACTGAGAACGATGGGGATAATTCTATCTAACTCGAAAGATTAGCAAGCCCACAGGCTAGCCGGAATATGACCACATCAGCCTGACTATTCGGGATCTCAAAGCTGCGTTGTTTGTGTTGGTCATACATACCTCGATCAAATTATGCCCTGCTTCCTGGCTAAGAATAGGGGCCAGGTAGCTCAGATCCGCCCGATTCGTGCCGGTCTCTACAATGAGCGACTTCGGCCCTCCATTTTGACTGCTGCCCCACCCGCTAACAACTTGGAGTCATCCCCAACAAAGCCACTTGACCCGTCTTACTAAATCTGGGTCGTAAGCATGGGATGGTGCCTGTCCAGCATGAAACTCGATACCAATGACCAAACAAATGACTACTCTAGAAAATACAAACATACAAAAAAAAAAAAAAAAAAAGAAGAAAGGTGATAGATATCTAGGCACGTATAGCAGAGCTAAGTTCGGCAGAAAATATACGGTGCATGCTTACAACAATTACATACTTCTATCTACCCTACCCTAAACAGCAATCATGGCAGCCGAAGCTTCGAACACAGCAAACGATCTGGTTTATGTGACTGCAGAAGCAGCCTCTAGCTTCGTCCAGCAGCTACTTGAAAAACACGGAGTCCCGACTGCTCATGCTTCAGTGGTCGCTTCCGGTCTTGTTCAAGCAGACCTTCGTGGCGTAGAGTCCCACGGCATCAACCGCATTCCATCATACGTCGAGCGCATCAGACAAGGCGTTCTTGACCCCAAGGCAACCCCTGAGCTGAAGCAGATGACACCAGCAGTTGCCCAGGTCGACGCCCACAATGCATTCGGTTTCGTCGCTGCGCACAAGGCCATGGAGGCTGCCATCGACATGGCCCGTATCTACGGGATCGGCATGGTTTCGGTGAAGCACTCAAACCACTTTGGTATGTCGGCTTGGATCGTACAGCAGGCCGTTGACTCGGGCATGATGAGCCTTGTCTTTACCAACTCGAGCCCAGCCATGCCGGCATGGGGCGGGCGCGAGCAGCTGTTGGGCGTCAGTCCCATCGCCTGTGGCGCCCCTTCGGAGCCAACTCCCTTCATTTTGGATATGGCGCCATCCGTCGCGGCACGCGGCAAGATCCACAAGGCCAAACGCCGAGGTGAAAAGATTCCGACTGACTGGGCCTTGGATTCACAAGGCAACAGGACGGACGACCCGGCGGCCGCACTCGACGGCGGAGTGATGTTGCCCATGGGCGGGCCAAAGGGGTCAGGACTTGCGCTGATGATGGATGTCTTCTCAGGTGTCTTGTCCGGCTCGGCGTATGCGGGGCACGTCGCCGGTCCGTATGATCCGTCCCGGGCGGGCGACGTGGGTCACTTCATCATGGCCATAAAGCCGGATCTATTCATGAGCATGGAGGAGTTCAAGGAGAGGATGAAATATCTGTATGAACGAGTTGTGGGTTGTGAAAAGATGGAAGGAGTCGACCGAATCTACTTTCCTGGTGAGATTGAGCTACTGAGGGCAGAGGAGAGAACCAAAGTCGGCATCCCGTACAGTCGTGGGGAGATTGATGCATTGAACAAGGAAGCCGAACTAGTGGGCTCCTCCAAGATCCATGAGATGGCTCCTAGAAAGATTTAAGAGACTTGCTAAGCCATGAATATAATCATCTTCACTGATCTGAGATGGATTTCTTTTCCCCACTCTCTCTATGTCTCCCTCTCGTTTCTCGAGATGACCAACCATTTTCCCAGTCTTGAAACAACCTGAAGATTGGCTGGTGCAATTCTCAACATTTGAAATTATCCCTATTTACAAAAGGATATAGATCAACTTTAGAGCGCGCACTGTCTCGTTTGTGCTGATCTCAGACAATGGACTAAACATTGGGATTCTGAGTCATGGCTTGCGCAATGTACATAGTAAGTAAGCACAGCCTCAGTTTTCGTCAACAAGAGCAGCCCTGGTAGCTCAATTGGCTAGAGCGTCGGACTTTTAATCCGAAGGCTGCGGGTTCGACCCCGCCTGGGGCGATTCTTTTGACTTTTTGACTTTTTTTTATTATTGTGAACGAATGCAGTCTTCCACGTTTGCGAAAAGCTAAATGAAACGAAATGGTATATCTAGCACCCATGATTCTATCAATACAATTGTTGTTTTGGATTGATTCCAGTGTTTGCGCTATTGGCAACATGTTTGCTGTGGTTGTGGTATATAGAATAATTTTTAATATGTGGTTGGTTTATGCTTGGCTTGTGATCCTCCATCCGTCAGTCCGCTCGTGAAACTTTCAGCAGACGTAGCAATCAATGTACGTCAGAATGGACATAGACGGCATGCTAGTGCGTTTCAGGCACCAGGTCTGAAATGGAAGCCATTGGTGGCACCGCAAGATGCATCGTTATACTGAGGCGATATTGTAGGATAAACTTTTAGCTGCAAACCCGCGGGTTATCCCAGCTGTATAAATAAGCCTCGAAGGCGCCGTACTGACCTTGCTCACGTTGGAAGCAAGAAAAAAGAAGAAGAAAAAAATATCACTGGCATAACGCGGCTGTGACCAAGAAGAGTCATTGATACTCGAGGGAATTTCAATCTCCAGGCGATTATCTTTCGAATCCATATTGGATTGGATGCCTTGAGATCAAGGGATAGACAGACAGACCAGATTAAACATAAGTAGAAGCTTCTGCGGGCATGATATCATCCTGAGAAGAGGTTCTTGGTAGCACGAGTCGGCTTCAACACTGTCTGACTGGTAGGGTGACATATGTGATAAGCTTACCGCGCACTGTAGCTACAACATTCGAGTATACACTTGATCCAGCTCAGCAATCATACAGGCTGGGGGTTGTCTACCTAATATTGAATGTAGCCACCTGACCTACCTACTACTGGTAGCAGCCCTTGATCGTCAACATCCTGGGCACTGCTGAAAAGAGTTTTGATGGTGCCCGGGTAGTGTAGAAGAAATCCAATCAAATAGAACAGGCAGGACCTAATAACAGTCCCATATATGGACATGCACTGGAGCCGATGGAAATGGAAGGTGCGCCTGGTGCAGGTATAGGTCCATGATGACCTGCTAGGGAAGGTACGCCTGGTGTAGCAACCAAACGCAAGCCCGCACCTCTACTATCACGAGGTTTCCTCTTCCAGTTGCCCAAACCAAGGCAAAAATCTCGATCCAATCCAAGCCAATCCACCTCATCTTGACCTTAGCCGTCTTGTCGCCACTTACGCTCAAATCTTTCGCCCATGCTGCACCGAAGTAACTAACTTGATGTCGACTCCGTCAACCGCATTCTGCATTCAGATTGGTCATCATACACATTACTCAATCGCAACATGGCAGACTCAGAAGCAGAAACAGCAAGTAGGCAGTCAGCCTCACCAACATCTCTATCACTTGATCTGAACAGTGACGAGGTGCACACACGCATAGCAACAGACGAGGCACACGAGATTCAGCAGACACCATCGCCACCTGCCTCCTCAAAACGCCTCCGAAATCCTGCCACATCTTCCTCCCTGCCTGACATCAACAGCATACTCAAGCGCCATGCTTGCGGCACCACACCCCCAGAACTAACGGCAAAGGTACGAAGACATACTGTTTGAAGACACCCCACATGTCTCCGACACGCAAGCACTGACTAACTTCTCAAAAGTGATTGTGTCCAAGAAAGTTTCTGCGCCATCAGTTGCCAGGTCTAAAGATGGACCTGATTCAACGTCACAATCTTTATCTTCTCAGGTTACTGTCACCAAGAATGACAAGATTTCAGAGCAGCAGGCGTGTGCTCACAGCGAGACGGCAATCACCGAGATCATCCCAGCCAAAGACAATGTTTTGAAGCATACCAGGAATGAGTCAAAAGTCGATCCCGCTAGCCAGGCACCAGCCGAGGCTAGCAGTACCCTCGGGTATGCCACGGAGGCCCATAGCGACAAAAAAGCGGTCATCCACGCATCGATTCTGGAGGACGAGGCAGTAGATCCGTGCGAACTCGAGGCTGAAAGGGGTCCCCACATTCACATTGAAGCCATTGTCGGACACCGATTTGTTCAAGACATCGGCATCCAGGTTCTGGCCCAATGGGGGCAGGAGCATGAACTCCCTAACTCTTGGGAGCCCGAGACGATCATGCACGCTGATGTCCGAGACCTTCTCCTGGAGTATTGGGATACCACTCCAGGAGGCCGTTATAAGGAGCTGCGTGGCACTGGCCACGAGAACGATGTCTTTGCCTTATACCGCTACGACGCAGGACTGATGAATCCCAATGAGAGCTCAGCGCCCAGGAGCAAAAAGGTCAAGTTAACGCCAAACAATACACAAGCAAAAAAGCATCCCAAAAGAGTGCTGCTCGTTGAGGTGGAGTACTGTGGCTACCGGGGCACAACATGGGTACCTGACAAACTGCTCAGCGAAGATGTCCCTGTGTTAATGAACAGGTATTGGGCTCTTGTTGGAGGCCGACCTGCCGAGTCGTAGCGAGCGAGCGTCAAAGCAGCATACCATATTTACCAAAGGTGTTGATCGAAGTTTAGTCATGGTCACTGGGTTATGCTTCACGTAAGCAATCACCATTAGGGCACATTTTCTCTGTCCATTTATCTATCATTGCAGATAATCTTGCTTTCACACTGGGCTGCAAGGGCTACTACCGGAAACATAAAGGGGACAGCTTGGGGGAAACATGGGAAAGGAATGAGACGGTGAGACAATGGAAACAACAACCAAAGGTTAGGGACAACTAGTTCTATCTGGAAGATTGGGAATAATGCAGCGCATATGTTTGCTACCTTTTATAAGCACTTTAAATTACAGCCTATTGCAATCTTTCACCTCACGGGCACGCCGGGCAGTCTTTCAAATTTCCAAGCATTCATAAAAAAGTAACCAACGTATCATGTCATCCTAGGCTCTCGCAAACAATGACGTTGCTTGGTGCGATTGAGCTGAAAAGATCATGACACCCGCGTCTGAGGTCACTTAACAGAGCTCTATGGAACTAAGATCTGGTGTAGTTCACTGTGGAGGGTTCCATCCGTACCTCCTTCTCTGGCTTTCATGCAAATATACACGGCTTCTCTAGGATTCTTTACAGTGCCCGCTAGGTCAGGTGCCTAGGCCATGGTGTCATATACCCCTGGGTACACTAAATCGCTCAAGGGCTTAGCAGGTAACACCAGTGGAAAATATCCGGATCTGTTTCAAGTCGCTTTGGCGTGAGAATCTTTTGCATGACATCAACATGGAACGGATTGCCATGCAGGTTGAAACGGTGCGTGGAATAGCTGAGCGACACCCATTTTCCATGGTCTGCATCCAAACACTTCATAACTCCGTGCAGCATGCCCAGGACGGCCTCATCACCGCCACATGAAAGGGCATCTGCGGTACTCTTGTCGACGACCAAGTCGAATTGACCATCGCTGCATAGTTGCGTCGGGTCAATCCTCGTGGCATCGGCTACGAGGTAGCGCATCCTGACATCCCCAAACGCCAATTTCTCCAGCTGCCTACCCCTTTCAATGGCCAGCGGCTCGTAGTCGATGTTTGTGACGTTGTAGAAGCCATGAGCGCGCAAGTGGTTGTGCAGATCGCTATTTCCAGAGCCTAGCTGTAGGATCCGCGAGGTCTTGGGTAGCTGTGAGAGCACTGGTTCCAAAATGGCCATGAAGTTTTCGGATGTGATGAGCCATTCGAATTTGGGTTCGGACGAGAACCGCTCGTGCCAGTATTCTCGTTTATCAAAGTCCACAGGCATCCTATCAGTCGACGGTGCAGGCTAAAACTTTGCCTAGAGCAGTCCGCGATTTGACGGGGCAATTGGTCGAAAAAGAAGCGACAATGATTGCAGTGTATGACAAAAAAAAAGAAGAAAAAAAGGTGGGGGGGGGGGGGGGGGGGGCGTGGATTAAACCTGGTGGGACAAGGCTGGGTCAGAAAGAACGGCAGTCAAGTGAATTAAGCCTCGTATCATTGTGGGCAACAATTTATGAAAGATAAGCACAGGGTTCGAAGTAAGACGCAATGTCAGTATATGTCAATATACTTATGAAGCAGACGGGCCCAGTGAGTGCCACATCAACACACTATTGCCAAAATATAAAAAGTTGAGCCCACAGGCAAATGGAAGAAGGTACATAATTGGTACCGTACTAATCCCACAGTATGTATGCTTGTTTTCCACAATGACTCACTCTCACAAAGCTTGGCTATATAAGCTCTTCTTGATTTTCATTGTCCAAGAGGCAACGTGCCAGAGTGGTTAATGGGTCAGACTCGAAAGGAGTCTATTTGGCCCCTGAGATCATCTGATGGCTTCGGCCGCACAGGTTCGAATCCTGTCGTTGTCGTTTCCTTTTTGTTTTGCCTATATCACCATTCATCCACCAACCACCCTTTCCTTTCTTGGGTTTTACTATCTATGTCTTTACTTTTTTTTACATATTTGTTTTTACGTTCTACGTTATTGTGCTATGTTAGGCAGCAGCGAATTCCTTTTACTTGGTGTTTTATTTTTCTTTCTTTCATCTTGAGGCTTTTATTTTGTTTTGCACACCTTTTCACTTTCCTCAATTATCCCATATACTGAAAACATCCATACTGCCTTGATGTTAGCTTGTTTCTCATATCGCAACATTTGTTGCTCGATTGGACCTCACGTCCAACACACTTCCGTTCTCGCTCACACCTTCATACAGCCACTAAGATTCTGGATCAAGAGTAGTCGAATTGAATCCAGAAAAGCTTAAACTTCTCCCTTTTCATTCACCTTATCCATCCCTTGCAGCACACTCCACTCACAAGAGGAACTATTATCCATGGAGCGACGATGGGATGGTCGACAACCGACCAAGGCGCCGAGGTAACACGCACGGCCACAGCCAATCAAGATAGCAAGGATGATGTCAAGATCGAGGTTGAGTCAAACGGAGATGGAGACCAGATAGTTGACTTGGCTGACGAGAAAAAAGGTAAGTGTATGGGAAGAACAAGTGATTCCCAGCCGCCCCAAGCACCTAAAAGCCTTCCGAAGGCGAGATGGAGCTACCATTTTATGCAATTGTCCTTCATGTGCTACAGAAAGGCGAATATAACCTTACATCGTTGGCCGTGAATGAGCTCGAGGCGTTCAACAGATACAAACTGGGTCAGGGCAATCTTGTTGGATCCGACTCATTGACGGATGCCCACGCCATCTGAGTCTGGCACGAGCTCGCCAAAGAGGCTGAGCCTAGTTCCATTTGTAACAACCTTTTTGCTCTCTCACACATCCATGATTTCCGATTCGTCATTAATAGCCTCCCGTCATCTTTGACAATTGGGAACATGAAGTCAAGCTGTCTGTGCCATCCTCCACTCATTCTGACAATCAGTCGGTAGCATTCAGTGCGTTGATGCTCGAGAGATGATACCTGTGGTTTTTCTGCGCAGCTCAAAGAAATTGTATAGAAACAGAAGCCGAAGGAGGTTTATGAGCTTGAGGCTCAGCAGAGGTGGCACCTGCTTTCTAACAAGGAGGAAGAATTCACCTCTACAGCATGCTTTGGAAGCGATGCTAGACCACATCGAGGAAAAGAAGCGGAAGGTGCACACCTTGATGTCAGGGAGCTATGTGATCTAATCATTGCCCTCATCCTTACACGCCCAGAGACTCTCAACGGCGTGAAGTCCGTGTATTTGGAGGCCCTGGGCCGCCTAAAGGACTTCATTGATCCGCAATCCAACACCATCGTTGCACAAAAGACGCCCAGATTCAAGCCCACTGCCGAGTTGCTGGAAGCTAGCCAGAAGACATGCCAGAAAGTCTCTTTCCTTGTCCCCATGACGAAAGCTTTTGATGCCACGATCCACCCTGTACTACGCTCGAATATGGATCAGCCGCCTGTTTACGAGGCTGAAGGTACTCATGAACACGTAATCTGCCTCCAATTTGAACAGAGTTGAAAGTAATGAACTCTTTCGAGTCAGAGTAACACGCTGCTACCGACATCTTCAAGGCACACCCTACCTATTCACCTACCTTCCTCCTCACGTTCCTCCCCACTTACTTGTTTACCTGTCAAGCATACATGTGAAGTGTCTATAAGACGTATCTGCTAAAGGTTAGTAGTGGGTATACCTACCTTAAGCCCAAAAAAATAAAACAAAAACTCAGGGGAAGAGGTACTATATAATTTGTATATTATTCCTACACACCTAAAACGCATCGTAGGTAATATCACGATCTCGCTGTCGGAAGTAGCCGGCGACTAACGATGTGCAAAGTCGAGGGATACATACTACTGGGCTAGCTTGTAATGTCGCAGGTGACGGATATTAGATAGACTGTTTGAAGTTTGCCACGCTGAACATGAAGACACACAAACGTCAAAGGAATGTCGTCAGCAACGCAGCTAGGCTATAAAGACTGAGTTAAGTTTTAAAAAAAAAATCGGCCTTGTTTACGCTTAAAACACACCCGATATGGACATACTCCCCCAGAAACTATTTTAGTATGTTTGGGGTAATAGGCAACTATCCTTTCTGGGTTATATCACAACGATCTTTGGTAAGAAACAACTGTTTCTTTCGACGACAGATACTTATTGCCCTTTCCAGGTGCATCCGGATGCTTACTCAAAGGAAAGACAACCCGGATCTATTAAGCCACAAGGGCTAATCAAGATCTATCAATAGCCATAGAGATAAAATATTGGTCAGAGAGACCACAATTTACTATATTGTATCTATGGGGATGTAGAGGCATGGTGCCTATCATAGAGTGGTTGGGAGCGAGCGTTGTGTAGAAGCTGAAATACAGCCCCTTGTCCTTTATGGACCGGGAGGCTACCGGGGCCCGTCCGTATGAAAACCCAAGATTTTACGTCAATGGAATGGGAAGTCGTCGCAAAAGATGACAGAGGTTCTTGTGGGGAAGTTGTCGTCTTTTCTCTGGAAACCCTGAAGAATTCGGGGGGGTTCGATAAAAGGAGGTTGGAGCCTTGCCGCCGAGCGAGGCCAAGGAGTGATGCAAATCACCTGGTAATGTCTGTCAAAGACGTCCGGCTGTTGGGCGTGCCGACGATGGTGTGGCTGGGTGGAGTCCCGCCGCGCAAGCTGGTTCTCCCAATATAGGAATTATAGCTCGAGTCGTGGTCGGCGATTGGCTATTTGGTTCTTTAGTCCAGCGTGCTTGGGCCCCGGTTACTTGATTTGTTTCCGGTCAAACAGGACAAGCTTTTCTCGGTGTGTCTGGTAGTATGGAGGGGAGGAAGAGTGGCATTTTGACAGCATGTTTACTCCGTACCCTAGTGGATCTTGACAGTTAATGCGTTGGTTGGACCTGAAACTGACTGACGCTCGAGAACCCTAGGGGATGATCAAACCAATAAGCACGCCTAAAATTCTACGACGGCCATCCCCGGGAACTCGGCGTCAACCACAAGCAAATCGCTCTTTGGATTCTCGGATCGTCATAATTATGGCCCCTAAGCTCCAATTACTGTACGTCAACGTCTCGCACATCATGATGATCGTCTGGGTAGTTAACCTCATTGATGGGCGTCGGGTTTTGTAGCTGCTTGTCAACACATTTTCACGTCGTTCGCCCACACGTTGTGTAAAATCCAACTGTGCATGCCCAAGGTGTTTGAAATGTAGAGTACAGGCCTTGTTGTGTTCCATTCTTAGTCATGTCGTTCAGGCGGAATCTTTTTTGTGTGTGTCGAGCTGTAGTAGGGCGGAACGTGTATGGTGAAAGTGTGCCCAGGCCCCAGACTTGGGCGCTGAAAACACACGGCACGGCACGAAAGCCAACGAAACAAAACCAAACAAAAAGCAACACTCGTGAACTCCTCTCTTGGCTAAATCATGCTTCATACATAACTTTCTCAATTTGTCAATAGAACAGGTAGGTCGCAGCTGGTCAGTCAACGACTGCATGGCCAGTCGCATGCGGGCATCCATTGGTTCATTGCTCGCTCGGACTGCGGGCTAAGACAACAATGCATCTTTCAGGAGCCCGGACGTTGTCGTCGCCGGGCACTGCCTCATAGCGCCGATATGCAGAGAATGACCCCGGCCGGCGGTATTTGAAGTATTGAGGATGAAAAGTCTCTGTTGAATAGACCATGCCCCCTATATTATTGCCTTAGTATTGGGCACCGTGGCTTGCGATTGGCTTCTCGGGCCTGGCGATGCCCCGTCAGGCGTGATCTCCCTCTTGGCGACCCAATAATTGAGGCTTAATGGTGGAACGTCGTGGTGCTATGATTTTTACTGGGTCTACAGCACCTAGGGCAAAGAATTTGTCCCGCTGTCAAACCTGCTGGTGCTGGGCGGGGTCATCGTTATTGTTCTTGGGCAATTGCGATTGGCTGCCCACAATGATCCCTGGGGTTCAACTGCCTGTCTGGGTAGTGCCTGGTTGACAATCCAAATCCCCACATCTGCCTGCCACCACGTTGGCAACCCTACGCCGACCCCATTCTACGAGAAGTTGTCTTGGCCATCAATAATTCTAGTCTAGACTAGACCTAGAACCACAAAAAACAACCATAACCAGACTCGCAGACCCCTGCCAGCCCTCCACCGACATGCCTGACATGCAGCGGCCCGTTCACTCTCCTTGTTTGTAAATCGTCAACATTTGTTTGGATCTTCGCGGGGTCGCCGTCATGGCCCTTGACCCTCTATCAAGCCCTTGGTGATAGCCCGGATATTCCGGCTATCCATCGTGTTATTGCACGAACGCCGAGATCTGTGCTCCGTACTCTAGATATCACAATGTTTGCTGGTCGGGCCTCGTTTCTCCATCGTCTGAAAGCTCACGGAATTGGCGATACGGGCACCTCCTAGAGCTCAACCCTGGTCTGGTTTCACCATAGACGGTCACACTTTGCTTGGCCC
Source organism: Magnaporthales sp. P1609 (assembly GCA_003709005.1). Lineage (NCBI taxonomy): Eukaryota > Fungi > Ascomycota > Sordariomycetes > Magnaporthales > Magnaporthales sp. P1609. Next base: position 274,913 of record PELF01000003.1, read on the forward strand.
AGGCAAAGTCTCTGTGGGTGCTCGTATCTTTCAACTCGAAAGCCCAGAGGGCCTCAACTTCACGACGCCTATATATAGAGACCTTTGCTATGCCTTCTCGAAGTTATTTTTTTTCTCTCTTCTCATCATCCTCATCGGCATCCAACTCCTCAACTCTACTCTCTCCATTCCTCTCAACTCACCCGTTCTATTCCATCCCCGTGGCCCGGTGCCTTCACTTCTACACTTGTATTCGATTAGTCCATTGTTTCTGAGAAACACTACACAGCTTTAAATCTTTTTACCTCATCTCCTCAAACAAAACATCCAGCAAAAATGTTCGCCAAGGCAACCATCCTCTCGATCCTCCTCGCCGGCGCCGAGCTCGTCTCGGGTCACGCCGCCATTGTCAACGCTGTTGGCGACGTCGGTGGCTCCGGCATGGCTCTCGGTATCGACACTGCCACTCCCCGCGACGGCACCCGACGCAACCCATTCCAGCAGGATGCCACCCGCTTCCGTGGTCAGTCCAAGGAGACTGTTGGCGAGACCCTCGCCGGCGGCACCAACAACATCCAGGCCGGCACCCAGGCCATCATGGCCGAGACTGGCTCCGAGCTTCCCCAGGTCTCTGCTGGCGGTAAGCTTGAGATGACCCTGCACCAGGTCAACGGTGACGGCGCCGGCCCCTACACCTGCATGATCAACGGAGATGCCACCGCCGCCCAGTGGACCCCAATCCAGGTTGCCACTCAGGTTCCGGGCCGCAACTCCCGCAACCGCGATGGTGCCCAGACCGACCACCCTCTCGTCGCCTCCATCCCTGCTGCCCAGACATGCACCGGCACCGTCGCCGGCCAAGAGAACGTCTGCCTCGTTCGCTGTGAGAACACTGCTCGCGCTGGTCCCTTTGGTGGCGTCGTTCCCGTCCAGTTGACTGGCGCTGGTGCTGGTGCTCCCGCTGCCGGTGGCGCTCGCAACCGCACTGCTCCTGCTACCGCCGCCGCCCGCAGCCGGGCTCAGACTCGGGCTCGCCGGGCCCTGGCACGCGACATTGTCCGTCGCGAGGCTCTCCTGCGCAAGGTCATGAAGCGCGCTCTGATCGAGACCGAGGAGGAGATTGAGGACGAGGAGTAAGGGATTGATCGAACGGGCTAGTCCCTTCTCAAACAAGAGGATAACTTGAATCGGGACCTTTTTCTCATTTTTTCTTTTGTTTTTGTTTTTCCGCTTGCGGAGACGGGGTTCAAAGGACGGGGGATCGAGGATAGACACATGGGCTTTCACGCATTCCCACATCAAAAAGCGAAGGAAAGCAGCGAACTCTGGAGTTGACGGTTGCTTGTTTCATATACGTTTATACCCCCCCTGGTTTGGGATTACGGACCCGAAACCACGGGAAATTTGTACAATATCGAAAGAATAGATGTTTGTGTTATGAATAAGATCAGGATCATCTTAAGAATCAGTCAAAGCTGCAAAGTCATCTTTCCCCTTTTGCAAAGTGAACGTAAACGTTGGGAATATTCGAGAGCAATTGCCTGCCCTCAAAACAGAGAACCCAAACGCTTCGTGCCTGTCAACTCCTGCTTCCAGTTAATTTCACTCTATTTCATTTGTCTAGTAGTCATCTGGCTATATCGAAATTAAGAACCACCAGGGTTTCCCGTTGCTCTTGACCCCAGTATTATTTTTAAGTTGGATGCTGCACATCCTCACGATGAGATCTTTCTCGTTGTTTTGATCGGTGTTAAAGCCAAGGTTGACCCCCGCATCTACATTGGCGCGGGCATAGGTGATCATATTCTTGATAAAGGCTTGTCGAACGAGATTGGCGACAGTCTGATGTGTCTCGATCTGATGCTCCTCTGTTTGCAACAGACCTTTCAATTTCATAATGGGGGTGCTGCCGCCTGCGAAGCTTTCATTAATGACATTCAAGGAGTAAATCTGTCTGTGTTTCCAGGATACCCAGATTCCGTTCCACTCACGAAAATGACACAGGGACTGCTTCATATAGTCGTAGCCGCAATCTTCGCCAACTTGCCACCAGTTTGCGAGCGAGGACAAGAGTTTGACCGGACACGCAGAAATGCAATGGCGGCTGTAATCTCTGCTTGACATTCTACTACCCTTGATGTCTCTCTTTAGCGAAGGCATATAACTAGCGTAAGCGACGACAACAGTCACTCCCAGCATGACGTTGAAGTTGCACATTGCGACACTACTCTTTAGCGCCAACTGATTAATGTACTTGAGATGGGCGAGGCGGTACTGATATTTAGGGTGGGCCGCCCTAATCTCCTCGAGCTCACCTTTTAGCAGGCGCATACTCCGTTAATCCATGTAGACAGTCTTCTCCGACTTTGTGAGCCAGAGTAAATCCTGGTGTGCATCGTTCTGGTCCATCATGTTCTTCTTGAGGCGCTCGTAAGTTGTTTCTGGGTTGCCCAGCCTTACAAGTGGTAATATCGCATGCGCGTCAACATGTCGGGCGAGATCGGCTGGCCTGAGAGTTGGTGCGCGGGGGTGTCGCTGTCGCCGTTGTAGTGATAACTCGTGTAAATCGCGTCAAGGAGGCCCATGACATACAAAAAGTCGTGTATATATTCACCGATATCCTTGAAACCCTTCACTATAGTCACACTGAGCCCTGGGAGGATTGCCGGATCGTGCATGAGGTAGTTGTAAATCAACCTGATCTTGGTATCTTTGGATAGGGCAGCCCAATCGCAAGAAGCAATAACAACATTCTGAGCATCGGGCTGGATGTAAGTGAAAGTTCACCAGGTTGAATTTGTTGATCTCGTCGAGCTTAATCTTTGGAACTGCTCTCGTATCATCGATACCCTTCTCGAGAGCCTTACTCTCCTTCTTGGGGATGAAGATCTCGCGCGTGCCATTTTCTTCATCCTTTGCTCCTGCTTTATAGAAGCCTGGGTGAGGGCATACGAAGTACATGTGTTCTGACACTGTTTGGCTACGGCAACGGGGAGTGGGGTGTCTATGTTTGCGACGATAGAATTCTTTTTTTGCTGCGACCGTTGACTGGTTCGCCATGTTGCCGAAAGTCAAATATGCGTCGAACTGAGGCGGAAGTGGCTAAATGTGCCGTAGGTACCTGGATGTCCGGTAACTGGTACTGACAAGTGAAAGTGACCGTGATGTTATACTAAAATCTGTGAAGTCTTACTTATCTTCCTATCTAGCTTCCTGCTCGGAAAACATCTACTTTTGAAGTGACCTTCACTAAAACCTCGAGATTTAGAGTTGCTTCACACTTTTATCCCGCCTCTTTATTCATATATACATATATGTAAGTGGTGTTATGTGGCGTCCATTGGAATTCTCGCCTACAATGTACCTTACTAGATAATCTTGCATCAGGGCAGCCCATTGGCGTAAGCAGTGAGTCCGCCGATTATACAGGGAACATTGATTCATCGACAATTGGGGTTGTTTTCCACACTTCTGATTTCCCCCATAGAGACCAGCTAAAGGCCCCTTGAACATCTTGCAAGGTCGTCAAGCTTCTCGGTGAAGGCCCCTTGTAAATTGAAACACCTGCGTAAGAGTCACTTGAGCCGCCGCCCGGGCATACCATACCGCAAGGTAAACCCGACGGCCGAAGATATTACCAGGTAGCACGTCCCCTTGGAGATTGGACTAACCTTAAGCAAACAATGGTCGGAGGCCAGAGATATGATATATGGTATTCCTTACCACATTTGCACCATGGCGAATCCTGTCTTGTCCATCCCAGATAAAGGGCACTGCTACATGGTGTATCCATGTGGTGATTTCTGGTTGAGAAAAAGAAATACTCGTGAAGCGGAAGAGATCTCGCTGGTCCGGTTATGGCCGCAGATTTGGAATTGCATTCGGCTGCGAAACTTTTGGGTAACCGTCCCATACATGGCATCGAACTCTCATTTAATTGATCACATATTTAAGAGCTCAGTCTAAACACAAAAGAGAAAAGCTGATAGATTCGCAAGGCCCCTTATGGCCCGTTCGTGACTTCGATAAAGCAAATGCCGCATTTACTCCCAGTGCCATTATTGATACATATGTTGTAGGAACAATCCACCAAGCCATTAACGTGCCGGTGCAGACTTCACGCTCGCTGTGAACACGTACTCGGCCGATAAATGGCCCAAAACACTTCTCAGATGCTCCCCTTCCCCTCTACAGCAGGAGCTGCAGGGGGTTCTCAACCACGGTCTTCAACTCCTTCATCCACTCGGCACCAACAGCACCATCGACAACCTTGTGGTCGAAGCTACCAGTGATGACGATCTGGTCATCCCACTCGACGTCCGTGGTTCCATCCTCGTTCTCGACCGGCACGGCAACCTTCTTGGTTGTGCCAATGGCGACGATGGCAGCCTGCGGCGGGTTGATGACGGCGGTGAAGCGCTCAACGGCGGTGTTCATGCCCATGTTGGAGATGGAGATGGTGCCGCCCTGGTACTCGTCGGGCTTGAGCTTGTTGTCACGCGCGCGCTTAGCCAACTCCTTGACCGAAGCGGAAATGCTCTCCAGACCCTTGGTCTCGACAGCCTTGACAATTGGGGTGATCAGGCCAGATGGGGTGGACACGGCGACCGAGACGTCAACCGTGTTGAACTGACGAATCACACCGTCGCGCCACGACGAGTTAACCTGGGGCACCTTCTTGGATGCCACAGCAATGGCCTTGATCAGGAAGTCGTTGACACTAAGCTTGTACTTGCCCTCAGACGAGCTGTTGAGGGCCTGACGCAGCTTGAGAAGCTTGGAGACGGACAGAGATGAAGACACAAAATAGTGAGGGTTCTCGGAGACGGACTCCTTGAGACGGTTGGCAATGGTTTTGCGCATGTTGCTGATGGGGATGTCCTCGTACAGAGCGCCAGCGGGCCCAGCAGCAACAGCAGCTCCCGCAGAACCACTGGAGCCCAGCTTCTTGACGTCCTCAGCCGTAATCTTGCCGTTCTTTCCAGATCCCTTCACGCCATCGAGCTTGATTCCCTGTTCAATGGCAAGACGCTTCGCGGCTGGCTCGGCGTTGGGCTCACGGTCGAGAGCGTTCTGTAGTCTGCCGCTCGATTTGGTGTTCTCTGGTTCGGGGGCCGGGGTTGGTGTCGGGGCTGAGGCGGCTTTCGAGGACTCCTCAACATTCTTCTCCTCTTTTGGCGGGGATGAGGCCGGAGCTTCACCGCCGGCATCCGCGAGACTGAAGTTCTCGAAGGCCTTGATGTCAGCGCCCTCCTCGACAAGGACGGCGATCGGCTGCAAGAGCGTCAGTTAGCAAGGTCACGAACACATTTGGCAATACTGCATTTCTGTTTCATCAAGGAGTGAGCTTTTCGTGAACATACGTTTCCCACCGCAATATCCTTCTCGCCTGTCTCCTTCAAGACCTTGGCAAGAACACCCTCCTCTTGAAACTCAAAGTCCATCTGGGCCTTGTCAGTCTCGATCTCGACCAGGACGTCGCCCGGAGCGATACCGTCACCGGGCTTCTTGTGCCAGGCCCCAATGTTTCCGGCCGTCATCGTGGGCGATAGTGCCGGCATCTTCACGATGGTGTGTGGCGGGTACGACGCGTACCATCTTGTCAGCGCCGGGGTGACATATCGCAAGCTGCTGGCCTTCTGAAGGGCACGCCTCCTAAGGATCGGGGCGAACATGGTGTGTATGGAGCAAAGTGAGGACTTCCGGGGCCAAGCGAGGTCTTGAGAGTCTTGAGACGAGCTTCTGATTGAAAGATGTCGTCGAAAACCCGGATGTCAGACTGGAGAAACGGAGTGAACAAAAAGAGAATGATTTGCTTGGCTTCCCTCAATCGCACTGCCAGCTCTCAAAAATTTTGGTCTGGATCATTGAGTACGTTGAGCGTTGGGAAGCTTCCGATAGACTAAGCCTATTTGAGCGATTTAGATCCACCATATTCTCCACTTAGGCTGAGGTACTTTCGATACCAATCAGACTAACGATTTGTACCTGACAGCCACGCTAGACACTTGGACGCAGCTTGCTTCCCTGCATTGCAGTACAGCGTACACAAGCTACGGTTTAATCCGAACCAGTCGTCTCTAAAATAATATAATTAGACGGCATTAAACTACGCATATGCCAGAAGCTCACGGCATCTCTTACTTGTGGTTTAAAGTGAGCTTTACAGTCTAGTTAGTGAGGCCACGTTCTGGTTTGGTGGCAGGCTTTTCTTTTTCGGTGGCGAATGCAGAGTTGGCAAGTTAATTGATGAATTCCGTTAGCTTGCAAGCAGGTAAGGTGCAGATAGGTAGGTAGGTACCTTGCTAAACATAGGGTACCTTGCGTAGCTCACCGGACTCCGGTGTGTGGTGTGGCTAAAATCCATGCTTGGGTCAGCCGCAACAGTACGGAGCGGACAGCACTTTTGTTCAAGGACACAGCCACATCCTAGCTTTTCGATACAAGTGCTACCTCAAGTGGGGCGCTAGGGTCAGGAGCCGATTGACGATCGCGAATGGTTGCGCTGTCATCAACTTCAGACGGATGAGACAACACCCTCAACCTACCACGTAATATTTTCTCGACAATATCCAACGCGCCGTACCGGCCGGATAAGCGACAAAACCTGCTGCAGATTTACCCGCCAGATCACTGGCACCCGGAAGAATGCCCCGGCCGAACTGAGTGCATCATACACTCCACGCGGAAAGCGTCCCTGATCCGCAGCACATCGGTGCCGTTCCCTCCGAGCTACCGATTTCGCGAGGTATAGCTCCCGTGCCCGCGTTTTCGGGCCTGTGGCTCCTCGCGTTGACCTCGGTGCTTCGATTAGTCCACTATAGAGACCCCTATATTCAAATTCTGCCATGGCTTCCCTTCAATTCGTGGTGTCGTCCTTGGAGACGATCGCCAAAGACTCTCATCGCAATAAACAACTCTCGGAGTCGGTGCAAACTGCACTGGCAGCCATCAAGGAGAGCGACCCCCAGCTACCCGACCCTGAAGTCATCTTCGCACCATTACAGCTGGCTACCAAATCTGGTAGCGTTCCTCTGATTACCAACGCCCTCGACTCCATTGGAAAGCTCACATCGTCGTCCTACTTTTCGCAGTTGTCCTCTCAAGAGGGTTCGGCCGAACGTGCACCCCTCATCGAGCGCGCCATCGACACGATATGCGACTGTTTCCAAGGGGAAACCACGCACGCAGATGTGCAGTTACAAATAGTCAAGTCTTTGCTGGCCGCAGTGCTCAACGACAAGATCATCGTGCATGGTGCAGGCTTGCTCAAAGCTGTCCGCCAGGTCTACAATGTCTTCCTTCTCTCAAGGAGTCCGGTCAATCAGCAGGTCGCACAGGGCACATTGACGCAGATGGCAGGAACAGTGTTTGAGAGGGTCAAGTCAAGGTTGCACATGAAAGAGTCACGGCTCAACCTTTCCAGGCTGGCTCAAAGCTCCAGCAAGCTGACCCTCGAGGTTCAAGATTCGATTAATGGATCCTCTGCACCTTCCGCCGATGATGACGATCGAGAAATAGACTCTGACGCGGGAGGAGAGACTCCAGTGGAGAGGCGCGACGAAGACGCCAAGCTCACACTCAAGGACCTTGAAAAGATGAAAAACTTCGACGATTCAGGATTGGGAGAGGGCCCGACCATGGTCAGTCAGGTCAAGCCCGCGAAGAGAGTGGCGAGATCTATCTCAGAGAACACACAAGGGGATTCCTCGCTAGATGATAGTCCAGAAGCACTGGATGCAGAAGACGAGGTATACATCCGTGATGCATACCTCGTCTTCCGGTCCTTCTGCAATCTCTCTACTAAAGTTCTCTCCCAAGATCAGCTTTACGACCTCAGGGGCCAAGCGATGAGGTCAAAATTAATCTCTCTTCACCTCATCCATACCTTACTACACAGCAACATTGCGGTTTTCGTGTCGCCGTTATGTACCATCACCAACACAAAGAACAACGAGCCGACAAGTTTCCTAGAAGCCATCAAGTACTATCTCTGCCTTAGTATCACCAGGAACGGCGCAAGCTCTGTAGATAAGGTTTTTGACGTGACTTGTGAGGTCTTTTGGCTGATATTGAAATTCATGAGGGCTTCATTCAAGGTAAGCGGTGCTATTCCATTGCCACTATGGCCAATGACAGTGCCAGTTTCTAACAAAAATCGCAGAAAGAGATAGAGGTGGTTTTGAACGAGATCTACCTGGCACTGCTGGCGAGGAAGACTGCACCGCTTTCGCAGAAGCTATACTTTGTCGGCATCCTCAACCGGTTGTGTGCGGATCCACGAGCGCTAGTAGAGGTCTATCTCAACTATGACTGTGACCGTAACGTGGACAACATTTTCCAAACACTCATCGAAGATCTCTCCAAGTTTGCAACTGCGCCGGTAACAATTACACCTGCACAAGAGCAACTTTTCGAGGAGAGGCACTCCAAAGGCAACCAAGCAACAGACTGGCAGACGAAAGGGGCAATGCCGCCTCCGTTGTCGGCCACACAGATCGCGCCCCAGAACGAGGTCGAGTCCGATATACCAAAAGAATATGCAATCAAGCGCACTTCCCTTGATTCCCTAGTTGAAGCACTTCGATCGCTCGTGAACTGGTCACAGTCGGGCCGGCCAGATGGCAACGCGGGCACAGTAAACGATTCCGAAAGGAGATCTTCCCTCGAAGATGCAAGGGATTCTATCGATCCCTCGTACAGCGAAGGTCACTCCAGGGGCGACACGCCAGCCTTACCATCAACACCTGTGATTGACGATGATCCTGAACACCTCGAGAAGGAAAAGGCGCGCAAGACGGCAATGACGAATGCCATCAAAGTCTTCAACTTCAAACCCAAAAAGGGCATTGCTCTTTTGCTCAAGGAAGGTTTTATCGCAAGTGATGATCCGGAAGATATCGGCAGGTTTCTCATCCAGGAAGAGCGTCTAGACAAAGCGCAGCTTGGAGAGTATCTTGGGGAAGGAGATCCCAAGAACATCGAGATTATGCATGCCTTTGTCGACACGATGGACTTTACAAAACGACGTTTCGTGGATGCCCTACGGCAGTTCCTCCAATCATTTCGTCTGCCTGGCGAGGCGCAAAAGATTGATCGGTTCATGTTAAAATTTGCCAACCGATACGTGATGGGTAACCCCAACGCGTTCGCCAACGCAGATACGGCATATGTATTGGCCTACTCGGTCATCATGCTTAACACTGACCTTCACAGTAGCAAAATAGCCAAGCGGATGACCAAGGAAGACTTTATCAAGAACAATCGAGGCATCAACGACAACGCCGATCTTCCAGAGGAGTATCTCATTAGTATATACGACGAGATCGCCTCCAACGAGATTGTTCTTACCAGCGAGAGGCAAGCCGCTGCTGCCGCTGGTGCCGTCCCGCCTCAAGCGACCGGCATTGCTGCGGGCATCGGACAAGCCTTCTCTAGTAGAGATTACCAGAGAGAGGCGTATGTACAACAGTCAGAGGAGATCTCGCTCCGCTCAGAGCAGCTGTTCAAGAATCTTTTCAAGAGTCAGCGCCGGAACGCTGAATTGGCGGGCATCAAATTCATCCCAGCAACCTCCTTCAAACATGTAGGGCCCATGTTTGACGTCACGTGGATGTCTTTCTTTTCGGCATTGTCTAGCCAACTACAAAAGGCACTCAATCTCGAAGTGATCAAGCTTTGCCTGGAGGGCATGAAGTTGGCCATCAAGATTGCTTGCTTTTTTGATCTTCCGACACCGCGAGAGGCGTTTATTTCTGCAGTCAAGAACACGGCAAATCTCAACAATCCGCAAGAGGTGTTTGCCAAGAATTTAGAGGCGCTTCGAGTGCTCCTTGAGCTTGGCTACACGGAAGGGAACTATCTAAGGCAGTCTTGGAAGGACATTTTGATGTGTGTCAGTCAGTTGGAAAGGCTGCAACTGATGGCGGGAGGAGTCGATGCAAACTCGGTGCCCGATGTGTCAAAGGCAAGGTTCCAGCCACCGGCACGAGAAAACTCCAGTGATTCCAGAAAATCAGCAGCCACGAAGCGTCAACGGCAGCGCTCCAATGCTACTCCTCACGGCCTCAACACAGACATTGCGTATGATATTCTGTCGGACGAGATGGTCAAGAGTATGGATAGAATATTCACGAACACGGCGAATCTTAACGGCGAGGCTATCGGACACTTTGCCAGAGCTCTAACAGAAGTCAGCTGGGACGAGATAAAGGTCTCAGGCTCTAACGATCAGCCGCGAATGTACAGTCTCCAAAAGATTGTCGAGATCAGCTACTACAACATGACGCGAGTGCGTTTTGAGTGGACCACGATTTGGGATGTCCTTGGGGACCACTTCAACAATGTTGGCTGCCATATCAACGAAGCCATCGTCTTCTTCGCCCTGGATTCGTTGAGACAGCTGTCTATGCGCTTCATGGAGATCGAAGAGTTGCCAGGCTTCAAATTTCAGAAGGACTTTTTGAAACCGTTTGAGCACGTAATGTCCAATTCGAGTAACATTCGAGTTAAGGACATGGTCCTACGCTGTTTAATCCAGATGATCCAGGCCAGAGGTGAAAACATTAGGTCAGGATGGCGGACCATGTTCGGCGTCTTCACAGTCGCAGCAAGGGATCCATCCGAGAGCATCGTCAGTATGGCATACGAGAACGTCTCGCATGTCTACAAGACACGATTTGGAGTTGTTATTTCCCAGGGGGCCTTTACCGATCTGATTGTCTGCCTCACTGAGTTCTCCAAGAATATGAAATTCCAGAAGAAAAGTTTGCAGGCGATGGAGACGCTCAAGTCGATTATTCCGCGCATGCTCAAGGCCCCCGAGTGTCCGCTGTCACGCAAGTACATATCCAACAACCAGCTCAAGGAACCTGGCGCCATCGATCCCCCCTTGAAGTCTCCCGGTCAAAATCGTACGTCGGTTGAGGAGGCCTTCTGGTTCCCAGTGCTGTTTGCCTTCCACGATGTTCTCATGACGGGCGAGGACTTGGAGGTGCGCTCCAACGCGCTCAACTATTTCTTTGAGGCTCTCCTTCGTTATGGTGGAGATTTTCCTCCGGAATTCTGGGACACGCTGTGGAGACAGCAGTTGTATCCAATCTTCATGGTTCTCCGTTCACGTCCTGAAATGTCCAATGTCCTCACCCATGAGGAGCTTTCGGTCTGGCTTTCCACTACTATGATTCAAGCTCTGCGCAACATGATCACCTTGTTTACCCACTACTTTGACGCGCTCGAATACATGCTTGACAGGTTCCTGGAGCTACTTGCACTTTGTATCTGTCAAGAGAACGACACGATAGCAAGGATAGGCAGCAACTGTTTGCAGCAGCTCATTCTCCAGAATGTGACCAAGTTCACGCCTGACCATTGGGCCAAAATCGTCGGTGCATTTTGCGAGCTGTTCGAGCGGACAACGGCTTACCAATTGTTCTCTGCTACAACAATCAACTCAACCGCATCCTTGTCACTGTCGCCACCTCCGAGTGGCCTTGACTTTGGCGGTGGCCCGCTTAGCCCGGGGTTGGAATCACCTAAGATGGATGAAAAGTCTTTAAAGATCAACGGCAGCGAGGAAAATGGATACTCGTCGGACGGCGAGTCTGCTGTCGAGCCCTTAGCCGACGCCGGGGAGGATCCTCTCAAGACACCAACAGCTCATCCCTCCCAGGCGGCAGCGGCAGACAATGTGCCATCGCCGGTCTTGGAAGACTATAAGCCGTCTTCTAATCTACAGCAGCAACCGGTCGTGGTTACAGCTGCGCGACGCCGCTTCTTCAATCGCATCATATCGCGCTGCGTACTACAGCTTTTGATGATTGAGACGGTCAACGAGCTCTTCAGTAACGAGGCTGTGTACGCACAGATCCCATCATCTGAACTCTTGCGGCTCATGGGCCTGCTCAAGAAGTCGTTTTTATTTGCACGGCGCTTTAACAATGATAAGGAGTTGCGCATGCGGCTCTGGCGTGAAGGCTTTATGAAACAGCCGCCCAATCTGCTCAAGCAGGAGAGCGGCTCTGCGGCTACGTACATTGCCATCCTCTTCCGGATGTTTGCGGACCAGGCGCCTGGGCGCCGAGAGAGCAAGGCAGACGTTGAGAACGCTCTGGTGCCTCTCTGTAAGGATATTATTCGCGGTTACATAGCACTCGAGGAAGAAAGTCAGCATAGGAACATCCTAGCTTGGCGGCCGGTTGTGGTGGACGTTTTGGAGGGTTATGCGGCACTCCCCGAACCGGCGTTCCGTAATCACGCCAAGGCTTTTTACCCGCTTGTTGTCGATCTCGTCGCTAAGGAGCTGAGTGGAGAACTGAGGTCAGCCCTGTTACTTGTGCTGCGCAGGGTGGGCGAGTACGAGCTCGGTATCGAAGGGATGGCAACCTCGGCCATGCGCAACCACCACGGTCACAACAGGAGCGACAGCGTCCTTACCATGTCAACGGAGGGCGGCGGCGGTGGACACAGTCCAGCGGTTGAGGTGGAGAGTGGGGATGCCAGTACGAGATTTATGGGGAGGAGTGGTCAATAGTTTGACTTGTAGTTTGTAGGTGAGGGTAAGGTTTGTTTTGTTTGTACTATACATATATAGAGACTAGGAAGCAGAAGGCGAGGCAGTTGGAAGACTAGCATGGGAGTTGATGGTGCTCTTGAATCTTGGTGTCATTGTACGCGTCATGTTGGCATCATACCCATATAAGTAGCGCTGCAGAACATGCTTCACCCGGCGTGGTGGGGTGCATGGGCGTTATGTTGCAGCGTTTTGTTGTTCATGATCGGCTGGTCGAGTTAGCCTTTAAATTGATCCGCCGAGCCCAGCGAAAATCATCCTTGCAATTGACAGCAGCTATTTTAAGCATGAGAGAAATCTTGGTTGGCTATGGGAAGAAGTGGTCTTGCGGTTATATAGCTATAAGTGATTGATCGTTGAAGTAATGGCCACCGAGGGAGTGGGGGTACTAATGGGCAGTAGTATAGAAACCCAACTGGACTAATAACGAATGCGGGGTACTCGAAACTGAGGTGCTGACGAAACCACAGCCACACTGGTAACAAACAACCTTCAGCCCTACGGAAATCTCCAACAAGCGGTCTTTTTCTCACGCGTCTCCTACCTACATCGGACCTACGATATTAGAGCCCCGTCAATATAGGCTACAGACATCGCAACGAGGGCCTTAAAGGCCAGCTTCGCCCCCTTGCTACCCTAGACCAGTCAGTGCGCGCTGTCGACATGTCACTCTTCGGCTTCAATCCTTTTGGTTTCGGCTCGCGCGAGCCGGCCCATCCTCAGACCTTGGAATCGCGCACTCTTGAAGCCATCGCCGACCACATCAAATCGGGCAAGGCGAAGCGCATCACAGTTATGACGGGCGCCGGCATCTCGACAGCTGCTGGAAGTAGGTACAAATCCGGAGACTGAGGGGCGCAGTCTCTCGCAATGCTGACCATGGATCGCTCTTTACCTGCTTGCAGTTCCCGACTTCAGGTCTCCCGGTACCGGTCTCTATTCGAATCTGGAGCGACTAAAACTTCCAGAACCCGAAGCAGTGTTTGACATATCCTTCTTCCGCGAGCGTCCCGAGCCTTTCTACGTCCTCGCAAAAGAGCTCTACCCTGGCAAGTTCCAGCCAACAATATCGCATGCATTCATTGCGCTTCTGTCTAGAAAGGGCCTGTTGCAGATGAACTTTACACAAAATATCGACTGCCTCGAAAGACAGGCTGGCGTGCCCGCAGAAAAAGTCATCGAGGCGCACGGCAGTTTTGCGACGCAAAGTTGCATCGAATGCAAAGAACCGTTCCCGGACGATGAAATGCTACTTCATGTCGAGAAGGAGATTGTGCCACGGTGCACCAGCTGCAACGGACTGGTGAAGCCAAACATTGTCTTCTTTGGGGAGCCACTGCCCAGAACGTTCAGCGAGAAGTGCCATCTGGTTGCAGACTCGGACCTTGCCATCATCATTGGCACCAGCTTGACGGTCTACCCATTCGCCGGTCTTCCAGAGCTGGTACCTCGTGGATCTCCGCGACTTTTGCTCAATAAAGTGCGTGTCGGTCAGATTGGAGCGAGGTCAGACGATGTAATGGAGCTTGGATCATGTGATGCGGGCGTACGGAAGCTTGCAGACCTGTTGGGTTGGCGGAACGAGCTGGAGACTCTTTGGCGGTCGATTGTCGGCGACGTTGAGGCTGAGCGCCAGATCGTTGCAAAGGATGATGATGAAGGGGAGTTCTCTGATGACAGTAGTGACTCTGATCCTGAAGAAGACATGCGCAAGCTGGCCGATGTTGTCAACCGGATAAATCTGGGACTGGATAACAAGCCCGCCGTTGACGATGATACTTCCTTGAGGAAAGAAGTAGATGATAAGGTTCCCGAAGCTTCCAGAGAGCCTCCAGGTGAGACAGCATCCACTGATGAGTTCAAACGTGTGGACCGAAGCATTGGGGATAAAGACAGGTCGGAACAAGCAAATCCGGCTCATTTTGAAAGTGCAGAATCGCAACAGGATCTGGACACTGGTGCCGGAGATGGTCCCGTGAGTGAGGCAAAGACCAAAAACACAATACCAGATACATCTCAACAGTTGCAACCTCCTGAAACTGTGTTAGCTGCGCCTGCTCAAAGCAGTAGCGATGGGCTAGCTGAGGCAGTGGGAGAAGCCAAATCACCATCTACGAACTAGTAATAATGGCAGTCGTCTCTTACCTCTTGTAGTGATCTCGCTCATCATGAGCAAACAGTCATGCTAGTAGGCATCTCGTGCCTGAGTCGTTTGCATTTTACGGCTTTAGAACAAACAAGAATAGATAATCATCACCAAGACAAACAGTGCAGTTGCCACCTGGATCTGACCAGCATCCCAGTTGTGAGGAGTGGAGGGATATATATATATATAAAAAGAAAAAAAAAAGAGAAAGAAAAAACGTGTCGTTCCATGCCTCCCCCAGATGTATATCAGGTTAGGGTTCTCTGGACTCAACGCCAAGCCGTCTAGGCGACAAGAATCCCACGTCTTAAATCCGATGCATTCTCAGAAACAGTCATACCTAGGTACTCCACAGAACCGAGTGAACTTTTACAGCATTTTCTCGTCTGCAACTTGGTCACTTTGGGCAAACAGAATAATCGAGCAACATCTGACGGCATTGACAATGACTATCACAAACCTTATAATTTCGTCCGGCTACCAAAAACGCTTTTGGGTCGAAACACCTTTATTTGAAAGTCAAGCCTTGTCACAGGCCGCCGGCTGGTATGTCAGCTTGAATAATTTCTACAACGCAGCTTTGTTAAAAACAAAAAGAACATGGGCAACACTGACGACATGGATTCAGCTAACCGTCTCGACGCAGCAAAATTTTCCTCAAACTGGAGAACCTCCAGCCGTCTGGATCATTCAAGTCACGGTATGAAACGGCACCATAATACTAGACGGGTGTGTATAGACTAAGCGATTCAATAGGGGCATCGGGCATTATCTACTCCAGCGATTATCCGAGCTTTCTCACGATGCACCCAAGCCTCATGTTGTCACATCAAGTGGTGGCAACGCGGGGTTGGCGGCCGTCCATGCTGCACGCAACGTTGGGCTGCCGTGCACCGTCGTTGTGCCGCTTTTGATCAAGCCTATGATGATTGAGAAGCTGAAGGCGGCCGGGGCACACGAGGTGGTGAGGCACGGGGCCACGTGGCAGGAGGCTGATGACTTTGTGCGGGGCGATTTCATGACCAAGTCCGAGGTTCCCACCATTTATATCCCGCCGTTCAATCATCAGGATATCTGGACTGGTCATTCAACCATGGTCCACGAGATGGCCAGGCAGATGCCGACGGGGACGCTTCCAGAGGTTATCATATGCTCGGTGGGTGGCGGTGGACTCCTCAACGGCATCTGCCAGGGTGTTGAAGACGTGACGGCTGCTGCTACTGAGTCCGGCCGCCCCAGGCCGACCATCCTAGCGGTGGAGACCAAGGGCGCGGATTCACTGAACGCTTCTGTCAAGGCCGGCGAGCTGGTAGAACTCCCCGGGATCACATCGCTGGCCACAAGCCTGGGCGCCAAGAAGGTGACAGCAAAAACGCTAGAGTACGCGCATCAGGACCATGTGAGGTCGCACGTGTTGACGGATGCCGAGGCAGCGATGGGTTGCTGGAAGCTGGCGGACTATGAGCGGATGCTCGTCGAAATTGCTTGTGGGGTAAACGTCAGCCTGTGCTACGGAGGGAGACTGGAAAAGGCGCTGGGGAGGGAGGTAAAGGCAGAAGACAATGTGGTCATTGTATTATGTGGAGGGAGCAATATCACGGTAGATATGCTGCGGGAATATCGGGATAAGTTTGAGGAGCAAGTCGTTGTCGATGATCACCACAACAGTACCTAAGGCCAGGTGTGGGAACTATAGCCTAATGGAAGTAGAGTGGGTTTGGTCCAAAACTCGCTGCTACTTTGAGCATTGTAGCAGGTTGCTTGATTTTTTTTTTTTTCGCTTTTGTTCTGGTGTTCTCGGATGCAGCAAAACCAAATTCTCAACCCTACTGGACAAAAATAAAAGACAACTTCTAATCCTGACTTGGCTCTTTCTGTTTTGGCATACGGCCGTAATACAACAATTAGGGAAGGAGGGAGACATATCAGACTTTCCCGCTATCTTTCCAAGCACAAACAAACCAACAAACGATTCCTCGTATCTCCATGTATCTTCTTTTTCACCCCACTCAAGAAACACTTTCTGATATCCATATCTTTTCATCCATTACATCCCATTCAGCCAAGTCTCAACATGGCCTGTCTCGGTGAAGACACCACTAACATTCGCAGCAGGATCCACGAAGACCCAGACCTCTGTCGCCTGATCCTCACCGCAGCCTCAGCTAGTCAGCCACTTGAGATTCGAGAGTCAAGCATACCCAATGCTGGGTCTGGCCTCTTCACTACTACCGCCATCCCAGTCGGCGTCGAAATCTTCCGCTCGTCACCCATCCTCAACGTCCGAGACCCTTCAGTCCGTCATGTCTGCGATTGGTGCTACACCGCTGCGCCCTCGGGTATCGACAAACTCGGCGCCATGGCAGCTGAACAGCTCGGTGCGACATCCCTCTTGCCTCCCAAGCCTGCCACCATGTTCCTCTGCAGCGGATGCAAGGTAGGTCGTTACTGCTCGCGGAAATGCCAGCGGAACGCCTGGAAGGCCTTCCATAGACTCGAATGCAAAGTCGTGCTGAGCCACGCGCCGGCCATGTCACCGACCACCTTGGCCATGTATCGCTTGCTGCTCCTCAAAAAGGAAGGCCGGTTTACCGAGAGGCAGTGGAAGGCGCTAATGCAGCTCGAGTCGCACTTTGAGGAGCAGCCCGAGGACCTGAGAAACGACATCCTCGCCAAGGTGCACAACTGGGGTCAAAGAATGGGTACCGAAGTTGACTTTATGACCATATGGGAGCTGCTCTGCATTGTAGGTTTCTCCTTTCCTCATCTACCAATTCCATTTGTGCCTGCTTTGTACTCCCATCCGAAGACATGCTAACCACAAAACCTTGTAGGTGTTTACCAATAGCATGAATATCCGCCCTGCCGAGGCAGATGTTTCCGTCGGCACCAGCCTGGACCTTGTAGTGTCCATGATGAACCACGATTGCAATCCCAATGCGCACGTCTTCTTCGAGGGCGCTCAAATTCGCGTTCGCTCGCTCAAATCCATTGCTGCTGGTGGCGAAATCACTGTATCCTATTGCGACCCACGCCTGGATGTACTGCTGCGAGACGAGATTCTTCGCCAGACGCAATTCTTCCACTGCAAGTGTAAGTGGCCCTCAGGCCCCGTTTTAAGGTTGACTGCCTCCCTATATACGAAATGAATTTCCATCTAATACAAGCATATCATTGTCTCAATACAGGCGGAAAATGTAACAGCGAATACAGCGAGCACCTCGAGGCCTCCAGGGCCGGAACCGAGAGAGATGCGGTCTGTCGGTGCAAGGTCATCTTGGACCAGCAAAAGGCCATGCTACAAGTCGCAGGCAACTGCACCTCGGGCTTCTATTCGGTTCTCAAGAGCAGCGAGGCCGCTAAAGCCGAGATAGTGTCCCAGTTCGCTGCTGGCGTCGAGACCATGACCAAGTCTGGGTATGGCGGCCATGCCTGGCCAGCCCATGTCGAGCCGCTACCTAACGTCCGCATGACACTGGCGGGCATGTTCAAGGTCAATTTCAGCTACGTGCCAGCGCTCAAGTATGCACTTGGCGGTTGCCTCATGGCCAGGAGGCGATGCGGCCCGCCGTTTGTGCAGGATCTTTTCGAGCTGGTGCGAATCATGGTGCAGACTTGCAACGAGCCCGGAGACGGGATGCCTTTCACAGTGCAGAACTTCCCCACCAAAACGGAGCTGCAGATGCTAACAATGGGGTACGTTGCGATACTGTGCCGGGCGGTAAGGCTTGCATTTGGTGCAGACTGCCGTTACACGTTGACGGTGTGGGTGTGGGCATGGGCTTTCATAGGCATTGGGATCCGAGATGCCCCTGCGCTGGGGCAGGCTGTGTTCGAGGAGCAGTTCGGAAAGGTCCAAAAGAAGTTGACTAGCTGGGCTGACGTTGATGGAGCGTTGGTACTAGGTGACCGGAGAGCACTAATGGCTACCGTGGTCGAGGTAACCAAGGCCCTTGAACCTCGTGTCGTCAAGCCGGTTATCAGAAATCCCGCTAGCAACTAAGCACCGCGAATCCGGCGGTCGAAACATGCCACTTCAAAGGTACTTGTGTTGCGTGGTGGATCGGGTTATTATTATATGACATACTCCGTCCTCGAATTGCTTACTATACGGGAAGAAAATAAATGGAGAGAAGATAATATAAGATGAAGGGAAGAGCACAAAGAACAAGAGATGGAAACAGACCAAGGGTATACACGCATGCCAGACTGAAAAAAGAAAAGAAAAGAAAAGAAAAGAAAAAGAAAAAGATGAAAATTTTACCCCTCGAAGGTTCCGTCCCCTTCCCATATACAAAGCTCCAAGGCCTATTTTCCTCTATTTCTGATCAACCTTCTTCGCATCACCGCCGCCAAAAAGACCCCCAACTGCACCACCAACAGCCTTTCCGCCGTCGACTACACCGCCGGCGATAGCATTGCCACCCTGCGACAGCTTGCCCGTCACACCCGTAGCGTCGTAACTGCCGTCCTCGCCCTTGCCCTTGCGCTCCAAGCGGTTAAGCCCTTCCTTGGACACAAAGTCACCGACAGGGCGTCCCAGGCCGTCCTGGCCTAGTTGTCCGGCGACCGTGTTGTTGACGCCATCTTGAAGGGTATCAACCTGCTCGATACCTGTAACCTTTGTTTTGGACAGATTGTCTATTGTCGTTGGGGGAGACAGTTAGGATGTTATACGCAAGGCAGTGACGGCAGTGACGTGGCCAGTTCTGCATAAAGAAGTAATGGGGCTCATGGAGATGTGAACTGTGTACCTTTGGCGGTGTAGCTTGCTTTGTTGTCTTTGGTAAAATAGCTCAAGAATATGTCCTCGAGCCAGGGCACCCACTTCTCGTATTGGTCATTGTATGTTTTCTTGACAGACTCCATGCTTATATGTTTTGTTTGGCACTGTCGTGAGGAACTGGGTATCTTTCTAGCTTCGTTGGACAATATTTTATTTGCGATTATTGAGAAAGCGTCCAATTTTATATTGGAGTGGGAGAGATGGAAAGTATGGAAGGAAGGTCAAATGTGGCTGAGTAAGTGGACATAATGAGCGACTACCATAGCATATATATATAAGTGACGTTTTGCTAGTCTAGTATACATTCCATTCCAAGGTCAGGAGCCACAGCCAACTAGAATGAATGCTGTCACCGGACGTGGCTGAATCCATGCTGCTACGTCATTCCGCTCTGAAGGCTGAACTTCGTCCAATAGGCCCAGCCTGCTCTGCCAGGAAATGGGCAATTCGTTGCAATGCATCGCAAGGTACGCACTGGCAAAACCTGAGTGGTGAATGCCCGTTCTTTCGATCGAGGATTCACTAGTCCAGCCTTGCAATTTAAATTGAAAACGTGCGTTTCCCTACCAATGCGATGATAGCTTCAACATTTTAAAACGGATGGTTAGTACAAACTTGGAAGTTTACTTGGCGCATGTGGGATTTCGTCACCCGATTTCGTCATTCAAATGTGCTGATCATTTCCACTTCTGAGCGACAGCCAAGGCAGGCTGGGCTGTCGGGAAAGCGATCCCAACCAGATAGAGCTGCAATATACCTTTGTGCGAGGGTTTAGACATTATGGAAACAGTAACAATTCTGGGTATTGCTAAGGAGCGAGGTGCTGTAGCCGAAAAAGGTATAGAGAATGGACATATGGACCGAGGAATAAAAAATGTAAGGTTGTTGTACTTGGGGGCTGTGCGTTGTGGGCCCCCTCAAAAAGGGGGTGACAAAACCTTGATTTTCGTCAAAACCGTGGGCCAGCAAAATTGTTAGAAAATCGTTAACAAAGTAACTAATGAGAGTTTAACCTACGTATAAAAGCACCATAACCACGAAAAAGGTCAAAATTATTAAATAGATTAAAGCCGTAATTTGCGTTGTAAATATTTATATTTAGAGTTTTGGCTCAATCGCCCTTTTCCGGCCGTTTAAACGGTTACAAAACGATACCGGTATTTTCAAATTATCCCCTCCACGCCCCGGTATTGGCGGTAAAAAACAATTTTCAAACAATATTGTATATTGATTTTAAACGGGGGAAAGTGTAATTAATGGAATATACCGTGGAAACAGCTTGGAAAGCCTACCGGAGGCGAAAAATAAAATTAATTGCGAAAATTGTAATACGTATATATTAATAAAATAATTAGAACCGGTATTAACGGTAATATTAATTTGGGTATTTGTATTTCCAGTTGAAAATGGTTTTTTATCGACGAACTATAGTTGTAAAATTTGTAAATTAGTTTTTTTTTTCCAGGGCGTTTTTTAACCGCCGGAACATTTTTCGGCGTAAAACCAAAATTTTCCAAATATTTTTTTCTTTTGTATTTTAATATTGTTGGATATGCCGTTAATTTTTCGCCAACGTTAAATTGTTTGATTTTTATTTTTATATTGCGTATTGTTAACGAATTTTTTTGTTGGTAAATAGCTTTTCTTTCGATTAATATTTGTTTGGTTTTATAAATGGTTTGTATATTTTTCAACGTATTGGCGGTTTAAAATTACGTATTTTTTAATTTTAAAATTATTTTAACCCAATAACGTAAAGTTTATTTAAAACGCTTTTTTTCATTTTTTATATTTTTGGGCAATATATTACCGTAAAATAATTGTTTCATTGGCAACGGTTTGCATATTTAAAATTATATTAACTATATTTAAATTAAAATAGTACGTTTTAACCGTTATACGGTTTGCAATATATTTGGCCCGTAAAAATTAATTAATAGTAGGAAAAAAATTTAAGTATTGCAAAATATTTATTATAATAGTTTGATTATATAATTTGGCGACTATTTTAATACCATTAACTAGAAATAAGTTTATATTTTAAAAACTGTTTACTACGTGGCCGGTATTATGGGGCTGGCCTATAGTTATGGGACGGTAAGGAGCCTAAATAAGATTATAAATAAAACTAAAAAGGAGGAAAATTTTAAAAGTTTGGCCTTTGGCTAAGGGATTTAAAGGGCTATATATATACAATACGTAAAGCTGTACTAGATTATACGCCACCTTCCTGCTGTTTAATTATAAATACGTATTTCCGGCATAAATATATAATATAGCCTTTTGTTTTCCCTTTTTATCATTTCGGGTCCTATGTGTAGGAGCGTTTATATTTTCCCGATGGCAACTATTTCCCCGCCGGGTTTTTCCGGTATTTTCTCCCATTTTGGCCAAAAGACAATTTGTTGTTGGTTTGAGCTTTTTTTAGATATTTCCAAATAGCCGTTGGGCCCTATTTCTCTATAGTTTTATTAGTTTTCCGTTTTTTTTTATTATTCCGGGTTTTATGTGTAGGAACATTTATATTTTCCTAATGGCGATTATTTTCCCGCCGGGTTTTTCCGGTATTTTCCCCCATTTTAGCCAAGGGATAATTTGTTATTGATTTGGGCCTTTTTTAGGTTTTTCCAAACAATTGTTGGGTTTTATTTTTTTATAATTTTATCGTTTGTTTTGTTTTTCCATTTTTTATTTTGGAATATAATGGTGATTTTATATTTTTGTCCGCGTGGGTTAGTTGGGCTACTAACGGCCAGAGTTTTTGTTTACCTAATTCTACCCCCCTTTAGTTGCGGTTTTTAATCGTTTTCCGAATTTGTTTTTTTTTTTTTTAACCTTATTTTATTTTTATTTTTATTTATTTTTTTTATAAATGGCCTTTATTAATACCGTATATAATAAGGGGCAGGAGCGGGTAGGGTTTTTAAGGTGCAATAAGGTATTTTTGTTTTTAATTAATATATAAAAAAATAGAAAAATTTTCCTTGCGTGCCGTTTTTTTTTCTAATTAATTTCCTTACAATTTTTATCCATTTTTAATTCGTTTTTTTTTTATCCTTTTGTTTTTTTTTATTTTTGCTTTATTTCGAATCGCTTTTTTTGTTTGTCCAATTATTTCGTTTTGGTTTCGTATTGCAATTATTTAATTAATTTAACTAGTTTTAATTGATTTTGCGTCGGTTTTTTTTTTTGTTTATTATTTTGTTTGGCCGTTCCGTTTTTTTGCCTTTGTTTTTTCAAATCCTTACTACGTAATTATTTAATAATATTATATTTTTTATCGGTATTGCCATAGTATTTCACGCCTTTGGCCAAATTGTTATTGGCGTTAATAACGTTTTTTTTTTCGTCGAGGTTTTAATAATTACGGTTAAAACAATATAAAATATTATATGGGTTAATATAATATAAGGATATTCCGATAAAGAAATACCAATAATTAAATAACGAATATTTAAACAACGGGTATTTAAATAATGGAATTCCCAATATAAATTCCGAATAAACTTCGACAAAATTTGGAACAATAAACCTTAATTCGAATATAAATTTTGGATTACAAATCCGGAAAAATAAAAATCCGAATAATCCAAAACCCCAAATAAACTATATAGAAAACTATAAATAACGTGGTTTTCCTCCCACCTTTGGCTGTAGGAATTTTATAGAATAAAAACTCCAATAATAAGAATTCCAATATAAAATTTTCAATATATAAACTTTAAAACAACACTTGCATTACAATATTTTACCTTTTATTTTACTTTATCCAAATACTTTACTTCCCTTTATTTATATATTGCTTACCCTGCACCTTTTTTTTATAATTTTTTTTCATATTAAATAATAGGGGTTATTTTATAAATTTCGCCGACTATACGGAAACAACGCGTTTATCCCGTAATAAAATTTCGGACGGAATTCTAATTTGCGGTGCAATTATATATTTAAAAATTTGGGTAATTTTACCGGTAATATTTTATTGGACCCAAAATGGATTTTGTTAAATATCTTGTAATATTTGTTACTAAAATATATTAATTTATTTATTTTACTATTAAAGGTTATATTATAAACCCAGGCTTATATTGTATATATATTATATATTTTGGAAAAACGTTTGCAATTTTTCTCAACGTTGGGGTAAATTGTAAATAAATTTATATTATCCGCGAACCTAATAATAAATACCAACGGGTTTTTAACAAATTTACAATATAGGGTAAAAATATAAAATAGGAAAAAAAGGGATAAAATTTTTTTTTAAAATATATAAACGTTAAAATATAATTATTAAATTACAACGATATAATTAAAAATTCAAAACAATTGCGGATTTATTGGACAATAAAAGGTGGAAATTCCATTTAGTATAAAATTTATAAAAATTTACTGTATATAACGTTGTCAAATGTTCCGGAAAAATTAAATTATAAAAATAATAGGGTAATGTTTATATTATATATTATTTCCGCTGCGTTTATTATTATACGGATTGCGAATTTGCAAAATCTTTTGGTTTTATTCCCCATTTGTACGTTCGGAAAAAAATTCCGTATTTCGCACGTATTAGTAATACGCCAAATTATAACCGTTTTAATAATTTTTTTATACGATTAGTAGAAGTAATTGGTTTTTAGGTTTTAAATAATTTGCGTTTTTTAATAATTTGCCCCGGTTTAAATATAATTATAATAATTGCGTGGCGAAATCGTTTCGGAAAATAACCAAAAGCGAAATTTGCGGTGGTAATTTTGGCCATTAATTTATAAAAAAGGGGACTGCACGCCTTTAAAAAAGCTGTGGGAAATAGGTCCGGGTCCAATATTCCCTATACTTATATATTCGAAAGGGTTTTTTTAATTTCGCTGCTATATATATAAACATTAAATAAAATAACCGTATTGGGCCCGTATATATTCCATTAACTTTTTGGAAAAATATTGTTTAAATAGGCAAACGGATTAAAGAAAAAAATTTCGGATAAAATAATTGTTTTTAAAACAAAATCCAATATTATATTTGGGTTAAATTTCTTATATTCAAATAAAAAAATAGTATTGGATTTTGGGGGGGTTTAATTGCGTAATTTGGCCTAGGGTTCGAAGTTTTACAATGTTTTTTGGTTTTTAAAAAACGTAAACAAGGCCCGTCGCCACGCCGCCCGGAAAAATTAGTCTACAATTTTTTTGCGGTTTTTTATTATTTCCTTGCATTTTATTATTATACGTTCGTTGCAATTCCGTAAAAAGGTTTTTATAGTTTTTTTTTTTATTAATAGGTAATTTATATATAATAGGTCTAATTTGGGATTTTTTTTTCCTTTGTTGGCGGTTTTTTTAGGTATAAAGAATTAAATAATATTTGTAAAAATCCGCAATAATTATTTTACGGTTTTGTTAAATTGGTTTTTTATATAAAGTTGGAGGTTTTTTTTAATTTAACCCGCGTTTTTATTTCGACGAATCCTTTGTTTATAAACGGCCAATATTATTTTTTTCCGGTTAAAAAACGGGGGTTACGGCGGAGTTAATGTTCATTTTCGTTGTTAAATAATCAAATCCGGGCCATTTAAATTTACCCTTATATTATATTTGTAAAAATTGGAAAGCCCAAAATAAATCCAATGTTAAATTAATATATTTTAGGTAAAATTTTATTATTTTGCCGAACGGAATAGCGAAAACGAAACGTTATCTTAGCGTTATTAATAAAAGAATGTTTAAATCGGAGATTTTCCTGCCGTTTATATTCTAAAAAAATATTTTATATTAAAATCCCCAGCGAAAATGTGGCGGCTTTGTAGAAATTTTTTTCCAAATTCGAAAATAAAAATTTTTACAATATACCAAGTTTACGTTTAAAGGAATATATAAACCAAAAAATAATAATTTAATCGTTAATCCTGTAAATAATGGAATATTAATTAATGCTAAACCATATTGTATATAATACGGGTTTTTATTATTTAGTAATATATAATATTATTTTTTCTTTTTTTCGATTATATAATATTTGTTTAACGCGGGTGAAAATAGTTTTCATTTTACGGACTACGTTATAGTTTTTGAACCGCAATAATATTAATATTATCTTTTAACGCTATTGTTAAATTATATTTGGATTTTTGCGTATTTTATATTGCAAATATAATTATTATTATTTGGCGGGTAAATTAAATTCGTTATTGGTACAAATTGTCGGGCTTAGGGGTTTTATATTGAAAAAAAAGGATTGCGTAGGGTTTTTATTGGAATAACGGTAAAACCATTTTAAAATTTATTTTGGCTTTTTGGAATTAGGGGGGGGGATAGGTTTGGGGTGCGGTTCGAATTACTATAAAATATAAACAAATAGCTGCGGATTGGGTTTTCCGCGTATACGGTTAAGGGTTTTAACGAAAAAACAATTTTCGTTTTATATTTTTATTTTTAAAATACCGGACAAATAATATTTTATATTGTATAGTTGTTTTTGCAATTAGGGCAATGTTTCCGGACGTTCGAATTTGTAAAAAAGCAATTATATTCCTTTTTAAAGTAAAAACCAGCGCCGTAATATTTGTATTTTTTATAATTTTTACAAAACCTGCCAATATAACCCTATTCGTAGTATTTATAACAACGTTTAAATATTATTTTAGGGCAAAATAATTCTATATTAAATAATTATTTTTACAAAACAAATCGTAATTATATAATTATTTTATTGCGGTTATAATATAAGTATATATATATAATTAGCTAATTCTTTTTGGGAATTTTTTAGTAATTAGGTTTTATATTTAGGTATAATAAATTTAATACCGCAAATATATTTTACTTTATTGCTTATAAAATCTTTAAACAAATTTATATTGTATTTTCGTCGGAAACGGTCGGCGGTAATATTTTTAATAAATAAATTTTTTTTTTGTTATTTAATAATAATAATATTTTCGAACGCGGTATGGATTTATAATGGGTTTTTTGCGTATTTGTTTGCCTAGTTTTTAAAAATAACGATTAAATCGCCGTTTTGCAATTTTTATATTATTATTGCGTTGTTAGTTTATAGGGCGTTATTAATAATTATAACCGTTTCCGCGTAAGTACGGTTTCGTAACGTATTTGGTATTGGCCCGGCCCAAATAAAAAGTTTTTATTTGTATTTTTTAAGGAAATTTATAGTTGGAAATTTAATCGCGGTAATTAAAACGTAAAAAAGTTGGGTATTAGCCGGGGGCGTATTAAATTGTTTAATTAGTTTCTGGTATAAATTATAAAAATTTTCCCGTAATTACTATTGGGTGAACGATTAAGGCGATTTGTATCCGGTTTGGATCCACAACGTATTTTTGAAAAAAAATGGCCAACGTTATTATTTTGTATACCGTATTGTTATTTTATTGCACTAAAAGGCCCCGGATTTGTTCGAAAATTTGCGATTTGGAATTTTGCGTATTTTCCGTTAAGTTAATTGCATTCCGCTGTTGGCTCGATAAAAATCTATATTTGTTAATTTTTGCGTTTAAATAATGGCTATTTTAATCCAATTTTGTCAAACCGCCGTTAATTACCATTGGTATTCCCATGTTTTGCGCCGCCATTGCGTATACAATATAGCACCGTGGTTAGAGAGTATTGGGCCCGAGGATTTTAATTTTAATGTTAGAAATGGATTTGGGATAATATTTAAACGTAGGACGCGCTTTTCTTTCAAACCGTTTTTTTTCCTTAATTAAAGTTTTCGGTATTTATTTAATATTATTAGTAATATTAAATTTATTTAATAATTCTTTGGTATATTGGGTTTGTTTATATTTATATTATTTTTATTTATTGTTATTTCGTGGCCTAAAAAGCTATTTAATGGCCCGAGATTTTCGATTTTAATATCCGTTCGTAATTCGGTTATTAAATCGTTTATTATTTTAATATTATTATTTATTATTAAAATATTATCCACGTGGCATACCATTATTGTTTGGTAATATTTATTATTAGGGTTTTTATTTATAAAAATCCCTTCGTCGTATAACAATGGGGTAAATCCGTATTTATTTAATAATTTTAATAGGTAATTATACTATAATCGTGGTGATTGTTTTAACCCATATAACGTTTTATTTAATTTTCCAACTTTATTTTTATATTTATTTTCGGTATAAAACCCGGTTGGTAAAATTATATATATTTTAATATTAATATCTACGTGTAAAAAAGCTGTTTTTACATCGCATTGTATAGTATAATAGCCTAAATTAACGGCTAATATTAATATTATACGCCAGGTTTCCGTTCTACAGGTTGTAGAAAATGTTTCTAAAAAATCTATACCAAATATTTGGTAAAATCCCTGTACAACCCATCGGGCTTTGTAACGGAAATTATTTTTAATAATATAACCTTTTTCGTTATTATTATTATTATTATTATTATTATTATTATTATTACTGGTTTTTTGGTTAAAACCCAACGGTCTTTTATAATTTGTTTACCTTTAGGTAATTTGGCAATTGTATATACTTTTTGATTTTTTAGACTTTTAATTTCGTTTAAACAAACATTATACCATTTTTCCTTCTCTGGAAAATTTTTAATTTGTTTAAAAAAAGTTAGTATATTTAATATATCTGTAGATAATATATAATTATCGTTATTAAAATTATATTGTTTATTTAAAACCGTATTTGTTATTGTTAATAATTCGTCCTGCTACGGATTAAATTTCAACCTTTTATTAAGGTTTTGTCCAATTATATTGTTATTATAAGTAATATTTTTATTATTATTTTCAATGATATTTTCGATGCTATTATTAACAATATTTTCGTTATTATATCCAATAGAAATTTCAACGTTATTTTTAATTTTATTTAATATGGAATTTTTTTTAAATTTTTTGTTAAAAATTTATTTTCCAATATTGTTAAATCACGGGATAAAATGGTTATTTTTCGTTTTATATCCCAAATTTTGTATATATTATTATACTCGGTATATCCAGTTAATATACCAATATTATTTCGCTGTTCTAATTTA
Organism: Magnaporthales sp. P1609; assembly: GCA_003709005.1. Classification (NCBI taxonomy): domain Eukaryota; kingdom Fungi; phylum Ascomycota; class Sordariomycetes; order Magnaporthales; species Magnaporthales sp. P1609. Next base: position 303,418 of record PELF01000003.1, read on the forward strand.
AGTATTTGTTTATTATTATTATAATAAACAATCGATCCCCATGTTTTTAACATATTATAATTTGGTATTTTCTTAAAATATAATTCGTAGGGTGTTTTAAAACCTATTAACGAATTCGGGGTACGATTATCTATATAAACGGCTGTTAATAATGTTTCCCCCTATAAATAATTGGATATATTTGCATTAAAACGCATTGCTTTTATTTTATTAAATAAAGTTAAATTTATTCGTTTTATTAGCCCATTGGGTTTTTTTGTGTAAAAGATATTTTATTATAAATTATACTTATATTATTTAATATATTTGTTAAATTATTATTTATATATTTACTACCGTTATCGGTAAAAATTTCTTTTACCTGTTTATTATTATTATTATTATTTATTATATTATTATATTTATTATATTTATTATATTTATTATATTTATTATATTTATTATATTTATTATATTTATTATATTTATTATTATTTATTATATTTATTATATTTATTATATTTATTATATTATTATATTTATTATATTTATTATATTTATTATATTATTATATTTATTATATTTATTATATTTATTATATTTATTATATTTATTATATTTATTATATTTATTATATTTATTATATTTATTATATTTATTATATTTATTATATTATTATATTTATTATATTTATTATATTATTATATTTATTATATTTATTATATTTATTATATTTTTAAATATAAAAACGTATACGATTTTTGTTTTAATAAATATACCCATAAATATTTGGACTTTTTATTAAAAAAGTAATATAATATTATAATTATTATATATTAATGGGTATGAGCCTCCAAATTACTTTGGATTTGTTCGTTAATCGAATATTCGGTTATATTATTAAATTTCTTATTTATATAGCAATTTGTTTTTGCCTTTAAGCAAATTTTGTATTTATATTATTTGTATTTTAATAATATAGTCTTTGTTATTCGAATATTTTGAATTTTTAATATTGTTAATAACGGTATTAATCTAATATGGGCTAAATTCAAATGCCATTTATATAATATATTATTATTAATATTAGTTATACTTATATTATTTGTATTTAAAACAATATTTGGATTTGCTTTAAAAACCTTTGTAGGTAAATAATGTAAATTATTATTGTTATATTTGGTTGTAAGTAAATTATTATTTTTAAATAATTTTACTTCGTTGTTATTAAAAATAGTGGTTATATTTTAGAAAAACGATATACTTAATAAATTTATTCCCAATTCGGGTATATAATGGACGTTTTTACGACTATTTTTTATTTGTATTTATAAATTCTAAATATATATTACCTATACCGGTAATTTTTATTTTATTTACATTTCCCCAATTTGTATATTTTTCAACAGTTTAATAGTTAAATAAAAATAGTTTATTATAAATTATATTTATAGTTGCAGCGTTATTTATTACAAATTTGTAATAATTTTTATACTATTATTTTCATTTAAATTTTTATTTGTATTTAAATAATCTGGATTTTATTAGCTTTTGCAACAAATATATTATTATTTTGGTGTATATTAAGATTTACCTTTTTAACAATATCCCAATTTTCTAATAAATTGCTATTTAAATCTTTGGATAAATTAACCAACGTATTAACGAAGGAATTTTTATTATTTTCGTTATTATTTTCGTTATAATCGTTGTTGTTTTTAACTTTATTTTTAACGTTATTTTTGTTTTTAACGTTATTTTTAAAGTTATTTTTCGAAATTCCGTCCCAATATTGGGGTGAAAAGTTAGGCTTTAAAAACCGACAATCGCTAATAAAATAGCTAATTAATTTGCAGTAGGTACAAAATCTAGCTTTTTGTAGTTTTTAAATTCGATTTTTGAACGATTTTAAATTATAAATCCGGAAAAATAAAAAAACCCGAATAATCCAAAGCCCCAAATAAACTATACAAACAATTATAAATAATGTGGTTTCCCTCCACCTTTGGCTGTAGGAATTTTGTAGATTAAGGACTTTTATAATAAAAATTCCAATACAAAACTTCTAATATACAAAACACAATTTCCAACATAATATTTTACCCTTATTCTACTTTATTTAAATACCTTACCGCCCTTTATTTATATATTACTTACCCTGCACCTTTTATTTATAATCTCTTTTCATAATAATAACCCGTAAGGTTTATATTTAACAACCTTGTTTTTCGCGTATAATTTGCAATCCTTAATGGTTTTTTGTACTTTTTATCGTATTTTTTAAAGATTATAATATTATTTTAGCCGTTTCCATATTTTAAAAAATTTTCAATATCCGTAGGCTTTGTTTTCGTGGATTTTTCGTATTTTTTTTAATATAATTATTATATTTATTGTTATTAGGTCTTGGTATACCGGTAATAAATTTTCGTTTTTGTTTATCGTAAGAATAACCTATATTTTTCCAATACTATATTTTCGTGGTTTGGTTTTTGGTTAAAGGCGTTAATTTTGCCGTTTTCCGATTTTTTCCAATAAATAATCCTAAAATAAAATTCCGACAAAGATTTAACTATTTAATTTATTGTTTGTTTAATACCTTATTAATAGTAAAATAAATTAAATTTTTATAATCCGTATAAATTAATATTTTGTATTTAATTCCGGATAATTATAATTTCCTTTTTTCAAATGTTTGTATAATTGCTATAAATTTTTTGTGGTAAATTTGGTAATTAAACTTTAATCCGTGTAATTTTTGTAAAAAAAAACGTAGAGGTACAACCGTTTTTTTTTTCGTTTTATTGGCTAAATTATCCTCCAATTATATAGTTTAATATATTAAATTTAATTTCGAAAGGTTTTGTTGGATTTGGTATTTTTAAAATGGGTTTTTTGGCTATTGCGTTTTGTAACCATTTAAAAACCTATTGCATTTATTCCGTCCATTGGAATTCTAAATTATTTTGGCTATATTAGTAAAAAATATAGCAATAACGCCGTATTTTTTAATAAAATTCTTGTAAAAATTTATAATTCTAAAAGAGTTCGAACGTTTTTTACGTTTTTTGGTTAAAGCCATTTTTTTATTATTTAGATTTTTAATATTTTTATTTTTATTTTTCAAAAAACAATAATATATTATAAAAAATTAATTTATTTACTGTAGAAAAAATACTTTTTGGGTTTAATTAAAAGTCTAGCATTTTATAGTTTTTGTGAAATTGTATGAACGTATTGTTTATATTTTTCCAACGTTTTAGAAAAAATAAAAATATTATCCAGGTAAATAACAATAAAAATATTTAAATATTCCCTAAAAATATAATTAATTATAGTTTGAAAAACTATTAGGATACTAGTAAAGCCGAAAAGTATTACACAATATTTGTAATATTTACGCCTGGTTTTAAACGCCGTTTTCCATTTTTTGTTTTATTCATCCGAATTAAATTATATATTTTTTAAAATTTAAAGTAATAAACTATTATATTTGGTAAAATATATTTTTAAATTTTTCTATTAGCGGGAGCGGTTAGTAACCTTCCATAATAATAATGTTTAATTGTTTGTAATTTATATATAATTATAGTTTTCCGTTTTTTTCGGTACAAAGAAAATTGGGTATTTTATTGGTAATATTAATGGTTTAATATAACCCTTTTTTAAGGTTTTTTTTCAGGTATTCGTCGAATATATTTATTTGTACTGGGTTAGGACTATATATTTTGTAGACTTTTAATTATATTCCTTTTTTTAGGGGAATTTTATAATTGAATAAATAATATTCGGGTAATTTTGTTTCGAATTTTGGGCTAAATAATTGTTTATATATTCGGTATTCGGCCGGAAGATTGTTAATTAATATAATAAAATTCGATTGTTTTTGGTTCGTGGATAGTTGCGATTTTTTTAATATTAGCTCCAGGCAAAGTTCGTTTTTTTTAATAACGCCATGATTTTTCGGTAATTTTGTTTTTGTGCCCTACGCGCGTTGCGTAAAATCCGTTTTTTGGTTTTTCCTTTCAAAATTAACGGCTTTTCCTATTAAATCTGGCCAGTTATCCAATTTATCCGGGAATTGATTTTTCTAAATTAAATTTTTTTTAATATTATATTTTTATTCCCTATTTCTGTAATATTTAAAATAATTTGTTTTTTTGTCCGTAATTTTCTATTTAAAAATATACGGTTTCCGTATTAATAATACCGTAGCCGTATAAAATTATTTTGCTTTTTACAATTTATATTTAGTATAACTTTTTTTTTATTGTTAAAATATCCGTTGTTTGTTTACAATGTTTAATAATATATAATTATTTTATATTTTGTTATTAAAAAATGTTTGTATAAATTGGCCATTAAATCGTATGTTAAAAAATATATACATATATTTTTCCACGGTATTTTGTATGGTGTTTAGGGTTTTTATTGGTAATTAATTTTTTTTGCCGTTCGGTATTTTATACCGTTTAACTAATTTAACTTTTTAATTAAATACTTTTTTTTGGGTTTTTTCGTATTTTTTCATCCTTATAAAAATACTGGTATTTTATATACATTAATTGCGTTTTTTCGCTTTTAAATCCTAAAATCCTATATAATATTCGTTATTAATGTAAATTTTAATAATTTGGACTTTTATTTATACCAAGTTTATATTTTGGCTAATATATATATTTTGCAAATATTGCGTATATATTAATATTTAAAAATATTAGTTAATTGCAATATATTATAAAATATATATTCGCTAATATAAATATAGTTATTGGGTCGGTATTAATTTTAATTTTAATTTCCCAATTTGGTAATTTTTGCATTATATATATTTGGTAAATTTTTTATTTATTTATATTTACGCGGGAAAAAATTATAGGCAATTTGTCGATTAAAATGAATTTCGCAAATATCCTTAAAGTATTTTGCCCAAAAAAATTCTAATGGTCCGGATATAATGGTATAATTTGGGGATAATTTCCGAAAACAAAGTTTATAGATTCTACCAAATTTCGCTTGGAATAAATTATAGGTATTCTTAGAAATTATACCAATTAATTGTTTTTGTATAAATTAATTAATTCTTTTTATATAGGTTTGGAAAATTTTCCTTTATTGCAATATATATATTAGGTAACGTATTTTCCTCGTTATTGGATTTTTTTTCACTATTGTTTAAGGATTTGTAAAGGAAATAAAGTTATTCCAATGGTGTTTTTTCCTTTTTAATTCCTCCAAATCCATTTGTTTTAACAATCCGGTTTTTTGTAGGTATAAACTAATTGGTTGCTTGGTTAGTCCAATAAATATCCGGTTTTTTATTGCTAGAATATATATTTTTTTAAATTATTGGGGGTAATAACCGTTATTAATTTTTAAACTATTGTAAATTATATAATTATTATTATAATATTCAATCCAATTCGTTTAATTATGGGAAACTTGGTTTGTTACGTTAAACTCCCGAAAGTTTTTATCATTTTTAGTTTTTTATATTTTATAGCAATTGCGGGCAATATATCCGGGTTTGTTGCATTTAAAACATTTGCTATTTTTGGATTTTTTTAATTTTTCCAATAATATATAACGTTAAAGCTTATAAACTTAATATAAATGCTGTACGCGGTATTATATTGGCGAAATAATTTGGGGTATTGGTATTTGTATTTTGTATTGGTTTATTGTATATTGAGTCCCCAAATATCATATTTTTCGCGTTTTTCCAATTTTTGTTCGTAATTATATAAAATATTACATGGGTTAATATAATATAAGAATATTCTAATAAAGAAATACCAATAATTAAATAACAAATATTTAAACAACGGGTATTTAAACAACGGAATTCCCAATATGGATTCCGAATAAATTTTAACAAAACTTGGAATAACAAGTTTTGGATCCAAATACAAATTCCGGATAAACTTTGGAATAATAAACTTTAATTGAAGTACGAATTTTGGATTACGAATCCAAGATAACAAAAACCGGAAATAAACTTCAACAAAATTTGGAACAATAAACCTTAATTCAAATACGAATTTTGGATTACAAATCCGGAAAAATAAAAACCCGAATAATCCAAAACCCCAAATAAGCTATATAGAAAACTATAAATAACGTGGCTTTTTTCCTACCTTTGGCTGTAGGAATTTTGTAGAATAAGGACTTTAATAATAAAAATTCTAATACAAAACTTTTAATATACGAACTTCAAAACAATATTTACATTATAATATTCTATCTTTTATTTTACTTTATCCAAATATTTTACTTCTTTTTATTTATATATTACTTACCCTGCACCTCTTTTCATAACCTTTTCTTTATAAAATATAATTATTAATTTTAACCGTTAATTCCACGTATTTTAATATAATATTCGGTTACTTTTTTTCTAACCAATTCGTTTCTTATTCTATTTTTAAATTTTATATAAAAATATATTATTAGGGTTTTTTTGCCCTATAGTAGTTTGGTTATAGTTTGTTGGAATTCGCTAATATATTTAAATGCCGATTTGGTTTGGACAAAACGCGTTAATTTGCGTTTAGCCGTGCGTTTTTCGTCAAAATTGCCAAATATTTCCTTTAAATTGTGTTCAAAATTATTGTAATCGTGGAAAATATAATTGGTTTCAATTTTACGGTTTTTTTTTTCGTAATCCAAATAATTTTGCAAAATTGGTTCGAATTAAACAAAAACGTCGTTTGTTAGGAGCGAAATTGCGTAGGCAACTTTTTTGGCATTATTGTCGAAATTATCCTTGTTAAAATAAAAGTACGCGCGGGTTCCGGTAAAATTTTTTTGTAAAATACCGGGAATACCGTTAAAAAAGGCAAGTAAAAAATATTTTACCATATTTTTGTTGGCTTTGTTAATTTGTTTTTAAATTCGTTCCTATAGCTGTTCGTTTTTAGTTTAAAAAATTGCAACCATTTAACGCAGGGCGTTAACGTTGGCCGGAACGTTAATAGTCGAAAAGGTTTAAAGGGTAATTTGGTTAAAAAAACATTATATCGGCGATATTGCTTGGTTTACTTTGAAGCAAAATATTAAATAAAAGCAATTAAAATATTACAATTAAAGTATTGGGGTAATTTATTTTTATTGTAAAATGTAGTGGGTTAAAACAATTAAACGTTTTAGCGGGTACTGGGGTTTTTAATAACTGGGGGTAAAATTATAATCGTTTTCAAATAAATACTAAGGTTAATTAGAATTTAATTGCTGTTAAATATAAAAAAAATTATAAAAAAAAGTACAGGGTAAATAATATATAAATAAAGGGAAGTAAGGTATTTGGATAAAGTAAAATAAAGGGTAAAATATTGTAATGTAATTATTATTTTAAAGTTTATATATTGAAAACTTTGTATTGAAATTCTTATTATTAGAGTTTTTATTTAACAAAATTCTTACAGCCAAAAGTGGGAGGAAAGCCACGTTATTTATAGTTTTTTATATAATTTATTTGGGGTTTTGGATTATTCGGGTTTTTATTTTTCAGGATTTGTAATCCAAAATTTGTATTTAAATTAAGGTGTATTGTTCCAAATTTTGTTGAAGTTTATTTCCGGTTTTTATTATTTTAAATTTGTAATCCAAAATTTGTATTCGAATTGAAGTTTATTATTCCAAAGTTTATTCAAAATTCGTATTTGGATCCAAAACTTATTATTCCAAATTTTGTCAAAGTTTATTCGGAATCCATATTAGGAATTTCGCTGTTTAAATACCCGTTGTTTAAATATTTGTTATTTAATTATTAGTACTCCTTTATTGGAATATTCTTATATTATACTAACCTATATAATATTTTATACTAAATAATCCAAAAATAAAAATATTTACCTAATAATAATTATATTCTTATATAGTTAAGTGATTATTTTGTATAAGTAATTACGATTATTCCGTAGTAATTGTAACAAAGATTAATTATCCTTTTGGCAATAATCGTGATTACGGTCGCCTGGTAATCGGGTTAGGGTCCTTTATTTTATTTTTACGTAATTTCCTGTCCGTTTTTTCCTGTCGTGGTCCAATGGTTTCCAACGGGTCCAACTAATTGTTCGTTTCTCCTTCTTCTGCCAATCTATAGTTGTAACATCCGGGTATATTAAAAACCCGGTTAAACACCCCCTTATATTAATATATTACGTTAGCATTACGGATATATTACGGGTTCCAAAAAATATTAAATTTTATTAATTAATTTTTATGTTAAAAAGAAATATTAAAAAAGTATAATAGCTTTATAACGGGTTTATAGTCTAATTTTAATAAATATAATTTAAATTATTTACGGATTTTAAAAGATAACGGTTAAACATTATTATTATTATTTATTAAAATTTTGTTTTTTTAACGGATATTATAATAATTATATATTTGGCTTAGATGAACTAACTACGGTTACTGTACGGAGATAATAAGGGCTTAATTTACAATAATTGCGAAAAATATAGCAATATTTTTAAAAATATTTATAGTTTTTTTTCCGAAACGCATTCGAAATTCCGGAACGGGGTTAACGTGTTTATATAATAAGATAAAAACAAAAATTATACCTCGGGCCGCGGCGAGGGCATTGCGGCGTTTACATTGGATATTATAACAAATATTTTGCAAATTAATTATAATAAAATTGGTAATTTATACGGGTTAATTACGGATACGTGACGGAATTATAAAAAATATTTACGCTACCGCGGCGCGATTTTTTAAACGCGAAATAAAATTTAAAAACCATTGCAAATTTAGTACATTAATAATTTTTGGAAATTTTATAACCTTTATTATAAATATAATATAATATAATAATTATATTTATTAAATATTAATTGATTAAAAAATAATATGGGTATATTATAAAGTAGGTACGGGCATGTACTAAATATAGTATAATAACAATGTTTTTTGTTTTTAAAAATTTGCCGATATAAATTTCGTATTATTTTTTAGAATCTTTAGCGGATTTTTTTCGGGCATTTTATTAGTGCGACCGTTTCCGTTTTGGACGCGTTTATTGGGACGGGTTTTTTTTAACGGGACCAAGGTTATTATTATTATTATTATTATTTCCAACCTAATTACCGGACGGGTTTTTATTGGGTATAAGTAAATATAGGGATTGTTTGCGGGCAATAGGGCGGAATTTTTCGTCGGTTATAATTACTGTTACGCGATACAAACTTATAACAAACGAAAAAAGGATTAATTTCGGGGGTATATAAAATTATTACGATTAAAGTATTGGGGTAACATATTTTTATAATAAAGTATAGTGGGTTAAAACAACTAAACGTTCTAACAAATAACTAGGGTTTTTAATAATTGGGGGTAAAATTATAATTGGTTTTAAATAAATATTAAAGTTAATTAAAATTTAATTGCTGCTAAACAATCCAAAAATAAAATTATTTATATAATAGTAACTATATTTTTATATAATCTTTTGCTCATATATAATTTCTTTTAATTTTGAAAAAATTACTAAAATTACTTTTTTTAATTTATCGTAATTTTAGCAAGCTATCAAAATTACTTTTTTTGGCATTACGTGGAATTATATAACCCTTTATTTAATTTTGCTTGGCGGTTTTTTAGGTTTTGGCAAATGTTATTAAAAGGGATATTACCCCATTTGGCCTATTTAATTCCAGCTCAATTTTTTAGTCGTAATATTAAATTTTTTTTCCTTTGGCCAAATTTTTTTAACTTTAAATAATATATATTTCTCTAATATTTGTTTTTATTTTTGTTTTTTTGCTACTAATTTTTTCGCGTTATATTTAGCCGTATAACCAAATTAAAAACTAGTTGTTCGTCGATAAAACGTTGTTTTATCCTTTTTTTTCTTTTTTTGGCGTTTACGGTGGAAATACCCTTTTGTTTTTCGTATAAATCCCGTAGGGTAATAAAATATTTGGTTTTGTTTTAGGACTTTTTTCGTTGTATAAAATATTTGCGTTTTAATCGTTTTAATTGCAACGTTTTGGGTTTTTTTTTCCGGCAAAAATCCGGAATATTAGTTTTTAATATATTTAAATGGAATTTAGAATAGAAATTGTTGAGAAAACGCGGCGTTAAATTAATGCGAAAATTAAACGTTTACGTAAACAAAAAAAATATAATTTAAAAAAATAATGTAAATTATATTTTGCGGGATTAATAATTTTAGGGAACTGAACTGGGTCGAACGTAAAAAAACAAAGTGAGAAAAGCGGCGGCGGTTTGTTTAAATCCTGTTTAAAATATTTTTGGAATTGTTCCTTCCGGATTCCAATTTTGTTTGGAATTTAATTTTTCAAATAGGTTTTTTAAATCCTTCTTTATTGGATAAAATAAATGTTTTTACGCAGTATTTAGCTGGTGAATTATGTTCTTTTTTTAATGTTTTTTTCTTTATATTAATTATTCTAGTATAAGTTCGTTTTATAATATAATTTTAAATTTTAGTCGATTTTATTTTTTGGGAATAGTAAATAATATTTTTTTAAATTGTTTTTTTTGGCTAATTTGCTCGCAAATCCAACTTTTGGTAATATTGGCGGAATAATTTCTAGCAGTTTTAGAAGTAATTAAAAGGTTTCCAAATATTTTTTTCGTATCCATAGTTTTTCCATTTAACAAAATATCTTGTTTTGCTATAATTGCGTTTATAATTAAATATTTGTTTGATTTTGTAGGTTTTTTCTGCGTTAATTTAAATTATATCCTGCGTACTAGTATAGTATAATATTAATTTAAATAATAATACGTAAAAGAAAGGGTATATTTTTATCATATTTGGTAATAATAATTGATAATTAGTTTTGTTAATTTTTTGTTAATTTCAAACGGTCCAAATTTTTTAAAATCCAATTTGCTATTGGGTTTTTATATTTTAATATTGCGTCGAATAAAAGAAACGTTATTTTTTCTTTAAAAAATAATCCTTTTATTTTATATTGGTTGGCGTATTTTATTATTTTTTCTCGTACGAATTCCAATTTCTATTGGAATTCTTTGTATAGTTATTGTAATTTGTTCGTTTGTTTATCGGCGCGGAATATTATAGTTATAGTTTTTAGTTTTCCGTATACCGTACGGTTAAATTTATAATTGGTATAAAATAATATAATTTTAATTATTCTCGTTTTCTAAATTATTATAAACAAATTATATTATAAGTAATAATTATACCCACTTATTTTATTTATAATTTACGTAGTATTTTAAGTATTATATTAATATTTAATTTGTTTGTTCCGTTTATTTATCCGTTTAAAGGTAGAATATTATAAATAATTTGTAATTTATTCTTAATTATTTTATTTAAAATTGCTAAAATTTTAATGAAAAAAACTTATTTTTATTTGTAATAATAGTTTTTGGTAGGCTGTAATTGTTAATAATTATTTGCAGGAATATATAGGTTATTTTTTCGGCGTTGTTATCTTTTTTATAAAGTAGAAAGTAGGTATATTTGGTAAGTTTGTCGACAATAACCAGTATATTATTATATTTAGTTTTTGTAAGAGGTTTTTCCAAAAATAATAGTTTTACTATAAAATTTATTATAATAATTTGCCAAGTTTTATTAAAGGCTGGTAATAATTATAATAACCCGTAGGGTTTATATTTTGCAACTTTGTTTTTTGTACAAAATTTGCAATTTTTAATGGCTTTTCGTATTTTTTGCCGTATTTTTTAAAATTATAATATTATTTTAAACGTTTCCATATTTTAAAAATTCTTTAATATTCGTAGGTTTTATTATTATAAATCCTTTGTATTTTTTTTAATATAATTACCGTATTTATTATTATTAAACTTTGGTATATTAGTAAAAAGTTCCCGTTTTCGTCTATAGTAAAAACAACCTATATTTTCTTTGGTATTATATTTTTGTAATTTGGTCTTTGGTTAAAGGCGTCGGCTCTGCCGTTTTTTAATTTTTTCCAGTAAATAATCCTAAAATAAAATTTTAACAGAAATTCTAACTATTTAATTTGTTGTTTGTTTAACGTTTTACTGGTAGTAAAATGGGTTAAACTTTTGTAGTTTATATATATTAATATCTTGTATTTAATTCCGGATAATTATAGTTTTTATTTTTTAAATACTTGTATAATTGCTATAAATTGTTTGTTGTAAATTTAATAATTAAACTTTAGTTTATATACTTTTTATAAAGAAAAGGTGCAGGGGTGTAATTGTTTTTTTTATTTCGTTGGTTAAATTATCTTCCAATTGCGTAATCCGACGCATTGGTTTCGATTTTAAAAAATTTCACTGGGTTTGGTATTTTTAAAATGGGTTTTTTGGCTATTGTATCTTATAATTATTCAAAGGCCTATTGTATTTATTCCGTTTACTGGAATTTTAGGTTTTTTTTGGTTATATTAGTAAAAGGTATAACAATAACGCCGTATTTTCTAATAAACTTTCTATAAAAATTTACAAATCCTAAAAAAGTTCGAATATTTTTTACGTTTTTTGGTTAAAGTTATTTTTTTATTATTTAGATTTTCAATATTTTTACCCTTATTTTTCTAAAAACAATGGTATATTTTAAGAAATTAATTTATTTACTGTAAAAAAAAACATTCTTTTGGCTCGATTAGAAGTTTAGCGTCTTGTAATTTTAGCAAAATTATATAAACATATTGTTTGTATTTTTCCAACGTTTTAGAAGAAACAAAAATATTGTTTAGGTAAATAACGACAAAAATATTCAAACATTCCCTAAAAAAGTAATTAATTATAATTTAAAAAGTTGCTGGGGCGTTGGTAAAACCGAAAAATATTATTAAATATTTATAATATTCACATTTAGTACGGAATATTGGTTTTTTTTTTACCTTTTTTTTATTCGGATTAAATTGTAAATTCCTTTAAAGTTTAAAATTATAGATTATTATATTTAATAAAATATATTTTTAAATTTTGCTATAAATGGAAATGGGTAATAATTTTTTATAATAATGTTGTTTAATTGTTTGTAATCCATATATTGGTGTAATTTCTTGTTTTTTTTGGTACGAACAAAATCAGGTATTTTACTAGTAATATTAATAGTTTAATATAATTTTTTCCGAAAATCTTGTTTAGGTATTCGTCGAATACGTTTATTTGTATTGGGCTTAACCCGTATATTTTATGGAATTTTAATTGTAATTTTTTTCAGGGGAATTTTATAATCAAATGGACTATATTTGGGTAATCTTGTTTCGAGTTCTGGGCCAAATAATTGTCCATACATTCGGTATTCGGCCGGGATATTATTAATTAATATAATAAAAATTAATTGTTTTTTGTTCGTAAATAATTGCAATTTTTTTAATATTGGCTTTAGCCGGGGTTTGTTTTCTTTTAATAATATTATAATTTTTCGATAATTTCGCTCCTATACCCTACGCGTATAAAATGATATATGGGTTAATATAATATAAAATATTCCAATAAAGAAATACCAATAATTAAATAACAAATATTGGAACAACGGGTATTTAAACAATAAAATTGTTATGGGGCTGGCCTACGGTTTTGGGACGGTAAGGAGCCTGAATGGAGTTATGGATAAAGCTAGGAGGGAGGAGGATTTTAGGGGTCCGGCCTTTGGCCGAGAAGCCTGAGAGACCGTATATATATACGCCATGTGTGGCTGTACCAGGTCGTGCGCCACCTCCCTGCTCTTCAGCCACAGGTACGTGCATCCAGCACGAACCCGCAACAAAAATTCCCAATATGGATTTTGAATAAACTTTAACAAAGTTTGAAATAATAAGTTTTGGATCCAAATATAAATTCCAAATAAATTTTGGCTAATAAACCTTAATTTAAATACGAATGTTGGGTTATAAATCCGGAAAAATAAAAACCCAAATAATCCAAAAACCTAAATAAACTATACAGAAAACTATAAATAACGTGGTTTTTCTCCCACCTTTGGCTGTAGGAATTTTATAAAATAAAAACTTTAATACAAGGCTTTTAATATACAAACCTTAAAACAATACTTGTATTAAAATACTCTACCCTTTATTTTACTTTATTTAAATACTTTACTTTCTTTTATTTATATATTACTTACCCTGCACGTTTTTTTATAACCTCCCTTTTTAATAACGCGTATTGTATAAAATTTATTTTTTAGTTTTTTTTTCAAAAGTTAACGGTTTTTCCCATTAAATTTAGCCGGTTATTCAATTTGTCCCGGGGCTGTTCTTTTTAAACCAAAGGATCTTTAATATTATTTCCTTTTCTTTTATTTTTGTAATATCTAAAATAATTTGTTTTTTTCGTTTGTAATTTTCCATTCAAAAGTATATAACTTCTATGTTAACGGTACCCTGGCCGTATAAAATTGTTTTGCTTTTTACGGTTTATAATTAATAAAAACTTTTTTTCGTTGCCAAAATATTTGTTGTTTATCTATAATTTTTGGTAATATATAATTATTTTGTATTTTATTATTAAAAAATATTTATACGGGTGGGTTATCGAATTATATATTAAGGAATATATATATATATACTTTTCTACGGTTTTTTATATAATATTGAGGGTTTTTGCTAATAATTGATTTTTTTCTACCGTTCGGTGTTTTGTACCGTTTGGCTATTTTAGTTTTTTAACTAAATGTTTTTTTTTTGGTTTTTGGTTTTATTTTTCTATCCTTGTAAAAATGCCGGTATTTTCCGTACATTGGTTGCATTTCCTCGTTTTTAGATTTTAAAATCCCATTTAATATTTATTATTAGCGTAAGTTCGGACAATTTGGATTTTTGTTTGTACCAAGCCTATATTTTGGCTAGTATATATATCTTGTAAATATTGCGTATATATTAATACTATGGAAATATTGGTTAATTATAATATATTATAGGGTATATATTTAATAATATAAATATAATTGTTGGTTTAGTATTAAATTCAAATTTAATTTCCCAATTGGGTAATTTTCGTATAATATATATTTAGTAAATTCCAGTTTATTTGCGTTTACGCGGAAAAAAATTATAAAAGATTTTCCGGCTAAAATGGATTCCGTAGGTATTTTTAAAACATTCCGCTCAAAAAAATTTTGGTAGTCCTAATATAATGGTATAATTTGGGAATAGCTTCCAAAAACGGGATTTACAAATCCTACCAAATTCCGCTTGGAATAAATTATAGGTATTTTTAGAAATTGTAACAATTAGTCGTTTTTATATAAGTTTGGGAAATTTTCCTTTATTATAATATATATATTAAATAATATATTTCTTTCGTTATTAGTTTTTTTTTGCTATTGTCCGGTAATTTGTAGAAAAGGTAGGTTTGTTCCAATAATGTTTTTTTTCCCTCCAATTCCTTTAAATTAATTTGTTCGGGCAATTTAATTTTTTGTTGGTATAATTTAATCGGTTGTTTGATTGTTCCGATAAATATTTTATTTTTTACCGCCAGGGTATGTATTCCTTTGGATTATTGGAAATAATAACCGGTATTGGCTTTAAAACTATTATATATTATATAATTATTTTTGTAATACTTAATTCAATTTATTTGTTTGTAAAAAATTTGCGTTATAACGTTTAATTTTTGTAGTTTTTTTTTATTGCTTTTATTTTTATTGCAAAATTAAATTACAAACTAAAAATATTGTTGGAATAATTTTGAGCAATATATTCTAGTTTATTATACTTAAAACATTTGTTGTTTTTGGGTTTTTTTTGTTTTTTCGGTAATATATAGCGTTAAAATTTATAAATTTACTATAAATACCGTATATTATATTATATTAGCAAAATAGTTTGGGGTATTAGAATTTTCGTCCTATATTAATTTATTATGTATTGGGTCCCCAACTATTACGTTTTTTGCGTTTTTTCAACTTTTATTCGTAAATACGGTTATTAGTTTTAACCGCCAATTTTATATATTTTAATATAACGTTTGGTTATTTTTCCTTAACCAGTTTATTTTTTTATTTTGTGTTTAAATTTTACGTAAAAACGTATTATTAGGGCCTTTTTATCCCATAATAACTTGGTTGTAATTTATTAGAATTTACTAGCTATTTAAATGTTAATTTGGTTTAAACAAAACGCGCTAATTTACGTTTAGCCGTACGTTTTTCGTCGGGGTTCCCGAATATTTTTTTCAAATTATTTTTTCAAAATTGTTATAATTGTCAAAAATACGGTTGGTTTTAGTTTTACGGTTTTTCTTTCATAGTCCAGGTAATTTTGCGAAATTAATTTAAACCAAACAAAAACGTCGCCTTTTGAAAACAAAGCTACGTAAACAACTTTTTTGGCATTATTGTCGAAATTATTTTCGTTAAAATAAAGGTACGCGCGAATTCCAGTAAAAAATTCCTGTAAGGTACCGGGAATACCGTTAAAAAGGGCAGGTAGGAGATATTTTATAATATTCCCATTAACTTTATTAATTTATTTTCAAATTCGTTTTTATAATTGTTTGTTTTCAATTTGGAGTGTTACAACCATTTAACGCAGGGAATTAATATTGGCCGGAACGTTAATAGTTGAAAAAGTTTAAAAAATAATTTAGTTGGAAAACTATAAAAAAGAGGTTATGAAAAAAAGGTGCAGGGTAAGTAATATATAAATAAAGGGAAATAAGGTATTTGGATAAAGTAGAATAAAGGGTAAAGTATTGTAATACAAGTGTTGTTTTGAAGTTTGTATATCGAAAGCTTTGTATTGAAATTCTTATTATTAAAATCCTTATTTTACAAAATTCCTACAGCCAAAGGTGGGAGGAAAGCCACGCTATTTATAGTTTTCTATATAGTTTATTTGGGGTTTTGGATTATTCGGGTTTTTATTTTTTCGGATTTGTAATTTAAAATTTGTATTCGAATTAAGGTTTATTATTCCAAATTTTGTCGAAATTCATTTCCGGTTTTTATTATTTTGAATTTATAATCCAAAATTCGTATTCGAATTAAAGTTTATTATTCCAAAGTTTATCCGGAATTCGTATTTGGATCCAAAACTTATTATTCTAAGTTTTGTCAAAGTTTATTTAAAATCCATATTGGAAATTCCATTGTTTAAATACCCGTTGTTTAAATATTCGTTATTTAATTATTAGTATTTCTTTATTGGAATATCCTTATATTATATTAACCCATATAGTATTTTATATAAGTTTGGGTTTGGGGTTTTTTAAAATCGCGTATTCGACAGGATTTTTTGAAATTTTATTGCTGCGTATATAAAAACTGATTGGAATAATTATATTGGGCCTATAATTTTCCCATTTGTTTTCCGGGGGTATACTGTTTAAATTAGCGGATGGGTTGGGGAAAAAGTTTTCCGATAAAATTATAGTTTTCCGAATTGAATTTATTATTATATTAAAATTGGATTTCCACCGTTTTAAAAGTGAGATAATATTGGCTTTGGGTGGGGTTTAATTCCGCAATTTCGCCCAACGTTTTAAATTTCAAAGGGTTTTATTATTTTTGGAAAAAACAGTTAAAGCACGTTTTTATATAATATAAAAAGTTCAGTTAAAAATCTATATACGGTTTTTCGTCCTATTTTTATACGCAATTACCGTATATTTGGTACGGTATTAAATAAAAACCCGTATAGCTTGTTTTTTTATTTGTATATTATTTGTATTTGGTATATTTATTTTAAAATCCTTTTGCCAATATTGGGTATTTTTTGGGAATAAATAATTCCGCGATTTCGATAAAAGTTCGTAACAACCATTTAATAATTTTGTCGAATTTGATATTAGTATGGATTTAAAGGGTTTTTTTTGCTAATTTGTTTTTCAATTTTATTTCGACTAAGCCGTTGTTTATAAACGGCTTATATTATCCTTTGTATATTGGCCGTACAAAAAACGCCATGGTATTAATATTAATCCTTATTGCCAAATAGTTGGATTTAGGCCAGTCCAGTTTTCTTTTATATTAAATATATAGGGTTTTAAACGCTTAAAATAAATCCAACGTAAATACTGCGTATTTTAGAAATAATTTCGTAATTTTGCCAAAGGGCGTAGTAAAAACAAAATGTTATTTAAGCGCTACCGCTAAAAGAATTTCCAAATTAGGTGTTCTTTTACCGTTTATATCCTATAAAGGGTATTTTATATTAAAATTCCCCGCGAATATATAGCGGCCGTTGGATTGTTTTTTTCGAATTTAAAAAATAGGGATTTCCAAATGATATTTGGCCTTTAGCCAGGGGAATATATAAATTATAATATGGTAGTTTAATCCCCATTACCAAAATCATAACGTATTAATTGGTTTCGAACCGCGCCAAATATAATCCGGAATTCCAACATCTTATTACGTATAACGCAATTTTGCCGTTTTTTTCTATGGCGCGGTATTTATTCAATGCCAGTAAAAATAATCGTCCGTTTTGCGGGTTTTGCCATGGTTTTTGGACCGTAATAATATTAATATTATTTTTCAATACCACTGCCAAATTATATTTTAATTTTTGTATATTTTATATTGTAAATATAATTATTATATTTCAAATTGCGGGTTGGGCTTATTATTAGTACGGATTAAAGGTTTTTGTGTTTGGTTTCCGAAAAACTATATAACGTTGCGGGGGGCTTTGGCCGGTATAGTAACGGAACCATTACGGGGTTTTTGGCAATTTTTCGAAACTAGTAAATTTGGCAATGGGTTGGAATTGGTTTGGAAAATAAAAAGAAGATTACGTTCCGGATTTTTAGCGTAAATGGTTAAAAACCTGGTGGAAAAAACCGTTTTGGTTTTATATTTTTAATTTTAGAATATTGGGTATATGGTATTTTATACCGCGTGGTTTTTTTTACAATTGGGGCAATGTTTTGTTGCGCCTGGGTTCAAAAAAAAACAATTGCATTTCCCGTCCGGGTAAGCCCCGGCGCCGTAGTGGCTATATTTTTCCAAATTTTTGCAAAATTTACCAATATATTCCCAGCCGTAATATTTAAAACAATATTTGGAAATTATTTTAAAATAATACGGTTTAATGTTAAGTAGTTATTTTTTAGAAAGTAATCCGCAATTGTAAAATTATTTTATACCGGTTGCGGTATGGGTATAAACGTAAAATTAAACGATTTTTTTTGCGGGTTTTTTAGAAATTGGGCTTTATATTTAATAATTATAATATTAATGCCGTAAATTCGGCCAACTTTTGTATTTAAAATATTCCGGAGCGATTTTATATTATATTTCCGTCGGAACCGTTCCAAGGGTATTTTTTTGGCCAGTAATACAATTTTTCGTTATTTTATTGTCGCGGAATTGCCGAAGGCGGTACAAATTTATAATTATTTTTTTGCGTATTTATTAATTTGGTTTTTAAAAATAATAATTATATTACCGTTGGATAATTTGCAAACTATAATAATATTATTGGTTTTTAAGGCGTTGTTAATAACCGTAACCGTTTTGGCGTAAATACGGTTTTTTAGTTTTAATAATATTAATTTTATACGGATAAAAAGTTTTTATTTGTATTTTTTGGAAAACTTTATAATTGGAAGCCCGGTTATAGTAACCGCCGCGTATAAGGGCCGGGGATTTACCGATTTCGCATTAATTTGTTTGGTTAGTTTTTGGTACAAATTTTGGAGGTTTTCGCACAATTTTTGCCGAGTAAACGGTTGGGCCGTAGTATAGTTGCGTTAAAAGCGCAACGTATTTTGGAAAAAAATTGCGAACGTTACCATTGTGTATACTGTATTGTTGTTTTTTTGTACTAAAAAGCTTTGTATTTGTTCGAAAATTTTCGCATTTTTTTCCTATGTACCCGTTGTTAGGTTAATTGTATTTCGTTGTTAACCCGACGAAAGTCCGTATTCGTTAATTCCTGCGTTTGGGTAATGGCGGTTTTGGTCGAATTTAATAAAACCGCCGTTAACCGCCATTGGTATTTCTACGTTTTACGCCGCTATCGCGGTAATAGTACGGCACCGTAAGTAGGGAGTATTAAGTCCGTAGATTTTAATTCTAATGTTAAAATTAAATTTGTAATAAATTTTAAAGGTAGGTCGCGTTTTTAAACAAACCGTCTTTTTTTAACAATATTAATTAATGTTAATAAAAATTATATTTTTATAAACTTTTAATAATAGATTATATAAAATTTCTTTTTTAATTTTTACGCGAAATTATTATTAAAATAAATTGGCAAAATATATTTACCGGTTTATATATTATTGCAATATTTGCCGAAAAACTTACTTATTTAAAAAAACCCGTTAACATTTATTATAATTTTGTCCAATAACCAATAAATTTTCAAAATAAATTTCTATTAATTTTATAATAAACTTGTCCGGTTACTTATATTATTTTTTTTAATATTATATAATTATTACCAGTAAATTTTTTAAGTATACTTAATTAAAGGCAGTAAATTTAATATAGGTTAAAAATTGCGCCGCAAAATTTAAATTAATTTAGTAAAAATTCTAAAAGTTTTCTTTGTAAGTAACTTTTACCAGAGAATTAAATTAAATAAGGGTTTATTAGTTAAACTTATACCAACAAATAAATATTAAATAGGCTTTATTAAATATTTATTATTTTAAAATAGATAGGGGTAAAAAAAAGCTGTGACGAGACTAGCCCCGGAAGTTATAAATTTAAAGTTAAACTTTTAAATGCCAAAAATATATTAAAAGCAAATTTAAAAACTCGTATTATAAATTCCTCGTTTGAAAATATAAAACAGCTAAAAAAAAACTAAAAACAAGAAAAAAAACAAAGTTTATTATATATATATATATTAAAGAAAATTTCCCTCTTTAAAAGAGAAAATCCCCTTTCCGGAGTAGAAATTATAAAGTTTTTGCTTATAAATTTATTTCTGGTGCTTTTATATATAAACTTATAACAATATAACTTATTTTTTTATTCTATTTTATAATGTTTTAGAATTTCTTTGGTTTTATATTATAAATTCGCGTTTAAATGGATAATAACAACCAAAATCCAGGGTTTTTATTTTAAGGGAAAAACTCCAGAATAAATTTTTAACAGATATTCCCAAACCAGTAACGGCTTTCCGGCTGGGCCCCTTTTAAACTCAATATTTAATATATTATTATTATTATTATTATTACGCTAGGGGGCCAAAGGCCAGTTAATATTTCTATAAAATAATTTACCGGTAAAACCATTTTTAAACGGTCGGATAAAAACCCGGTACAGCGCCGTTGCGGAATTGTTCCGCCTACGTTTAGTCCTTATTATTATATCGTTACCGGATTTTACCATCCGGTTAACGGCCTAATAATGCAAAACAAACCAAATAACAAATAAAAAGTAAAAAATAAAATCGGGTAACGACGAAATAAAGCGGGGGTCATAAAATTGTCGCGTTTATATATCCCTAACGTACCCGTTGAAAAAAAGGGGCGGTATTTAATTTAAAAAATTTAAAAAACGCGAATAAATTGGAACGGGCGCGGGTCGCTAACGCGGGGGGTGGGGAATAATTGCCGTTAGCGAATAAGTTTACGGCCGAATTTGTTTTTAAATTCCGTATTTGGATTCGGCAATTATTAAATATGTACGTTGGCGAATTCCCAACGTTTATTTTACAATGCCGTAAAAATAAAATAATAATTGCGTAATGTTATATAAATATAATTGTCCGAATTCGGCGTAGTAAAAAAAGTAAGTATAAATTTGTAATTTTGTTAAATTAATTCAGAATAAGGTCCAATTCGTAAATATTAGGGCGTTTTTCGTTGCAAACAAATTTTTTTTTTCTTTATTACCATTTAAAATTCCGGTAAATAAATTAACTTTTCCCGCATTTTGTACGTATTAGTTTTATAACGCGTAGTAGTAATTATAATTAACGCAGAAAATCGTCCCGCAATTTATAAACAATCCGCGGAGTTTTCCGCCCCCGTTAAAAACCCGTATAATAACCAATACGGAAATAATAATAATAATAATAACCCCGGCTCCAACGAAAAAAAAACCCGTTTTCGCAAACGTATTTATAAAAAAGAACGCGCGTACGAACAAAATACCCGAAAAGAAATCCGCTAAAAATTTTAAAAAATAATATAAAATTTGTATTGGCAAATTTTTTAAAAATAAAAAATATTGTTGCTATATTATATTAATATATACTTATATTTATTCCTTAACGTACCTATATTATTTTTTTATTAACTAACAATTGGTAAATATAATTACTATATTATATTATATCTGTAATAAAGGCTATAAAATTTTAAAAATTATTGCCGTATTGGATTTGCAATAGTTTTAAAACTTTGTTTTGTGTTTAAAAAATTGCGCTATAATGGCGTAAATATTTTTTATAATCCCGTAATATATTTGTAACTAACCCGTATAAATTACCAATTTCGTTGTAATTGATTGGTAAAATATTTTTTATAATATTTGTTACGAGCGCCGCAACGCCCCCGTTGCGGTTTTTGGCATGGTTTTCGTTTTGGCCCCATTTTATAACAATGTCGATTCCGTTTTGGAATTTTATTTGCGTTTCGAAAAAAAATTAAAGGTATTTTTAAAAATATTACTGCGTTTTTCGCAATTATTGTAAATTAAATTTTTAATATTTTCGTATATTAACCGTAATTAATTTGTTTAAACTATATACGTTATTATTATAGTATTTATTAAAAAAAATATTCCGGTTAATAATAATAACAACGTTTAAACGTTACCGTTTAAAATCCGTAAATAGTTTAAATAATATTTGCCAAAATTAAATTATAAACCCGTTAGGGGATTTTCGCGTTTTTTTAATTTTTCCTTTTAATATAGGGATTAATTAATAAAGATTTGGTTTTTTTTTCGGGCCCGTAACATATTTGTTATATTAACGTAACGTACTAATGTAAAAAGGGAAATACCGGACCGAACCCTTGGTATATAAAAATTGGGTCCAAACTAGTAGTTAAAATATTGCTATTTCTTTTTTTAATTATTATAACGAACTGGAAATATAGCAAATAGTTTAGCAATAAAATCCAGTTTATTAATGTACGTTTAATATAAAAACTATTAATTAACGATTTCAAATTAAACCGGTATTGTAAAGGGTAGGGATTTGGTTTTTATTATAATTGGTTTTGTTTATTATCCCATATATTATAATGGAACAAAATATATTTAAAGGATTTAATATTGTTGCAACCGTGGCGGTACCATAGTATAATTATACCGGGGATTTTGCGGCTAAAAAAAAACCGTTTAAACTAATTTTTCCGGTTTTTATTTGGAATAAAATTGCGGTTTAATATTTGGCTATATATTTATATTTGTTCCAATAATTATATTTTATACCAAAAACCTTAATATTTTATATTGGTAGTTTTTCAACAAATTCGGCCTTCGAATATACCGGTTTTATTATTCGTAATAATTGCCATTATTTGGTTTAATTAACAAATAATTAATTATTGGAATTATTTATATATAATACCCATTTTACCGCCTACGCGGTACGTCCGTTGGCGCGGCGGTGGGGGTTTAAAAGGGGCGCGGGCGGGCGTCCGCGCCTTTTACAACGGTTTGCCAACCATATAATAATAACGGCGGTTATTTGTTCGCGGACGTTCCGGATTTTTGGTGTTATTTTTTTTATTACGTACTGGGTTTTAAAATTGGTTTTTTTTGTTTAAATATAAATTAAAAGGCGGAATTTTAAGTTCCGTTTCTAATTAAACAATAGGGGTTACTTTATAGGCCCCGTCGATTATACAAAAATATTGCGTATATTTTATAATAAAATTTCGAACGGGATTACGGGTTTTTATTTCGTTTCCGTTTAAAAAATACCAAATAGGGGCGCTGTAAACTATAATATTTCAAACAGTTTTAGTATAAATTTCCCGTACGCGGGCGACATTATACCCTTATATAAACGTTGCGAATTTTGTAAGGGCAAACCAAACAATTGTAAATTTTTTTTTAATTTTTTGTATATAGCGGGATTATATAAATTTGCGGTATAATTATATACCTAAAAGACTTAATTTTTCCAAATATTTTATAATTATTACCAATAGGCGAAAAAGACGGTTTGAAAGAAAAAGCGCGTCCTACGTTTAAATATCATCCCAAATCCATTTTTAACATTAGAATTAAAATTCTCGGGCCTAATACTCCTTAATTACGGTGCCGCATCGTACACGCGATGGCGGCGCAGGGCGTGGAAATACCAATAGTAATTAACGGCGGTTTGATAAAATTGGACCAAAATTGCCACCATCCAAACGCAGAAATTAACGAATACGGATTTTTATCGGACCAGCAACGGAATGCAATTAATTTAACGGAAAATACGCAAAATTCCAAATCGCAGATTTTCGAACAAATCCGGGGCCTTTTAGTATAATAAAATAATAATACGGTATACAAAATAGTAGCGCTGGCCATTCTTTTTTAAAAATACATTGCGGATTCAAACCGGGTATAAATTATTTTAACTTTTTACCCAGTAATAATTACGGGAAAATTTTTATAATTTATACCAAAAATTATCTAAACGATTTAATACGCCCCCGGCCAATACCCAACCCTCCTACGTTTTGGTTACCGCGATTGGGTTTCCAGTTATAAACTTTCCCAGAAAATACAAATAAAAGTTTTTTATCCGGGCCGGACTAATACCGGACGCGTTACGGAACCATATTTACGCGGAAACGGTTACAATTATTAACAACGCTCTATAAACTAATAATATAATTGCAATACGAAAATTGCAAAACGGCAATTTAATTGTTATTTTTAAAAATTAAATAAACAAATACGCGAAAAACGTATTATAAGTTCGAACCGCGTTTGGAAATACCATTATTATTAAACAACGAAAAATAATTTTATTTGTTAAAAATATTACCGCCGACCGTTTTCGATAAAAATACAATATAAATTTGTTTAAAAATTTTATAAACAATAAAGTGGAACGTATTTACGGCATCGAATCCATTATAACCAAATATAAAGTCCAATTACCAAAAAATTTTCAAAAGAAAATTGGTTAATTATATATATATACCCACATTATAATCGCAACGAAATAATTATATAATTACGGCTTGCCTTTTAAAGAATAGCTATTTAATATGGAATTTTTTTGTTTTAAAACCGTATTTAAACGTTGTTATAAATGCTACGAATAGGGTTGTATTGGTAGATTTTGCAGAAATTATAAAAGGTGCGGATATTGTGGCGCCGGTTTGCACCTTAAAAGGGAACGTACCTGCCCTTTTGCGAATTCAAACGCCCGGAAATATTGCCCCAATTGCAAAAACAATTACGCAATATAAGATATTATTTATCCGGTATTCTAAAAACAAAAATACAAAACGAAAACCATTTTTTTGATAAAACCCCTAATAATATATACGGAAAACCTAATCCGCAGTTATTCGTTTATATTTTATAGTAATGCAACCCGTACCCCAAACCCACCCCCAATTTCGAAAAACCGAAATAAATTTCGAAACGGTTTTACCGTTATTCCAACAAAAACCCTACGTAAGTTTTTTTTTTTAATGCTAAACTTTCAAACCCGACGGTTTTTACCAGCAACGAACCCAATTTACCCGCCAAATAATAATAATTATATTTGCAATATAAAATATGTAAAAATCCAAATACAATTTAGCAATAACGTTAAAAAATAATATTAATGTTATCGCGGTCCAGAAACTATAGCATAATCCGCAAAGCGGAAAATTGTTTTTACTAGCGTTAAATAAATACCGTACAATCGAAAATGGAGGAAAAACAATATTATATATTATTAAATAATAAAAACCCGTATTATATACAATATGGTTTGGTACCAATTGGTATTTTATTACCTACGGGTTTGGCGACCAAATTATTATTTTTGGTTTATATATTCCCCTGAACGTAAACCCGGTATATTGTGAAAATTTCCATTTTTTAAATTCGGGGAAAAATTTCCACAAAACCGCTACGTTTTCGCTGGGAATTTTAATATAAAATATCCCCTATAGGATATAAACGGCAAAAAAAACCCCGATTTAAATGTTTTTTTTTCGGTAATATTTAAAATGGCGTTTTGTTTTCGCCATTCCGTTTGGCGAAATAATAAGGCTTTATTTAAAATATGCCGATTTAATATTAGATTTATTTTGAATTTTTAAATCCCTATAAATACAATATAGGGGCAAATTCGAATGGCCCGAATTTAATTATTTAACGACGAAAGTTAACGTTAATTCCGCCGCAATTACCGCCCTCCCCCAATTGGAAAAAAATAATATTAGCCGTTTATGAATAAAAAATTTGTTAAAACAAAAATCCGAATTAAATTAAGGAAAAAGTTCCAATTTTGTACGAAAGACCAATTTAACGAAATTATAAAATAATTATTGCGGATTATTACAAATATTGTTTAATTGTTTATACCCAAAAAAACCGTCAATAAAGGAAAAGTAATTCCAAATTAGATTTATTATATACAAACTATCTACCAACAAAAAAAAAACTATAAAAACCTTTTAACAAAACCGCAACGAACGTATTGCAATAAAATATAGGAAAATAACAAAAAACCGCAAAAAGGCTATAAACCAATCCTTCCGGGCGGCGTAGCAACGGGTTTTGGCCGCGTTTTCCAAAAACCAAAAAACGTTGTAAAATTTCGAACGTTGGGCTAAACTACGCAATTAAATTCCCCCAAAATCCAATATTATTTTTCCATTTAAACGCAGGAAATTTAATCCAAATATAATATTGGATTTTAATTTAAAAACGATTATTTTATCCGAAAAAATTTTCCCCAACCCGCCTGTCCATTTAAGCAATAGTTTTTCGGAAAACCAATGGAATATATACGGGTTTAATACGGTCATTTTATTCAATTTTTATATATATAATAGCGAAATTAAAGAAATTTTTTCGAATATACGATTGTAGGGAGTATTGGGCCCGGATTTATTCCTTACAGGTTTTTTTAAAGGCGTACGGTCCCCCTTTTTATAAATTAATAGCCGAAATTACTACCGCAAATTTCGTTTTCGGTTATTTTCAAAAACGGTTTTATTATACAATTATTGTAATTATATCCAAACCAGGGAAAATTACCAAAAAACGCAAATTATTTGGAATTTGAAAATTAATTACCTTTACTAATTATATAGGGAAAATTATTAAAACGGTTATAATTTGGCGCGTTACCGACGTGTGCGAAATATAGAATTTTTTCCCGGACGTACAAATGGGGAATAAAACCAAAAGGCATTACAAATTCGCAATCCGTATAATAGTAAACGTAACGGAAATAATACGTTATATAAATGTTATTTTATTGTTTTTATAATTTAACCTTTCTGGAACATTTAACAACATTGTATATAGTAGGTTATTATGGGTTTTATACCAAATATAATTTCTATTTCTTACCGTCCAATAAATCCGTAGCCGTTTTAAATCCCTAATTATATTATTGCGGTTTAATGGTTATATTTTAGCGTTTATATACTTTAAAACGGAAATATTCCAAAATTTCCCTTTATTTTTTATTTTCTTCCTATTTTATATTTTTACTCTATATTACAAATTCGCCAAAAACCTGTTGGTATTTGTTATTGGGCTTACAGATAATACAAACTTGTTTACAATATGCCCTAATAATGAAAAAGATTACAAACGTTTTTCCAAAATATATAATATATATACAACGTGGGCCCGGGTTTACGGTATAATTTTTAACAGTAAAAAAAGCGAATTAATGTATTTCAACAACGAGCATTACGGGATATTTAACAAAAACCGTTTCGGGTTCGACGAAATATTACCGGTGGAATTAGCCAGATTTTTAGGTATATAATTATACCGTAAATTTATATAATCCCGCTATATACAGAAAGTTAAAAAGAATTTGTAATTATTTAGTTTGTTTTTACAAAATTTACAATGTTTACGTAGGGGTATAATGTCGCCCACGTACGAAAAACTCATACCAAAATTATTCAAAATATTATAATTTACGGCGTTTTTATTTGGTATTTTTTTAACGGAAATAAAATAAAAACCCGCAATTCCGTCCGAAATTTTATTACGGAATAAACGTAATATTTCCGTATAGTTGGCGGGGTTTATAATATAAAATATTATATGGGTTAATATAATATAAGGATATTCCAATAAAGGAATACCAATATTCGAATAACGAATATTTGAACAACAGACAACGGAATTCCCAATATGGATTCCGAATAAACTTTAACAAAACTTGGAATAACAAGTTTTGGATCCAAATACGAATTCCGGATAAACTTTGGAATAATAAACTTTAATTCGAATACGAATTTTGGATTACAAATCCAAGATAACAAAAACCGGAAATAAACTTCAACAAAATTTGGAACAATAACCCTTAATTCAAATACGAATTTTGGATTACAAATCCGGAAAAATAAAAACCCGAATAATCCAAAACCCCAAATAGGCTTTACAAAAGATTATAAATAACGTGGTTTTCCTCCCACCTTTGGCTGTAGGAATTTTGTAGATTAAGGACTTTCATAATAAGAATTCCAATACAAAACTTCTAATATACAAAACACAACTTACAACATAATATTTTACCCTTATTCTACTTTATTTAAATACCTTACTTCCTTTTATTTATATATTACTTACCCTGCACCTTTTATTTATAACCTCTATTCATATATAAAATAACCCCCATTGTTTAATTAAAAACAGAATTTGGAATTCCGTTTTTCAATTTATATTTAAATAAAAAGAAAATTAATTTCACAACCCGGTACGTGGCAAAAAAAATGGTATTAAAAATTCGGAACGTCCGCGAATAAATAACCGCCGTTATTATTATATAGCTGGCAAACCGTTGTAAAAAACGGGGGCGTCCGCCCGTATTTTTTCCAAACCCCCATCGTTGCGCCAATAAACGCGTCGCGTGGGCGGCAAAATAAATATTATATACAAATAATTCCAATAACCAATTATTTGCTAATTGGACCAAATAATGGCAATTATTGCGAACAACAAAACCGGCACGTCCGAAGGTTAAATTCGTTAAAAGGCTATTGGTACAAAATATTAAAATTCCGGGTATAAAATATAATTGTTGGGATAAATATGAATATATAACCAAATATTAAACTGTAATTTTATTTTAAATAAAAACCGGAAAAATTAGTTTAAACGGTTTTTTTTTAGCCGTAAAATCCCCGGTATAATTATACTATAGTGCCGCTATAATTGCAATAATATTAAATTTTTTAAATATATTTTATTCCGTTGTAGCAAATAGAATAATAAACGGAATTAATTACAATAAAAATCAAATCCCTATTTTTGCAATACCGGTCCAATTTCGAATTATTAACCGATAATCCCTATACCGGACGCGTATTAGTAAATTGGATTTTATTGCTAGACTATTTGCTATATTTCCAATTCGTTATAGCAATTAAAAAAAGAAATAATAATAATATTTCGATTATTAATTTAAACCTAATTTTTGTACATTAGGGGTTTGGTCCGGCATTTTTTTTTTACAGGTATATTACGTTAATATAATAAATATATTACGGGCCCCAAGGAAAAAACTAAATTTTTATTAATTAATTCTTATATTAAAGGGAAACATTAAAAAAACGCAAAGGCCCCGTAACGGGTTTATAATTTAGTTTTGGCGAATATTATTTAAATTATTTACGGACTTTAAACGGTAACGCCTAGACGTTGTTGCCATTACCAACCGGGATATTGTTTTTTAACGGGCACTATAACGGTAGCGTACGTAGTTTAAATGGGTTAATTACGGTTAATATACGGGGATATTAAGGGTTCAATTTACAATGGTCGCGAAAAATATAGCCATATTTTTAAAAATATTTTTGATTTTTTTTTCGAAACGCAAACGAGGTTCCGGGGCGGAGTTAATATTATTACAAAACGGGGCAAAAACAAAAACCATGCCAGGGATTATAGCGAGAACGTTGCGGCGTTCGTAACGGGTATTGTAAAAAATATTTTGCAAATCGATTGTAACGAAATCGGTAACCTATACGGGTTAATTGCGGGTACGTTGCGGGATTATAAAAAATATTTACGTTATTACAACGCGATTTTCTAAATACAAAACGAAATTTTAAAACCATTATAAATTTAATACGGCAATAATCTTTGGAAATTTTACGGTTTTTATTATAAATATAATACAGTATAATAATTATATTTGCTAATTGTGAACCGATAAAAAAATAATACGGGCACGTTAAAGGGCAAATACAAACACTTATTAAATACAATATAGCAACAATATTCCTTATTTTTAAAGAATTTGCCGATATAAATTTTACATTATTTTTTAGGATTTTTAGCGGATTTTTTTTCGGGCATTTTATTCGTACGCGCGTTTTTTTACGGGCATGTTTGCGAAAACTGGCTTTTTTTCGTCGAAACTGTAATTATTATTATTATTATCGTTTTTATACTGGTTACTATACGGGTTTTTAACGGGGGTAAAAGGTTTAACGGGTTGTTTATAAATTACGGGACAGTTTTTTGCATTGGTTATAATTATTAATACGTATTACAGAACCAATACGGGCGAAAAACGGATTAAAATTAGGCAAATATAGGGCGCGGGAAAAGTTAATTTATTTACCGGAATTTTGGGTAATGATAAAAGAAAAAAAAGGAAACAAAATTTATTCGTAACGAAAAACGTTTTAATATTTATAAATTGGACCCTATTTTAAATTAATTCAAGAAAGCCGCAAATTTATATTTATTCTTTTACTATACCGGATTCGGATAATTATATTTACGCAATATTATACGATTACCATTCCACCTTTACGGTACCGTAAAATAAACGCTGGAAATCCGTTAACGTACGCGTTTAATAATTACCGGATCCGAATGCGGAATTTAAAAACAAATTCGGCCGTAAACCTATTCGTTAGCGGCAATTATTCCCTACCCCCCACGTTAGCAACCCGCGCCCGTTCCAATCCATTCGCGCCTTTTACATTTTTTAAATTAAATACGGCCATTTTCCTTTAACGGGTATATTAAAAATATATAAACGCGATAATTTTATTACCCCCGCTTTATTTCGTCGTTATTCGATTTTATTTTTTATTTTTTATTTGTTATTTGGTTTGTTTTATATTATTAGGCCGTTAACCGGAT
The DNA here is from genome assembly GCA_003709005.1 of Magnaporthales sp. P1609. Lineage (NCBI taxonomy): Eukaryota > Fungi > Ascomycota > Sordariomycetes > Magnaporthales > Magnaporthales sp. P1609. The sequence goes on from PELF01000003.1 coordinate 334,577, forward strand.
GGTAAAATCCGGTAACAATATAGTAACGAGGATTAAATGTAGGCGGAACGATTCCGCAACGGCGCCGTACCAGGTTTTTATCCGACCGTTTAGAAACGGTTTTACCGGTAAATTATTTTATAAAAGTATTAGCTAGCTTTTGGCCCCCTAGCGTAATAATAATAATAATATATACTCAATATTTGGTTAATTTTACTGGTAATATTTCGTCGAACCCAAACCGGATTTTGTTAAATATTTTATAATATTTATTACTAAAATATATTAGTTTGTTTTTTTTACTATTAAAAATTATATTGTAAGCCCGGGCCCACGTTATATATATATTATATATTTTAAAAAAACGTTTGCAATTTTTTTTAACATTGGGGTATATTGTAAATAAGTTTATATTATCCGCAAACCCAGTAATAAATACCAACGGGTTTTTAGCAAATTTGTAATATAGGGTAAAAATATATAATAGGAAAAAAATAAGGGATAAAAAGGAATTTTGGGGTATTTCCGCTTTGAAGTATATAAACGTTAAAAAAAAAGAATTTAATTTCGCTGCTGCGTACGTAGAGGCTAAATAAAATAACCGTATTAAACCCGTATATATTTCATTGGTTTTTCGGAAAAATATTATTTAAATGGGTAAACGGATTAGAGAAAAATCTTTCGGATAAAATAATTGCCTTTAGGGCAAAATCCAATATTATATTTGGGTTGGATTTCCTGCGTTTAAATGGAAAAATAATATTGGATTTTGGGGGGGTTTGATTATATAGTTTGGCCTGACGTTCGAAATTTTACAACGTTTTTTGGGTTTTGGAAAACGCGGATAAAACCCGCTGCTACGCCGCCCGAAAAAATTAATTTACAGCCCTTTTACGGTTTTTGTTACTTTTTATACTTTGTTATTATACGTTTGTTGCGGTTTTGTAAAAAGGTTTTTATAGTTTTTTTTTTGTTGGTAAATAATTTGTATATAATAAATCCAATTTGGGATTTTTTTTCCTTTATTGGCGGTTTTTTCGGGTATAAATAATTAAATAATATTTGTAAAAATCCGTAATAATTATTTTACGGTTTCGTTGAATTGGTTTTCCGTATAAAATTGGAAGTTTTTCTTTAATTTAACCCGGGTTTTTGTTTTAACAAATTTTTCGTTTATAAACGGCTAATATTATTGTTTTCCGGTTGGGGGGCGGAAATTGCGGCGGAATCGACGTTAATTTCTGTTATTAAATAATTAAATTCAAACCATTTAAATTTGCTTTTATATTATATTTATAAAAATTCGAAAATCTAAAATAAATTTAATATTAAATTAACATGCCCTAAATAAAGTTTTGTTATTTTGCCGAACGGAATAACGAGGATAAAACGTTATTTTAACGTTATTAATAAAAAAACGTTTGAATTGAAAGTTTTTTTGCCGTTTATATTTTATAGGGAATATTTTATATTAAAATCCCGAGCAAAAATATAGCGGTTTTATAGAAGTCTTGTTCCAAATTTAAAAAATGGGGATTTTTACAATATATTAAATTTACGTTTAAAAGAATATATAAACCAGAAAATAATGGTTTAATCGCCGGTTTTATAAATAACGGAATATTAATTAATATTAAACCGTATAATATATAATGCAAATTCCCATTGTTTGGTAATATATAATATTGTTTTTTTTATTTTTGATTATATAATATTTTTTAACGCGGGTAAAAATAATTTTCCGTTTTATGGAGTACGCCATAGTTTTTAAACCGCAATAATATTAATATTGTTTTCTAACGTTATTATTAAATTATATTTGGATTTTTACGTATTTTATATTGCAAATATAATTATTATTATTTGGCGGGTAAATTGGGCTTATTATTAGTAAAAGCCGTTGGGTTTAAGAGTTTGGTATTAAAAAAAAAAGGGGATTATTGTCACGTGTGGATTTCAAATAGTTTTAATACAGCGTATAGCCCCTAAAGGGCTAGGTTTTAAATAAGCCGTAAATAGGCGTTGAAGAAACGCATAGGGGGTTTAGCCTATAAAAAAGGGGCCTTTAATCCTAGTGGGTTAAATAAAAATTTGCATCCTTAAGGATTAGTTTTTACAAATTTAAATTGTAATATTTCTAATATTGCCGTAATTTGTTACGCTATATATTCTTTTGTATTAATTGGTATAGGCGTATATTTAATCCGTACGGCTGTTAGTTTGTAATAATTTTAATCCTTCCATTTGGGCTACCCATATAATAATATTAAATAATATTGGCGAATTGTCGGGTATTCCCGATGCCACCCTTAACATTGAGGCTGAAAAAAAAAAATCCGTTAATTCGAAAAATATAATGTTTTGGTGTAGAAGAAATTTAAATTATAACAATAGTTTCAAAAGTTACAAGCACTATTTAACGTTATAATTCCAAAAAAACGCAAAAACAAAAATAACGAAAATCGAAGGGAAGTTAAAAACCCCAACCCTTTTATTTTTAACATTATTACGTTGTAGAAATAAAAAAACAATTGGTTTTTACAAATACAACGAATGTTTAAAACCTCGTCCAAAAAATACAATACCGAAAAAAAGAAAATTTTTTATAGATTTTTATTTCATTATCAGCGTTTTGAAACCGCTATAATATTTACATTTTGGGATTAAAATTAAATAAACGTGCCAAAACAGAATTCGATTGGAAAAATTTTGTTAAATGGATTAAATTTTGTATCAAAATGAATAAAACAAAAGAAAAAAATACTATTTTCAAATTGGAACAAATACGTTATTTTATAAATTAATTTCCATTAAATTTCCATGCCTATTTGTTTAGTTTAAAATTCTATTTAAACAAGGAAACGGAATGTAATCGTTTTTTTGTTTTTACAATAAATTGGCAAACAATTTACGCCGCCATTTAAACATTTATTATAATATTATATTTATTATACGCAATAAAACCATTACGTAGGTTTATAAATATTGGAATAATATTTATACGAAAAAAAAGCGCAAATTCGCAGCCAATAAAATAATTAAACTTCAAATTAGCCAAAAAAACAAAAACAAAAGAACGGGAAAATTTAGGAATACGTAAATTATTTGAAAAACCTTTTTTTACAAAGGAAAAAAGGGCCGAAACAAACAAAACACCCAACGATTATAGGATAGAAAAGTATTAGAAAACAAATTATCCGAAAAACTTTCTAAATCTAAAAAATTAAAATTTAAAAAAAAATCAAAACGGAAATCCTGCGGATCGAAAAATGAGTAAAATCCTTATTTGTTATATATATAGTAGCGATATGTATTTGCGCAACAATTGCCCGAATAAAGCAAAAAAATCGGATAAATCCAAATCCAAAATTTCGGACCAATCCAAAAAATTAGCAAAAATCCAAATGGTTACAAAATTCGCTAATTCGGTACTTTCTTAAAAAAATAACCAACTTGTTTACTATAATTTACAAACCTTATCGGTACCCCAACGTTTTATATTTATTATTATTGCAAAATTATTAGAAAATCCCGGTATAACTTTATAGGTAGTTATGGATATAAAACCCAAAATAAACCTAGTAAACAAAAACTTTGCCAAATAACATTATTTACTTATATAAACCCAAATTATACCTATATTAGTAAAAATTGGACAAAATAAAATTAATACCCAAAAAACGTATAAAATACGTTTATAAATTACCGATTTTCAAAATATACAATATTAGGCTAAAAAACTATATATAATTACCAAACGGCGCACAAAACATTCCCCTATAATTTGGGGCCAACTTACATTTGTTGAAAAAACTATTATTATATAAAATTCAAAATATAAATAATGGTTTAAAATTATAAAAAAAAATTCAAAATATATAATAATTTTCGTCGATTTTTGCATACGGTACGGGAATACGCAAAAACCTATATAATAACGCGTACAGATTATTTTCCCCCCGTTTTACCAAACGAAAAAAATAACCAACCGGCAAACCATAAAAAATATAAAATTTACCCTCTAAATTTTAAAAATATACGAATATATTTTCTAAACAAAAAACTAAAGCAATACTTTTTAAATTAAACGCAATATACCCTATTAACTTGGTCGAAAAAATTATATTATTGTACCTATCCATTTACCCTTTATTCCCCAAAAAATTAGTGGAATTTTAAAATTACCTGAACAAAAACCTTAAATTAAAAGAAATTAAACAATCTATTAACGTAATTAGAACGCCCATTTTGTTTGTACCAAAAAACAATGGGATTTTGCGTTTATACGTAAATTACCGAAAATTAAACGCGGTAACCAAAAAAAACCGGTACCCTTTACTTTTAATGTCCGAAATTATGGATAGGGTATAAAAAACCCGTTGGTTTTCCAAATTGGATTTTAAAAACGTTTACCATTATATTTGTATTCGAAAAAAAAAAAATAAAAAATAGTTTTTCAAACAAAATATAGGCATTATAAATATATTGTAGTGCCATTTGGGTTTTGCAACGCGTCCGCAATTTTTTAAAATTATATATACAAAACGTTAGGGAATTTATTAAATAATTTTTATATTGTTTATTTGGACAATATTTTAATTTTTTCCCCTAATAAGAAATTATATACGGATTACGTACGCCAAATTTTAGCCAGGTTACGTAACGCAAATTTATACGCCAAATTATCCAAATCCAAATTTTTTATACAAAAAATAAAATTTTTGAAGCATATTGTTGGTATTTAAAAAATAGCTATAGAATTTCGTAGGGTAAACGTTATTAAAAATGGCCAAACCCCAAATCCTACTATAATATTTAAATATTTTTGGATTTTTGCAATTTTTATAGGCGTTTTATTTATAATTATTTTACAATTGCACTTTTTTGTCGGATTTTTTTTAAGTTATAAAAAAGGGAAAAAAACCAGGAAATATTAAAGCCGAAAAAAAATATAACAAAAACAATTTTTGCAATTTTAAAAATTATTTTTTCTATTACCCCCCTATTGCGGTATTATAATCCTTTATTACCAATCCATTTGGAAACAAATGTTTTAAAATTTGCATGGGAAACAATGTTTTTTTAAAAATTTGAAAATAGTTGGCACCCTATTGCATACCAATTCAAAAAATAGGAAAATATACCAGCAAATTGGGGTACGCTAAACCAAAAAATAGGTACAATAGTTGAAATTTTTAAATATTGGAGGCATTATTTAAAAAAAATGTTTACCCAATTATTATTATTACAAATTATTAAAATTTTTAAAATTTTATAAAAATTTCCAAACTAAATAGGAAATAAGCCCGTTGGGTTATATATTTTTTTTCCCTTAATTTTGAAATTGTATACCGGACAAACAAGTCTAATCCGGCTAATGGGCCGTCGAAACGGCCCAATTACAACGTTATTATTGCAATAAATAATATATTACCCCTATTGCAAAAAAAAAATGTATACAAGGGTTTGAAAGGCAAAAGGATTAAAATTCCCACGCGGTTCCAATATGGTAATTCCAAGGACATTATAATTTAAAACCCTAAAAAAACCCGAATATAATTATAGGAGGTTATAACCCCCTACCAGGCCGAAACTACCAAAAAGTATAACAATACTATATTTCGAAGGATTATAATAATAAATTTTACGGAGTTTGTTCCATATATATATATATATATATACGTAATTATTAGGGGGCAAACCAAAAAATTTACGCAAGTAAAAATTAATTATAATATACCTAATAAACCAATTAAAGTTTTGATTGGAAATTTCCAACAATCCAACAAAAAATTGCAAAAAAAAACGCCAAAAACTACGCAAAAACTGTATTGTAAATAAAGATAATTTCTTTTATTATAGGGGCAATATATATATGCCCATAAACGGCAATATTCGCCGTAAATTTTTAAAATTATATTATAATAATTTATACGCGAGATATTGGAAAATCGGCAAAATATTTAAATTATTGTAAAAAAAATATTATTGGGAAAAAATAGTAAATAATGTTAAATAATATTTGGAAACGTATTATTTATATTTAATGGCCAAATTAACCCGGCATTGCAAATATAATGTTTTAAAATTATTGCCCACCTTTTTAAAAGTTTGGGATAAAATTTTTGTCGATTTTATTATAAGTTTTCCAAACGTATAATACCAATTAATACAAATGGATTTTATTTTAACAATTGTAAACCAATTTACAAAGATGGCGAAATTTATTCCAATTAAAAACGATATTAATGTTTTAAAATTCGTATTAATTTTTACAAAAAAAATAAAATATTACTATAAGCTATTTTTAAATATTGTATCGGATAAAAATAAACTTTTTACCAGCAAATTTTGGAAACAATTTTGTTTTAAATTGAATATTAAGCAAAAAATACTAATTATTTTTTACCTACAAACAAATAGCCAAACAAAAAAATTAAACTAAATTATTAAGCAATATTTCCATTATTATATAAACGAAAAACCAGGTATTTGGGCACAATTACTTCCAATTACTAAATATATATACAATAATACGTTATAAAAAACAATTGGCATATTACTTATAATAGTTTTTATGGGCAAAAACGGCGATTTCCACCTACGACCCAAAAACGTATTTACCAAGGGGGGGATAGAAATAATATTAGCAATATAATAAAAATTTAAAAAACTGACAAAAATTTGAAAAAGGTTGTAAAAAAACTGGAATTAAGCCGTAAAAAAATACAAACATTACTACAATTTAAAATACAAGCCAATACAATTTAAAAAAAAAGTTGAATACGTTTGTTAATACGTAACCTAAAAATCAAAGAAAACAATAAATTTAAACCCAAATTCGTTGGTCTATTTAAAATATTTAATAAAGTAGGCAAACAAATTTATCGTTTAACATTACTAGTTTAATATAAAAAATTCCATAATATATTCCCAATTTAATTTTCAAAATTATGGAAACTACGCAATCCAAACGACAATAAAACAATGTTTTGCCCAAAGTTAAAAAATAAAGAAAAATAAAATATTGAAAAAATCAAATGTCACATTCGCCCGACGATTTAACGATTGCGTCAATAAACCAAAAGATTCTACAGTACCTGCAACTTTGCAAGTACTTCGTCGGTCCCAATCATAAGCTGTGTCAATTCAAACGTGACATTAAAAATATAAAAAAGAAAAATGGCATTACTTATGATTTAGTTAAATGGTTCGACTGGCCGGCAAAATACAGTTAATGGGTTGCAAAGGAAAACCTTTTACAAAAAACAATGGAAAGTAAAGTTTAACAATTTTTATACAAACAATGTAGGAAAACAAAGCCTAAAAAAACGCAAATATAATGCAAAGGGAACAATAAAATCAAACGTACAAGGCGCAAAAAGTACAATAGCTCCCCAGATTTTATTAATTTACCTAAACTAAATTAATTAATTAATTTAACGCTTGTATTTATTCGGTAACTTTTTAAAAAAAATACTACGTTTTTTGGGCGAAGGGCCGAAAATAAATTCCAACAATTTCGGAAAACCATTAAAATTGCGCAAAAAAACGTGGAATCCAACTTCGCTAAAAAAACACTACTATTAGGGTATTGCTGGCGATATTGCTGCAAAAAAAAACTATTTTAAATTGCTGGAAAATCGTTTAATGGTTGGCAAAATACGCTATGCAGTAAAAATAATAAGGGGCTAATAAAGCGCCAATACATTGCTGGTAGGGCGGCGAAAAAACTATTGCTAAACGTTGGCGGAACGTTAATTTAAACCATCCAAAAAATAATAAAACGATTGGGTTAAAGCAATAAAAACAGGCGTAAAAAAACGTTGAACGACGCGACGTTCGACATTAGGTGGAATATTAAAGGGGACCGAAACACGTAAACCGAAAAACCAACGAAACGCAGGAGTAAAACGGGCAAATATATAGCTGTATATATTGGGCGTTTAAAAAACACGGACGGAACGCGTAAAAATACTATTAATACCGCCATTATTATCGTCGTTATTGTTATTGTAAAAATCCAATTTATTATTAAAAATATTAATAATAGGTTTAGGGGCTATACAAAGGTTATTATTGCGTTTTTCCGCAGGTATAGAAAAACAGTTGGCCTTATGCCAATCGGCGGCAATACGTTCCCAAATACCCCAAATATTTTTAAACCGAACGAATACCATTAAAAACTGGCGATAAATATTGTTAATCGGTATAATGCGAAAAATATATAACAATTAAACCGCAAAACGTTCGGCGGCCGTTTGTAAAAAATAAACGATTAGCCGAATTAATTAAAAAATAAAGGGATTGCTAGTTTTTACTATTTCCAACGACAAAAGGCTTTGTATAGTTGGGTAATTTTTTCTAACTAAATTAATTTTAGCCTGGATAAAAAACCAGGAACTACGGTTATTTTTAAAACCAATTTAACATAAACATTTTTTTTTAATTTTAAATTGCTATATATAATATATAAATTCGGTAAAAACGATGGTTAAAATTACGATTTTATTACAAAACGTTTGCCCAATTTTAAAGTTTCGGGCGCAAAATATAATATTATAATAGTATAAAATATTTAAAAAAAATTTCCTATATAATGGCAATAATTTAGGAAAAAAACGTTAGCAAAACGTAAATTAAACGCGAAGAAAAATTATTTACTTTTTTACAAAGTCGGTTGTTTTTGGCGCAACGTTAATATAATTTACTTAAATTATTTTTGTTGGTAAACGTACCTTAAACGTAATCCAATTTGGGGAATTTATAATATTTGCGAATATATTTGGTAATATAACGAAAGTATTTTATACAAACTACCGAAAAATTAAACATATTTTAACCGCGATTATTTTGCGCATTAAACGCGTTTTGTAAAAAAAGAAAATTATTTGTACTTGGTGGAATACCGTTACCAAAACCACCAAACGGGGCAACAATTAATATAATATTAAATATAATAAATACAAAATAATTGCAAACGAAAAATGGACGCAAAACGACAAAATAAAGTCGAGCAAAATTAATTAATAAAAACGATTAATTAAATAAAAAATAATCGAATAAAAATAAAAACGGAAGTTTTTTTGGCGAAACCCATACGTTTAATAATGGGTTGGCAACTATAAATTTTGTAAAATACGGGCCTTTTAACATTTTGTTAGCTATAAACTTTTGTACGTACGGGCTACGTAAGGTTTGTTAATTATAAACTTTTGGGTGTACGGGCTATACCCTACCCAGGATTAAGTACGGGCTTTAAAGGGTATATATTTAGGTAATGAAAACGTCCCTTTCGAGGGGGGGATAATTATTACGTATAAATTTTAAATAATCCTAATATAGCGTATAACCCCTAAAAGGCTAGGCTTTAAATAAACCGTAAATAGGCATTAAAAAAACGTCTAGGGGGTTTAGCTTATAAAAAGGGGGCCTTTAATTTTAGTGGGTTAAATAAAAACTTGTATTCTTAAGAATTAGTTTTTACAAATCCAAATCGTAGTACTTCTAATATTGCCGTGACTTGTTGCGTTGTATATTTTTTTGTATTAGTTGGTGTAGGCGTATACCTAGCCCGTACGGCTGCTAGTTCGTGACAATTATATAGGGTTTTTATTGGGGTAACGGTAAAACCGCTTCGAAATTTGTTTTGGCTTTTCGGAATTGGGGGGGGGGGGGGGGGTAGGTTTGGAATATAGTTTGCATTGCTGTAGAATATAAACGGGTAACTGCGGATTGGATCCTCCGCGTATATTATTAGGGGCTTTATCGAAAAAACAATTTTCGTTTTGTATTTTTGTTTTTAAAATACCGGATAAATAATATTTTATACTATATAATTGTTTTTGCAATTGGGGCAATATTTCCGGGCGTTTGAATTTATAAAAAGGCAATTATATTCCCTTTTAAAGTAAAAATTGGCGCCGTAATATTCGTATTCTTTATAATTTTTGCAAAATTTATTAATATAACCCCATTTGTGGCATTTGTAACAACGTTTAAATACGGTTTTAAAGCAAAAAAACTTTATATTAAATAATTATCCTTTAAAAAACAAGCCGTAATTGTATAATTATTTTGTTGCGGTTATAATATAGGTATATATATATAATTGGCTAATTTTTTTTGGAAATTTTTTGGTAATTGGGTTTTATATTTGGCTATAACGGATTTAATACCGTAAATACGTTTTATTTTGTTATTTATAAAAATTTTAAACAAATTTATATTGTATTTTTGTTGAAAACGGTCGGCGGTAATATTTTTAACAAATAGGATTATTTTTTGTTATTTAATAATAACGGTGTTTTCAAACGCGGTTTAAACCTATAATGGGTTTTTCGCGTATTTGTTTATTTAATCCTTAAAAATAATAATTAGGTTGCCGTTTTGTAATTTTCGTATTACAATCGTATTGTTGGTTTGTAGGGCGTTATTAATAATTGTAATTATTTCCGCGTAGGTACAATTTTATAATGCGTCCGGCATTGGCCCGGCCCGGATAAAAAACTTTTGTTTGTATTTTTTTGGGAAGGTTTATAATTAAAAACCTAATTACGCTAACCAAAGCGTAAAAAAATTGGATATTGGCTGGAAACGCATCGAATTGTTTAAATAATTTTTGGTATAAATTATAAAAATTTTCCCGTAATTATTATTGGATAAAAAATTAAAGCAATTTATATTTGGTTTAAATCCGCAACGTATTTTCAAAAAAAATGGCCAACGTTACCATTTTGTATACCGTATTATTGTTTTATTGTATTAAAAAACCCCGGATTTGTTCGAAAATTTACGATTTGGAATTTTGCGTATTTTCCGTTAGGTTAATTATATTCCGTTATTGGCCCGATAAAGGTCCGTATTCGCTAATTTCTGCGTTTGGGTAATGGCGATTTTGGTCCAATTTTGTTAAACCGCCGTTAATTACCATTGGTATTCCTACGTTTTGCGCCGCCATTGCGTATATAATATAATACCGTCGCTAGGGAATTGGGTCCAAAGATGTTAGTTCTAATGTTGAAAATAAATTTGGGATGATATTTAAACGTAGGACGCGTTTTTTTTTTCAAACCATTTTTTTCAATACTTAGTATAATATAAACGAAATTTTAAATAATAAAATAAAAAAACTAAAAATTAAATATTAATATAAAATAAGAAAGTCCGCCTAGTAATACAAAGATAATTTAAAGTTTAAATATAAAAAAAGTATTAAAAAACGTTAAAAAAATTATCCATTATTTAAAAAAAGAACTTTAACGTTAAAAAGATATTTTATAAATATAAACTCAAGAAAAATTATAGAAAATAAAAGCCAAAATAAAAAACAAACTCTAAAAATATGAATTTTAAAACCCCTTTACAATTATAATCCGACAAATATTAAATTTCGCCGGAAAATATAATATAAATTATAAATTATATATAAACTAGCGCCAAAAATATCTACCTGCAAAAAACCATTTGTTACAAATAAATACGTTGTTAATTAAAAACCCCGACCCAGGAAACGGAAAACGCAAACCCTTAAAAATATTGGAATAAAACGGGAAACTCAGTACTTTCTATATATATTATAATTAATTAATTATAAAATATAATATATATTTTCTTTGGAATATACTGGCAATAAACAAGTGGTTTGGTATTTTTTACTAATGTTTTTATTAAAAATAATTTAAAATATAACGATTTTAAAAAACTAGTAAAATTATAAATTCTAATAATAAAAGTCCCAAATAAAACGCCAATTAATAGTTTAAATATTTTTTTATAATATTTGAAAATATATAAAATAAATTTAAAATATACAATTAGTTTAACAACTTTTAAATAAAATCCGGCTAAATATTTAGGAAATTTATATTTTATTTAGAAAATATTATAACCAAAATAAAAAATATATTTGGAATAATAATTTAAAATTTATATTTTTTTTAAAAATAAATTATTTTAATTAATAAATTAATTGCCGTGAAAATGCCTGAAAAGTTCAATGACTTTATTAACCGGTAATAGTTTACTGTTTAGAAAGTTAAATAATTTAAAAAATTTAAAAAAAGATGCAAAAGTAAGAAAATAATAATTTATAAAATTTTGCCGTAAAATAACGTCTAATAAAAATCCGTTACGTTAAGTACGGAAAAGAATACATTAATAATGGGTTTTACAAAAATAAATTTAGTATAAATTTTTAAAATTACCAATAAAAAACCCGTATTATAGATTTTTAAAGAAATTAAAAACAAACAAAAAACAAATTATAAATAGTTTCGCTGTAAAAGCAAGGAATATTTTATTAAAAACTATAAATATAAGCCAATTATTAAACCAAATTCCAATATAAATACGTTAACTTAAACCGCCCGAAGAAAAAATAAAGTTGGAATTTTATAATTTTAATATTAAAAATAATAACGTATTAGAAAATTAAAAAAAACCGGGCGTTTCATCGCGAACCCGGGGCTAATTACAACAGAAAAATAGTTTAAACGCAAACAAAAGGCCCTAATCCTGGAAATAAAATTTATATATATAAAAACTACTTTAAACGGCATTAATATAATAATAATTTTTATAAATTCAAATTACAAAATTTATAAAATTATTAACGAAAAATTAATAAAAAAATAAGTATATGAATAAACCTAATAAGGTTAAAATATATTAACGGTTTTGTAAAAATATATATATATATATATATATATTAACAAAGTAATTATTTTTACGATAGAAATTGGGAATAAGAAAAAACAAATTATAATATACGTTATTAATAATTTAATATCCAATTTCGTACTAAGAAAACCATAGTTTATATTGACGAAATTTAACAATATTTTATATAAAAAGCGATTATAGTACGAGAAAGGAGAAAAATAAATTTTTTATTTCCAAAAACATTTTAAACAAAAACTTTTAAAAAATAAGCTCGATAAAAATCGTTTTACCAAAAGAATTTAAAAAAATTGCAAAAAATAAAGGTATGGGTAGTAATAATATTTGTTATATAAAAGTAACCAGTATAAGCAATATTAAAACAGTATTAAAAACGAATTTTTTTTCAAACGGAATTAAAAGAAAAAATACCGCGGAAATTTTACAATTTATTGCCTTTGTTCGAAAAAAAACTAATAAATTTAACCCCAATAAATTAGGCATTAGTTATAAAATTAACTTTTACAATACAATATTTTACCCTTTACTTTACTTTATATACATTGATTTACTTCCCTTGATTTTTATATTACTTACCCCACACCTTTTTTCAAATTATATAATATTTAATCTAAATATATTTTTTTTTCAATTTCAAAAAATTACTAAAATTATATGTTATTTTTTTTTATATATAATCCTGATTCTGCCGGTCGGTGGCTTCCCTGGGCAAGTGTTGTCAGGAGGGGTAGAACTCCACCTAGCCTTTCTGGTACCGGCCCAACTCTCTGGTCATAATAATATCCCGGCTTAATTTTACTAATTCTATAAAATATTATATGGGCTAATATAATATAAGGATATTCCAATAAAGAAATACCAATATTCGAATAACGAATATTTGAACAACAGGTATTCAAACAACGGAATTCCCAATATGGATTCCGAATAAACTTTAACAAAACTTGGAATAACAAGTTTTGGATCCAAATACGAATTCCGGATAAACTTTGAAATAATAAACTTTAATTGAAGTACGAATTTTGGATTACGAATCCAAGATAACAAAAACCGGAAATAAACTTCAACAAAATTTGGAACAATAAACCTTAATTCAAATACGAATTTTGGATTACAAATCCGGAAAAATAAAAACCCGAATAATCCAAAACCCCAAATAAGCTATATAGAAAACTATAAATAACGTGGCTTTTTTCCTACCTTTGGCTGTAGGAATTTTGTAGAATAAGGACTCCAATAATAAAAACTCCAATACAAGGCTTTCAATATACAAACTTCAAAACAACACTTATATTACAATACTTTACCCTTTATTCTACTTTATCCAAATACCTTATTTCCCTTTATTTATATATTACTTACCCTGCACCTTTTATTCATAACCTCTTTTCATAAATTCTTTATTAAAAAATTTATCAAAAAATCGGATAATAAACTAATTAATTACCATACCCTATATTTAATCCATGTATTTTTACGATTTTTATTCCATTTATTATAACAGAGTGCTGGTAACGAATCTATTAAAATACATACCACAATGGAAGAAAATCGACCAAATGGCCTCAGACCGGAACCAGAGAGTTCTCGGGGTGGACCCACAGGGTACAATACCGAGCCAGAATTGCGCCACGCCGATCGTGGAGCTCTGGGCTTTAGGTTTGAGCACTGAGACTATATAGTTCGAACGTTCAAGCGTTGAACCTCTCTCAGACCTTAACCAGACAGATTTAAACTGGAACCGCAGTTACATGGCAAAGCCACATCTGGGCAACTTTACATGTGGAATTTGGGACTTGACGACTAGGCTCGGGCGTAGTCGGGAAATTACGGACATATCGGGATCCAGTCACGGACTTAGCGCTACTAGGGCGGCAGATGCATCCATTTCGTACCGCCTACCACATGCAGTCTGATTGAACCCACATCAAACAAGCTTGGCACCTTTGTCCTACCGTTTTGCTTTTGCTCATTCTATCTATTGACATACTGATTTTAATATGTCTGATTTTGGCGAAGACTTATTCGGGGATTTTCGGCAACGACTTAACCCCAAACCAGGTGAAGAGCAGACAATTACTAGCAAAACGACTCGTACAGACAGGAGCCGCCTACCCACCGATTCAGGTAGCTTTATGGATCACTCACAAGAAGAGAACGTCGGAGCTTCCACTTCGGCTCGTCCTGTGCGTCCGCAACGGAAGCGACGAAGACCAGCCTTGGCATGCGGTGCGTAACAAGCAAGTTTTTGCAGAACAGGTCCCATCCTATGCAATAATTCCCTACCCTACTAGCATTTTTCGTTACATGTCCTGACTACCATACGTGCGTGCTGTGCAGACGAGTGTAGAAGAAGAAAGGTTAGTTGAGCCGCCCCAGAGTTACTGGTCTCTGTACAGGTTGATGTACTTACCCTAAACTTAAACGCATCCTCTCCCACTTGGCGTTTTGGCTGTCAAGCACCCATCCCAAGTAACATGACTCTGCGTATGCAGCCATAGCCCTACTGACACCATACCACCTTTTGTAATTGCCAGGTCAAATGTGATAGGGCCGTTCCCTGCACCAACTGTGTTCGTCACCAGTGTGCCAATGTCTGCAGCTACCTGTCTTCGACTGTACCTAGACGTCGGGTCCCGGACTTGACGCCTCCGGCTGATTCGGAATCGGTTTGGCCGCCTCGAGCCATTGAAAACCCCCAGACCCCGACAGCAAACCCGGGATCCTCCCATACCGGCATTGATGGCAGAAGCCCATCCTCCGCACTCGACGCTAACGTGACCTCTCTGAACGAGAGGATCCGCGAGCTCGAGGAACGACTAGCTCGAGTACAGCCAAGCGCAAGCCCTGATGGATTCGCTGATGATGCTGCGCGGCGCAAGATAAACCAGGGCGCTCCCAAGGGCATCCTGGCCAAAACGAGATACTTCGGCGTGAGCCACTGGATGCATAGCGCCGTAGCTGTAAGTGCCCTAGCATTCCATTCTCAGAGTCGAGCCCTTCCACCTGTATACCATTCCACGAATGGTATCACCCACTCGTCACACCCCCGTGTTGCATTTGCGTTTTGGGTTGACCAGCTCACCCGAGCCCATAACAGTTGCCACTCATTATCGACGTCATCCACTGCAAGGACGATGAAGGCGAGACTCTCTATGACAGGCTGAGCGCCAATAAAAAACTAGGCCGACGTATCAAATCTGCGAGAATGCCTGTGTCGGCAGTTCACAAACTCAGTCAGAACAGGCATATAAGCTGCTCTCGAGACTTGTGCGACCGCCTTGTGGACAACTACTTGCGCACTTTCGAGACGATATATCGTATCCTCCACGTGCCTAAATTCCGTAAGGAGTATAATAAGTATTGGGATGATCCGACGGCTGTCCGAGATGCCTTCTTGATCCAGCTACAGCTTGTGCTCGCCATAGGAGCTTGTCTACATGATGATCAGTTCTCTCTGCGCAACAAGGCTACCGAGTGGTTATACGATGCTCAGAATTGGATTACGTCGCCAACGCCCACCTTCAAGGCGCGACTGACTCTCGATGCCATGCAAAGCATGTGTTTACTGCACATTGCGCGTGAGACGACTGGTGTTGGGGCAGACTTAACCTGGATATCTGCTGGGGAATTGTTGCGTAACGCCATATTCATGGGTCTCCATCGTGACCCCGACAAACTCTCCAAGATGCCTACCTATCGTGCCGAGATACGACGGCGACTTTGGGTCACCATATTGGAGATGGCGCTACAAGCAAGCATCAATTCTGGCGGTCCAGCGGCCATTTCACTTTCGGACTTCGACACCAACCCTCCGTCCAACTTTGATGATATGCAACTGAACGACATCGAAGGCGAACCCATGTCCGGGGCTCCCCAGCCGATGCCTATTGGCCATTTTACTCAAACCTCGGTGCAAATTGCTCTCTACAAATCTTTCCCAACCCGTCTCGCCATCGCCCTATACCTGAACGACTTCCGAAGCAATGGCAATTATAGCACAGCGCTACGGCTTAACACTGAAATGACTGTTGCCTGCAGGACTTTATCCATGATCCTCCGGTCTTTCAGGTCTCGACAAAGCCACGAATCCCCCAACAGTGACACAATCCGACACCCTTCCGAATTCCAGATGCTCGTGACGGAATTAATCACGCATCGTTACTTCTTGGCACTCCACATGCCTTGGCAAACTGCGCTTCAGAGAGATCCGTCACACTACTTTTCTAGAAAAGTATCAGTTGAGACTGCCATGATGCTCTATCAATCCTGCTGTAGTGGCAACGTTTCTGGTGACGGCCGAGTAGCAGAGTCTGTTGGAAGGGCTGACTTTGCCCGCCTGTCAATCTGTGGTTCCGGCATATACCGCAATAATCCATTGCAGAGCACTGTGACCTTGGCCACGGAGCTCATCTGGCAACTGCGAGAAGAACGAGCCACACGAGCAGAGGCCGGCCTTGCTGGGGACTTTTGTAACCCGGAGCCGGACGCACACTCGCTGGTCACCAAACCGCAAGGCAGCGCGACAAAGCCACTTTCGGCATCCAAGACAATCTTCGGCCTCGGCGTGATGCCATTTGCCGATCTCATGGGTGCCTTGCGCGGGTTTGCTGCCTGGACAGAACGGCGAATTCTAGCCGGAGATACCAACACCAAAGGCTTGATTTTTGTCAATTGTATTCTGGCACAGGCAGAGGCAATCCAGAAGGGTGAATCCGACGAGGAAATGCGGACCAGGAGTGTTGCTTCCATCAAGGAGTCCATCCTCAAGTGTCATGGACTGCTCAAGACATTGGCCGCCAATGTAGGCGTCTCAATAGCGGACGCGTATGACTCTTCCACATCGAGGACGAGTGACACCATGCACCAAGGCAGTGCGAGTACAGTCGAGGGGATCACCGGTTCGGCAGGGAACCTTCCAACGCTAAAATATACGGGCAGTGCGGGCGACGATGGCTTTGGGTCTTTAAATATCGACATGATGACTGCAGATAGCACTCCTCAGGAGAAGTTCGTGGCTTTTGGTGGGATTGCTGATCTGTCGTTTGGCACAGACGGCATTTGGGACTTGGGAAACATGGTGAGCAGCCAATATCCCGGTTTCTACCTACCCAGGCAGAGACCATCCTAGTGCCGAGATAACTGACGAGCATTACAAAACAGATGAATGGCCAAGGACCCAGCTTCAACTTCGACTGGCCTGGTCCAGGCATGTAAAACCAGGCAACATCCGGATTTGAGTAATGATGGCTTGTCTCCGGATCAATTACACACGAATCATATGAAATAAACAACCTATTTTCGGAATGCCTGGCCGCTCTCGACAGAAATTCCTGGTTCCAGGACTTATCTAGTCATCAAGTCACATTTACGTTTCTAGTGAGCTCCGTGACCCTAATTATGCACGGGCTTGGCCTCTCTGGTTCCCTCTTACAATTTGTTCCGACGTGCATAATCTCGGTAAACCACTGCTCTGGGCAGTCCGCGTTCGGCCCCTGTCGATATCATTCTCATTTAGCCGTCACCACACGACCTGTGTCACCCGAGCTCTCGCGCTGAACAACGCAATCTAAATGTACCAATCACACGAGGGTCTTGGGTTTTTTTATTTATTAGAACTGCGCCGGATCCTGCGGCTGTTCGGGCTTGGCCATAGACACAAATCCGGAAGTGGTTACCTGCTGGACTTTTTTTTTGGATAAAACCACCCCAATCAATTTATACTGGGGATGTAACCCCTGCCAAAAAGAGGCATCCCACAGGAATCATAGCATCCAGAATCTGGATTACTGCATCAATGGCGAGTGGAGCAGACAAGTGGCAGAGGCGAGTAGCATCGACCTGAGTCTAGGCCGTGTCGACTACATTGGGAAGTGATGACCATCACTTCCAGAAAGAGGCATCGTATGCTATCCTGTGTGCGCCGACAGTTGTAACCCAAGAATACCACCTCCAATCGGACTTAGCTGCGCCTGACTGGTAACTCTGTTATCACCCACTGCTTCTGGTAGCGGCTGACTCCCCACTGTATAGGAATAGGATGGTATTGGATATATTGCAAACGCAAAACCACTGCAGCTAATGCTCGCCCATTGCAGTCTGCACAATACACGGGTCTGCTAAACCCGGTCCCAAACAACACACGTTGTGCTTAATATACACCAAAACCCCGAATACCACCCCCTCTTTTCTTTGTTTCCCCTTGGGTAGATTCTGTCCCATCTTCGCGCCCCCCGAAAGAAATCGGGCTTCTGAATCAGGATAGTATAAGAAAGGTTCCAAGAACAAGGCATCGTGGCCAGTAAACTTCATCCATTCACACGAAGAAGTCGGAATATATGCCCGGTATACCTTTTTCTAGCATCTCAACGCAATCTATACGGCGCAGACAGACACAGAAATCCTCCTATGGGTATTCTTCAACTCTTTGCCCTCGTGGCATGGCCAGCCACAGCCTTGGCATCACCGTATTTGGCATATTCGCCTGAGCAACCTGCGAAAGACATTCCTTCCCAAGCGAAACCCGAGAGTAACTCTCCGACGGCAACTGCCAGCCCTTCTCTGGAGGCTAGTAGTTCTTTCTCGAGTCATGGCAGCCGAACAAGCCGTCAGTTCGTTCCCAACAGGAATGCGACAGATGCTGCTCCTGAACTCAAGGCCCGTGGCTGCACGACGACAATACGCAACAACAACATCCCGTGCTACTGGGATGGCACACAGACGCTGTACACGGCAACAAGAACCTTGACGGCCCCGGTCGACTGCCACGGCTGCTCGGACATTTATGTTCAACAAGACGTATATTTCTGCCCAGTGGAGAAGATATACACCACTATTTGGGCCCCAAACCCCAGCACGACGTGGATCACAGTCTGCGCGACATCAACACAGAAGGCCGTCAACTTGCACAAGAAAGACATTCTCACGAACGATGCCGCCTTGCCCGGCCGAACCAGAGCTCCAAACCCGGCCCCGACTGGGATATAGTTCCAAAAGAAAGATCTATATATCACATGGAAAACGTATGGTGCAGCCGGACTGAAGCGCTGGTTTCACGGCGATAGGAGTAACGTGTTTAGGAAATTCAGGTCTGTTATTACTAGTCAGTGACGGGCGTCTTGTGGTTCGGACAATTTAATTTCGAGACACAATGTTGTATCTCTGCTAGTCCCTAGCAGCTCAGTTGTTATGTGCCAATGCAAGAGAGAAAGTCACACTGCATGGCAACTCTGAGGGAAAAGAACGAAGAAAGACTGTTGGACTAGTCTCTCAAAATACGCATGCTTACTCTGTCCGGCCCACCCAGGATCCACAATGTGTTGTTATTAACAATTCTAGCCATTTCGCAATTGAGGAGCTTATTACTCGTATCTCTCATGCCTCGACACCAAGTCACTGCACTCTTGTCGCAGAGGCCGGCAAAACCTCATTCACCCACTCCATCATCGCGTCGGCCTCCTCAGTCCTACCCGGTAGTGACCGCAGCGTCTCCGTGAGCGAGCGATCCAATGCCGTTGCATCCCTCAATAGACCCCGTAGCGTCTCGACCTTGGATGGCGAGTACTCGGATGCTTTGGTCTCCAGTACCATGGTCTCAAGAAAATCAACAAGTGAGAGTCTCATCAACGGGTCCTCCATGTCCACCATACGTAGCGTAACATAATGAAGCAAGCTATCCGGCCCAGCTGTCTGACCGCCGGCTTTTCCTTTTGGGAGCAAATCTGGGAAACTACACTGCGTGATACCAGCGAGGTTGATGCGCGCCAGAGAGGGGATAATGCGGAGAATCCGACCATGCGCTAGGCTCTGTTGCTGAGGCTGAGCAGTGCCATCGAAGTGCCG
Organism: Magnaporthales sp. P1609; assembly: GCA_003709005.1. Lineage (NCBI taxonomy): Eukaryota > Fungi > Ascomycota > Sordariomycetes > Magnaporthales > Magnaporthales sp. P1609. The sequence goes on from PELF01000003.1 coordinate 355,079, forward strand.
TCCCTCGAGGAGGTCTACCAGCAATCCAAACACGTCCTTGTCTTGGAATAGTCGACGCCAAAGTTTTCCGTGTCCCGGGGATCTCTTCCTAGATAGCTGCGTCCTGTCACCATCCTCGGCATTATTAACAGGCATCGGACAGTCTGTGTTGAGCAGTTCTTCCAACACTTTGATCCCACGCTCTCCAACACCAACATCCGGCGAAGAAAGCCAACACGACAGAAAGCCAGTGACTAAGGGTGTTGAGACAGACAGGATGGCAACTTCGGCGGGAGTCGCGGCCGCCTTCCTAAGTATTTCCATGGCAAGGATATTGGCCGATGGTGCAGGTGAGTGCAAGGCTCCGGTGAGGTCCTCTTCCGACGTGAGAGAGAGGACTTGAGACAGGCTTGCCTGCTGCAACAGTTTGAGGGACAAACTACATAAAACCTTGGGGTCGCTCTGGTACTTCCTTAGAATTGAAGCGACCTTGGGAAGCAGGCGGGGCATGAGGTGAGGTATGTTTGCCTCTGGAGTAAGTGATCGGGGTAGGTAGCGTAAGTGAATTGACTCAGTCCAGGTCTTTGGGGCACCCAAACGGGCCTTGCCGTGGCAAACAGAGACAGATTTCCAGCGTGCTCACCTGTAATCTGAAGTTCGACATGGTCAAAGAGAGCTGCGTCGACGAGTGTCTCGGGGTTGTTGGAAAGCTGATTAAGATGCTCATCTAGCTCCTCTAACCGAGTCGGGAGGGAATCCATAGCGCGCCTACAACCGTAATCTTTAAAGGCGCGCCTTGCACCCCTTTTGTTTGAGTGAGTAGCGAAATCAGTGCAAGTATTAGTTTAAAGAGGGCAGAGATACCGGGTCTAGTGCCAATAAATGGTTGAGATCAGCGGTTATTGAGAAGTTTCTTTAATCAACTTCAAAAGGGGAGGGAATTGCTAGCGGACCAATATCAAGGTGACGTGAAAATACCATCTAAGGTACATGCAGACAGGAGCCTCGTCAGTTGATGGATGCCTGTCGGTACGTTGAATTGTCTGGCCCCCTGCCAACCCCAACGCCCTTGAGCTCCCCCCGCTGCGGGGGACATGCTCGTTGGTACATCGGAGATACCTACTGCAGTACAGGCACATAATCCTGGTAGGTACCTCACCTCAGTCAAGTTGAATTTCCACACCACATGCGCCTAGTCTAATTGATGACTCCACCCAGAGACCTCCTAGCGGCAGGACGACCCCGCCAATTTTTTTTCTTCCCCTATCAAGCTTCGATTTTCAACTTCTCACTGGCTGTGACGTGACACGACAAGTCCAACCACACACGCACACAGGCATATATACGCCCAGTCCCGCTACACCATGTCTGGCCGCGGCGGTGGCAGAGGAGGCGGAGGCTTCCGTGGTGGCCGTGGAGGCGGCGCCAGAGGCAGTCTCGCCAATGTCGCTTGGGCTAATGACCCGACGCTCAAGGCTGACATGCGCCCGTCCGAAGTGTTTCCGGTACGTCCTGCTATGCTCATGTTCAGCATACCGAGTATGAATCACTCGCGGTCGCCCGTTGCACGTTGCGCTATTATTTCTGGGTACTGACATTTCTAATCATACGGTTTAGGAATATGTTGTTCCAACAGCAGCACCTTTGACTTCGCGAGAAAAGTCTCAAGTCTCGTCATACCTGCTTGTATGTGAACAGATTCACTCCGGGCCGCTCTACACCCAGACCCGAACCTGGAACGTCGACTCGGATACGCCGTTACGAACCTACGGCCAGGAGCAGGTTAACCAGCGTTATGGCGTCAAGAACAAGGCCACTGTCGACCCCTTTTTCAGCATGCCAATGTACTCCAAGAGGTTGGAGCGGAGAGAGCGTACGCTTCCAGACCTATCGGCGAGGCCTTTTAGTATGTCCACAAGCTGCTTTTCTCCGAGATCCGCATCCGTCTCTGCATAGGCATACACATGCACGCATGTACTCGACTGCTAACATCTCCTTTGCTGAAATTAGTGAAAACTCTCTTTCCCGCCGAATTACACGACACACTCGATGGTAGCGATGGTGCCGGAAAGAGCGGGCGTGGTGGTCCAGGCAAGAAAAAGGTCCTTACTCTTTCAGACGTCCACTCGCTCCGAACCGCAGAGGACATCTTTGGACGGAACGAGACGGAGGAGGAGCGCAAAAAGCGCCTCGAGGCGCTTGCAAAGGAAGAGGAGGACGGCGATCTGGATGCAGAGGACGAAGAGGGCATGGAGGAGGAGATGGATGACGAATTCGAAGACTCAGACGAGGGTGATTACAATGCCGAGGCGTATTTCGACGGCAACGACTACGACGACTACGACGAAGGGGATGATGGAGCAGAGGGTATCTACTGATGTTTGCGGCGGTTGAGGGTTCCTATTTTTCGTTCCTGTATCATCATACCGGCGGCGCCAGGCGTTATCATTGGTCGGCATTCTTTTGGGCAGATACCAGTTTCAGTTATGAAAAGCGAGGATTCCAGGATATCCTCTTCCAACAGCCCCCAGTTCTAGGGGAAAAGGCGAACAACAAGAGACCCGTTCGTTACCACCTCCGGCCACCGCGTCCTCTGAAACCACCCCTTCCACCCATTCCCTGTTGCTGGTCGTATCCGTAGCCTTGGCCTTGAGCACCATTGAAACCCTGACCGCCGCCAAAGTTCTGGTTTCCACCACCCTGCCCAGCACCTCCAGGCCCGCCGCCAGCGCCTCCTCCCTGCATGGCAGCGAACATTGTTGCCGGGTCCATCTGGCTCGGGTCCATCCCCGATGCCATCATCTGCTGCATCATAGCCTGCATTTCAGGCGGGATGCCGCCACCGCCATCCATGCCGGGTATGCCACCCGCCATTGGCCCGCCGCCGGGCATTCCTCCCATCATCATCATGTTCAGGTCTTCCATCATCTTCTTGCTGTTCTGTGACATGGCGTCGGCACTGTACTCGGAACGCAGCTGGTTCTGCTTTTGTGCGTAAATGGCCCAGCTGAACTCGTCGAAGCCGTAGTTAAAGTAGTCGCTAATGTCGGTACCGGGCTTGCGCCAGGGTGCGGCGTCCTCACCGAGATCTGTGGCAGATGTTAGAGAGGATGCGCTTGGTATCTACGTCTCCAAAGTCTTGTCTAGGAGTGGGTGCGTGATGCAGGAGAGAAAGAAACAGAAAAGACACAGCGATCGAAAGCATACCCTCGTCTATATTTACTTGAGTCAAGGGCTTGCCAGTAGGCTTGTGTTCAGGAATGGTGTATGGGTCGAAGTTGGATTTGGTGACTGGCGGAAGGTCGGACCCCTTGACGGTGTCCTCCTTTTTGGCGGGTGCTGGTTTTGGCGCAGCTGACCCATCTGTGACAACTGATCGTTGCGGGATGCTCCTTATTTCGCTGTACTTGGACTGTGAAGGCGGGGCTGCACTTGTGCCGTCTTTGCGTTCGGTAATAATGTCAATATCCTAAGGAGACAAAGTTAGCGAAGGTCGGAAAGCATACGAATGGAGGGGAGTAGAGCGCAAAGCATTACAGAGTCATCGTCGTCCTCATCCATGGCGCCACCTTCGTCTTCCTCCTCTCCTTCTTCCAGGTCCTCATCTTCGGTCTTTGAGGCTGCTGTCTTAGCTGTCGTTGTGGTGGATGCTGCGGCTGTCGCATTCGTTACTGCTGGTACGGGTACTGGGGGCGCAACTGGCTCTTCTGGTGCGTAAAAGTCGTCATCTTCATCCATTTCCACACTCATGCTGGCGGGTCTTGCTGCTTGGAACGGGAGTGCGGGCCAATTAAATATCGAAAGTCTTTGTATCTGCTATATCTGTTATCAAGACGATGGACTGGGGCGAAAGAAATGTTTTGTTGGTTTGTACTGACGAATGTAAATGTGAAGCAACTTGATTTCCCCACTTCTGATTCCATCTAAGGGAAGGGAGAAGCTTGAGCTTGAGCTAGCTAAGTGTCGGCTCTAATTCTGATTGGACAGCCGGGCAATCAGAATTGAAGCCTCAACTGTCGTCGCGTACCAAGTGACCCACTCATGCGACGCGACCCGTCAATTGCTCCCTGGCCTTCCTGCACTTTGCGTAGAACCTACCTTATCCGGGCGTGGAGACACATTCCTTCGTTGTCTCTGCAATTCCAATTGAGATCAATCTCAGGGAAGTCGCATCTAGCGTGGACGACGTCAATGTCTCTTTTACGCTCAGCGAGTGTGCCTGGAGGGCTGAGCATCAACACAGGTGCAGCAAACAACCTCTTGTAAGCGTTTGATCCATAGCTGCATTTCACTTGTCGCGATTCCGCATACGCGTTCATTCATCCGCTTTAGCTCCGCACTAGGTACCCGATCTCTAAAAAAGCACACCGCCCTGGGAGTGGGACTGTGTAAAGGGATCTTGCCTCTCGGACGCGAACACCACCGGCTGTTTTTTTTTTCTTGCTTTTTTTTTCGCCGCTAGACAATAAATTGTTTTCCTTCATATTGTTTCTCCAGCTGCCCCATCTTGCTGACCCACGCAAATCCGTTCTCAGTGGAAGTGGCTCGAGTCAGCAACAGCCTCCACCAGCCGGAGGCGCCAACAGTATTTTCGGAGCCTCGACAATCCAACAGGCTTCTTCTGTGGCACCGACAACAACAGGCTTGTTTGGTGCTAACAACGTGAACAACGCCACGACAGGCACGAGCCTCTTTGGCCAGTCCACCAAGACGCAGCAGCCTACGACAGCAGCGGGTGGTAGCATGTTCGGCGCAACGGCAGCGGCTTCCCAGCCTGCGGCTGGCGGAACTACGGGCGGTGGGTTATTTGGAGCAGCGGGCAGTACGGCGACGACTGGCGGAGGCCTGTTTGGAAATGCGAATGCGGCAGCCAACAATGCACCCAAACCGGGTCTGTTTGGTAACACGGCGGCGCAGCAACCTCAGCAGACTACAACAACCGGTGGAGGGCTATTTGGGAACTCGACTGCTGCGCAACCACAACAGTCAACAGCAGGCGGGGGACTTTTCGGAAGCTCTACAGCTGCTCAACCGCAGCAACAAGCAGCGGGTGGTGGACTATTCGGAAACGCGGCACAACAAACTACAACCACAGGCGGCGGCGGCCTTTTTGGCAATTCAACACTGCAAACGACAGCTGGCGGCGGCCTTTTCGGTAATTCCACACAGCAAAACACAGGCACAGCTGGCGGTGGACTCTTTGGAAATTCGACGCAGCAGACAACAACTGGCGGAGGTCTTTTTGGCAACAGCTTGTCGCAGCCCCAACAACAGGCCCAACAACAGCAGAAGCCCTCACTATTGTAAGAGAATTTTCGTTTCTCACTTCTGTCCATTCTCGTATCCGCGTACTAACAATCAACCACCTCATCAGCGGTAACCCTATGCTCAGCCAGTCTCAGCAACCCCAGCAGCAGCAACAAGGAGGCATGTTCGGCCGTACCTTCAACAACTCAACCGCCGCGCCTCCTGGGCTGACTATGGGTCAGTCCACGAACCAGTCACAACAGGTCGTGCCGGGTGTTCGCATAGATTTGTCGAATCTCAAGTCAACAACCCGCTTCAACGATCTCGAAGAGACGATACAGAAGGAGATCCAAAAAATAGACAAGGGGATTCAAGCGGTCATCAACCAGTGCAACGACGTTGAGGCCTTCATGCCTGCCCACGGCGAACAACTCGCCGCGATCCCCAACGACGTGCGCTTCGTCATGCGCAAGTACGATGGCGCGGCTGACACTTTGTCTGAGGACGCTCAGGCTGTCAAGGCGGTACGCGAGCTGGTCCACGAGGATGCCGAGCAGGCCAAACTGAGTTTCAAGGCTGTTGACAACCTCAAGCTGCCGGCGCAGTACCACACTGCGGGGCTCTGGCGGCAGCAACAGGATGCCGTTGCCGCGGCGGCTGGAGATGCTGGCAGTTCAGGTGCTGGCAGCGGGGACAGCAACGCGGACCTGATAGCCTTCTTTTCCCAAACTGCAGACGAGATGGACGAGCAGCTTAAGAAATTCCAGCGGAACTTGAGTGAAATTGAGAGCCACATGAATGCCGTTGGTGGGAACCTGGTGGATCAGCTGCAGCGTGCTGCAACAGCAAGGAATAACGGCACTAACGGCAGCGGCTCTGGTGGGCAGGAAGATCAGGTTGCCGAGTTGGCCGAGGTTCTGCGTGGGTTTGAGTCGACAATCTTGGGTGTTGCCTCGTCAGTGGGCTCGGCAAGGGAAGGGGTGACGTCCCTGCAGCTTGGGGAGTTCTTGGGTAATGGGTCTAGAACAAGGCGATAGGCGCCTTTAGACAGAAATATTCTCTGCTAAATATACCCAGAGTGTTGGCAATGTACGATGTTTGGACTTGGACATGAACTGTAGCCTTTGTAGGGTTGAGTACATGGTGCTGGACGGTCTTTCTTGCGTTAATGCTAAGTCAGCTTGTTTGCTATTGGTCAAGAACGACATACTTATTTGCGAAAACCGACTTCAGTGATCATCTGGTATGTGTCCAGCTTGCGCCGAAGGCCCCTTGTTCACCACTGTTGCAAATGCTAATTTTAACAACGACGTATCGAGGGATGGTGGCATTCTCTCGACGCCTGTGAAGCAGGAATTTTGCATCAGCTGGGTGAAAAAACATAGTGAGTACCTGCAAAGTAGTGAACTGGCTGCGGCGCACCAATTCCAGTGTTCTGCAAGCCACAAGGTGGAGCTGGCGCCGTAGGCCAGCTTTGTGATTGAGGAACACCAACACTGAACTGGATCAATTCGGTAAAAATCGATAAAGTTGTCTCTAGCGTCTGCATTATAAATTTCAACTTGTGGTATTGATTCATGCAATATGCCTGGACGTTGTACAGCAGCCTCCCAAAAGCATTTATCGCCATCATATGTATAGTTGCGATGCTCTAAAAGTATGATACGTAGCCAGAGGCTGACACTTAGCATAGATTATTTCCCTCATAATCCAAGTCATGATACCACATCACTCGCCATTACAAGGCAAGCACTGCAGCAAATACCACAGCCAACCACCCCCTGAAATTCACTTGGGTCTCTGCAGCAGTACTGCCCGCTGTACTTGACGGCGCCACCCCTCTGGCTTCCCTGCCGAGATACCAGGCCCCGATGTCAGTCAGCTCTCCCCCGGCGGAAAGCATGGCCGCATTTGGACCAACGTTGCTGGTGGAAGCCCGGAATGCACCAAATAGGCTGTACCGCTCTACGTCGTCGATCCGGTCCAAATACTCGATTGAGCGCTTGAAAAAGTCCTGGGTCGTTGCCAGGTCCTGGTGGTCGGCATTGTACTCGGTGACCCATATCTTCTTTCCCGGAAACCTATCGAGGGATATTAGTGTCTCACACTAATTTTAGTCACAACCGCCACTGCGCACAACGGCAAACGACCATGAAGTTTGAGTACTCACGCGGCAGCATATGTCCCGATGTGGGATGCCAGACCCTCGAAGTTCCCATACCAGTGGATTGGCACAAAGTCGAAAGTACAGTTTTTCCTCTCGCCACCAGCACTGATAATGCTGCTGCAATTGCCCAAGAACTGCCTGAGCCACGGTATACCATCCCAGCTGGCCGTTGGTGCCGGCAGGCCGGCCTTAACGCCCATCTCCTGCAACGGCACGATGTTGTTGACCCAGACGCGCGCCGCGATGTCGGGGCTAACATTGGACATGCCATCACCCGCCATGTCAGGCTCATTGAACCCCATGACGTGCGTGATGTTAACCCCGCGGTTCTTGATCACGTCCTTGACGGCTTCCGCAAACTTGGTGTCCGTCCTGGCCACCTCGGGGTCCGATGGCGCCCCCACAGCATCGGAACGAACTCAAAGTGGTCCTGGGTCAAGTTGTTAAATACTACAGATGGCGTGGGGCCATAGTTGTAGTACCACGTAAGCGTTGTCGGCGGCCTCGTCCAGATGTAGTTGTCCTTTGGAGTGGCGTCCTCGGGCACAAAGACGAGACCGCGCTTGGGGTTCGGCCTGACGGTCTGTCCACAAGCGAGGGCTAGAAGCGCGAGGGCAACGAGGCTTGAGGGCAGATGCATGGTGATAGGCACTGGGGTTGTAGTGGAAGCCCGTTAAGGCTGAGACGGCACAAAAAGAATTACAATGCTATACTATGCTTTGAAATGCTAGGCATGCTTGGTGCGAAATTAAGAAGACATCTACCAGCCAGAACGTGGCGGCAGATTGTGCTAACTGGACGGTTGAAGGAGGATTTTCGTTAAAATCTGACCAGTCACTCACTCAATTAATGCAGCAAAACAAGGACTGTGACAATTGCCATTTGTTGCAGATTCTGAAAACGAACGTGATTTGGGAATAAAAGAAAACCCCCCAAAAGGAAGCGAAGGCATTCAAATCGAGCCGATAAATGAAAAACAAAAAAATGCTAAGGGTATAAAACTCAATATGCAAGGGGAGGAGTTGCGTGACTGCCACGCCTTTGTTTGAGGGCGGCAAGGGCGGATTGTGCCTGGCTGGTGGCCAACAGCAGTCTTTGCTGCTGGCCCGTATTGATCACCGCCGAGGCCTTGATTTCTTGGCGAGCTGCAAGAATCGGAAATTAGCGCCATGCATCCGAGAGGGACCCTTTCTCAGCTCGTCGGAGCTGTCGGATTTTTTTTATCTTTTTTTTTTTTTTTTTTTTTTTTTTTTTTTACCCCCCAGAGAATGAGCAACAGGGAAGAGCGATACGACGAAAAAGAAAAAAAAAAAAAAAAAAAAACCAGAGCAAAACAAAAAGAAATAGGCGCGATCGCCCCTCGTAATTATGCCCAAAGAAGGAATATGAAGAGGTCAATATTAAACCAGACTGAATGTCACAAATTTGTAAGCGTTCACAACATTGCCAGTATGGTACGGTTCAGCCTTATCTTGCAGATCTTTGCCTGCTGCGGCGGGGGAGAAGTCCCAGGTTGGTCTCAAGTCTATCGACGTGATAATTCCCGCCTCAGATTTACGCCAGTTCGTAGATGAGGGGCGGAGTGAGGGTCAACGTACAAACCGAGACCGGCCTTTTACCGCATCCCTCAGGAGCTATCTACAGGCTCACCTCCACTACTGCTCATTGACAAACAACCCGGCCATGCCCATACCCGTACCAATGCACATGCTGGTCAGCAAGATCTTCTTGCCCGTCCGCCTGCACTCGCTCAAACCGGTGACAATTTGCCTAGTTCCGGTCGCTCCGAGCGGGTGGCCAAGTGCGATGGCGCCGCCGCGAGGGTTCATCTTGGTCTCGGCATCGAGGCCAAGGTTGTCACGGCAGTAGACGGCCATGCTGGCAAACGCCTCGTTGATTTCGACAACGTCGCAGTCGGCCAATGTGATGCCGTGCTTGGCCAGAAGTTTGGGGATTGCAACAGTGGGGCCAATGCCCATGATACGGGGCGCCAAGCCTGCCGTCGTCGACCCGACGTACTTGGCCATGATGGGCTGGCCGAGTCTGTTGGCTGTCGACCGCTTCATCAGCAGCACAGCTGCCGCGCCGTCTGTGACCTGACTGGCGTTTCCACCCGTGGTCGTGCTTCCCCATTGCGGGAACGCGGCGCGGATCTTGCCCAGGCTCTCAGCTGTCGTGCCGGGCCTGATACCCTCGTCCTTGGTCAGCGTGACTTCCTTGACCTCGCCGTCGGGGCCCTTGACCTTGGTACGGATCGGGACAATCTCGTCGTCGAACCAGCCAGCATTTTGTGCCTTCTCGGCCTTCTGGAAGCTGAGGGCAGCGAACTTGTCCATCTCCTCGCGGCTGATGCCAAAGTCGCTCGAGACGTTCTCCGACGTCCAACCCATGGGCATCATGCAGTCCTTCGACTCCTGGCTTCGCGAGGTGACCTCCTCGTCAAAGGGTTGATCCAAGGCGTCGCCACCGATGGACATGCTCTCGGCACCCAGTGCAATGCCGACATCAATGCTGCCGTTGCTGATGGCATGTGCAATATCGGCCGTCGCCTTGAGACCCGATGAGCAAAACCTGTTAATGGACGAGGCAGAGTGTGTGTTGGGGAATCCGGCGGCAAGAGCGGCGGCACGGAGCTTGTAGGCGGCCTTGGCATCTGAGACATTGCCCATGCAGATGTCTTCGACGAGGCTCGGGTCGATTTTGCTGCGTTGCCGCACTTGCTCCAGCAGCGCAAACACCATGTACTCAAGCGAGGTGTCCTTGAAGCCGCCTTTGCGGGCCTTGCCTAGTGGGGTACGTGCGGCATAGGTGATGACAATGTCGTCGTCGTTTTTCGATGTGCTACGCAGTGGATAATCAACGTGTCAGTTGGTTACTTTTGAGAGTATTGCGAGTGAAAGAGAATGAGACATTCGCCAAATCAACTAACGTACATGGTTGACAAGGCATTGCCTGGGGTGAGGTGTTTGAGAATGGAGCCGAGACGTTCAACAGCCATTTTGACGGATGTGTGGCAAGAGTTTGGTGTCTTTCAAAGAAGATTATAATGCGATACGAAGAGGCTGCTGCGTGAAGCAAAACCCGGAAGTCTGTCATAAAGTGTAGTGAAGAGGGAGCAGTTCTGGAAAAGTTGTGGTGGTGGCGATTTGGTGCTGATTCTCCAAACTTCCGAGGCCTGGCCTGGTTGAACCCTGGCGATTGGTGTGGGGTTCCCCGGGTCACTGAATGTTGCCGAGGCAAAGCGCGGAGCGAACAACGGCAGTTGAACGTGCTGAAATTCATTTTCCCGGCGATACGTAATTAGACTAAATGGTGGAGCACCCTTCAGGTACCGCACCGCCAAAATACTGCTTTTGTGGTACAACGGCCGCTAACATGGCCTAGTCCAGAAAAAAGGTTTAGTTTTAGTTGAGCCTTGACAATTGAATGTCTGTCTTTGAGAGGGCCAATGGAAAGAATGGACCAATTAACAAAATCATCCTTTCGACTCTGCAAATGGTTGAAAAAGGATAGAGTCTGGATTCAAGCCGACATTGTAGCCAAAAGAGTCGTCGTTACGGTCCATCGAATATTGGCATCCATGGAGTAAAGATATATTGTTCGTCAAGTTGTCGTGCGAGGCAAGGATTTCTGTAGGCCTGATCTTTTGAGTCAAGCACATGGTGGTATATTCCGATTGCAAATTGAGGAGGTTCTTACATTGCCGCCAAACCGAACAAAGTGGCTCTAGCTGTGTACAACTAGATCAGTCTCTGTAGGTTGGAACGAGATTGTGCACACAGCCTCTGAAGCAGCTGATCGGCAGCCTCAGTCTCTCTGGATCTGGCCTCGCTGGTCTCATCGTCAGGCACAGGCGGCTCAAACAACTTGAGCCGACCTTCAGATATGGCGAAACCGCCGCAAGCAACTTTTATCAGCAGTACAATAGGGTGGTCCATGTCGAGCGCAAGGTGAGCCTGTAGATAGCTCCTGAGGGATGCGGTAAAAGGCCGGTCTCGGTTTGTACGTTGACCCTCACTCCGCCCCTCATCTACGAACTGGCGTAAATCTGAGGCGGGAATTATCACGTCGATAGACTTGAGACCAACCTGGGACTTCTCCCCCGCCGCAGCAGGCAATCGGAAACCCAAGGTCAAAACAAGATCTTTGGAGAGCATGGCCGAAGGGGACGAGCTCTGCAGGCCGACTTGATCCGCCCATTTCTCCCATGCCTCAACGAGATTAGTCCCCCGTAGTGCAAGGGGACTGATCCGGCAGTCAAACTCCCTCTCCAAGAACTCAATCACGGCAAGCCTCAGTGGCGGCGGCATGCGAATGAGAAGGAGGGGCAGTCGGGCCGAAGCCATAGATATTGGATTGACCTCCTCTTCCCCAGGAAGGAGGAGGGCGTGGCACTCGGCAGCCTCGTACTGCAACGTCAACAAAAGGCCGTTGTTCCCTTCGAAAACCTCGACCCACATCAGCGTGACGAGAATGAGGGAACCGTATCGCTGGTCATCGGAAGAATCCTCGGCCGGGAGGCGGACCTGCACGCCGCGCACGACATCACCGACAAGCGCATCGCGTAGGTTGTTGGAGAGGCGGGAAAGGCGGGCAGTAGTGAGAGGCTCGTTGCCAATGTGAAGGGGCGAGACACGATATGTATGAAAGGTTGTATTATATAGCGGGAGGGACGGGCGGTCGGTCTCGGTCAGGTTTGATGAGTCGGGGTCTTCGTCTCCAATGAGGGTGTCGTGTTTCTTGTTTGTTGGAAGCGGGGCGGCGACGGTTGATGGCTGTTGGGGAGCAGACGCAGCGGGGTTTGAGAGTTCGCTTTGACGCGCCTTCGCGCGCAGAGGAGGCCGGGGCATATTGCGACAGTTTGTGTGAGGAAATGGCAGGCAGTAGAGAGGCGCTGGGCGAAGAACGCGTCTGAATAGAGTGGTTTCAGCTAGGAATGGAGTGAACGTGACAACATGTCTGCATATTTTAGTGTGACGTATTTAAAGGTGCCTTGTCGCCATGTTTGAGTGGAGAAGAAACAACTGGCAGCCCTGTAGGTACCTATCTACTTGATGGATGGATGAGGGGCGAGCACCAAACGCGAAGGAGGAGAACGAAAAGGCAAACGCGGTCACACGTGACTTACAATCGACCGAGCTGAATTCTCCGGGAATATTCTCGTTCATTTGTTGATAAGACAAAAATTAAGTTTTAGTCTACAGTAGGGACCTAGCTAGGTATGTAGACTCTACTGTATACTGTGCGTACCTATGCAAGGTAACCAAGATAAGGTTTCTTCAAACTCAATCAATTATGCTTTGCGGAGCATTCTTGGCCCAACTCTAGCTACGCGCATTGCATAAAACAACACGCAAGTGCAAGTGAGGGTGAATGCGGCAAACAGCTGCAAGCCTAACCAGTTGGAGCCGCTACCCGACTTCAAAATGGCACCAGCGAGCGGAGGACCGCAAAGTGAACCGACAGCATTGATGAGGTTCGAGGTGCCCATTCGCGCCCCTAAAAATCCGAGGTCCTTGGTGACTGATGCCAATACTACAGCTGGGAGGCTTACGATGCCACCAGTGCTGAATCCATACAAGATTGCAAACGAAACTAGATGTTCAAGCGAGATTTCAGTCAGTAAATTGTGCCGAACGTCTTTTCTCTGTCGCCTCAGAATAAGAGGAGGAGCCACAAAGGAAACGCAAGAAGGAAAAAAAAAAGCTCCCTTACCATTTCCAGCCACGTCGTTGACCGCCACCCAACAAAAGGTCACCACCGCAGCCATACCGGCAACAGAGATCATACTGTTGATGGGTCCAATGTATGGCACCACCAGGCTAGGCGCCAGGCGTCCCAGGATGGATGCTCCGTTCAGGATGGCTACCAGGTTTCGCGCCAGGCCCTCACTGTGCTCCAACCCGTGGCCAAGAGCGTACTGCTGCAGGTAAAAGACGGGCACGAAGAAACCGAAATTGGAACAAAACAGTGCCGCGCAGTGCAACAGGTAAGGTGTCTCACGGAACGCGGACGGGTCGAACAAGGAGCGCACCTGGCGAGGCTTGACGCGTGTGCGCATGACGGCTATGGCGGTGCCCAGGGTGCCTAGCGAAATGAAGCCTAGCACGCGGTTGGTCCAGCCGAAACCGATGCGGCCGACAAGGGCCGTGAACAGAAGCGGGTACACCACGCCGCCGAGACTGCTTCCCGTCACGGCAATCCCGATAACCAGTGCTCGCTTGGACGGGCCAAAGTACTGCGGCAAAAGGGCAAGGGATGGGACGACGAGACACCCAGCACCCATTCCAATACAGAAGCCCTGGCCAAGAAGCATATGCCAGTATTCTGTGCCGAGGCTTGTCATCATGAAGCCGAAGACGATTAAGCAAGCTCCAGTCGTTATGACGGCTCGGAAGTAGCCAGCGTCAAACAAGGGCCGGCAATGCAACCGGTGGCAAGGAGTAGGAAGCCTTCGATAGATCCGATCCACGAGATGTTGGAAGGTGATTGACTGCTGAGCAGATTCTCAGAGTAATAGCTCTGGTAGACGCCAAAGGAGTTGACGATTGACCTTTGGTGCATTTATCAGCAGGGATATTTTCTTGAAGCAGCTGCAGAAACACTGACCAGGAGTTGAAAAATAGGAGGAAGCTGCCTAAAACTTGCAGCCAAGCCCGCAAGCCACCGTTGGGAAGTTCATCGGACTGGGGTCCCAGAACAGCCTCTTCTCCTCCAGTCGTGGTCGGAACTTTTTGCAGGTCCAGATTTGTCGCCTTCTTTTCTGTCGTCTCATCGATATCCATGGCAGATGAGATGTCCTTACTTAGCCTCCCAGATTTGTTGTCTGACCCTCCTATCATTGTTAGTTGAGCCGTTTTGGGCTAAGACTTTTCCTTGTATTCTTGGATTTTTCTTCTGTCTCTTTGTCAGTTTCTACAAGCCCTTGCAACCACTGAACAAGGCGGAAATGCCTTGAAAGTGAATGTTTGGTACAATACTGTTTCTGGCGAGAGAGTGAACTGGTTCGATGTTACTGCGGTTGGAAAAGCAGGGACAGTCTTTGGAATATCGTGATCAAGTCAAGACCAAAAAATCCACCATACAAACCCTGCGGACCACCAGATCAGATCCCAGGCAACGGTGGTTCCGCAAGCGGAGCTGCGGCCCATTATGGATGGTAAGCACTGCACGCCCTGTGTGTGTAGTTTGCGGGTTCAATTTCATCCGCGCGGGTTGCACTTTTTATATCCGTACAATCCCCATCCCGAGGTCGGCATTTGCGATTTTTGTTTATTGGGACAAATGGGAAGAATTTGACTGTCGATTCTGTTTGCGATCGCCGCTTACTTTTCTTCCATGAACTATGGCAAATCTCATTAGACAATGACGCAATCCAATGAGATTTTCTAGCCAGTCGATGCCGCCAGTGACAGTTCTACGCGAGCTACTGGGGAAGAAAGAAAGAGGAAAAGAAGAGAGGAGAGGAAATTGTTTGGTCATGAATCATCTCCATTAACGTTAACTAAACGACTCAGATTTTGTTTGTCCGCAGGGACCGGTCTAGTCTAAATCTCATGTCCGCATCCGATGTGCGACTCCCCGGCCGCCCTGACCTCATCCATGCCCCCAACATTGGGCCAACTGGGCACGAGGCTCCTGGCGCGGATGGCGGCGAGCCCAGCCTCCTGGACAGGAACTTTGGGGATCAGCGAGGTGCCGTTGAGAGACAGAACGGTCAACTGGTGCGCAGCGGCCCTCGCGTTGAGGAGGAGCAGCTCGGGCTGGATGTTAGTGATGTTGTCGCAGGCCTGGTGGTAGCACGGGTCCTCCTCGGGCAGGATGCCTGTCTGCAGGAACCCGAACGGCTTGTTCAGGATGGACCAGAACGAGGCGTAGTCGCTGCCGTTGGTCAGGATGCGGGGCGTGACCTCGACGCCCTGGGCGGCAAAATGGTCAAGGTAGGTCTGCTGGATGACTTCGGAACCTACAGGGAAGGGGAAGAAATAAAAGGTGGTTAGTGTTGATCGAGAGACGAACACACACACACACACACACACACACACACACAATACAACGTTGTATCTACTGTACTCACCCTTGGGTGCAACGCTGCCATGCACACGTCCGTCGTTGTCCGAAACGCCGATGCGGCCGCGTGCCTGCATGTCGAAGTTGAGGTATGCCAGGATTTGGTTGATCTCGGGCGCGGAGAGGTTGTTGCAGTAATACTTGGAACCCAAAAGGCCATTCTCCTCAGCACCCCACCAGGCGAACCTGACGCGGTTTTGGGAGCGGTACTTGGTAAAGGCGTGGAAGAGCTCGATCAAAAGGGATGATCCGGAAGCTGTGGTTGACAAAGATTTCATTATTAGCAACTTTACTGCTATGTCGGTGTGACTGGACCAAGTTCTGTAAGCTTACCATCGTCGTTGATACCGGGGCCGGCCTGAACACTGTCGTGGTGGGCGCCTAGCACAATGGTGTTGTCCGGGTCGCCATCCTCCGTCTCGACAAAGATGTTGTACGTCTTGCGCTCCTCGACGACCTGAGTCTGCTGAAGGAATGCGGTGATGGTCTCACCACTGGCTATTCTATTCTTGGCCGCCAGCCCATCGACGCGGTTTATGAAGGCTGCAGGAACGAACTCGTCGGACGGGCTGCCGAGCGATCCGGCAGCGACCTGTGTCGTCACGTCGTTGTACACCAGGACGCCAATGGCGCCGTTCTTGGCAGCGGGTAGCACGCGGCCAGCCAAGGTTCCGCCGGTCGGGCAACGGAAACGATCCACCAGAACGATCTTGCCTGACACGTCAAGGCCAGCATAGTTGGCAGGGTCGCAAGCGGCAGCACCCTCGGGGCCAACTATGAGCTCAGCCTCGATGCCTTCGGCGCTGGTCGAAGGCGAGTACGTCAAACCGTAGGCGGGACCGACGTTCTCGCCGTTGAACTTGATTGATAGAGACTGAACCTGGGCAAACTGGGCGCCGAACTCTTGCTTCCAAGCCTTGGTCCCGGGCACGCCTGAGACGCGGTCAAAGATGTAGTCGACGGTAGCGACGTTTCCGGGAAGTCCGAAGGCGCGGTTGCCGCCGTTGGCGTAAGCGAGGTCGTTGAGCACCTGCAGGTTCTTCATCAGGTTCTCGATGGTGATGTCGGCCTGGAGCTTGGTCGAGTCGACCTTTGGCTTGCAGACTTTCTGCGAGCTGGCGACGCCTGCCAGGGAGAGCAGGACCGTCGCGGCCTTGGCTGCGTTGATCTGGTCGAGGATCCTCATTGTCGCAGATTTTGAGTTGGACAAGATGCTTGGGATAACCTCTGTGAAGCAATTCAAGGTGGACGTGCCGCTGAAAGGGAGGACGGTGAAGAAGGCATTCCGTCAACAACGGGGTGGGTGGCACGAGATGAATAAATAAATATAAATACATCCACTATAGTTGGTTGCCCCCCTCCTTTTCCCGACATGGCTTTCGGCCCGCATCACCAAACAACCTAACCAACCCACCACCAAATTTCGTTATCGAGCTCGCCTGGGCTTGACTGACAGGGCTCCAAGGCGATTTTTACGGCCAGGGCGCGGATTCCATGTTCGGAAGAGGAAGGTGCTGTGAGGGGGAGGTTGGGGTTTTTGGAGATGCCAAGATGCCAAGAACCACGCCTGGCTGCAATAGGATGCTGCTCAAGGAGCGAATGCAACGCTGGTTCGAGGCATGGCAAATTTCTGTCAATTTTTCTCGCATTTGACTTCTATTCTGCAATACTACTGTACATGAGTGAGATGATGCGTTTCCATTGTGCTGACTTGCCGGATACCGATGAGGCGAGCTGTGAGGCGGGCTGTGAACTGGGCAGAGAACATTCCAGACTAACACACACCATCTATCAGCTCTTGGCGCGTTCATCGCCTGCAATACACTGTACGATGATACCAATCAATTCTTATTTTTCTCTTTTTTTTTTTTTTTTTTTTTTTTTTTTTTTTTTTTTTTTTTTTCTCAAGTTGTTATACCTGGCTGTCATGCTCTTATTTCCATTATCTCTATTACTGATTATAAGAAAACCCCTTTACAAACAAATCCCAACACAACTCTAATTACTGTCTCATGCCACCCCGGGGACCTCACATCTTCTAGTTCTCGCCTTCTGACCTCTTGGCCGCCACAGTCCCACCCGTCCGAACTTTGCATGTCTTTTTCTGTCGGACCAGCTTCACCTGGAAGGCAGGGAACTCCAGACTTTGCGCATCGACCTTCCCGTCGCTCCTGGACTCGACGTTGAAGATGAAGCTATCCAACGCCTGCAGCCCGTATACCAACCGGTCCGCGCTCGCCCAAGTGATGCAACCGTTATCAGCCCAGGGAAACGCCGCGTCGCGCGCTACAACCTGGTCCGCTGAGCCTACATTCCAAACTCCGCGCCACGACTGCCTTGTGCTGGTCGAAAGGCCCGCAACCGGCTGCAGTCGGAGCCTGACGAGCGGTATGGCGCTGGGTGCTCTGCCGTTGATGTTGTTGTAGAGAGGGTAGTTCTTCAATACGTCGAACCCGCGCATCACAACCTCGGAAACCTTGATGCCCGGTCCGTCATCGCGATCCGGATCCACATCGAGCACGATGGTCGAGTTGGTCGCCTCGTCGGTGTACCTCCCCGCGTACGCTGCCGCCGTCTCGTCCTTACCTGCACGCTCCAGGGCCGGCAGCAGCATCTTAACGGCGGCTGCTTGGACCAAAGGCACGACCCGCCGCCCACTAGGACCGTCATGGCCAGACCGTAGTCCGGCACAAGGGCTATGGTCGTGCGGTAATTGAACAGATCTCCGCCCTTGGTGATCACCTCGATGGCGCGTTGATCACGGGTGACGTTGACAGCGCGGAAGATCTCCCACGGGGCTCCCAATTGCGTGCCCAAGGAGGCCGTGTTGGTCATTGGCTTGAACCACTTCCGGGTCTGCGCGGGTGAAAGAATTTTGCTGGACAAGACGCCCTCGGCAAAGGCGATCATGTCGTCCGAGGAGGAGTATAATCCACCAGCCCTGTAGTGCTTGTTAGTCTGGTTTATCTGGAAAGCCCGATTGGAGCGGAGGAAGATGGGGAGAGAACCAAGGCACAAGAAGGCAACTATCACATACGCCGTCTCGAAACCAATGTCTGTTCCGAACCAGAAGTCGCCTTTGGGTATGACACCCTTAGAGTCGTCTGGTTTGGTAGTTCCCGTGCTGTTGAGGCCGAGCGGAGCAAGGACTTTCTCGGTCAAGAAGTCCTGATAGCTCATTTTGGAGACCTTTTCAACAACCAGGGTCAACAGGGGCGTACCAATGTTGGAGTACGCTGGAGCGCTAAAAGGGGCGAAAACCGGTGCGCGTGCACCGAAGCCCTTGAAGAAATCTAGTGACCAGCCCACAAGGTCAGTACTTTGCTCTACTGTATAGCTCTTGGTCTTCGACCTAGAAGATTCTCTGTAAACTTACCTTCCCATGTACACGATCGAGTGCCTGGAATCCCGGCGCACCCCGGCGAGGTAATGTTTTCCTTGCCCGGGAGACCAAGCTTTATTGCCTGGTCTGTGTATCCGGGGAAGCTTGAGTAGTCGATAGCGTCTAGAGCATGACAGCGAGTTAAAACTCTGCACGCGACGCTTTCCGAATGTTGTTGTAGAAGGGATAGGCACTTACAATCCGCACCAATACCACCAATGTGTGCTCCCAATGCCCCTAGGGTGATGTCGTCCCACTGCACCTCGGTCAATGGATTCCTGACGGATACCTGGCTGGCGAGGTCTCGGAGCTCCGGCAGGTACTTGGTGATTTTGTCGTCTAGGCTAACGCCATCCAGCTTCAAAACGGCCAATACGGGGAAAACCTTGGAAATGCTACCAATGCGGTAGATGGATCTGCCGTCGACAGCCTTTACACCCCTGGGGTCCAGCGTTGGTGGGGTGAAATGGAAATCGAGCAGTTTCTTGTCCTCGTGGATGGACTTGATGGCGACAGAAACGCTTGAGACGTTGAGCTTTCCGGTTGTAGTATCGAGGAATGATTTTAGTTCTGCGATTGCCCTGACCACTGCCGAATGGGAGCTAGGGTTCACCGGCGGCGGCAGCACGGCACCTATGATGGGACACAGGCCATCGACAGCGGCAACTATCGGTCGGGAGACCAGAAAGGCTGTGCCCAGAAGTGTCGTAGCAGTCGTGCAGCGCATAGTCACAGAGTCAAAATATTTTGGGCTGAGAAAGTGATTCCCTTGGGGGGACTGCAGGAGACGATGGTATGGACTTGCCAGGGGACCAAGACCTGGACTTTATCCTTTATATGTGTATGGAGCCGCGGGTTTAAAGCATGTCATGAAGGAACAATTTCAGCCATGGCTGAACTAATACTGCTGCTGCCTGAAATCAACGGAACCTTGATACGCAGGTTCTCACAGGCAAGGCATTTATTCCCATTGGCAACTCAACAATTACCGAGCGGTAGGGCATTAACATGCAGTCAAAGATTCGAGAAATGCGTAAACTATGGTAGCATGCCCCAACCTACCTAGTTTACTAGCTCGTCTTCGACACTGAGCCCTTGAGCTGGCGACAAGGCGCAGGTCGTGGCTGTTTGGTCAATCCAATTTCAAGGTCCGAAGTGACCAATCAGCCGCCGCAGTTGATGCTGGACCAACCTGATCCTCTGAGTTGGCAAGAATCGTACAGTACAGATTAACCCAGACTTTGTATAGACTAAGCAAATCCTACGGTTTGTCGGGTAGTGCTGCGCCTCAAGTAAAATCTGATGGGCCAGATTTTATTTCATGCTCTGGTTTCTCTCTAAACAATAATTTACTGGTCTTGAGGATGATGCTAATTTAAAAAAGAAATCCCATCTTTCTGTTGGATTTATTGCAACGTAGCTCTGTGCACGCCATGACTGCTAAAGCAAGACAAAAGCGGGGGATTAGGAATTGCAGGGAGTCTCTCGACATAATAATGTCCCTAGGGCGCTGACATTCTGAGTCACAAGCACAGGACGTAGAACGCTTATCATTCCATCAAATCGTGTCGCCCGATATCCAATTTCTTGCTGAAACTTTGTCACAGTTTACTTACGTAGCTGGAGAATCGACGTATAATAAATGCGCTTACGAACCCATTGAATTAAAGTAAAAAATAAAAATAACAACAAAATGCCTATCAACTACCGCCCCGCCACGGCAGCTGACGTCCCCGCCATCGCTCGCGTCGGCAGCGCCGCCTTCGACCCAGCCACCGATCCAATGATGCGCCGCGTCTTCCCGCTACACCTACAACAGCCGGGCTTCGACGCGCAAGTCCCTTGGAGAGCGTGGCGCAAGACCTGTCGGCTGGAAGATGACCCCAATTCCGCCATCATCGTGGCTGTGGACGAGGAGCTGGATGAGGTTGTCGGCTACGCCTGGTGGGTCACTGCCCCCAAGCCGGACCAGGAGCAGTTTGTCGCTCCGAAGGAGCCACAATTTGCCGGTATCGATCCGGAGGCTAGGGAGGAGGCACGTCTTGCCATCGAGGTTGCAATCAAGTCTATCTTTGGGGAGTCCCACGACTACTACGGTATGTGCAATGTTTTGTGGATTAATTTCCATACAAAGAAATGAGAGGGAAACTACCGTTTGCATCTATGGTACTGATATGAGGTCTTTTGCATTTGCTTTTCCTTGCCCAGAACTTTCAATCCTGGCTGTTCATCCGCAGCACGGCCGCAAAGGAATAGGGAGGAACCTCGTGCAATGGGGTCTGGAAAGAGCCAGGAACGAGCAGAAAGACGCCTATCTAATAGCAACCCCCATGGGAAAGCCATTGTATGAAAGGCTAGGGTTTCTGGGTATTGGAGACGTCCCCTTTCTGGGCATCAACTTTACTTCGATGCTTGTTAAGAATGACCCACACACCAAGCTGGAGGATGGAAGGATTATTAGCGTGAATGACACCCAAGCAACGGGTTGAATGTACACTTGAGGCAGTAGGTACCTCGAAAGCCTCATTCATTGATCGACTACCTAGGTAGCTAGCATGCATCTGGTGGTTCTCTCTGATGCCAGTCATTGAGTAGACGCAAGCAGTTTGATTTTCAGCACATGGCTCGTCAACAGAATTTTTCTTTATAACCTAAATCTTCCCTTTGCTTATCATCTCTCATGAATGGTCTTCACTTTTCCTCGCCCACAAGTCAGATTCGGCAAGGCTGCTGGACGTTGATCCAGAGGAGGCGAAAAGTTGTCTAAGATACTAGGCCCTCCAGCTAACAAGATAAGATCGACCCCAGTGGGGTGAGCCAGGCCAGGATAGCAGCCCTCTCGACTTGAATGGAAGAAGAAGAAAAAAATGCATACTGGGCGGAGCCATGGAGTAGACTGTTAGCTATAGTGGGTTATTTTGTAGACTAGCAGCCCTTTTACCTGCCGGGTAACTCGCCAGTGATAAACACTGTTTCGCGTGCAGATCGTTATAAGGCTTTAGATCCATCCCATCGAGCCCTCTGGAGGTTTTATAGCATTGCAACTAATCTAGTTTCAAAATGTTTGCTGCTTGTTTTGTTGAAAAAGAAACACAACGCCAACAAATTTTTTATCCAGTGACTATTGCTGAGTGGAACTGCAATTCAAGTCTGTACTAACTTACAATAGCACAGATCCGCACAGGTTACGGGGAACTAGACTAGCAGCTATCCAGTATTGATAGATTGAAAACAATGATACGTCAGGCACCTCACTCGTGCGTGTGGAAAATTACCGATCGGTTCGTGAATCTCCGGTGTCAGCATTGCTCCCTGTTAGTGCCGACGTAAGAGTTGTTTTTGTGACTGTGATATTGACTGCATACACCAGTATACTGTGGGTGGTATCATATGACACACTCCTTAGGTAATGAAAAATATTCGCAGCCAGCCCTGAACACTCTTAAACTAAGCTGTGTACCAGACTTTGATGAGGTATTTACTGCACTACCTGGCAAGGATACTATTTTAATCCTTTGGGAACCTCAAGTTCATCTGCTAAACCCCCTGGTGTAGGAGGTCCTTGCCATAGCTAGCAACCGTTGGTATATATATATATATCCTCTCGTTATACAAGTAGTCAATATATAACGACTGTTCCATTGACACTATGGAAAAATCGTAACGACAAATCACGCAGGCAGATTACTCCTGCCTGTCAACCTACTTTTTTTGAATTTGGCTTGGGAATAATGTTGACCAGAGTTTGCAGCCTTTTTGTAGAGGTTTATAACGTGTATAAAAGGAGAATTTGCCCATCCCTCGGCTGATGGGGAATATTCTTCTCACCCCGTCGAATTTGCAATGATTGGATTGGTTGGTATTTTTTCTCTTGTTTTCCTTTATTTTCTTCGTTTGTCATCTCATATGTCGCTGCTTTCTGTTCCAGTCATCCAAAATGCAGCTCTCTACCCTCCATGAGGTAGCCGCAGTCATGGCTTCCAGCGTTCCGGTGTTGACTTGTGGCTTTCGGCTGACGGACAGCGTCAAGCTTATCCACCGTATCGAGATGCTTCGAGTCCCACGTATCCGCTTTTGACGACGACAACAACTATCGCATCCAAGCAGGGGTTTGTTCCACCCTGGCCAGGCGTAGTGGTGTTGACAAATATAAGAAGCTGAATACTTCCTGTTGGTGCAAAATATTTGTACATTACTGACTGAATACCTAATGCAGGGCCATGAAGAATGGCACTGCTGGTTCTTCCTACGGTGGCTCTTCCTCAATGGAGGCGAACACTTGATGGACGGCAGTGGCGGCGATCCTTTGAAGGAAAACGATGGAGGCGCTTCTTGTTAATAGAGATCTGTTGTTATGTTGATGCTATCGAGTCTTAGCAAAGAATAGTGGAGGAAGAAAATGATAGGAAATGAATCAGATCAAGGATTTATTTCCCTGATATTCGGACCCCCACGCTCACTTAGTTATTACAGGTATAGTAATTGAGTGTTAGCCACATGGACATCCCAGCGTTGAAATAGAAATGTTGTTTTCCAAGATCTTCGTAACGAAGAGACCAACAGGTTTATGGCTTGCATGTCCCACATCACCGCGATGGTGAAATAAGTGAGGTAACAAAGTGACCCGTCCCAAGTCCCAGCTCCCCTGAATTTGTCTAATCATCAACCGGCGGGACTTTGACCGTCCGATTTGAACGCGATGGTAGTGTTGCAAGCGTTTTGTTTCGCATCGCTTGCAGTGAATTAGTATGCCATAATTTTTTTCCAGGACCCAAAGCCTCGTTGAGTAAACAGGCATGGATATGATGAAGAAGACACGGGTAGCAAAATGCAAGTTGCCGAAACCCTCGGCCCGTCATGCGGTCTTGTCAAAACTGACGTGAACACACAGACGCGCACAAACAGTATAAACGAAAAGGTGCGTGCGCTGGAACAAACACGAGGAGCTGGTTTTACAAATCAACCAGATGAAAGAAAAGCTCACCGCAATTTGGGACACGTTTGGCGAGGTATGTGGCATGGTGATCTCTAAATCGGCTGAAAATCTAGATACCTTCGTTTAGAGCCAAGCCCTTTGGCTATTGCCTCGAATGCAAAGAGAGTTCTCAATTTGGCCACCACTTAGCGCGGTTTGGATTTTGTCCTATACCAACGAGTAAGGACGAACATGACGCGCAAACGATATTTTTTTGCTTGGAGTCCAATGCACTAAAGACTTGAGATGGGACCCCAATCGTGTTGCGACGACCCCAAAAAGCTGAGGGGAAATGATATATCACATCGTCTTGGGCCACCTATCGTCGTCACCCCTCATGTTGCAGCTCGGCCATATCTGAAGGGATCCTTTTGTTCAACGTCGACAGAGAAATACAATCAAGCAAAGTCATGATCCATGAAAACTTTGACCTCGAGGCGAAGCTGCTAGCACGCAACTGGTCCCTAACGGCAGTGAGCGGAGCAGTGCTTCTGGGCAGGATCTACTCGCGGCTATGGAAGCAACGGCTGGCGCTGTGGTGGGATGACTGGATCATCGTCGTGACGTGGCTACTCTTGCTCATCACGTCCATATATTCCATATTTCAGCTGCGCGGCTCCGGAGTGCCCAGCTCTGATCTCACGGCACAGGAAAGGACAGACTTTATGTTTTGGACCCAGCTCGTTGCCACAATCGCCGTCATCACCAGCGCATCGGCCAAGACGGGCTTCTGCGCGACGCTCATCCGCGCCGCCACCACACCGCAGCCGCATCTGCCGAGTCAGATGAGGAACAGTGGTTTCTGGAGCCAAAGCAGCGCCGAGACGGCGAGGCCGCAGCGGAGATGGAGGGATAGTATGGGAAACTGGCAGTGGGGGATGAACTGGCCAATGGGAGAGAGCAAAGAAAAGAACAACAAGAACAAGGAGAAGAAAGAATCTGAGCCCAAGCGGCGGGATAGCTCAGGGAACTGGCAGTGGCCAAAAAAAGTCAAACCTCAACGGCAAGAACCATCACCTGAATCTGCAACCGCAGTAGAGTCTATCAGAGGGTGGCGAGATTCTGCCGGTAACTGGCAATGGGGAATGAGAATGGAGGAGAAGACGCGCCGTAAATGGCTACGGTGGACATTTTGGACCATCCTCGTCTCCGTAAATATCATCTCAACGCTAGCCGGCATTATGATATGGGCGCGCTGCAATCCCACTGCGAAGACGTATCGACCAGACGTTCCCGGGCAATGTTTCAGCTACACTACGACCACGGCCATCTTCGCCACCAATAACGCCTTCTCGGGGGCCATGGATCTTGTCCTCACCTTGCTTCCCTTGTTCATCCTCCGGGGCAAAGGTCTAACTCGAGGACAGAAGCTAGGGGTGTTTGTTTGTGTTTTACTGGGAAGCCTGTACGAAAACTCTTCGTCCTCCGCCCCGAGCATCCCCTCTACAACGTTACATGCAGCTTTGCCTGACCTGACCTAACCTAACCTGCTCTTTTAGTACTGCCGCCGCTGCCTTTGTCAAAGCTGCGGAAACACACCTGACTGTGGACAGCGACCCGATGAGTGAGCTTCTTCTCCTTCTCTGCACACGTAGCTAACGGCCTGACTAACTCACAAAAACAACTAGTAACCGGCACGAGCTACCTGATCTGGGGCGCCGTCGAATCGCACGTCCTCGTCATCGCAGCCTCAATACCCTCACTCAATTACCTCATCTGGCCGTCACGAGACGACGACGACTGCACCATCGTGCCGTCGGCACAGACGTGGCGCATCCCAACGCCAGAGGGCCTGCGCGACGCTATGGATCGGCCCATGACCACAGCCGACCTGCAATCGCCAAAGGGGAACAGGACGGTCCGCTGGGACGAGGACGTGAATTCGAACGAGGCGGACATGGTGCGCATTTACCCGAAGGATGTGCAGATGGACGCCGGACGCATGAGCGAGGCTCCGTTACCTCCGTTGAGTGTGATAGCGAGACCGAGACCGAAGTCATCCGGAGCACTGGTACGGGCTCCGCCGGTGCCTGTCAAGGATGCGCGCAGGGAGCAGAGATCCAGGTCGATGATTTCAGGAAGTTCGGCCAACGCCATGTTCATCTGAGTTTCCTTTGTCCCTTGTGTTTTGATAGTCTTGTCTCTCTTTGGCGAGGGACAATGGCGGTTTCTTTTGGTGAGTGGGTTCATGAGCAACTTTTGATATGTTGCCCGCGTGCTTGGAGATCTGAGATAAGTCTTCCTGAGTGTAATTATAATTCGCCATTATTTCTGACTCTAGTACAATCGCCGCAGTAATGTATTTCTGTCTTGTTGTTTCGGGAACGTAATTGTTACTTGACCTTTTTAATATATGTACTTTTTTTATATTTTTTTTTATATCTTTATTTTATTTATTTATTTATTTATTTATTTTTTTAAAAAAAGAAGAAAAAAGAAAAAAAAGAAAACATGCGGGTGAAGGTTATTCGGTTGCAATGAAAATGATAAGCAACCATGTGGTAGGTAGCCAGGGTGCAAGCACAAAAGCGGTCGGGCTTGCTGTATCACACCCGTCCCAAGTTAACTATCTGGGATAGAGGACTGACTTTTTCTGTACATCGCTTCTATTCCTGATATTCTAATTGGATTTTGGAGGAAAATGTATTTATTTGGTCGATGTTCGTAGAATAAGAAGAAAAAAAAAGCTCACCAAGAACCGCAGTTCCTCGGTGACCATCGGGCTTAGCTCCCGCAAAAAAGCGGACCTTTCGGCAGTTCAAAAGCTATTGACGTCACCTCTAGCCGCTGTAAAAAATCCGTCTGCTGAGTAGACACGTTACCTACATAGCTTGAGCACAAAACAAAAGTCTGCTTTCGACTTCCATGGTTGTTTCTCCACCCCATGAACTTCAGAATCTTGGTAGTCTGGACCAATTCTCTTACGGCTTACTTGCATGTATGGTATTCAGTGGTACGTATAACAAAATATCAGCCCATCAACTGGCTCTCTGGTGGTTGCTTTTCAATCTCCACTGCCATGGCAACTGTCACCCGACAAAATCCTCCCCCCCCCCCCCCCCCCCCCCCAGAAACTCACACAGAACTGCCCCGCAGTGATCCACAGCATGGTGACCTCCATGAGTGGGGATCCATTACAGCGGAGGAGCTGCTGGCATCAAGGAATTATTCGGGACAGAATGAATGCACGAGACACGAGATTGATGCGGCATTTCAAACCCTCTCTGTGATTGCATCGAGTCAACCTGGTTCACTCCGATGTCGCCTCCCCGCCAAGTGACCCGATCACCGTGTCTTTGGGAAACGTGGAGTCATCCGTGAGGAGAACTAGCGGGCTGTCGGACTTTCTAGCCAGTGATCGCCGAGACGGAGCCTATCGAGAAGGTTACTGAGGAGAAGCTCATATTATATTGACTTGGCTCCCCGCAGGAAACTTGCACAAGCCATGCGCGTAAATGCATCGTCACTGAGCTCCAAGCAGCAACATCAACAGACTCGCTCAAAAACCACACTCAGTAACAGCAAGAATCGACCATGGCTGGCCTTACAAGGCTAAGAGGCTTCAATGTTGCCAACCATCTGGAGAAGCGCAAGCTTCTCATGGCCGTCAACTCCATGGCAGCGCTGTCCATCTTCTTCTTTGGATATGACCAGGGCATCATGTTAGTTTGACTTTTGCCATTCGGTATTTTATTTGGAGAGCAAAACAAAGCTGACATGAGGTTTTGTCAGGGGTGGGATAAGTAAGTGCAAAAAAGCTCAGTCTCTGCAGGCGAATCGTAGATCCAGCGTCTGTCTATGCCAAAAAAAAAATACTGACTCGACGCTCACGCCTGTTTAGACAACGCCAAGCACTACATCGATCTCATGGGCTTCGGATATGTTGACCCTGTCACAAAGGAGCCCGTTATAACCGATAGCTTGCTCCAGGGTGGTATCGTGTCCGTATATTATCTGGGAACACTATGCGGGTGCTTACTTGGAGGCTGGGTAGGTGACAAGGTTGGACGGATCAGAACGATTGCCTTTGGTGCCATCTGGGCAATCTTTGGTGCATGCTTACAAACATCGGCCATGAACGCCAGTTGGATGATTTGCTGTATGTTGACCATTGTGTCCTTCAAGTCCTTCCCCGTTCCGGATTCTTCTCCAAGCTGCAAATCTGACCCCTGTATTCTGCAATACGCCACCAGCTCGCTTCATTAACGGCATTGGAACCGGCATCCTCAACGCAATCGTCCCCGTCTGGGCCACCGAGACAGCCGAGCACACTTCCCGCGGACAGTTCATCGCCATTGAGTTCACTCTTAATATCTTTGGCGTCGTTGTCGCCTATTGGCTCAGCTTTGGTCTGTCCTTCGTAGACAACGGCGAATCAGCGATCCGGTGGCGCTTCCCCATCGCATTCCAGATCATCCCACTGCTACTCCTTTTGTCGGCCATTTGGTTCTTCCCCGAATCACCGCGCTGGCTGGCCAAGGTCGACCGCGATGATGAAGCACTCTTCATCCTGCAGAGGCTACGTGGCGACGAGGGCGGCCGCGCCGAGGCCGAGTACCACGACATCAAAAACGTGGTCGCGCTCGAGGCCCGCGAGTCGACCCAAAACTCGTACTTTCACATGCTGTTCGGCATTGGGTCCGGTGAGCTGCACACGGGCAGGCGAGTGCAGCTCGTCATCTGGCTGCAAATCATGCAGGAGTGGGTAGGCATCGCGGGCGTGACGGTCTACGCTCCAACCATTTTCCGCATTGCTGGCTTCGACACAGAAAAGTCGCAGTGGATCAGCGGGCTCAACAACATCTTCTACATGTTTGCTACTCTAGTCTGCGTCTTCACGCTCGATAGAATCGGCCGGCGGTGGACTCTGTACTGGGGCGCCGTTGGACAGGGTATCTCCATGTTCCTGGCTGCCGCCTTTTCGAGACTCGGTATCGACGCGAGAGCCGCCGGTAATAGCGGCCAGGCGGACTCGTTTGGAGCCGCGGCAGCTTCCTTTGTGTTTATTTTCACAAGCGTGAGTAGAACCCCCGTCTCCTGAAAGTCACCAACTATCGGACTGAGTTTCTGTGATGATCTTCATTAATACGGTAATTAACAGGTCTTCGGCGCCACCTGGTAAACCCAGCCCAGAAACCCTTTGATGGTTGGATGTCGGATCGCCGCATCACAACATACATATAATGTTGTCTACTAACCTGCGCCAGGCTCACGGTACCCTGGTTGTACCCTGCAGAAATATTTCCCCTCCAAGTTCGAGCCAAAGGAAATGCTTGGGGTGTCGTTGGATGGTCGATTGGGAATGTAAGTGCTGCGACGCGATATGTGATGTGCTTGACAGAAACGCATGCAATCTGCTAATATTAAACTACGATTGGTATTACTAGGGTTGGTTGACGCTACTGTGTCCCGTCATGTTCAAAGCCATTGGCGAGAATACGCTACATATTTTCGGTGCCTGCAATGTATTGGCGATTCCCATGGTCTGGGCCCTGTATCCAGAGAGCAACCAGCGCACGCTGGAGGAGATGGATCTGCTGTTCGCTGCGCCCACGCCTTGGGTCTGGGATGCTGAGAAGACCTTTGCAAGACTGCAGGCTGAGAGGCCCGAGCTGGTGGCAGCTGCAAAGCACGGCCAGAAAATTATCGATGCAGAGGGAGTAGTTGGCCAAGGATCGTCGTCGACGGACCCGATAGCCAGCCCTACCGGCACACGTTAAAGGGGTTCAGGATTCCTGGGCGGCTGGCCGTGGGAACTTGCGTCAAACTGGGAGAGCGAACCGTCAGGCAACAGCCGCTTGAGTAAGATTCTGCAGTGGCTCGCTAAGGATACGTCCAAAACCTCGTCGAATTTTGCTCCCAACTGTCAAGACTCACTACCTTCTCGGCCTTACCGGCAAGCAGATTAATAATCGGCTAACAGCAGAAGCCATCACGCGTAGGTACTTCTGAGTATAGGATGAAGCATTGATAAAAGGGCTAAAGTACATATGCAAGGGACAAATGCGACAACGGCATAATCAGGGACAGGAAGTTAATTTCTAACCTATTACACGTTATGGCCAGTCTCACCACCTTTGATGAGGTTTGAGCTTGAGCGAATCTCTCCTAAGAGGCCAACCGCCGTCTTACACGAATATTTTAAAGACAAATCCTCAAAGTATTCTTTACAACGTCTCAGTGCTCTAACAGTGCTTTTCCATCACCCGCCCAAGAATCTGATCTTCTGGAAAGTTTCTCCAATCAACATCATTCTTTCTGCCACAAAACTACAAACAGCACAATAGACCCATCAATCCTTGAAAACCAGTCTCAAGACCTAAGACTATTGTAGTCTCTCCTTTCGTAGCATTTTCGTCATCAAAGATGAAGACGCTCAAAGAGGCTACCGCGTGCTTCGCCACCGTCCAGTATGTAATAGGAATCGCTGGTGAGGCCGCCAAGCAGGTGGGTGTGGACGTTGAGAAGGCTCCCGGGGATGCGCTCAATGATCAGGTCAAGCAATGCATGGACAGTAACGCCTCAAACGACCCGTCGGGAAGCGGTACTTCGGCTGAGACCAACCGGAACCCTGCCACAAACAGCCCTGCTGTTATGGCTGCAGGTATTCACTCGGTTGTGTCACTGGGCCTGGGAGCTGTCGCTGCTGTCTTTACAGTCGTTTCGTTCTGTAAATGATCAGGTAAGACCGGAGCCTGACCTTGGACGATATATAGACGAGCCTGGGTTGGGAGATAACAGGATAAAGATACAGAGGATAATTAACGGCGATCAGTGCGGAGTCAGCCCAGAGAACTCATGCAAATCCTCGTCATTATTTCGTTTGAGTATGTTAACGGATTGCTTATCTCTAGACCCGTTGCAGCATCGTTTTCTGCTAGACCTTGTCTGCAATGGCTTATAGTAAATTCGATGTTGAATGCTCACGTTAGCATACGAAATTGCTGATTACTAGGCTAAGCCCTCGATTAGGACAACAACGTTACACTGCACGTTGGTTGGCTATGTGGACCCTGATAATAATATTGCTTGCATGCTCAGTCCCAAGGTTTCTGGCCAAGGGCGCCGTTGTGCACCAACCAACCATCCAGGTGAGCTAACAGTGATTTTTTAGATCTCGTTCCTAGCCCGTTAGCGTTAGGGACCAAAACCTGGTGGATTGTTGTGCATGCGTTATTACCTCCACAGCACTCCACAGGTGAGACTTGGCAGCGTCTTTCTCTTGGCGAGATCCTCATCTTGTCGACAATTGTTTTCCATATTTAAAGAAAGCATAGCAAAAAGCCCCCATTTAAGGCAGGTAGGAAATGTACTTAGCAGCTGACTGTTATCTTTGACAGGGGCGGAGCTACCAGGTCGAAGATCTCAGTGTTTCCCACTCCAACTCACAAAAAATCATTTCCCCTTCACTTTACATAAAAGAGAGATCAATCCGACTTTCATTTCGGACATTTTAGCCACCATCAATTCCTGCTCTTCTTCTCCCCTCAGACGCATCATCACCACAAAGCTAGATCGGCACCCACTTTCGACCTTGGTCAACATGCACGACACCGTCGTAGAGACTGACTTCCTCGTGGTGGGATCCGGGCCAGCTGGAGCTGCGCTCGGCTGCTTTCTTGGTCAAAATGGTAATTATCACACTGTTGTCCATACACCGCACGACTCTCGAGACGACCAGCCTGCTAATACCAGAGTGCTCCATATGGCTAGGTGTCAAGGCCATCGTCATATCGAGCTCTGCAGGAACGGCAGAGACGCCGCGAGCACACATTGTCAACCCATTTGCCCTTGGTCAGTTTGACCCAAGCTCACCGGCATCCTTGCGTATTCTGGATATCTACTAACCCAAACATGGCGTGAGTATGAGAAGAGTGTCTTCGCGATCTCGGTCTGGAACAAGATGCAGTGGCCCACAGCACCCGTGGAAAAGCCATGTCGTCGATGCGCTGGTGTCGTAGTATGACCGGTGAGGAATACGGCAAAGTCCACGCCTGGGGTGGTTCTCCCAAGACTGCCGTGAGCTTCCTCTCCCTTCATATAGTCGCTGAACCCACTCTTGCGTAAAATTATTCCATACCAAGCTAACAAACCTGCTTTCTATATCAACAGCACGACGTGAGAATTGCCTCCCCTTGCGAGTTCATAGACTTTCCGCAGTATTGGATGGAGCCGCTGCTCGTCCGGTACGCAACCCACAACGGGGTTGACATGCGCTTCAAGACGGAGCTTGTCAGTGTTGACCGCGAGAAGGACTCGGGCGCCATACTATGCACGCTCAAAGACCTCGTAACGCAACAGACGTACCTCGTGCGTGCAGGATATCTCTTTGGAGCCGATGGGGCGCGCAGCACCGTGGCGCGCTCGGAGGCGGCCGACTTTTCGTTCGACAGCAAGCCCTCCAAGGGTGTTGCGTGCAACATCCTACTCAAGGCTGACCTTTCGCACATCATGCACACGCCCGAGCGATTCGCCGGCCTAAACTGGCTCATGCAGCCGGATCTCAAAACACGGTTCGGTATCGCCCCCACGCTGCGCATGGTCCGGCCCTGGCACACATGGCTCATGGTCGCCTTCGCGCCAGGCGCCAAGACGGACCCGTTCCAGGACCTGACCCCGACCAGCCCTCAGCTGCTCGAGTACCTACGCCTGAGCATTGGAGACCCGGATGTCGACATCGAGGTGCTCAAGGTGGACCCGTGGGTGGTTCGGGAGTCGGTGGCCGTCAACTATGGCTGCGGGCACAAAAAACAAGACGAAAACACCACCAATGACGGCAACAACAAAGATGGCCCCCTTGACATTTTCATCCTCGGCGACGCGGCCCACCGCCACCCGCCATCTTACGGGCTGGGAAGCAACACATGCATTCAGGACGCTTACAACCTGGGCTGGAAAGCCGCGTTTGTGCGCCGGGGCCTGGCGGGCCCGTCTCTCCTCAAGAGCTACAGCGCGGAGCGGCAGCCGGTCGGTGCAGAACTTGTCCGCATCTCAAACGAGGGCATGCTCTCGCACATCGGCGTGTGGCAGCAACTTGGCATGATGGCAGCCACAGCCGAGGAAGGACTGCGGCAGGTCCGGGAGCTGAGCGAGGCGAGCGCCGCGGGTGCGGAGCGCAGGGCCAAGCTTGATGCAGCACTCGAGGGTATGCGCAAGGAGTGCGAGAGTCTGGGGCTGACAATGAATCAGTGGTACGAGTCCGGAGCCGTCTACCTGGATGACGAGACGACGACGCGACCAGAGCTCAGGGGCGACCCGGTGGTCGAGATCCAAATCAGTACCTACCCGGGTAGCAGACTTCCACACGCGTGGCTCAAGGTGCCGAAGCGCGCAAATGAGGTCTCGACCCAAGATCTCGCGGGCGGAGGGTCGTTTTGTCTACTAATAAGCCACGGCGGGGAGGGTTGGCGCAGAGCAGCGGATGCAATCGCCGCGGAGACGGGAATTCCAATCAAGACATTCAGCATTGGATTTGGGCTGGACTACGATGACGTCTACCGTGAATGGGCCGCGCGGCGCGAGGTAGGCGAGGACGGCTGCGTGCTCATTCGACCAGACCGTTTCGTGGCGTGGAGGGCTACGGGGGCGGTCGCCGACTGCAAGGCCAAGCTTGGCGCCGTCCTGGACCGGATCCTGTCGAGGGAGGAGCTAGAGGGTGTAAAGGGCGAGAGGGTTTTGCGTGCATGAGGAGAGTGCTGTTGCTGGTACTTTGGCGTACTAACCTACTTGGGTAGATGTTTATCTGCCTATACACAGACAAGGGTTGACATGAAGCTACGTTGATTCTGACGTGTCATTGCGTTTTTAAGTAGCAGACTAGACTCTAACTAGAGTCCATTTTTCTACATTAACAATGATCAATTTCCGACCACCACGGAAATAACTTTGTAGACTGGTCTAACGGTATCCTACGGATCCTTTCGATCTTGACTGATGATTGGCTCCACAAATTGGCGAGAATGGCGATCGAATTAGGGCGGATCAATCGGGCAGGGCCACTGGCTCTTGCTGCCTGGCCAGGGCTGACTGTCAATCCAATTGCATTTGTTGCAGGCTATATTAACCCAAGTCACTGGCATTAGTCAGTAACGGGGGCTTCCGTTTTTGACGGTGTTTTTGGTGCAACAGCATTTACACCACGGAGAGTGCCCGTAAGACGGCTGACAGTAATACGGCATAATATTCCCTCACGATCGCATTTTCGTTCGCCATTCGGCCCTATGCACCACAACGCGACGGCAGCGTGGTGAATAGGAAATGATGATAATTTGTAGTAGACTATAATTAAAGTAGGTACGTGTTCAAGGATTACAACCCATGTAAGGAGTAGGCAGGCAGAACGGTGTTCGGTGTCAAGTTGTGTCACAGTGCATGCAACTAAAGCGTTCGCACCTGGTTAAAAGACCGACCTCCGAATGGGCGGAACTATGGCCTGACGAATTCCGAGACCGTTGACAGTGACGAAATAAACAATAATGCCACACAAGCCCAAAATTAATCATCATAGAACTCGAATTTGCCGAAGTCACTCGGCCGAACCGCTCGGTGCTTGTGCGATGCGACGGCCTTTGTACTTACTCGTACGACTTATTTGCTGACACCTTTAAAATAAGTCGCAAGAATATATAATTGTTATATTGTCCCCGCCAAGCTACCGTATTTCCGCAAACTATTCATTCCATCTTCCCCCAACAGACGTCTAGAAATCACCGTAAAAACAAAGTTTAAAGTTAACCCTAACCCGTAACCTTACATTTATACTCCACCTACCTACCTTCGACAACAATAGTCTTTGTCGTCCGATACAAGACAACCACCAGCATGGCACCCCTCAAAGTCCTCATCATAGGGGCTGGTGTCGGCGGCCCGGCTCTAGCCTTCTGGCTTGGCAAGGCGGGCCACGACGTGACCGTCCTGGAGCGCTTCCCCCAACTCCGCGCCAACGGCCAGCAGATCGACCTCCGCGGTCAGGGCCTTACAGTTACGCGCCGCATGGGCCTGCTAGACATTGTCCGCGGCAAGCGCGTCGAGGAACAAGGCGTCATGTTTGTCAATAGCAAGGGTAGCAACAAGGCCTTTTTCGCCATCAACGACACTGGCAAGGGTCAGCAGGCCTTCACCTCCGAGTACGAAATCATGCGCGGTGATCTGGTTCGCATCCTGCACGATGCCTCCCTCGAGAGTGGTAACGTCAAGTATGTCTTTGGCACCACCGTTGCCTCCTTAGTCCAAGACGACTCGGACGCCAAGAGCTCCGATGGCTCCAAGGTCCGTGTCACCTTCTCCGACGGCCGTGAGGAGGAGTACGACCTCGTTGTCGGGGCAGACGGCCAGGGTTCCCGCACACGCCGTCAACTCCTCGGCCTAGCCACCGGCCAGCGCGACCCGACTTCCAAGTTCCTCGGCTTGTATGCCGGCTTCTACTCTCTTCCGCAAGACGGCACCCGCGAAAAAGTCGCCACCGCCTACCACGCCCCGGGAGGCTTGCTGACGTTGACGCGTGTCGACAACCCCAAGACGTTCCAGGTCTACCAAATGCTCCGGGCCGAGCATCCGCTCGCCCGCGATTTTGGCATCGCCCTTGCCAAACGCGACGTTGCTGCGCAAAAGGAAATCATGGCCGAGGCCTTCCGGGGCTGTGGCTGGGAGTGTGAGAAGTTGACGCACGACTTGCTCCACGAAAAGCAAGCCGAAGACTTTTACGCCACTGACGTCGCCAGTATCGTCAGCCCAATCTGGAGCAAGGGCCGCGTTGTGCTGCTGGGTGACGCCGGCTACAGCTCTGCCACCTTTTCCGGCTTCGGCACCTCCATGGCCCTGATAGGGGCGTACGTGCTCGCCGGTGAGATCAACAACAACACAACTTACGCCCAGGGTCGGCCAAGAAAGTCGCTCGCAGATGGCGATGTCGACCTGCTCAAGGCGCTGCGTGGTTACGAGGGCATTCTCCGGCCGTTCGCGACAAATCTGCAGAAATCAATTCCCAGCTGGATTTGGATGGTTGCAATTCCTAGGCCAGCCTGGGGGGTCTGGCTTTTCAGATTTATCGTGGGCATGGTGACTCTGCTGAGGATCGACAAGCTCGCACAACGTTTCGGCTCGGACGACAGACAGGCCTGGGTCGTTCCCGAATATCCGGATCTGGATGCCCTGGTCAAGTCATGAGCCGCCATCTCTTTGCTGATTTGTGTTTTTCTTCTTCTTCTTCTTCTTCTTCTTCTTCTTCTTCTTCTTCTTCTTCTTCTTCTTCTTCTTCTTCTTCTTCTTCTTCTTCTTCTTCTTCTTCTTCTTCTGGTATTCTGGTATTCTGCTGTTTGTTCTTTTGCCGATGCGACTGCTGTTTGTTGGATGTAAGACGAAACGCCTCCTTTCCTCTTCCCCCTTTAGCGACGAATAAAGTACAGAGAACTTCAAATGAGGCCATTTCCCACTCAATAAAGCTCAAACCTCTTCTTTATAAATACAAGCCTTAATATCTTCAAAGTGATCTTTTGAGTAGATTGTTCTGTTAGCCAAAATTACTCATTTCATCAGGTCTCTTCCCTTCAGAAGTCTGAGGAAACAGTTTCGGTCGGGATTCGCGTCCAGCCATATTCTAGACCTTCTCGGCCGCCACGTGCCGTCTCCCTGACCCCCTATCATATTGTGGCTCATAGCCCGGCACATCCCATGTCGGCCTATACCTTGTCACCTGCTGCCCTGCACCAAAATTATTATAAGCCTCCCAAGGAGCAGATCCTTGTCCCCCCGTCCCCGCTGCCCTTCTCGGATTGGCATCAAAGTCGTCGAGTCCCCCACCCTGGCCTGGTCGTCTGGATTTGCGCACCAGCACGGCAGCCACAAGAGCCGCGATTAAGACCACCACGATAATGATCCCAACAACTGCTCCAGTCGGGGGTCCGTCAGCGGGGCTCCCTCGGCTCATGCCCGCTGGGAGGGCGGTAGAGTTAGTACTGCTCGTCTCCCGGAGTGAAGCGACGAAAGTTGCCCAGGACGGCGGGAAGTTGGATGAAGAACGCGGAGGTATTGCTGGCGGGATGGGCCAGATTAGTGCCGGCTGATCCGTCGATTTTGTAGGCCGGGACGGTATAGATGGCACTGTAACAGTGGCAATTATGCCCATGGTGTCTGTGGTCCCTGATCGATTTACGGGGTTTGCTTTGAAGGGACAGCTTGGTGCTATTGTTGCCGCCGCAATGTTGGGGTATTCTTTGTCTTTTTGTTCTCGCTTGTGAACTATGGCCCTTTTTTGTGTCTCGTCCAAAGAGCGTATATTGTTCTATCGGAAAAGGATCAGTCAAAGGCCAGATTCCAGCAGGAATAGTAAGAAGTTCTTAACCTACATCGATTGTTTTTCAGGGACCGGGCCACAAAATCTGCATCGATTCATCATGAGAGCAGGGTCAAGTAGATAATACCAAGCTTCTGAAGAGCGTACAGCTAGTCACACATGTCGACGCTGGGGTAGGTCTTAACTTTTTACCTGGGAAAGAATCGGTCCCACCGCTCTCCTTGACGACAAATTAAGCCAGCCACTCATGTCTGGAACAAGGCAGGAGACTATGGAAGAAAGAATAGCAATGGGGAAAAAAAAGGACCTTGGGCTGATTGTTGGGACATCTCAAAGCACATGTGGAGAAAAGAAGCGCATGGTGAAAAACCAAGAATGACCCAACAACCCCATACGAAGCATGGAGAAGGTCAAAATTTGCCATTACACAATCGCGTACGTTTGCTGCCAAAGTTGCACTCTTTGGCGCTAAGATGAGATGATGTCGTTGATAAATCCCTGCCATATTGTGGGCTCTACATGAGTCCATCGTGCGGATCGTTCATGGCAGGCCAGGATATGCTCCATTCTTTTGGGCGAAGAGAGGGAAAAAATAGTATGACAGTACCCAGCAGAGCCCCTTAAGCCCCGCCCCCTTTCAGACCCGTAACTATGGCCCATGTTTCTTGTTGATTGAAACGACCACACCACCGTCGGCAGTCCCTTACCGGCGTGGTTGCATGGTGTTTCCAAGCCGTCTATCCGAGAAGGCAGAGCTCTCTACGTCGTGATCTTAGTGGATGCCATCTTTGTCGATGGATAAGATTCCACCATCTTGGCACCTGGGAACCAATTATGAAGCAACGTCGCTTGGTCTAGCTACAATGGTTATAGGCCAACGTCCGTTAAGGACAATAAAGGCCCGTTTGTGTCGTTTGTGTCGTTTGAGCGGCTTTTTTGTTGAAACGCAAGCCAGAACTAGTTCATGAAAAGAGCGACCTACACAGCTCAAACCGAGGCGTGCATTAGCTAGCGTCAAAACTAGCCATAGAACTAGCCGAGTGTGAAAAATGCAGTTGTGCAGAGTAGGCGAGAGATCTAAGTGGAGAATTGTGGATGCAGTTATGATAAGAAAAAAAAAAAAAAAAAGCCCACACGCGATGATACTATACAGGCAGGTAGACAGTGTTGTATCTGTCCGCGTGAAATGCCACGAGTATTGAATCCTGAAATGACAGCATCTCGGGGTGAAGAGATATGGATTATATCTAAAATCGGCTTACGGAGCAGCAAAACAGATCGGATTTAGGCTATCTACCTATTCACTAATGAATTTTGATTCATTGTGGCCACGCTCCGGAGAGTCGTATCAAGGGTGACGGGAAGCCTCAGCCAAATCAACAAGAGCTCGACCTGCTGCTGTGCAACCTGCCTAATTTGACGTGCCGTGAAGCCACAGACTAAGCCACCTTTATAACCACAATCTAAGCAATTCAATGCAAGAACACAATCAATGAAATGAATCGGAACTCGGCCCGTAAGAGCCAGACACAGGTCCTACTTAAGTATTTATATACCCAGGTATCTAGCTCACCCCCACTCCTAAAAGGCAGGCCCCCGCGAGTATCCGTCCATGGTAACATACATGCGGCTCACAAATAGGTACGTATCTCAATGGGTAGATTATATTTTTCAATAGAACGGACGTCATATAAAACTGAGTGTACAACCCAGTCAGCCCTGGTGCAAAAGAAAGTCTCCATTACCTCGCTCGTTATATCCACCGCCTTTTGGGACATCAGCAAAGTGGCTGTGATGTTGAGGCTTTGCTTTGAGCTACAGTTTGAACACGCCGACCAATAAGACTGGTAATGACTTGGAAACTGGCGGCAGGCGCTCCCGTAGATCGACAATCAATTGTCCCATGATTATCATCGTGAGGCTAAAAAGTAGTCAAGGTGGCAGGAGCCTCGATGGCAAGATGGCAATATTTGGTCAAATTGAGGACTAATATGGTCTCCGTCCGGGGCTAGCTTGGGTACATGGAGTCGCGGAGGCAAATGTTCTCCAGGTGGAAGAGGGGGAACTACCTGATGACCCTTTTGGCCAAGACGGTATTTTCCAGATCGCCGTCTTGGGAGCTTGGAAGAAGCAGTCTTCTCAAAGCTTGGTTTGAATTTTTTTTGCGGGGAATCCGGGGCATAAGCTACCGTTGTTCCCTTTTGGGAAAATATCCATCAGGCTAAGCTCCGATACTATTGAAGCATGATCGACTTTGAATTGTAGTTTGTCAGTGACAGCAGAGTTTTGCTCAACAAATCATTGTTATCTCTCAACCAAATTCCTTTTGACATGAGATCGAAAAGATAGGTATTGTTGATCTGTTTGGCTCTGGAATTCATTGTACACAACCTTTCCAGCGGGATACAACTGAGGGTTTCCTGCATGGCTGCAATCAATCTCAGGCACCAAACTTTCCTTGGCGGCTATCTTTTTCGGATCTCATCTCCCACTTTGCATTTAACCGCTCCCCCCTCCTGCTTCTGTGCTGCTACCCTCCGCGACCGTTCGCCGGGCCGCTTAAAGCTCAAGCCACAGCCTTGAATCTGACCCCTAGACGTCATTTACACCTCTTGGCTCGAGGTAAGAAAACTCCGCCCATCAACAGTACCTATTGACCCTCTGGACGCGTTTGTCCCCGTTCGGCAGTGCAGGTTGAGTATCTCCGCTGACAAGCCCTTGGCGACCCTTTCCGTAGATGAAATTGATCTAGCTGACCCCAGAGTTCGTTTGGATCGACACGGAACAGGCACAAATGGGAAACAAGGACAGATCAAGTTCAACGGTACTTTGTGGAGAAACGAGCGCAGCTCCCCGATGGATCGACAAGCAGCCGACGGATTGCCACAATCTGAGCCGAACATCATTGCCTCCTCAGCTCTGTTCATACACCCGCACAGCCAGACCAGGTCGACACTTCAATATGTTGCACATCTCTGATTATACGTGCCTTTGCTAAGATCTGCTGCATCATGGCATTCCATCTCATGGCAGGAGAGGAGGGGGGGAGACCCTACCCCGTCATTCATGACCACTGACTGGCCCAAAGATCAACTCGGATTTGACAACGCGGACGTCAAAGACACAACTTGTGCAACAGCTGCCAAAATTAATTAGAATTTCTTGAGTGGGCCAAAAATTGCTTGGCTACCTCAGGAATCTCGGGACGTGGCACCTTGGGGATTTCGGCATCTAGTTCTCCGTATGCTTGTCTGGCAGATCCATACCTTCCCATCACCACATCCAACTTCGTATAAATCACCACGACCGCTCGCATCTATTCCAACCCTGATTCTCTTTTACTTGTTCCCTTGGACGTGCCACAGCAAACCAAGCTCTGCAGCAGCTCAGTTCTGTCCGCGTACCTGCCTCTCATTTTAATCTTTGACATACCCAAGTCCAATCTTTCCCCGCAAGTCATCATGAAGCGCGCCCTTTGTGCCTCCCTCTCCCTGCTCGCGGCCGCCGTGGCCCAGCAGGTGGGAACCTCGGAGCAGGAGGTTCACCCAAAGATGACCTGGAAGAAGTGCAGCAGCGGCGGCTCGTGCTCAACCGTCAACGGCGAGGTGGTCATCGATGCCAACTGGCGATGGATCCACAACATTGGCGGCTACGAGAACTGCTACAGCGGCAACAAGTGGACCAGCGTATGCAGCACCAACGCTGACTGCGCCACCAAGTGCGCCATGGAGGGTGCCAAGTACTCGGAGACCTATGGCATCACCACGAGCGGCGACGCACTCACGCTCAAGTTTGTTCAGCAAAACGCCAGCGGCAAGAACGTCGGTTCCAGGATGTACCTGATGAACGGATCGGACAAGTACCAGATGTTCACCCTCAAGAACAACGAGTTTGCCTTTGACGTAGATTTGTCGACGGTCGAGTGCGGCATGAACAGTGCCCTGTACTTTGTCCCGATGAAAGAGGATGGTGTAAGTTATCTGGACGCCAGATCAAGGAAAGAACACCCTTCACAGCTGGTAACAGATTTTCTGATGACCATTTCTTTTATCTAGGGTCTCTCAACCGAGCCAAACAACAAGGCCGGAGCCAAGTACGGAACTGGTTACTGTGACGCCCAGTGTGCCCGCGACCTCAAGTTCGTCGGTGGCAAGGGCAACATCGAAGGCTGGAAGTCATCAGCCAGCGACTCCAGCGCCGGCATCGGCGCCCAGGGTGCATGCTGTGCCGAGATCGACATCTGGGAGTCCAACAAGAACGCCTTTGCCTTCACGCCGCACCCTTGCGAGAACAACCAGTACCACATCTGCACCGAGCCCAACTGCGGTGGCACCTTTGCTGATGACCGCTACGGTGGTGGCTGTGACGCCAACGGCTGCGACTACAACCCCTACCGCATGGGTAACCCGGACTTTTACGGCCCCGGCAAGACCATCGACACCACCAAGAAATTCACCGTCATCTCCCGCTTCGAGAACAACCGCAACTACCAGATCTTGATGCAGGACGGCGTGGCCCACCCCATCCCCGGCCCCAAGTTCGAGGGTCTCGATGGCGAGACGGGTGAGCTCAGCGAGGAATTCTGCACAAACCAGTTCACCGTCTTTGACGAGCGCAACCGCTTCAACGAGGTTGGAGGCTGGTCCCAGCTGAACGCCGCCTACGAGATCCCCATGGTGCTGGTCATGTCCATCTGGTCCGACGTAAGTGAAAAGAACTGGCCCCTATCTCAGAATGTGGTGTGTTTATGATATGGAAACAACCCGCTGACTTGATTCCCAACCTCAAAACAGCACTTTGCCAACATGCTCTGGCTCGACTCCACCTACCCTCCCGAGAAGGCTGGCCAGCCCGGCTCTGCCCGTGGTCCCTGCCCTGCCGACGGTGGCGACCCCAACGGTGTTGTCACTCAGTTCCCCAACGCGTGCGTGCCGCCTGTTTTCCATTTGCTTGCAAATTCTTGCAGAGTTATCACTAACATTAAATCCACGATTGAAGAAAGGTTGTCTGGTCAAACATCCGGTTTGGTCCCATTGGCAGCACCTACCAGATCTAAGAAAATGGCTATACGTCTTGTTTGTTTCCAATGTCGCCTGCTCTCCTTGGCTTCGTGCCCCAACTTCAATCCAAGCAGCGTCCAAGGCCTTTTATGGCGACAAACAGTGGCTGGTCGTCCAGAAATCATGTGCATACTCAACCGGTTGGAGAATGGTTTGTCTCGGAGGGTTTCTTGCTTGCAGATTGTATATATTCTTTTCATTGCCATTTTTTTTTCTTCTTTTGTCGCAAAATAAAAGACGACGTTGTTTTCTATCTGCCGCTCCTGACATTGAGGGTAAAGAAAAGAACAACTGATGCAGCCCAAACGGTGAAGCCACTTCCACCAAGCAACAGGCGACCGACTACGCCACCATCGTCATGCAGGCCAGCTGATTAAGAGGTTAGTTTGGTGGCGCCCGAACGGGCCCAGGGTTCTGGGACGTACTATGCATATTTTTCTTTCGTTAACGCCGTAAATGGAACTCAAATCCCAGTATCAAGTAGAGTGGCGAGAGCGTCTGCAGATGTGCGGAAGCAAGGGGCCCGTAGGTTGCACCCCATTCGTCGACCCAAGCTTGGCCTGGTCCCAAGATCCACCAATCACTCAGCATCTTTGGTGGCGTCGTCGTCTCCGGATAATCTTTGGATGGTGGGAAGTGTTCCCCCTCATCCTAGTGTGAAATGAGCGTTGGTAACATGGGGACTATTCTTTGTATTTATTCCTCTTCCAAACTAGTGCATAAAGATTTACTGTAAGCACTCAAGCTACCCCAAATAACATCAAGACTACTTACTGACAGGGCTGGCTATAGTATGGTTTTGGTTCAAACGGTCGGGCCTATAAACTTGGATGTCGTGCAGCGGCTTGGCCGGAGCCAAACTTTAAAATCACGGTTAGTGTAGCGAAATCCGGTCTTGGCTGCCTATGCAACCATTTTGTCCCGGCGTCCTTCTCCCGCATTGAAACAGGTAAAAAGTCTCTACCAAGCAACTAACGCGGCTAGGTAGGTATACAGCTGCACAGGTGTCACTGCTGCTCTTTGATGTGCGGGCACTTATTTTTTTATTTTTCTTTTCGCTGCTGAGGGCGAACCTGCCAGCTGCATGTGCTTATGACAGCCATCCTCACTAAAAGCCTAGGTGCAGTTGTTCAACCAAACCATATGCAAGGGTGAAGACCTGCTCAGTATTATAGGGATGACCTAGATATGTATCTTATGCTTGTCAATCCGTCATTGCACAATCATGTGCTTGCGCTACAAGCAAGTTTGGGGTCTTGGGGGCATAAAGCTGAGCATGCGTTTCTTTTCTGAACGAATAAATAAGACTATCGCAACCCTCCTCCTTCTGTCGACGTTGAATGCGTGGTGCTGGATAACAATTTGAAAAACCCATGTTTCAACGCCGTCATGGATTCAAAGTTCTTTGCAAGCACTGATGGGAAATCCCAAATACTATTTTTGGTCGCTTGTTTGCTGCCCGTAGTCGTGATACCCACGGTTGCCATACGGGTATATACGTCATGTCGAATCCTACGCTCCTGGAGGCCGGAGGAGAGTGAGTCTATATCCAAGGTCCTGGCTTGATAACCATTGCTAACTCGCTGGCTCTGCTGGCTGCAGCGTTGATAATTCTTGCCACAGTAAGCACTGGACGAGCCGATGTTTGACCGAGTCAGAAATATGAGAGCGTGAAATCAAAACAAACTGAGAAAGCAAAGCAAAAGAGCCTAACTAACAACACTGATAATTGCTACAAAGGTATCCGGCGTCGCAATGTCAACTGCACTTGCATTTTGTAAGTGTTTAAATCCCTTCAACAACCTGTGAAACTCCGTTTTAAAAGCTTGATAATAATGCGGCATAACAAATCGACAGTGGCAAAGAATGGATTGGGCGCACATACCGATACGGTCCCGCCGGAACAAACTCGCTTGATTCTCAAAATGACCCTGTGGCTTACGATTCCTACATTTAATCTGACAACAGCCCTGGCCAAGTCGTCAATCCTCGTCTACTTTCTCAAATTCACCATGTCCAAGCGGTGCATCGGCTTCATCTATGGCACCCTGGTCACTGTGGTGCTCTACTGTGTCATAGCCGCCGTCTCCATCATGGCCTGCGCCAACAAGGAATTCAACACGCCGGACAGGCACGCTGCCAACTTCATCTTTCTCGTCGCTGCATTTCTCAATACGGCAACAGATCTAGTCATTCTGCTGTTGCCCATGTGGCTGGTTAAACCATTACAAATGCCGCTGAGGAGGAAGTTGGCGGTC
Organism: Magnaporthales sp. P1609; assembly: GCA_003709005.1. NCBI lineage: Eukaryota > Fungi > Ascomycota > Sordariomycetes > Magnaporthales > Magnaporthales sp. P1609. The sequence goes on from PELF01000003.1 coordinate 399,508, forward strand.
GGGCTTATCCTTATGGCCGGAGGATTGTACGTATTTTCTTTTCTGTTTTTTTTTTTTCTTTTTTTTTCTTTTCCAGTGCTTCTCCTCTTGTTTGACCTTGCTCAATGCTTTATTACTTCCACGCCCAACCAAAACAATGATGGGGGTCTGACACACAGCAAATAGCGTCGTCGGTATTAGCGTTCAACGCGTTATGGTGGCCCTCAGTCTTCCCGGCACCGACGATATCATCTACGAGGGGGGATCCGCCGCCTTGTGGGGCTGCATAGAGATCTGGTCCGGTATTATGTGCGCCTGCATGCCGACGTTGAAACCCTTTATTAGTCACATCACGGGTCCCAAGAGGTCGCCACCGAGATACACACCTCCCCCACCGGAACAGCCAAGTCTCGATAAGAACCGGAGGATGAGTAGGCGACGGCGGTCTGGAGACCCATGGACCTTGTCCACCAGGTCGACCAGAGCCACCACAGTTGCATTAGAACAGCCGGAGGAGGCATGGCTTGCGAATAATCTAGGCAGAGAAATGGGCTCTGCGTGTAGCTGTACGGCGGAGAAGCGTGTCAGGAGACAGATCGAGCCGCATCAGATGTGTTGAGTCTACACTATATGTGAGGTCTAAAATTAAATCTGCTAACTTTGGGATAATGAGGTCTTGGGAGAGATCAAAGCTCTTGTGCACATAACGGGGAAATCTGCAATTCTGTTGAAGCTGGACAGCAGGTGAGAGTCTATAAAAATAGACGGAATTGATCTGAAGTTTGGTAACCAGCCATGCACTCATGGTCAAGGCGCATCCGAAATTTCAGCAGGGGAACCTTGTTACCGACAAGAGATATCGAAGAAGTTGGAAATGCCCCCAGCCCTGTAGAGTAAATCCCTGGGAACGACTTAATACGCAGACTAGCACAAACCCAGGAGACAACAAAGTCAAAGTCACCACGCGAAGGGGTTGAAGGAGATCATGAAAGAAGTCCAAAAAGAAAACCAAAAAATAAAACAAAATCCTTCAGTTGCATGACATGACAGCAACCAATTCCATCAAGAGCCAGTGTGGAAGTCCTTGCTACTTACTGTACGGACCAGGCAGAGATTTGGGTGTATGACAAAACATTCAAACGCCGCAAGTCAAACCCCGGGAAGACGTCAATTCCTAAAGCCAAGCATAACTGAAATCCCCGCACCGGTGTTCGACCCTTACCCACCCTATTACTTTTGCCGACATTTAGCACCGTGCCGAGCCGCTGAATACGTATTTGTGGTGCACAGTTTGCAGATCCCGACCTGGGAGGCCGTGGCTAGAACTAATCTTTGCAACTGGATCAGATCATTCGATATTTGTGGATATATGGGAAGCCCATTACCGATTTTACCCGATTAGATGTGAGCTAAGTTCGTGGAACAGCAACTTATATTGACTCACCGACACTAACTTTGCTGGGTTCCCGTTCTCATCGGTCATCTTTTACGCCACGGAAACGGGATTTGAAAAGCAGCTCTGGGCGCGCTGCATGGCGACGATCAGGGTAATACTGGGAGGCCTTGGTATGCGTGCAACCGCGAGAACCACCTGTTGCAGCCCTCACGAACGCTTCGGGGTTTGGTACACGCAAAATAACCGAAATACAAGCCTTCGAGTAGGGAGGCCAGACTTTACCAGTGACGGCTATGGGCTTGCATCTTGTCCCGAGACAAGTCCGAAAATGGCCTCATTGTCGATTTCTGCCACCAGTCAAATCGCTGGGGCAAAAAGCGCTACCGGAAGATGAAGATATAAAGGGGAGAGATTCCATACTTCATGGGGAGCTTGAATATTGCTGGTTTCCATCTCCAAAAGCATTACATCAGAGATTACCTTTATCATAGAGTCAAAATAAAAGTCTTATCGAGCTCGTCAAGATATCCAACATGCCTATCACCAAGTACAAGGCAGCTGCTGTCACTTCGGAGCCAGGAGTGAGTATCAGACTTAGGGCGTAGCCGATAAGGTGATTCATGCTGATATTCAGATCCCTTCCTAGTGGTTCGATCTCGAGGCTGGCGTCCAGAAAACAATCAATTTCATCAATGAGGCTGGTCAAGCAGGCGCCAAGCTTGTTGCTTTCCCCGAAGTCTGTGAGTTGCCATCAATTGTACAAGAGATCAAGCACATGTACATCAAGAAGAGATGTTGACGAGTCGAATAAAGGGATTCCTGGCTACCCATACTGGATGTGGAAGGTCAACTACCTACAGAGCCTTCCGATGCTCAAGGCCTACCGCGAGAACTCTTTGAAGGTCGACTCGGACGAGATGCGTCGGATCCGACTCGCGGCCCGCAACAACAACATCTACGTTTCACTGGGCTTCTCCGAAATTGATCACGCAACGCTGTATCTTGCACAGGTGCTGATTGGTCCGGATGGCGAGGTGCTCAACCACCGACGCAAGATCAAGCCAACGCACGTCGAAAAGCTCGTCTACGGTGATGGCTCTGGAGACAGCTTCATGCCCGTGACGCAGACCACACTCGGCCGCGTCGGGCAGCTCAACTGCTGGGAGAACATGAACCCGTTTCTCAAGTCGCTGAGTGTCGCATCCGGTGTGCAGGTTCACGTCGCAGCATGGCCCGTGTACCCTGGCGTCGAGCGGCAGGTTGCGCCAGACCCAGCCACCAATTATGCCGACACGGCTTCGGACCTGGTGACTCCCGCATTTGCCATCGAGACCGGAGCTTGGGTGCTGGCACCGTTCCAGCGGCTCAGCGTTGAGGGGCTCAAGAAGACTACCCCCGCCGGCGTCGAGCCCGAAACGGACCCGACACCGTACAACGGTCACGCTCGCATCTACCGTCCCGACGGCAGCCTGGCGGTGCCAAAGCCCGACAAAGACTTTGACGGTCTTATGTTTGTCGACATTGACCTGAACGAGACTCATCTAACCAAGGTCATTGCCGATTTCGCTGGCCATTACATGAGGTGAGTTGACGTAACCCTGATCCCAGCCCTAACCCTGCATGTGAAGCCAGTCAGTCGTCTTTGTTTCAGTCTAGACTAGGTCCCTGCTTATTAGTGCTGACATTCGGAACAAAACCAGGAGCGATCTCATTCGCCTACTCGTCGACACCCGGCGCAAAGAGCTCATTACCGAAGCGGATCCCAAGGGCGGGATCAAGTCTTATAGTACCAGGAGTCGATTGGGGCTTGACAAGGCTTTGGATGATGACGTTGAGGAGGACACGGAGCGCACTGTTTGAATGGATGAGCTGTGCTAAGGAGCGTGCCCCATTAAAACTCCTTCCTCACCTCTAGAACAGGCAGTTAATTGGTCAATCTCTACTCCGAAAAAGAAAAAAAAAGGGGAAAAAAAAAAAATTCCGCATACATGCTGCGACCAGTTTCCAGGTCTAGTCTAGAGCACAAGCATTCAAAGTAACTCTCACGCCATCGATCACGAATCTGCAATCGACAACAACAAATTCTTCGGACCTTCCCGTCTGGCGATGAACAATAACCACTGCACATCAAATTGCCAGTGGCGGTTTTCGACTCGTCCAGACCCTCAAATCAATCAACCAACTCAGCTGCGAGTCCCCCTGAAGCTCCACGCGTATCATGACTTTTTGCCAAGCGCCATTCATATTTGATGCCGCCCCGACCTGCCTGAACAGGCAAGTGGGATCTCCAAGCCCAGTGCCGCCAAGATGGCGATAACAGGCCAACTGCCGCTTTTCTCCACGATGCCGCCAGCCCCCTCCCGCTTCACCTGCCAATTTCCATCAGTTCACCCGAAGCTGTCGATGCCACATTCCAGAGCTAGTCAAGGATGCTGCGAAATCATTCGTGGGGCTTCCAGCGCCATTGCTAGGTTCAATGCGACATGCAACAACCATTCACTGAATGTTTGAGCTCGGGTCATAACCGAGAAAGTTTAGATTTTCCAAGGCGGGCGGGGGGGCCACTCGAATGTTCCCATCTTCAAAATATAAGATGTGGAGTGATCGCACTCTCCTTACAGAACTTTAGCCTCTGGTTCCCTCCCTCCCCAACCCGTCACCGTCGTTCACTCCCACAGACAGTCAGCCCAACATGAAGTCCTCAATGGTCTCTTTCTTCCTCTTCGCGCTCGGCCTGGCCAGCGCCGCCACCCTCGCGCCGCGGGAGCGTGGAGAGAAGGTAGACTACACGAATTTCAAGGGCCTGCGCGTGACTCTCGCCGAGCCCTCCCAGGAGCTCGAGGACAAGATCGCCGGTCTGGCTGCCCACATCCTCAACCCGGGCTCCCAGACCAGCCTCGACATTGTCGTTAGCCCCGGCAACGTCGATGCCGTCCGCGCACTTGTTAACTCCACCGAGATCGTCGTCGAGAACATGGGTGACGCACTTCTCGAGGAGGGCCCAATTGATGAACAAATGACCCTGTTTGACGATGGCACATCGACTGTCGCCGCTGTGCCTCCTGGTAAGCATTCGCCATTTTTATCAAGACCCATCTCCAGTCAGGCTCTCTATGAAAGACGGTACTTGATGTGAATCTAACCAAAGCGACAATATAGAGTCGTGGTTCACCGCCTACCACAGCTACAACGACCACCTCCAGTTCCTCCGTGACCTTCAGGGTGCCTTCCCCGGCCAGTCCGAGCTCGTCACGGCCGGAGCTTCCTCTGCCGGACGCTCCATCCAGGGTATCCACATCTGGGGTTCCGGCGGCAAGGGCTCCAAGCCGGCTGTGCTCTTCCACGGCACAGTCCACGCTCGCGAGTGGATCACCACCATGGTTCGTTGTCCCCCCTTTCATATTATTTGATCCTTTTGCGAAGCCAAGTTGCGTTTACACGATCAGTACTAACTTGACAATCTTTTGGCCAACTACAGACCACCGAGTACATGGCCTGGAACCTCCTGACCAAGTACTCGTCCGACGCGTCGATCCGTGCGCTCGTCGACAAGTTTGACTTTTACATCATGCCCATCGTGAACCCGGACGGTTTCCTGTACACGCAGACCAACGACCGCCTGTGGCGCAAGAACCGCCAGTCGCGCAGCGGCCAATCGTGCGTCGGCACCGACAACAACCGCAACTGGCCCTACGCCTGGGCCAAGACTGGCGGCGCCTCGACGAATCCCTGCGCCGAGACCTACAAGGGCCTTGCAGCTGGTGACACTCCCGAGAACAGGGGGCTAATCTCCCAGATCAGCACCCTGACTAGCGGAAACGGCATCAGGCTGTACATTGACTTCCACAGCTACGGACAGTGAGTTATTTTCCTTTTACTTTGAATTGACCATATCATACTTCTCTGTGACTCGGGAAACTGACTCAGTTCCTCCCAGATACATCCTCTGGCCCTACGGAGACGACTGTAGCCGCGTCGACCCCGCTGAGACCCGGTGGCAGTCGCTCGCCACCACCGCCCGCACCGCCATCAGCGCCGTCTCGGGCACCACCTACACCATCGGCAACTCATGCCGCGCCCTCTACATGACGACTGGCGACAGCACAGGCTACCTGGCCGGAACTGCTGGTGCCAACTACGCCTACACCTACGAGCTCCGCCCGGGCTCCGGCGGCGGCACTGGCGGCTTCGTGCTTCCCGCTGCCCAGATCCAGCCGACCGTCAGGGAGACCTTTGAGGGCGTCAAGGTTATGCTGCAGGGTGCTTGATTGCTTTTAGTATTTTGGTTGTTTGGAGTCTTGTGGGCCTTTGGATGGGCAAGGGACAGAACGGACGGTTGCTCCGAGATTGGCCCAGTGGTGTAACATGTGAGATATACTAGGGGTACATAGATGTGTTCGCGTATATAATTCGAAATTTTGGACCAAAATTGTGCCAAACAGAACACCAGTATCGGATTGTCATGTAATACCATGCCTACTAAGGGTCAAGTCTGCTCCAAGTTGCCTCGACTAGGTCTGAAGGTGGGATAAGCGTCGTATAAGGAGCAACAGTGGAACATCGGATCCAGTCATTGCACCTCGTTCAGACTAGACGACACCAGAAATCTTCTGAAATCTGTAACTAGACCGATTTCTTTTTTTTTACTTATCCTCCTCTTCGTCACCCTCAGATTCCCTGTTCCAGAAAATAGAAGCATCGTACTCGGGAAGCTTCTCAAACTTGCAATGCGCGTGGATCCTGCACAAAAGGACGGCCTCCTTTTTGGCTTGACGTTCCGAGACGCGGATTTTCCCATCCTCGCCCAGGGCTTTCTCCCAGGTAAAGGATTCGATCCTGGCGCCGCCGGCATCGCCCGTCGGCTTGACGTGCAGCACGTAAATCTCCGAGTGGGTCCAGCTCCGGAGGATGTGGACCGAGGTGACACCGTTCTCGTCCGGGCCCGTGGCGGCAATAATCCACTTGTCCTCCATCTCTTCGGGCGTGAAACCGAGCTTGAGCTGCTCAAAGTCGGCGGCGGTAATCTCCAGGCCCCACTGGGCCGTGCCGGATTCTACCATGGGCTTGGGGTCTTTGAATAGCACGGCAGCTGGTCGGTCCGGCACTGGGTTGTGGCGGGTTGTGCTACTGTATAAGCCGTGTACGTGACGCAGAAGAGATTCGTCCATTTTGCTTTATATGTATTTTTTTTTTCTTTGCAGTGTGACAGTTCGAGGTTTGGTGGATGAGGGTTGATCTAATAGTCTCGAACCATTTCTGTGAAGGGTTGCTTGTGCTCGACGATAAACGATCGGTAAGAATATGGCGGCGGGGTAGACACGCCTTTTAGGCACCGCCCTTTTTTAGGCACCCGCGTTGAGGCTCAGCTCGACGCTATACAACGCTTGCGTATGCATCCCCTCTTTTACTTGGCAGTCGATGCATCACTTTTTTATAGTTTGAAGTTTGACGAATGGGAGTATAATCCAATCACAACATTTGAATCTGCCAAAGCGCACCAACCAACAAATAAAAATAAACCCCTGTTGAAAAATAAAAATAAAAAAGTTAAATGATGATAATATATTCAAAAATATCTATTGTACGGCACCTTATGAAACCAAGACATTACAAAGAACTTTACAAGGTGCCACCGCATACCGCTACCTCTTTTCCATCATATTCACCTCGGCGAAATTACCAATGAGTTTGTCATTCTGTCATCGCCAATCTCGAATTGCTAACAACGGATAGAAGCCTTATGGAGTCCGAGCCCCGAGTAAGGGCTGTGTTTTGGGAAGCATAGCTGGGCTGGGTATGTCATGTCTCTTCTTCAGCCTTCATACCTCCTTTCAAGAGGGAATTATAGATGTGGAAACGACTGTATGTGAGTGAGCATATATGGAAATGAGACCGGCAAGTGCAGGTTATGTAATCTTAACCTAGTCTGCTGTAGGATATGTAGAGAAGAGACAGGTTGCTGGTACATTTGGACAACAGTGGCAAAGCTCGCGGCATTAGTATGTGAATACTTGACATTTTACTTAATGGAGCTTTGGCGAATATAGGGAAGCAAAATGACAAGTATCCTGAACTGCAGTTGAGCACTTGCTGGTTAGGTGAGGTAGATTCAAGTGGAACCCCAAAGTAAGACTTTTTTGGCCCGGCTAGACCTACAATTCCAAGAAATACAACAAAGGAAGACTCACATACGACGGTTGTTACAGGCTACATGCAAGAACTGTTCAGCTGTTGCATGCCACAGGAGACAGTTTCTTTGTCTTTGGCATGCCATTTGCTCACTATACAGGAGTTCGCAGGCAATCCTTTGTTGTGCTGTTTTAGCAATAGTCATAGACCTTACTCCTAGCCAAGCCAAAGGAATCTCTATTCTTCACCATCAGTCATGGCTAGAAGCTCAAAGCATAAGGCCACCTACAGTTCAAACTGTTCAACCGACTCAAAAACCTATCCTTACCTCACAAGACGAGCCTCTCCTCTCGCTAACATTTATCTCGACATAGTTCGCGTCGTTCATTTTGCAAGGCTGCAATATCTATCAATATTAGGAAAGCCTGTGATCCAGCAGGAGCTTGCCATCCGTACCGCCGTTTGGTACTGCTCCTCGTCAGCCCTACCCTAGAACCGGAAACCGATTGATCCCTCTGATACACTACGACAGCAACATGACTGCCCTCAAGCGACGACGTAGGCCATCAGTATCGTCAAATTGCGACAGCCGATCGAAGCGACACCAGCCAGGTGGCAACGCCATCCGGGAGAACAGAACCCTATGGTCTGCCGCAGACCAGTTTCAAGGGCTGCCCATCACGGACGTGCTGCAGCAGGAGCAACTCGGCCTACCACTTCAGGCCCCGCCCTCCCAAGAGCAACCTCGCACAAACAACAACACCCTCACCCCGTTTACCGCTCCCACATTGCCGCCTCAAACCACACCCTCCCTGAGGGTCCAACAAGCACAGTCCATCCTGGCCACCTCGTGGCTCGCCCGTACCTCGGAGCTGCTACACGCCGCCTCGGCTGATCAACAGGTCCGTCTTGCCTCCCTACACGCACAATGCGCCCAGGATGTGATGACTACCTGCCTCCACGCGGGTATGCTGGTTGCGATCTATGAAGGCGGCGTCCTGCAGTTTCGCGTGCCTGGTGCCGGCGCCATCGACGAGATCGTCGGCCTGGTAGCCGTTGCACCCCTTCAGCATACCAGCCTGGCAGCGTATGCCAACGGCTTGCGGGTACGGCTTGCTGGTATGCAATTTTGCGCAGTGCGTGCTGGCAATACTTGGCAACGGCAGCTCGCCGGCGAGGTCCGGGATTCGTGATCTGGGAGAGAGAGAGCCGACGGCGTGTGGTGCTTGGTTCAGGCCTGTTTGTGGGAATCCCTTCTTCCGGGAGGCGCCGCCGCCGTACTCTGAAGCTTTGCGAGGCGGTGTCAGACCGGCTGGCTATGGGTTCGATGGAAAGCAGACAGCGTCGGCTTTGAGAGGACCTGTGAGCCCTGGTGGTGGTGGCGGCGGTAGTTTTGGCGCCAGGTTTGATGTGTCACCATCGAACCCAGCTACTCTTCACACCCGAGTGCTTACAGGCGAGGAAGCCATGTGGCCGAACACTGAGGAGCTTCGCAGGGCGCAGTACAAGGTATGGCACTGGCTCCAGGCGGTCGAAGAGCCATGATATGGTGCGGAAATGAAGCTGTTTTTGTGTTCCTTTTATCATCGTCGACTGCAGGTAGATAACTTGAGTACCTAGGCGGGTGGGCATAGCGTATATTTCGGCTGGCTAATAGCATTCCACAGAGTTCTGGTAAAGTGAGCCCTCATGTCATTTAGCGTGAACGCAGCCCGCAAGTAGATTTTGCCTGAATGAATAGTGGTAATTTATTTTCAGTTTTGAACCGATTTCAAGCTCAATAGGCTCGTCCTTTTCTGCCGAGCTGATCCGACATGGTCTTATTGCTGAGCGCTCCACCCATCAGGAGCCCACGACTCTGGCCAGTACATTCCTTGGGCATACCCATTTCCCCCATAGTTTGAAGCATCGATAAAGTTCAAGTCTGGTGTTGACTGTGACAGCAGGTCCTGCAGCGATGGCTCCAGCAGCGGTAGCATCGGCGTCTCGTTGGACATATGAGACCACGAATTCTGAACTGGCGGTGGTTGCTGTTGTTGGTATCCCGACTGCATAATTGACATGGAAGGAGCAACGGCGACAGCAGCAGCAGCAGCAGTAGAAGTTGACTGTGGTCCAGTCCTACCGAGATCGCCGGCACCATTTCTCCGGCGCCTCCCTTCCTCCATGGCAGTCCTCATCGCCTCGAGATGCCGGCAAAACTCCTCACCTGAATAGCCGCCGCTATCCCTAACCTGTGCAAGAATATTGGCTGCCGTCTCAAACTGCTCGTCGTCATCTTCGCCTTCAATCGGCAGTAGGGTTGAAATGGCGAGGATGGTAGCCGCCGAGAACAAGTACTGAATGTAGAGAAAATTGAACGTCTTGAAGCTTCCGTCGACCCACGCCTCGCTCAACAGCCGCACCGAGTGTCTTGCGCACCGGATACATGTCTCGGCAATCTTTGAGACGATTTTGGGCACCGGTAGGATAGCCTGGTCTGACGGCTGTCGAGCTTGCTGTTCCTGTGGCTGGGAGACTGTGGAGTCAGGGGGGCTGGCGGGCGCCCAAGACGCTGCATGTGTTCTGAGAACGTGCAAAAGAATCGGCCGTGCTGCATTGACGATACACTAGTAGGATGAAGCAGTATTTCGTTAGTGTATATAATACCATTATGTTGAGAATCCTGGAGATTACACGTACCTGGTTGAAAGACAGCCGAAGAGAGATTGGCTTCGGAACTAATTCGGATGTCCCTGATCCTTTGGCGTCGATGTGCAGATGAGCCGGTAGCTCCTCAACCCAAGCACTCAAATCCTTCAGAGCCTGCTGTACTCTGTGCGACAGCGACTCGTGATGGACCCTCCTCCCATAGATGGACAGCACTATCCGACCCAAGACACGTGTTAATTTGACGCGGGCCGTGATATAGGCTGCATCAGCAAAGTCTCCGGCCGCGGGTGTACCCTCGAGCTCTGGACGGTCGGCAGGCAGATCGACCTGTATATCCTCGGTGTCGATCGCGTACGGGTTGCCAAAGTTCGAAGCACACAGCCTGTCAAAGTGGTAGGCCGTCCACCAAACACGGACGCGGTGTTCTCTGGTGGCCGGGTCCTCGAGCTGGCTCGGAGGCACGTTGAGGTGGAGACCGGTAACGACAGCTAGGCGCACTGCCGACCCGGCCAAGGTGTAAGCAGCGTGCCTGCGGTTGAGGGCCAGGGAAAAGTACACCAGCAGCAACCGAAGCTCGACTTCGGATATACTTGGTCGCTCGCTGACAATACGGAGAACCCTAGTGGCACGAGCAAAGTACCTGATGCCTGGAAAAGTCCGCGAAGCACGACAGCTGTACATGTCCCCAATGGCAAAAAGCGCCCAAAGCTTGCTCCTAGTGAGTGAATCACCGCTACTAGCACCAATATCGCTCTGGAGGATCTCCATAATGGCGCTCCGGCGGACGATGTGGTAGTACCTGCTGACGTGGCTTAAAGCGACGTCGACGAGAAATCTGGCGCGGGCGGGACTTGGCCACGGGCAGTCTGCGTCCGACATGGCCAAAAGGCTTTCGTCGGTTGCGAAATTGACCCGTGGGATGTGACTGTGATGCTTACCGCCGAGGAGGACCTGGCGGAAGCGCGAAGCAAAGACTGCATCGGCTGCCTCGTTGAGTAGTATGGGACTCTGCAGGCCGAGCTCGATGAACCAGGGTCGTTCATCGAGTGTGGGTGCTTGGGTGCTCGCGTTGGCAGCTTGCTTGGCGCTGTTTGGCCATACTGTGGGAGTCGCAGTGATTACTTTCTTGGTGGTAGTCTGAGTGCGAAGACTCTTGTTTTCAGCGACAAGGTCGTCCAAGTACCTGTGTGATTGGATGGACGAGAGTGTGAGCAAGTGAGGAGTTCCTTGCCTAGTAGTGGGAAACAATGCGTTCCCCGGTTTTGAAAGGGGGAACAAAAGATTGTCCAATGACATTGATTTACCTTTGGCTTACTTTGACCATTCTGTTACGACGCGGATAGGAGCACTCGCTGGCCTTGCCTCCCTGCTGACAGTTCTGGCAGGGCTGGCCACCGCTGCATTTCACCTTTCGAGCATGGCATCGGTTACAACTTGGTGTTTGAATCATGTTAGCAGCCTATTAAATGCAAATTAATATTATAGGGCTAGCTGGAGAGATCTCACGCAATCGGTTTGGCGTTGGCACGTGTCCTTCTGATGCTTTTTGATGAAGTTGAAGTTGTTGGACTGGGTGCATCTTCTGGTGTGGTGCTAGAAGCCATTAAGGATGCCGGGTTGAGTTTATTGTTATTTGGCAAAATGATTTAATAAAAAGACAACCCAAAAAAAAAAAAAAAACAAACAAACAATGAGGAAGTTCGTCGGTGAAAGCTCACCTTCTCGCCGACGAGTTGCTCAAGTTGAAACTCAGGATTGAATCGTTAAACAGTCGAGGTAGTTTCCCTGGCTTGAGGCAAAAAATTCCCAAACAGGCCCGAAATCGGTTCGGCGTGGTCGCAATCCATGCCGAACTTATTGGCCCTGCACGTGTTCTCGAAGACTGAGCCAAGCTGTAAGCTTAGGCAGCAGGTCCACTAATTATGTCGGCGTACCTGTGGTTTCGCCGATGATCCCTCTCTCATTTTTTCCCTCCTTTCTTCTTCTTTTCTTCTTCCCGTGTAGGCCCTATGTATCTGTCTTTACTCACAAAGCAGCATCATTATCGACCACCATCATTTTTCGGTAAAGATTGCAAGTTCCGAGTCGGAATGAGAAGAGAAAAACTATCAGAAATGTGGATATTGACGGCGGCCTTCTTGGCCGAGATATATGCCCTCTGGGTAGATATATAGAAAGTACCGTTGTTGCTTTCTATTCTCTAAGATTTGTACTTTCAGCATGCACTTTTCATAATTTCAGTTAGAATCTCGGTCTCGATATCATGGCCATTATATGCGTGCAAAAGCAGCTCGTTGCAATCAAGGCGCCAGCTCCAAGCTCGACGCTTTCGCCCGCAGACAGCCAGGTCGAAGCAGGGCGTTCACCAGTGCCGATCCAGCCATGCGGGCCAGGTTTCATTCGTATGCCAGCCTCCGTGCAGGCCGATGATAAGCCGTCAATTCTGCTCCCCGGTTGGAAGCGATTGATCCTTCTCTTTGCCATCTGCGTGACCGTCTTCCCCTCCACCTTCAACAACACATGCATCATGTCTGCTGTGCCCGAGGTATCCGCCGACCTGCGGACAGAAGAGCAGGTGGTGGCGGCCGCCAATGCCGGTATGTTCGGCGCCATGGCCCTCTGCGTCTTTGTATGGATGCCCCTTGGCGTCGTCCTGGGCCGGCGAATTGCCCTCCTGGCCGCCAACGCCATTGTCTGCACCTGCTCGCTCATCTCGGCACTCGCGCCCAATTTCACTGTCTTCGCAGCCTTTTGGCTCGTCTCAGGCCTAACGACCCCTTTCTTGCTTGTCGCAGGCCAAACCATTTTGGCTGACGTCTTTGAGCCGGTGAGTAATGGTTTCTCGGACCTTTCGCATACAGGATACAACCCAGGATCACTTCACTTGCTCTTCTGCTAGCATGGCTGACATTGAGAGGGACATGCCGAGCCGCTTAGACCACTAGAGGGTCTGCTATGGGCCTTTTACTCTTCATGTCAACGATATCAAAAGCAATAGGTATGCGCAGTGCCTGATTTGCCCTCCTCTCCACAAGCCTTCCTCCTCGATTCTGACCAAAAACGATTCTCAATCGACATATAGGCCCTTTGAGCGGGGCTCTCATCGTAACAGTTACCAGCTGGCGGGTCATTTTTGGTGCCTCAGCTCTGATATCTTTCGCAGCGCTCGCGCTCTGTTTCTTTTTTGTCCCTTCTGCGACCAGCAGTGGAATACAGAAGCATCAATCAGAAACCAAAGCCCAACCAACTGCTCGTCTTGGACCGCTTGAGGTCTTGTGCATGTTCAACCCAGTTACCATACTTCGACCGATGAAGAATCCAAGAGTTGTCCTAACGGTAAGAAGCCTACGTTTTCACCGAGCCCCAAAAGCCAGAAACGTGGGCGCAGTTACGGCCCAAAATGAAAGGCTGATCACAGCTGCTGACTGCTACCGAAAACAGCATCTCGCCTGCGGCCTTGTAGCCTTCAACATGTTCAGCCTGCTCGCCTCGATCCGCAGCTCCGTAGCCCCGCGATTCGACCTCACCACCCCCGTGAGCAGCGGGCTTTTCTATCTTGCTCCCGGCGCCGGTTTTCTGGTCGCCAACATCATCGGGGGCCGCCTATCGGACCGCACCGTCAGCAACTGGATCGTCAGGCGTGGGGGCGTGCGGTTGCCTAGCGACAGGCTGCGCTCCTGTCTGCCCGCCGTCTTACTGCTTGCCCCCGCGGGGACGCTGGCTTTTGGCTGGAGCGTGCAGCAAAGGACCGGCGGCATGGCCCTGCCGGTCGTGGCCACGTTCCTCCAGGGCGCTGGGCTGATGGATGCGTTCAATGGGCTGAACACCTACGCTGCCGGTATGCTTGCTTCATAGCCATTCTGGTCGCGAAGAAGCCCCAAATTGGCATTGGGTTGGCTAACGTTGCTTGGGCTACTTTTAGAGGTTGATCCTGAGTCTCGAAACGCCGTTATCAGCTCCAAATATATGTTGCAGTTTACATTTGCTGCTGCAAGTGTAGGGTTGTCGCCTATAATGCTGCAAAACGTTGGCGTCGGCTTGACATTTACAGTCAGTAAGTGACGACCTCTAGCCGATAACAAGAGCCAGTATAACTAACGAGCTTATCCAAACCTGTCCTTAGGCGCGGTAGCTACCATCGTAGCAGGCGTCCTGGTGGTCGTCCTAGTTGTCAGTGGGACAGGAGAAGGGATAGTGTTGCCCAGTGCTAAAAGTTATCTTAGAAGCGCAGAGAACAGTTCCCAACCCTGAGGAAAGAAATGGAGCTGGTTAGTAGACAAAAGATATACACAGCACGAGTTTCGGAACTAATGTGACATGACTTGGCCTCGAATAGGCTGTTAATTGCAAGAGCCCGAATGTGCCCAGCCTACACTCGGTTTGTATGCCAGAAACAGAAACTAAGGCCCTGACAATGATTATGGTAGAAAAGATTCCTAGATAGTGTTCAGTTTCAAGCGGTGCTGTTTTGTTTTCTGACTGACAAGAGAACAATGTGACACGATTATGGGTTGTTGTGATGTACTCTTGGACCACAGATTTTCCCTCCCGGCAAACCTGCATTGAACCGACCTCGAGGGCCACAACAGATATCGTGCGGATGACTAGCGCAGGTAGGCCTGGTTGGATGCATGCATATGGGGAACTGCATGAGAATACCACATGCAAGTACTTAGACTTATAGTAACCTAGAATTCATGGCAGAGTTGCATTACAGGAAGCACATGTGCCTCACATGCGGTCGACCGCCTTCTTGAGCAGGTCTCGAGTATCCTGGTCTGCCTCGGTGCCCACTTGATGAAGTGCATGCTGAAAACCTTGCTTCCACACGTCCCATCTCTCCTGATTGAAGCCTTTCCACTCCTTGGAGCTGTACTCTGGGCCTGCGCTGCCTGTGTTGTCGGGTAAATCCTGACCACTGGAGGCTAGGCCCTGTAGGGCATTTGAGGCGTAGCTGATCCAGATGGCAGAATTTTTGGCAGCAGCCAAATGCTGCGACGACTGCTCGAATGCGTCCCGGAAAGACCAAAGAGCGTAGAGGCTGTAATCCAGTGGGGAGTCGGTGGCACCTTCACTATAAGAAAGGGCAGTCAGGCGTGCCAAAAGTCCAGATTGATTGTTGAACTTCTTGACATCTTCAGGTTTGTTGTCTGGGTCTCGGATGTCTATTGGGAGTCAGCCCAGGGCACACTGAAAGAAGCAGTGATGTAAATGAAAGCGAATATTCACTCACCGAAATTCCATATCTCCCTTGCCACCCATCCAAAAGTAGGAAGATCCTTCCAGACCTCACCGGCATCTTTGATTGTTAGGTTTGTGTCTCCTCGGCCAGTTACCGAAATGCCACGCAGCTCTTTCAAGACCTTGACGAGCTCATCTTGTGCAGGGTTGGCATGGTCAATCTGTCCAGCGATTTGGAACAAGTCCGTCCACGTGTTGTAGACAAAGTCCTCGACATGATTCTCAGGTGAAGACGCTGCTCGCGCGGCGTCCGAGAGCTCAGAAACGACTTTGGTGACGTCAATCTTGCCTGCATCACTTTTTGTCGCGTCCTGGTCATTAACCAGCGGCTTCAGCAGCCGATACGCAGGCGATGCGGCTGGATCTGTGGACATAGTGAAGTTGTTTCCCAAAGAAACCCCGTGATAAGAGGAAATGAAGCAGTTGCTATACCTGAGTCGTTGTAGGATCCGACAGGCAGTCAGTTTGGAGCGATTAATCAACGTGATGGGCATGAAAGTGGACAAATGCAGCAGTGCTTGTTGTCGTTGTTAATCGAGGCAGTGTTACCTTCCTGTTGAGGAGGGGCAGTCCGTTAGCATGACGTGCCGATCCACCCACCACGCAAAAGCATCTTGCAGGTAATTACCCCGGTACCTATTGCAGAAACCAGCACGGGTCGATTTGTCTGCATGTGGTTGGCAATTGTTTCGATCGACCCCCGAAGCCAGAAAATCCACAATGGTTACTTTTTTTTTTTTGGCACTGTTCGTCTCGAGTTGAGTGGGGGCGTCTTCTGTAACTCATGCTGCCAACCACACAAGGCCTGCGATGCCACGTAGCACGTGACTTGGCATCTCGGCATATCTCAACATGGTCTAGTGTCCGGTCAAACCCCCTGTAACTCAGATGCCAAATCGGACCCTTAGTGATCAATTAAGGGGATTGCTGCAGGCGCACGTCCCCTCCATTCAAGGGTAAACAGCCTTGCAGAGGGCAATTGAAGCGCGCGCGTCCGGCCCGCTGCCCGATAAACTCATTGAACTTAATGGGTTCCCTCCCGATCCCCATCCCGTCTTTAAATGCTCGCCTTTCCTCTGCTTCTGCAACTGTAGCCAGCATCTAGTCCTTGAGGCATTCCCCGAACACCAGGCTAGTCCTTCATTTCTTCTCCGCTCTGTTCTGTTTGCGCGTGCGCTTCCGTCTGATCTTCATTCGCTGCCTCGCTTCCCAATCATTACTTTGATTCACCAGGTAGCCCCATAACTCAAAATCCCAACTAAACTTGAACCATGTTCGGCCTCAAGTCCACCCTCGTCCTGGCCCTCGCAGCCCTTTCCGTCGCGACAGGCAGCGACACTTCCATTCTTGACAGGCGCCAAGCTTCTGCGGTGACCTGCGGCAGCAACAGCTACACCAGCGCGCAGGTCCAGGCCGCCGTCAATGAGGGCTGCAGGCTTAACACGGCCGGCACCACCGTGGGCAACAACAACTACCCCCACCGCTTCAACAACAGGGAGAACCTGCCTTTCTCCATCGCGGGCCCGTACCAGGAGTTCCCAATCCTTTCCTCCGGCAGGGTTTACACTGGTGGTAAGTTGCGAACCCCCTTAAACCCTGATCGCAGGCCTGTACTGGTTACCTTTTGCAGCTTTGAAAGAGAGAAAGCCAAAACAAAGATTAATAGTAAACTGACCAAACAAAACAATTTCAGGCTCACCTGGTGCTGACAGGGTCGCCTTCACGACCCCTGGCAACGGCCGCTGCGTTTTTGCCGGCGCCATGACTCATACTGGCGCGTCGGGCAACAACTTTGTCTCCTGCCGGGGCTCCTCGTCCGTGAGCGAGGCCGAGACCCCCTCCACGACGGAGAAGCGCACCAACTCGGGAGCGTCCCTCTCGGCGGCCGGCCTTGGCGGTGTAGCGGTTTCGTTCGCTGCCGCTGCACTTGCTCTCTTGTGATGACAGAGAGATGTGATTGGTGGGAAGGTTCTTTTAACGATTCTAGGAGGGTACATGCAAAGAAACTTTGGCTGTCACGCCTGCACAGCGAAATCAAGGGCTCGCACAGGCGTGCCAGCTGGATCCTCAATGCAGTTCAAATTATTTGATCTGATTAGTCCTTCACAAGCGCATAGCAAGCAACAAGCTGTCGTTATGAAACGTTCAATTCCAATGCCCCAGTAAGCTTGTTGATCACTGTGATGTAAATTGCTGTGTACTGTTTACTGTTTATTACTAAAATTACAGCTGCAGAGTAAATAAGCCCAATGCTATCATCAGGTAGATCACTGATACAGGAGAACAATCCTACAAAGCTGCCCTTCTGCTTCAGCTCTCGCATCTCATCGTTCGTTGTGAATGCCTGCTTGGCAAAGGTTTCAGGCAGTTGTGTATAGTCGCATACTGAGGCTCATGATTGGCGGGGGCTGTTTGTGTTTTGCTTTGCTTTGCTTTGCTTTGCTTTGCTTTGCTTTGCACAGAACAATATGATCAGCATTCGCTGCATACCTACATAGGCAGGTGGTTCACCTCACGTCCCATTGGCCTATACCACAGCGGACTTCGGTGACATATCCACTACGGGAAAGTATTAAGACGAGGGCCAATGGATCATCGTGGATAAGCATATGTTCCCGGGAAACGCAGATGATTTGGCGCATTGTTGCAACCTTTGTGGGGATCAAGGTTCAAAAAAAAAAAAAAAAAAAAAAGAAAAAAAAAAAAGCCTTTACCTGAACATGTAATACTAAATCTCAATTGATTGCAGTCATGACCATTTTGGTCGTCAGGAACTCGTCAATCCCATACTTGCTCCCTTCCCTTCCAAATCCGCTTTCCTTTACTCCACCAAACGGAGCTGCAGGGTCGCTTATTGCTCCTACACACGTAATAGGTCCGCTCGTCAGTATCTAGTCATGCTGTTTGCCGCCATGTTCATTGTTATCGCAAGTGAAAATAGACTAACCCGTGTTCACGCCAACCATGCCAACTTCCAGCGCCTCGGCTACTCGCCAGCATCGGTTGACGTCGCGGCTGAAGAAGTATCCAGCGAGGCCAACATCTGTATCGTTTGCCAGCTCCATGGCCTGTTCCTCGGTGTCAAAGACCATAAAAGCAGCTACTGGACCAAAAGTTTCTTCCTTGCAAATGTGCATCTCTGACGTGACGTCTGACAGGACGGTGATGCCGAAGAAGTTTGGCCCAAGGTCTGTCAATGGTTTACCACCAAACAAGACCTTTGCGCCAAGCTTCTGTGCATCTTGAATGTGTTCCTCGACCTTTCTGACAGCTCTGGTATGAATGAGTGGCCCATGCGTTGTTGAGGCCTCAAAGCCGTCGCCGAGCTTGAACCGTGACACGGCGTCTACTACCATCTGAACAAAGCTGTTGAACACAGAGCGCTGGACCAGGATACGATTGGCACACACGCAAGTCTGACCAGAAAGTCGAAACTTGCACGCGATCAAGCCCTTTAGCGCGGCGTCCAGGTCGGCATCTTCGAAAACGATAAACGGGGCGTTTCCTCCGAGCTCAAACGACAGCTTTTTCAGGGTCGTCGAGCTCTGGCCCATCAAAAGCTTTCCGACAGCCGTGGACCCCGTAAAGGACACCTTCTTGACCCTCTTGTCCGTCGTCAAGAGTTTGCCAACGGCTGCGGTGTTTTCCAGCGCCGTGACGACGTTGACCACACCTGCGGGGAATCCGGCCCTGTGCGCCAGCTCCGCCAACGCCAGAGAGGTCAACGGCGCCTCGGCCGGGGCCTTGATGACGATGGTGCAGCCCGCCGCCAGGGCCGGCGCGGCCTTGCGCGTGATCATGGCCGCGGGAAAGTTCCAGGGGGCAATCAGACCGCACACGCCAATTGGCTCCCTGAGGGTCACAATGCGGCAGCCTGGATTGCTGGCTTGGATGGTGTCGCCGTAGACTCGCGGGGCCTCCTCCGAAAACCATTCCAGAAAGGACGCGGCATATGCGACCTCGGTCCGCGAGTCGGCCAATGGCTTGCCGTTTTCAAGCGTGATGATGGTCGCCAGGTCGTCGGCGTGCTGCAGCATCAACTCGTGCCATTTCCGGAGAAGGCGGGCTCTGTTACGGGCTGTTGTCCCGCGGTATGTGACAAATGCCGCGTGGGCGGCTGAGATGGCAGCCTCGGCGTCCTGCTCGTTGAACTCGGGGCATTTTCCAACCTCAGCCAGCGTGGAGGGATCTGTAGTTTGGTATCAGTAATCATTGTCTTCTCGACATGGAAGACGGAGCTTATGGTGCGCGACATTAGTCGTTGAGTTAGCAAAGAAAGAAAATAAATTTCACTTGCTGTCAACCAAAAACTCCTTTCCGGAGGCTGATGATATCCACACTCCATTTACATAGCATTGGTTTCTCAGTAGAGAAGCGTCGTTGAGCTGTATTCGGTGATGCATTGGAGCCTGTGATTAGATTCGAGGTACTGTGGCTGTTTGTTATAATAACCTGAGCTAGAGGGAAAGGGCGCTAATCAACCGTCGCACATTAGCGAGAAGATGAACTTGCTAGTCTCCACTCCACCATTACAAATACCGAACTGGCCCAGATATAAGCTAATTAGGCTTAATAAACCCCTGGCTTTCCTATTTTCGGGTGCGGGGTGAGCTCCTCTGCCAAGTATAAATACATACAGTACCCGCCAGCAGGCAACAAAAACAAAGAAATAACAAACCCCGCGCAGCAAAAGCAAAGAACAAGAAACAGCAAACAAAATAATGCCGGCCCCCTCAGCAAAGAAGCACGTCGTCTTCGACGTCGTCGGCACTTGCTTCTCGTACGACGGCATCTTCGAAGCCCTCGACGCCCGCCTGGGAGAGAAGCTCCGCTCCCGATGCATCTTGCCAAAGCTCCTAGGCTACGCCTGGCTGGAGGCCTCGGAGCGCGAGTACACGTACCTGAGCATGTCCGGCAGGTACAAGGTCTTTATCGACGTCTTTCAGGCTCTCTTCTGGCGCATGCTGTGGATGTCGGGCATCGAGGACCCGCGTTCGTTCGCGACCGAGGAGGACCTCGCCTACGTCATGGCCAAGTACCAGGAGTTGGAGGCGAGGCCCGGGATTGCGGCATGCTTCGAGGCGCTGAGGCGGGACGGCTTTACGGTCTGGGTGTTCACGTCGGGGGACAAGGCGCGGGTAAGTGGGTACTTTACGAGGAACGGAATCGACATGCCCGAGGAGAACTTCAAGTCTTGCGACTCGATCGGCGTCGGCAAGCCCTCGCGAGAGGTTTACAGGTCGCTATTGGACAAGTTTGCTGGGGAGGAGGCATGGTTCGCGGCTGCGCATATGTGGGACGTCTCGGCTGCGCGGGAGAATGGGTATGTTTTTATTTACAGTTCGGCGACAAGTCTTCACTGAAGGGCAAAATATTTGTTTGTTTGTGTGAAGCCATATGCTAACCTCTGTATTCATTTCTCAACAGATTCAAAGGGGCTTACTGTACCATCTTGGAGAAAGATCCTTGCACTCAGATATTCGGCGACATGGACGTGATTGCCGACGGCTTTGAGGACCTGGCCAACAAGATCATCGAAGCTAGCAAGAAGGTGAGATAGCTATGCCTAGTTTTCGCACGTAGCATCCCTAAATATTACCATCTATCTACAAACATATAGAGCGGGGGGGGGGGGGGGGGGGGGGGGGGCTCCAAAAGACCAGGCAGCCGGTTGATGGTGCTTTTTTGGAGAATGCGGGGTTAATTGGCTGTTGGCTCCGAAATCGGTTGAAACCTCATTATGGCTTGGACTAATTAGCAGAGCGACCAGCCGTTGAATCCATTTGGTCATCTTAATCTATTGCTTCAAACAGCAAAGGGGGAAAAAGAAGAAGAAAAGAAAGCCTTTTATCACTCGATCCATCATGACAAAAGACCAGGCAATTCCACCAAACCACATCCCCGTGCCCAACCCCGTCCCATCCTTCTGGACATCAACCCCTTCTCCACTCGATGATCATCGCACGACACCCGATCTGCCCTCAACAAGCGACATAGTCATCATCGGCTCCGGGCTCGCCGGTGTCGCAACAGCTTACCACATACTGAAGCACCACCAGGGCTCCTCAGCGCAGCAGCAACACAAGCCTTGGCCTTCCATTCTCATCCTCGAGGCACGTCAGATATGTTCCGGCGCGACGGGCCGTAATGGAGGTCACGTGAAACCGGACGTATACTTCAACGTCAGCAAATATGCCAGTTTGTACGGCATGGAAGCCGCTGCCGAGATGGCCAGATTCGAGGCCGAACACGTGTACGCCGTCAAGAATCTGGTCGAGGCCGAGGATCTTGAATGCGATTTTCACCTTACCAGAGCAGTGGATGTTTGCCTGGATGCCGACCATGCACGCAAGACAGAGGCTGCGTATAGAGAGCTGATCCGGGCCGGCGTTGTGGACCTGCGGGATGTTGATTTTACGCCAAATGAGGACGCAGAGAGGGTATGCGTGGTTTCAAGGCTTGGTAAAGAGCATATTCTGTGTCAAAGCTGACTACCGAAGGGACAATAAACTAGATATCTGGAGTCAAAGGAGCACAGTGCTGCTTTTCCTTTACAGCCGCACACCTCTGGCCATCCAAGCTGGTCCACCAGCTCCTTCAGCGGCTCATCGACCGAGGCAGCGTCAACATACAGTCCCACACCCCGGTAACCTCTATTTCCTCCAACCCTGACTCAGAAGGACTCTGGAGAGTAAACACAACCAGGGGTAACGTAACGACGCGAAACGTCGTCCATGCCACCAACGCATACACGGCGAACATCCTTCCTGAGTACACTGGCCACATCGTTCCAGTCCGTGGCGTGTGTAGCCGCATTTTGCACCCGGAGGGCAACCGCGGCAGTCAACACCTAGTCAACACGTACGGGATCAGGTACAACGCTCGGGATTACGACTATCTCATCCCCCGCGCCGATGGAAGCATTGTGGTCGGGGGCGCGAGGCCAAAATTCTGGCACAAACCGGAATTGTGGTTCAACAACATCCGTGACGACGAGCTGGTTGAGGAGGCTGGGGGACATTTCGACGATTACATGCAGCGGACGTTTCGAGGCTGGGAAGATAGTGGTGCCAAGGTCGACAAGATATGGACTGGAAGTAAGTTTTCCCAAATGATCTCGACACTCATGGTCGTAAAGACTGATTTCCACGGTCAAGACTAACCGGTATTTCACCGTCCCAAGTCATGGGATATTCGTCAGACTTTATGCCCCACGTGGGACAGGTCCCTGGCAAGGAGGGCCAGTACATCATTGCAGGATTCTCTGGGCATGGAATGCCCGAGATCCTGCTTGCGAGCCGTGGTGTGGCGGAAATGGTTTGTAATGGTATTTCATTTGAGGATACCGGACTCCCACGATTGATCAAGTCGACTGAGGAGAGAATAAGAAAGGATCGGGGAAGTGCTCTTGAGGAGTCACTGGGCTCGACATTGGGTGACGAGCACAGAATATTGACGTAGTTTTGGTTTACCAGTAGTAATCTTGTACGTATAGTCATCGACCCCGGTTTCTTGCTCCACATATCGGTATTGGCATATGCATGCAGTACTATCTTTGCGGTAATACTGAATGAATGGAACAAACACACGGCAAAACGGTTCAAAGATCTTTGTCCTGAGCGCATTAGCCAATGCGGCTCTGAATTAATGTTTAACAGGTATCTGAGGTATCTCGCACGATCAAAGCCATTGAAGAACATGCTGTATAGAAAAACAAAAGAAAATGCCAAGAAAAAAGAAAGTCTTCCGTCACTTCAACGTAGCAGGACGGGTTTCTTTAGAAGCGCTTCGCGTGGGCAGCAGGATCCTGTTTCGAAATGATCCACCAAGCGTCTACATTTTGTCAAGTTAGAATATGGTAGGCGTCGTGGAAATGAATCTCGATATGGCTGGATGGATGCGTCAGGACTCACGAATTGTTCCAGGGATCCAGCCGAGGATAGTAAGACCGATGTTGATCAAAAAGTCCGCACCGCAGCCACGGCACAGGAATACAGGGACGGGCGGGACGAGGATGGCGAGGAGGTAGAGGAGAACATCTTGTGGTTTTCAGTTAGTGCATGATTCCTTGGAGGGTTCGTGGGTCGTGCAGCTGTGGTTTGCATTTACTCACCGGATGTAGACGAAGTGCGAGCCATTTTGTTTGATTGAGGCAAAGCTAAACGATAATGTTTTTTTTCCTTTCCTGTTGTATTGTCGCAGGTGTTTAATTAAGTTGTGGTTGTGATTGATATTTTTGGTTGTTAGGAGTCATGCATTCAACTTGAGAACCAATGTCAACATCTCTCTGACAGATACAATGTTATTTATCAACAGATGGCCCATGAGCCAAGTCTACCTTCCCAGGATTTGCTCGCCTTTTGCGCCGGGAGTCAGCCACCGGGGGTGACGTCAAGTTCGTCTGCCAATGCTTAAAAGTGGAGAGGGTTGCGCAAGCCTTTGCCTGTGACAGTAATATTTGGCAAGCGGCTGCATTTGAAGGCGGGTACCTTGGCCAGGATGAGCATCTCATTTTACAAGGCGCTTGACGGATGCCGAGTCAGTCATCCACTACGTAGGAACTAGCTGGCCAGCTCATGAGACGATTTTAATTTTTTTTCTTGTCTCTTGGAAAGGTAGCAAAGTTGGTGAGTACAAGTGAGGTCATGACGCCACTGCCTGGTAGCAATCCTGACAATCCGCCTTTTGCTCATGGTTGCGATGCTTTAATTCTGTCTGTACATTGATATCAGATCACCGATTGTACCCGGCCCATCCAAGGGTGCATTCGGAAGATCGGCACAATTGAGATCAGGTACAATCTCGGGGCTGCATCGGGTGTACATACGGGAACAGATAGGGGGGCAAATGCAAAGCCAAAAGCTGAACACCCAAGCAAGCACACCTGATTTAAACAAAGTTCGTTGAATCGATGATTATCTATCAAGTATAACACGACAAGAAAAAAAAAAAAAATCAACAGTCATGCAGTCGCCTCAACACCTGCAATGCAAATTAATAATACACACCAGTCTATCCCGAACACAAACAATCCCAATGATACCTAATCCCGCTCTTCCCGAACTTACGCCGTCGCAGTCGCCTCCTCGCTCCGAGGCGGCCACTTAACCCGCCTCCTGGCCCTGAGGTACAGGTTCGTCGGCCTGATGAGCTGGAACATGGGGTCGTACTCGACAGTCCCGTCCGTTGCCGACTCGAACTCATACCGGTACAGCAGCTTGGGCAGGAAGACCTTGACCTCCTGCAGGGCAAAGTTGAACCCGATGCACATGCGCTGGCCCATGCCGAACGGCGCATACGATCCCGCCGGCCTGTTCTTGACCGCCTCGGTGCCCCACCTGTCAGGGTCGAACCGCTGAGGGTTGTCCCAGTACAACGGGTTCTTGTGCAGCGAGTGCAGCGCCGGAATCACGATGGCATCCTTGGGCAGCCGGTAGCCGCCGGGCAGAATCATGTCGGCCTTGGCCGTGCGAGCAGGCTGGTAGCTCGGGTTGTGCATGCGTTGTGTTTCCTGATTTTTTATTTTGCGGAAAAGTTAGGTCACAGGAGGTTGAATGTAAGAAATGGACGTGACAGTCGAACTAACCTTGATGTAGTAGTCTAGGAAGGTGAGTTTTTGGGTAAAGTCGGCCGTCATTTTGGTCTCATGGTCAAAGCCATTGTCTACCAGCTCTTGAAGCAACCGATCCTGCACCCCCGGGTAAGCAACAAGCCCGTACAGCAGCCATGACAAAAGCGAGCTTGTGGTCGTGAATCCTGCACCGGTTGCTACCACCAGTGGCTCGAGGATCCTGTCCCTCGGCAGCTTGTTGCCTTTGCTGTCCTTGGCACGAAGCACGTAGTCTACGAAACAGATGGAAGTGTTAGTTCTGCATCCATATAAACCAATCTTGTACGAAGTCTTGATTGCGCTTTTATCACCACAAACATACCAACCATGTTCTTAGCAGACAGAGCAGCCTGCTGAAGCTCAAGATCTTCCTCGCCCTTGGAAGCATTCTCGACCGACTCGATCATCATCTGTTCGATACGGTCCCTCGCATTGCGCAGCTGTTGTGGCGCTCCAAACGGCATCTTGGAGTACCAGCTACCCATCGATGTCACCTTCTTGTTGAGCTCGAGCGACTGAGCTATCCTGATAACCATCTCGTGCGGAGGGGAGTCCACCTTTTCAAAATGCTTGAAATCCATGCCGAGAACCAGCTTGCCGACCGCCTGCGACCCGAGCTTCAGCATAGCCCAGTAGGCGTTCCACGACTCGCCCCGCTCGTCGAGCTCATCAAACACCTTGAACGCGTCCTCGACGGTGGCCTGCATCGTCGGAGCGTAATGTCTGACGGCGGCGGGCCCTAGCGCAGGGGGCAGGAACTTGTGGGCGACGCGCCATTCCTCTGTGTCGGTGTCGCCCAGGAACACACCGGCTTCCTGATTTTTGATGGGGTGCAGCGGGTGACCAGGGATCATCTTCTTGGTGAAGAAGTCGCTCTCAGAGAAGAAGATGCCCGCAAGCTGCGGGTCGTTGGTGTGGTAGACGACGCTGCCCATGTTGGTGGTTTTGAAAAGGGGGCCGAACCTCTCAAACAGACGCTGGTTGTTGCCGAGATGATCAGGGTACACCTCAAAGTAGTTACCAATGTACGGTAGGCCATTGGGACCTGGCACGTCCCGAACGGGCTTGCCATCTATGGTGATAGAGATAGGCCCTTGGGCTGCCAGGACCTCTGAAACTGATGTCAGGACTACATCTTCTGACACGTAGCCAATGCCTGTGATTGAAAAAGGGAAGAGTTAGAGATTTCGAGGTTTTTCCACATTTAATACTGAACAGAATTAATTACCACTGACCTGTAGGCTCAACGATGGCAAAATGCGAAGCCAAGAGATGCTGCAGACCTTCATCGTTGGTGTCTGAAGGGATTTCTATGTCGATGGCTGTTGAGGGCTCATTGCCCAAAAGATAGAAAACTTTTGAAGACATGTCTGTATTACTTATTGCACCTGTTTTGAGCGCATGTATTGAAAGAAGGGAGATATCACCAACGGTTCAAACTACGACCCAAAATTGACAAAACAGACAGGTTCATCAGGATATATACCAGCCGAACCATGTGCAGGAGTTCGGCGAAATTCCACAACCGATACCATGGTGGTTGCATTTGACAAATAGCGGAACAGACACCGTCAATTATCTTGCCGAGGTTCATGGGGCGACAATACAACATGAAGTGACACAAGCAAGCTTGTGAAGACAGAAAAAAAAAAAAATATAGGAGCTTTTCGTTGTTCGAGCCACAGAATGACGTTTACCAGGGTCCCAAATATGACCGTATCAGGGCCGCCGGGTGGGGCGATGTAGCCGGCTTGGTCGCAAAGGATCCATGTCGTTGATTGTCAAACCCACCTGGCCCGACATTTTTCATCATATGTCGACAATTAATTAATGGGTGGCATCCATGTTTCCAACCCACTGACGTGAGAGGTCAGAGAACCGAGAGAATTTTTCTGGAAGGGCGCATTTGTAAACATACAAGCTATCTGGGCTTCCCGAAATGCTACGTCCCACTCCAAACCAGGTAAAGTTGAGTGGCGATCACCGGACGGCCGGGATAAGGGGTCCTTTTTAGGTGGTCCATTGCCGTAATATACCGTAATAATTCCGCCTCGTGGATAAGGGGCTACTCAGAAAAAGTGCTTGCCCCATGTCTCTAAATAGCTCTGGCTCCAGAATGCGTACTAACCAGCTACCAACCAAACTAATGATGGAAGTGGTGCAGATATTGACAAGCAGAAGCCCACAATTTATTCCAACTTACAAACATTCATGCCTCGGTATCTCGGTGATGGATCAGTGGACTCTCGTCTAAAGACCTTTTCTACTGTTAGCGTCTAATTCCATTCTCGCCTCAAATACAAAGACAAGAATAACCACAGGGGTTCGTTATCATCTGCCGGATAGCCCATCATTTTCACCAGAATTCCTCTTTTCTCTGCTGCACACCTACAAGCCTATAGCCAAACACCCCTACTTTTCGAGTTCTAGATCCAGGTTTTCTTGCACAAGTCACTACTGGTTCTGTCTTAAAAACACAAATACAAACAGCCATCATGGCAACTGCCACAGCAGACGCCGCGGTTGAGTACACACTCAAGGATGTCGCCTCCCACAAGTCGGACAACGACTCCTGGATGGTGATTCACGGACAAGTCTACGACGTCACAAAGTACATCCATGACCACCCAGGTGGTGCCGATGTTCTAGTCGAGGCGGCTGGCACCGACGCCAGTGAGGCCTTTGACTCTGCTGGCCACTCGGAGGATGCCTTTGAAATTATGGCCGAGTACCGCGTTGGCAAGCTTAAGGGCGGCGGCACCAAGAAGCCTGCCACCAAGGTTGTTCGTATTGCCAGCATCCCACCGCCTACCGGCAACGCCGCTTCGGGGCCAAGCTCGGCGGTCACCAGTCCAAAGCAGCTCGCCAAGGCGGCATCAATCGCAACTTTGGGTGCGCTGGCGTTGTATCAGGCAACCGGTGTCGTCTCGCGGCTAGATGAGCGTCATTTCGTCTCCCAGCTCATCCGTCACATTACGAAATATCTCCCTCACCTGAAGCTCGCATCTACTGAGCGTCGTGGAGGCTTAGGTTTCATCCAAGGCTTCGCCCTGGCAGCCGGTATTGTCGCCATTGCAGGCACGGTGGCGATGAGGCGGTTCTCCAAGCTGCTGAGCTTTGGGAACGGACTCACCCAGTTTCCGCCTCATATGAAGGCGTCGACGCTGCCCAAGCCTGACCCTCTCCTCCAACGCGGCTGGCTCGACCCCATACACTGGCAGTCATTGCCCCTGGCAAAGAAAGAGCTCCTTGCGCCGAGCGTATACCGACTTACCTTTACACTCCCAACACCGAACACTGTGCTGGGCCTCCCGACCGGACAGCATGTGTCCATCCGGGCCGAGATCGACGGCAAGAGCGTCTCACGGTCCTACACGCCCGTGTCCAACAACTCCGACCTCGGCGTGCTGGTCCTCGTCGTGCGATGCTACCCCGTCGGCGTCCTGACGGGCCGGTATCTGGCCGGTCTCGAGGTTGGGGACGAGGTGCAGTTCCGCGGGCCCAAGGGCGCCATGCGCTACCGCCGCAACGTGTGCAAGCGCATCGGCATGCTTGCGGGCGGCACTGGTATCACGCCCATGTTCCAGTTGATCCGGGCCATCTGCGAGGACAGGTGGGACACCACCCAGGTGAGCCTCGTCTATGCCTGCAGGAGTGAGAGTGACATTCTGCTGCGGAAAGAGCTCGAGTCTTTTGCAAAGAGGTACCCCCAGAACCTCGAGCTGCATTACCTGCTCGATGAGGCACCGGCCGAGTGGAAGTATGGTGTCGGACACGTCACGACTGATATCATCGCTCAGAGATTCCCATCGCCGGCGCCGGGGTCCAAGATTATGATCTGTGGCCCGCCCGGTATGGTAGGTGCTGCGAAGAAAATGCTCGCAGGCCTTGGGTTCGAACAGCCAGGGGCCATTTCGAAGATGGATGATCAAGTATTCTGCTTTTAGTGAAGCTAGTCGCAGATTTGATACTGAAGAGCTCGCAAGGGCGCTCCTCAGTGTCACCAATTTGTACCCTTCTCATGGTCGAAGGATGTTGTCTTCATGTAATGATACCAATTAGACTTAGGAGTTAGGTTGTTATTGAATTTAATTTGTATTGTAATAAGAGCATTACCAGGCTGTGTGCACCCGGATCTTGAATATTGATAATACTCATTTCACCATTTGGGTTGTATGTATTTCTTTTTTTTTTTATAAATGAGACAGTAAAATGCACAAGCAATAGGGGTATACAGACTAACCACGCAACAACTGAACCAACAGTATGCAAAAGAAAGGACATTCATAAAAAGGGTGTTGTGCTAGTATATAAAAATGGGGTTTGGGAACAAACCTAAGCCATGAAGCTGCGAGTCTTGTCCCTGTAGCTTTTATTGTATTTGTGTTGAAACCCGGATTTCGATAGCTTGTGCCTCTTCGGCACCGTTTTATGCCATGGTGCACGTCATGGCCCGCCATTCGCACCAAGATGAGTCGTAGATATGCTTTCACGTCCGCTTGCCCTCCCGTTCAGCGGAGGTGTTTCTTTGGCTGCAGGAAGTAGGCCTTCTCGAGTTAAATCCTCGTCGAGTTCCCGTCTTATAGATATCCTGCGTTCCGTTGCTTCCATGATATCCGAGCTTTGTCCGCTGTCTGTTGAATCGATACCAGCAGCCTTGAGCAGTACACGGAGTAGCGATGCAGCCCCAGCTGGGCCGAGGTCCATCAACCGACGGAAAAGTCGAGCATTTTCGACCTGAACAGTCAGCTGCCTACTGTCCCGATGTTGTTTGGCCTCCAACTCCGACGCCTGGGCGGCGTGTATTCTCGACAGAAGACCGCTTCGGCGGCTTTCGAGACTGGCTATATGAGACAGGGCGCTGGCGACAGCGTCATCTTCATTAACGTGGATGGAGATTGGCATGGTGCTGCCGGGACGCAGAGATGCTGGCGTGGTGGTCGTGCTGAGACCGCCAGGGCCGTCAAAGATGTTCAGCTGCTCTGACAACCTGGTTCTAGCAAGTTGTAGTTTGGCCTCGACGGTCCGGTATTCGTTCTGCAATTGCTCGACTTGTGTGGCAGCTTCGGCGGCCTCGGGTCCAGGGGCGGCGGATTGTGGAGGGCTGGCGAGCAGTTGTGCGCCGAGCGACGCAACCTTTTGCCCTACAGCAGTAGCTGCTAGAGAGGACTGCATCGTAGCTGAAGTAACAATCGTCATGGGCGTCTTCAGTGGCTGGCCGAGTTGCGATAGATGTGGGGGTTCCAAGTCGGGAGACGAGGGGTCGTGCTGCAAATCCAAGAAGTCATCGAAGACCCCTTCGTCGTCTTCTGGTGGTTGGTGATATATCGGGACTGCAGGTGTGTCCTGGCTGGTTGCTTGACTGGGTCCCCGACTGTTCCTGGCGATGGGTTGTAGGTCATCTGGGGTAATGGACACCAGTCTGCGCTTCTTGGGTACGCTCCTCGAGACTTGAGGAGCTTCAGACAAATGGCGTTTGGGATTTTGTGAAGTCTGTGAGACGGGCAACTGCACTGTTAGAAAAGACCACGACAATGACATCTACCTCGCGCGTGGTGGCGACCAACCATGGGGCTGCCTTGAGACCGGCGTCGTCAGGTGCCGAGTTCGAAGGGCTCGACGACCGCAGTCTTTCCATCCGGCTTGTGTATTCTTTGTTCATTATGTTTGTTGGGAGTTGCCGATGGTTTCGCCAGCGATCGCCTCGGACTTGGACTCGATTGTCGCAAGGTGTTGGTATATTCTTTTTCTTCCTTTTCGGGTCAAGGGGGTTGGCGGAGAATGCGGTGAGGCCCTGCTACCGATGGATGTTCAATGGCGTGTCATTCGCTCTTAGAACATGTTGACGTGTTCTAGACCAGTACCTAGTTGGAAGAATATTGCAGTTCGACGACTTGATACCGGACAGGTACCTTGTGTGTTGAAGGTATGATCAATTATGTTCGGCAAGGCAACGACAAAACATTTTGTTGCGATGCGGGAATGGTAGGTGTGACCAGACCATGTCTGCCCAAGATTGTCTTGATCCTCCCTGAACAGGGACAAAGACAGGGATGGAGCTGTCAATTTTGTCAGAGCCCCACCCGCGACGCGTTAATTGAGCCAAGACACAATACGTCCAATGAAGGACAGTGCTACAATGGTATTTCTGCTCTATTGTTACTGTGAATGGTTGTTTGTTGTATACTGTATGTACATAAAATTTCGTTTCTACCACGTCTCATGCTTTCAACATGTCAATTTCAGCCGACACGGCTTTGCCTTGAAAGATCCTCTCCGCCATCACCAACCCTGTTCCAGGCCCCAACGTGATACCCCAGCAGGTGTGGCCAGCCGCGATATACAGACCATGTTCAGCCGACCCATCAATCAGCGGCCCGTTAAAAGACCCTCCCGGCAGGTAGCATGCCTGCTCCTTCTCAATGGTGGCGCCCTCCCCCAGAACTTCAGGGCTGATTACCCTGATTTGTTCAATGAGCTTTGCTGTCTGTGCCTTGTCATACGTGACCTCGTCCGCTGTTTTTGGCAACGGCACATCGTCTGAACCCCCGCAGACATAGACGGTTCCGTCGCCACGGGCGTAAACCTCAGGCGCACCAGCACGTACGTGTTTCTCTGCGCTCCCTTTTGGTATATATCTCATATCGGTGAACAGGCAGTGCTCCGTTGTTGGCCTGGTACCGCGCACCACGATAGAATGTGCCCTAGATCCGTCGATTGTTTTGCCCTTGCGAATTATCTGCGACGGGATTTTTGCTGAGTTGTCGGGTAGTAGCGAGCTCAGGAGAGATCCAGTCCACGGCCCTGCCGCAACTACAACGCAATCGCATTCGATAAGGTCCTCGTGGCCCTGTGAGGTTCTTACGTGTAGCCCACTGACTTTACCTTGGTCGTCAAATGTAATAGACGTGGCCGCCGTGGCGAGTCGAGCTTCCACTCCGTCGTGTTTCAGTGCCGCCTCCACCATATACTCGACCAGGTGTTTGGGGGTGACTTGCGCCGTCGTATCACTGGATCCCTGGACGCTGGTCGATGTCACTATTGAGGGATCCACCCAGTTGAGCTCCTCGGGGCATTTGGATCTACTCTTTGTGGTGTCAATGTTTACTTGGAGGGTCTGCGCCAAAGTTCAGTCAGCAGGCCACGATAATGACAGAGCTGCATAGAGAGCTGTGTTAGCCTCACCTTCACAGGCCGATAACCCCATCTCTCCCCGCCATTGCCCTCTTTGGCAATCTCGCGGTGCAGCCGGTAGCTCAACTCGGCCAAGCTAGACGTTGCAGGACCATGCCAGTCTAGCGCCAAGAAACCGCCCGACTTCCCGCTTGCGCCTGGGGCAAGCTCAGAAGAGGCCTCGATGAGAGTCAGTCGTGAAGATGGTGATGATCTTTCCCGGACCGGATTCTTCGCGGCGTAATAGAGGGTTGAGGCTCCAACAATGCCGCCGCCGATGATGACGGTATGGCGAGGTGGTGATAAGTTTCCGGCGGTACTGACGGAGCTTGCCATTCTGACGAGCTTCTGGACTATCATGTGGATGTAGCCAAGTTCGTCCAGACTCCTGAGCAGTCTTCATCGCTGTATGCATTCATTCTTCACTACGGGTTGAGAGGCGAGGTTACGTTTGATTGACATTAATTGACCCCACGGCGGGGCAGTGACGTCACATAAACCGTTGTCTCGGTGCGAGGTGCGAGTGAAGTTATGTTCACGTTCACCTGGCATACAACATCGGCAGAATGCCTGCGATATAAAGCAGGTTATATGCTAGCTACCCCAGCGAGGTCATAGAGGAAATTAATCCCAAAAACAATGATCACAGCATTACTGGACGACTTGTACTTCTAAAGAAAGAAAGAAAAGAAAAGACAAGAAGTAACTAGTTCAAAGACGGTAGATACTTTTTTGTCCGACTTCACACCCTTGACACTCTTCAACAGTTTTATGGGTTCAAGAGATGATCGATAAGATCCCGTTGCCCTAGTAATCTTCCTATCCTTAACAACGGGCCTCACTTATACCAACTCTTGCCTGATTGATCAATCCTGAGCAGATGCAGCGACCATACATCTACCTACAATGACCAATGAGCGACTCCCTGTTCTGATACTTGCAACAGTCCTTGAAGGTTTGCCTTGTCTCCTGAGCCATCGTGCATACAGGACCCTAGGTATAAGTCACAGATGTTAGACGTCGGAACTCGGCCGATCCCAAGAGGAGTCATATTGAGAGTGACAGCTTCACTTACAAAGCCACCCGTCTTCCTGCCCATAGCTTGGCAGCAGTAGTTCGTCCACTCGGTCCAGGCACCTCCGGTAGCGCTGTTCATGCAGATGCAGTCGTTACCGTTGAGACGCCAGCCGCAGTCGGCAAAGACGCCCTGGCCGAGAGCGAGGAGAAGCGTACCGAGTGAATAGTGCATATTGGAGATGTCTAACGACGGACTAGATGAGCGGTTGGGTTCGTTTGTCCCTGGTGGTTTAGTTTTGGGACTCGGCAAAGGATTGCTTTGGAAACTCCTCATCTACTTGTCCTTGAGGGCTGACCTGATACCATATATAGCTATACTTTTACACTGGCGGGACGCCTGCCTCCTTTCGTATTAGCTACCAAGAACTCATTCGTTCGGCATTGAAGGTTCACTTAGCGATAAGAACAACGAGGCACTGTTGATATTATCCGACATTGAAGCGCCTGCAAGCACTATAAAAGCTCTGCATCAAGTCTGGTTCGTCGTCCATTCCTGTGGCACGCGGTCGAATAACGCTGCCAAAATAAAATAGCAGACAATCCAGCAGCGGACAGAGTAGTGTTGGCGTTGTTGCATTTTGCGTGCATGTCCTTCTCACTGCGAACCAAAATACGCCGACCAATGGCGTATTTTACCTCGATATTAATCTACGATGGCACACGAACCAACGCTGCTGTCATTGCGTTTGGTTTTCAGGCTGAAATTCGGATCGTGGCGAAAATCCACGAAAATCCACGAAAATCCATGGTATCGGCAGGTTCGAGACGGAAAGGATTGAGGCAAACAATCCGGTTGGCCGACATCATGTCAGCAAAGAACAAAACGGCGGTTCCCGAACCCACAACACAAGACGTAGAACCGTGGATTGAGGATGCATACCGGTTTGCCATGACCCCTGCACCACCGACAGGTCCCTTTATTTAGGCGTATGCAGATGTGCTCACCTCTGTAACCAAAAAAAAAAAAAAAAAAAAAAAAGGCCCTGTTCCATACTTCTGAGCCAGTCAATCTGGCATGAACCCTTTTATTCAGCTTGGACAAGATGCAGCCCTTGGCTTGGTCTATTACCCGCAAATGAAGCAACAGCGCCAGACATGATACGGGAGTTTATTTCCCCCTTTTTCTTCTATTCCCCTCGGCAAGCATCCGACATGAGGAGTGAGGATCCAAAAGCCTGCTTACCAGCAGCAACTCGAGAATTCTGTGGATAGCAGAGGAATAACAGCAGCGAGCGTGTAAAGCGTCACATTCTCGGAGCATATGCGGTGGGATAACTTTGCTGGGGCCGTTGAATACCTGTGGTTCTGGATCAAGCGACCACGGCTTATCAATATTCTCCAGGCATCGGGCATTTGTTTGTTATATCAAGCCAACCCACATCAGGGAAGCACATGTTCATAAAAATGCTGCAGATTGTGGCGCAAATTATTCAGCATTGACAGTTTATGAACTGTGTAAACCGAAGCAATGGTATTCTAGCAATCAGCTCGGCACACTAATCTTTAGGGCATATTATCTTGCGTTTCGGCAGTTTATGGTAAGATGCTGAGTCAACTCATTGAAGCTCAAAACGCCATCAAGTGACTCTAAGACTTCGGGCCGGAATCTGGAGGCTGAGATCTAAAGAATGGCCATCTCCCTGGACTAAGCGCGAGGATCCGAATTGGGTAAGTCAGGCTGGCGGCTGAACTCATGCACAGCACGTGCCAAGCCGGAAACGAGGGTAGCAGGTTTCCTTCCCGTAAAGCGGATGAACTTCCTGTCTGAGTAGCTGCTCAGAATTATGTGGGATGCACAGTGACTCGATCACAAAGACTATGGGACAAGTGGCATGCAGATGTTCGGCGAGCATGTTGAACCACCGTGGAGGAGCCCTCACGAGGGACTCGACTGGTGTCACAGCTACCGCATGGCGGGGTGGGTGTTGAGTAGCTATTGACTGAGCTAGCTTCATTTGCTGAAGAGGAGCAAAAGTTCCTTGAATTACTCAGTTTGACGGCTGATACATTCCAATTGACTGGGATTGGGCCTCTTTACCTGCGTTCCTCCCGTTCACTGGGTGCAGCCGGCTCTTATTTGGGGAGTTGAGTTCTGATGTCTGAATTATCCGCGATCCGTACGAGTGCGTACTGCCCTCTAATTGGCTTCTAGTCCCCCGGTATCTCAGGTAATTGGTTGGGATATGCTTGTGACTACTCTTGATAGTCACTAATCGGGGAAGAGGAATTGAGCCCCTGATCCTGACCGATAAATGTACTGTAAGGATTGATTTATCAGAAGGTATCTTGGGATCACATGCCGATACCATCCATCCCTGTGTGCGCTATGTAGGGGTTAAGAAGAGGCTGAAATGTGTTTGCGAGTCAGTTTGTAGCGGACGGACAAAGACTCAACGTACAAAGTAAGCCTTGCAGTCGCTAGGGTTTAAGCTGCATGTTTCCAGAGCTAGTCTAGTGCTTCGATACTTGATGTCACAGTTGGAACGACAAGCTTGGCTTGGGGGCTGGTTCTTCGTCGTGAATGTCTACATAGTAGGTATGTACGCAAATGCTGACAGATGTGCTTGTCGAAGCCACGTGGGAGAGCATCCAGACCAACCTGCGAAGAAGAAGAAAAAAGAAGGAAGAAAAAAATCCAAGCGCAGCCTAAGCTATCTGCCTTCTTGGAGGTATCCCTACATGCCTTGCCAAATTAGGTTATTTTGTCTACGCAGTTTTACTGTGTGGACCCGGTCACTGAGAACCTAATGCGTAGTACTTACTCGGAGTCATCGGAAAGAATGCAGAACTTCATAATGCGTACTTTGTTTGTGCCCAGACCATGTGTAGACTTTGTCCGCTTTGTTGAGACGGTAATGGTTCCCATGCTTGCTAAAGTGGAAGTATAAAAAAGAAAAAAAGAGCAGAGAGAGAGAAGAGAAATAATAAAACAATACTCAATCAAATTAAGGGTGCTGTCGCCGTTGATGAGCAATTGTCCATCGGATTTGAAAGTCCCATGTCGACGGATTGGAATTTTCCAAAGTTTCATCCAAGATGAGCAAACCCTGAGGAGTCAGTGTGGCACTGCGCATGCTAGATGAACGTGACCGTCCATGGCTCCCTGTGGACAGGGGTGTGAGAGAAGGAACGAAAAAAAAAAAAAAAAAAAAAAAAAAAAAAAAAAGAAAACATTAGAGTACCAATACAGAGGCTTATCTGAAGTCAATCCCTTGAATGATATAGCGTCTTAATCGTAATTCCACCCACTACAGAACCAGTTCAAGTTGTTAGTAGTTCCAGTAGTTAAGGCAAGTAGAAGACGTCACCCAATGTATGACGCTTGCACAAACTGAAGCGGCGACTGCAAGTTTATCGCGCTACTGCCACAACTACACCGTGCCCTTTACTTCGGTACGTTTAGACGCATTTCTCCTTGGGCTACGACCTGGTCTGGTTTTGAGACTAGCAAGACAGAAAGCCATTTGCCAGAAACGTTACAGCCGTCCCCAGCAGTGTGTACGTTTGGGGTGGGACTTTGGATTCCTGGGATCAAACACGCACCCAGAAATATGGGATCAAACACGCGACTCGTGGGCATTACGTTTGTTGCCTGCCGTCGAAGTAAAGTGCTGTAATAAGCCAGTAGTAGTAGTCACCGGAGCGAAGTTGCCTCACCAAAATGGGCTTGTTTCGCCACTAGCTCGACTCGACTTTGCTGGCCGACTACATTACCTTGCACGTCGTATCTGAGTATTCTGCTTATAGTTGGGACAAACCACCAAGGATTCACTGGATATAATTAATTCTCCAGAAAAAGATTCGCGGACTTATTTACTGCTTCTAGACTAGCGCATTTAGATTGGCTCTCAACCCCATGTGATGTTAGCAGGCTTCTCGAAGGTCCATCTTAAGCCCATGGATGGATAAAGGTGCTTGAGTTTGTTGATTTATTTTTCTGCAAGGCGCACACTTTTTCCAGTAAGCTATAGGTATGTGCGGATTTCTCTTTTGCTGTTGATTCTCGATCGTTTGCAAGACTGATGAAAGACATGGGGAGGTAATCATTCTAAACATGCACTCTAGAGCGATACTTTGGTTGCTGGTATACATAGATGCCTAACAATAGGCTTTTGATTTATCTGCTTTGGGCATAGGTCTTCATGTCTCCTCCTCGATTTGATTGAATGCCAATGTGTGGTTCAGGGTCAGTCCCTGCTAGCGTCATCATCGGCGCTAGGACTACCAACAGCATCTTTTTTTCCCCAACGCTAGTCGCATTATACGCAGTCTGGAGCCCTTCTAGCGCAGAAGAACAAGAAGAAGAAAAAAAGCCAAAAGTCATAGGAGGAAGAAAAGTCTATTTACATTACATGCTGCTATTGTGTTACTTCCCCTATTTTCTCATACCTGAACATCAGACAAAGGAGCCCCGGTCCTTGATAAACGTCAATCGAGCCGCTCTTTGAAGAAACGACTGTGCCCTCCAAACGTGCTGTCCTCCACAAAGTCGTTCTTGACGCAAACAAAGAAAAAGAAAGGTGTCCAGGTCCACCTTATCATCAACCAACATCGACAACTAGACTAGAACCCAACCGCCGCCCTATCTCCCCCGTTCCGCCAAATGGCCCCGTAGAAACCGGCGAACGACGGAACGATAATCCACACTGGACCGATAAAATGCTTGGCCCAGTCTCTCTCGGCTCAGAGCTTGGTCAAAAAGAGTGTTTAGAGAGAGACCCTATCAGTAACTAACAACCAACACCGCGGTTCTCGCGGGGGCCCAAGGCCAAGCAGCTTCGTGGGGCAAGGCACGAGGTCGTTTGGATCCACCCATCTATAGAATGAGCCTTGTGAGAGCCCACGCCGCCCGCCGTCATACGCCCGACTCCTACCGTTCCGCTGCTCGCGAGCCATGAGCACGCCGACGAGCTACCCTGGCGCCATTGCTCCCCCACCGGGCGTCAAACCCGAATTGCTGAACCCAGTGCAGTCTGATGGACGAGACGCCAACTTTGGCTTCTTGGTAGGCTGCTACACTCTGGTCATCGTATTCTACACGGCTCGAACTTACTCAAAATGGGCTGTATCTGCACAAACCCGAATGGAGGATTGTAAGTTATTTTTTTCTTCTTTTTTCCCCATACGGGGTTTCTCTTAGATAATGTCAAGACTGTCTTCTGTCTTTGCAGGAAAAAAGGGAGCTGCCATGAAACCGAAAACGACATGGGGATAGAGGAACTAACATGTTGTTATGATCCAGGGTTCTGCACTGTGGCAGGTGTGAGTATAACGTCTATTGGAAGATAAAAGAAAAAGCCGCATTGCAAAGACTATGTGACTAAACGTGATCGTGGCAGCTATTCATTCTTGCCTACTTGTCCATGGTTGCCTTGAGTGAGTAATTCCATTCGCAACAGTGGTTGAGATACATATGGCAACCTTGTTCACCCCGACGCTGAATACTGACACTGTTTTGTATTTGAACCTAGTGCACCATTATGGTGAAGGGTATTACGCATGGGATCTTACTCCGCACGATTATATGGAGTTCAACAGAGTCAGTTTCCTCCTTCCCTGGGATGTCAAAAAAAAAAAAAAAAAGAAAAAGAAAAGAAAAACAGCATGCCATACTTGCCAGCCTCTAACGGCAAACCCTACGGTTTTCAGTGGCTCTACGCCAGCGCAGTCTTGTACTCCCCGAGCGCGTACTTTACCAAATTGACCCTCCTTCTCCTCATCGCTCGCGTGTTCTCGGTCAAGCGGCGCATCGCATGGGGGATATACAGCTTCATCGTCGTCGTCACACTCGGCTTCATCCCGCTACAGCTCTTGAAGGCCGTCTTTTGCATGCCAGTCTCGTCATTTTGGGACCCCAATGTACGTGCCGAATTTTGTTTTGACAAAAAAAAGGTTTTCACGGCCGACAGCATTCTCGCCCTCATCACCGACCTCGTCATCCTCGTCCTGCCTATCCCGCTCGCCCTACCGCTCCGGACCTCGCTGGGTAGGAAGGCAAAGATCAGTGCGCTGCTCGGTGTGGGTGGCATCGCCACGGTTGTTAGTGGATACAGGGTATACTTTATTGCCAAACAGGCAAACTTGCCGGATGTGACTGGTAATTTTACCATGTTGACCATTCTCACGTCCGTAAACCTTTCCTCTCATCTGGTTATTTCAGCAGACGCCGACCTCGATAGTGTTCTGCCCTTTCCAAGCAGTATCCAGCCACCCAAGACTTGCGATTACTCGTACTAACCCTGCAATAGGATGCTCGAGGTGACCATCGGCTTCGTCTGCACTTGCCTGCCCCCAATCAACCTCATGATCGAGGACCGCCTCAACAAAGACCGCGCCTCCAGAACTCCCCGTGGCAGGCTCCTGTGGAAGACACAGCAGTCTGACAACTCCACCGCGCCCCGAACTACCGTCACCACGACGTCAAACTGTCCAACACAAATACGCCGAGACGACTGCCGTGACTTCCCCCACCCACAGCAACTAATGTCCTCTGTCGACACCTATAACAGCCACATAGGCCAATCCTCCCACTGGCCTCCTGACCTCGGCGGTAGAAACAGAAACAAAAACGAGACCAACTTCGACGTCGAGCTTGCCATGCTAACAGGCAAAGCGCTACACATCACACCAACCTCTCCCAGCACCTCATGTTGGCCGCCGGACCTCACCTT
This sequence comes from Magnaporthales sp. P1609, assembly GCA_003709005.1. Taxonomy (NCBI): domain Eukaryota; kingdom Fungi; phylum Ascomycota; class Sordariomycetes; order Magnaporthales; species Magnaporthales sp. P1609. The sequence continues at coordinate 439,436 of PELF01000003.1, forward strand.
GATTTCAGATCCGAACGAGGCAAACATGAGCGCAGTCTGCGGCGTACGCTCGTATCGCAGCCAGAGCATCACCTCCGCCGATGGCCGGGCAGAGGGATGGCTCAGCAGCCAGCGGAACCTCACGGGGGAGCCGGAGCGATCATGCAGTCCCTCGTTCGTCTCGACCGGGTCGAGGCAGCAGGCGATGACGGCGTCCTCGTCGACCTCAGCCGCAGCGGCCGCTGGGAATCAATAGCGCTTCTCCCAGCAAAGCAGCCACAGGTGGCCCCCGTCATCGAACCGGTCGTCATTAACCTCGGCCGCATCGCTGGGCGGCATAGTGTGTACCGTTGATATCACCCTTGAGACATCTGAAGCTGTGAAGCGAGAACACGACATGGGCGCCGATGGTGTTTGTATCGGTGGGGAGACTGGTATGAGCAGTAGTAATAGCCGCGACGTGGCGCGGCCAGTAGTAGGAATGACGCGTGCCGCTTACGACGGCAGCAATAGAATTATCCCAGGCCGCATCTGGGACGGAAAAACAAATGATCTTGGCTCTCAAGCTATGGGGTATTCCGATGCGGCGGGATAAGGTTTGGTTTTTGACGAGCGCTGTTTGGATTGGCGAATGTCCACAGTTAGGTAGCGATTAATTTATACCAGCATGCGGCTCCATCACTCAAGTTACGGACGGTCACATTATACACCGTCAGAGGCCACAACAAGTGGTGTGAGACGGAGAGATCCAGGAAACGCACATAATATGTACCCAATCACTACGCAAACACCTGACGTCAAGACAAGCAGTGCATGGTAAGTAACAAAAGGGCATGCTCTCATGAAATTCGCTACAGACCATGTACCTGAGATATAAACTCCTCAACACCGTACATAACGATGCAAAACAACAAACTCATTACTTATGTGTTGGAATCCGATCATGCTCTGGAAAAAAGAAATAAACAAACATCCAGAAATCGCTGCGCCTATTGTGGGCGGTCCTGTCTTCGAATCGCGGCATTGCACACGAATATGCTAAACCCTAATTCGTCTTACGTGGCTCATGAAGAAGGATGACAGATGCGTAGCTCATCACTAGATGGGCAAAAGAACTGGGTATTGGGAAGAATCCCAGAGGAGACGACAGAGGCAGGGCACGCTGGATATAATCTCAAGAGATAACAAAATCCTGACAAATCATTTCCTACTCGCCATACTTGATAGAGTGGCCGCAGCCTCAGCCTCCAGCAAAGCGCGCCGTGCAGCCACCGCATCGGATAACTTCGTCGATTGAATGTCACTTCCACTGAATCCTCCCGTTTTTGGCCCCGAATAGAACTGCGCAGGCGAAAACGTTCGCGGTGTCAAGCCCGGTGATCTGCGAAGGCCTACAAGCGACTGAGTAAGTCTGAATGGGTTGTTTCGTTGTGGTTGCTGCTGGGATGGGCGTGGCGGCTGAGGAGAGGACGTGTATACGTATGGTGAAGCTTGCGGGGTTGATAATGACTGGGTGAGCCACGCTGGTGGCGGTGGTTGGTTGGAATTGAATGGTGGCGGCGCGATCGTACCCCTCCTCTGCTGCTGTTCTCGTGGTGGACTCGAATGTACGGGTGGTTCCGGTTGCAGTTGCGGATGCCGTGGCCTGGGCTCAATGGGAGACGGAGCCGGTAACGACATGGGGCTGATCCAGGGACGTGGAGGACTGGGCTTACGTTCCTCGTTCAATTGCAAGGGCGCAAGCCTTATGGCAGTATATTGAGGGCTCTGCGAGTGATCGCCCGGGAAGCTGGTTACTTCGCTGCTCGGGCTAGGAGGCGGCAGAGGGCCAGGGGTAAATGCTGATGCAGAAGTGGATAAGTGGTAGCCATTTGTCTGCGTGGCCGGCGCTCCATCCTGCAGTAGCTGTATTGCGGCGACTGTAGTAGCAGAGGCTATCGCATGAGCCTGTCCAAGATCCAATTGCTTCTGCTTTGAGCCTGCTTTTCTTGGAACCGCGCTTTTCTGTTTTCGGGGAATGGTCACTGCCGTGACGGCAACACCATCGATCATCTTTGGCTTGCGCGTTCTTGGGTTCGACTTGATCGCGGCTGCAACCCCATCCACAAGACCAGTGGCCTGTGCTGGTGGCTCAGGCCTGGCATTGGGCACAGCCGGTGCTGAAATGTCGACGTTTTGTGGATTTGGGGAACCAAAATCAAGTAGTGAACCGGATGCTGGCTTTGATTTGACTTCGGATAGCTCGATCGGTGTCTCTGCGGCTGGACTTGATTTATTTGGACGGTGTTTTTTCTGGGTTGCGGTACCTTTTGGCCTTGGCACGCTTGGCAGCTTCGTCTTCCTCGGTGGCTTCTTGTGTATAGCTGTGGGATCGAGTGGCCTGTGCATAGACTGCAGGTAGTTGTTTGGCCTGCCGCTAATCTGTGCCAGTTCGGCAACGAGGCACTGTAGAATGTAGGAGGGATCATTAGTCGCCTCTGGAAGCTCTGGTGTCCGCCTCGAAGGTTTTCTGGCCTTCTTCGTTGGCTTGTTCGGTTTCTTTTGCAGCTCCGAAGTGTGCACTTTATGTTCAATGCCATCTCTTCTTGTGTCTTTGAGGTCTGTAGGTGGCGCTGGCACTGAATGTGAAGATCCATCGGGAGCATCAGGAAGTTCTCTTTCCACGTCGACCTGCGGCTCAGCATTAGGGCTTTGGTGTTGAGTTACCCGCGCCTCCTGTTGCTGCTCGCTTGTTGGCGCCTCCAGTCGTTCACTCAGCGAAGTCTTTGGTTGATCGCTTACCGAAGCATCTAGTTGCTGATCGCTTACCGTGGCATCAGGTTGCTGTTTTCTCGCCAAGGTCTTCTGTTCCTGTTCGTCTGTTGCCGGTTTCGGTTGATCTTCGCTCGGGGAGTTCTTGTTCGTTACTGCTGTCGCTTTCTTCTTTTTGGACGACTTTCCAGCGTCGGCAGCACTTTTCTCGGCGCGGCCGGAACTACCCTTCCCGCCCCTAGGCTCAGTCTCCCTGGTCTTCACATCTTCGACCCACGCGTCACAGTCCCATTCGACCCAGTAATCAAGAACATCCGCCCAGACGCTCTCGGAAGGTTTGGTCAAGTTGACAAACACCACTTTGCCGCCTCTGTTGTGGACTGATTTGGCAAATTCCCTGACGATAACCTTTAGACCGTGGACGCGTAAACTGGTGCCGAGAACCAGTAGCATGTCTGGATTCAACGACAGGTCGTGTTGTATCAGTGGTGAGATGAGGTGCGCATTCGGGTGCTCCTCTCCGTACAACACAATGTCGGGCCTCAGCTTCCCTACTCCAAGAGCTCGCTTGCCCCTGTTTTCCCTAGCAGCGGTCGCGCCCTCGCAGTGAGGACATGCAGGCTGGTTTCCAGACAGCGTTGCTATTTCCAAGTCGTCCTCCCAATCGCTAGTCTGACCACATTGAAAGCATCGAAGGGAATCTAACGAGCCGTGCAGAAATACACACTCCACCCCGCCGGATGGCGGAGGGGCGGCTGGCTTGGTTCCCTTGATTTCCAAGACACCCGGGTCACTAGAGCTCCTAGCTAGCGCTGCCGGTGCCGATGCCCGACTAGGACGGGCAAACCTGGCTCGGCTTCCGGGACCAAGCTTCAGACATGTCGACAAGCCGACTCGCTTTTCTATTTCGTCAATATTCTGGGTATAGCAGCGCACCAGCTTGCCCTTATCCCGCAGATGACTGATGAAATGATGTGTGCTCGTCGGCTTGGATTCTTTCGACTTGCGCTTCAGACTCGTCGTGAACTTGTAGAAGACGGATGTTCTGACAGGATCTGACCAGACAGAAGCGTCAAACAAGTCCTTACCCTTCATGTTTGGCAGACTATTTCGATTGTTGGCAGTTGACTGGGACTGCGACGAAAGTGGGGTATCCCCCGCCTCGGATGTAGTTGAGCTCGTGTTCTCGGATGTGCTGTCCGAAAAAGGGTCGAAGAGTATGGGTGGCGGGGACGAAAGAGGAGATGAGTGTTCTTTTGGAGACCCTGGAGCAGATATTGGCGATGGTCTTCGTAAAGGCGTGCGGGACATTGACCTTCCACCTAGTGGACCGCACGGGTTGCCATCGGATATTGCGGGCAACGCTAAAGGCGAGCTGGGAAGAACCATTGGCGGATGAAGAATGCCGGAAAGCGCTGCGATATTGCTGTCGCCTGCTGTATCGATTTCCTCTGGGCTTTCACTGACTTTACTAACCGGCTTAGATTCCTCGGGCGTGAGTTCGGATAAACTTGTGGAGGACGCGGGATCCGTGGATGCTTGCTCGGCGGTTGTCGAATCGGCCGACAGTTTCCGTCGCTTCGCTAGAGGCTCGTTGCATTGCCTCTCGTCGCCTCCCGAGCTGTTTTTCGCTGCATCATACTGTGCTTGAATGAGAGAGTAAAGCCCATTTCGAGAGCGGAAATCCTAGGACATTGGATTAGCAACAAAAGACGCGCGACCGGGCAAGGTGTCAACCAAAGATCACCACTCACTGGGATACCCGAATTGGTACTGATGCCCGCGCCGGTCACGACGATGACCTTGCGCGCTTTCTGGAGGGAATTCGCAATCGTCTGAAGGTGTTCGACGCCCTGTGCTGTTACGTGAGTGGTGGGCATATTGCCGGCGCGCCGACGCGTGTGCTCATCAGGGAGAGCGGGCCGACCAAAACCGAAGACTCTCTGTTGAATATAGAGAAACAATTAAGAAGAGATATGCTCAGTTTAGGATCATGTAAGAGACAAAGTACGCTCGCGACGTCAATCGCCAGGGAAACGCGCTGTTGATTGAGGCTTTAGTTATGGTGTATGATCTGAACGCGTCTCGATTTGGTGTGGTTGATGGGTGTTTAGACCCTTGTCGGTTTCGGGAGCTAGAGCTTCGTCTCCCTGCCTGAGGGGAAGCCGTCTTGCCGTCTGCACCGAGGACCACCCTTGTACCCTGCTATATCTTCAGTTAGTGGCCAATCGATGCTGTGGTATGGAGTACGGTTGCGCTTTCTTACGTCAATTAATGCTAATCCTACCACTGGTGCCTGGCTGTCGGGCCCTCGAATGAATAGACGACTCAGCATTGGAATATGCAATTCATTCTGACTTGATGGAGGACTTTGAAAGTTTGGTCGATTGACATGAGTGCTTTGAACTGGCAAGCTGAAGCAGAAATGCCAGAGGTGGTTTAGGCTGAGCTACCATTAGTGCCAAGCGGCGGGGCTCTTTGTGCTTGACAGGATCGTTGTTGCAAGTGGCGGTAGGTGGTCTTGTGTGGCAGGTCTTGAGGGAAGAGTGGCTGTGCAATCACGTGTGACATAGGTTACTGCAGCTTGGGGGCGGCCTAAGGCCTTGCGGGATCGTGCATCAAGCAATCCGTGCCAAATTTTGGACAAATCGTCTGATCTCTTTCAATTCATCATAAGATAGATAAGAGTGTTTAATTAACACATCATCACCCACACAGACTGAGACGAGTCCAGGCCAACCAGTGTTCGCATATCAGATATTATCATATTTTCTTGTAGTGAAAATTTGTATTCCCTTTCTTTCTTTTCTTTTTTCTTTTCTCTCTCTCTCTCTCTCTCTCTCTCTCTCTCTCTCTTCATACTTGCTGTAGCTTTGGGAGTTTCACTTATTTGCGTACTCATTCCATTGTCAAAGGTTGCAATAGCCATCTCCCCAAATCTCAATGATACCTAGTTGCGTCCCCTCTGCAGCCTTTCAACGTGTCCCCTTACATGTGCGCCCTATTGTCACCATATGGTAGTAGTTCATGTCGTGTACTGTTGCAGGTTGCGTCGACCATGGCCGACTTTTCAGTTACGCATAGCTCCACGCAATGTACTGTACCGTCCCGCCGGGCTGCCGAGACCCACCGGTTTTGACTGTGCATGCAACTCACCCTCAATCGATTTCAAGGGGGGGAGACAAAGGGAGCAGGAAAAGGAGAAGTCTAAAAAAAGGAACCATATCCTATCAATGCGTAAAATGTTTTCTCAAGTCAACATCCCTACCCTCATCGCTACTTCTACAAAGCAAAGACTGCATGACTGACGGAGCGAACGACAGCTGCTTTGCGCGCTACTGGCACATGTCGCTCCGGTCATTCAGAACGCGCCGCCTACGGGTGGCAATCAGGGGAGGCTCACGGGCCTCAAAAAACTCTTTCGCCCAGGCTATCCAGCTGAAAAGCTTCTTAGCGAAGTACGCGCGACTCGATTCGACTCCGTGTCTCCCGATGCGGGACGCTGGGGTAAAACATACCCTCTGAATGGTTTGCAGCCGGGGTATTGCTACTGCTGTATACTAATTGAGGACTGTACAGAATCATATGTGAATCACCATTCAAGGGATCGTCAGATGGGCCTTCAAATCTACGCTCAGGGCGATTTGTTCTGGACATCGACCGTTAGGCCCTTCCTTGCCCCAGTGATTTGTCGACTCGAAACGGTCTGTCGAGTCGAAGAGGGTTGTTTGATCACCCATTAACCCGAGTATCCACTATTGTACAATTTTTTGCCTGGATGGATATATCACTTTACGATTTTAAACTTTGCATGAAACCGCAACAGGGAGACCCTTCTAAGACTTGTCGGCCTCTCCTACCCCCACGGGTGCCCCGTTGGGGTGCCCAAGTACGGTTGCGTGGCATATATTATAGCACCCAATTGTCGTCCGGTCTCGATAAAGAGTTCCCGAAGTTCCTCGCCCGTTGTTTGTCCCATCTTTCATTCATTATTTTTTCTTTTCAACATACATACGTCTTTTGTTGGCGCGTATACCTCCACTCTTTTATCCGATCTTGTATTTACTACCAGCTGGGTCTGTGTCGTTCTTGTATTTTTTTTTTTTTTTTAAATCCACCATGCACTCTTTCACTATTGCATCTGCCATCATCGGTGGCTTGTTGGCCGCCTCACCGGCATACGGGCAGCAGTGCAACCTGCAGTTTGATGGACGCGTCCCAGCCAACTTTGCGCCCGCGAACTTTGATTCCACCAACAACATTTTCAATCCCGGCAATGTACTTGGCAAAGGTACGTAATGTTCTCCGGACGCATAGGCTTGTCGTAGGCCAATAATCCCTAGCCATCTACTAACGTAGAACAGACCTCAAATTTAGCAACCTGATCGAGCTTCCGAATGTTGCGCAGCCGTCCATCGTGAGTTTTTGATAAATCCAGTTGCAATTTGCAGAGTATAGACCTGTTTAGTTACTTATACCACTCATTGCGTATAGTTCGACGCTCGCGCTAAGAACAAGGCTATCGAAGTCACCATTAAGTACGATACCCCCACCCGAAAGCTTGTTGTCAATCGCCCTTGGCGCACTTGGCTGGCTGCCACAGGTCACTAACATATCTTCAACTCCAACAGCGACAAGTCCATCTTTGTCCCGAACGCCGACACGGTCCAGAATGGATTCCGTCGTGCGGAGCTGCTCATTGCCAGCAACTCGGGCACCGACAACTCTACCAAAGGCGTCAAGACGCTCCACTTCAGCTTGGCCAAGGACATTCAGAAGCCGTTGAACCTCAGCCACGAGTACCAGCTCGTGTTCCTCGAGGACAACAAGTTCAGTACCAACCAGATTGTTGTCAAGACCGGTACCATCGCGGGGCAGGCCAACACCAACCCCGACACCCTCAACGTCTTTGGCAACGTCGCCTCCAACCCGCCCAAGCTGCTGTTCAGCACCCCCTTTGGCGCGGATGGGTTCCACAACTTTGCCATGACCCTGGACTTTGACAAGAAGTAAGCCCTGGCCCTAGGCGGGTGCCTAATCCAACCTCTGGGTGACAGCGATACTAACTTCAGTCTGTATTACAGCACCACTCAAGTTTTCTTCTCCAAGGGTAACGACCCGCTCAAGGCCGTCAGCAAGGCGGAGACCAACGACGTCAGCGGCCAGGGACAGTTCCACTTTGGCATCCTCAAGAAGGGCCTCGGCGGCGGCGACGATGTGGTCCGCAAGGCTTTCCAGCCCGCCAACATCAACGAGGGCCTCGTTTTTGGAGGAATCTTTATGGAGGACAGCACCGGCGGATGCATCAGCCTGTCCGCCGCCGGCAAAGCTGCCAACGCCACGGCGCCGGTCAAGGCGAAGAAGGGATCCAAGGCCAACAAGGCCAAACCCAAGCAGCAGGCGCGTGCATTCTTCGCGTAATCAGTCAAGGCATTTGTTCTCGCCTAGGTCCCTTGTCCGCTGCAATGATGGCCTACTAGACCTCGCTGCAAAACCGCTCGTGTAGAGTCTGTAGAGTGCACAAGTTAGCATTGCCAATATGATGTCGATTTTCGCAACCCAATGCAAAGAAGCTCTTAGTGACGCTTGCTGATGCAGATACCAAAGAACACAGTGTAATTAATTTAAAACTACTAGGTATTCATACAGAGCAAGACCCTGAGCCTACCGCCCATCGCTCGACACTATAAAGTTCAATTTGCGAGGATCTTTGTCGATTACGATTCATCCCAATTAGTGATCAGCAGAATCCATGAGCATCACCCCGAGGCAATGTCCTCTCCGTTCTCCAGACCCAACGCAACCTCAAATATACAAATAGGGCTTTACCGAAGAGCAGCCAAGAGCTTATCAAACGTATTGGGCGTACCAACACCAGTGATCAGGTCATATCCCTCGGCGGCCGGCCACCCTGGGACAGTCGTGCCGACCCCCGTCGTGGCGTTCTGGAAAAAGCATCCCTTGGATCTCCCGTCAGCCACGTCGACGACGGCCGAGCCCCGGAACCGCGCCGAGTACAGCGCCGGGTTGAGCCAGCCCGTACTATTACCCCCCGCCCGCAGCAATGCATCGTTGACCAGCGCCACCATGGCCGCCACCACGGGTGTCGATGCCGACGTGCCGATGACCTTGGCGTCCCGCCCGTCCCGCCGGACGACAAACTCGGCCCCAACGGCTGCAATGTCGGGAGTCGCCCGCCCGCCCGCGTTGTACATGTCGTCGCTCGGGCCTTTGCCGTCCCAGACCTGCCCGCTCTTCAACCTGGCCACGTACGTCCTCGCCGCCTCGGCCTGCCACTCGGGCTGGGTGAAGTAGTTGCTGAACCCGCCGGTGCTGAAGAAGGCGCCGGACACGGGCGGGCCCTGGTTGTCTGTGGCGCCGACGGCCGTTACCCAGGGGCAGGAGGCAGGGAAGGTGGGGATGGTGGCGCGGCGGCGAGCCCCGTCCGGGCCGTCGGGGAGGGAGCACCGCGACCGGCCTATCCCCGTGCTGCCGCCGTCACCAGACGCCGTGAGCACGGAAACGCCCCGCGCGGTGAGCTGGGCGAACATGGCGCAGACGCGCTCGGCGTAGGGGCGCGGGACGGTGTGCTCGTCATCGGCGTAAGAGATGCTGACGACGTGAGGGATCTGGTCGTCGGGTTGGGCGATTAGATGCTCTAGTAGCTCGAGGTAGGGCTCATTGTCGGCCTTGTCGTCCGGCATAGGGTTGCCGTTGCCGTCGAGCTTGCTGCCCCTGCCGCCGGTCAGGACGTAGCTGACCTGTGCTGGGTAGGCGAGGGCTAGCCCGTATTGGACGTCCAGGGCGGCCTCGGAGCCGGGGTGTGAGGGGTCGTTGGTGGCGTTATTGGCGAGGACAAGGGCGGCGGTGTAGTTAGCGGGAATGTCGTTGGCATAAGTTCTCATCCAGGATTCGACATCTGTGGGGCTGAGATACTGGTCCAGGAAGCCGGCGATGGCCATCCGGGCGGGTGATGGTTTGTCGTCTTTGGGGCTTTGTTTGATGCCGTAGAGCGTGCGGAGACATGACGGCTGCACGCCGCTGTTGCATTGGATACGATCCCCGGCTATCGTGCCCGTATCTATAGCCCAGGGTTGGGCGGTGGGGCGCAGACTCGCCGGTGTCATGAAATGTGCCAGAGGATGAATAAAGTCGATGCTCGACTCCAGTTCAGCTGGGATGCTGTAATTGGTGGCGCGGAGGACGGCAGCCTCGTTGACGCCATCGTGTGTAAAGTATCCCAGCTCGGCTTGCAGGAGAGTTTTGATCTTTCCCGTGGTGGCAGTGAAGCCGATCCAGCCAGTAGCATCACTGCTCCTCTCCACACTTGCCACGCCGTTTTCCTCTAGCCATCTCGCAACTGCATCTGCGGCTCCTGGAGCTGGCAACTGGTACGAGGCAACCTCGGCCTGGGTTAAGTGATGACGGTATTGCGGGTGAGAAGGGTCTGTGCTGATCTCGAGCAGTCTGTCTTGGAGATTTTTTGTTCGTGGTTGTTTGAGAGCGATCCGGAGGTTGATGGTGTCACTGTCGGCTGCTGGGCGGGAGAATTTCCAGTCATCTGGTAGGTTAGACGTCGATTCTATGACGATTCTTTTTCCAGGTCCTCCTGTTGCTACTGCGGTGGCGCCAAGGGCGAGCAGTATGAAAACTGGGAAATGTATCATCCCCGCAAATAGCCCTGTGATTTAATCCAGCGGTACCACGACGTAGCGGGGAACATGGGGAAAGAGCTGAAGACTGGAAGGGAAATAATTAATGAGGAAAAAGGAAGAAAGAAAAAAAAAACCCCCATAATAAAACAAAGAGACAGAATGACTGCCAAAGATGAGAAAAAAATCTCACAATGTGGGATCAAATTGGTCTATCTAAGCCATGACCAAACAATGTTTGACGTCGATCATCCGTCCCCCAAGAGGTCCCACCGGACCGTGCATCATTGTACATCCGGATCTCTAGCGAGATGATTTGAACCAAGGCAAGCAGCGCGAGAAACCGGCAGAGTGTTGGTCAATACTGACAATATCAGACGGAAATAGAAACACTCCTCTATACCCATGGTTCACATCGTTTGGTGGATTCCAACATGACACCTGGTACGTGTCAGAGATCAATACAAGGTGCAATCGGCTGTCTTTTGGGTTTGTCTGAGGGAAACCGTCATCTGAAGTTACGTGCTAAATTAATTGTTTACAAAGAGAAAACAGGAGCAACAATTCGTCATGTCACATTTTGCTAGGACCCGTGCAGAAAAAAATACATGCATGACTGCGGATATTGCGTGTTTAGTCTAGGTTTAGCCGCAAATGCCGACATCAACCACAGCGGATGTAAGAAGCTATGTATTCTATCTCTAATGGAATCTCTCTGGATAAAAAAAAAATCAACATCTTCTTTCACCAAATCAGTTCAGCAACCCCTATTCCTCCCCAGCAAGCTTGACCTCAAAACCTTCAATCCCTCCAGCCATCCAATTCTCCGAGTTTTCGGCCCAGTCCGCAGGTCCCGTTCCCCATGCTCCCTTGTTGGCCTTTGCAATCCTCTCTTCGGGCGTATCGGGCTGAATCAGCGCTGCCCCTTCGGCGGTGAAGTATGTAGGCGTGCAAATGGCCATGACGGCGTGCCACGCCGCCCGCTTCCTCACCTCGGCGCTGTACTCCTCCTGTGCATCCCGCGTCGGGCGGATCACCACCTTGTCGGCGGCAACACCACTACTTTCTGCCTGCCTCTCCGCCGTCGAAATGGTGTGGGCAATGACCCTGGCCGTCATGTCCAGCACGCTGGTCAAGTTGTACGAGCTGCCGTTACCGCTCACAAAGAAACCAAACATGTTGGGGAATTCGCGAATGCTGACACCTCGGTGTGGCGTCAAAAAGTCCTTGCTTTTCCAGTGATCGTTCAGGTCGACGCCCTTGGCCCCGGTCACGACAGATCCCATCCTATCGCCAGCGTCGAGGCCCGAGTTGGCTATGAAGCCCGTCGCTAGAATGAGCACGTCGACTTGGATTTTTTCACCATTGACAATGATGCCATCTTCGGCGTAGCCCGACAAACCCTTACCGTCCGTGTCTACCAATGTGACGTTGTCGCGGTTGAACGCCGAAAGGTAATCGTCGTGAAACGTCGGCCTCTTGCACCACGACGGATACCACGGCTTGAGCTTCTCGGCCGTCTCGGGGTCCTTGACTGTCTTTTGAATGTGGTCGCGCACAAAAGTAGTCCGTTTGTTGTCTAGCTCGATCATCTCGTCGATGTGCTCGGGGATCTTGTCCGGAGAGATGATACCCTTGGCACGACTGCCCGACAAACCCGATCCAGCCGGGGTATTTGTCCATCCATCGTTGACGAGATCCTTTCCAAGGGAAGGCTTCTCGCCCGCGATCATTTGGTTAAAGTTGATCTGCCGCTCCCACTGCCAACCTTTCTTGTACGCCACCTCGCTGCTCCACGTCTTTGGATCCGTCTCCTTCTGTCCCCGCGGTCCGCAGTAGGACGGAGTGCGCTGGATGACGTACAAGTGTTTCGCCCACTTGGCCACCGCCGGCACTACCTGGATCGCCGTCGCGCCCGTGCCCACTACAGCCACGCGCTTGTCCTTGAGGTTCACCAGGTCCTGTACGGCCTGCGTTCCACCCGTGTACTTGTAATCCCATCGCGACGTGTGAATCATCTTGACCTTCGCTGCCGCGACAGACTCGGCCAAGCCCGGCAGGCGTGGGATCTTGGGCATTGGGAAAACCCCCGTGGCGAAGAGCACATACTGCGCCTTGATGGTGAAGCTGCGCTTGCCGTACTTGGGCCCCAGATCCTGCGTTAGAGTCACCACCCACCGGCCTGCGCGCTCATCCCACGTCTGGGAGCTGACGCGTGTTCCGAACAAGGCCCTCTCGTCCAGGCCCGTCCGCTTAGCAATGCGCTCACTCTGGCCCCGGATCTCCTGCCCGTACGAGTACCGGTGCTTTGGCCTGTACCCGAACTGCTCCACCAGCGGCATGTACGTGTAGCCCTCGACGTCACACATCAGGCCCGGGTAGCGGTTCCAGTACCAGGTCCCGCCGAACCCTCCCGCGACGTCGACGATGCAAATGTCATACAGCGAGAACCCCGCCTCGAGCATGCGGTAGCCTTGGAGGATGCCATTGTGTCCTGCCCCCGTGATGAGCACCTTGACCTCACCGCCGTCCACCACGGGGGGTTCCTGGGCCGCGAGGGCGTCATAGTCGATCCAGGGGTCAGCTGTAAGTGAGGTGGGGAACTCCACCGCCCGGGTGTCGATGTACTGGTCTTGCATCTCGGGCCGGAGGCGTTTGGCGCGCTCGGCGGCGTACTTTTCCTTGACTTTCTCGTTGGCCATGGTGTTTGTGCGTATGACGTGATGTGATTTTGGCAAAAGCTGTGACTGGTCTTGTTTTCTATGCTAAGAGTTTTATGATACAGATCTGAAGTATTCGTTCAATGTCGACTGTGATTTCAAGGTTTCATCTACGATTTATATTAAATGGTATATGCGGGATTCAGGGCCCGCAATCTTCTAATCCCGGCCGATTCAGTCCTGGAAGGGCCCGCAGCCGGCAGGTTGCTCGGGGTGCGGGAGCTACCCGAATGCCGCATTGTCTGTTCACGGTTGTAATTTTGTTTAATTAGCGCCATTGATGATTCGGATAGTCTATAAGTGCCGTCTCTGGTGTGACCCTGGCAACTTCGTACTGGCCGGTATCCCGAACACTCCACCTTCCTTCAACTTTCTTGTGTGAGCCATTTAGAATCATTAAGTATATCGCATTCCATGCATTTCCCCATATTTCTCCTTGGTTATTCTCATGTTACCTTTGGGAACCTCCAAGGAGAGAGTACGAGCAAAAATGGAGAAGTATTTCTTGGCTATCAAGGAGAAACCTGCTTTCTGGAGAGATTGTTTCTACCAAGGATCATTGTGGCTGGTGTTTATTGTGTGGCCTTTTATCAAAGGAGCTGCAAACTATAGGATATATTTACTGAAAATGTTCCCTACCAGCGTACATGGTAGCGTAAATAGTAAAAAGAGAAGAAAAAAGAGAAGTTGAAATCGACTTCGGGGAATTCAAAGAATCACAAGTTGAACATCATGTTGTATCACTTCAACCTCTCGAGACATTCCCATCGTATTTCTTTCGGGCAACCCCGTGACCCGCCCTGCATTGAAGCTTTGTGTCGTTTGGCGACTCTGGCAGGCTCTGTTCAGGATCATGGCGAGAACAATACTAAGTGCCACCACACGCGAGCCCCTCGCGGGCTTTGTCCCACCAACTGACAAGCAGCATATTCTGTGATCTTTTTAGTATTGTACACTCCGTAAACGGCCGTTACGCAATAAATTGATTGACAAAAATTGAGAATGGAAATTCCAAAGAGAGGAAGCAATGGCCTCAGCTCTGGACAACAAAAGATGGCCGACTTCAGGGGCATCATGGCTATATATAATGGCTGTGTCTTGCTTTTGGCCAGAAGGTCAATAGAAACTCAAACTTAGTCATTGACAGAATCAACAGCAAAAGCCACATCCTCATTTACCTCAGGAAAAAAACAAAGCTATAATAATGCATGCATTGATAATCTATGCAAGCCTCATCCGGCTCATCCCCAACACCATGGCCATCAGAATCCCAGGCCTAAGCCCCATCATCGGTGACCTCATCAACACGAACAAGTCGCAGCCCGGAGTTCCGCAGACCCCCGAGCTGCTCGCGGGATCCCCGTATTGCGTCCAGGCAAGTTAGCATCCGGAAACGTTTGATTTTGATATACCTTCCCTCCCCCCTGCTATATTTGCCACAAGCTAACCTGATAGAATGAAAACAACACCAGGCCTACGAGGTCCACCCCGGAGACACTTGCTTCAGCATTGCCCAACAGCACGGTCTCGCCACGGGCCAGATAACGCACTGGTCGCCCGTCATCCGCCAGCACGGGTGCGACGCCCTCCCCGTCGGCGGGCGCATCTGCGTCGCCACGGCCAACGAACCCGAGCCGCTCAAGTGGACCGTCGAGAAGCAGACCAAAGCGGAGGAGGAGTCCCGCAAGAAGAAGGAGGAAGAGGAAAAGAGGAACAAGCAGGAGGAAGAAGAGACCAAGAAGAAAAAGGAAGACGAGGAGCGAAAGAGAAAGGAGGAAGAAGACAGAAAGAACAGGGAAGAAGAGGAAAAGAAGAACAAGGCCGACAGGCTGAAGAAAAAGATTCCCATGTGGCGAGACGGCAAGGTCAGGTGGCCCGAGCCGAGGGAGGGCCAGTCTTACCCGATCGTGTTTTATGGGCGCGGTGAGGCGATTGGTAATTCAATAACGGCTTATTGCCAGCATACCGCGGATGGGCCCGACATGATCAGGCAGCCCAAGTATCTCACGGATTACTGGTGAGCATCGATTTATTCTGATCCTCTGATTTTGCTTGGATAAACTGCTAACTTTCGCTTGTCCAAACCTAGTGACGATCGCTGTACGTTCTGGTCATGGGAAGAGATGGAACCAATGGGCGAAAGATTCCAGCCAAAGAACTGGCTGGACAGAGTCATGGGTAGGCCGTAGAGCATCTATGTTCTAGTTGGCTTTGACTTCATTTTGGTCTTTCATATGTTCTGCTTTGCCATGTTTTATGCTCTCCTCGCCGTCAAATCCCATTGATACGTACATACGTATAGAGAGACAAGCCGTCTACAATGTGATGACATTAAACTAACATTAAAATTAAGCCTCACTTTGAGTTCTGTATCCCTTCTTCCGTCTAACCCTGTATGCCCCATACAAATCTGCCAGGACTTGCTCAACTGTAACAACTTTAATGCTAAACCCTTTCTCCATAGCTTACACATCTCAAAATGTTCCATCAATATCACACACCCTCACTACCACCAAGCCTCAACACCTTCTCGTCCCAGACATTGCTCTCCCTCGTCGGCCGTAAATACTGTGAGATCCTCCTTCCCAAGCCGCGTCCGCCACGTTTGCGCTCCTCCACGAGCTTCTCCTTCTGTTCGGAAACACATTTTCCGCTGCCACCTAGGCTGGATCCTGCCTTGCTACCTCTGCCATGGCGATGTGGATAATGGACTTGTGTGGCAGGCTGAGCCATTGCAGATCGCTTCCATCTGGGCTCGTCTTCGTTCAGTGCTGTGTTGGTCGTGTAGACGACCTGCCCGTCCGGAGTGGAGAGCTTGTGCCATAATTGCTCATGCTGTCGCTGATGCCTCTGCGCAGCGTGCGCTAGGAAGAGCTGATAGTCGGTGGAGGGTTGCTCTGGGCTGGTGACGGAAGTCGACATTATGGCGCAGGTTTGCTTACGGGATGACTCTGTGGGCTCGTTATGCTGCTTTTTCGACGCTTCAGATCCGCACTTGATGGTGTGTTTTGGCCGAGGTGTCAATGGAGAGAAAAGAAGGGCGTCGTCAAGCGTAGATAATCGCTTAGACGTTCTGTGCGATGTGGCTGAGAGGGGCGAGACAAGGCCCGAATCATACGGACATAAGGAATACTCAGTAGAAGCTGAACTTGGGGAGTCACCGGATCTTATTTGCAAATCTGGAGTTGATGGACGAGTTTGCTGTTCACTTGGGCATGTTTTCGTAGTGGTGGGCTGATAGTGTAGAGGGGCAGTGTTTCTGTGAGAAGAAACTAGCGCTGGTTCATCGACGCTGGGATGGTCGGCGATTGACGAGAGTTTTCTTGGGGCGTCGGCCAATAGTGACTGCCTAGCGTCCGCGTCCCTTGTGCTTTTGCTGCTGAGTGATCCACGCAGTGATGTGCTTTCGTGGTTTTGTGGCTTCACACGAATGCGTGAGAAATCGGACGCGGCATGCTTTGGAACATAGGGAGCACTCTTTCTAGTCGTTTGCTCGATGCTCTGAGAGTTGAGTACTTGATCAGATGGCTTGGGGTGGAGAACCCTTAGGCGGTCTCTCATACTTGGTTTCTTCCTCAGTGATGGGGGCGGATGTGGTGGATGCATCGCCATGGAGGTTTCCCAAGTACCGACTAAAGGTTGACGGTTCTGCACGGTTCCGTGACGATGGGCTTGGTCTGGCTGTGGCATTTGAGCTGCTTCGGATTGTTCAATGTAGCCGTCGATTACTAGATATTTTTCTTCAATGGTGGACTTTCTGGAAAACCATGGCATGGTTGTCGGTCTGGAACGTCGAAGCAGGCGTCGGAAACCGAAAACCCCCGACTTGACAGGAAACGACGTACGGTCGTCGACGACGTCAGCTTGGTGACTGTTCACAGTTCTGGACGCAGGTAGTTGTGAGTTTTTGGTAGAAAAGTTGGTGTCAAGTGTGAGTTTTGGTTTGCCGGCGGCCGAAGAAGAAGAGTAAGAAGCAACCAGCCGGGCCGCTGGGTTATTTTCTTCCTGCACTAGTCGCAGACTGGCCGTATGAGCATGTGTTTCTCGAGCGAGATGCTGCCGATCATCGGGGAGTGGCGGCAGTGGGGAACTGACTGCCGGGTTGAGCAGGTTCCCGTACCATGATAAGCGGCTCCCCATTTGTCGGAAACGGGAGTGATGCTGACGGATGGTAGGTTGCGGCTCACTCGTCAGCAAGGTGATATCGGTCTGGTCGAGCTGACCGTGTGAGCTGAACATGGCGCCACTGCCCCCGTCGTCCTGGTTGGTCATGCTTCACCCTGGTTTCCAGTCGCAGACTAGTAATATACCTGGTCCGAGGCTTGGTTGGTTGGTTTCTTTTTAATTCGGAATTAAGAGTGGGTAAGCTGAAGATGTTTGAACTTATTCAAGAACGAGCTGAGTTTGGGAAAATTTCCAATCGGTCAGGTTGCCGGGTGCCGCTCAGTCGGTATGCGACTTGTCAACGGGTACCATGTTGGATGTTTTGGAATGTGTGATGTACCGAGAGGCGACGCCGCATGCGGCCTTGGTGAGATGAAGAAAGCATGGCGGCGCCCGCCCTTGTTATCGATTGAATCGGCTGATATTGGGGTTCCTATGGATTCATGAGCTGCATCGGCGACAGGGGAGGACAGGACAGGGAGAGCAAACACAAGGGATCAATTACTGTTGTATTGCTACTCGCTTGTTGCGTGGCGGTGAGACCAGCTTCCATCATTCCACCTCCTCCTTACGGGCCGATTTAGCGCTTGAATGCTGATGTTTAAGACGTTAAAACACATTGGGAATGGCATGGCAATCTATGGTAGGAATGTAAGCCCCAGATTACGCAGTTGAGAGGTTGAAATTGTAGGAACACAACAAATCTAGATCAATATGTGTTGGCGGCTGGCTGACTGTCTGCCAACCGAGAGTGAGGGAAGGTGTGTGTGCCCATGCTCATCACCAATTGTGCGGGGTTCAGTGGAGGGTCCTTCTACTACCAAACCCAAATGGAAGTGCAGCCAGCGCATAACTGCATCAAAATGGACCCCACCTTCCTCGTTAGGGATCGAACTGCATTCATTTTGTTGCAGGCTATATTAACCCAAGTCACTGGCATTAGTCAGTAACGGGGGCTTCCGTTTTTGACGGTGTTTTTAGTGCAACACATTTTGAACCAATCCAGCTTGATCCAGAACCTGACCCTGACTATTCCGTTTAAATTATCAAATTTTTTAGCACCATGAAGCTGATGTCTGTCGATACACTTCATTATCATTCGTCGTTCGTCCGCCACACAAGCTTTTCCCCACTAACGCCATCCCTCAAAGCATCAAGCGCCTTCTCACCCCTTTCCAACATGGTCTTTCCTTCAATCACGCGATACTTTTGCGGTCGGACGACATCTTGTGCCAGAGCCTCGGATATGATCTGTGTCGCGAGCTTCTCCCTGAAGAACTCATTGTTCTGTTGACAAAAAAAAAAAAAAAAGAAAATCAGCTCGGAAGCGACCCAGTGTCTATCTTCCTACTGGGGGAACAGCATCGAACATACCTTGTAGACGAGAAATGTCCGCACTCCTCGTAAATTGACTCCTTCTTGCCATTTGTTGTGTCCGGGAACTTCCATCGAATACTCGGGGGCTTGGGTACGCGTTGGCGTCTTCAGTACCACGGGCAGCATCACAGCAACTGTACTTCCATTTTCCGCGACCCTGGAAATGTGTTCAAGAGTCCCCGAGACCGACCCAATGCAGTCAACGATCATTGGAATAACCGGCTTCGCATCGCCCCTAATCCGCCGAGCTGCCTCTAGCAATGCTACGGCAACGCCTGGATCCCTGTAGTCAAAGCACTCGGTCGCTCCAAGCTCCCGGAGGTAGTCATGATGACCAGAACTTGCCGTCGCCAAAAGGTACTCGTAACCGTAGAATTTGAGCACCTCGAGCGTGAACTGCCCGACACTCGAGGCGGCGCCCCACACCAAGATTGGCTCTGCGGCTCTTGGAGGGACGTAGCCCCCGGGTTTTGGCCAAGGCGTAGGCAGCCCGAGGTCCATGGCGATGGTGTTGAAGGCAGTGATCAAGTTTTCCGGCACCGTGGCCACCTGCTCCATGGAGAATCCCGCCGGAATGTGACCGAACAGCCACTCCGGCGCTGTGACGAACTCTTGGTGTGCCCTCTGCTTCTGGTCCTCGAAGGCCCATCCAAAAACTCTGTCGCCGGGCTTGAAGTGAGAGACGTCTGGTCCTACCTCTGAGATGATACCGACCGTCGTTGCACCCAGGCAGTCGGCATCCTGAACCAGGAGTCCGCCGTCGGCGCGGTGAAGGTCCAACGGCGTTGAGGCTGTGAAGGTGCTGCGGATGAGGATCTCATTGCCCCGAGGGGCTTGAGTTGGACGTTGCTGGATTTGTAGGGGCGCTCGGGGCGCAACTGTCACCAGGGCGGCGTGGGTGTGAGTGGATGATGACATGGCGTGTGGGTGCTTCTGCGATGTCCCAAGCAACCTGCTGTTGTTATTTTGTCGTGATAACCCCTTTTATTTTCCTATAACAAGTTTAAGGACTCTACAAAAAGGCCTGGAACGACAAAGGTGATTATCGCGCTGGCCACCATCATATGCTTATTCTTAACATGAAAAAAATGTGGTTCGAACTTATGTCGAACATTTTGGTAAGATGATGTAACCTGAGATGAATTTGTAATCATGTAGACGGAATACACGATGTATGAATGGTGTGGTGGGGAGCGCAAAAGTATTGTGTTGACGAACACATAACCATTGGTAATTAACTCGGATTTCTCCTCTGTCAAGCCTCTTTAGTCTCCAAAATATCAACGTTAGAAGCTGTCGTCCTCCTTGAAGCGCCATGCTTTTCTATAATTACACAAGCTAGGATCAGTATTATCCATATATTTGAGTCCAAGGCCCGAAAATAGGAAAATTTACATTATTGTGCCAGATTGTAACCACATGGAGCGGTGTATCTTTCTACCCAGACTCTAGTCTGCTTAGTCTAGTTGCAATTTCAATAATCGACTTGTTCAATGATGTGTTGAAGCTTCATTGCGAAAGCCACTATTACCAAGTTACCTCACAGCTTGGCCACTTGATCCACTTTTTGCTGTGGTATACCATATGTTGCAGGCTATATTAACCCAAGTCACTGGCATTAGTCAGTAACGGGGGCTTCCGTTTTTGACGGTGCTTTTAGTGCAACACCATACCCATTACAAATTTTACGTAGCATGTCGGCTTGTGGCCTCATTTGTGCATGCACTCCTTCCAACAGTCTTGACGCTTCCATCAGATATCCTTTATATCAAGCACAACTCAGAAAGATCCGAGGTAATTTCCGTCAAAAAGCTTACAATTAATTGACAAGTACAATGTAGTTAAATATGCTATGTGGTTCGGTAGGTTGGCACCGATTGTCAAATTATTATCACGACAGACTCTCTTTTCCAAATTGCCTAAACACAACTACCGGCATCGGCCTTGATTATTTTGCCGGAATGTGCCATTTTACTGATTAGTCGTAGCCAAATATCTTTGCAGTTGCTCTGTTCCTTTGCCCTCGAACACATGTCCCAAATTCAGTGCCTCAATATGGAGATGATCTGCTTGCTGGAATCACAATTACTTGGGGGCTGTACGTTGTGGGCCCCCTCAAAGAGGGGGGGACAAAACCGTGGGCCAAACATTTTACCATACAAATTGTTAGCAAAACTGTTAATAACAATATTTGAACGCACATTGCCAAACAATAACTTTTGTTGATAAAATTTGGTATAAAGTAAAAAAAAAATTTAAACGTTTTTTTAATAGGGGAAAAAAGAAAAAATTAAATTATTTTAATATTGGGGTGTAGGTCGGCGTAATTTAAAATTCCCCCCTATATAATTTTTTAATTTTTTTTTTTAATTTTTTTTTTTAATTTTTTTTTTAGGTACAAATAATTTAGTTAATCGCCAACCTATAATTTAATATTAAAATAATTTTTTTTCCCCTATTAAAAAAACGTTCAAACTTTCTTTTACTCTATACCAAATTTTATCAACAAAGGTTATTGTTTGGCAATGTACGTTCAAATATTGTTATTAACAGTTTTGCTAACAATTTGTATGGTAAAATGTTTGGCCCACGGTTTTATCCAAAATCACGGTTTTGTCCCCCCCTTTTTGAGGGGGCCCACAACGTACAGCCCCCAAGTAGGTACTTTTGATTGGGGCCAAAGATATTTAAGCTTTCCAAATGTCCAATGTGATGACAAAACTGAGCGTTGGGTGATTGCCGCCTGGCGTGATATTGTGTTCTGAAACGGTGGACCCGGCAAGCCTAGGACCCAGGATGTCCGTTTGAGTGGGCTGATTAGCGCGGGGAAAGCGCCAAGTGGAGTTTGAGTGTCGCATATTTAGTGAATGGGTTGCCTGGATGTATGGGAACCTGGAGGACAATCAACTTTCCAATCCACCAAAATCCGGGCTGTCCACTTGAGCTGAGGCTGACCTTGTTTCTTTTCTTTTCAATCCAGAGGGCTGAGTACATATTTGCTCTG
Organism: Magnaporthales sp. P1609; assembly: GCA_003709005.1. Taxonomy (NCBI): domain Eukaryota; kingdom Fungi; phylum Ascomycota; class Sordariomycetes; order Magnaporthales; species Magnaporthales sp. P1609. Next base: position 461,083 of record PELF01000003.1, read on the forward strand.
CTTAAATCAACCCTGCATTCTTCCTTCTTCTCTTCAGAGCTCTGCTCCAAAAACACGTTTCCCAAGAAAAGATGGGCAAATTGTGGTTCCAGCAAGCACGTCGGCGACTAGTAGGAGGGACCAGTGCAGACTCGGATGGAATTGAACGCCCCAACAATACAGCGACAGACATCACATCTAAAGATTGCGGGCAGCAGAATATGAGTCTTCCGCCTTACCGAGACGCAACCCGCGACGAACTCGAGTCCACAACCGACGAGCAGCTCTCTTCCCTCTTCTTCGCGCGGCTACCCCCCGAGCTTCGTCGCATGATTTATGCCCAAGTCTGGTTCGACGGGGCGGGAAACGGCCGCATGCACCTCGACTCGGGGGGCGGCACAGATGCTCCGCTACGCCATGTTCCCTGCATCGTAAGCCACGTCAACCCTGGGGGCGTCAACGCGGCCGTTGCGCAGCGACCGGAGCCGGGGATGCTGTGGTGGGCGCAGAACCAGCTACTGGCGCTGCACTGGGCCGCGCACACAGAATGTGCCACGGCGGGAAGTCTCAGGCCAATACGGGATACCAGTGCACCTGAAGCACAGCGGGGGGAAGAGCAGCCGGGACAAGGGACGTTCATGCCCTTGTTTCTAACGTGCAAGCGAATGTATGTTGTCGATTACCCGTAGATTGGCAGAACAGCTCCACGATGCCCAGGGTAGTAGCTTGCTTGGGTTGCTCACTAGTCGCGCAGGTACTCCGAGTCAGTAACGACGCTCTTCGAGACAACTACCTTCATCTTCCAGTCATCAATCGATGCGACATCCTTCTTCACGCGTCCTGAAGACCGCCTGCCCCACCGCTACTTCCCGACGCTGCGATCCATCGAGATCAACCTTGCCTACGAGTACGACCACGTATACCTGCATAGCATCGCGAACACGGAGGGGCACCCCAGACTCCCAGGCACCGATGACATGGTGGTTGGCATGGCCGCATGGGACCGCCTAGTCAGGGCTCTCGCGGCGGCCGCCCCGGAGCTGGGAAGTTTGGACGTGCTTATCAGCGGAATGCCGCCAATGGGGAAACGTGCATTCGCGGACACTTTCGACTCTGTGGGGTGGAGGCCGGATCGGTTGAGGTTGCAGTTCCCGACGGACTTGCAGAGGTGATACTAGATCAGCTGTTCGGAATTAACAGGCAGCGCCTGGCGGACGTGTGGATTTACAGGAGCAAAAGTGCAATTGTTGATGTCAAGACTCCCATTCACTTGGCAAGTCAAGTTGTAGTACCGACCTATGGAATTGCCCCCATGACCACTGTGGGGAATTGTTGGCATTATGAGTTAGCATGACCGGATTGGATGATTGTTTTCTCGAATGCTGCGATTACAGACGAGCAACCTAAACAGGAGGGTTATATTCACTCCAGAGTTGGAGGGCAAAGCAGGTAACATCCTTGGACAGAATGATCAGAGGGAGATCGGTGGATCCATATTCTGCACGATACAGTTCAAACAAGCTTGCGGGTCCAGCATATCTGGGGAAGTAGTAATTATGGGGCCCCTGGGATTTGAGTCGAAAAAGGTGCTACTGAAGCTAATCACTGTAGTATGCCATATCCAAGTAATTGGGGCTGGTAAAGAAGTCTTGGCGACAAGCTACGGCAGAGAAGGTAATCAGTACTCCGTCTTGTCGCCAAGGACCAGCTAGTCTATTTAATGACATCATTGCCAATTAGGCGGTGGTGAGCAAGCCTTGGCTGGTAGTCATTACGATCAGGGAAGGACAAACGCACCAGCGCACACGGCAAACCGTACAGGGGTAAATGTAGCATTCGGAAGAGTGAATGTGACACTCGTTAAAACTACTGTGCCTTGTTTGATGCCAGGTTCGGGCGGAAAATCAAAGAAAGAAGTACAGGAAGAGAGAGGATAAAAACACGCGGCACACGACAGCGGCATGCAGTCAGCAATGTCCTCGTCAACTCACGAAGGTGCATCACACAACGAAAACTACCCCTCCTCGTCAACACCACTCCTCGCAGACCTCTTGCCCGACCTACCCATCTCTAAACCTCGCCCTCAATCTCAGGCGCAACCAACATTAAACAGCAGTCGCTTTTCGTCTTTTCGTAAACGTCGCGCGTCGACGCAGTACGGGACAATGCCTCGACTTGGTTCCATGTTTCGCCACCGGCCTCGCGATAACCATGAGTCTCCGACACTTCCAACACACAACAGCCATTGGAGGCGCAGACGCGGTGGCGACCGGCCGGTTAAGGCTGAGTCGTACTCAATGAAGAATCGCCCGCCTTTTCTTGAGTGGCTCAAGATATCCGCCATTGACATCGTTACTCTCATAATTATGGCTATACTTTCCTATGTGGTGAGTGGCCACGGTCTTCAGGGCGCGCAATGATTTTCGTCTGTGCGATTTGTTGCATCCCGTATTTTTTATTTTTGCTAATCCCGGGCTCTGTTGTCCATTGTCCCAGTTCTTCACCCGCGAAGCAGTGGGCCACCGCACTTTTCCAATTACCTTCTCCCAGACAAGTACCAACACCCCGAGCAACATCGGTCAAGGATCTGGCGACATCGTCTATCCGCAATTTGCACACCCTTACCGCCCCCAGCTCATCTCGTCTGAACAAGCCGGCATCATGGCGATAGCCACACCAATAATAATCTTTCTGCTTGCCCAGATTCGTATACGATCTTTCTGGGATCTCAACAACAGCATTTTTGGCCTTCTCTATGCTGTAGTCGGGGGGACGCTGTTTCAAGTCATCATAAAATGGCTGATAGGCGGTCTTCGCCCCAATTTTCTTGATGTTTGCAAGCCAGACATATCGAGAGCCAGCAGGCCTGGTGGTAACTCGACCGGGCTAGAAGGGACAGGATTTGGTGGCATCATGTACACCTTTGAGATATGCTCTGTCATGGATGACGAGGACAAGCGAAGGGGAGTGTTTAATGCGTTGCAATCATTCCCATCGGGCCACACCACGACCTCGTTTGCCGGCTTTGTGTTTCTCTATCTATACCTTAACGCCAAACTGAAGGTGTTCTCCAACTACCACCCTTCATTTTGGAAACTCGCCTTGACATACGCGCCTGTCCTCTGCGCGACTCTCATCGGCGGGTCCCTCACCGTCGACCAAAGCCATAACTGGTACGACGTCGTGGCGGGCGCCATAATCGGCTCTGTGTTTGCTTTTTCGGCTTACAGAACTGTGTATGCGGCAGTTTGGGATTGGAGAATCAACCACATCCCTCTTCACCGGCGCGAACCACTCAATCTCGACGGTAAGACCGTAGGGCTGAGGTGGACCATGACCAGGCGGGCTGGCTGGGGCAGGCCTGCCAAGGCAGCCAGGGGAGGCCTGGATAAGACCTTGCCCCCCGCACCAGTCACTGAAGCCAGGAACAGGTATTCCATGTCTCCAGGTAGGACTGGAGAAGTTGTGAGCCCCATGGAAACGGATCCGGGTGCGAGAGCGGCTGCCCCACCTCAAGCTGCATTCGCGTCCAGACCACGCAGCGGTTCCGACATGAGCATTCCGAGAAAAGCGGTGGGCTCGGGGAACGGTAGGCACAGTCGGCATATATCTGGTGATGATATGGTCTAATGGCTTTGATGTGTTTATTACATGTTCTTTTCTTTTCGCGTTGACCTCCCCTATCTCCAATTAGGGTTAATTTCCACCTCAGTAAAGTTTGCAAAGCGTGTTCCTGACCTCCTGGTGAGCGTATCAATTCGTGAAATTGCTACGTTGCTACTTCTCCAGTCAGCTTTACAAATACAACATTAGTTTGACTCATGTATGCTATCTTGTGATCGGATGTTCAGCCGCGTCAAAATGAAGCTTTGTACACAATCACTATCATATTGCAGTCACTGACGGTAAGTTTGGTACGCAAAGTCGTTCATTCGCCCGAGACAAGCTTTTCTTCGAACAGTTCTCCGGCCCTAGAAGCTTATACATTCTGTGATTGCTATCTCCGTATATCTGCGGAGTGAACATGCTCTACTCATAACTGACAAGTTGCATATTGATAGGTAAAGACCGTGAAAAGAGACACGAAGTATCAAAGACCTATACATAACCCCGTCTTTTCACACAATATGAGAGAATTGCCCATCTTCAATGAGCTGTGGCAGCTGCCAGTGGTGCATCGGTCGGCATTGTCAAAGGAGGGAGTGGGATCGGAATCCCAGGCAGCCAGTGAGTCGGTGGAGAAGGCGGCTGAGGCTTGGACGGCGACGGGCCTATCTACCTAGAATATGCCGTCGATACTCGGATCACTACGCGAAAAAAAATGCTATTGTTGTGACGTGTCAGCTAGAGGGTTTAGAGGGTTGACTAGGCGAAACCTGGGCCTGTGCTTCACACGCTGTCCGGTTGAAGAAAACATGATTGGGAAGTCTAGGGTTGACACCGCCAGCCGTCGAGCTCGTGACATTCGGTGCTTCGCATACCGTGGACTTTTTTTTCACTTGATCATTTTTTCAGTGCCTATGATTTGGGTGAGTATATGGACTTTGCGTAATGCACTCTATTGTTTCTCTCTGCCGGTTGTCTTACAGATCAAACTAACAAAAAGGGAGGTTTCTAATTCTGCTAACCTTGGCAACTAATTCTCCGGTGGCATCATGGGCAAGGGAGGCGCGCCTGGCGGTACCGTCGGTGGTGCGGGCAACGGTTCCTTCGGTGGTCCTAGCGGCACTGGTCCGGGTGGTGGGTCCCTCGATGGGTCCCTCGATGGGTCCTTCGGTGGCGGTGGCGGTCCCTGCTGTGGCCCCGCTGGCGCTACTGCATCATCCTCGGGTAGTACCGATCTTTTTCGACGAGTTGCTCCTGTGTCAGCTAGAGGCGGTAGAGGCATCATTGGAGGCGGGGGAGGCGCTCCTGGAAGTCCTGGTGGCGGAGGCGGAGGGCCTGGCAGTGGCCCCGGCGGACCTCCTGGGGGAGGTCCTGGGGGAGGTCCTGGGGGAGGTACTGGGGAGGCCCTGGGGGAGGTCCTGGGGGAGGTCCTGGGGAGGCCCTGGGGGTCCTGGGGGTCCTGGGGGAGGTCCTGGGGGAGGCCCTGGGGGAGGTCCTGGGGGAGGCCCTGGGGGTCCTGGGGGTCCTGGGGGAGGTCCTGGGGGAGGCCCTGGGGGTCCTGGGGGTCCTGGGGGAGGCCCTGGGGGAGGCCCTGGGGGAGGCCCTGGGGGAGGTCCTGGGGGAGGCCCTGGGGGTCCTGGGGGTCCTGGGGGTCCTGGGGGAGGTCCTGGGGGTGGCTGCCGGCGAATAATCTCCCGCTCTACGTCTATAGAAAGTGAAAGTGAGCAAAGAGCCCTAAACTGTGCAACTACTAAAAAGTCCTAAGTAGATAATTCACTGAGCTTACCACGAAAGAGGGGGCAGTCGCCGTCGACACTGTTATGGCACACCAAGGTCGGGGCGGCGATGGAGCTCACCACCAGGCCCAAGAGGACCCAGTAGAGGCCGGGTGACTTCATCACGACGTTCTGTAGATGGATGGCAGGCTTCAAATAGTAATTACAAGATGGTGACTCAAAGTCAGGTTGAGGCTGGGGAGAAGATACGACTGGTGCTGTCAGCTGGTGGGAAGCGGATGTTCCATTTATATAAACGAGAGTTTCTCTGTTCCCACAATACAGAGTTCGAAAGCCATTCGGAAATGATGAAAGAAATCCGAAGTAGCTTTCCCCGCAAACTGCAGACAGCAAAACTACCTACCCAAATGCTCATGACAAGGTTGACGAGCCCGTCTCTTTCTTACTACGTCCAAGGGGGGGGGGGGGGGGGCACCCTCGACACAAACCATCAAGGCCTAAACCGGCCGATACCACGTTCCCTGGTTGAGCGTCGACCTGTCGATCTCTCATCCACTGGTGAGGAGTGAACAGGAGGATTACTCGCCACGACACATCACCACCAGGCCGAGGGCAAAGAAAGCGAAATAGATTGCTCAGCCACACACTTCATGTCGAAATAAGCTTTGGTTAGCAAGCATCCTCCACCATTCATGGGTCAGACCCACCTTTGTTAGCGATTCACACCCAAACACACCAATAAGCTTAACAGCTGAAGAATTTTCGCCCTCCGGGCGCCGGTCGTCATGGCCTCACCAGAGGTCTCAAACCGCCGCGCGCGCCCGCAGAGCACGCCGCAGGCTTTGCCGCAGGGCCAGGCCGAGTCGGGACACGTATCTCTCGACACGCGCACCGCTAACGCGCCTCAGCCGGCTGGCCGCGGAAGGTACTCCAGCCTCCCGGCCCTGGCCATCAAAACACTGCAGCAGGAGTTGGAAAACGTGGAAACAGTCGGCAGCTGGCTCGAAGAGGTCTTTGCAGCCAAGCTCGAAAGTTTACAGGCCCCGGAGGACGCCGCGCTTAGGAGAATTGTTCTTGAACTTGACGACGTGATCAGCGGCTGGTTCCTCAGTCGCACCCTCCCTGAAAAAGAGCGTTCGCGCTCCCCGTCGCGTTCGCCGACCAGTTCCAGCGAAAGGCGCAGCATTTTAATCACGAGGACGGGCACGGCGTCGTCGGCCTCTAAAGGCAGAGGCACGCCCACTAACAAATCGGTCACATGGGCCGAGCGAGCCGCCACGCCACCAGCGGCGGCCCCAACGCAAATTTTAACCCCGGCCACGCGCTCGTACCCGATACGTACGACGCCCGGCAATGCACCTGACAGCTCCGCAACTCCCTCCCAATCGGGCCGGGACCGCTCCCAAGCCCCGAAACGTTTGACAGAACAGCCGTCCAACCGCATCCTGATCCGCGTAAATGACAAATTGCGGATGGTGACGAGGGAGCCATACGCGGTAACGACCAAACTGGCCGAATTGGTCTCGGTGCCACACAGTGAAATCCCAAACGCCAAGCGTACCCCCACGGGCTGGGGTGTTACGGTGGCCTCTGAGGAAACACGGCAAAAACTCCTCAACCCCAGCGCGGTCAAGGCCATTATGGACGCATTGGACGCGCGGGAAGTCACTGTCCCGACAACCTGGCACACATACGCCGTCTCTGGAGTGCCCCGGACGCTCAATTGCCTGGACGGAAGAAAGGACGTACATGAGGTAATCCAGGAGGAGATTACCGTGGCAGCAGGCCAGCAGCCAGTCAACTGGCATATTTCCAAACATGGCTACGACCCACATACGGCTGAGGGCACGTGGATAGTGTCCTTCCTTCAACCCGTAAAGCCCTTTCAGCTTTTTGGAGTGTCGAAACGTGCGCGGAAGGTTGAAAAATCACGCAAAATTACACACCACCACGACGGTTGCCAGGGATATTGCGAAATACGTCGCTGCGTACGGCAAGCGCGTTGCGGCATATGTGGTGAAGCAAAACATGCGACAGAGGAAGAGCCGTGCAGGGCAGCCCCCAAATGCGTCAATTGCCACGGCCATTTCCCATCCGGACATGAAAACTGCCCTGCCCGACCTTTAATGGTAAATGGGAAGCTTGAACGACCTTCACAGCGTAAACTAAAGGGGATCCGCAAAATCGGACGTGCCAACCGTGCCGCGATTATCAACGACCGGGCTGAGGCGGCCCGCCGAGAGCCAGCACCTGCAATCCCGGTCCTAAGCACCTCATCGCAGCATTCGCAAACCTCGAGCTCCCGATCGAGCATTTCAAACAAAAGAGCGCGGCCATGCGAGGCGGCAGGGGCGGACATCCGCAACTTCCTGCAGGTTGAACAGGAACGCGTGCACGACGAAATCGTTTGGGCAGCCGAAATGGAGGAGGACGCAGCGGCTGCCGAACCTTGCCCCGCTGATGTGATAGACTTGGAAGCAACCCGTCGATTAATATGACGAAAAACTCGCTCGGCAATATGCAGCGGGAATGCCTCGACGTAGTTTGGGCCAACGTAGGTAAAAGGATGGGTGTGCATCTGAGCCTATTGGAGTTGTGCCACCAGAGAAAAGTGGACCTGGTTAACGTTCAAGAGCCATGGTGCGGGCTAAATACGACTACACAAACGCACCCGGGCTATGATGTTTTTGCGCCAGTGGACGAATGGCACGCCAACACTTACGAAGCCATGACTGGGCTCCGGCCCCGGGTGCTCACCTACGTCAAAAAGGGGGCAGCCCTAGGGGCCGCACAACGACGGTTACCGCAGGGCCAAAATACGCGGGACATACTCTGGCTCGAAATTAACGGAATATTGTTTGTTAACGTATATAGGGCTCCGGGCACTGAGGCCGCGCTGGAAATGGTATGCAATACCGTGCCAAATGGACCCACGGTGCTAGGCGGCGATTTTAACGTAGCGGCTGCTGCATACCAGCCGGGCCGCGCAAACGCACGCGGAGGGGATCAACTGACGGCATGGGCGCAAGCCCAGGGGATGAGTTTCACAGGAAATATCGGCGTGCCCACCCACCGCGACGGGGGTTTACTGGATATGGTCTTTTCCAACCTCCCCAGCACAATAACTGTGGTTGACAGCAGTTTTTACACAGGCTCCGACCACGAATCCCTCTATACCACGCTGCGGACGCGCGGCGCCCCCCGCCCGGAGGCGGTCAACGTTTCGGTTAGGGACGACCGGCTACCAAAGTTCGCGGAGCTACTTGCTTTTGGCATGCAAGACATGCCGGACCCGGGATCCGCGGCCGATGGCTACGCATTGGACGCGTGGGTAGCTGAATTTACAATTTTATGGGAGCAAGTGACGTGGGTCGTGGGTACGCCGGCGGGAAAAAGGGGCAGTTCGGCTCCCTGGTGGACCGAAAACTGCCAGCGGCTCTGGTCCGAATTCCAGCGGGTTAAACGGAGCGCTGTAAATAGGGCAGACGCCTCTGCCGAGGAAAAAGCCTATACGAAAGGGGTGCGGGCCGCGAAGCGGGAGTACTGGAGGCACCGGATCGACCAACTGCGCGACGATAAGGATTTGTGGAACATGGTGGGCTGGCTGGGAGCCGGACCACGCCTCCGGTCCCCGCCGCTGGTTATTAACGGCGAGCAAGTGAGCGAGCCCTTAGCAAAAGCGGAAGCGCTGCAACGGGAGGTGCTTGGCCGATTTTCGGCGGAGGATGACCTGCAGGGAGACCCCTTGGAGGCCTGGTCGCCGGACGAGGCTAAAATCCCTTGGGACACCCAGGTTAGTGCGGAAGAGGCGGAGCGCTCCTGCATTGGGGTTACGAGCACGTCCCCGGGCATCGACGGAATGACCGTCCGGCTACTAAAAGCCGGATGGGCTTCGTTGGCCGAGCCGGTGCGCAGGCTCTACCAACGTTGCCTGGAACTCGGACATTTCCCAGCGCCTTGGAAGAAGGCCGAAGTCGCGATGCTACCGAAAACGGGGAAGAAAGACCGGAGCAGCGTTCGATCCTGGCGGCCTATAGCCCTCCTCTCCTGCATCGGAAAAGGCCTCGAGAGGCTCGTTGCACGCCGGATAGCTTGGGCCATACACGACAACGGGCTCCTTAGCTGCACCCACGGCGGTGCCCTACCCAAACGATCGGCGACGGATCTGGTTTGTGCCCTCGCCCACGATATCGAGCAGGCTCTAGCTCGCGGGGAGGAAGTCACCCTTGTCGCATGCGACGTCCAAGGCGCCTTCGACGCCCTCCTCCATGGGCGATTGATACGGAAAATGCGGAGCCTCGGGTTTAGTAAAATGCTCCTCAGGTTCGTGATTAACTTTTTAAGCGGCCGCCAGGCCCGAGTCCGGCTGGAGGGTACGACCACGGGCCTTAGGCGGCTTGGGTGCGGCACCCCGCAAGGGTCTCCCCTTTCCCCGATCCTATATATGCTATATTTGGCGTATCTCGTCAAAAACGGTACGAAGTGGCGGTTGGCATACGCAGACGACGTGCTTACATGGAAATCGTCACCCTCGTTGGAGGAAAACGTACGTTGGCTGGAAGATAAACTCCGGGATATGCACGAAATTGCGGCGGAAGAGAAGATCCATTTTGCAGCGGAAAAGACAGAGGTGATCCATATCACTAAGAAAAGGCACGGTCGCAACCCGGAAATCCGGATTAATGGTAGAACGGTTACCCCGGTCCAACTACCGGGCGGTCGACGCGGACAAAGCGCCTCCGGGGCCGAGCGCTACCCGGGCATGCGTTGGCTTGGTTTTTGGTTCAGCCGACGGCTAGACGGGCGCCGCCACGTGGCCGAAAGGGCTGCCAAAGCAATGGCGGTCGCTGCTCACCTCAAAGGCTTTGGGGCAGTAAGATACGGACCGCCTGCGGCTGCACTTCGCAAGGCAGCGGTGGCATGCGTGGGTTCCTCGGCCACCTACGCAGCCGAGGCATGGTACAACCCAGCGCACAAACAAAGAGGACTCCTCAAAGCACTGAACAAACCGCTGGTTTTAGCGGCACGGGCAATCCTCCCGGCGTATAAAACCACCCCCTCGTCCACTGTTCTCAGGGACGCAGGATTACCCTCGGCCCGCGTCGCGCTGGCCTACACCCGCCTGAAATACGGCGCCCGACTAAGGCTCGCGGACAAGGGGCACCCCCTTGTCAGCCGCCTGCGTGAAACACCTCGTGCCCGCAACTCGGGCCATTCGGCCACAACCCTGCAAACGGCTGCACAACTTCTCCCGCGGATCCGGAGACTAGAGTTGCGCGCACCTCGCAATGCCCCGGATTCTCGCACTGACCCCACCGGAGGAGTCCCGAAAGAGGAAGCGGCCCGCCGCTTTATCGAATGGCTGGACATGGTATCACCTGACGATATCGTGGTATATACGGATGGTTCGGAAAAACACGAAAACAACTGCGTCCAAATAGGGTACGGATGGGCCGCTTTTAGGGCGGGCCTGGAATTTGCCGCAGGCTCCGCATCTATTACGCCGGAAAGCCACGTTTTCGACGCCGAGGCGATTGGCGCCCTAAAAGGGCTACAGGCGGCAGCCAAGGCCCAGCCAGGCGCCCGGATCTGGATTTGTGTGGACAGCACCTCGGTTATTTGGGGTCTTAGAGGCGACGCGCCGCGTTCGTCCCAATGGGCCTTTCTGGAGTTCCATAACCTTGTCGATCTACTCCGAAAACAAGGTACCGAGGTTCGGGTCCGTTGGTGCCCTGGGCACCAGGGAATCCCGGGAAACGACCGGGCTGACGAGCTGGCCAAGGCCGGCTCCGCCGGACCGCCGGACCCAGACCCGAGGGCTCAGCAAACCACGTATAGCGGTGCCGGCACGGTCCTCAGAGCCATTCTTTCGAATATAGAGAAGGACTGGTGGCGTAAAGAACTCTGTGAACGGTCCCCCGCATATAGGGAATGGAAATTCAAATACACACCGAGAAAGGAGCCCGAGGAACTGCGTTTGCCAAGACCCCTACTGGGCCATTATTTGGCCATGAGGACCGGCCACGGCGATTTCAAAGCCTACCATGACCGTTTCAACCACCAGGATGCAAACACCTCGTGTGCCTGGTGCTGGAAGCGGACCTCCCCTGAACACCCGGTGCACTGTCGCTTTTCGCGGGCGGTGTGGAGAAACTGGCCGTGGCTTGACAACGAGCGGCCGATCGGGCCGCCAGACCGCGCCCAACGCCGCAAATTCTTCCAGACAAGCCTCGGGCAACCGAAAAGCTTTGAGGCGTTTTCGATAGCCACCAACTACTTCAGCGCCCGCCCCAGAGCGGCCCGCCAGCGCCCCGCGCGCCACGAACGCACTTTACGCCTAGGGACACCGATCGTAAACGACTCGAACTCTGACGAGGAATAGACTTACTGCCTTTTCACCCACACTTCACGGCACAAGCCGTCAGACGAACCCTCCGTGCACCTTAGGCACGGGGTCGCGTCAGTGAACTAACCCCCAAGCAGGACCGGGCCCGAACCCGGTCAGGCACGATCCGCCTCTGCCCTCCTTGTTTTCCCCCTGTGTAAATAAAGAAGATAGAACGCGCGCCGAGATACCCCTCGGGAGGTTGCTAACGGCCGGCTAACAAGCCGGGCCGAGCCCGGCGTTAACTAATACTACTACTACTACTACTAAGCTTTGGTTAGGTTCCGCATACCCCTCGATCGTCTCAAAGATTCTAGAGGTTGCCTTTTTTTTTCGGACGATACTCCGCATGAGAGTTGTCATAGTACGCAGTCGCTCGATACTTGAGTTCGGCTCTTCATCTCGATGTTTCTGATGGTTGCGGGAGTGAGGGGTCCGAGGCTTGGCGAAGGTAAACTTGCTATGTTGTTTAGAATCGCCCAAAAGTCAACCCCAACTATGTACTAATTGGTCGTTCCCGTCGGATGTCCAGAAAACACAGTCCCCCTCTGCAGGGCTTCAGTCGGACGAGATACGGGGAGCGTGACTAGCTCAAGATGAATCTGGGCTGATACAAGTCCAACAAATGCACTATTAGCGAATGTTTACTAGAGATTGTGAAGTTGTATCTCTCTTGTGACTCTGGTCTCTTCTTTGTCCATCTAGAAAGAAATTGATGGCCAAATCTTCAATATGGCATTTTAATTTACATCAAACCGATCGGCAAGTGCCGATGGGATACGCAGCGGCTTTGCAATATCGGATAGGTAGTTCATGTTCGGATGCAAACATATAAGCTTAAAAAGAAGACGAGAAGAAAACAACCTTGTCAATCATGCTTTTGCAAGGTAGAAGCAGCTAATAGCGCGATGTGGACACACAAAAACTTTAAAAACCTGCATAAATATTCAAATGGCTACGGCCACTGCAGAATATACGATTGGTTAGAGAAGTCGGGGGTTTGTCAACAGCCTCTTCTTGTTTTCTGTGGGTGTTGGGGTAGCATCGGGTGCATGCGACTGGAAAAGCATGTACGGAATAACAATGAACCACTACGATTGCCTCGGTACCTGATTAGTCTTGGTGCTAGCTAAAAGAAAGAGAAACAAGGCGCAGCATGTCAAGGTTGCCGAAGGCAGACTTCTTGGCTTTCTTTCGCCTGTTGATCTACCAAGTTGCCAATCGTCTCGGCAAGAAGTGACTATAGCTTGAAGCAAAAAAGGACGAAGATAACACGAAAAGCAAATGATAACAATAAAGTGTGCATCTGAGCAATCTTGCAGACCTATCAACCGAAGTCCAGCCACAAATTGCATAGCCAAGAATCCCATTTTTGATCCTTACCATCTTGGCATGCAACAGATGATCCAAAGTCGCCGAAGCGGTATATGATCGGGCTGAAATAATTTCTTTCTTTTTTTTTTTTTTTTTTTTGAAGAAATGTCTAGACTTCAAATGTCCATATGACCAGTAAGACTTAATACATACAGCAAACCAAAGCTGAATAGGTACCGACTAGACCTATCACGTAGCGTTACTGTCATCGCTACACATACAGAAGAGGATCTGAACACAGCCCAATGCAGACATGCTGCGGACAAAGAATGAAAGAAGGGATTGCCTGGCTACTAAGGTCCCGGAAAATCCAATAAACTCATTGTGTAGTATCGTCGTCGATTCTAGACCAGAATAGGCTCTTGTTTAATATATACATTTGTGAAGGTTATACACAGCCCCTCGACCAGACATACTCGGCACTCGTCCACAAGCAGTTACGCCTCCTTATTCGCCACCGCTTGCAGCAAGATTGCACCAACGGCACATCACACAGCCACCAATGCCAGCAAAGCCCAACAGACGGCAGTCAGGACAGCCAAGGGTGCCACACTCGCCATCTCGCCAACCCCTCCCCTCTGGACCTGTCCTTGACCGGCGCCGCTTGAAGAATCATCAGCAAGGACCGGATCGCTATCGCCTCCATCCGCAACGGCGTCTCCGCTTTTTGACACCACTCCTGGCACGAACACCAGACCTCCTGGGTTGTTGGCCGGTACCCGCGACGGCATGACGGCCACGAGCGTGATGCCGGCCGCCTGCCTCGCCGCCTCTGGCTGGTACGAGGCGGTAGGGAAGTCACATTTTGCCAAGATGCTATTGGCGTCTGCTAAACCTGTTTTTGTTAGTCGTTTTAAACGATTGGGTTTTGCACTTGTCAGCGGTTACGTAGTCGATATTACGCGGTCTGGAACAATCGAAGGTGCAAGGCGGATTTTTAAAACTGAAATTGCGCTAGAAGAAAGAAGAAGAAAAAAAAGGAGAGAAATAAAACCTTGCTGCTTACCTTTACGATCTTGCTCCGCATTCACATTCTGGGCTATGCAGCTCCCGCACAGCCCCGAGATGCCCGAGACGTCGAAGCTGAGGTTCCGGCAGTAGCACGCCTGCTGGAACTGGTCGCGCTCCAGGCCCTCCTCTGCGCTCAGCGCCTGCGGGCGGCCCACCGCGCTTTCGTCACCGTCACCGACGTCCCGCTCCTGGATGACATCCAAGTCCGGGACGGAGGTTGGCAGCATCGGAGCGATGGCGGCGACGCCAAAGTCCTGCCCCTTGCGCTGCCGGCCGGATTTGGCAGCTGAGAGCGCGGCGAGAAAGGACTGGGCTGCCGGCCCAAAGACGGGCTCCCTTGATGAGCCGCGGTTTCCGTTGCTCTTGCGGCCGCGTCTGGATGTTGAGGTGGTCGCGGCTTCCGTTGGAGTAGGGGGCGGTGGTGGCGATTCCGTCATTGGGGGTGGCACGAACGGGGTCAGCTGCGCTGGCGGCGGGACCCTGATCGATTGAATGGGTGCGGCGGCAGGAGGGGGCATACTTGCGGGTGGTGATATGAATGATAAGGTGGTTGCTGTAGCTATACTTGGTGATGATATCGAAGGTGGTGGTGGTGGCAGCGGCGGCTGTGGCGGAGGTGTTGTCACTACAGGCGGACGAGTGGTGGCGGGTATGCTGCTAAATGAAAGACTTGACGATGAAGACGGCACCGCAGCTGGTGGCGGTGGATTTCCGAGAACGCTGCGCTCGGCTTTTGCGCAGGCGCCCGACAGGAGAACTACCGGTAGACAGATCTGTTGACAGGCTGAGGGAACTTCGGAGCCGACTAGCTCAAGAGCCGAGGCGGAAGTGGCGGCGAGGCCCACTGCGACAAAAGAAGCTAACATTTCGCATGTATACCATCCTATGTGATAAACTTATTGTATGTTGAGATGGTTTTGACCCGGTGAGGCCTACAACAAATGGCTGTTGTCTCCTGGGCGAGCCTACGAACTTGGGCAGACCTACATCCCCTTCTCACTGTTTTGTCCTGTGCCAGCACTGATGAGATTATTAATAAGGTGATTAATCGTCTTCGTCGCAGTGTCGTGACTGGGCCTGCCCAACTGGACTTGACTGGAAATTAACAGCAGCTAGATAGCTAGAGTGACAATCTGTGGGGAGGGAAAATACGCAATCAGTGTAACCAGCACGATGAGTTCAATCACGGCCAACACCTTTGGGCAGGGTAGCCTGTATGGCGAGAGAGGTAGGCCCACACAATACCCTCTTCTCACGCAGCGCATCTCTATCCATTAGCCCCTAGTCGAGGAAAGAGCACACGACGTCTCATGCGACACAACGCAAACGACACAAGGGTCACAGCCCATGGCGTAGAAAACAATTCCATAATCGCCAATACATACGAAGATCATGCGGGGCTGTAGAAACACAGAGCTGCTGCTGCTACGCGCTTGTCAAAAGGCATTCAGGGTCTTGGGTGTTTTCATGCGTTCACCTACCCATGGGTAGGTGGGGGAGAGGATATAGGCCCGCTTGGGTTTCCTTTGCCGATGGTGGTAGTCGCGAAAGACTTTTTTTTGGCTGACGCAGAGATTTTCTCATCCTAAAGACGAGACTTGTGAGACGTGATATAAGCTTGAAACATCGAGGTGGGGAATCAAGTGAGGCAAAGGCGCGGCAGCGACCTGACTCAGTTGTCGTGATCTTTGATTGTGTTTTCAATGTTGGGATGGATGGGGAAAGGGTCTCGATAAACGGATACCCGGCATGGAGCTTGAAGAGCGTTCTTCTTCTTTAGCATATTGTGGAAAACGACAGTCCATCCTGGTAAGCAACGGAGAAGTCCTTCAAAGGCCGATTGGATATATGGCTTCATATATCACACCATTGCTGTGTTGATTTTGCGTTCAGTTATCTGTATGGTCGCCGCGCAGAACCAGGGTTTGTTTCGAATCGCAATGCATACCGAGTAAACAGACAAGGCTAATGATTGGGAGAAATAAAAGAGACTAGAAAAAGCAATAGCGAAAGAGAGCAAATCACTGTTATTATGGCCACCGTTTGATCGGTTGTTGGGTGAGATACGAGTGAGTGCTTGGGTCGCAGCCAAGATCTATGCATGGGCTTGTTTGTCAGCTTGCTTCGAATCGCGTTAGACTGCGCATGTTTTGGCTGGCTTTGGGCGTGCATCAAGAGGAACATGCACTTAACTGTAGCACGCGTCTACAATTGCAAGAGAAGGCCCCGAGACGAATCGCCCAAGCGACTAGACCGACGAGTTCAGCGCTGGTTTCGTCCACGTCGGTTGCATATTTTGGGGGCGAATGCACTCAATTGAAGCTCGATTGCCACAGACAAAGGATTGACTGATCAGTGGTGCGGTGCCTGCAATTAGCAAACTTGTCACGTGCCCGTCCGGGATCCTCTTCTTAATGCCGTGGAACCGCGGATTTCGGTGTTAACAGCGGGCTTAAGGATGTGGTTCGTTGAAAATCTCGACTTTTCTAATTTGAAAAAGTTAAGAATAAAGCAACAATATAAATCTGGCAAAAGCTCCTGTTACTAAAATAGCCTTTATGATTGCTCTTTCAACCTTCAATTGCTATCTAGGCGTGGTAAATTCTATGCACACTTTAGTCTGGCAGTGACCAACAGGAAGCATCATTTTCAACCCTAACCCGCCCAACTGCGCGCCCCTGCCCCTGAATCCCTCGCACGATATATACTCGCCTAGGCCCCAACCCAAAAAGGGTACTTTAAATACACAACACGAAGAAAAGTAAAAAAAAAAAAAAAAAAAAAAAAAAAAAAAAAAAAAAAAAAAAGAATGCACACAATTCTCACAGGTGCAACAGGCCTGGTCGGCTCCGCCGTCCTCGACGCCATGCTCTCCAACCCGTCCATCACCAAGATCACCATCCTCTCGCGCCGGCCCGTGGCCCAAGCCACCGCGCGCGCCGACCCCGCGTCTCGGTCGTGCTGCACGACGACTTCACCTCGTACGACGACCCCGCTCTGCGGAGCAGCATCCGGGGCGCGCGCGGCTGCGTCTGGGCCCTGGGCGTCAGCCAGACCCAGGTCGGAAGCCGGGAGGAGTACGAGCGCGTGACCAAGACGTTTGCGCTCGAGGCGGCGCGGGCCTTTGGCGAAGCCGCGCGCGAGGAGGCCGCCGCCGATGGCAAGAAGCAGCAGCAGCAGCAGCAGCCGTTTGACTTTGTCTACGTCTCGGGAATGGGCGCCACCACAACCCCCGGCAGGTTCGCGCAGCTGTTTGCGCGCGTCAAGGGCGAGGCCGAGCTCGGGCTCGCCGCCCTGCGGGACGAGAACCCGCTTTTGCGCACGACGTCGGTGCGGGCTGGGTTTGTGGACGCTGCGGCGCATGATGACATCAAGGAGTTTTTGCCGTCGAAGCCGATGGCCAAGAGTCTGATGGAGAATGTGATGGGGCCGCTCGTGAGGAATCTGTGGAAGAGCGCGTGGAGCCCGACCGAGCACCTGGGGAGCTTTTTAACGGATATGGCGGTTGGGAGATGGTCAGAGAAGGAAATGGTTGCTGCGGGGGCTGACAAGGTTGGGAACAGTGGCTTTGTCGTCGTTGAGAACGCAACATTTCGCAAGTTGAAGGGGCTGGATGCGTAGGTAATAGTAATGACTAAAATGGGGCTTGGATGGTATTTGCCGTACTTGTACATTTGTTTGTTTTTTTAATTGAGATGGCTTCAGCCCATGTACTGTTCATCTTTTGTGCGCTTTAGACTAGACTTTCTATCCTAAATCATGTACATTTCATCTTCATTCTCTTCTTAGACTTTCCCCAATCCCCCTTACCAGATTGACCTCCTCTTGACACACCTCTCCTTACCCTCGTAGGTCGAATCAATCTCACCCCATTTGATGTTGCTAAAGGTGACCTCGGGGAACGGTTCGACCTGCCTAATGTTGCTCGGGGCACCCTCGGTGTCGTTGCAAGGGCCTGCGCCGTCGGTGGCACCGTCGAGCCACTTCATGTAGCCGCCCTCATCCCACCAGATGCTCATGGCGAGCACCATGCCGCGCGAGAGCGCGTCGCCCATGCCCTCGTGCGCGCCAAGCTCCAGGAACCGGTTGCTGTTGGTGGCCTTGCAGAGCTCGTCGTTCAGCTCACTGACGGCAGGCAGACCCTCCTTCTGCACCTTTTCGGCCCGGATCACGATGCCATCCTGGACGTACAACCGCCGGATCGACTCGAGCTTGCCGTTAGCGCCCTTGGGGAATTGCGTCACCACCGTCATCGGCTTGGTCGTATCGACCTTGAACTCGTCTTCCCTGCCATAGTAGTTGGGCGAGCCGTTGCGGTACGCGTTCCAAGCGCATCTGTAGTGCATCACGACCTTGTTAGCTTCCAAGTTCTCTTCCCCTCCTCCCATTCTTCAAACCCGTTTTCTCCTCCTCAAATGTCCACGGGAAAAAAAGGCGCAAAACATCTTACCCTGGCTTGTCACAAACACCCGGGGTCTCGCCTCCACACTCTGCCCCAGTGCACTGGTAAAGTCCCGGCTTGTTGCAAGGGTGCGGTGCAATATGGGCTGAACGGCTGTTGGCCTCCCAAATATCCATTTCGTTGCAGCACGAGCCGGCGCCATTGAGGTTACCCTCGCCGTTGATAAAAGGCGTGGTAAAGCACTGAGCGTCGCAGTACCCGGTACCCCAGTATGCACCTCCTTGATTGATCTCGCTCTTGCCGCCCTCGGCTTCCATCTCGGACAGGTACAGGGCGCTGTTCATGCCGCAAGGGAGCTTGTTCATGACCACGTCAAATGTGAACTCGTTGCCTGTGAGTTGCAGCATCTCGTACTTGTTCTCTGTAGAGTCAAGGAGGTACACGCGCGGCGAGACCACGTTGCCATTGGGCAGGATGTGCTGCAGCCGGAGCGAGGTACCCGACGTCGTCACTCCCATTCTGCTGTAATCAGACTGACCCTCCATGTGGCAGTTCTCGGCGCAGGCCTCCTTGGTCGGACAAGCCGTCGCGTTGGCTGCCTCTCCCCAGTTGCCGCAGCCGTAGCTCGGAGCAGCGGGCTGGAAGACGCGGTGCGAGAGCGAGTCAATAACAATGTAGTTGGTCGCCTCTGTGCAGCCGCCGGTCTTGCTGCAGCGATACGTGGTGATCTTGGGGTGAACCTCGGTGCCAACAGGCTTCTGGGCAGCAACTAGTGAGCCCAGCAGGGCCATTGTGAGAAGGACGGTCATTTTGGCGGGCGTAGGTTTGGCGGACTGCTGCTCCAGGGTCTGGTGAAACTCAGACCAGCAAGACGACAGGAAGATGGGCCTTGCAGAAAGGAGCTGAGGTGGAAAAGCCATCGTAGTATAACCAAGTGGGAGACTATTCCTGTTTATAATCGTTGAATACTTGGACCTTTTCATGGGCGGCTTCCCCACAATTCAAGCCGCCCACTGAAGATTGCATACGGACGGTTAGCAAATTAATGCTACCCTAAAACCATATGCAAGGGGTACATCTCAGTTGGGGAAGCGGGAAGTCCCCGCGAACAGCGAACGGGTTACTTGGAAGTTGGAGTTTCGGCGCGCTGCAGATGAGCAGTTGATTGCAGTAAAAGGGTGTCCCAAGACCGGAAAAGAAAATCCAAACTCGGCACACTCCCCAACCCTCCGCACGCCAAGAGCCACCGAATTGCTGCATTGGATTGGCGGAAGGTCGAGTCCCGATCTTGGATTCGGGGATGGCGGAAAGGGTGTGGTGGAGGCGATGGGCATAGACGGGCCCGTCATTCCGGGGCTGTCAGAATAGAGTATACCGTTCATGCAAGACTTCTTTCCCCTTGAAGTCCATCCAATTGTGAGCACAGACGTGTCCCGGTTTGCGGGCCTATGTTGCCATTTCCCCGTCAAAGAAACCCCTGTTGAGTTGAGACACTTACCTAGTGCGGTTAAATCCGGGCTTGGAAGCATGCATTTGGGGCTCTCCTTTTGTTGATCAGCCGTGCTGAATGGCTCTGGGAGATCTGGTTCCGAGAGGCGTGGCACTAGCTGCGGGGACGGCGATAAATGGCTGCAACCCACCGAAATACTCAATTGAGACTATGGGTGTCCAATCATGAAATCTCGGTTATGCTGACTACCGCTTGTATCCTACTTTGTTACATCATTGACCTTGACGGGTTTCCTTTCTTGTCTATCTCCTGCTGTCGGTGTCAAATTTTAACCAAGTCACCTATACTAGGCTTAAAGGGATTATATCCGCTTTTGTCTTTGTCGTTGTCAAGATATATTCGCTTGGTGTCACACTGTATCCTCGGTGGCGTGGGCATGTTGACATGTTGGCGCCAGCGTCGATTGACCGGCCCTACCCCTCCGAAGACGTGAAACCATTCCCTTCAAGACGATAGCCTCCACAGACTGCTTCACCCTCTCACTTCTTTCCTCCTCAAGCTTGTCCAGTACAAACGGAAGTAACTTGGAGGCGAGGTCATCTCCAGACAAGAAAGCCTTGAACCGACTCTTTTCCGCAGCCAGCTCTGCTCTCAGCAAATCTCGCTCCCCGGAAATCTGCTTGAGCTGAGCTTCGAATCGTAAGAACTTGGCTGGCGCATACAAATGTGCTTCAGGACCCTCGACGAGGTCGCGCAACGTTTGATCCTCCTCATCGACTGGCGCCGATATCATCTTTTCGTTACCGTCTTCCTTCTCTATTGCCGAATTTGACGACGTTTGCGCATTTTGACTCTCCCTTTCTAGCCGCTGAAATAACTGTCTGGTTTGGATCTGCTGCTTAGGCATAATAAAATTGATATACCCGTCCCGCGGAGTCGTTAGGTCGACAAGGGCTTGGTTCCTCGCTCGTGCTGTCTCTTCCATTGCCGCCACATGTGCAAGCGTCTGGAGTGCGAGCTTTGCCAGCGGTGTGGATTTGTACTCGCGCAGCTGTCTGTCTTTCTCGTGGGCTATTTTCTTGAGCTGACGCTGCTCCTTGAGGCAGGCCTCTAGCGTACTTTCCAGCTCGTTGATCTGTCGCATGAGCTCCTTCTCCGACAGGTTGCTTGCGTTCCTTTTCCGCTCGCGTCGTCGCTTCTTGTTTTGCCAGTCTTGGTAGATGACATTGTCCACCTTGTCCCGCGACAACCAGTTAGCGGCCAGCCTGCCCTGTTCGATTGGTGTTTTCTCTTCAGATGGATCTGGCGGGTGAGGCGGGGAGAGTTTGGGAGATGGAGGTGTAAAAACAATGGTAGGAATACTAGGGCGGAACAGGCGGCGCAAGTTGGCGACATGCTCCGACTCTAGCGTCTCGTCTTCTTCATCGGGACTGGTCGCAAGGCTGCAGACGTTTTCGTGCTGGACAGTCTCTGCATCGTGAGCCCACGCAGCGTAGTTCTGGATGCGGCCTCGGCTTGGATCGGAGAGTAATAACATGGTTGTTTCCTCGTGGTCCGACATGTCCCACTTGCCAGCGTCGACTCCAGACGTACCAACAGTGTCGCGGCCAGTGATCAAGCCAATCGGCCTTGTAGTAGTAGGTACTTGGGCATCTCCATCACTGAGGGATGGACAAGGTGTCATATCTGGTTTGAATGCCGAAATAGTAACGTCGAGTTTGTCCTACAACTCCTGCATCATCTTGTGCTGCCAAGAATTGGAGCATGCCTCGTCGCCTTGCTGTCCATCTGTCGATTCTCCAAATATACCATGTCTGGTGATTCGTCGTCTCTTGAGGCCTCTCGCGTGTGTATGATCTGGATAATCTTCTGAGTTTGGAAAATGAAGTGGTGAAGACAAGTCATTTCCGATATCGATCTCCGCCAAGGTGCCAGCCGTGACATGGTCTTCGACGGGGTTGTTCAACGGTAGAGTGCTCGAAGCAGAGCAGCTACCAATGGCGTGCTTGGACATGGTGATGTCGACTCTGAAAATTGGGTATTTGGTAAGAGCCGGAGATAGAAAAAAGCCAGAGATGAAATAAAATAAAATAAACGAATGTCGTGATGTGGAATGTGAGCGAGCGAGCGAGTGTTGGATTTTGTAGCGAATGTTGTCACCGCGGTAGTTGTCGGAATGGACAATGCATCGACGGCGCGTATGTTTGGATAGAGAATTGATGCATCCCAAAAGTATCGGGATTGTTTGCATAAAAGTTTTGGGTGATGGCTCTTTCTTGATATTTGTTGTTTGGAGCACCTCATATGGAAACAGCAATTGGGTGACGGGTGGGGGTGCAGCTTCAAGTCGACAGTACGAAGATAAATGGGTCCATAAGAGTGTACTATATATTCACACAAACCAGGACATCCATCATCAAGCAAGGGTGTGTCGTATAGGGGTTAGTACACCTCGTTGTGGCCGAGGAAACGCAAGTTCGAGTCTTGCCACGCCCATTTATTTTTGCTTTTTGTCGTTCCACAGATTCCATCTCCGAATACAATCGACCTTGATTGCACCTTGTTTTGTTTTCCAGTCATCAATTTAATATACTTATACATCTCGCCGTAAAAAAAATCGATCCGAGACTTAGGATTTTGTATTTTAGGCTGACGGGCTTGGCATAATCCTCGTGCTTGGTGTCTCCGTAAGTTGCAGTTTCAATCCGGTTACGCACAACACAACAAGGTTCCATCAATCATTCAATCACTGTCTTCGCATATAGTTTGTTTGGATTGACCCAATAGAATTCAAGTTCCCTGCCGCGCTATAAAATAAAATAAAAACGCCCGCTATACATGCTTTCGAATTTATATCTTTTTCATCATTACCACCAAATAATCACCTCCTTCCATCCAGAATCAATATCTGGCAATCGCTCCAACGAACACACTTCCTCCTAGGCTTTCTCCCTACAACTTCATCACCACCCCGCTTCGCCTCCTGCTCTCTCCTCCCCCACCCTCGACACGAGCCACAACAGCCCTACTCTCCCGGTGATACCTAACAGCCTCGTCCTCGAGCTTCCACTCCCACCGCGCCCGCTCGACCACGTCCCCACCTCCCCGCAGCCTGGCCCGCCACCCTTCCGCCCAGAGCCACGCTACTCTGACCGCGCTGTCCGGGCTGGGCGTCGTCCGAGCCAACCCCAGCGAGTCGGTCGACGTCCGCCGCGATGAGCCAGGCGACGACATGATGCCTGTGTTGGACGACATGCTGTCACACTGCGAAAAGTCGCCCCTGTCGCTCGTCGGCGCGGCGGACGAGTGCGAGACGGTGCTGGACCGCAGCGAGTCCCGATAGCCCGGGCTGCGGGTCAGACCGTGTCCCCGGCGCGCCTGGGTCGGTCTGCAGCTGGCCGTCGATGGGTCCAGATCGATCGGCACCTCTTCCCTGATTATCTTGACGATCGTCACCTTTGTGGTTTGGGCTGGCAGTGGTGGTGGTGGTGGTGGTGGTCTTGATGGTTCCGTCGGGAGGAAACTAACCCTGGGGCTTCGGCTCGGACTTCTTGGCGGGATGGGAGGTGGTTCTTGCAGTGTGTGTTCTGGAGCCGACTTATGAAAGAAATCAATTGGCACCTCGAGGCTCGTAGAGCGACGAGATCGTAGAGGCGAGCGTGGTGGGGGAAGTAGGCCCGTCGATGAGATCCTACGGGGAGATCTTGGCGGTACGGTAGGGCTTGGCTCAAATTCGTCGGCGAACAAAGCGCGCGATGGCAGCGCAAGGCCCCGGGAGAGTCGCCGTGGAGACCGAGGTGGCAGCACAGGGCTTGCGGATGGCGTCCGCAGTGGGGACCGGGGCGGGATTGGAGGAACGGCTTCCTCTTTAGTATAAACCAGCTCGCGGCACAGCAATCCAGGACGTGGTGATGGTGTGCGTACCGGCGATCTTGGAGGAAGCGGTATTAGACTCGGTGATGGCGTCCGAAATGGTGAGCGAGGCGGACGTGCAAAGCCCGGCAACGGAGTACGCAGAGGAGAGGGCGGAGGAAGCGGAGGGGTGCGCGGCGGGGAAGGTTCCGGTAGGTTGATGGAAGGTGTCCTGGCGTGCGTCAGCAGCGAGAGATGCGCCGGTTTTCGCCGCAACGCTCTTTCAACCTGCAGCTGCTCGGGCCAGAGATCTTGTTGTCTTGGGTATGCAGCATCCTCATTATCCGCCGAGCGTATTCAAGCGGCCCCTGCCTTTCCTAGCAGAGAACTGCGCTCGTTGTCATTCTCCTCACGCCCGTACGTCGGGTCATCGTAGTAGTAACCCTTGTTCAAGTCGTAAGACGAAACGACAGGGGACTTTTTGGGCGCCGCGTTGAGCACAAAGCTGTTTCTGTTGCCGCGATCACCCTCGCGGATCGTGCCGGCGCTGTCAAGGTTGTCCAGCGGGCGCGGCGATGCCTTTACGGGGACGAAGACTCCGCTGACGGGGCGGCTGCGTGACGGAGATTCTGTGCTACCGTCGGCGGCCTCGGTTGGCTTCTCGAAGACGCTGCGCATCCTCTGGAAGATGCTGCCGGGGCTTGAACCAGCGCCTACAGAGTTTCTATGGGTGTTGGATGCCATAGTCTGGGTTGCAGGCGCCGGCGGAAGCGGCTTGTCCTGGACACCGGTATTCTGGCTGTGCCAGCTCTGGCGGCCGGCTGACTTTTGCAAGGTAGGGCCAAACGGGTCAAAGTTGGAAACCTCGGACACGTTGCGGGACCGTCCGTAATCCGTCGTAGCCTGCGAGTAATTCCTCGGCCTGTTGCTGTAGTCGAGACTAGCGCCTGCTCCTATGCCAGCTAGGTATTCTTGATGCTGACCTGGGACGGCCGGCCAGCTCTCCCGGATGACGGGTTCACGGTTGTCCCTGGGAAGAGCGGCGTGGATGGGTGAGGACGGTGCCGAGGACAGCGTGGTCTGGCTGCGCAGAGACATAGGCACCGAGTCGTTGCGCGCATGCCACGGCACGTTGGTGACATCACGAGGAGCATACGCTGAAGGGTCAGCAACTTGCTGTGCTTCGGACTGTTCATGTTCTTCTTGCTGATTCACATTGCTATTCTCACGGGAGTGGGATGCGGACCCCGGGTGTTCGGCCTCTGAACCCTGCAGCCACGACATGGGCTCGTGGTGTGGTGTCTCCTGCTCAGACTCCTCCTTGTGCATGTCAAAGGGCGACGACTCATCGATTGACTGCCCCATCGAGTATCGCAACGGAGTCTCAGCCAGATTTCTTGGCGCATGGCGGCTGTCGGCCAGGCCTCTCTGCGGTGTCATCGGCGACTCCTGCCTGAGCGCGAGCGGGCTGATGTCGTGCAGATAATCGGTGGGGTTTGTAGGAACAAGCAGCGGTGTCATCTGTCTGGCTGCAGCCACATCCAAACTTGTGGGGGCTTCGATATTCTTTTGGGAGTCGGTCTCGGCGTCACCCGTGGGCTTCTCTACGTCGCCAGAATCAAGGGACGACGAGAATACTGGGCTTTGAGGAAAGTATTCCGGCGAGTGTTGCAGGATCTTTTGCTCAAATGCATCGACTGAATCTTGGACAGGCGCGAGCACCGTCGGTACCTCTTTATCCTTGGGCAGAGTATCTTGGGCTTCTTCATCGGCTTGTTCGGCAGGTACTGAGGTGGCCGCTGCATTAATCGCAGCTTGTGCCTTGGCCAGGTCGACGGAGCTGTTTGCAATGCTTTCATCGTCGCTGTCGTCATCGAACAGATCATCTGCTCCGTGAACAGTGGTGCTGCCTTCCTCTGCTGCGGGAGCGTGATTGATGGGGCTAGCAGAGAATGACTCGGCTCCGGAGGATTGCATTGGCGTAGCGAAAGGGTCTTTTGAAGCACTTTCTGTGGCATCATGTACAGAATCTAGAGCCTGGTGATCATGGGACCACTGAGTTGGAGTGGCAAGTTCGCCTTGGACTTGCGACTGATGCGCCGACAAAGTTGTCCCGTATTCACTGCCATCGTACAACGATTCTTTTGGTTGTTGCTCTTGAACAGACAGAGATGGCTGATGATTCTCCGATTTTGACTCCCCAGCAGCAACCGAATCAACAGCAACCTCATCCTTGGCAGGCAATTCGATGTCTACGTGGTCTGACTTGTCCTCTTCCCCAACGGCGGCGTGCACTACCGAAACGGCGGAGACCGGGGTCTGAGGACGTGAAAGCGACTTCCCCAGCACGGCGTCCACTGCTCCTGCATCGGCGCCGACACTGCTCGGTTGGGTCGAATCAACCTTCTCGTCGATCTCGTCATCGACCTGTTGCTTACCGACCTCCGAAGCGCCGGCGTCGACGGCCGCGGGATCATGGACCGGCTCCTCGCCACGAAAGGACTGCTGTGGTGTGTAGTCACGAAATTCATGCTGAGCATGGTCGGCGCGAAAGGCATCCTGGCCGTCCTCGTGCTCCTCTGTCCCGGCCACACTGTACTCATCGTCGGTGCTAAGCATGTCTCCCTGCCCGTCAAGCGACGCCTGGCTCAGCTCGTCGGCTAGACTAGATCCCAAACCCGCCGGGTTGACCGGTGAGACCGGGGTTTGGCTGACAGGCTTGCTCACCTCTGGCTGCGTAGAGTCGTGTGGTTTATCCTCCGTCTCTTGGTCTGCAACCTTTGGCTGGCTCCCAAAGGCCTCATCTGCCTTTGGCTGGATAGCTGAAGACGGCTCTACAGTGACGGGCGTCATGAACTCAGCCTCCGATTCGATTGCCGAAGGCGGCTCCACCTCGACGGGTGTGATGAGCTCCGCCGCCGCAGTCGACGGACCCCTTGAGTGCTTGATGCGGCCCCTGCGGTCCCCGATGGGGGTGGTAGGGGTCGGCCCCAGGACAAAAGTCTGAGGGCCATCAATTGGGGTAAGCTCGTTGGCGATGTAATCGAGCATGGGGCCCCGCGGCGCCTGGTCGAGTTGAGTAGGGATCTGGATGGGAGGTGCCCTGAGCGATGGGGCGGACGGGGGCGTCGGGGCACGGCCGAAGCTCGGCGAGCTGGAGCCAGTGGACATGGTGCCGGGGATAGGTGTGCTCGGTGAGACGTGAGCGCTGGAGGGGCGGGAAGACGCGGTGATGGTCTGCATGGTGTTGGCCAAGCCGCTTGACATGGTGCCGGGTATGGGCGTCAAGGGTGACAGACGCTCGCTGTCTGCATTATAACGGGACTCGACGACCTGGGTTGTGTTTGCTGGCCCGCTCGACATGGTTCCTGGAATAGCTGCGTTGGACAGTCGGCGTGCCCTGCTCGGTTCGGTAGCAGGGAATGTAGGGGGGGACGGAGGTCGGTTGGTTTTCGATGACGTGGGACCCTTTGATGATTCAGTCTGACCATCAATTGAAGCCTCGCTCTTGTCAAGGTTTTGTGTTAGGACACTCGCAGAATCAGCCATCGGGCTCTTAGGTGCTGGGGTGAACTCTTCCAGCATATGCTCTTGGAATTCAGAAATGGAAAAGTCTTCCGGCCCAGAGTCTTTGTTGGCTTGAGGAGCAACATGGTCAGCGTCCAAGTGATCTTGTAGAATTGATTCCTCAGCTGTGCTCTCACTGTTGAACGTGGTGTCTTGATCCAGATCGGGAACAGAGTCATCCTTGTCTTCAGTGGCGGAGAGTTCAGTCTGAAGATTGACACTGTCCAAAGATAGCTTTCCATCATCAATCTCTTTCTCGTCGGCTGAGCTGGTTGCGGAGGTAGCCAAGGCCGGAGTTTCAGTCTTTGTTGCTGCGGGTTCCTGTGGGATAGGAACCTGGTCATATTCGACCTTCTCCGCCACTTCGTCTCCCTGCACAGAGTCATCGTCCTCGTCAATCGTGGACTTGTGCGCAGCATCCTGAGTCGACTTTTTGTTGCCCTCTTCAACACTTGGCTCAATCAAGGCGGCATCCTCGTTGGCAGCCAGTACTGGCTCCATCGCAACCTGTTCCTCATTCATTTTATCGTCGACAATTAGGTGAACTCCAGCTGGCTTTGTGGTCGGAGATTTGCTCGAAATGCTCATGTTTACAGCTTCTTCGGCAAGCTCACTGTCCCCGTGTGAAGAAACATCACCATCAGCAGCCTTGAAGATATCGTTGCTGTCCTTTAAAGCTATTATAGCACTAACCTCCTCGGAATCGCTTTGAGCTCCTCTCGAGGCATCGTCGGCCAGATCACTGAGCCGCTCGCTGACATGGTTCGTCGCATCCTGAGGGGCGGGGGTCTCTAGCGACTCTGGCGCGGTCTGGGCTGTGTCACCATCCTCGCCGTTTGGACCGTGTGAATCCTCTGCAGTGACGTTCAGGGTCTGCACGGACATGGTTGCTGCTGTGTTTGGCTCGGGCTCGTTCAATTCCGGCTCCTCGACCTTGTTGGGATGGACAGAGGTTTGGACGGGATCGGATGCGACAGTCTCGATGCCATGCGAATCATTGGCACGTGCGGGACTTTCCTCGGCTGATTCTGGTGTTGCTTCCGGAGCCGTGGGTCCGGAAACCTCATCTTCGGTTTTATCATCGTCGTGGTGTTGGTCCAGATCTAGTCTCTTGTCCTCGTCCAGAGCTGATTTTGATGCAGATTCGTCTGCAATAATAGACTTGACATCTGTGGCTTGGCTTGCAAGTCCGTCGCTGGTGCTGTCAACGTCTTTCATCTCGACTTTGACGTCCTCTTTGCTACCAATATCGTGAGGGGAAATGTCAAGTTCAGATGTCGTGGTTCCAGGCTCGACGGTATCAGTATCTTGGTCTTCCTCGGAGACATGCGTATCTGACGACGCTGCTCCGACAGCTTGTTCTGGCTGGGGAATAACAACGTTTCCAGATGACCCCAGGGCTGATTCGCTTGCCTTTTGTTCAGCGTCTAAATCGCGTATCACAAGCTCCTCGTTCAAGTCCCCAGTTGTGTCATCTCCAATTGTCTTGACAGGTAATGTAGTACTACCCAAGCCTTGGACATGTGGTTCCGTGATGTCTTCAGGCATCATCTCGGCCTCTGCTATTTTGGCTTCCATGGTAACGTCCTTAAGACTTTCACTTGATGACTCGCTGGACTCTTCCTCATCTTCTTCTACAGATAGATGGGATTCAGGGACTTGAGGTTGCTCTGCTGTGGCTGGTTCTGACACCTCGGCTTTGGTGCCCGTCACTTCCTCATCCAGATTCTTTATGACAAGTACAGCGTCTTCTCCATCCTGACTCAAGTCGGTAGCGGAGACGGATGGCTCAACAGTCGTCTGTTCCTCAAGGCTAATTTCCTTCGGGATGGACTCAGCCTCGGCTGGAACAGTTATTTCATGAGACCCCTCAAGATTTGCCGTGTCAAGCTCGCTCTTGTTCGCCTGTTGCTCGCGCGCCACAAGTGATTTCATTTTTGAGCCCCAGCTGCCAAAGAAGGACTTTTTCTCACTCCCGGTCATTTCCTTCCCCCGCAGCTGCTCGGAGGACTCGTCTTCTGGCTGCGTATTAGACTTCTCTGCTGTGGCACCGGCAGGCTGGATCTCGTCGTCGTTCTCCGAGACCACCGAAGTCCCCGCTGTACCAACAGAAACCGCTCGTGATGAAACTTCAGTCGACACAGTCGTCGAAGATGCCTGGTCTTCCGCAGTGTATGCGACAGACAGATGATCGACAGGAGGCTCCCTGGTAGCTGTCGCGTCAAGGTCTTTGGGTTCAAGCATCCCAGCATCAGACTCATCAACGGTTTTAATCTGGATGGACTCGGTAGCCGGGACCTTTTCCTCCTGCTTTGCCGCCTCGACTGGCTCAGAAATGTCTGCTGCTTGTACCGTTTCATCCTTTTCACCCTTGGGCTCCTCTGGCATTACCTCCGTATCTGCAGCCACCTCTGGCTTTGCCAACACGGGCGCATCTTCGGTAGCCTTGACATCTTGATCACTCGAGCTAGGCGCCGCTTCCGTGGTTTCAGGAGCCTTGACATCACGGTTATCCGAGCTCTGTGCCGCTTCCTGGGTTTCAGGTGCCGGCGGCTTACTGTTCAATACAGCGGCTCCCGCCGCCGCCGCCGCAACTGCCGCCCCAGCACCGGCGACTGCGATGGGCATTGCACGACTGGCACCGGTGCCTCGGGCTCGTCTGGGTCTGGCTGGCGCCGTTGGCAAAGGTGCCCTCATCTGCTCGTCGATCATGCGATTGATCTCCTATAACGGTTGTTGAGACACACGATTCAGTCAGTTGCTCATCTCCCAAACAAACAAAAGGGAAGAAAAAGGAAAGCGAGGAAAGCCTGCGCACCTTTCGCTTTTCCTCCAACTCGGTAAGCCTCCTCTCCCCATCCTCAATCATGCGCTGCGCCTCGTCCTCGACCTCGTCCATCTTGCTGTCAGCCTCCTCCTCGACCTCCCTGGACTCGGCCTCGAGCTTGGCCCTCATCTCCTCGTCCGCCCTGGTCTTGGCCTCGGCGCGCTCCTCGTCCTCGCGCCGCCTCCTCGCCGCAATCTCCTCGTCCTCGAGCCGCCTCTTCTCCGCAATCGCTTCGTCCTCGGCCTGCCGCCGCTTCTGGAGCTCGTCAGCCTCGAGCGCAAACGTCGCCTGCAGGGCCTGGACGGCCTCGTCGCGCTCCTTCTCGAGGGCGTCAAGCTTGGCGTCGTGGTCCGAGCCGTTGAGCGCCGCCACCGTCGCATGGATCTCGGCCAGCGTCTCGTTCATCTGCGCCACCAGCGCTGATACGTCTGCCGGCATGTTGGGCGGTTGTGTCCGGAGGACTAGCTCAGCCGGGGAGACGGGTATATAAAAATAAAGGTATAAGATTTGAAAGTTATGGTGCTAGACTGCTTCGTCGTAGAAATCGTGGGATTACTTTCTAGTGGAGGTTAGATGGTGAAATGAAGGACTCGTCCTGATGTATGTTTTTTTTTGGCCTCCAGGAACTGGATCGGGTCCAGCCGTGTGAAAGCCAAAGTTATGAAAGAGGACGGAACACAAGAGAATACGGCCAGCACCGGCACAGAACCTAAGTAAGGATACAGAAGGTAGAATGTTTATGCAAAGTAATAAACAAAGGAAATATAGAGCGAAATCAAGGAAAGAAATCGGAGATAACAACCTGGTATGGGAAACAAGAACGGACGAAAGAGAAAAACAACAACAAAACCAGAAAAAAGAAGTCGCCACAAATTAAGTATAGTACTGTAGGGTACTAGAGGACAACGACACCTTGCCAAGGCTGCAGTCGAATTCCCAACAAAGAACCCGGGCTGCCGGAGGCCGCTACTCTCCAACGTGCGACCCTCCAGGGGTTGTGATATTTTACAGTAGAGTAGTATCTGGCTCTGTGCTCGGTAGTATCCTCGCGTTACCCCTTCCGTTTGTGGGCGTTTCCAGAATACCAGGGTCGACGCTGGGCGGACGATCAGGTACAGCTGGCAAGCAGAAAAAGAAGACAGGACCCACTGGGAAAGGGAGAACAGGATCAGAGTCGTGGCGACGGAAGAGCTGTTGATGCCTGTCTGTAGGCAATAAATAGCTTAAGGTTACCAGGATGGGCGTCATGCGTTGCTAAATGGGGATCCTTTCCTTCTTCACTCGAGGAAGGCAGACTTTGGCAGGCCAGCTTGGAACATGGAGTATACCATGAGAGGTGGTGGGTGCAACAACCAACAACAACAAAAAAAAAAAAAATTATTAGCAATATCCGAAGAACTTGCCCACTGCAACCGTCGATCTTGAGACAGCTGACTGTTGGCGATGACTGAACTGTCTGTTCGCAAAGTCAGACGTGGTATTCGACGTGGGAATTCTTTTTTAGAGTTAAGGACCCAAGTCGACACCCCTCGGCACGGGGTTTGACAACAGGATGACAGTCAAGGGAAAATACTACGTACCGTCGTACAATATGCCCAAGAGTGTGGATACGATCGACAACATCTGGCACCCGGTATACCTAGCAGAGTGGGTTATCAGCCGACAACAGGCAAAACAAGGTGCGGAGGAAACGCCAACCGTACGAAGTCCAGCCACAACTCCTTATGTCAATATGTGACATTTTTTCTCTTTCGGTTTGCCCTTATTTGCTTCTAAGAAACCCTGAGATTTGTGAAATGATTGCACACCTACCACACAAGAAAAGACCAGAAAAATATCAACAGGGTGAATGCATCGTAACACCAACCGCAAACCATAGGCAGGCCAACTGGACCCTGTCGGAAAAAAAACTTAGCATGACATTTTGGCCAAGTCCAAAGGTCCAGATTCATGCGAGTGGAGGTTGCGTCGTTGTTCTGCTTTCCGTGGGCGGGGCGGGTAACAGAGCCTGGGTTTCATCTTCAGGTCCAGGATCATGTTTGTAATTACATATGATACGCAGCAGCTATCAGCCGGTCATTTGACAAGCCCATGGTACTTGGGGGTAATCCAAGGTGGGGTGTGTCTTTTCAACTGCAGTCAGTCATTCATTCACTGGAGCCAAAGCAGCTTGTCTTGGAGATGACTGAAGACGAAAAACAGGGCAGAATAAACAACTGTATATGTAGTTTTGAACGCTGTGTCTTTGTGCTAATTCTGGTTTGCTGTGAGATGCATTGTGCAATGCCGCGCCGTATTGGAACCTGATCCCAAGTCTTGGCGATTGATCGGCATTTGTCGCGACCAGAGCGATCCGTGGCGGGGGAGGGGTCTAGCACCCTTTCCAACTCGTCTCTCACACGAGTTTACGAGCGGTAGGTAATAACGTGGATACAATCAATCTGCCCATGAATCGAATATATATACCGAAATATGTAAAGACGTAGCTATGAAGTCCAAATTGTATATCAATAAAGTAGGGAAGGAAAACGGTAGATATGATGTGCAAGGCAAACAAACCTTGGCCGACAACCGAGAATTGGAAAAAAAAAAAGAAAAAAAAAACACTGCAAGAGAAAACGCTGGCTTTGGTGGATTTCGAGGCGACAACCCTCGACTCAATGATAAAGATAAGAAATGACAGATGCCACACGCTCCCAACGATACCAAGTCACGCGCCCATGACATAGAAAAAAAACTCAAAAAAGAGCAAAGAACAGAACTCGCGGGAAATTGGTCGAATCCATTCTGACACAATCCGCCCTGTCATTTTTAATGGGCTGCTTCGTGGGGAAATCCCATTGAAGCACCAAGTCGGTCTGTCGTGCCTCCACAATGCAGACCGAGTCCGTCGTAATTGGTCATTGGGAAGGGGTTTCGGTTCCGAAGCGTGGTCTTGGGAAATAGCCCCAACAGCAAAGTCTATAATGTTTGTTCATCTTTCCCCGTCTACAGCATTCAATCCTCTGTTTTTGTTTTTGTTTTCGTCTCCAAAGCCTCATATCCGGCCCATACTGCTCTTGCCAGCATACTGGGTCCGTCTCCTGAACTGCTCGCGGAAGCCGATTCGGTTGAATGTGCCAAAGGCAATGGCGCCGCAGAGCCCGACTGTCCAAATGCTGGTGACGATCAAACCTACGGGAAAGATCATGATGGCGACGCCCGGGAGCACAAAGGCAATGGTTCCGTTGGCCAGCATCTCGAGCGACCGGTCGACGGCCATGCTGGCGACTCCGAACTCGGACATGACGGTGCTTTCGGAGAAGACGCCGGCGACGAATGCGGCCTCGTTTGACGAGACGTTGGTGGTTACGGTCTGGCCTGTCGGGTTGACAGCCGAGAGCGTCACGACCGGCATGACGAGTGCTTCGATGGCAGCCCTATGTCGTTCGCGTGTCAGCGTTTGATCTGAATAGTTGCAGTCCTCCCGTATACAGGTTGGCCGCCGTACCACGCCAGGAATGAGTCAGCCAGAGGTCAGCATCTACTTACATGTTCATCTGGGGGTCCATCCTGTTTTTGTCGATCTGGCCGGCAAACATGTATGTCTGCAGCAATCTGAGTTGTTTTTGTGCATCCTGACGCTTCGAGATTCTTTGTTTCGCCGAGGATTGCTGGATCGGAGCCACTGACGCACCCTGGTACGCCAGACTGACTTGGATATTGCTTTGTGGCACACCCGCAAATTCTCCCGTCGGTGCACTCAGTTGATACAGCCTCAGGTCGGCCTCAAACGTACCAGTGACGTTGTTGAGGGCCGGCAGGTTGTAGCAGACGCAAGCGCCGGTCGGGTTGGTGGCAGCGTTCAGCTTGAGCAGGGCCTGCGTGCATTTCTCATTCGCCAGCGTATCCCAAGCCGTCATGTTGATGGTGCCGTTGGAGTTCATGACAACGCCACCCGTCTGCCTCTTGGTGATGATGTGCGCTGGTTGGTCCTGGTTCTCGCCAAAGTACTCAACTCTCCTCTCCAGGTCCCTCGGCAACAAGTTTTCTATCGACATTGCCTCGTAACCGGCCTGCGCCCTGGCCGCAAGCATCGAGGCCGACAAGACAGCTTGCCAAAACATATTGCCGTCGTTTCTGGGAAGGCTCGTGTTGTTCATACAAGTCGTCGCCGGTGCGAAATCGTGTTTAGCAATCGAGGTCGATATTCGGTGTTCGCCCTGAAGCCGTTTCCTACAAAGTTCAAATTCCCCTTCCCACGGTTCTCTAATGGTCCGTCCGGCGGTTGGGGTCAAGTTCTTCAGAAACCCTTGGAAATGAGTGTCGGTTTATGTCGTCTCAGCTCGCCGCAGGCTGAAGGATTGCGACAGGGCGAACAAAGGAGCGAGGTACTCGATATGAGCCAAAGGGTTTCTGTCGAGAATGAAGAATTGAATGGGGTCCTGCCCGTAGAAGGGTAGAATTAGATGGATGCGCAAAGTTAAACCTCGGTCGGCACGGTCCCCAATGATGAAGTGATTAATTAGTGCAGCAAGAAAAAGGGGGAAAGGACACACAAAATAGGTCCAGAAAGTCAGTATCGGGATGTCAAGGGATGTTCGAAAGAGATTAAACGAGAGAGGTAACAGTTTCCGAGGGGATCGGCCCCATTGCAAGGGATGTGGTGGTTACTGATCCATCAAGGAGTGGAAACAAGACACAAGGGCAAAGGAACAAAGATAGAGATCACGGGCTAGGCAGGCAGCGTACCCCTGGAGAAAATGTGCTACTGCACAAGCTGAGAGATGGCAAGTTGCTGGTTCCGAAATGACCTGACTTTATGACGAGGTGGACCGGCGGGAGCAAGAGAAGCGTCTCAGGTCCTCATCGATAAGGAGGAAACAATGGGAAAAAATAAAATCTCTTTCTTCCTCCCTTGTTTCTTGTGTGGTATGGTATGCGGTCTGTAACGAGACGGGGAAAACCTGAGCAGTTGTGGGAAGAAACACAAGGATTCAATAGGGACAAGACCCGCTAAACCCAGGGGTAGACAACCAGTAGAGCTTCCCGTGAGTACGTGGTTTGCCAAGAGGTGAGACAAGGAAGATGTGATTGGCCTCTCGGCCTGTACCGGACAATTGCGTGGAGAGGCTCTGCGACGAGAGTAGGGGCCCCAGTTATGGGAGGTGGGGTTGGTTTGGTTCCTGAGCCCATTTAGCGTCACGCTGAGACGGATGGGGCCGGTTCAAGTGCAACCACCCACAGGAAACGCTGAGGGCTGGGGAATCTCATTGGCATGAACCTGTCATCAGTCTGTCAATCTTTTAATTTTGCCCATTTCCAGGTGCAGCACGAAGTCTCGATCTTGAGAACATTTGATAAGTCAACCATCAAACACATGGGATCTCTCAAAGCTGGCTTTGACACACGCTCAGTTTGGATCATGTCTGGTACTTTTGTAACGTAACAGCTTCCGCCTGGATTGAGAAGGTCTGAGGGTGGGTTGCTGTCACTGGCCAAAATACTATGGGGCAAGTTGCGAACGGGAAGGCTCGATTGGATTACGAGGCAAAGTGCAGCAGCGGATAAATGATTGGTCAGAAAGAGCCCAGACTGGGACAGGGGCCAAGACGCTTTTTCGAAGCATGGTGCATGCTTGCGCAAAAATCAGGGGCTGGTTGGACGAGTGCAACATTCGTTCCTGACCAGTTAGCTCATGCAAACCGGCATTTGCCTGCTACGACCCATGGCACATGGATGCGATGCGCCGGGCTGAGCTTGGCTGACTGTGCTTTTTGAATTCCGCAACAAACGCCACGGATAAAGCGAATTGCCACGATCAATTAACTATTGCATGCTATGGATTACCACGATACTCCTGCAGTGCTCGCTGATGGGTATCCAATATCGCTTGAGTTTTGGGCCCAGTCGCTCGACCAAGCTAACCCCGTTCAGCGAGCGGCTAACCTAACTGCTACCGTGTACAATCGGCTGACACTCATGGGGGGAAAAGCCCAAGGATTGATCACGCCACAAATGCTCAGGATTGGATTGGAACAGTTCCATGACGGCAAATGTCGAACTAAATTGAGACGACGAGATAACTACTGTACGTACATTACTGTGGTTTTTTGCCAAAACTACATACGAGGTAGTGACGAAATCGGACGGGATGGGAACAAGGACTCGAGGTCCAGGGATTTGAAGAGTAGCACTCAACTCTGAAACATCAAGGCCTACCCAAGTGTTAGATCGTCCCTCCAAGAACCCACGCGACCCGCCAAGGTGCTTTTTTTTTATCCTTACGTCCCTTTCCTGCAATTCTTCGTCGCCTTTCAAATCCTCCGAATAAGCACAAGAATTTGCCAATTGCCAATTGATAAAGACTGTGCCGCCACCACCAATTTTGCAGCTTCATGCGGTTGCTATGCGATGACCTGCATTTTACACATCACTGGGGTTTCTATCCAGCAAGCCTAAGTTTGGCTGCAATTGTCACAATGAATCATTTTACCGCACGATGCACATAGCCTTGATAGACTGCTTCACTATGCTGACCCTCATTCAAAGTACCAGCCATGCTTGAGCTTTTTGCCACACAATTGCTCTGATGATACCGAAAGCGTGTATTCGTCCCATGTCGGTACAAATAATACACTAGGAGGATTACAGTAGTACTACGCCTTGCCGTCATTCGTCAGCCTCAGTCTGAACTATACAGCGCAGCAGTCAGTAATTAGCGTTATTTCCTGATTAAGTTACCGCCGCGACCTCTGGGACGATCGAGTTTCCCAATGCCACTAAGCCGCAAACCTGCGCTCCAGTCGATTGCAAGCAACCCCATGCCATAGCTAGGGCTTCATTGGTGCCAAACATACTACATGGTCAATCAACACTACGTAAGAGCTACCACGAGAGTATAATTCTACGTAGTCATTATTGTCTACTTGAGCCTCTTTCTTTTCGTCACAACTTTTTTTTCTACGCCTTGTAAAGTAATATTAAACCAGATCCCGACAGGTCTCAGGGCTCAGGATCTGAGCATACGTAATAATACTGTACGATGTCATGTTCTTCTCTTGGCGCTGTGCTAATCGACTCTTTTTTTTTTTTTTTTTTTTTTTTTTTTCGTTCCATCTTTGAAACATAATCCAGCCATCGAACATGGCGAAACGGCGATATCCACGTGCGGTGTCATGTCATCCTGTCCACCCTTTGGCAAATTTGCAATCTTTTCCGCACGCAAGGAACATCCGCACTTAGGAGGAAAGCATCAAGATGGGCAAGCTTAACCAGCAGTCTATTTCGCTCACTGGCGCTCTACCCGACCCACACGGCGATATTTCGCAGTCACTGTTACTTGGTCCAACATGCAAATATAAAGGGCTCACTTGGCCAGCAGACAATTTCGCCTGCCTGTAATTTATGTACCTTAGTTGGTAGGGGAAAAAAAAAAGATTAGACGAGTCTGGATAGATTTTAGGAGTGCAAGTACGAGGATAAGGAGGATAAGTTACCACAAAGCATGCACCACCGCGCGACCGAAATTAGCTGCTGAATAATAGCATCCAAGAGCAAGCCATGTTTGTTATACTACCTCCCATCGAGATATCTCCTATAATATGGATGACATTTTCCCCCTTACCTCTTTCGTTTCAGAAAATCCCGTTTACTGCGGAAATTCTGCCAATAGATTGCCTGGCACTACACATGCAGCCCTCTGGGATATTACCGTAGTGCAAACAGACTTAATATACCCCTCGAAAGTTACATGAGGAAAACAAGGTGGATCTTACGCCGAACAAAATCTGAGAAAACTATCCTTCCGACGTAAGAACTTTATTGCAACAAGCCTCCGACAACCGCCGCTTGCGAGCAGTATGCTCAGTGTATTTCTCAAATTACTAGACTAGAACATCTCTTCTCTCAGCTACTTCGAGCGCATTCTTCATCCGTGTGTGTTCAGTGACAACCAGTCCTGTTTGCAATATAAGCCTATTATGTCCAGTAGGTCTGTCTCGGCGCGCATGGAATTTCTTCGATCTCGTTCACTGCTCTTGCAACCCAGCCCCCCCGGCCCCTTGTTGGCGTGGTCAAAACTCACCCAATACTCTCCTTGGTTAGTCCATGCCTTTCCATCCAGCAAGAAAAACCTAGAAGCTAGGGATAGAAGCTAGGATTAAAATCTTCAGCGCAACTTCCAAAACCTTGTGATTCTCCGGAGACAGTCTGACCATCGACGCAAATCGTTGCCGATTCACGTAGTTGCGTCGCTGTCAGCTGTTTGAGAAGGAAGGTGAAAACGCGCATTGTGGGGGATGTCATTGGGGTTATTCCCCCTTGATGGCATCCCCTGTGCATATGATGTGTAGGCGCTCGCATGACATATGCGACCCTTATGACACCGTTAATAAATTTGAGGCAAGATTTTCAGTAAAAAGGGTGAGACCAGGCAACCCAGATCAAGAGAGTATGATATTTATTTAAATTAGATAGATAGATAGGCAGGTACAAATGTAGACAGATACACAGACGGGTAGTTAGCGAAAGATATAGGCAAGCAGGTAGGAAAGCACATCAGTAGACAGTTAGGTAGGTGTCTATGATGAATGGCCTGCGTTTATAATCCTAAATGTCGAAACTTGCCATGTTTTCTTGGGCCCGGTATTGATGGTTAACATATGCAGAGTCCGGGAAAAAGAAATAAACGGAGAAATCCTGTACATTCAGCCTCTTCTCGTCGTAATTAGCAGGACTTCCCATAATTTTTGTTGAGACAAGACGGAAGTGAAAGAATTAGAACTGATCCATTCTTCTGCTGCGGTCTGAAGGGAAGTCCTTTCAAGATTGAAGGGGTTCTGTCGCCTAGGCGAACCCGCTGAAAGGAGAGGAAAACACAATACCCGCAGCATCTTATGCCACCAACTTTTTAATGATAACATTTTTGAGGTGGGCTATGAGAGAAGCTGCCATTGTCTCAAGCCCGAGTGAGAGCTGTCAGTGAATTAGCAATTGCGATAATGGTCACAACTGATAGCACATAACCTACACAATGTCCAGTCTTCACCAAGAAGAGAGATCCTCAGTCCAGTCGCTTACCGCAATGAGCATAATCTGATGAATTTCCGGACTTTCTTTTGCAAATGGGATGGCTGCTTTGTCCCAAACCAAGGTTAAAAACCCCTCGATATCCTTGATCGTCGCATCGGCTGTGGTTATTCCTCGGTTTCTGCATGGAAACATGTTGTGGATTGTCAAGGTATTAGCAACGCAGAAGCATCTTCGGCGATAATCCTTTGAAACTTGGCTTTCAAAGAAGTATTGTAAAGTGTATCACCGGTGCGCCTGGCACACTTGCAACTTCTGTTTGTGCCTCCCGATGCAAGCAGAGACTAAGCTGGTGTTCCGGAACCAGAAAGATTCGTGATAAGATTAGCAGCTTGCGTGTGTATTGAGCTACACTGTCAGTGGTTACCACGGATGACATTCACCTTCCCCCAGGGACTCTTTTAGCTACTAACCACCTGGCAGTTCTTGATGTTTTTAAAGGAAGCAAACTTTTTATATACTTGTGCCTGGATGAGCACACAGGGAAAATGTGCACCTATATCATAGTCGCTATGTAAATCGTCTACGGCGGTAAGGTACGCATGGTTCAAGGCATGAGAGTCGGGAAAAACTGGAGTGAATTGACAGCAGGTCACTAACTCGGAGAATTCTATTCCTGCTACTGGAGGCAAAATACCCAAGGATTCCTCGCGGGATAGACCACATTTTTAAAGTCCCAAAGTATCCAGTAGACCGACAAGTAAGCAACCAGCGACTGGATATATGCTGCTACGAAAGTAAATCAGCATTTCACCTGCCTGGATGCTTTTTTGGTGATAACTTGATCATCAAAGACGGCTTCTCCCACAGCAAGAATAAATTTTGTATTGCACCAACCCTCGCTCTCGGGATCCAGTTCTAAATTGAAATTTCAAGCGACCTTTGAAAAGATGAGACTCATTTCGTGGTATTCGAGGATTTTTTCACCAATACAGTTCCATGGGCTGAAGGGAAAAGGCTGCAGAGCCTCTCTGCGGTTGTTTGCCAATTCCTCACTACTAGGCAGCCAAAGTTCCGGCACAAAACTCAAGGGCCTCTTGGAACTTTGCTCCAAATGGCACATGGCGTAGTAGGTGCTGTATAAACGCGTCTATTCCAGGACAGTGCGTGTCAGTCGGGCTCGGGTTATGCAGAAAAAGGGATTACGCCGAGGGAGCTCTGTTAAGAGAGCGGCTTTCCTCAAATACTCTTAGGGGAAGAAATGTCCAGATATTATTGCAGCACCTCCTCGAGGATTATCCGTGGCAACCCGATTGGTGAAGGAGGATATATCCCCATGGCTTCGTCGAGGCAACCTCGCAAACACGGCTGTTAGACGTAGCAAGTCAATACCCAAATCCTTTGCCCCCAGCGTGCGCAATTCAGCCACCAGTTTTCAATTTTTGGCCGGATGTTTGATCAAATAGTACGTAAGCCCACGCAACAAGGTAACGGTGGTTTCAGTACCAGCAATGATAAAAAATGCTTTTTATACATCTCACCATAACCTAAGAGCTTTAGGTTTTCAGGCTTCCTTAAAACAGGGCTCAAATATTTGGTCGGTTAGTTTCCTGAACCACGCGAAGATTACCTCGCTTAGTAAAATATCGACAGTGTTCGTCGAAGCCCTTGGGGGCCGATTTTGGTATGAGAGTGGGTGCTGTTTTCTCAAGCCAAAAGTACTACCGCCTGGATTGTCATGTCAATATTTCTCGAAACCCTTAGAAGCTCCCTAGTACCATAGGTCCTTGAGGAATACTTTCTTATCGCCGACGCGATGGCCGCGATTGGTATTTTCAAGCATTGTGGGTTGGTGAAATTCAGTCGGTAGGACCTATATTTGGTGTGTTGATTGAATAACCATGCTTCCAAATTCCCCCGGTTATGAGCTACCAACACGTCATCTATGTGACTGCAGCATACCATGGGTCAGGATACTTTGAGAGAAGGTGAAACAAAACGTGGTAGATTGTCCTGATCTCCTGCCTTAATGACAAACGCTAGGTGGGTGGATGGTGACGCGAAGTTCCCACCGTCACCAATCCAGGTTGAACATGTTATCGGAGACATTTCTGGTAAACCCCAGAAACAGGTCGTGGGTGCAAGTTGCGCCGCTCATCGGGTACGAGAAGGTCGCCCAGGTCTAACAGCCTCCCCCTATACCCCATAACCAATGGTAGCGTCTAGGCAACAACTTTGACTTGATAAATGTTTTCCGATATGTGAGACGAATCCTTCACTATTCTAGTAAGCTACTTCAGGCTCCAGGATAAAAATCCCTGAATGCTTGTCGTGTGTTCGATGCATTAGGAATTTTACCGTACGCCGCACGCCTGTTCCCAATAGCGCCGTTTCGGCTTTCGTTATCATTGGTTCTCGTCGGACCCCTGCCCTGTTGAATTTTCCTGACCCACATGTCCACTTACACAGGCTTACCGCCGGAACAAAATGTCCGTGACAGCCATCTTACTATAGACGAAGTTGCCTGTCTAAATAACCCTCTGGAATGAGAAGCAGGTTTACTAAAGATCAAAGAGGCTTGAAATATATAAAGAGCTACGACGGTGGGCTTGTTTCGCCTCCATCTTCATCCCAGCGGCTTCACAAACCTCTTCAAGCATACCACTTTACTCCCCATTTGCTTATATCTTTCTACAGTCATTTCACAATCTTGTTTTGATTTTTCTAGCTTGCTCGACCACTACCGACAGCGACGACTACCAAACCCTCTTAACAGCTTGTGTTCTACCCTGTGCTTTTCCCTCAAACAAGACAAAAGCTCGAAAAAATGTATTTCTCTCGGGCAATGACTCTACTGTGCCTGCTTTTGGCAACGGTAGTTACCGCCTCTCCTATCCCTGTGAGATCGCGCCCTCAAACTCCAACGAACACCGAGCGGGTCCCCGAAACTGTATTCCGAGGTGCAACGAATGAGGAGGCGAATAAGATCCTCAACAACGAATCTGTGGTTCCAAAGGGCAAGAATCACCCCAAAGGTCCCGTCTCAGGTCCCCTGGGGGAGCAGGTGGTAGGGCACGTACTGGGGAGAAATGGGAAGAACAACGAACAGACCTCTATGATCTCAACCACGCCCAGGAAAGCAGTAGCCAAGGGATTCGTGAACAAGGACCCGAATACTCAGAAGCCGAATGGGGCGCTTCTCCAGATCAAAACGGATGCCCTCTCTGCCGACACTAAGACATACAACGCTAATCGGGAGTTCAAGAAGCTAGATAAGACGAACCCGTTTGGAGATCAACATGAACGTGTCGTAAAGGGTGATGTCGATTCGAGCTCCGTTAAAACTATCACCGAATTCAGCGGTGACACAACGAAAACCAAGCCCAATCCAAACTTTGGGTCGAGCGGCAACGCGTAATAAGGTGAACAGGACCAGATTGCGGCTTGCGGTAACTTACATAACACACACGCACACACAGGCTTACTTTTTCGCTGGATAAAAACGCTCACTTTGGTACAAGATAGGCAGATCGGATGAAATACTAGGTTCCTGGGATATAAAAACTAGAATAAACGGGCCTAGATACATAAAATAAAACAGACTGGTCTATAGGATATAAATACTTGTGCATTTCCTTTGGATCCGTCTCTATGTCATAATGTGCTCTCCCCAACCCCATGCGGGCAACAGGCTCTACAAACATGGCAATTAACCTGTAGATGTCCTTTTGTACGCTTGCTATCATTGGACGGATTTCCGGGCCAATGCAGCTAGCTTATTGGATATAGCGGCACAAATCCGCGTGCGCTCCGCCCGCTGCGCCCCTCTACGACCCACTTCCCCCAAAAACCCAGTCGAAAGCTCGACCATCAAGCATGATGACATAACTTCTCACTTGGCCCCGAACCAGGCGCAGAATCCAAGGGCAGGGGCAAGGTATATATCTGCAGCCCCCAGCACCTGAAAAAGGCCTTTGATCTCGCAGACACATCACATTCCGATCTCCACGCAGCTTCTTCACTGCGCGAATTCTTCAAAGTCCAAATACCCCGACAGTAAAATGCGCGACCTAAAGCCCATAAGGGAACGATTGACGGCGCCTTGGGGCATCCGCATCAACGAAAAAGACGTCCAAAAGCTCACAGACGGGCTCAAGTCTGTCGACATGGACCAACAATGGGACGTGGTGATTG
Source organism: Magnaporthales sp. P1609 (assembly GCA_003709005.1). Taxonomy (NCBI): domain Eukaryota; kingdom Fungi; phylum Ascomycota; class Sordariomycetes; order Magnaporthales; species Magnaporthales sp. P1609. The sequence continues at coordinate 504,475 of PELF01000003.1, forward strand.
AGAATCCAGACAAAAACAACAGCTCCTTCATCTCTGTTCATTTCGTGCGGAGCTGGACCGGGCACGACATCTATATTCTCCACCTCGACAATCCAGACCTGCAAGGACAGGCTCACCCCGAGGGCGGCACCAAGGTCCATAGCATCACGTGGGAAGGGAACAAAAACGGCGTCTGCATCGACGCCGAGCAGGCGAAAAAGGAAGTCGTGCTTTTGGCTAGAGACTTGCTAGAGTGCGAATTCGACGAGCTTCCGCAGTACGATTTTGATGAAGTTTATGACCATCCTGCCTATTCTTCAAAGCAGCGGAAAAGGCCGTCCAACTGATTAGCATTGAAGGACGTTGGAGGAAAATACGGACTTCTTTACGAACAAATGTTGGAGAGTGGAGTTAACTTGGAATGTTAATGCATTAATTTCGTTCCATATATATTTGGATCAAGATTCTTGCCGTTTGCTACATGATTTTGTACAAGTTACTCTGATTCACTGGCGCCCTCCTCTATCTGCTCAGCTGCCTTCTTCTTGGACTTTTTACTTTTTGACCTTTGTGCAGCGGCTGCTTCCTCTTCCTCTTGGTCGGTATCCGCATCCGTCTCTGAACCATCCTTGCTATCATCTTCGCCCTCGGAAGTCTCAACCTTCCTAGTCTTGGCGCTCTTTGACTTGTTGGATTTGGACTTGGTCTTACTCTTGCTGCCGTGAGACTTTTGCTCCTCTGTGGTTTCTTTCGATTTCTCCTCATCTTTTTCTTCCTTGTCACGTTTTGACTTGGAGCTCTTTGCCGAAGACTCCTTTCCTTTCTTTGATGCCTCCCTGTCCGTAGACTTTGAAGCTTTCGACTTGCTGCTCTTTTTACCCTTCTTTTCGTTCTCATCCTCGGATGCAGACACTTTAGAGATGTCCGAATCTGACCCACTCGCAGAGAACGAGCTCTCGGAACTGGAACTCTCCATCTTCCTGGGCATCTTGATCTGCCGCTCCTTGGCCGCAGGTGGGCCGCTGGTGGCAAATTTATCCGCACGCAGACCCTTCTGCTTGGCCGTCGTGGCCTGGTCGCCCATGTGCGTCTCGATGAGGTAGTTGTCAAACTGGATGGTCGCCTCGCCGATAGTCTTGAAGTGTTCGATGGTGATCTCGGGCCTGCGCGACTTGGGCTGCTTCTTCCTCACCTCAAACTCGGCCAGGGCCAGGGCCGTCTGGAAGGCGTTCTGGATCTGCCGCCCGTTCCAGGACAGCGTCTCGTAGTTCTCCTTGGCCCACCTCCTGACGGCCTTGCTGTCGATCCTGACCGGGTGCAGGCCGTCCAGTGACCGCTGCTCGTTGAGCCTGTCGATGCGCTTGATGTTGTTCCGCCAGATTTTCGACGACTGCTTGACGTCCAGCTTCGGGTAGTAAAGCGTCAGGTGGATGCGCGAGCGGAAGGCGTCGTCAAAGGCCCCCACTCGGTTTGTCGTGAGGAAGAGGATACCGCTGTAGTATTCAAGAACGCGCAGGAATACCGACACGAGACCGTTGCGTTTTACATCGGCCTTGTCTCTCTCCGCCAGGAAGACATCCGCCTCGTCGATCAGCAGGACGCAACCCCATTTGTGGGCCATGCGGAACAGCTTTGATAGGTTTTTCTCGACTTCTTCGGGCTCGTAGCCAATGTCGGCGCAGGTTATGGGGAATAAAGGCCGTCCAGTATAGGCCGCCACACACTCGGCCGTGGATGTTTTGCCTACACCTGGGACGCCGTGGAGCAGGATGATGCATCCTTTGCCCTTGCCTCTAACGAGCCCGATGTCGTACTTGCTGTCGCCGGGGCGAGTGCCAGAACTGCCCGGGGCCTGACGTCCAACTGTTGTGTGGGTCTCAACCATGGATTGTACCATGGTGCGGTGGTTTTGGGGTAGCACCAAGTCGTTCCACCCGCTCTCTCCGTCCAGAACCACAGCCTCTCGCAGTTGGCATATGTCGAATTGCACTGGGGAGTGAAGCAGTCATGGTTAGCATTTTCTACTTCAAAAAAAAACAATCTTTATAGATACGAAAATATAAGAAACACAAACAAGGCATGCATTAAAGGGTAAGACAAACTTACGCCACTTGCGGGTGTGTAGCGAGAAGCCATGAACCACCCCGGGGAGCAGCAAGCAAAGGTTGCTATCACTGAAAGCCTTCTTTAGTTTCTTGGACTGCTTGTGGCTCCCATCAGCCTCGAGCTCTTGGATCCAATTTTTCAACTTGGAGATGTTGCGGCCATATCGTGTTTTCTCCATGTCAATATAGCAGTCGACAGTGTTTGGACCTTGCTCGTTAGGTATCGACATTTCATTGACGGAGCCAAAGTCATGCCTTGAATAACCCCAAAAGTTTTGGTCGTCGAAAAATTCTGGCACCAGGTGGGGGGATTCCTGGAACGCAAGACTAAAGTCGATCATGACTGGGCCGTTGATTTCTTCTTGCACGTCTCCAACTGTGAGGCCCTCATGTTCGAGGCGAACCACGCGTGTGTATTCCAAGAACTTCATGCCTCGCTCTTTCAAGTCGGGAAGACTGGCGTGCTGCTGTAGTTGCGCCTGGTATCCGATCGGGAAGACGCTCAGCGACGTGACGTCGACTTCCCCATCGAACGGATTGATGTTGAAGAAGTCTGGGACGACACTGAGATTCCTGCCATCAAAGTCGATTGTATAGCAGTACAAATGCAGTGGTGTGAGTTTATCCCTAGCCTTGTCGACGGACTGCTGCTCAATGAACTCCTCCCACAGTGCAGACAACATCCCTCCAGAGTTCTCCTCCTTGCCAAGGCGGAGTTCGCCCAGTGGCTGCTTCGCTCCCTTGACAACCAGATCCTGCGGCACAAAATGTCGCGCAAGGGGGATTCCCCCTACACTGGAGACAACGCCGTAGGCTTGGGGCACATGTCGTTCGATGACCTTGTGTTTGAAGTAAACGAAATTCAATTCCTCCTTCCCGCGGCGCGAGGGACAGAACAGTGTAGCTCCCGAGTCGAAAAGCATCCAAAGGTCAGCAAAGCATACCTTGGGAGGAATGCTACGTTGATACTCGTTGAAAAGCTTCAGCTTCTTTGCCGCGTACTTATTCATGAAGCCCATGAGGGCTCTGAAGTGTAGTAATGCCTTTTTGGAATTGTAAGGCCCCGTAAAGTCGTCGTCTTGGACATACCCTGGTGGGTCGGCAACAACGCCTTGCTTGTCAGGAGTGATATCAACTCCGCCCTCTACAACATCACTGGCCGCCTTCGTGGTTTGGTTGGCTATTTCACTCTTCTGTTCGGCGCTGGTATCCTGCAAATCTTGACCTGAACTGATGAGAGGCGAGTAATTATTAGTTGAGTTTAGTTCAGTGTCTGGGAAGGACCATCTTCTCAACTCACGCAAACTTTGCTTCCAAAATGTCGAATTGCTTTTGGAAAGCTGCAGCAAGACGAATGAGCGGGCGTAGTGGCTTCGAAAACTGGATGATATTCGTCTTGTTCAAAGTGAAACCGGTCTGTTCTTGGAGAAACTTTGCTATAGGCTCCGAGTTGATCCGTATACCGAGCACGTCAATATCTTCGGGACCGGGCCAAGTGCCGCGCTCCAGCTCCCGTTCATTCCTTTCCCACTTGAAGAGGACTTGTATGACATGTCGTGGGTCATCTTTGACGAACGAATCGCCAAGATGGGAAAAGCTCCCTTCGCGAGTGATGAAGACTAGTTCCTGCTCCTTACGATAATCGTAGAAGCTTGTCAAGGCCTCCGCACCGTCTTCGCTTGAGAGAAGACCATCATCGTCCTTTGACACATGTGGTTTCGACGAAGAAAGCCGTTCTTCTCTGTCTTTCTCAAGACTCTCTAGGCGATTCTCCATCACGCGGAGGTAGTCGATCAAGCTCTTGACAAGAGCTGGTGACTGTGTATTCGACGCCTTCTTTTTTTTCTGATCCCGCTCCTGTTGGCGATTCTCGAGCCTGGTCCGATAGCCCCTATAGATTGTGCTCGTGTTGAGCCCAGAGGTGCGTTCAACCCAGTATTCGGTATCAGTTGTGTTGTTCCCTGACTCGCTGTCAGAGTCCGACATTTTGGAAGCCCGTTTAGCAGCAGCAGCAGCAGCAGCAGTCGCCCCGCCCTTTCTCTTGCCACCTTTCCCTGCGTCTTCACCCCGTTGCTCTTGGGTATCTTCCTCATGGCCGGCTGTTGTACCAGTATCTGTGACATTTACATCTTCTCCGCTGATCATTGGTCCGTTGTCGTCTCCAGAAGCTTTGAAATCGCCGTCGGTGGCGTCTTGGCTAGGAGGAGTTGCCAAGCTGATGGAGCCCAGACCTACAGCACTTTGCTGACCTGAGTCTGTAGTTGACATCTCGTTTGCTCGCAAGTATGGCAAATGACGAACCTGTCTCGCCAGGGAGAATCAAGGCAAACGAAGCAGCTGACAGTTGATGCTCGCGCTGGAGCGCTGTTTTCTTGCCTTATGAGTGGCACCTTCCAGACCAGAAATTGTGGTCGTGGTGAAGGTCTCCCCGCACCATATAAGCGCCTTGATTGAGCCGCCAGTCTTATCACGTCAAAGCTGCTGATCGGCAAAAACACCCCCTACTGTTGCTTACTGCAGCTGATGAAACTGCGTAGGGTTGTATTGCCAAGCCAATAAAGCCCAGCTCTGTTGGCCACAGAGGTAGCAACCGATCCAATGAGACAGAACAGCGCTGGAAATTGTTGTTGCGCAGCATATTCGTTGCATGATGCCGGCAAATTTTCGCAGCTAGTGACCCCCTCCCCAATGGTCAGGCTGGCCGACCAGATGAGTGCCACTACTAAAATTGTGAGGAATTCAATTTGTCCAACTCACCTGCTTGCTCCTCTATGTCAGAGTCCCCAGAAATTACCTGTCTAAATTGTGAAATTCATTTCATTTTTAGTCAAAACAGTCCAGTAGAAGCCTCGAACCATCATGTCTCAGGACATCTCAACCGTGGTGCGCCCACAGCTGCTGTCAAACAGCGCTGCCGAGTTCTTGGAGGTGCGAGCCCAGCAGGTCTTGGGCCATGAGATTGCTGGTCTTGACGGTCCGCAATACGTTTCCGAGGTGGACAAGTTTGTTTCAAGGCAGGAACTCACTCAGTAAGATATCTAAACAAACTTTGAAGGCAATCGCATACCATCCCCCAACCCCTAAAGGTTTACTAACCTGCGCGATGAACCAAGAGTCGACTATTTCACAGAATCACAAAAGAAGGCCGTCGAGCTGAAAAAGCGGCTTGCAGAGTTCGGCGAGAAGCTGCACACCCTGGACAAGGACTTGAAGATTGCGCGCAAGCCTGCAGACCAGTATACCATGGCAGACGTGCTGGACATCACCCAAAAAGTCAAAGAAAGGCATCAGAATGCAGACAAGGTGGGGAAATGCACCGAGTTGATCCGAAAATTCTTTCGCTCCGTCGGGAACAACTCCAGTGCCATCCATGGGCTGCTGGCTTTCGCACCAGGGGACATTTACGGATCTGTTATTAGCGGAAGTTTTACGCTAATTCTCGGGGTGAGTCGAGTTCGAGATGAGCGCGTGCATGTATCATCTAGTTGTGCGTCTGCTAAGCGTTGTTGAAATTTGTTCTTCCAGGCCATCGAGCGCGCAGAGACGCTTAGAGGTGATATCTATGCAGCAGTGGCCGATATCCCGCTTAAACTCAAAGAGGTCCATGACTTGGTCGACATTCACGTCAGATCTGCTGAGCTGCGCAGAAGAGCAGACACGGTTTTTGTATCTATTTTCAATGTTTTGTTTAGTATAGTGGAAGAGCTGTCGAAGAACCTCACAAGTAAGTTCCATAGCTTTGTTTCATTCGGGCAACAGAACATTTGGCCGTCCAAGACTTCAAGGAGCTCGTGCTGTCAAAGAAACCCCTTCTATTTTTAACCACTTCAATGGCAGGAAAGGGATATTCCCTCATCATTAAAGGCAGCAAATACGGGCACGAAATTGAAGATGCCCTCGCCCAGCTCAAGAACGACGTCGATAGTTTTCGAACGCAAGCGAATGTCGACCATCAGAAACAGTTTGGACGGACCGACCGAAGAGTGACGAGAGCCATGATAGCATCGGAAAACATCGAAGTTGCGCTACAGGCTATGGTTTCTAGTGGGCGCGAGAGACATGACAACTTGGAAGGTGAGTGAGCACAGGTGGAGCTTCGAGAGAGTGAGTCTTGCTAGAATTCGAACTAACGCGAAACCGTTCCATTGGGACAAAAGAGAACATGAGAACATATTTCTCTGAGCTTAGTGCCAAAATTGAAGAAAACCAAAAGCCTTGTCAGGGGATCTTGGTTCAGCAGCCACCACAGCAGTCTCAGCACACGGCACACCAAACTCACGTCCTGAACAATTACTACATCTTATTCACCGGCACTCCTCTTTTCGATCCCAAGAATGGACAGCGTATGTATCCCCTAGCCGGCTCCAAATTCTCTGGCTGCGCTCCACGCATAGCATTCTAAAAGCTAAACCATATCGTCTACCTGTTCACAGTTAACAAGAACGAATACGACCGCCGCATGCTAGAAGACGCGAAACGGAGCAGGGACCGAGAAAAGGCGAATTCTAAAAGAGTCACCAAATGGATCGACCACCTAGGAGATGGACAACACATTGTCTCCAAAGACCAGACGCAGTGCCTCGAGTACTTTGGCAGGTTCTCACGCCAAGAGAAGAGCCAGGTCTACCATATTCTGCGCTCCTCACAAACAATCGAGTGGCTCAAGGCCCCGGACTCCCAGGTGCTCGTGGTCCAGAGCCAGACGCGCCCGACCATGATCTTCAACCCGCTGTCGTTCACGTCATCATTCCTTCTTGGCGTTTTTCAGACGTCCACCTACCCGGCTCTGGGGTTCCTCAGTGGGGGCCGGACAAACATCTCCTACTGGGAAAAGACGGCGAGCCCCGAGGGGATGTTGGAGTCTCTCTTATCTCAGCTCCTCTTGCAAGTCAAGAAAAAACAGCCTGAAGTTGACTTGTTATCTCTGAGAAACCCACGCCACATTGACGGACGCATCGAAAGACTGAAATATCTTGGCAGAAAACTGCAGCACCTGGTCACCTTACTTGCGGCAAGCGACAGCGCTACCATCGTACTGGATTCTGTTCGACATTTAACTGGGAATGATGAGGAGAACAACGCTGCACTGGCCCACATTCTTGATTTGGTAACAGACTCGGGGCCGACGGTGAAGATCTTGATGACGGATCTTGAGGACGACAAGGTTCTTCAAGGGAGGAAGTACACCCACCTGTATCTTCCTGACTCAGTTTACGAGAGCTTCGAGCTTGATCCGAGATTTGAAAGCGGAGAGACTCTCGAGGCACTCAAGGTGTATCGAGAGTCGATGGAAATCGAAAACAGCGATGATGGCGATGACTATAGCAATTAGAGAGACAAGGTGAGCGATGGTATGTGATGAGTTAGCTAGCTAAGGTACCTAGCTACCTGGCAAACTTTGCTGCAGTCAAGGAAAATTATTGTATTTATACCTCTGCACACAATAACTGAGAATAGACAAGGATAAGAAGGCAGCGTATCGATATCTGATAGACCATGTTTTATGTCATCAAACGTATTAGTGATGTCATGAAATGGTCCAATTCCTTGATGGTTCCAGCAATATAAACCAAATGCTTATATATATCAGTGCTCCGATGATCATCGCCGACTCTCGACGTGCCGGTCTCTCTAGCTTATAGAAGAACATAATTGTAAATTTGCCTGTTTTCTATCTTGCGAAATATGTCGGCTGAGATAGCCTCATGCGGGACATCAGACTCAGTGTCCGCTGCTTGGTCAATAGAGTTGCAACCCACGTGCGAGAGACGACGCGTATGCCTACTATATCATTTCTAAGTTTCCTCAGAGATGCTTTGGTATTCGATCCATCAATCCCAAGGTCCTTCTAGCTCATCGGCAGTTCGACGCGGGTACGCGAGTAATTTTGCCTTCTATATTGCTGCTCATGCAATAGTGCCAAGATTGACAGTTCGACCTAACTGTAGCACCACTGTCGACTGCCCATTGTACAACGCATTTTTTTGCTAAATTAACCTTTGGAAAGGTAGTATGAAGAAACTTACAAAAAGATCAAGAGAGCCCGGGGCAAACCTGGTTGTTACCAGCCTCTCAATTCTTTCGGCCCAGCCCTCTCAGCGATTAACCGTTTGGAACCAGGGTGGGTGCGTATGCAAATTGTGCCCTAGTTGAACGTTCCTTCGCTATAACTTCTATGCCAAGAAACATGACACCAGTCCCATTCGTCTGGGATAAGCGCCCTAGAGACATTGATTGTCCCACGAAGTCGGTTAGGTCATAATTTACTTTGGCACAAACCAGGATGAACGACCTCAAGCTCACACAAGCTTAGGCTCGAGTTTTATGCTTCCTCGCAGCAGCGGAATTGCAGTATATACGCTATTGCAGGTTCTCACATGGTGTCGGGAGCATCCTTGGCCAGCCATTTACTTCTTTTCCGAGTACGATATAGTAGACCGGAATATTTATGCTTACAAGCAACCTCTTTCACGGGACCAATCGTGTTGCTAACATGCTTTTTTGACCGAAAGAGGCTTGCTAGTGCCATTTCTGAAGTACTTTGGAGTTGCAGACCTTTGATCCTGACCGCTTGTCATGGTCCAGGTCGTCCGTCCCATTTTTAGGGTTTTAAATTCCCGAGTATGTCAATAGAACCTTCTCGTCCCCGCAGTCATACGCAGGCATAATCCTTCTCTTAACGCATTCGTGGGTATCCCCGACCTTGTTGTTAAGCCCGATCTCGACGAACTCTCTGGGTACCTGTGGCCGTTTCGAGCTTTCTATGTGGTGGAACGGTCGTCCTTAATCGTCCGACAACTAATGACACTTCTTAGTATCAGGTCATAGTGGCTGATTGATTCTGCGGGGGGGCTATATGATTCGGTTGAACATTGGGCTGTCAAAAATCGTATTGTCAAGAAACTTAACAGTCTTGGCTGCAACTTCAACCACCATGCTATCTCTGCTGTGTTGTCTTCAGACGCTTGCGTGTTCCCAATGGGGATTCTAGGAAAAAGGAAGCAGCAGCTTCTGGCTTGACCTGAAGCAGTTGGCAACTACAAGAAGGGGGAGAAGAAAAAGGAAAAAAAAAAAAAAAAAAAAAAGAGAGTACGAAAAGAAGAATCCAAAATGGATTACAATTACGTCGCAAACAATGGAATGACCACGGCAAACCCCCGACGGGTCTCGACGCCAAGATCGTCCTCGTCTTCTTCAGCGTGGCACTCTTCAATGTATTGGAGCTCATCTTCATCATATACACGGCCTTCAAGCGGCGCAGTGGGCTCTACTTTTGGTCCTTCATAGTCGCCACCGCCTCCATAGTGCCCCACTCGGTCGGCTTCCTGCTAAAGTACTTTACGCAACAAACGGACGTGAGCATGGTATGGGCGGGTCTCACATTCTTTGGCTGGTGCGGCATGGTGACGGGCCAGAGCCTCGTGCTGTGGTCGCGGCTGCACCTCGTCATGTACGACCGGCGCCGGCAGCGCGCCGTGCTGGGCATGATCATTACCGACGCCATCATCTGCCACGGCGCCATATCCGTCCTCGTCTTTGGCGTCAACAGCCACCACCCGCAGCCGTTTGTGCAGCCGTACGCCATCGCCGAGCGCATCCAGCTCACCATCTTTGCCCTCCAGGAGGCCATCATCTCCGGGCTTTACATATACGAGACGGCCATGCTGCTCCGGCGGGAGAAGGAAACCCGCCCGCAGAACAGCTGCCACAACAACAGCGGCACCAGCGGATGCAGGCCGCTCGGCAGGATAGGCTACACGGCCTGGCGGCGCGTGCTGACGCACCTGGTCTACATCAGCGTCATCATCATCCTGCTCGACGCGCCGCTGCTGGTGCTGCAGTACTCGGACCTCTACGACATCCAGACGAGCTACAAGGCCTTTGTGTACAGCGTCAAGCTGAAGCTCGAGTTCAGCATACTGAACCGCCTGATCGAGGTGACGACCGGACACGCCATCGTCACCGACACACTTGACAACGAATTGGCGATGGGCGGCGCCGGGGGAACGGCCGAGGGGAGACTGTCGTCGCGGGACCTGCGGCGCGCGTCGTCGTCAAAGGCGACCTCGAAAATGTCGCCGAGGCAAGCGTACGAGGATATTATGGCGGAGTTGAGGTCGGAAACGCCGCCGCCTTTGCCGTTGGGAACTGGGATGCAGGTGGCAAGATCGGAGAATCGACCGGATGGGGGGTCGGGGTCGGATAGTATGACGATCAACATGGCGCTGGGCGATGTCGGTGAGACTCGGATGGTAAAGACTCAGGATGAGGAAGAGAAGGAGCAGAAGGAGGAATGTCGAGGTTTTGCTTTGATGCCGTTTGAGGCAAGAGCTTTCAGGTTCGACGACGACGTCGAGGCGAGGGCGGGAAATCTAGACAGATCCGACAGTTCAGTTAGTGGAGGGAGCGGACAAGCTAAACAAAGCGAGAACCAGGCGGGTTTTGATCGTCAAAGGCGGACAAGGAGCGACGAGGGTGCTTACCTGAGAAGTCTGGACGTGGATGCCATTAAATTGGAGGATCTCGTCGCCAGAGACGAAATGAGGCCGAGGACGGAACCGATGGAAGGTTCATATTCATGAAAATGTGATATTGTTAGCGTTGGAAAAGTTTGTCTTTGTTCTTGGGAGATGTTTACGTTGCTTGGGCTTTTTCCGTCACTTTTTGTCTGTTGGTTTTTTTTTTTTCTCTCTAGGAAGCGTGGCGTTTGGAGTCCTGGTGGGCGGCATGGGTGTAGCGATGTGACCGGTCGGTTGACTTTGAAGGCCTGCGTATCCACCCGCATTTGTTTTGTTGTTGTACTGGTGGTTTCGAGGATAGAATAACGGGAATCGAAACAATGATATGAGCGGTTACATCTCAAGCGTTTCCCGGGATCCACGATATTGTGCAGCTTCTTTGTGTTTGGTTATGGTTGCTAGGGTAGTCGAAGAATGCGAGGCAGAAATGCACAAAGCCATTCTTGACAAGCTGAATTCCGCCAGCTTCCTTTGTTTGACGTCTCACAGCCACTAGTAGTAGTCGACCAACAGACACCAAAGCCCTATAGTTTGAGCCCGTCATTCAGGTCTAGTCCAATCTAAATCACGAGCCTCCAACCAAAACAGAATTTGGTTTGTTTGGTATACATCATCAAGTCCAGATACCGAGTCCCAACAAGCAAGAGCTACTCTATATACAGGTCTCCTAAACAGACAGTTCTAGCAGCAAGGCAAATATCAAAGGAAATTCAAGTCTAGAAAAAAGGAAATGCAAGAAACCCCCAACAACATCTTCACATGAGGACAGGTATCAGAGCTTGTGGTGTTTTCCATACCCTCGATCCCTCCTTCTTGATACTGCAGCTCAGAATCTATATTCATTTCGATTCACACCCCATGCGGTTTATTGCTTCTTGAATGTGATGTCGTTTATCTCAACAATGATCAACAACAATGCACTCACCTTACAGTGCAGCTGCCCGGTTCCTAGCGCGTTGAAATTGTGTCTTTCATGCCACTGGGCGTGTGGTGCGAGGATAGGGCTTCCCATGGCGCTGTTGTACGAGATTTGTTTTTCTTATCGTTCTGGCATCTTGTTTCGTATCATGTTGTTCCCGCTCTTCCTTTCAAATAATCCAGTCTGGTTCATCCGCCGCCAGGGAGAGTCAAAATGTTGACTAGGCACTCGAAAGCAGGCCTCAAAAAGGAGTTTTTGATCTTGAGCTTGCAGTCATTATGGGCGCTGTTTGCGTCAAGTTTGTATTGCTTGGCATCACGGCTTGGCTGGGAGAGCGGGTTGGGGGCTTATTGGGCTGTTGTTGCAGATGCTTGGTTACCTGCGTTGTCATAAAGAGGCTGTTAGCAAATGGGGCAGAAGTCAGTCGGAGAATATTGATAAGCAATAGTATGCATTCAGAGACGTAGCCCACATCACCTCTGGGAGAAGAGTAGATGACCTTGTCAACAAGCTTACTGCGTTTGTCACGCCTGGACTGGGCACACTTGTTGTCTAGGGGTCTTGAAAACGGGAGATCGAATACTTTGTAGCATATCAAATGTTTCAAGACTCCAGTCTCGGTGAGAGCATGTGGGCGGTGCAGTTGAGGACAAGTCAGCTAAAAAATATTGGCATGGCATATTTCTGCACAAATCAAAGAGTTGTTGGAAAGAAGGCGGAAAATGTACACACTCAGCCAGACCGGCGCATGGCAGTAAACAAAGACACTTCCGTCTTGCCGGGTGTGCACCAATACCGGTCAGTCGTAGAGATTACTGCTGATAGGTCAGCGGGCCTCCACTCGAAGTCCTGTTATAGGTGCCTCTGGTAGTAGTGCTACATGCGTATCTAGGTCCCAGTTCAAGTCTCTCGCATTGGCAGTCAAGTAATACTAGCATGAATTGGAAATCGAGAGGGTAGTCTACCTGCTGGTATGAGCAAAACCAGGAGGGTATCTGGGCATCAAAGCCAGGGGGATATTTCATATTGGTCAAGGTGGATATGGGATAGCTACTCGAGTGCCAGCTCCAGCCAGGTTATGTGACTGAGTAGACAGACACTCGTAGATCCTACCTCAGGCAACCTGGTACGACTAGATAATCTCTCGAATCAAAGTCTCCCTGCTTATGAGTTCCTGAATGGTATTTGACCACAGGCTTCACTGCCTGAGGCATCTGACCCTGCTACCTCCCCTCACGCCCACCCTTGCCCTCGATAAACCCTAACTTCACCTTTCCCTCCACTCCCACTCGACTAAAAAAACGTCCATTTCGTTCCTTCCTTTTTTTCTGAGCGGTATCTGAGAACTTATCCCACCCAAAAGGACCAAAAGGCCCTGCTTGCCTGCACAACTTCATCTCTCACTTTGTTGTTTTCCCCCACAAATTGCCTTCTTTTCCTCTTCACCAACACTTCTCTTCTTTCTGTTCTTCTGTCTTGTTTCAAAGCACAATCTGGCTTGATATCCTCAGCTCGTACGAGCACTGGAATCTCAGATCGAATCTTCATGTCCCCAGCACTACCCACAATCGTCAACTTTATCTAGATCTTTTGTTTTCTAACTTTCCTGTCATATCTCTTGTCTTTTCGAAGCTATCTTGATACTCCCAGCACAGTCAATCTTTCCCAGTTTCAGAAAACCATCATTTACCCAGTCAACCAAGCATTATGGCCCCCAAGAAAAAGTCCAAGAAGCAGCGTGCTGCCAAGCGCTCATCTGCCAAGGCGCGTGAAGAGCTCTCCATCAATGAGGCTATCACTCAGTCTTCCGAGCAGGATCTTCTTGAGAACTCTCTCGCAGAGGAGGCTACCACCTTGGTGACTACCTCGGATACAGAGGAATCTGATACTCAGCTGACCGTCCACGAGCCTGTGGATGAAATCGCCCATGAGGTTGACACTGTTGGCGAACCTGACCAAGGCCCCTCCGACGACCCCTCTACTCTTGTCATATGCGTCCCTGATGCGCTGGCCAAGGCAATTGGCAACGGCGGCACTCTCCAACACGCCACTGTGGAGATGCCAAACCTACCAACTGACCCTGCCGAGCGCAAGGCAGCTCTTGAGAGGTTCGCACGGAACGTGCAGCAGTTCTCTAGCCTTGTGAAGTTCATTGACGAGTCTGCATTGAAGAAGCAGGAACTCCTGCGCCTTCAGAAGATGGAGGAGGCCGACAAGATTGAGGATCCTCAGAGACGTGAGCTGATGAAGCTCTACGCCACTCCCTGGCCGAAGGGCTTTATGCAGTTCCTTGTCAAGGTTCTTGTTCTAGGAGTCGTCACGCAAGAGGCCGCCGCCGCCATGACTGGCACTGGCTTTGGTCTTGTCCTCGTTACCAACCTCATCGCGATTGGATCCTTCATGCATGTCGCAGCGACGGTGACTGCAAAGCGCGGCCTCGCATACAACGACGGCGTGGACATCAGTGGCTTTACCAACTCGCCCGCCATCACCTGGGGTTACAATTGGTACTCGGATACCTGGCAGGCCACCAACAATCTCGAATTCCATCCAATGCTTTGGGGCATCAAAATGGACCTACCCAGTGTGGTATGTATCCTCATCACCTCTCTTCAGCTAACGTTCGATTCCCCTATGTTCAAGCTATTAACTGCGATTCACTTGCTCTAGTTCACGCCCAACGCCTGGAAATGGATCGACAACGGCGATCAGCTCAGTGGTGTCAAGACCACTCACGTCCTCAGCTTCAACGAGCCCGACCACCCCGCACAGGCGAACATGGACGTGGGAACCGCCATCGCCTGGCACGAGTACTACTTTGAGCAGTTCATCGGACGAGCTCTTATCGGCTCCCCGGCCGTTACCAATGGAGGATACGAGTGAGTTAATAACCTACAACAAACTTCATTTTGCTAGTGTGCCGTATGTACCCTTTGGGTTTTTGTCGTTGCTAACTTAGATTCATAGGTGGCTGTCTACGTTCCTTTACAATTGCGGCCTTCACCACAGCTGCCACGTGGACTTTGTCGTCGTCCACTGGTACAACAACGCCGCGTACGTCAAGGACTTCAAGAACTGGGTTGACCAAGTCTGCGCCCTCGCCTACCCCCTCAAGGTCTGGGTTACCGAGGTAAGCAGACTTGATCTTTCACCTCTTCCCGTCCGATCTTAACAACAGACACTAACGGATCTATCATCTCCCTTCAAACAGTTCCAGGGACTCGGCACCGAGGAGGAGAAGGTCTCCTTCCTTCGGGAGATCCTCCCTTGGCTCGACGCCAAGGACTGCGTAGAGCGATACGCATACTTTGGGGTCACGACCAACGACCACCACATGCTGGTGGGCGCTGGCCCAGAGCTCAGCCTGATCGGAGAGATCTACGCCGGATTCCGCAACTAGAAGCAGAGTAGCAGCAGCCAGAACGTCAATACAAATGGGTTTTATGGGGTGAAATGAAAGGTTTATGCACCAGACTAAGTGAATGATTATGCTGTTGTGGTGCATGCAATGTCTTGTCATATCCCAGGCAAAAGCCAGCCCGCGACAAAGTGGTGCACACCCCAAGCCGAATGCATCAAATTCATCTGCCAAATCAATTGCCATGCTTGTAGGTCAAACCAGTGGACTTGTCAACGTCTTGATCCAACATTTATCATCCTGGCCAATACGTGGATCTTGATCGCAAGTCAGGCAGGCATCAACCAGGATTAGGCACTTCCTGAAGTTGAAAAATCCCCGGTACTACTCGTTGCTAGCTCGCCTGGTGATTTTGTGATCTTAGTCAGGGCAGTGAGCTGCCGCCGTCTAACAATCTGAACGAAACAGATCTCGAGGGCGTTCAACAGTGTCTGAAAAAAAAAAAAAAAAATGAAAAATGAAAAAAAAACAAGACTGTGTGCATTTGCTCACAGGCACTCTGAATTTGCACGATGAGGGGACGAGGGCCAAGCTATGTGCAATGCACTTTCAGAGGATGCAAACACCGAGATCGCATCTTGTCGAAGCTGATCTTGCAAGAGGTTACCTGATAAATTTAATTCTAGAGGACAACTGACTTGCGGCTAGAAACTCGAAACTGTTCGCCACAACGGGCATACGGTCATTGAAACGTTATTGTCAAGCCCTTCTTCTGGCACAATGGGGCTGTACTGTGACATAGGACAGCTGTTCAAACTTTCACGGCAATGACTAATCACAAATTACTGATGGAATCAATCTGTATTCATGTTCTAGGACAACGAAAGGCAGGCTAACTGTTCCCATCCTCCACTCTCCCAGATCCTACCAGAAACAAAATACTCATCCATTGAGAGCATTCATGGCAGCAGCATGCTCCCTCACCAACGGCTGTGCTTCTGCGTCCTCCAAGTAGATGGTGAATCCGTCATCGTGGTTCTTGCCGTACGAGAAGCCGCTCCACCCAAACTGCCAAAACATGTCGGGCATCTTCTCCTCAATCTGGATCTTCTGCCACCTGCCCAGGACCTCGGTGCGGGACTCGGGCGCCGTGCGGCCCAGGTTCTCCTGCCTCTTCTCGTTGGTGAGCCAGCCGTACTCCTCGTGGACGACGGGCTTGCCAGCGCGGCGGCCGCTGGCGGCGTGGTCGCGGATCCACTGGTCGACCCAGTCGATGGACTTAGTCCACCAGTCCGGGTAGCTGTGGAAGACGCCAAAGTCGATGCTGGCGAGGGACAGCTCGTGGTCAAAGTCGCCGCCGTCCCAGCCATTGTAGAAGCCGTCGGGGTTGCCGGACCAGTTGAAGCCGCCCTCGCCGCCCCAGGTCACGAGGTGCTTGCTGTCTATGGACTTGATGAAGGTGGCCATCTCATCGACCCAGGCAGAGATCACGGCGGGGTTGCAGTCGGGTCCCCTAGGGAGGTTGCGGGTGCCGTCGGCGCCACAGCGGGGCTCGTTGGCGATCTCCCAGGCCATGATGGCTGGGTTGTTGGCGTAGCGCGTCACCATGGCCCGGATGTAGCGCTTGAATGCTTCCTTGATCCGGGGGACGCGGTAGAACTGTGGAGAGGGAATGCGTTAGCAGGGGTTTGTGATGTAGCAGGCGGATTGTGCGTGTTGCTGCAAAGTGATTTAAAATGGGCAGGAAAAGACGGTGCAGTGGGCATGCCGAGTCCATACATCATCATGGTACTTTCCACCGTAGTTGACCGTGTACACGTCCATGCCACCGTAGTCGGCCCAGTTGTTGGTCAGTGCTACGACGAGTTTCATGTTCGTCTTGGTGGCAGCATTGACAACCTTGTCAAAGGGCGCAACGTCAATGGTCGAGTCCTGGTTGCCATTAAAGTACTGGAACGTTGGGTCGCTTCCCTCGCCGTACTTGGGCAGGCCGGCCGAGTTGGTGGTGCGGTTCTTGTCGTTGAAGCCCCACGTGCGGACCACGTTCAGACCGGCTTGCTTGGCCTGTTGCATTCCATTCTCTACGTCGGTTTGGCTCTGTTGTTTTATTTTGTGTTTTTCATCGGCGCAAATGTTAGCAAGGCGCATCTCTTACAAGAAAAGACGGGTTCCGGGGAAATCTTACGCCGCTAAAGGGGAAGAAGTAGGCATTAGTGCCGGCAAAGTAAAAGTCCTTGCCGTCAAGCTTGAACTTTTCGCCCTCGACGCTGACGAAACCCGACTTGGCCTGTCGCGTCTCGACGGCTGGAGCCGCAAAGGCACCCTCAGCAAGCAGCAGGGCAAGGGTCAAAAGAGTGGAGGTGGCGAAGAACATGCTGGCTGTCGGTGTTTGAATCGTCGGATTGACAACACGCACAGAAGGTCGCAGCAGCAGGAACAGCAACGGCAGCAGCCTGTAACTTCAGTCCATCGCCGATGCAATGGGGCCGGCGGACTCCCTACCTTTTATATGATATGAAGCTCTTGGCTTATGGAGTTGGTCGTGTCATTGTCGCCATGTGATATTGGGGCTTTTTTGTACCTGTCGTCGCCTCCAAAGCGGATATTCCTCAATTATTTTACCTTGAGGTACGTTGACGACATGGTATGGGATTTGATTTCCCAAAGGAGCAGGATGGACCGTGGTTCTTTGGTGGGAGAATCAGATTATCCCGGCTTGGCAGGGTATGTCCACCACCGTATGTACATTGGGAAAATAGTTTCAAAATTCTCGCGTGGGCTGCATGGGGAAATTGGTTCCAGGGGCGATTTGATTACGACGAAATTTGTTCGGTCGTTGCCGCCGTCACCGCACGTACTGGACATTACCAGCGACGACCACTCGGCATTCAGGCATGTAGTATTTGATGGGGTTGTGTGCGGGGAAACGCATGGCAGTCTGTCTTGCTTTCTGTGGTTCAGGAGGTTGTGAGTTCCAAAACTGGCTATTATGTGGAGAAACTTTAATGACACCTTCCTCGCTTGAATGGGACTGAACTGATCAGATCGTCATTGCATGAAGTAGTCATTTGACATCCGTCACATCTCATAGTCAGGATCACGAACTACCTCTGAAAATGATACCAATCTTAACCCTCAAAGCATGAAAGGCGAGGTGGACACAAACAGATGGATAACTTCGGGGGCAAAATATGGTAGAATAAACTATAAAACGAACCAAATCCAGATGAATTAAGGTTCCTTAGTCAAAAGCGTTACCCCCACTCTATTTTCTCCTCTTAAGGGTTACAGTCTACAATGACCCCGCAACAAGACAATCTCCTGGTTGGCATCCAAGTGACGTGATACATCGATGTCGAACCGAGGCTTGTGACTTGAGGATTGTGCTTCATTATGTGGCGTTCGTTGCGTTTCTTTGTGTCGCCGTCCCGCACTTTTCCAGCTTTTCTATGCGGAGTAAGAACAAAATCGAACTTAGAATTCATCCCATTCAATTAACAAAGTGAATTGAGGACAAACTCTCCGCGATCCTAAACGGACCTCAACGTTGATGACAGGTGTTAGAAGACCATTTCCGGAGCCATGATGCAAGCATGATGCCCGGCGTTTCTTTAGATGGCACTGCGGCCGACACCGAAACTGGGTACTTAGGTTTTACTCGTACCCACGTTATCGGCACTTGCTCCCCGAAACCGTAGCCGCTATTCGATTCCGTTGATTGTCGCAGTCTGTGTGGCGGGAGGGGTAGCTCTTGGTAGAACATATAAACCAACATGATTCTGCTAATCTTGCGCAGATTGAACAACATCTTTGAGAAGTAGGGCATAGCAGAGAGGCAAGATACAAACACCACCGGAGCAGGGCAGTCCATACATTGGAAGCTTTTCTGCGCAAAATCCAGAATACCACTGGAATTCGCCTTGAATCGCGATATTTAAAATTTCCGAGTCGAAAAGATGGCTGCGCGTCAGTCGCAAACAGCCGTGGTCTTAACGGTACCTCCAAAACCGCCGTCGTTCTTCATAAACTGCCAGCGATGGCTCCCACTTCGTGCCATCACCCAGCTGACATTGCATTCACACAAATCCTGAAAACGCAAAACAGGACGCAGGCCCGAACCCAAAATTCACCATCTCCAAGATCCCCATCCCGACTCCGGACCCCAACGAGCTCCTCGTGCGCCTCTCGTGCACCTCAGTCTGCGGCTCCGACGCCGGCATGGCCCATGGTCACTTCGGGCCCGTGAACCCCGTCCTCGGCCACGAGGGGGTGGGCCGCGTCGTCGCCGCGGGCTCCAACGTCGCGTATCTGACCGGCGAAGCGGACCCCTCATCCCTCATCGACCGACGGATAGTCATCGGTCTGCTCCGTGAGCTGTGCGGCTCCTGCGAGTACTGCCTCGCGCCCACCGAATTTGGCGCCGAGACCCGCTGCAAGGCCCGCATCTTCTCAGGCCAGGGTATGGACGGCACTTTTGCCCAGTACGCGCTGGTGCGCGCCCGCTACGCCCAGCTCCTCCCTGCTTCGCTCGACGCCGTACCCGACGAGCACGTCGCTCCCATTATCTGCGGCGGCGTCACCGCCTACAAAGCACTCAAGGTTGGCGGCGCCACTCCGGGGTCTTGGGTCGTCGTTTCGGGGGCCGGCGGCGGCGTCGGCGCCTTCACCGTCGCTTACGCCCGCGCCATGGGCTACCGCGTCGTGGGGGTCGACGTCGGTGAATCCAAGCGCGCCTACGTTCTTGCTCAGGGCGCCGAGGGCTACGTCGACGCGACCGGCGTGGATCCCGGAGCCGAGGTCAAGCGCGCGACAGGCGGACTTGGCGGGGCCATGGTTATCGTTGCGTCTGGGTCACCTGCGGCGTATGAGGCCGCCATGGGGATGCTGGCACCTTTTGGCACGCTGGTATGCGTCGGTATACCGCCCCCCGGGGCGGCCGTCGGCTTTAGCCCGTTTGACGTACTCTCCTATGGCTACAAAATCGTTGGGTCCATGACTGGGACGAGGGTTGATATGCTGGAGGCATTGGAGTTTGTCAAGAGGGGCATGCTCGTGCCAAAGGTAAAGTGGGCTCAGCTTGCGGACATGGAGAGAATAATAGATAAAGTTACAAGAAGCGAGGTGAGTAAGGCTGTCTCTATCTCCAACACTTATTTTTCTTTTGAGAATTTATTTGGCAAGTCCCCGTTCCATGTTTGAGTGACAGATTTGCTAATATTATTGCTTGTACAGGGAGAGGGCAAATATGTTATTGACCTGCGAGACCACGCATCAGCATTATAGGCTGTCAAGCTTGGTATATAATTTAATATTAGATGCATCAAGTCGGCATTAGCGCGGGCATCTGTATAAAAGATGCGCTGCCCATTTGCATTTGTCAGCTGCAAGGAGAGAATTGCCGTCGGTATCCGAGATGAATGGTATCCGTGAGCAGACCCCATATTCGTGCGTTTTTGCTGTTTTGGCTGCCACTAGTCACACTGGCTCATGTGGATCTAGCCTCGGACTGGTCTGACCAGAATAGAAAACTGCCGAAGTGTGCCAAGATAGCTGAAATACTCAAGCTGTATCCTCTCTAGACTACTTACAGTGGAGAAGAGGACCTATGAGCAGCAAAATAACCTCCATTGGGATACAGTGAAATGACTCACGGTTTCCAGCTATATTAAGCCACAAGAATCGCGGTTCATCTGAAGGAGAAGTTGTTCCATCATTGATCTTTCATCAAGAAAATCCCATGCGTCGTTAGATACTTCTCAGAAGATACACCCTCATCATGGCAACCCCACTGCGGCAGTATGGAACCGAAAAACCTTATTCGCACCCAGAACCCATTCAGAGGCGCCAGTTCGGCAAGGATGTATTGCAAGACTTCCTGATCGACCCCAAATACCGGAATATGAATCATGGTACGTTTATTATCGCAACATCATCCCAGAAGGATAGCTGGCCTGATGTCGTGAAATACTGATTCAAATAGGCTCGTTCGGTGTCATCCCCCGCCCTGTCCACGCCGCCCGGCGTCACTACCAGGACAAGTCGGAGGCACGTCCCGACGTCTGGATCCGGTACAACTGGATGCATCTCCTGGAAGGATCCCGGGCGGCCGTGGCGCCCTTTTTGGGCGTTGACAAGGACACCATCGCCTTTGTCCCCAACGCGACCGTGGGCGTTAACACTGTGTTGCGAAACCTGGTGTGGAATGATGACAAAAAGGATGAGATTTTGTCTTTTGACACAATCTATGCTGCCTGCGGCAAGACGGTCCAGTACATGGTCGAAATCTCAAGGGGTCATGTGTCTAGCCGGTCCATTCAACTTGAATACCCCCTAGAAGACAACGAAATCGGTGCATTGTTTAAGAAGGCCATTCAGGAGTGCCGGGCAGCGGGTAAGCGGCCTCGCGCAGCCATCATCGACACTGTCTCGTCCATCCCTGCCGTGCGCATCCCATTCGAGGCTCTTGTGCAGGTCTGTCACGAGGAAGGCATTCTCTCAATTGTCGACGGGGCGCAAGGGGTGGGCATGATTGATCTCAGGCATATTGGGACTGAAGTCAAGCCTGACTTCTTCATCACCAACTGCCACAAGTGGCTATTTACGCCTAGGGGCTGTGCAGTGCTGCATGTCCCCAAGCACAGTCAGGCACTGGTCCGGTCGACGCTGCCAACCAGCTGGGGTTGGGTTCCATCTGGACAGGGCGACCCTGACTTTATCAACAATTTCGCCTTCGCATCTACGCTAGACAACTCGAGCTTCATGTGTGTACAGCACGCGGTCCAGTGGGTCCGGGAAGCTCTGGGAGGGGAGGACGCCGTCATAGAGTACATGACGAGTCTGAACAAGAAGGGCGGGAAGATGGTCGCCGAAATGCTCGGGACAAAAGTATTGAACAATGCCGAGGGGACGCTAACAAACTGTGCCATGTCCAATATCCTCTTGCCGCTTGGAATCAAGGGGAAGGAAAGCTCTGCCAAGGTCCTGGTTGAGGAAGAAGACGCGGCCCAGTTGGGGGATTGGTGTCAGAAGACATTGGCGAGTGACTATAACACCTGGTTGCCCGTGACTTTGATCAGGGGGCAGTGGTGGGCAAGGATCTCGGCCCAAGTGTACCTGGATGAGACCGACTATGAGGCCGTGGGCAAGATTTTGCTGGAACTTGTGGAGAGGATTGGCAAGGGAGACCACAAGAAATAAATGTGCGTCAGGAGCTTATAGAGATTTGTGCGCTGTCATTTCGGATCGAGAAACACAGGCGAATTGAGTACAATTGCTGACAGAAATGTGCAAGACCTCGAATCCTTCGTTGACTATGTTCTGAGTGGATGAACGGCCAGGTATAATCAAATGAACCAACGAAACCAATCATAGCCCATATCGTCACGACCGGTGTGCTTATCCCATGTCGCACTGTACCTTCCTGGTGCAGCGAATCCATACTCTAGTTGGGAGGAACAAGGGTCCAACAGAGCGACAGGGGTCTAAGCAAGTCCTAAAGATTCTGCCCTGGGGCGGTCATAATTTTACGTGTCCAAGTCGTCAGCTACGAGCAGAAGCCACCTTGGCCAAACAAACACCACACAGCGTTCGAGGTCTCTTATTCCGAACTAGGCTTGTCAAAGTTTCTGTTGATTTCTGTTTTACCTCAAGTTACAGGCCCATCTGCTCATACAGAGCAATTACTCAGTTATGGTGAGTAAGCTGATTACGGTCCTAACCAGAGCGCAACCCACATCAAACACAACGACCTAACGCAATCTTCTCCCCCCGCCAGAACGCAACCTTCAACTCGGCGCTCAAACAGAGCACCAACATCCGCCGCGACCTCGGAAACATCACGGACCCGACGCCCGCCGCCCTCGGCTCCCTCTCCGCCTCGCTCACGTCCTTCTCGCGCACCGTAGACGAGTACAATGCCCTCGCCAAGCAGGAGCTGAACCCGGCCAAGCAGGAAAAGGCCTTTGAGCGCATCCGAAACTTCCGCGAGGAGCTGCACGGCTTCCGCGGCCAGCTCGACGGTCTCAAGGCCGCCCGTGAAGATGCGGCGCACACCCACAATCGGTCTGAGCTGCTCGGGCGCCGGCCGTTCGTCACCTCGACGCCTGAGAACCCGTATGCGAACGCCGGCGGCGGCCAGCACAGCCAGTATTCACAACAGCAGCAGCAACAACAAGCGCCGCTGAGCATGGGCAGCGACGACGCGACACGCGAGGCTCACGCGCTGCGCGAACAAAACTTTTTCTCGAGCACAAACTCGGCTCTAGACGAGTACATAGCGAGGGGACAAGCGGTGCTGGGTGACCTCGGAGCCCAGCGCGACATGATGAAGAACACGCAAAAACGGCTGTACTCGGTCGCAAACACGCTTGGCGTGTCGGGCGAGACCATCCGCATGGTCGAGAGGCGGGCTAGGCAGGATAAGTGGATATTTTGGGCGGGTGTGGTGGTGTTTCTGCTGTTTTGCTGGCTTTGCATCCACTTCCTGCGGTAAAAGGCGCGCAGGTCCATACTAAATTTTGTCGACCGTTTTTCAATCGCTGGGGGTATTTGACCGATGGGGGCGGCTGTATGCAGGACGGTCATACCGCCTACTCTTTTGTTATGTTTCTTGTCTTCTTGGAGAGCGAGGCGTTCGGGATCATCATATGTTGGGGCAGATATTGTTTGGCAATCACAGCATCACATCAAAACCGACATCAAATCTTTATTTCACTGCTTCAATGCGATGGTGAAGATAACATCGTTGTCCGTCTTGACCTCAACGACTTCTGTCTCTGGCAAGAGATGGTTGCTCGTCGATATGCGGCCCCCAAACTCGGTCCTCCACTCCGTCACGTCCCACTCCAACCCCTCGGTCGATATGACGGCCGGCCCCTTTATGGGTACGATGCCTACATACTTGTCGAAAATCCCTGCCCAGTCCTGGACCAAGATACTGTGCCTGCCCGGCTTGAGCAGGAACGTCAGACTCTCCCCCGACACGAGGTACACTCGACCCTGGTCGTAGTTCGAGTCCTCCTGGAATAGACACAGGTGGTGCATCTGGCTCAGGCCCTGGTCGACTCGGCCGCCTAACCCGCCGATGGCCACGATGTCGCTGGGCCAGTCCGGCCGGGAGCGGACATGAGTGACCGCCTTGGCGAAGTCTGTCGAGTCCTGCTCTGTAATTTTGATGACCTGTGGCGGGTTCGGGAGGGACGAGTAGAACTCGGCGCTGGATGCCGTGAAGGAGTCCAGGTCTCCGATGATCACATCCAAATTGTTCTGGCGATGTCTCCGTTAGCGTCTTCTGATTCTGAACCAGACCAGACTCATTTAGTGAGGAGCAAGAAATTAATTAAAGGTTCCAAGAAGGCCAGTCCTTACAGCCAAATCTCTCGATGCTTCGAGCAGTTGGTTTGCACCACCATCAGCAGCTATCCTGAAACTTGCTGTTGCTCCCCTTGTCGTATTAGTCTATTGTACTCTGAGGATGCTACACCAAGCATCCTACTCTGGCAAGGAGATGTTACTGACATTTTGCCCAAAGTTTTTTGAGTACGAGTAGATTGCTAATAGGTTGGTTGAGCACCACAATGGAGAATGTCTGACATGAAGGGTCTTCTGCCTGTTGCTCCTGCTGCTCGAAAACACGGCGAGGATGCCATTCGAATGTTGTGGTGCTTTCACTATGATCCATAACTTCTTTGAGCCCCCTGAACCACATGAACAAATATTGTATTGAACTGTCGAATAAGTGGCCGACCACGTTGGAAGAACAGAGCATTTATTTTTACTTGATACTGGTGTTTAGTATGGAAAGCCCTTTCGCACTTATGACAGAATCTGAACACTTGACGCCCTAAGAAGCGGGGCGCGAGCTACGACTGTTATCGGCTGAACTGTTGCCTGGAGAATTGAAGCTTTACAGTTCATTTTATGGAAAAAGAAAAAGAAAAGAATGAACAAAAGCGACAAAGTTTTGAAGACTTTCTACTTACGTCTGGCTATTTTGTCTAAAAGAGTAATACACCATATACAACGAATGAAACATCCAGGTATAGTGAATGGGCAGGTTTAATTGGAATCTCCAATCGTACAATGAAGCATGGGTTGTGGTCCGTGCGGAGGAGCTCAATGAAGCATGCATGCCAATCAATGCTGGGGCTAAAAAATATTCTGGCGGCAGCAAGATGATGGTTTTTTTCTGGGCTCCAGGCGCGATTACCAATCCATTCGACGGCAATTGACGACCAACCCGAGCAACTGCTGCTCTATAACAACTTTCCTTTGTATTAATTTTGACTGGTTTAGAATCTGTGCTTCCTGAATCTAGACTTTAATCTCTTATCGGTGCTTTTCTTCCACTTTTCCCTGCGCCATCATCACAATGTACCGCGCCGCGATCAGAACGACGACGCGCGCCGTCCGGTCCTCGCCGTTTTCGAACCCGAGCCGCCGATACATAAGCTCAACCCCGGCCGACAAGCCGAGGACGTGGAAGGGCGCTGCGGTCCGATGGGGTCTGGCGTTTGGCGCCCTCTACTGGTACAACACAAGTCCCATTTTTGCGGACGAGCCGATACGTACGAATTTCACACTTGCCCTTCCCGTCGCATATGCAAACCGCGATCCAAGGACATCTTGACTAACAGTGCCGACATGACTGCTGCAGCACAAACCATCGCTGCACCCCCCAAGTTCCGTGATGCCGAGTTACCCACCGTCGAGTCCGTGATTGAGCAGAAGCGTAATGAGGCCGAGGCAAGAGCGCTCAAAGCCGCGCCACCGCCGACACCGTCAGAAGAGAAGCCGCAGGAAGTTGCACTAGAAGGCAGCACAGTCGAGGCGGCGGCTGGGAAGGAACAGGAGGCCGTGTCAAGCTCGGGTGCGATGCCGGGATCACCCGAAGCCTTGGAGGAAGAGGCTGGCCAACAGGGCGCCTTCAACCCGGAGACGGGCGAGATCAACTGGGACTGCCCATGCCTGGGGGGAATGGCAGACGGGCCCTGCGGCGAGGAATTCAAGGCGGCGTTCAGCTGTTTTGTCTACTCGACCGAGGAGCCCAAGGGCATGGACTGCATTGAGAAGTTCCAGTATGATCATGATATACTCTTTTTCGACAAGACCCGCTGGGGGATGGTGCGCTAACATACGTCAAATCTACAGAGGCATGCAGGATTGTTTTAAGAAGTACCCCGAGGTTTACGGCGCCGAGTTAGCAGATGCGGAAGCGGCAGCTGAGGACGACGCCGACGCTATCCCGTTGCCTGAAGGCTCAGGCGATGCCCCTGCAACAGACAAGGCTAGTGAAGTCAAGGAAGTACAGCCGGCGGCTGACCTTTCAGTACCGGAGCCGAAAGCTCACGTGGAAGTTGTACCTGAGGTCAAGGAGGCTCCTGCAAAGGCAACCACAGAGTCCGATTTGATCCCAAAAAGTGCAGTAGATGCGACCGATGCGAACGAGAAGGTTAAGGAGCAGTAATGAGAGTACGACTGGGGTAGTTGTGACGACTACTGTTTAAGTTCGGGCATTTAGACGTGGAGGGCATGTTAGACGGCATCAACCGGACAAAAGCACGAGGCGGCGGCATAGATATTCACTCAGCCTGTACATTTGTGTGTAAATATTCTCAAGAATTGTAACAGTAGAACGAATACAAAAGATGTGTGAATCAAACCTTTGTGAATAGTAAGAGAGTAGCATATTACTCCAGTAGATTCGGGAAACTCACAAGACTTCGTCTACACCGAAAGATCGGAAATATCGTCTGCACTGCGGTCTGCCGTTCTACACTAGCACTTGTTTCCCGATCCCGTGAGGCACACGACTTGGACCAAGCACAATCGCTAGCGGGCTGCCCACGTCATTTGACGACAGGGGTG
This sequence comes from Magnaporthales sp. P1609, assembly GCA_003709005.1. Classification (NCBI taxonomy): domain Eukaryota; kingdom Fungi; phylum Ascomycota; class Sordariomycetes; order Magnaporthales; species Magnaporthales sp. P1609. The sequence continues at coordinate 531,220 of PELF01000003.1, forward strand.
GATTGGGTCGTTGGAAAGCTCAGCTCCAGAACCAGCAAGCAGGCAGGCAATCAATGGAGCCAATTCCACCCGGTTTTCTCCCCTCGCGCTCATACCACCCGATCCTTAACTTCTCACATGCCAGCCACACAACCTCCATTCTTTTTCCCTCTTCCAATCATCACCAAAAGATCGAACGACATTAAGGCTGATTTTCGAGCAGTTACTCCTCGCGAATTTGAAAAGCTCTTGCGCCTCACATAACAAGAGTCTGTCTCTGTTCAAAAAGCTCAAAAGTACGTCTGCGAGTGGATCCACTGGTGATGTCATGACTTTGAAGGGTTTGATGGTCAAGAAAGCTCGCGTGCAGCGCGCGCAGAGCGATATGGCACGATGGGATGATTGCTAACCGCGTCGCTGCAAAAACAGTGTCTGGTGAAGCTTCGTACGCCGATATAGCGGCCATGGGCCCCAAGCAGACCCCAGAGGAGGTGAGCATTTCTGGACTTTTTTTATTTCTTGTTTCACTCCTTTCTTGCTGGATCGTTCTTGTCGCGAGCAGCCGTTTGCCATTCAGAGACCATGAATGGTGATCCTGCAGCTCCTACTGCCGGGTTTCAATCAGACGATAGTTGGCACTGGAAAAAAAAAGAAAAAAAAGAATAAGAGACGATAATTTCCAAAAGAACAAAACAAAACACACAGACCACAAAGCTAACCATAACACTCACCATGACCAGGCTGCCGCTCCCCAGCCACCCCAAGTCGAGTCTTCAACAACGGCCTCGACCTCGTCACTGGTCGACGTCGACACGCCCTCGGTCCGGACCGTTCCCTCGGACTTTGCCGAGCAGGAGGTGCAGACCGAAACGCAGGCGGAGCGGATCGAGCGCGAGGCCCAGGCCGCTAAGGAGGCCGCCGAGGAGAAGGCCCGGCGCGCCCGAGACAAGGCCAGGGCCAAGGCCCACCGCGCCGACGACTGGCTCGTCTCGCGCATCTCGTCCCTGAGCGACGGCGCCGCCTCGGCCCTCGCCGTCGGCAACCTCGCGGCCGTCATGGGCCTGGGCGCAGTGCTCGGCTATAAGGCCTGGGGTCTGTGGGAGAGGAGGGCCCTCAACGCAAAGGTTGTAGGGTTGGGTGTTGGTTTGGTCGGCATTGTTGGGTTCGCGGAGAGCATTTTCGCCAGGTCAGTTTTTCGTTACTCTTCTGTTGATACCTTTTCTCTGTTGATCCAAATCGGCCTGTCCGTGGTCTACAGACTTTTACTAACAGATTCTGCTACTCTAGGGCGTACTACAAGGCCAAGGGCAAGAAGCAATAATGTCCCTAGGAGCAGGAGATGTAAGGTCAAGGATGGAGGCGAGTCGTGTTCACTTCGATGCTCGCAAATTCCCTACATGTTTTGTTGTTTCATAAAACGCTCATAATTTGACCAATTCTCAATTCGGTGGACTCGATTTGTCAAGGATAGTGGTAATGAGGGCTTTGAGTGCAGTTTTTTGCGGAAGTTTCTTGTTTGGCTTGTTAACCAGGTTTACTCTACTCTTATCATACTAGTCAAATTTCTGCGCTTCTCTTCCGGCGAAGGTGTGCCATTTGACAAAAACAAGTCGTATAACTGTTTGAGGCATTGAATCAAGTATATAGCCTCGCGACTAACTAGTGTAGTCATACATGAAGATAAGTAGCGCGACACGACATAATCCTCACATTTCCGGCACTTGAGCCTCGAAATGGGAATTCGGTATGTTACCCCAAACATGCATCCCTAGTCAATCGCTTTCTACGCCGTATACAGTATCTTGTATATTACTACCTCGACCAAGCAGACACCCAGAACGCCGCCAGAGATGCAACTAGTCGTAAAATGAACATGACTGTTAGTCTCCCGAATCATAAGACTTTCAAACAGACAACCTTCCTTGATTGTGATACTTTGAGACATGAAAATCACATAGAGTGATAAACCAGGGAAAAAAAGCCGCTGAACACCCCAACTCCATGACATGAGAAGGAACGCAAAACTATCCAAAGAAAAATGGGCCACCGGAATTATTGAAATAGAACGGCAATGTAAAGGAAAATCATCGCTTGAAGAACTAAACAGGCCCTTGTCCCATGGGTTTCCTACACTCCAGGCCCGGCGCGAAAATGTATGTCGCGCAGCCTGCCGACCCAGTGACTCCGCACCTCGGGCGGCATCTTGCAAAACACCATGGCCTTGCTCGGGTCCGTCAGCACCTTCTCGGCGATCTTGACTTGCAGGTCCATGTCCTCGTTACAAAACTCGCGAAAGAACATCTCCATGGCCTGCTCCGGCCACCGGAGCGGACGCGACTGCTTGACGTTCTCAGACAACTGCAGTAACAGGTCCTCGGCGAGTGTCGCCGATGTGCCGTGTGGAGGCTGATGCGTCATCGTCGTCGACGGAGGTCGTGCGTTGACGCCGCCGCCGGCCTGGGCCACCTGTGCAGGGTGCGTCAGGTCGACAAAGGCGTTGGGCGCGGCGGTGCGGCGGCGCTTGTCGGCCGGCGCGGTCGGCTGGTCGGCGGGGTAGCGCTTCCGGGTGGTTTTGGCGGCCGGGGTGGGGTTCTCATCTGGCGGGGTGAGGGCGCTCGAAGAGGCAATGGATGCTCTTGGGTTCATCGCGGGAGACGGCATGGTTCGTTGCGGGTGCTGTTGGTGTTGCTGAAGCTGCTGCTGCGGAGGCAAGGGGGACTGGAGTTGCTGCGGCGGCGGCATCGGCGACTGATGTTGGGACTGCTGCGTGATGGCTGCCGTGGGAAAGCCTAGTGATGCGCCGACCAGGCTGTGTTGCGTTGGGGCCGCGAAGCTGGTCTCGCTCAGCATGTCGAGGAGACTATTGTTGGCGTTGCCCGCTAACGAAAGGTCTGTATCATCCAACTGTTGCAAGCCGCTTGTGTCTTTCCTCTTCTGCTTTGTGATGCGCTTGGGTGCTCCTCCTGAGCCAATGACGTCTGGAAATAAAATCTCCATGAATTCCTCGTGATCAAAAGGTCGGCCCTTGAGAGACCGCGAGAGCGGCTCTTTCTAGATATTCGCAAATGATGTCAGTAAGTAATGCATCCTTTTTGTTATTAGTAGCTGTATATCTTCGACTGACCTCTACATGTAGCCTCCACGCCTCATCGGTGCCCGTAACCTGTCGCGTCGAAGGATTGTAGAGAAAGTCCGGGTCCTCGCGCAGCCCTCTCCAAAGGCGAAACTTCTTCCGTGCATTGTCCGACTTGTTGATGAGGTGACCCTTGTTAGGGTATGCGCCGTGCTGTTTCTGCAAGGCGGTGGCGGCGCGGTCCCAAGCCTCAGCCTTGAAGCTATGGTTGTCCTTGAGGCCGAGCTGGACCGACTCACAGAGCGAACGGAAAAAAGTCGCCTCATACGCGGGCGTCCAGCTGAATCGCGGTCCTTTGCGCTGCTTGCCGTTCCCGGCGGTGGACACGTCGGCGAGGGAAACGTCTGTGGCGCCATAGTCCTCCTCGGACATGCCCGCCATGGCGCTGGCGCGTCAGCGGGTCGCTCACGAGGCCTGATGAGGGGGTTGGTTGGCAGGTAGAATCGATTGATAAATGGCGACGCGACAAGGGCACCGACACCACGTGTCACGGGCCGGCGGGTGGTGCCGACCAGGCGCTGTGACAACAGTCCGAGTCTGGACGTGGTGGTGGAGGGGCCGCGACGGATGAATGGACGGTGGGTTGATCCAAATGACGGAAATGATGAGACGGTCGCAAACGATGGGCGGGCGACGGACTACTTGTCAGTTTTTCCTTTTGCTTGAAAGAAATCGGCCGAGCGCCAGTACGGCGAGCCAAGACGGCGAATCAGGGGGTGTGGCACAGTGTACCGTCAATTTCGCATCGCACAGAAACACGGTTACAAAGTGGAGGGAGGATACGAAGCCCGTTGGCCGTGCTTCAGCCACCAAGAATGGACTGAGTTCGAGTACAAACACCGTTTGAGATGGAGATGAGCAAGTGGAATTGGAGGGGATTGTGCAGCGGCCAGCCAAGCCAGGTTTTGCTACGGTCAAACTGAGTTAACGGAATGGTGGGGGCTGGTTACATTTGGCGAGGTTGACGGCGAGATGTCCACGGCTCAGCTGGAGTTGAGTCTCGGTTTGTCATTAGTGGAACCGTAGATAGCGAGGTACTTGCTACGTACCTTGTTGTGGCAGAGTTTTCAAAACGGAGTTTTGAGCAGTGTCCCCACCTAATTTCGACACTTTACTTGAATAATATGACATGCACTAAACCGATACATGTATGAATGAATCCTATGTCCCGTCCCACCTCTGACACGAAAGGAGATCCCTTCGCAGGGACCAGTTCCGGTTTTGTTGCATCTCGTCTACTTCTCGCCGACGATATCTCAAGCTGTTCGGGTATCAAACCCTTGGACTGATCTGCGGCCAGTAATACACTGAAGCTCAAACCTTTCATCCAACATTTATTTCATATTGATTTCCATGCGTTTGTTGTTTGCTTTAACATGCATTTTTTTCCCATCATCTTTAGCATGCGACTGGACGAATAAGCTGAAGATTGTATCTCAGTCTACTGTCTACTGTTCTATTCTTTTCGCTAATTTTGCCAAACTTTGAAAAAGATTGTTTCAATATTGGACAACTGGGCGCCAAGCAAGCGGGTACCGGTTTCAAACCGAAGAGTCCAGTCAACGGTCCGTCCCCCGCCCTCCGGTGACAGCGGAGATTTGCGAGCGCGATTCTTGGGACTTTGTAGGCTTAGACGCTGGTCTAGACCTAAGCCTGGGAAGCGCGGGGAATCTTAGCATTGTAGGAGTTTTTGGTCAAGGATAGGATGGTGAACTTATAATTAATACTTTTTTCAGCGACCGGCAAAACAGCTGCCGACCATATACAATCATTTACGGGTGGTGCGCGAATTTCTAAATGTCATCTCGTCGTGATCGCTGAGGTCTGTTCGAATTGATGCCCCTCACAAATTTATTTTAGATACAGAGGAATTGGGATAATCACAGTCAACAAATCATAGGTGCGCATTCCCTTGGCGGGACCTCCCCTGACGATCCTGGATTTGAAACGTTTCCCGAGGACAAGTTGGGCCAAAAAAAAACAAGTTTGGACACAGGGCTGGAAATCGTTCAAGCGAGTATCCCCACACCAAAAATGCCTATGCTTGATTCTCAGTTACTTTTTGGGTTTCTTCAATTCCTGCTGTCCGTTTTGGAGATGCAGACAAATTGACAAGAGTTTAATTCTATACTCTTGAGATTGGGGAGGTGTATTTTCAGATGATCTTTCGGGTCTCGGCTTCGAGTCTAATGCGATGCAGGTTCAGTGAACGAAAAAGAAAAGAAAAAGCCTTGGCGGCTATAACTTTGTGGTGGCACGCCTGTTTCTGTCGCCTGTCTGCCAAAAGCTTGTTGTGCTTAGGCTGGGGTGGAAACGCCAAGCTCCAGCACAGCGATCTTTTGCTTGGCGGCGCGATCAAAGCTCCTCAAGTACCGAGGATACGAAGGATTATTTTCTTCGATTTCTACTCTCTTGATTACTCTTTTCTCGAGACCACCCAAAATCAAGCTTAACCAATGGGATCTGCCCTGGATTATCGACGCCAACCACCGTCCTTACAATCTGACCTGCTTTGTCACCGTGCCCGAATGATTTCCTTTTTACGACATACCGACCACCAACATACGTTCCTTGCTTGCTTCCAGTGGACCACTCGCGATTTGTTACGCAAGACTGAGTCTTTTTTCTTCTTCTCTTTCTCTATCAATTTGCCGCCAGCCCCACGGAGGGTAATTCGACAGACCTGACGACTTATGTTCGCTTTCGTGTAGCATAGCATGGCCTGCTTGCCCACATTCCGCAGTAATGGGCTGTTGACAGCGTCTCGTCTCTACTCTGTCTGCATCGTCTCAGACGTTCATTATTTGTCGGCACATACGTGGCCGAGGTCGACTAATGTTTCACTAGACCAGTCAAATGCCCGCTTCCCTGCAAACCCAGTCAACCCATCTCTTCGATTTTCCTGTGCCCACCACACGGATGAGAACCTTGAATTACATCTATGCTTCGGTCAACGACCATACCGTGTTCGGCTTATCCGCTGCAGAGAAACTTTGCGCATGCCAACAAACAACTCCGGGAGATTTCCCCTTGCTGCGGGAACGCCACGCAATTCATATCATAGGAGCATTGTTCTATAGTAGTTACCCACCGAGCTTCGGAGAAATCGACTGGAAAATGTCGGCCATTGCGAGGCAGGGTAATCCCTAGCTCTTCTTCCCCTATTGTCAGAGGGCCGTCTCTATCCCCTTACACGAAGCCTCACTCGTGTTCAAAAGTGAGACGAACTGCATGGCTACGGTCATTTATTCTCAGTCAAACGTGCATCTTGTTGAGGGTGACAATAGCTTCGAGAACTAAGCACCGTTGATAATCTCGGATAACATTCAAAAGTAAAGAGATTAGATGAGCCATGGGGGAGGATTATACTCTCTTGGCATCTCTTGGCTATGACGGACCTTAACTTGGGCGTTCGTTTCGATGCATGCGCATTGCCAGACGAGAATAGATGATGGATCCCAGCGGTCCCCCCTTGGCCTGTCAGTGACCACCTTGTCCCGTTTTTTCTTTCCTCCTTGCGGCCCCGTACTGGGCCGGCAGTTGTGTCAGCTGCTGTTTTGTTTTCGGCCCATCTTCTTTCCCACAATTCCACCACGTACGCCATGGGCCTCTCCACACGACCAACGCCCCCAGTCATGTCAAGGGGAGATCAAGAATTCCGATTCACTTAATAATCTAAGCTTCCCGTTTCAGGCTTGCAATTCGATCTTTCCATCACTCTCTCTATTCCCTATTAACGGCCTTGGTTATTATTGCCGTCATATTTCCCCTTTACCCCTGTATTTTCTTTCCCATATTTTCTTGGGCACCCTACCCATTTTTTTTTTTCTTGTTGTCTTTATCTGGATCTCTTGGCATAGACGACGAGCAGTGCTCCTTTCCCCTTGTATATATACTTCTTTCCCTTTTCCCCCCCTTTCCCTATTTACCAGTCCACCTGGTGTGGCAGTAATTACTCGGCAGGCTCCCTCAAGATGCGGTCTATCATCAGCTTTTTGTACTTGGCGTTGCTCGCCTCGTTCGTCGCAGCGGTGCCGGCAAACAACAAGGCAAGGTCTATCCAGAAACGGTCCTTCAAGGTCGAGCGGGTACGGAACCTCAGGTTCAAGGGACACAATGGCCCCAGGGAGTTGATGAAGGCATATGCCAAGTACAGCATGCCTGTGCCTCAGGGCCTCCTCGACGCCATCGCAGCTCAAAGCAAGCCTGATGTCAGCTCGCTGTCCGTCGGCGATTCCAGGGCCAGTGCACAGGATCCGACCAACGGCACCGCCAAGGCCTCCGGAGTTGGCTTGGTCACGGCCACGCCCGAGGCTGGAGATGTCGAGTATCTTTCACCCGTCACCATCGGCGGACAGACGTTGAACCTTGACTTCGACAGCGGCTCTTCGGATCTTTGGATCTTCAGCACCATGCTTCCCCAGAACGTCCAGGCCGGCCACACAAACTTCGACCCGTCCAAGTCGACGACCTTCAAGCAGCAGCAGGGATCCTCGTTCCAGATTCGCTACGGTGATGGGTCTGGAGCGGCTGGCATCGTTGGTACCGAGACTGTCAACATTGGCGGTGTCAGCGTCACCGAACAGGCCGTCGAGATGGCCACGCAGGTTTCGGGCTCGTTCGTCCGCGACACGGCCAACAACGGACTTGTTGGCCTCGCCTTCTCCAAGCTCAACACGGTCAAGCCGGTACCGCAGAAGACATTCTTCGACAACGTCATGCCCAACCTGGCCGAGCCCGTCTTCACTGCGGACTTGCGTAAGGGTGCCGTGGGAGCCTACGAGTTTGGCCGCATCGACACGAGCAAGTTCACCGGCGAGATGAAGTTCATCCCAGTTAACACAACGCGCGGCTTCTGGCAGTTCTCGAGCGAGAAGTTCCAGGTCGGTAACGGGGCCGTCAAGCAGGGCACTCGCGGTGGACAAGCCATTGCCGACACCGGCACCACTCTGATCCTCGCCAACCCGACCACCGTCAACGGCTACTACAGCCAAGTCCCCGGCGCCGTCAACGACCAGCAGGTCGGCGGCATCACCATCCCTTGCGACGCTCAACTGCCCGATCTGATGCTTGACATCGGTGGTGTCATGGCCAAGGTCAAGGGTTCTGATATTGTCTTTGCCCAGGTCCAGGGTAACAGTAAGTGTGCTTCTGAAATTCTCTCGTTTTGTCGTGGTGATAACGACGCTAACATGTCACTTTCTTTAGCTTGCTTCGGTGGCATGCAACCCACCACCTCAAGTCTGCAAATTTATGGCGACATTTTCTTCAAGTCGCAATTCGTGGTGTTCAACGGCGGCAACAACACCCTGGGTATTGCCGACCACGCGTAAAGGCTTTTGGGTGGAAAAGAGGGTCTCATATTGTATTATCGAAGTCATGAATGAATTTACCGCTGACTGCATGTCAATCTTTTAATATTTTTTTTTTCCCCCTTCATGTCACCTCGGCTGTGAAAATTGCCTTGCTGCGGAGCAGTGCCAGAGATGTTTAATGTGTTGTGTTATATGTTGAGTTATGACCCTGGACCATTTTACGTGAGCATCACATACGACACTTGCAGGTTCAATTAGCCAAGTCTTTTATCGATGGATAGCTCGCTAGGTATTTGTCCCGGTTTTCCTTGTATACTTTGAGGATTGCCCGCTGCACCACTCTAGGAGACCTGCCGACACGAGAAATTTGGGTTGCAGCTATCCACAACTCAACTGATTGACCTGCCTAATCCAGCGTAGGTGTGGATTCCGCCATTTACAACACGATGTCGCAGCAAATTGTCCCCCAGTATATCGACTGCCGCAAAACATGTTGGTGTTCTGTGATAAAAAGAATGGGCTCTCCCGCTCTCTCACGAAGACATCCATGGCCTTGTTCTACATGCTGCAACCATCGGCAACATGAAGGTCACCGGAATCATCCTCGCGCTCGGCGCATTGGCCAGCGCCGGCAGGTCATTCCGGCGCGACGGCGCGGGAGTAGAAGCCAACGACACGCTGGCCTCGATCGCCCCCAAAAAGTTCATCGTCGAGGTTGATCAGGGCTCAAGCAGGGATCAGCTGATCCGGGACATTGAGAACAAGCCTGGATGTCGCGTCACAAAGGTCTTCGACTCTGCCGTGTTCCAGGGCATCTCGGTGGAATCAGAGAACGTGAACACCGACGAGTTGCAGGCCTTGGCCTCCGTTGCCAAGGTCTGGCACGCCACTCGCGTTGAATTGCCGCCTGTGATCGAGGGCAAGAGCTTTTCTGACGACGCCGCCGCGCCCGAGTATTTCATCCACGATGAGACCGGCGTTGACAAGGTTCAGGCGCAGGGTATCCTCGGGAAAGGTGTCAAAGTCGGCGTGGTGGACACGGGAACTGACTACACCCACCCCAACCTCGGCGGCTGCTTCGGCAAGGGCTGCAAGGTCGAGGGTGGCTACGACTTTGTCGGAGACAGCTACTGGCCCTTCCCCGGCAACACTAAGCAGCCCGACAGTGACCCTATCGACTCTCAGGGCCATGGTACTCATGTGGCTGGTATTATTGCTGGTAACAGCGACAAGCTGAAGGGCGTGGCGCCCGAGGCTACCATCTACTCGTACAAAGTCTTCGGTTTCGGAGGAACTGACGAAGAGACCATCATTGAGGCGTTCATCAAGGCCTACGAGGACGGCATGGACATCATCTCGGCCAGCGTCGGCAGCGATGGCGGCTGGGCCGAGACTGCGTGGGCCGAGGTTTCCAGGAGGATTGTTGACGAGGGCATCGTGGTTGTGATTGCTGCGGGCAACTCGGGGAACATTGGGGCTTGGTCCTTGAGCTCGGGTGCTTCCGCACCGGATGCTTTGGCAGTGGCTTCTGTAGATGCCAAAATGGGGTCCGGGCGTCCCTGGGCTGCTACGTTCAACTTGGACGGGCATTCCAACAGGACCATCCTTGCCTACAAAGCTGACGTCTTCCCGATCCCCGATACGGTCGTAGGCCTTCCGATCGTGCCACTGACGCTCAACTCGACCGTCGAGAATGACGCGTGCCAGCCGCTCCCGGAGAACCTCAATCTGACGGGCATCATCCCGCTGATCCGCTTGGGCGGCTGCCAGGACAACGTCAAGGAGGGCAACGCCAACAAGCGCGGAGCCAAATACATCCTCATGTACATGGAGGATGGCAAGATTATTGGGTTCTCCGGACAGGGATGGGCGCAAAGCACCAAGGGTCTTATCACCAACGCCGCAGGTGTAGCAATAGTCAACACGGTAATCGCAGGAGGCAACGTCACGGCCGACTTTTCCATCAACCAAACCACAAACTACGTCGGCATTCACAACTCGGCTGGCGGCAAGCCATCGGTTTTTACGTCTTGGGGTCCTACATACGATCTTTCGCTCAAGCCTGACATCGCAGCTCCTGGAGGCCGCATCTTGTCCACCTGGCCCGGCGGTCGCTTCCGCGAGGTCAGCGGCACCAGCCAGGCTACTCCCTACATTTCTGGCGTCGCGGCGCTCTACATCTCAAAGTATGGCGGCCGCAGCGTCCACGGCAAGGGCTTCGCGCGGCAGCTCCAAGCCCGCATCATGAACACGGGCAAGACGCTCCAGTTTGGCGACGGCACCGAGAAGGACTTTGGGTTCTGGGCTCCCCCGATCCAGGTCGGAACCGGCATGATCGACGCGGTCGCCGTCCTCAACTACACCACCGACATGTCGTTTGCCAAGTTCAACCTCAACGACACGCGCCACTTCAGCCGCTACCACTCCGTGGACATCACCAACAACGGCAAGGAGAGCGTCGAGTACACCTTCTCCGTGCAGGACGCCGCTGGGTTCGAGAGCCAGTTCACCGACGCGTCCGAGGCGAACTTTGCCCCCCGGCTCAAGGACTTTGTCGAGCTCGTGCCCATCAAGATAACGCCCGAGGTCAGTCTGCCGCAGGGCAAGTTCGTGGTGGCGCCGGGCCAGACGCGCCGGGCTCAGTTCAACTTCAACGCACCACAGGGGCTCAACGCGGCCCGCCTGCCCATCTACAGCGGCAAGGTGCTCATCACGGGCAGCAACGGCGACAGGCTGTCGGCGCCGTACTTTGGCGTGGCGGCCGACCTGAAGCGCGACATGCCCGACATTTGGTACTCGCAAAACGGCTTCCCGCAGGTCGTGTCGGGGGTTAACAACACGCTGATCCAGCACAAGTCCAGCTTCGGCTTCAACCTGTCGCTGGCGGCGCAGGACTTCCCGCGTCTGCGCACGGTCCTGCGGTACGGGACGAGGGAGCTGCGGTGGGACATATTCGCGGCCGACTTCTCCGAGAGGGAGTGGGTGTATCCTCCGGTCCCGGGCCAGAACAAGTTCGTCGGGGCGGCGACGAGTTTCGACTACTCCAACAGCATCTACCGGAACATCTTCGACCCGGCCACGCAGGACGCCAACGACACCTTCCCCTTCCCCGTGCACAACATGGTGCGCGAGTCGCAGTTCCAGGCCCTGTGGTTGGGCAAGCTGGCCGACGGCACGCAGATAAAACCGGGCAAGTACATCATGAGGGTCGCGGCCCTGGCGCCGTTTGGAAACCCGCGTGCTTCGGACAATTGGCACGTGTGGAAGGCGCCTGTGTTTGAGATCTTGGAGAAGGCAACATGAAGTAATGTTTAAATAAGCGGGGGTTGACCTGGCAACTGTGGATCGCGGTGTTGCTATATGGTTAGATTTAGGCGTAATTTTAATTTGCACCAAGCACCAATTGATTGGTACAGAGATGATATTTTGTGGAAGACGTAGGGGAAGGTGGCTAGACATGCAAGAGTGAAGGGTAGGTGGGTGGGTAGGTGAGTAAGTAGACAGGGTGAAGGGGTATATTCTCTTAGAGGAATACACCACCAATAACCGCAATGGATCAAAAGTCCTCTCGGTACCAAACCTTTAGTCCTTGATGGCATCTCATCGCAATGAATCTTTCGATGCAACGCAATACCATCCTTTCTCGCCGTTATCGTTCCATCCAAGTCAAGTGCTCAGGTTCATACTAGACTAGACGAGGCAGACTTTAATCAATAACCGATGCTAGATTGCATGTGAAACGGTCCATCTGAATCATGCATATTTCATCCAAAGTATGTTCATTCTCTACACAAAGGTACCGATCGACATGAAATTTCTTTACGTCGTATAGAGTAATGAACGATCTTGCAGCTTTATACGCCGTCCGCCTCTGATGTTACCGCCATTGTCTGCGGTAATAAGTGGCGACTTGCGGGGTAAAACGCAGCATTTGCCGGCCTGGGCAGAAGACCAAGAAAACGCAATGAAGCAGCATGCAAAAAAAAAAAAAAAAAAAAAAAAAAAAAAAAAAATGTCAACAACTTTTGACAGGCCCTGCTTTTTATTCCCACAAAGCATCGGTGCGCAATTATTTTACGTCATCCGTCATTGTTTTGCCCAGGCACGACGGCCCGGTTGGAGCAGGGTCCCTATGGCTCGGCGTTCGCAGCCTGTGGCTCCGGGTTACGAGGATATTCCCCTTTTCGGCCGGATGCAACATTATGGCGAGAATATGTCGTGGCACTAAACAAAGTTGCCGGCAGAAAGAAGAGAGGGGTGGGCAAGAGCACCAAAAGAGCCGGATGCAACAGGTCCAGCCAAGATCCAGTCTGCATATGATCAATTTACCTCCCGCATCGGGTAGTCATATCGTCCCGTCCACCCCGCGATGGTTTTTTGGTATTGTGAGTGGGTGCAATGAGAAAAATACAGGAATGGCTCAAATGGTGAGTAGGTGGCTGGCGCGGGTCTATTTAACCAAGGAAAGATTCACAGTGTTTTGTTTTCTGCCAAGAAGGAAGAACAAAACAAAAGAATTAAACCCAAGGGCAGACAACAAAAAAGCAAAATACGCCGGGTATTCCTCGGGCGTATCGGCATGCCAATTTCTCCGCGTTGTATTATTTTTCTTGGTGTCCAATCGAGATACTTGCCAACGCGGAGGTGGATATTCCCCATGTATTTCTGATATGATGCTATGCTGATCAGGGTGGTCTGCTTCCGAGCTGGGTATGAACGGGGAAAAAAAAAAAAAAAAAAAAAAAAAAAACAGGCTGACATTGGTTCAAGTCGTGGGCTGGTATGAGTCTGTCACTTTCTAGTCAGGTGTTCATACTACCTTTTTTTCTTTACTTTAAATACCCGCGCTACATGGCCTTCCTCCCCCTTGATCCGGATGTCGGTTTAGTTTGCCAGCCAGCCGCTCTGAACTCACCCGTTGAGATTGTGTTGAGATTGGATTCGTCCGATCCAGCTGCTGTTTGTTGACGTTCATCTCGAGAGTTGGTTCCTCCTGAACTGAAACCTTTTCAGGTAACAAATGTAAGGTTATTTTTTCGGTCTTCACCTGTTCATCGCAATGGTGTCTGCCTCGACAATAAACCCAAACTGACACGATAGTGAAAACCCCCCATGTCAAGTCTCGTCAACACAAACACTACCCCACCTCATACACCATGGCCTCGCGCCTAGCCGCCGGCCTGCAGGCCCTGGCTCTCGTCAACACCGCCTCGGCCCTCTTGACATGGGATGAGGCCTACACCAAGGCAAACGCCGCACTGGCCCGCATCACACAGCAGGACAAGGTCAACATCGTGTCCGGTATCGGCTGGGACAAGGGCCCCTGCGTCGGCAACACGGCGCCCGTTTCCTCCATCAACTACCCGCAGCTGTGCCTACAGGACGGACCGACTGGGGTGCGCTTCGGAACGGGAGTCACGGCCTTCACGCCGGGGATCCAGGCGGCATCGACCTGGGACGTGGAGCTGATGCGGCAGCGAGGGCAGTTCCAGGCAGAGGAGCAAAGGGGCTGTGGAGTCCACGTCATGTTGACTCCGGTCGCGGGAGCACTGGGTAAGATCGCGCAGGGCGGGAGAAACTGGGAAGGGTTTGGAGTGGACCCCTACTTGGCTGGAATTGCCATGGAGGTCACCATCGAGGGACAGCAGAGCGTTGGCGTCCAGGCCACGGCCAAGCATTATCTGCTCAACGAGCAGGAGCTCAACAGAGAGACGATGAGCTCAAACGTGGACGACAGGACCTTGCACGAGCTGTACCTGTGGCCGTTTGCTGATGCTGTCAGAGCCAACGTTGCCGCCGTCATGTGCTCGTACAACAAAATCAACGGTAGCTGGGCCTGTGAGAATGAGCACGCCATGCAGAAGCTGCTCAAGGACGAGCTTGGATTCAAGGGTTACGTCATGGTAAAGTCACTCGCTTGTGTCAATTCTCACCATTCATACGTACATCAGAAAACTAATGCAAAACATCCACCTCATCATAACAGTCCGACTGGAACGCCCAGCACACCACCACTGGCTCCGCCAACGCCGGCATGGACATGACCATGCCGGGATCCGACTTCAACGGCCGCAACATCCTCTGGGGACCCCAGCTCACCACTGCCGTCAACAACAACCAAGTCGCCCGCACGCGCCTCGATGATATGGCCCGCCGCGTCCTTGCCGCCTGGTACCTGACGGAGCAGGACAAGGGCTACCCGGCCACCAACATCCGCGCCAACGTCCAGGGCAACCACAAGGAGAACGTGCGCGCCGTGGCGAGGGACGGCATCGTGCTCCTCAAGAACGACGCCGCCGCCCTGCCGCTCAAGGCGCCGCGCCGCATCGCCATCGTCGGCTCGGCCGCCGTGGCCAACCCCAACGGCATCAACTCGTGCGTCGACCGCGGCTGCAACCAAGGCGCCCTCGGCATGGGTTGGGGCTCTGGCACAACCAACTACCCCTACTTTTCCGAACCCGCAGACGCAATTCGGACCCGGGCGCAGCAGGACGGCGCCACCGTCTCCCTCAGTGCGAGCGACAGCACCTCCAACGTGGCTAATACGGTGCGAGACGCCGATGTCGCGCTCGTCTTCTTGACCAGCAACTCGGGAGAGGGGGTAAGTGATGATGCTACGGCTCAAAGTTGCCTTGAAACTTTGGCTCGAGATTGCATTATATAGAGACTAACTAACCCCTTGTTTTAAAATGCAGTATCTGAACGTTGATGGTATCGCTGGGGATAGAAATAATCTCGATCCTTTGCACAACGGCAACCAGCTCGTCCAGGCCGTTGCGCAAGCCAACAAGAACGTAATCGTCGTCGTGCACAGCGTCGGGCCAGTCATCCTGGAGACCATCCTCAACACCCCCGGCGTGACTGCCGTAGTTTGGGCAGGCCTGCCAGGACAAGAAAGCGGCAACGCGCTCGTCGACGTGCTATATGGCTCTGTAAGCCCGAGTGGAAAGCTGCCATACACTATTGCTCGCGCGACGGGCGATTATGGCACCGCCGTGGTCAGGGGAGACGACAACTTCCCCGAGGGATTGTTCGTCGACTACAGACACTTTGACAGGGCCAACATCCAGCCCAGATATGAGTTTGGTTATGGACTTTGTAAGCTGCACTCTTCTCGTTCATCATTCAATAAACATGCAAGTCATCGCAACCACCAAAACTAACCCAACATGCACCCAAAAAAAAAACAGCATACACAAACTTCACCTACAGCGACATCAAAGTAACCACCAGCACCGCCCGGTCCGGCCCAGCCACCGGGCCCGTCGTACCCGGCGGCCGCGCCGACCTCTGGGAGACGATCGCCACCGTAACAGCCACGGTGACCAACTCGGGCGGCGTGGCGGGCGCCGAGGTGGCGCAGCTGTACGTGTCGTACCCGACCGGCGGCAGCACGCCCGCGACGCCGCCGAGGCAGCTGCGCGGCTTCACCAAGCTCAAGCTCGCCGCAGGGGCCAGCGGCACGGCCACGTTTGACATCCGCCGCAGGGACCTGAGCTACTGGCACGTCGGGCAGCAGAACTGGGTCGTGCCGGCGGGGGCGTTTGGCGTCGACGTCGGGGCCAGCAGTCGGGATTTGAGGCTGAAGGGAAGCATCAACGTGGCTTGAGGGAGGGTGTATTTACGCTAGACGATTGTGGGGGTGGATGGGTGTGTTTCTTGCCTTGTCTGCTCTGCAAACTTCCTGTGTTTGATGTGTATGGAAGCAACAGATCGTGTTTGTGGATGATCGTGTTTGTGGATGATCGTGTTTGTGGATGATGGATGTTTGAGGAATTAAACAAAAATTAAAAAAAAAGCTATTAACAGTTTCCACACCACATTAATCATACCTCATCACCCACACACCTTTGCGCCTGGAGCCTACAGCATACACACAACCAGGGCCCTCAACCTCAACCTGATCAACAAAACACTTGACCTCCCATATAGAAAAAGATCTACCCAGAAGTCGGACAAAGATCATAATTACCAGCGGCGTTGTTCCCCCACCACTGAGGGAACGTCACGATGGCCCCACCGGCGCCAAGGACAGAAAAGGACAGAATGAAAAGAGCCAGCAGGCTGCCGCCGTCGAACGCACCCGTGATCAGGTACGAGTAGTCCTTGAAGATGCGCGGGCGGTAGTTGCGCAGGTAGAACTGGATGAAGAAGCCCCAGATGATGCCGCTGAGGAGCACGCAGGTCTGGGACGCGTTGTAGGGGATGTAGCCCGCGTACTGGATGAGCTGGGGCATGTTGAGGTCCAGCAGGTCGAAGCGGCCGAACTTTGGCTTGAACTATATTTTTTGTGAAGCGGATAGGTTTTTAGAGAACAAGCTGGCGGTAACAGAGTAAAAGGGTAAACAGGTCAGAGGGGGCGCAGAAAGGCCGGTGGTACTTACGCGGTAGATGATGCGATGGAGGATGACAAGGGCAGCTCCGATAGCCATACCTACAGGAACAAGCCTGATTGTTTCGAGTCAGTAAATACCCTTTGGGGTTGATCAGCGGCGGGGATATATCCTGGTGCAAACACTTTGCCACTCACCAATATCTACCACCAGGCTTGTAGAGGTAGCTTGCCAGGGCCCACGAAGTGGCGTTTGTGTTGTACGACTGTATGGTTGCGCCGCTCCATGAAGAATCGCCGTTGGAGTTGACCAAAAGGTCTTTGTTGCCAGTGACTATCGAGATCATGACGGCATAGTTGATAAATCCTCTTTACATGCCAAGGAGTTAGGGTTAGCCTCAGGGTATTGGGGTATATAATATTCTTGATTGAGATTATCAGACAACGTACCCAAGAACCGTGCCGTAGACCTGGGTAAGAAACATCACTCGAGGTGGGATTTTTACTATTCGGGGTGAGCCAGGTCAGATTCGTATGTATACCAGGGGAAGCCGAGGAACAGGAATAAGATGGAAGAACTTACAGTATTCACCCATTTTCAAGTCATTGGAGAGGTTGAGTGCGCACAGAATAACATTGTGACTGTACGCGGCAAAGTACATGTTTGCTATCGGGCGTTCAGGAAGCATGAGGCCAGCAATCTAGAGAGGGGACATGGTGAGTTGAATACTCAACTGTAATGGGCCAGGGAACCAATAGATCTAGGGGGCGATGAGACTCACCATCTTGGAAAGGTTATTTGTAGCGATACCGTTTCCGTATCGGGAATAAAGCAGGGTTGACTGTATTATACGAGATGTTAGAGAGTGAATCCAGTGCTTCTCTTCTTTTCAAACAGAGGCTAGGAATCAAGGCTTACAAATGGAGCAATTATAATCCCGAGAATCAAAGCGACGACGTAACCTAGATTAGTCGATACGGTTAGTCTCCAAGTCCCACCTGGGGAACCTGAATATGTAACTCGATACGTTTAGATCCGCAAGACACTGTACATACCCCACGCCGGAAGCGTCACGTCCTATGTAGTGCGTTAGCTGTGAACATGATTGGTATTTTGGGATAAAGACCACCTCAAAAAAAATCCAGAATAATGCTCTAGGAAGGAATCAAAGGATTCGGCTTACCTGCGTCGTAACAACAACAAGACCGAGGACAAAGCTGCCAATAAGAACAATGATAAACCACCACCATGGTGTTTCCTTGTAGTTCTTGGCCATGTGCACGTGGTGAGGATCGTCAAATCTGCCCTCCTTCGCACTTTGGTACGTCTTCTTGATGTCTCCGCCCCAGAAGAAGTAGCAGTGGGCGACGAGAGCACCGATCTAAAGCTCCGAGCATCCTTGTTAGCTTTGTGAAATGGGAAAGGTATGAAATGGAGAAGCACAGGACTTATCATTCGGTTGATATAGTAGACATACAGCAGCGTTGGCCATGAACAAGGCGTAGGCAAACGAGCCCGAGAGCATGGGAAGACCATACTGGGCGAGAGCGTCATGGTTAAGAATGCCGCCGCTGAAGACCTGAGGCGAGATGGAAAAGTTAGTCTAAGCAAAGAGAAAAGACACAGAGCGGTAATTCTACTGACCTTGGTGGTTGGGTACGCGCTACCATCCTGTGACCTCAGCCTGGTGGACATGAAAGGCTGCGACTTGGCGTCCCACTGGTTGGTGTAGTAGATGCCAAGCATTGCCATCATGCAGATGAACAGGCCAGTCGCCGAATGCGCCTGCAGCGTAAGTGGAAGAGAGGTGTTGAACGAGGTTATCTGGCCAAGGGGGTTTGGTCAGTGTTTTTGATCCTCTTGTCATTGATTTCTGGTTGATGGCCGAGGTGAGCCTTACATATTGCCAGTCAAACGAGAGCGAAAAGAGGCCGAGTCCCTCGTTGTTCAATGATCCGCCAAAGAGACGGGTGAGGGTCTCACCCGTCGCCCCGGTCGCATTCATCGAAGCGAGACAAGGGATGGAGACGGCGTTCAGCCAAGGCCAGATGTAAGCAGGCAAGAACTCGTAAAAGAACATGCCGACAAAGGCGATCCAGAAGTATCTGATTGGCTTAGACGATTTTATCTCTTGCCAGTGCAGTCCCTAGAGATTTTTACTGTTAGTATTAGTCTTCATGAGACACTTCGACTTGCCAGAGACAAAAAAAAGGTCTAGCCGTATTTGGTTGTTGGATCGGCTTTGTTTACCTGAAGGGTCTTGACCGTCGGCAGAGTGCTCCAGTAGACGGCTTCGACGTGCCAGACTGTAACGGGCCGCATAATGCCGCAGAGTCCGTAGCCCAGCAGACCAATAGAGATGACGGTGAGGACGACGGTGGTCGGGCTCAGGGTCAGATCGTAGAAGAGCAGTTGGGCTGAGAAGACGGTGCTGCTTGCCGACGCATTGGAGGCGGCTGTCGCTGTAATTGCACAGATTGCGTGCTCTTTAAGACCCCATTCCCCATAGTTGAAAAAAGAAACAATCCTTATCCAGAGAGGAATTTTCCCCTGGCCGCCCTTTGACCTCCAACGAGCCTCGAACCGATCACCGCGTGGGAGGAACTTGGCCCATGCTTGGCCGAGAAAGTAGGCGATAAGAACGATGAAGGTGCCTGGTGATAGTTTATCGGGTCAGATCATGTCCTCATCAAACTGGCGATAGTTACTGCGTAGTGGCGATGGAGCCTGGTTTACCTTGAATCGTGACAGCAGTTGGTTTGAACTGTCATGGCCAAAATGATCTTAGCATTCGTGATACAACGTAAGCTGAATATACTAAAATCACCAAAACAGACCTGGTAAATCTGGTTCATAACGGCCTGAAATCCCGAAAGTCCTGTTGCGAGAACCATGCTCCGAAAAGTCAAAGACGGATCGTGATCGTCACGTAGTGACAGCAGGTGCTTGGCCACATCGGTTCCGGTGACAATGATGGTGTCTGGGTCACTGTCGCTGTTCTTGTCGCCGTCGCTCTCTGCGCTGGGCGTGGAGGATCTGATCTCGTCCTTCTCGTCAATAATGACATCGGACTTGTCGTGTCCCAGCTTCACGTTGATGGCATCGCGGTCGGGGGCCGAGACGGCCTTGCTGCTCACGGAGTCGAGAGCAGCAGCGACTATGGTGTCCCCCAAGGGGCTTGTAGATGCCATTTTCTTTTTCGCGTGTTGGCTTGGCTAGCTGCAGGCGAAAAAGAAGGAGGCTCCGCTGGCGAGGACGACGGCACAGTTCAAGCCTTTTTGCCAAGGGACCAAGTGGCGCCTCCCGTCATGATAAGCTTCTCACGGACGACATGATGCGGGGGGACGAGTTCGACTCCCTGTACGCGTACAAGGTCTCATCTGCATGGATCCCAGTGACGGAATCCCACCCTCAATCGCGTTGTCTACGAACAGCTGGGAACGCGTGATACACCCCCTGTCGGACGCGATCGATGTCTTATCATAGAATCCATGTACTTCCTGGAAGGCAGTTGGTTCAAGCAGCTGGGTAAAATTCAAACCAATCCCAATTCTCGCTGCTCCTTAGCAGTCAATAGGGGTACTCCCCACATTGCGACAAAAATATCGAGATTAAGCTCTCTGTCTCTCTGCAGGTCAGATAGGGGGAACAAACCTTGGGATTCATTGGACGGGTTATCGTAGCAACAGAATCCTTGTATTCGTATCTTGCCATTAACCTACACGTCTTTTACTATCATCATTGAATTGGGAACAACTATTTTGCCGCAAGGAAATGTTTTCGCGGGGCTTGGAATGATAACAGAGGGGATCCTAGACCATCGCTTGATCACGCAAGCTGCCGTGGTCATGACGTTTGCAATCTCGTGGGGCCTCTTTTGTCGTGTAGAACCTGGCTGTCCATGGTACATGGCTTGAGAATTATGAGAAGCGAGGTGGTAATTAACATTAATAGATTGGATGGCAGAAGGACCTGACCGAAGCGAGAGTTACAATGCATCTTAGTCTTTGCCCTAGTTGATAAGAACGCCGGGGGCGGGGCCTTGATCCATGTCCGCGTGACTTTAACTAGGGGGAATTCCCCAATTTTTGGAACCGATTCTATCAACTCGTATCATTGTAGAGTTTGTGCATTAGGACAGTAGAGTGCGTTAATTAAATTCGGGCAACAAACGACCACTTGGGGTCCTGGACGCCGGGGGAAGTCGATGATCTGGGGTGGCACAAACGAGGCTTTATTCAGAGCATCCGGTGCTAACCACCTCGGAAATGGTCGCTCACCCTCTTTTCCCTTCCGCCTATCATGATTGCTTTTCTTTCTTTCTGTTTTCCGCGGAATGGTTTTGCCAGCGGAAACATGCCTTTCACCCGACTCGTGTTTGCGAGAATTTCTCACTAGCGTAGGTGGCCAAGTGCGCACTTGAACAAATCTGGCAAATTTTAGCCATTCTGTCAGCCATTGTAACACCAGGACAATATGTGCGACGAATCTAGGCAGGCCAAATTCCCGTTTATGGAAACGGCCCTGGTCGGCAAGAGGGGGATGTTTACGCTCCCAATTATACGGTAAGTCTGTAATAAAGCACCCGTGAAAGAATTATTTTCAATGCGATAGATCCACATAATAGACAAATGCAGCCTGAATTAGTATATCCCCAAAAGCCTCTTATACCCGACTGAACTATCTTTCCTTGAGATAACCTTGCAACTTGCAATTCCCCTTACGAATCTACCATCTCTGTTGATCTTTCCAAGTGAATGCACGATTGTGCATGCTCGTCAATGTATCGGGATGTTCTCGACCTAGAATCCTGCAAGAATACTCACAGCTTGTTATACAGCTTGTTATACTCCCAAAAGATGCCGAAACCCCATCTTTGGCTTACCCAAGACTCCCACCCGTGGCCAGCGCGCCTCTCCCCCGTTCCATAGCCACAGATCCACTAGATGGGCTACGAGACCCTCTTGTGCTGGGCCGACTAGCCAGCGGGCTCCGAGGTCTTCCCCAAGGCGAAGGCGAGCGGCTTTTTCCAGCAGTGACGCTCTCCACGTCGGCCGAATCGGGAGCGAGGTCGTGTCTTACAAAGTTTGTTACGGCCCGGACCTCGTACTTGAACTCTCCTGGACTCCTGAGTCCCAACCTCACAGGCGTGTCCTTCTGGCTGCCTCCGACGATGGCATACGTCGTGCCCCTGGACTGCAGGCCCACAAAGATGCTGCCGCCGCCGTCCAGGTTCATGGCCAGCTTTGTGCGCTCAAGCATCAGACCATCTACGAACCGCACCAGGAACTGCTGAATCAGGCCCCTGAGCTCCGACATGGTAACACCGCCTCGGTGTCGATCGTTTGTCGTGTACGCAAAGACGATCTTGATCGCCACGGCCCGTCCTGCCCGCTGGTAGGTGGCTTCGACCAAGGCAAGCCTCTCGTTCATCTAGCTGCTGTGGGCAAGGTTGCCGGGGATCCTGGTGAAAGCCGTCTTCTCGGCGGTTACAATATTTGCTTTGATGACATGGTACTGGAACCTTGTCTGGGTTTCGATTTCCTGCCTCCATCCCTTTAGCTGAGGCCCGCTCCAGAGAAAGGAGCCGTCGTCGCCAACCAGCTGCTGGTAAAACTCGGCGTATTCGGTAGGTATCTTATCGGTACGTATGTTTCCTGGCTTGCCGTCCTTGGGGAGCAGCGGGCCGATCGAGTAGCCGTACTTTTCAGAAGCGGGACTGTTCACAAAAAAGCCGCCGTTAGTTAAGATGAAGTTATCTTCAGGCGTAGCTGCGTTCTTGACGTAGTCGAGCGGTGTTTGTCTCAACGTACCCGCTACTCCAGCCGGACCCCGGATTGATGTTTTAGATTTTGGCATGACTATTGCGGTGAAGGTACTTTTTCTTTCATGCCTCTAAGTAGCTGGAATGTCTGCGGCATCCCTTCCCCAGGTGGGCACCCTATAAAATTGGTGAAGCGTTGCCTGTGACCCCGGGAGCTTTTCAGTCAGATATGCACGTAGTGGAGGGGGAGCGGGCAATGCTAGGGCACAAAAAGCGCCAAAGACTAAAATGGAAAGTGGAAGCTGCATGGTCAAGAACAGGGTAGCAAGCAGGGGAGGAGTTAATCAAGGGAGGGGAGTCAATATATGAAATAGGGGAAGGGAAGAGCGGGATCAGCCTGGCGATGGATCTCCTTGACACTGTGGCAGTTTCTGGGCGCTGTAGGTAATGTTCGATGGCAGATTTGATTCTTGCCTATATAGTGATTGCTGGTTTTCTGATCTATGAGGCATGACTCTGAGTACACTGCTTTGTTTAACAATCCCCCGACCAACATATAAAGGTATCGGAAACGACACTGTAAGTCCATCGTTGCAACTGAAAGCGTCTTGGCCTTCTGTCTTCTTACTCTCGAGTGCCATTCAGATGAACAGTATGGATTACTACAATGGAGGACGGCAGACAGACTCTGTTCAAGCTTCCCAGTAACCGTACAGTCAAAGCCTTACCAGCCCCTAGCCTAAGCATGATACTCCGCCCAGGGGGCCTCTTCAAAGTTCTGCTGGAGAGATCGCTGTCTCTTAGCCAGGAATCGTGTCAGCTCCATAGTGGCTAAGGATCTTGGCTCGTCCCTGGTGTGTATTCGGCTGTCCTGTGTTGGGAGTAAGGCCTCATATTCCCATTGGCACGGATCACATTGCCAAGAGCACATGTGCCCCGCCTCTCAACTATCAATGAGAATCCATGGGTCTTTTCCTAGCCAAGCAAGACTTTTCTACCAAATGCAATATAGAACCAACAACATGTCTTGGCGTCACATTCCAGCCAATCTCAGCGGGCAGTATACTCCACCAGGGCGCTTAATAGAGTACGTACATGTGCACCGCAGCAGCCAGACTTGACAATGCATCTAGGTACCTATGTGAAGTTCCTAATGAGTTTCATAAATGACGGGCCAACCTTTTGTGGGGTTTTGGCTTTCGCTTTTCGCCTGTCAGTCAGTGTTCAGCAGGAACGGAGCTCCAGATGGAGGAGATATCCATACGCCTAGTGTATTTTGCGACATGGTTGCATTCTATTTTGAGAACTTCCGGATGTTTCGCTTAGCAGCTTACCATCATTGCAACTTTTGCGCAAAGCTTCCACTCATTTCAGTCTTCTTTTAGAGGCAGTGCAAGTTGGTCGGGGACCGGTGGGGCGAGAGCCGGTACGGCGGTAGCGAGATGAGCCACCATCTTTCGGATTACCTACTACAGTCTACAGAACCCCTCAGCCACGACGTTGGCCAGTTCTATAGGTGTGTTTTTTCACACAAGTGATATCTAAGCCGCCATGGACGCAGCAAGTGAACGAATCTATAGTAAGCAGTTTAGTTCCGAGCTTGATAGGTGGGCAGCAGCAGGGGAAGGGGTCTTACTGGGTTTTTTTCCGCAGACTCGCTGCTCAACGCTATTCTCTTTCTTTATCCCCCGCAGGTGCAGAATGACAGTAAGCTGTTATGTACTCAGTTGTTACTCGAGAGATGGGTTGGAGGGAGTTCCGGTCATGCTTACTCCTCTTGGAACTGTACTAGCTGCTTTGACTTCCTCGCATTATATATAACTATTGTTGAGAGCCGATGTTTGCAAGTCTTCATCATAGAAGGCGTCAGTAACACCATTTTCCGATCAAAGTATACCATCGTTTGTGCAAACAATAACTCGTCAGATACAAATCAAAGTTCACCATGAGATTCTACATTTACCTTTGTTTCCTTCTCTGTTTGGAGGCTTTGGCTGAGAAGGTCGTCCTAGGTTACAGGGTGATGAATCAGGTAGGTATTCCCCAAATCTCTGTTGCCTGGGCCGGTGGTATTAACATAGCGACCTACGCCAAAGGCAGAGGCTAAATCGATTCAAAGGACCGGGAGGTTCTTTAGGCCAGCAATTTTCGACCGTCATGATGAATTCCAAATCGGCAAGGGCTTGTACATGAGCGCCGGTAAAGATGGATTCGTAAAAGAGTTCGATTCACTATGGTAAGTTCTACAAATCAAGGACATATCTTGGATAAACTTTATCTAACGGACCCTCCCTTTCAAAGGGTTGCTGTCGCGTACATAGAATCGGATGTCCTTGATAAACTGGACAAGATCTGGATTCCCAGGTCACTACACGACAAGAAAAACGTGATGATCGAGGATTATATCAAAGACACCAAAGGAATTGATCAGAAGCCTCTGGATCCTGCCAAAACTCTGCAGATCTCCACATTGGACGATACCAACAGGCTCCAGCTTGTTGTCCCCAGTCGGATGATCAACGACGGTACGGTTGGAATAACGGCATCGGCGGCTAGAACCTTTGCTGAGCTGCCCTATCAAGATCACGTTGATTTCATGAGCTGGAAAAAGCTTATTTTCAAGACTGAAGAGAACCGACCCAGCTCACCGCTACGCAAGTCTCCCAGCCCCCAGCGACGGAAGTCATCGAGCTCCAAAGGAAGCCCTCGTCGTCTGGCTCGGCGACTTGCTTCTACGGTACAGGTATAACTCACCGCCTTTGAAAGCAAATTTTAATGCGCTTTATTTGTATTGGGATATTAGATTATGAGCTTGGACCTCTCCTTTTTGCAAGAAGTTTCAGTGTGCACTGTTTGTCGTTATAGAAGTGTATAGGGTATGGTGACCTAAGATAGATGAACTTGATAAATAGATAGTTAGAGTAGAGTCCTTTTTTCATATTCAATCAAGGCCAAAACACGTAGGAGATAGAGAGTATTTAGGTTTCCCTCGTCCATTGTCTTCTCTCGAGAAAATTGTCTTCATCCATCGGAGGGGGCGGCTCTTCATCAACGCCATATTCAATGATTTCTAGTCGTTCACCATGGAAATACTGCCATTCTGGGAATCGTCGCCGCCGGGCAAGCTCCAGCCCCGATCTAGTCCAATCTTCAAATGACGGGTATGGTGAAGGGTCAAACGCAAGGCGATATTTCAATATCGTATCGCACCCAGCATCGTAACATCGTATCCTGAACCGCCCCTCTTTCAACGTCAATCTGTGTTGCCTGGGTCGGTATGCTGTCTCCACAATGTTGTTTTTGTTGCAGTTGTCCCCGTCTTGGGTACGGTCACTCAGGGTAATCTCCACCAGCACGCTTATGGGCAAGGCAAGGGGAGCATTGTTCTGCTGTTCTTGGTAGTCGTTCATGCCAGGCTCATCCAGCAGCTTCCATTCGAAATGGAGGTCGAGGAATCTCGATGGGAAACAACTGAGGAGAAGCTATTGCCGGGAAGTAGCAATAATCAGACATTTGCTGGGTTGGGCTTTTGAAAACATTTGATGCTGGATTTGATAAATTTGATACTTACAAATCCAGTTCCTTCTGTGCGGAACAAGACATATCCATAAAGATCTCCTCCCCAGTCCCATCCTCGCTCGCAGCAAAGCAGGTCGCGAACTCTGGGATCCATGAATAATCCTGGCACTGAAAGATTCAGTGGTTTCCTGGGACTGAAATTGGTGCATATGAGTGACGACCAGACGAAAAGAAGAAAAAGAACATAATGGGCCCCCGCTTTGATGGGCAGCCCCTCTTTTGTTGGAATCGCGGCTGGCTCCGGATCTCACTAACCCCTCATCGCCCTTCTCTTGACTGCGTAAGCACGCTTTGCCGTCCCACATGGCCGGGTCGGCTCGCACCACGATTTAACCTTGTCCGCCCTGGCCTTGGGTACAGCGAATCAGCTGGCCCTTTGGGCTTCTTTTTAAACGGTATTAGGATTATATAATCCGAAATTAAATGAGCAATTTTGTTAATTATATGCGTTATTTTGCATATAATAAACCCACTTCTATTTGTATATAGTTTATTATATATAGTATTAAAGTGGGGTGGTGGAACTATTCTAATTTATATTTTTAAAAATTGCAATTTAAAGGAATAAAAGTGGGAGTTACCCTATACCGGGTTTTCTACCTACCCTATACCTGCGAATTAGCTACCCTGTACCGGGTTTTAAATTTTCACCAATTTGGCCAATTCGTGCGAACCCAAAGATAGTTTATATGGAAATAAAGGTATTTTTGGAATACTTATATAAATTAATTTTTCGGAAAACCCTTTGCGGCACCGGAAGGGTTTTTGGCATACGGACCCCTATTTTAATGTCGGAGGATATATAAGAAAAGTAAAACAAAACTTTCCCTAACTAATATAATTAATTGTTCCAAAATCTAGTGTATTTACACCCAATTCGCCCTTATATTTCTAGGGCTTTATAGCATTTGTTAGAATAACGCCGCACTTAGGTTAACCATTTAAACCCCTGTTAGCAACTTATTTTGTTAATAATATGTTTTTTATTAAATATAAAACCTTATTAAACGAAAATTTTGTTTTTAACGTTTATAACGCGGATTTTAAAAAAATTAATAACGCTTATTATTTTGCGGCTATAATAATTCTATTAGGCCTATTATTTTTTAAATTTTTCCAACAAAACAAAAAAATTAAAAAATATTAGAAAAGAATAATAAATATTACCGCGTTTTAATAAATTTATTCCTAAAATAATTCAACTAATATTATTTATAGGTAAATAGGCCGGTTTTGTTCTTTTACCTACAAATTGCAAATTTAAATTTTTGGCGTAAATATTTAATAAAAATAAAAAAGTATATTTTTTAATTTTATTAAATATATAATATTTTAGTTTTTTAGAAATTAATTTTCCAACAAATAATTATATATATTATGGGGTTAACCTACGGTTATAGGACGGTAAAGGACCTAAATAGGGTTATGGATAAATATTACAAACTAGCAGCCGTACGGGCTAAATATACGCCTACACCAATTAATATAAAAAAATATACAGCGTAATAAATTACGACAATACTAAAAATACTATAATTTGGATTTGTAAAAACTGATCCTTAAAAATGCAAATTTCTATTTAATTTACCAAAATTAAAGGCCTTTTTTTTATAGGCTAAACCCCCTAGGCGTTTTTTCAACGCCTGTTTACGGTTTATTTAAAGCCTAGCTTTTTAGGAGCTATACGTTGTATTAAAACTATTTAAAATCCACACGTAATAACTATCCCCCCCTCGAAAAGGACGTCCTTATTACCTAAATATATGCCCTTCGAAGCCCCTATTCAATCCTGGGTAGGACGTAGCCCGTACACCCAAAAATTTGCAATTAACAAACCCCACGTAGCCCGTACGTGCAAAAATTTACAGCTAACAAAGTATTAAAGGGCCCGTGTTTTATATAGTTTGTAGCTGCCAACCTAATATTAAACGCATGGGTTTCGCCAAAAAAACTTCCGTTTTTGTTCCTGTTTAATTACCTTTTATTTAATTAATTGCCTTTATTAATTAATTTAATTTAACTTTATTTTGTCGTTTTGCGCCCATTTTTTGTTTGTAACTATTACGTATTTATTATATTTAACATTATATTAATTATCGCCCCGCTTAATGGTTTTGGTGGCGGTATTTTACCAAATACAGGTAATTTTCCTTTTTTGCAAAACGTATTTAATACGCAAAATAATTGCAATTAAAATATTTTTAATTTTTTGGTAATTTGTATAAAATATTTTCGTTATATTACCAAATATATTCGCGAATATTATAAATTCCCCAAACTGGATTACGTTTAAAATGCGTTTGTTAGTAAAAATAATTTTAATAAATTATATTAACGTTGCGCCAAAAACAACCGATTTTGTAAAAAAATAAATAGTTTTCCTTCGCGTTTAACCTGCGTTTTGTTAACGTTTTTTTTCTAGATTATTGCCATTATATAGGGAAATTTTTTTAATATTTTACACCATTATAATATTATATTTTGCGCCCGAAATTTTAAAATTGGACAAACGTTTTGCGATAAAGTTATAACCTTAATTACCGCCTTTACCAAATTTATATATTATATATAATAATTCAAAATTAAAAAAAAAACGTTTACGTTAAACTGGCTTTAAAAATAGCCGTAATTTTTAATTTTTTGTCCAAACTAAAATTAATTTGGTTTAAAAAAACTACCTAATTATACAAAACCCTTTATTATTAAATATAGTAAAAATTAACAGTTCTTTTAATTTTTAATTAATTTAATTAATTGTTAATATATTGCAAACAATTGCCGACCAATTTATTGTTTTATTTTTATATATTTTTTATATTGTTCCAACCAATAATATATACCGTTAATTTTCAATAATTTTCGTTCGGTTTAAAAATACCTGGAATATTTAAAAACGTTTTATTGCCAACTAATATAAAGCCAATCGTTTTTTTACGCCTACGGAAAAATATAACGTCGGCCCTGGTATTGCCCCTACGTTTTTTTTCAATATTTTTAACAGTAAATTAGATTTTTACAATAATAATAACGATAATAATAATGGTAATATTGGCGGCGTTTTTGCGTTTTCCGTCCGCGTTTTTCAAACGTCCAACGTACGCAGCTATATATTTGCCCGTTTTGTTTTTACGTTGCATTAGGTTTTTAATTCGTTTGCTTTTACTGCCGGTAATATCCGGTTTATTTTTACGCCGGTTGGTTTTTTGTTTGTAAATTGCCAGTTTTTAATCTAATTTTAACAAAATTTTCGTCGTTTAATTTTTATTGTTCCAATTTAATTGTTTTATTATTTTTTGGGTGGTTAAAATTAACGTTCCGCCAATGTGTAATAACAATTTCCTTATTGTTTTATTAATAATACGTTGGCGTTTTTTTAACCCCCGGTTATTTTTATTATACAGCGTATTTTGCCAAACGTTAAATAATTTTCCAACAATTTGGAATAATTTTTTTTGCAGCAATATTGCCAATAATATTTGGGTAAAAATGTTTTTTTTAACGAAATTAGTTTCCACGTTTTTTTGCGCAATTTGGATGGTTTTTTTCGGTTTGCGCAATTTTAATTTAATTTTTCGCCCAAAAAAAAGGTGGCCTTTCGAACAAATTGCCAAATAAACGTATATATTAAATTAATAGTTTAATTTAAGTAAATTAATAAAATTTAGAAAATTATTGTATTTTTTGTATTTTGTACGTTTAATTTTATCGTTTTTTTGCATTATATTTGTATTTTTTTAAATTTTATTTTTTTAAATTGTTTGTATAAAAATTATTAGATTTTGTTTTCTATTGTTTTTTGTAAAAAATCTTTTTTTACAACCCATTAATTATATTTTGCCGGCTAGTCGAACCATTTAATTAAATAGTAAATAATGCCATTTTTCTTTTTTATATTTTTAATTTTTTTAATATTCCATTTTTTTTCGTTTTTTAATTTTGGGCAAAATATTATTTTATTATCGTTTGCATTGTATAATTTTTATAGTTTTAAAAATTAAATCGGGAATACGTTATGGAATTTTTATATTAAACTAATAATATTAGGCAATAAGTTTGTTTGTTTATTTTATTAAATATTTTAAATGGACCAACGAATTTGGGTTAAATTTATTGTTTTTTTTAATTTTTAAATTTCGTATTAATAAACGTACCCAATTTCCTTTTTCAAATTGCATTAACTTGTATTTTAAATTGTAATAACGTTTGTATTTTTTTATGGCTTAATTCTAATTTTTTTGCAACTTTTTTCGAATTTTTGTTAGTTTTTTAAATTTTTATTATATTATTGGTATTGTTTCCATCCCCCTTTTAGCAAATACATTCTCGGGTCGTAGGTGGAAATCGCCGTTTTTGCCTATAAAAACCATTATAAATTAAATACCAATTGTTTTTTATAGCATATTATTATATATATATTTAATTATTGGAAATAATTATATTTAAATACCTGGTTTTTCGTTCGCGTAATAACGAAAATATTGTTTAATAATTTGGTTTAATTTTTTTATTTAGCCATTTGTTTGTAAATAATAAATAATTAACATTTTTTGTTTAATATTTAATTTAAAACAAAATTCTTTCCAAAATTTGTTGGTAAAAAATTTGTTTTTATCCAATACAATATTTAAAAATAATTTATAGCAATATTTTATTTTTTTTGTAAAAGTTAATGCGAATTTTAAAATATTAATATTGTTTTTAATTGGGATAAATTTCGCCATTTTTGTAAATCGGTCCACAATTGTTAAAATAAAATCCATTTATATCAATTGGTATTATACGTTTGGAAAACCTATAATAAAATCGACAAAAATTTTATTCCAGATTTTTAAAAAAATAGGTAGTAATTTTAAAACGTTATATTTACAATGCCGGGTTGATTTGGCCATTAAATATAAATAATACGTTTTCAAATATTATTTAACATTATTTATTATTTTTCCCAATAATATTTTTTTTTGCAATAGTTTAAATATTTTGCCGATTTTTTAATATTCCGCGTATGGATTATTATAATATAATTTTAAAAGTTTATGGCGAGCGTTGCCGTTTATAAATATATATATATATTGCTTTTATAATAAAGGAAATTATTTTTCCCTACAATCCAATTTTTGTATAATGTTTGGCGTTTTTTTTTTGCAATTTTTTATCGAATTGCTGGAAATTTCCAATTAAAATTTTAATTAGCTTATTAAATATATTATAGTTAATTTTTACTTACGTAGCTTTTTTGGTTTGCCCCCTAATAATTACGTATATACGTATATATAAAATAAATTCCGTAAAATTTACTATTATAGTTTTTTAAAATATAGTATTATTACATTTTTTGGTAATTCCGGTTTGGTAGGGGGTTTTAGCCTTTTCTGGCTATATTCGGGTCCCTTTAAAATCCTAAATTATAATGTTTTTCGAATTATTATTTTAAAACCGCGTGGGAATTTTAATCCCTTCGCCTTTTAAATTCCTATATACAATTTTTTATTGCAATAAAGGTAATACGTTATTTATTGCAATAATAACGTTATAATCGGGCCGTTCCGACGGCCCATTAGCCGGGTTAAATTTGTTTGCCCGGTATACAATTTTAAAATCAAAGAAAAAAAAATATATAATCCAATGGGTTTGCCTTTTATTTAGTTTGGAAATTTTTATAAAATTTTGAAAATTTTAATAATTTATGGTAATAATAATTGGGTAAACGTTATTTTTTAAATAATGTTTCCAATATTGAAAAATTTCGATTATTGTATTTATTTTTTGGTTTGGCGTACCCCAATTTACTGGTATATTTTTTTATTTTTTGGATTGGTACGCAATAGGGTGCCAATTATTTTTAAATTTTTAAAAAAACATTGTTCCCCATACAAATTTTAAAACATTTATTTTCAAACGGATTGGTAGCGAAGGATTTTAATACCGTAATAAAGGGGTAGTAAAAAAAACAATTTTTAAAATTGCAAAGATTGTTTTTGCTATATTTTTTTTTCGGCCTTAATATTTTCTAGTTTTTTCCCTTTTTTTATATTTTTAAAAAAATCCAATAAAAAATATATAATTGCAAAATAATTATAAATAAAACGTTTATAAAAATTGCAAAAACCCAAAAATATTTAAATATTATAATAAAATATGGGAATTGGTTATTTTTTAATAACGTTTATTTTACAAAATTTTATAATTATTTTTTAAATGCCAATAATATGTTTTAAAAATCCTATTTTTTGTATAAAAAATTTGTATTTGGACAATTTGGCATATAAATCTACATTATATAATTTGGCCCAAATTTGGCGTATATAATCCGCATACAATTTTTTATTAGGGGAAAAAATTAAAATATTGTCCAAATAAACAATATAAAAATTATTTAACAAATTCCCTAACATTCTGTATATATAGTTTTGGAAAATGGCGGGCGCGTTGCAAAACCCAAATGGCATTATAATATATTTATAATGTTTATATTTTGCTCGAAAAACTATTTTCCATTTATTTTTTTTCCGAATATAAATACGGTGGTAAATATTTTTAAAATTTAATTTAAAAAACCAACGGGTTTTTTATATTTTGTTTATAATTTCGAACATTAAAAATAAAAAATATTGGTTTTTTTTAGTTATTACGTTTAGTTTTTGGTAATTTACGTATAAATGCAAAATTCCGTCGTTTTTGGTATAAATAAAATAAATGTTCCCGCTATATTAGTAAATTGTTTAATTTTCTTTTAATTTAAAGTTTTTGTTTAAGGTTATTTTAAAATTCCATTAATTTTTTGGAGAATAGGAGGTAAATAAGTAAATACAATAATATAGTTTTTTCGACCAAATTAATAGAATATACCGCGTTTAATTTAAAGGGTATTGTTTTAGCCCTTTGTTTAAAAAATATATTGGTATATTTTTAAAATTTAGGGGGTAAATTTTATATTTTTTTATAATTTACCGGTTGGTTATTTTTCTTTGTTTGGTAAAACGGAGGGAAAACAATCCGTACGCGTTATTATATAAATTTTTACGTATTCCCGTACCGCATACAAAAATCGACGAAAATTATTATATATTTTAAAGTTTTTTTCCATAATTTTAAACTATTATTTATATTTTAAATTGTATATAATAATAGCTTTTTTAGCAAATATAGGTCGGCCCCAAATTATAGGGGGATTTTTTACGCGTTATTTGGTAATTATATATGATTTTTTAACCTAACGTTATATATTTTGAAAATTGGTAATTTACAAATATATTTTATACGTTTTTTGGGTATTGATTTTATTTTGTCCCATTTTTATTAATATAAATATAATTTGGGTTTATACAAATAAATAATATTATTTGGCAAAATTTTTATTTACTAGGTTTATTTTAGTTTTTATATTTATAATTACCTGCAAAATTATACCGGGGTTTTCCAATAGTTTTGTAATAATAATAAATATAAAACGTTAGAATACCAATAAAATTTGTAAATTATAATAAATAAATTAATTGTTTTTTTGGGAAAATATTAAATTAATTAATTTTATAATTATTTGCATTTTTGCCAATTTTTTGGATTGGTCCAAAGTTTTGGGTTTGAATTTATCCGATTTTTTTGCTTTATCCAGGCAATTATTGTACAAATACGTATTACTGCTATATATATAGCAAATAAAAATTTTACCCGTTTTCCAATCCGCAGGATTTCCGTTTTGATTTTTTTTGAATTTTAATTTTTTGGATTTGGAAAATTTTTCGGATGATTTGTTTTCCAATATTTTTCCATCCTATAATTGCTGGATGCCCTGTTTGTTTCGGCCCTTTTTTTTTGTAGGAAAAGGTTTTTCGGGTAGTTTGCGTATTTCCAAATTTTCCCGTTTTTTTGTTTTTGTTTTTTTGGTTAATTTGGAATTTAATTGTTTTATTAACTGCGAATTTGCGCTTTTTTTTTGTATAAATGTTATTTTAATATTTGTAAATTTATATAACGGTTTTATTGCGTATAATAAATATAATATTATAATAAATATTTAAATGGCGGTATAAATTGTTTGTTAATTTATTGTAAAAGCGAAAAAAATAATTATATTTTGTTTTTTTATTTAAATGGAATTTTAAACTAAACAAATAAATATAGAAATTTAATGGAAATTAATCTATAAAATAGTATATTTGTTCCAATTTAAAAATGGCTTTTTTTTGTTTTGTTAATTTTGATAAGGGATTTAGTCCATTTGACGAAATTGTTTTAATTGGATTTCGTTTCGGCACGTTTATTTGGTTCTAATTCTAAAATATAAATATTATAACCGTTCCAAAACGCCGATAATAAGGTAAAAAATCCATAAAAAATTTTCTTTTCTTCGGTATTATATTTTTTAGGCGAAGTTTTAAGCATTTATTATATTTGCAAAAATTAGTTGTTTTTTTATTTCTACGACGTAATAATATTAAAAATAAAAGGATTGGGGTTTTTGATTTTTTGTCGACTTTTATTTTTTTTGTTTTCGCGTTTTTTTAAAATTATACCGTTAAATTGTACCTATAATTTTTGAAATTATTATTATAATTTGTATTTTTTTGCACTAAAACATTGTATTTTTCGAATTAACAGATTTTTTTTTCAATTTTGATGTTAAAAGTAAGGTTGGGAATACCCGACGATTCGCCAGTGTTATTTAATGTTATTGTATGGGTAGTTTAAAAAAAAAATCAAAATTATTACGAATTAGTAGCCGTATAGGTTAGGTATACGCCTATACTAATTAATACAAGAAAATATATAATGTAATAAATTACGGCAATATTAGAAATATTACAATTTAGATTTGTAAAAATTAATTTTTAAAAATGCAAGTTTTTTTTCGATTTACTAGGATTAAAGGCCCCCTTTTTATAGGCTAAGCCCCCTAGGCGTTTTTTTAACGTTTGTTTACGGTTTATTTAAAGCCTAGCCCTTTAGGGGTTATACGCTGTATTAGGACTATTTGAAATCTATACGTAATAAATAAAAGCATTGGATTAATTTAAAACGCGTTGGGGCAACGTATTAACCAACAATGGCCCGATTATAAACCGGTTATAAAAAGAAATTAATCCAATTACAATTAACGCCCAATACTATCCCACCCTAATTTAACCCTATACCCTTATCCCTAACAAATAAAACCCGAATATTTACGTACAAACCATACAATTATATACGGAGCGAAAAACATTACGTATTTTACAAAAACAAATTTATACCAACAACAAATATATATTATAGTAAACAAAGCCCAAAAAAAAACATTGTTATATTATTTAAAAAAAAAAACACCCATTTATAAAATTTTAAAAACAAACTAGGCCCAAATAAAATAACGTATAAAATAATAGCGATAAATACCACCATTTTTTATTTTTAATTAAATAAAATTTTTATATTATTTTCTTCCATTTTTTTATACCGGAATAAAATTTAATAGGCCGCGTTTTCCTTTTTAGCAAACTGGTGTATTTTCCGTTTAAAACGGCGATAATAAAGTTTAAACGAACCAGGGGTTGGAATAGGGGCGGGGCGAAAATAACGGTTACTTATACAGTAAATAATAAAAAATAAATCGTCAAAAACGTTGTTATTGCGACAACGGTGGGGCGGAATAGAAATAAAAATATACGGCGCAATACTAGCGTTAACAAAACGTTAACGGCTATTAAACTAAAATTGGCGTACAAAAATATTGCGGTTGCAACGTATTTTAAAAACAAACAATTGGATGGCGTTAATATTTAATAAAAACGCAAATACAAATTTGTAATAACGTTTAATATTACGTTGCTAAAAACAAATAAAAATTAATAACAAATTCGCATTATATTTGGCCCAAAATAAATTTATTTTCAAATAATTAAAACTTAAAATAATATTTTAAATTAATATTTTATTGCGGACGCTGTTATTATAACCAAAAATAAATGTTATAAAAACTATAATATTAGCAAATAAAAAATTGGCCCCAAAAACGGGAACGAACGCAAATATTTACGTTTAAACGCGCTCGAATTCGAAAATTAACGTAATGTAAACAATTTCAAAAATACGTGTTATAATATGGTTTTTGCCTAATATAATAGGTTTGCCTTGCGCGGCAAAAATACGGGGGATGGTTTTTTTTGCTACGTGGGCGTTGTTAATTATAATCGTTTTAAATTCGCGCAAACGCCGACGTAGGGTTAAATTTTTGGCGAAAATCGCCTTATAATATTTGTATTAAACTTTACCAACGGCGTAACAATAACCGTAAACCAAATTATTAATTTTAAACAAATATTTAAATTTGTTGGTACGTTTACAAATTTTAATACAAAATTAATACAATAGTATACGGAATTTGGAAACCATATATTTTTTTTCGGAAAAGTTTCCTTTTATTTCCTGTATATTTATGGCGCGTTTATTTTTAATAGGGTTATCATTCTAATTGTAATTACTGAAATTTCGACGAAAAAAAAAGGGGAATATTACTAACGCCAACAATGGCCTGGCCAAAAACGTAAAAATTTATAGCGGATTCGATAGAAAATATAATATTATTAAATAATTACGCGGAAAGAATTCGAAAAAAATAAAAACGGAAAAACAAAATAACCAAATAAAATAACAAAAAAAAAAAATGCCGATACGAAAACAACAAAAACTGGCCGAATAAAATAAAAAATTGCAACGCGACAAAAAAACAAAATAATTGGGCAAATGGCAAAATGCAATGCAAAATAAAACAAAAAAAATTAAATAAATAATAATTTAAAAAGAAAAAAAAATCGAAAACAAATAAAAATTGTAAAAAAATTGGCTAAAAAAAAAACGGTATAAGAAAAAAAATTTTCTGCTTTTTTTATATATTAAATAGGAACAAAAACATTTAATTGCGTCCAAATACCCCTTTTATTCCCATTTTTTACCGTTTGTAATACCAATAAAAACCATTGAAAAAAAAGTAAAAACAAAATAAAAATAAAATAAAATCGAAAAAAAAAAAAAAAAATCCGGGGAATAATCGAAAACTATAACCAAAAAAAAGTAAATTAAATAAATAAAAACCCTAATCCGCCATTGGCCCAGCCGTTCCGCGCAAGCAAAGATATAAAATTACTATTATATTCCAACCAAAAATATAAAAAACGCCAACCAATTTTTAAACCGAAAAATAAAAAAAATAAAATATACAATAAAACTAAATAAAAATAAAGCCTAATAACGGTTTGGAAAAACTCAAAAAAAATTCAAACCAGTAACAATTTACTTTTAGCCAAAATAAGGGAAAATATTGAACAAAATGGGGGGGAAAAAAAATCCATCGCCAGGCAAACGTAAATGTTTTTACTTTCCAAGCCTGGGGCTTTAAAAAAAAAAGCGGCGAATTATATTGCGGGTTCGTACTAAATATATATATTTATGGCTAAAAAGCAGGGAAATGGCGTACAATTTGGTACAATTATATATAGCGTATATATATACGGCCTTTTAGGCTTTTCGGCCAAAGGCCGGACCTTTAAAATCCTCCTCCCTTTTAATTTTATTTATAATTTCATTTAAGCTTTTTACCGTCCCAAAACCGTAGGCCAACCTAATAATATTATCCGAAATTAAATACAAAATATTAATATATATAAATTACAAAGATTTAACCCATTTTATTACCAATAAAACGTTAAGCAAACAACAAATTAAATGGTTAAAATTTTTGTTAAAATTCCATTTTAAAATTATTTATTGGAAAGGATTGGAAAACGGCAAAACCAACGCCTTTAACCGAAAACCAAATTACGAAGATATAATACCAAAAAAATACGGGTTATTTTTACTACAAACGAAAACGGAAATCTTTTACCAATATACCAAAATTTAATAATAATAAATACGGTAATTATATTAAAAAAAATACGAAAAATTTATGAAAATAAAGCCCACGGATATTAAAAAATTTCCAAAATATAAAAACGGCTAAAACATTATTATAATTTTTAAAAAATACGGCAAAAAATACGAAAAACCATTAAAAATTGCAAATTTTGCGTAAAAAACAAAATTACAAAATACAAACCCTACGGGTTATTATAATCGTTACTAACTTCCAACAAAGTTTGGCAAATTATTACAATAGATTTTATAGTAAAACTATTATTTTTGGAAAAATTATTTACAAAAACCAAATATAATAATATACTAATTATTGTCGACAAATTTACCAAATATATTTACTTTTTACCCTATAAAAAAAACAACAACGCCGAAAAAATAACCTATATATTTTTACAAATAATTGTTAACAAATACGGGTTATTAAAAATTATTATTACAAATAAAAATAAATTTTTTATATCAAAATTTTGGCAGTTTTTAATAAAATAATTAAAAACAAATTACAAATTACTTATAATATTTTATTTTTAAATAAACGGACAAATGGAACGAATAAATTAAATATTAAAATAATATTTAAAATATTATATAAACTATAAACAAAACAATTGGGTATAATTATTATTTACAATATAATTTGTTTACAATAGTTTGGAAAACGAAAATATTAAAACCATATTATTTTATATTAATTATAAATTTAACCCTACAATATATCAAAATCCAAAAGTTATAATTACGGTATTCCGTACCAACAAATAAATAAACAAATTACAATAATTATATAAAGAATTTCAACAGGAATTGAAACTCGTACGAAACAAAATAATAAAATACGCCAACCAATATAAAATAAAGGGATTATTTTTCAAAAAAAAAAAATAGCGTTTATTTTATCCAATATAATATTAAAATACAAAAACCCAATAGCAAATTCGATTTTAAAAAATTCGGACTTTTCCAAATTAACAAAAAAATTAACAATATTAATCACAAATTATTACTACCAAATACTATGCGAATTTACCCTATATTTTACGTATTATTATTAGAGCCAATATTATTTGGTACTAATATGTAAAAAACAATCGAAATCGACGCAAAACAAACCTACAAAATCGAACAAATATTCGATTACAGGCAATATTATAGCAAAATAAAATATTTTTTTAAATGGAAAAATTATGGATACGAAAAAAATATTTGGAAATTTTTCAGCTATTTTTAAAATTGCCAGGAATTATTCCGCCAATATTATTAGAAATTGGATTTTCGAGCAAATTAACCAAAAAAAAAAATAATTTAAAAAAATATTATTTACTATTTCCAAAAAATAAAAATCAATTAGGATTTAAAATTACGCCATCGGACGAATTTACACCAAAACAGTGAATATGTATTATAAAAATAAAAACATTAAAAAAAAAGGGAAATAATTTACTAATTAAATGTTGTGCAAAAATATTTATTTTATCTCGCAAAAAAGGATTTAAAGGATTTATTGGGAAAATTAAATTTTAAACAAAATTGGAATCCGGAAAAAGCAATTCCAAAAACATTTTAGGCAAAATTTCGGCAAAACGCCGCCGTTCCTCCTAATTTGCTTTTTTACATTCGACCCAATCCAATTTTTTTAAATTATTAATCC
Organism: Magnaporthales sp. P1609; assembly: GCA_003709005.1. Lineage (NCBI taxonomy): Eukaryota > Fungi > Ascomycota > Sordariomycetes > Magnaporthales > Magnaporthales sp. P1609. Next base: position 570,860 of record PELF01000003.1, read on the forward strand.
CGCGAAATATAGTTTGTATTATTTTTTTAAATTATATATTTTTTTATTTACAAAAACGTTTAATTTTCGTATTAATTTGGCGCTATATTTTTTGAACAATTCCCATTTTAAATTTCATTCGAATATACTAAAAACTAATATTTTAAATTTTTACAGAAAAAAAACCCAAAACGTTATAATTGGGACGATTAAAACGCAAATATTTCATACAACGAAAACAGTTTTAAGGCGAAACCAAATATTTTATTACCCTACGGAATTTATACGAAAAACAAAAAGGCATTTCCACCGTAAACGCCAAAAAAAGGAAAAAAGGGCAAAGCGATGTTTTGTCGACGAACGATTAGTTTTTGATTTGGCGACGCGATTAAGTATAGCGCGAAGAAATTAGTAAAAAGGAAACGGGAACAAAAAAAAAAAACAAGGATTAGGGGAGTATATATTATTTAAGGCTAAAAGGATTTGGCTAAAGGAAAGGAAACCTAATATTATAACCAAAGGGTTGGGTTGGAATTAAATAAGCCAAGTGGGGTAATACCTTTTTTAACGACATTCGCCAAAATTTAGGAAATTGCCAGCCAAAATTATGCAAAAAATTATATAATGTTACGTAATGTTAAAAAAGTAATTTTAGTAATTTGTTAAAATTACAACAAATTAAAGAAAGTAATTTTAATAATTTTTTAAAATCAAAAGAAATTATATTTGGATAAAAAATTATATAAAAATATAATTATTACTATATAAATAGTTTTATTTTTGGATTGTTTAATAGCAATTAAATTTTAATTAATTTTAATATTTATTTGAGACCGATTATAATTTTACTCCAATTATTAAAAACCCCAGTTACCCGTTAAAACGTTTGATTGTTTTAGCCCATTGTATTTTACTATAAGAATAGGTTATCCTAATATTTTAATCGTAATACGATAAAAATTGCTTAATACCCGTTTATTGGTATAATTTTAACCAAAAACCCCCTACCCAATCTAACCCCCTGTTTAGAATTATTTGTAAAGAAAATTTTCGGAACTTTTACCAAATTAATTTAAATTTTATAACGTAATTTTCTACCCGCATTAAAATTATTGCTTTTAATTAAATATATTTAAAAGATTTATTGGTAATAATTATTAAATATTTGGGAAAGTTAAGCAAATAACCGGGCAAATTTATTATAAAATCGGTGGAAATTTGTTTCCAAAATTTATTGGCTATTGAAAAAAATTGCAATAATTTTTGGCGAATTGTTTTAAATGGGCGGGTTTCTTAACAAATATTATAATTTTATACTAGCCGGCAAATATATTCCACTATTTCGTTCCAATGGTAATTCCGCGCAAAAATTGCAAATATATTGTTTTTTTTTATATAACCCATTATTGGAAATTTATAAATACGTTATAATATTGCGGTAATTAATAATTTTCAATTTAGTAATTATAATTTATTTTTATATTAAAATACGTTTATAATATTAAATAATTATTTAATTATTCAGATTCTTATATTAATTTTGGGTAAAAAACACCGTATATCTTATTATACGGCTTTGAAATAATATTAATAATTATTATTTCGTTCCAACATTTTACCTTATAATTTTGCTAAATAAAATTGCGGGAATAATATGGTTTTGGTAGGAAATTGGGTAGTTTTTAACAACCATTATGTCGAGATTGGTGCGAATATAATTATAGGATCGGCCGGTTATAGGATTATAATTAGTTTTTATTCTATTGCGCCGTTTTGGTTTTTGTAAAATAAAACGTTTAATACAATAACGTATTTATCCGGCTTATATATTAATTGGTAATCAAATTTCGCTAAAGTTTTTATTTATCGTATTTAATATTTTGAAACGGATTTGGGTTTTTAAAAATGTTTAAAAACTTTATAATCCGTTAAAATTAGGAATAATATTTAAATATTGCGTAACTTCGCGCTTTATATTTTAAAATATTTTATTATTATTAGCAATTTTTTATTGTAAATTGTATAATTATATTATACCGGTAAAAATTTCGCCAAATAAAATATAATGGGCTATTATAACCTATTTTATTTTTTTTTTAAAAAAAAAACAACCCCCAAACGCCGTTTTTAAACAATTTATTTCCAATATTATTTTGTGTAAATTATTTTATTACGTTAAAAGCGGGGTTTGGACAAACGTTTGTTTAAATTGGAGGAAAGTTTTCTTATATTTTATTGTTTATTGGAAATGTGTTTTTTTTTAATTAACGCGAATAATAATACCACCTTTTTTAAATATTTGTCAATAAAATTGCGATAAAAGTTTGCAAATTCTAAAAACCCTTTTAGGTTTTATAACCGTATTGGGATTTTCTAGTCCCAAATTGCCTTTATTTTTTCGGAATTTGTTCGAACGTTTATTTCGGCCTGGATAATAAATTCTAAATATTTAATTTTAATTATTGCAAATATATTTTCGTTTAAATTTAAATTAAACCCAATGTTGGATAAACGTTTAAAAATTTCGCGTATTTTTGTCAATAATTCCGCCGAATCCCCGAAAAATAAATTAGAATATTATCCAAATATACCGAAATAAAATTGCCTAATATATTATTTAAAATTTTATTAATATAACGTTGGAAAATAACGGGGGTGTTTATTAATTTAAATGGGCAAATTAGCTATTTAAATAATTTAAACCGGGTTTTAAAAACGGTTAAATATTTATTGCTTTTAATTATTTTTATTTTGTAAAAAGCCGCGCGAATATTTATTTTTGTAAATTATTTAATTTTAATTAAGGTTTTAATCGTTTTTTTATTAGAAAAAAAATATTGGTTTTAGAAAATAATACTATTTAACGTTCGATAATTAATATATAAATGCCAATTGCCAAATACTTTATAAATTATAAAAACTGGGGCTATTATTAACAAGAAATTTGCCCGTATTTATTTTTTGTCCATTATATTTATAATTTGGCGTTATAATTTTAATAATTGGTTTTGCGGTATATAATATAAACGGTTATAGAGTAATTCCAGTATTTGTTTGTTTTTATTCCGGCGTAATTAAATATAATAATCCAACCGTTTTTTATATAAAAATAAATTTAAAATTTTGGTTTTGTCGAATAAATTTTTAAATTTTACCCATTTTTTTAGAAAAATAACCGGTAATAATTTGGAATTATAATTGTTTGAAAATTATAAAATATACATTATTTTCTTTAACGAAATAACCGCGAATTTTATTTGTTTAAAAATATTATATTGTATTTTTTAACACGTTGCCAAAAAAACATTTTCTATTATTATTACCAATATTTTTTAAATGGATTGGGAAATTAATTTTCGTATTTATATATTTTTTATTGTTTCAACAAATAAAAAACTTTTATTTGGAATAAATTTAATTTGTTGCTATATTAATTATAATAAATTTAAAATTATTTTTTGGAATAATTTTAAAATAATACAAAATAATATTAGTAATATTTAATTGTTAATATTTATTAAATATTGGATTATTTCCGTTATTATTGGTTGGACTTTTCCCAAAATTATTCCCAATTACCGCGGGCGGGGCAACGGGATTTTTTTAATTTGTAATTATATAATATATTTTTTATTTATTACTATATAATATTTGCAATTAAAATTTATTTTCACGTTAATAAACTAGGTATTGTTTAAAAAAATAAAAATAAAAAAAATTTCCATCTATAATTTGTTTAATTTTGTCCAAATTGGTTTTAATATAACGCGGGTTTTTATAATATGTTTTTTAATTATTATTTGCGGCTGGCTTTTTTATGGCGAAAATTTTGGCCAAAATTATTTTTTTCTTTTTTTTCTGGGGAAATTCCTACCGCGGAAACCGTTATTATCAAACGTATAGCCGGAATAAATTAGTATAGCCCCGTTTAATAACTTATTTTACTATAATATAGGCAAATTTTTAAATCGCGGCGTATTTGAAAAATTTTGCTAATTACCCAGGGTATTCGCGGGTATAAATTATTGCAAATTTGGTTGGGGTTTGCACTATAGCCCCCCTTATTTTATAAAAAAATAGGGTAAAAATTTTTAAAACCAATACGTTAACGCCAATTATAAGCGTATTTTTTTTCGGGCAAATTTAAGTATTGGTTAAATTTATACGCGGGTTTAAACGTATTTCCGGTCGAATTTTATTATTTTTAAATTTTAGGCAATTTAATAATATATAGTAATTATATTTTGGTAATTTTTTTATAAAACTTCTTTTCCTATTAATGCTTTTTTTATTTTTAACAATATTCGAAAACGTAAATAATTAATTCGTATTTTATCCGATTATAATAGCCTTCCGGTTATAACTAAAAAACGTTCGAAAATAATAAAAAATTAGGCGAATATTTGTCCGGATTTTATCCGGAATATTTTTAATTTTGTTAGGGTTAGGCGCGTTTATGGAAATTACTGCAAATACGTTTTAAATAATCCAAAAAATTATTTTAGCGATATACGCCGTTTTATTTTTTTATTTTATAATAAAAACGTACTATTTTTTATACCGTTGGATTTAAATTAAACCAAACGTATTGTTACGACCAAATAGTTGGGCCGGTACCAGGGAGGCCAGGCGGGGTTACACCCCTTCTAACAACACTTGCCCAAAAGAAATTACCGACCAACAAAAAAAAAATTACGTAACCCCACGTAACCGCCAAAAAAATAATCCCAATAATTTGTGGAATTTCAAATAAAAATTACAAATTAAACAAATTAAAAGAAATTACATTTGGATAAAGGACTATATAAAAATACAATTATTACTATATAAATAATTTTACTTCGGGATTGTTTAGCAGCAATTAAATTTTAATTAACTTTAATATTTATTTGAAAACGATTATAATTTTACCCCCAATTATTGAAAACCCCAGTTATCCAGTTAAACGTTTAGTTGCTTCAACCCACTGTACTTTATTATAAAAACAGGTTATTCCAATACCTTAATCGTAATACGTATTTATATTAATTGCGCCCATTACCAATAAAATAAACGTTTTTAATTAATTTATATTTTATAATATAATACCAAACGGTAAAAAAAGCCGGTATTTTATTATAAAAAGGAAATTTCCATAATAGTTTGCATTTTAAATTTAATAATATATGGGGAAAATCTGGGATTGTTACGTTAAATATTAAATTTTCTTAAAAAACGTTAAATTGTTATTATAGGTTTAATATGATTATTATTAAATTTTTGAAAAAATTGGCCGATAAAAAAACCTCGAAATTATTTTATTGGGGGTTAAAATCGGCCATTTTAAGGTTTGGTTTCGAACTTTGTCCAATATTATAAAGTTAGTTTACGGTTATAAAACGGTAAAAAACCTAAATGGGGTTATAAATAAAACTAGGAGGGAGGAAAATTTTAGGGGTCCGGCTTTTGGCCGAAAAGCCTGAAAGACCGTATATATATACATTATGTGTGGCTATACCAGGTCGTGCGCCACCTCCCTGCTCTTTAGCCACAGGTACGTGTATCCAGCACGAACCCGCAACAATATAATTATTTTTAATTGCTAAAAATTCTTTAAATTCTTGGTTTTTTTTAGCCACGTTGGGAAATACTTGGCTTGGAATATATTTAAATATAGTTATAAATATATAAATTTGTAGGTATTTTACCATCGAACAAATATTATTATTAAATTTATATTTATTTTATAAAACAATAGCCGCCAATATCGAATTTCCAGCGATTTTTTTAAATGTAATACTGGTTTTCGGGTCCCGTATCGCGGTAGAAACATACGTTGGGAATACGTTAAAGGCATACTATAATCATCTTCTAATGAATTTAACAGTTATAATAGTTTTTAGCTATTTAAAAATATATATAAACCTACCATAACTATGGCATTATACATTAAACGCTGGCGTATATTTACGCGAATAATACCGAGTCGGTTTACTTGGCAGGCTTTTGCCATATCCTAGGATATTTGCGTAATGCCGCTGAAGGTTGATTTTTCAAGGCAGTCAATTGAGCAGCTTTTCTAAAATTCCAAAGTTTTCCTGCTGTTTGAATACCTAGTTAGCACTAGATTCAAGATCCGGCAGCTGGACTTTTCATTTTTAATATTTTGTGCTTCAAAGAGCAACGGGATTAAATTGTTGCCAATGACATTTTATGGAGCGAACCAGTAAATGATATCCTAGCCAAAGTTGACCGATTATATACCTGCGAAGGAACGAACAAAACGGGGTTTGTCCTGATATGGTTAATCCTGCTATGAAAATCTACAGCGCCAGCCGTGAGTTAACGCAGTGAACTTTTCCCGGGATGGCCAGCAGTGGCGGAAGTTATAGATTACCGTGTCCTGAGTTGACTCAATCTCAAGTTTGGCACATCCGGGGACTGTCTTTAGCAAATTACACCCAAGAACATCTGCCTGAGATTATCCTGCTTTGTTTCCATCCAACCCCTTAACTTTTCCAAATATAACAAGTAATTTCTCTTTTTCGATATGCAGAACTCTTGATCTGAAAGCCCTCCGTCACGAGCGTCGACAATTATTATGGTCACCGCGAAGCAAGGCTAACAAAGTCAGTCTGGCTGCTTCCCATTAACCAATGGAGAAATGGCCGTGCCATGGATTTAAAATAGTGGTCCAGGATATAAAACCTTACAAGTATTGAGCTCTGCTGATTGGGCTCATGCAGGGCTCGCACCTTTGGAAGCATTGCCCTAGTCGACAGATAACTAGATGTAGCCAAGTCAAATTCAGTAGTTACATTAGGTAGGTATAAAATTACATCAAGCCTGTTTGATAGGTTATCTTTATTGCTCGATTTATTTGAGCAGGCTACGAATGTATTTGTCAGACCGCTTTTCTATGAAAGAGTGTGATTGTTTGTAAAGGCTAGGGGTGCCCATAGCCCCGAATGACGGGCGAGTGAACCAATATATTGATTTGCTTCCTATTCTGTTGATTGATTGGTAAAGGTTACAAAGTAGGTTGGTTGTGCATCGATAAAGGCCCTTTTATAGGGACCTATACCCCTGTTATCTATCGATAAAATGCATACGCAAAAGGTAACGTAATCATAAACCGACAGTGATAATGTATATTTGGGAATGCAATAGTAAAGAGATGAGGTGGCAAAATAACCAACATATATAAGCAGGCTAATCGATACATTGATTGTAACAACCCGTCACTAGTTCGTCTCTTGGTGATGACGAGTATTTATCTACCTTTGTACGTAAGTTCCGCGGGTATTATTCTCCAACTATTGTTACGAATTTAACAAAGATTTTTTATTTCAATACCCTGGAGCCAAGATCCGCAAAGCAAAAAGCCTTCCATATTGTATATATATGTTCGAAATTATATCATTTAAAGCAATTAACTTGACTTAATCTAGTTTTAATACACTATCGTAGTAAGCCAAAACAAGGGCTTATCGCGTTTGCATATCAACGGTTTCATAATATATTAATAAGGTTTGGTTGGAACAATAAATTCCCAGGAATAAAACGACCGAAAAAACGAACGCCGTATAATCGCTGCCTGTTTAATGCTTATGTGAGCATGCAGCCCTACGGTAAGCCCGGTTTCAAGCCAATCAAATGTTTGTGGGTGTAAAATTGCGCCTCGGTTGGCGGCGAGTTAATCGCAAATGGAATGGCAGTGCACGATACGGCCGATTGCCAAGGCGGGCGAGGGTGCCAAGGAGCGCAGTCTGACTAGGCTCAATTGAAGAAAATGAAGGCATTCTGTACTGATAACACCCTCTCGGGCCGTCGTGTGCTTTTTTTCTGTCTCTTTATGTTTATTATGGCCACATTCACGTGCACGTGAGAATTCCATTGCTGTCCTTGGCTTGGGACAAATACAAAAAAAGCTCTCGATGAGTATGGCTTCGACACTCATCAGACCGAAGTCAATGATGACTTTTATGAGTCTGTTTGGGTTATTGGTGGGGTTTGGGCTTGGGCAAATCATACCAGACGAAGAGTTTCTGCGCCGTGCATTGCTTCAAGGTGAGTCTTTGCGAGGTGTTCCAAGACTGATTACAAATAGAAGAGGGAAAAAAGAAGTCAATCTTTTACCAAGCCTGACAGCAATTTAAACTAATCACAATCCCAATGCAAAGTGGCTGTCGCCGGCAACCATCTATACCTTGAAGCAGGAGAGACGTCTAGGGCAGTAGACGGCAAGTTCGACAACCCCACGTCGAGAGTAGGTGAGTTCGACGCCCGACGTTCCAACGGCAACCACCGCGTCTGCTGACCTGTTTTCATTCCGCTGGCAGTCAAAAACACGTACTCCATCCCCCTGGATCAGAAATGGACAAACACGACGGTGCAGCTCAAAGAAGTGGACATGAACGGCATGCTGTCGCCCGTCAAGTTGTTTTCCCTGTGGACCGACGGCAACCAAGGCGCAGGCAGCACCCGGCTGTACCGCTGGGGCGGCATCGCACCCCAGTTCGAGACGTACCCGGACGCCCAGAACCCGCGCCTGGGCGTCTTCTCCCCAGACGGCCACGGCGGCGGGGCCTGGGCCACGCAGGAGCTGCTGCCCAGGCCGCGCTCCATCAAGCGCGTCGCGGCCGCCACCTCGACTAGCTGCAACGGCGTGGGCCTCAGCCTGGGCGGATGGGGCAACGAGTGGACCGACACGACGCTGCGAGGCGGCAACTATCTCACGCCCGGCCTCGTGACCTACGACATGGCGTCCAACACGTGGGCCAACGAGTCCGCCCTGCCCTTCTCGCTGTTCGGCACGCACATCTTCAGCTCGGCCGTCTGTCTGCCGTCGCTGGGCAGCGTCAGCAGCACCAGCGGCAGGGTGGGCGGGCTGGCGTTCTTCATCGGGGGCGAGAAAGGCACCGTCGTCATCCCCGATACGGGCGCGGGCTTACAGACCGACCCCGTCCGCCTCGACAACATCACTTTCTACGACGTGGCTGCCAAGCGGTGGCATTGGCAGACGGCTACGGGGGATGTCCCACAGCCGCGGAACCGCTTCTGCGCCGTTGCGGTCTCGGCGGGGAGCAGCTACGAGATAGTCGTGTTTGGCGGGGCCAGCCCGACGCGGTCGGAGCGGGATCGGGGCCTCGGCGACGTCCACGTGCTGACCATACCGGGCTTCCGCTGGTTCAAGGCCGACGGCGCGACGGCGCCCAGGAGACAGAGCCACGCGTGTGCCGTCGTTGGAAGGGGAGGCATGATGGTCAGCGTCGGCGGGTGGGAAGACGAATTCACAAACATGTCGTGGGTGACCAGGGACGTCTGGGACAAGGGCATCGGGGTGCTGGACCTTTCGGCGCTCCAGTGGGTGGATGCACACGATCCCGCCGCCGGGCCGTATGAGCGTCCACGTAATGTCGGCGACTGGTACAACAATGGGTGAGTTTGCCGCTCTATGCTCTGAGCTCGTGTCGACATGTTGCTGACTTGGCTATTTCCTTTTGCCTCTGAAAAGCGGTTTAGCCTCCGTGAATTGGGATAGCAATGTTACGAAGCAGCTTTTCTCGGTTGAATCTGCACCCCGCAGCGATGAGAGACAGCCCGATATAGGTGCCATTGTCGGTGGCGTTGTGGGCGGCCTAGTGTTTATCGGGCTGGTAGCTGTCGTTGTGTTCTTTGTAGTCCGCCGGCGGCGACGACAGCGCGAGCGCAAACGGGCGGAGATTCCAAAAGAAAGTGACGATCTGAATAGCAGCGGAGAGATACCATGGCGTCAGACGACATACATTGAAATGGAGGCACCAAGGCAGGTATGCGAGGTGCATGGGACCAGAGTCGACCACGAATTGGATGCACAGGACAAGCCTATAGAGCTAAGTGGCCGGTAGAGTTGCTTGGCAATTATCAAAAGACATGGCAAAAGTCACGACAGCTTTTGTTTCAATATGGGTCTTGTCCGTCCCGACGAATCGATACTCTCCATTTGTTCCTCCAACTCTGTCAACTCTATCCATAATCAGTCTAAAACCATAAAACCAAGCCAAGCAACATCCTTTACTCCATTATGCGTAACATCGGACTCACCGGCTTGGGTCTCGCGAAAGATATCATAGGTGGATTCTTCAGGAGGGAGGAGCCCCGTGTTACGTCGCTCCTGAATATATAAAAGGAGTTCGTGGGGGGGGGGTTTCGCCACTAGCTCCTCGGCAAGCCTGACTTCAGCCAACACGCACGAGTTTCCTACAGTTAGTGTGTTTACAGAATTCAATGGCATCACTACAGGAACCAGCTTCTCTACTTCATGAAGCACTTAGACAGCCAGCAGCACTGCCTCCTCGACAGCAAACCCCCACCTCGCAGACAATCGCCACTACCTCCCCGGCCGCAACATCGACCACCCCATCAGTCACCGTCAGCACCGCCAGACAGTACTTGCAGGTCTTTCAGTCTTCCTGGGGCTGTTATTATGGTGGCAGCAAGATGGAAAGCAGCTTCTCTGTCCTCAACATGGGCCCCACGGCGACTACCGAGACGCCATCTGCAGATACCAAGCGTCTTGCGACTCTTACGCCGGACGCAAGATGTTTTTCTCCTTCCAGCAAGCAGAGTTCGCGGAGCATGGGCATCGATAACGTATTTACCACCTGCCAATTAGGTGCGATGCTATTCTTGGCCCCTCTTAGGGGATGTGATGTGGCCAATGCCGATTGTATCAAAGTAAGACAGACAAAGCTAACAACAAAGACGCCAAGTTTTATTCCCCATCTTCGAGCGAACCAGTATAAAAGCGCCCAGGACAAACCATGGAGGCCTTTTATGCTGTTTCGTCTTCAACCTTGGTCATGAACATCTCGTAAGAAGCCTGGTCACGCCCAAGAAGAAAGCGCTCCATCATGGTTTCCGGGTTATCCAACCAGTCTCGATACTTTTCGTCGACGTGGCCGTACGAAAACACCAGAAGGCGTGGGTTGGCAGCCATTCTGTTCGTGAAACCAGAGCTCGCATTCGTCATCTCAACCTCCCTCATCGTCACCTCGAATTTGGAAAAACCAATATTCCCCGCCAAGAGACCGTCAAAAAAGGCTTCCCACGTCACATAAACTGGCTCGTCCCAGCCGAGCCGGGAATCTGCGGCTGCGCTATTTAGGGTCAAGGACAATGGTCGATTTACGGTTTTGCTCCATGATGTTAAGAATGAGAGTAGATTGCCGTTGATGTCGACATTGGTGAGTTCCAGCTCCTCCAATAGTGGCGTGCCCGTTGGTTTCCAAGGGAGGGGCTCTTCCAGCACCGCATGCTCGGTGACATGGAATCCCAGCTTGGTGACCAGATGAAGATGGTTGAGGATCAGCTTGTCAAGGTTGTCCATAAAATGTAGATAACACACTTGCCTGTTGATGGTCGAGGGGCCTATCTTGTCGCCCCAGCCGTACAGACAAAGGTCCAGATGATTCAGGCCGCCCAGGAAACGACGCCAATTTGCAGAGTCGAAAAAGACAGAGCTGTGTGGCGGCAGGTTGACGAGCCGTAGCGACTTGACAGCCAGGGACTCGGCGTAGTGGCTATCTACAAAAACTTGCAACATGGCATCGATATATGCGTTATTGCATCCGACTGGGTGCTCATCCTCCCAACCATCGTCCCAATACAGCTCGCGCAATTCCCAGTCGACTTTTTCGTTGGGTAGTTCTTCTCCATCGGGATAAACAGCAGGAAACTCAATGGTCAGACTGTCGACACGAGGTAGTAGAGGACCGTCAGATCCCCTACCATGCAGCAGGGTTATGAAACTGGCAGGCATCGTAGGTAGCTCGGGTCCTAGCTTGCCATGGTGACATTTGCGTACCTCTCCTTCGGCCGGATAGAAGCACGGCGGAGCAAAGTGTATGAGCCTCAACGTCCGAACCATGTGGCCGTATGTTTGTGCCACGAGGAGGGCCGAATCGGCAACATGCTGCTTGGACCATGTGAAGGACAGGGTCTCGAAAACACCGACTTCGCTCACTCCGAGCTGGCGGAGGCGACTGCAGGTGCTGCTGAGACGAATCCGGCCACGTAGGTCGAGGTCGGCAAAAATCTGGAGGAGCAGCTCGGGGGCGAGTGTAGCGAGAGTTGACATTCTGTTTGAACGATGGTTGAAAGATTCGTCGAAATGTGTAGGCAAGATCAAAAGGATAGAAGACAGCTCACATGAGGTCGGAGAGAAAGCCCGTTTAGTGGGGTCTTGAATGTTCATGCATGTCAGACTGCTCCACCGGTGGGGAGTCTAGAGAGAGAGGTAAGGCTGAATTATTCAACACGAATGAAAATACAGATGTTAATGGGTTAGCACCGGGGCGGTGAGGAATCGGGCCGGCGTCTATGCCTGACCATCTTGGCAACAAAAATAATCAGATTCACTTACCATTAGGTTATGGTAAACGATGCTTGGATACAAAAGTAACATGGTAAATTGATTCCATTGTTTCTTCTGGGCCGTTTGGACGGGGTTTGACTGGAAGGTGCAAGAGAAAAAATATAAAAAAATAAGCACCATACTCGCCATTGCTTATACACATAATTGCTTATGCCACAACTGACTCGCAAATAGTGGTTCCGCTGTGGAGTATACTTAGCCGCACTTGATTGACACCTGGGCTCCAAGCTTTACAGCCCCTGGATAGTGCACCAACAAGCCAATCAAGAAGCTTACACATTAGAGGCTTCAGATGTGCTGTATGGGAGACCAATTTACTTAGATTCATGGTTTCGATTCTAGATTATCACCGGGTATAGCTTTAACCAAGAAAGAAAGCCTATTCTACAGTATTATTGTTTTATTTTACAAAGGTTGAACCGTCTTATTAAAAATGAAATAAAAAGTAAAACGGTGACGTAGCAATATATTCGGCTGTACTCGAATATTGTTTTGATTTTCTATTTTGACTGTTATACAATGTCGTTTTGACAGGCCTTGCGACCTCCTTTATATACCTAGGTCAATTATGTGCCCTCTGTGTATGTTTCTGGAAAGATTAGCGGGCCAGGAGCTTGTGCAATTCTCGGCTCAAAAGCAGCAAAACCGTCACGTCCACCAGTCGTGATTCCCTCTCTAATCCTTCCTCTCCCGCAAGAGCCTCGGGTACTTGTCCACTCCCGGCTCGTCAAAAGTCTCAATCAGGGCGGCCACGGCCGGGTGCATCCCAGCCTCCACCACCTTCTCAATCCACTTGTCCATAGGCAGGACCTCGTACGGCCGGCCGGCGGCGCGCTTCAGCCCCAGGTCCGCCATCCGATTCATGGGGATGACCTCGTCTCCCACGTTGTTGACGTACGTAATGGCGGCCCCGTCGGCGTCGCGCCTCAGCTCCCGCACCACGTCGCGACAGCACGTTTCCACCTCGACCAGGTCGAAGGCGCCGGCGTTGTGGTCGATGCGCGGCACGGCGCGCGTGGCGTGCGCGTAGTGCAGCAGCGCGTTGACCCAGTCGAACTCGGCGCGCGCCACCGCGGCGTCGTCGCCGGCCCGGATGATGGTCGACGGCCGCTGGATGACGACGGGCAGGCTGTGGCGTGCGTGCACGCGCTCCAGCATGCTTTCGCACACCCATTTGCCGCACATGTAGCCGTGCGAGCCGTCGCGCGGCGGCCGTTTGCCCGTGGTCGTGCACGACACCTCGGGGAACTCGGGCGCGTCGACAAAGAGCGCCACGCCCGCCGACGATACGTAATGCACGGGTATTCTGCGCGGTAGGCAGGCCGAGATGATTTGCCGCGTCGACTGCACGTTGGCTCGTCGGAGAGCGGAATAATATTTGAGGTGCGATGTGTCGGAGCCGTTATGCACAACGGCGTCGACCTCGCGGAAAATACATGTCCATTCGCTGTGAGATAGGCCGAAGCATGGGGATGTTAGGTCGCCCTCGTAGTAGACCAGACGGTCGCTGGCCTGCGGTAGGTCGCCTGACTCGAGGCGGTTTTGAAGGCGTCGCACGGCCACGCAGACGACCTTGCGGACCTGGGGCTCGGCGAGCAGGTGGTTGAGCAAATGGTGCCCGAGCAGACCGCTGCAGCCAGTAAGGAGGATAACCTCTGGCCTGGGCTTGGGTGGCGCGGCGCCGGCGTAGAGCGCTGGATCTTCCGGCTCGGGTGCGAACGTCTCAGCGTCCCAGTCCACTGTCTTAGCGTCGAGGGCGGTGGCGGCGGTCTCGCTGTCCGGCGTTGTGACTGGCGAGTCCGAGTCGGGAAGGGAGTCGGCGCGCTTGCTGTCGCCCTCGTCGTCGGTGGAGGCATCGGCGCGCTGGATGGCCGGCGTCATGTCTCCAGGGAGGCCGTCGACCACCACTTCCACCAGGCTGGACATTTGGACGTCGTTGGCCATGATTTTGAGCACGGGGATGCTAACCTGGAACGTTTTGAAGAACCACGAACGCAGGTCCACCGAAATAAGTGAGTCAAAGCCCAATTCGAGTCCCCGCATCGTCATAAGGTCGTCGTCTGACGTCGAAACCTGAATCGTCCTACGTAGTTGTGCGCCGAACGCGGCCTTGACCACCGATGCCACGTCGTCGAGCGTCCGGCAGGCCCGGAGTAGGTCCTGCGTCGACGCCGATTCGGCCGTTTCGGGCGAATCCTTAGCCCCGGCGGCCTGCTGGATACGGAAACGTGTGAATCTAGGGTCCGAATACCACGGCGGGATGTTGATAGAATCGGGCGGAACGCGCAAAAGTCCGGTTGAAATTTCAGGACCGGCAGCGTTGTCCAGGTGGCCGGCCTCCATACACTCGGCAAAGATTTGGTGAAAGTCCTGTTCTGATAAATGCATCATGGCGGCTTTGGCAACTGTTACGTCGAGTTGCCGAGCCGACTGGGTAATATAACCAACGCCAATGATAGCGCCCACGTTGACCACAGACGAGCGGAGACCACGTTTGCGGCGTTGGCCGGCCACGCCAATCATGCCCATGTTGGCGGCGGCGTAGTTTGCCTGACCAACATTGCCGATAATGCAGTTGATGGAGGACAATAAAACGAAAAAGTCGAGGTCAACATTGTAGAAAATACGGTCCAGATGTATGCTCCCGAGTACTTTGGGGCGGATAACGTCGGCGACATGGGAATGGTCCATATTGGGGACCGACACGTCGCGGAGGACCATTGCGCCGTTAAGGAGGCCGACAATAGGTGGCATGGTGTCGACGATTGTTTGGTGAACAGCTTGGAGGGCGGGTTCGTCGGTAACGTCGCTGGTAAGGTTAGTAAGGAAAGACAAAAAAAAAAAAACAAGAAAAAAAAAAAAAAAACAAGGAGTCGCTCAACATACCAAAGTAGGATCTCAATAACAACACCACGACTTTGGTGGTCTTGTATCCACCGCTCGTCAATTTTGGGGTTCCTGCTCGTCAGCACCAGATAGCGGACTCCACGCGCAATCATCCAGTCGCAAAGCGAGATGCCCAGCGCTCCAGACAGGCCCACGAGCCAATACGTCTTGTCGGATTTGAAGAGCTGCGTCGCTTCGATCCTGGAGACGCGCGCCGGCAGGGTCTCGGCAGCCCAGTCGAGAACCAGCAACAGCTCATCCTCGACAGCCTCTCCATTGACAAACGACTCCAGAGAAGTCGTGCTGGTGGGAGGGGCATCCAGGCTCTGGGCACCGGCAATGGCGCGGACCAGAAGCTCGTCAAACACCGCCTGTGGAGCCCCCGCTGCTGTACCCGTGTGGGCAAACAGGGTTCGTCTGGTCTCCTTGCGGCAGTGGGAGGGCAAAAGCGACATTATCTTCTGCTCGAGTTTGTCGCCGCTGCCGGGGGAGAAGCTGGCAAAGCTGGCAATGTCTGAAGGTAGCAGCAGCTCAGCGAGGGTGGACCGAGATGCGTATGGGTTGAGAATAATATGAGGAACCGAAAGGGAGTTGTTGGAGTCGTGGGTGGTAAAAATAAGCGTGATGTTCTTGGAGTCGGCGTGCGCCTTGATGGCCTGGGCCAAAGGTTCGGGTGCATTGTGTACCATGAGCTTCTGGCCTGCAAACAGCTGGTCGACAATGTTCAGGGCAACCAGCTCGGCGGCCACGAGGACAAGGTGTGACTCGGTCGCCGTGGAGGCATCAATGCTTTGAGCCGACTCTAGTGGCATCTTGATCATGGACCTTGGCGAAGAAACCAAGCCAAGATATCGCTGGCCCTGGGGATCCACGCCGCAAACAAGGAATTGATAGCCACCTAGGGTTCTGACTGCCAAGGCGACGGTATGCGTGGTACGCAGCTCCAAACCCCCGGCGTGCACCGGCTGCGGGACAAGAGCCTCGCACGTCTCGTACCGCGAGAGCTCTCGGAGATGGGCACCACTGTCGAGCTGCTGCACCAGCTCGACGATGGACTTTTGCGCGTCGACGCGATGGAGGATGGGACGCGTGGTCGAGTTGAGACGATCGTTGGCGTCCTTGATTGTGAAGAGCCGCGGCACAAGCTCGCATGCCCGCTCGTCAAAGATGACCTCGGGCTCCTTGGTGTACAGCACGGCGCCGCCGTCGAGCTCAGGCGCGACCCAGCGCAAGGCAGCCTCGGCCACCGCGCGGGCGCTCAGCCGCTCGAGCGAGGGCACGTCGAGGAACTGCGCGTGTAGCCCATCCAGCTCGTGCACGGCCGAACGCGCAAAGCCCACCGTCATATTGCAATAGGGTTCTTCGGTCAGCCGGCCGCTGGTTAGCCACAGGATGTGGCCCTGCTGCTCCCAAAGCTTGCGGAATTTAGCCCACCTTTCGGGCGTGATATCCTTGAAAACGGGAGTTTCAAGGTCGACCAGGCTAATAACGAGGCGACCGTCACCCAATGCCGAGGTGTCGGCTTCCTCAAGCGTCTTGAAAACGGTCAACTTGCTTGTTATGGCGCTCAAGGTCGCTGTCAAATCCTCGACCAGTTTGGACACAGGAAAAGTCAAGCCGCCCAAGATAACAGCACCGTCCTTCAAAGGGCTCTTGTTGCGAATCGACGCCGTTTCGGAAGCCAACGGCTCACGCAAAAACGCGACGCGGTCGTCGACAGCCGTGGACACAAACAAGGTAATACCAAAGGCGTCAAACAGTGACGGCGGCGATATGGTGTCGATACCGGAAAAGCCGGCACCGCGTAAAATGGACTGCCACTCGTCCGCGCTCACAAGCGGCGACAACGTGCGGCCCTCATCGACGCCGCGCCACCAACCAGGCAGCGTGCCAAAGATAAAGCCGGCGCCGGCCTGCATTGCGCCGTCGCTGGCCCCCTCGCCCAGCACCAACAGCCCACCAGGCTTGAGCAGGCGGCGGAGGTTGGCAACCGCCTCGTCCAGCCTCGCGCAGGCGTGCACCACCATAAAGGCCACTACCACGTCGTACGAGCCGGCCTTGAAGCCCTGCGCCACGGGGTCGACCTCGGCGTTGAAAACCTTAAAGACCAGTTTGTCTTGCCACTCGCCCAGCGCCCCGGCCGCGTTCTCAAAAAAGCTAGACGAGATGTCGGTGAAGGTGTAGCTGCCGACCGAATCGCCGCCGATGGTGCCCAGGATACGCTTGGTGGCGCCGCCCGTCCCGGCGCCGACCTCGAGCACCGACAAATGCGGGTTCGTGTTGGTGATTTGCTCCAGCACCCCGGCCACCCACATGGTACACTGGCGGGTGCCGAAACCGTGCGAATAATATTCGTCTAGTAGTCCAGACTCGCGGAAATGTTCCAACATGGTCGTCTCGCCGCGGAAAACGCGCGGCATGACGCTGCCGACGAGGAGCATAATGCGGACGTCCGAGTTGTCGGCGTATCTGGGAAGGGTCAGTAAGATGTAAGCTTTTTAATTTCCTTTCTTCCCTGCTTTTTTTCCTCTATTCTTCTTTCCCTCCTTGTTTTTTTTTTTTTTTTTTTTTTCTTTGAATTTCCTTGAAAAAAGGGAGACTAGATAGATGAGACAAAAAAAAAAAAGAAAAAAAAAGAAAAAAAAGAAAAAAAAAAGAAAAAAAAACCACTTACCCGTACTCGTTGATAAAATCAAACACATCCTGCTCAGTGTCTTGCAGCCACTCCACGCGCGCCCACTTGTGCTCGCCACTCTTTAGCAACCCGGTCATGTACCGCGCATAGTTTAGGTAGTGGCACAGCGGGCTTTCGACGCGCGCCTGGTGGTCCTCGGGCAACGACGTGTCAAACACCCTGAGGTAATAGGCGGCAATGCGGCTGAGCACAAACATGAGATCCCGGTCGGCCTCGGTGATGGGGATTTTGGCAGACGCCAGGGTCCCGTCGGGCTTGGCGGGCAGCCAGTGCGTCTTGTAAAACACGTCCCTGTCGTGGCTGGCGTCGGACCCGACGGGCAGGAACTGCAGCCGCTCCACCTGCACGGCCGCGTGCGCGCAGCCGGGCGCGTAGACGGCCACGCTGCCCGAAAACCCTGACCCGGGCGACGCCATGTCCTGCGCGGTGCAGCGGGAGTCGAGCGCCAGGGTGGAGCCGGCCGTGTGCTCCGCCGACGCCAGCACGGCCGGGTTAACTGTCACGCGCTGGATGGTCGTTGGCAGGTGCAGGCGGCGCAGCTGGTCATCTCCCGGGTAGCTGTACGCCAGGATGGCCGACTGGAAGGCGGCGTCGAGGTCGATGGGGTGCAGGAGCAGCGCGTCGGCGCCCGCCACGCCAGCGGCGGCGGCCGCCTTTTGGCCCACGCACACGGCCTTGCCCAGCTTGCGCTCCATTTTGGTCAGCGACCTGAACGCGCCCGAAAAGTCGTACTCGAGGCCCTGCATAAAGTCGTACAGACGCTCCGGCTCGACGGGTATCATGTGCGGTGGCGCCTCGGCGCGGGGCGGCAGCAGCGTGGTGGATGGCTCGCCCAGCGAGACCTCGAGGTGGCCGTCGGCGGCGAGCACAAGGTCCGCCGAGGAGCCGCCCGTCGCGGCCGAATAGGTAAACCTCGCCGAGATGGACCCCCCGGCGGCGGCCTCGCGCACGTCCGACAGCTCGATCTGCACCTCGACGCCGCCGTCGTCGCCAAACATAATGGCGTTGTGGATATGGAACCCGCTTAGTTCGACCAGCCGCACGCTCCTATCCCGAACCAGAATGCGCGCCGCCTCGACTGCGCTGGCCACGTAGGCGGCGGCGGGCAGCACAATCTGCCGCTGCACCTGGTGGCCCGCCAACCACGGCATCTCGGCGGGCCGGAGCACGTTGTGCCACCGCAGTACGTGTGGCGCGCTGTCGGGCGACAGGTTGCCCAGCAGCTCGTGGAAGGGGTCCTGGCGGGCCCGTATGCGCCGCGACCGCCGCGACTCGGCCCAGTGCTGCGTCGCGTGGTTCCACTGGTAGCGTGGGAGGTCGGGCAGGACCCGGAACCGGCGCCGCGCGAGGTCGCTTGCTGGGGACAGGGCGGTCTCGCAGGCGCCGAGGCGCAGCTTGGTACCGTCCAGGTGCGACCAGAGGAAGCCGAGGCACGCGGACAGTGCCGCAGTGGCGGGTCTCTTGCGGTCCAGGACGCCGTGGTAGGCAAGTTTCCTACCCAACACCGCATCGATAGTCTGAGTTGCCGGGCCAGCGAGGCTGGGGTGCGGGCCGACCTCGAGAACGGCGTCAAAGGCCGCCGAGGACGAGATGGCCGCCGTTACGGCTTGGGAGAAGAGCACGGGCTTGACCATGTTTTGCGCCCAGTAGATACCGCCGAGGTCGTCTTCAGCGCTTTGGTCGATGGGCTGGCCGTCACGTACGCTCGAGAACCAGGTGCAGCCGGGACTGCCGGCTTGGACCTCGACGCCTGCGCGGCGCAGCGAGGCGACGTAGGGTGCACTGCAGGGGAGCATATGTGCCGAATGGTAGGCCTGGTCGACGCGCAACCGCCTGTGGAACTTTTCCTCGTCGGCCAGCACGGCCGCAACCTCGTCCATGGCGTCCTCGTCGCCCGAGATGGTGACGCTGGACGCAGAATTGCAGGCCGCCACGCCGACGCGGCCGGCAAACTCTTCGGCCGAGCAGAGGTCCATGGCGTCTTCCAGGGTCGTGCCCACGGCCATCATGGCGCCCTTGACGTCTCCGTTTGGACTTTGCGCAAGTTTGCAGTGAAAGCCACGGTAATAAGCTATTATAATCGCGTCCCGGGCCGAGAGGTAACCTGCCGCGTAGGCCGCCGCGATTTCTCCGCTAGAGTGCCCGACCACCGCAGCGAAATGGACGCCGGCGGCGCGGAGGATGTCGACCAGGAGAATCTGGACTGCCGCGCAAAGCGGTTGCGAGACGGCGGCCTCGCCGACGCGCGAGGTGGACTCCTCGGCGACCATCTGCGAGTGCAGGGTCCATGTCGGGCGGTCCTCTTCTGGCAGCGACGCGAGCACTTGGTCGAGGGATTTGATTATGTTTTCGGCAAAAGGGGACCGCTGGACGAGCTCGGCCCCCATGCGCGCGTACTGCGTGCCCTGCCCGGTAAAGACGCCGAGAATCCTGGGCGCTTCAGCACGCCTGCGAAGTCCTCGGGTGCCCAACGGGACATCGGTGTTGTCGGATAGGCGCTGGGAGATGATGGCGCCAAGCTCGGAAAGTGTACTAGCTTCGAAGGCTGCGCGGTAGGCGAGCTGGGATCGTCGATCGCGCAAGGTATGGGCTAGGGCATGCATGTCGGTGTCCGGGTTGTGAGAGAGATAGTCGGCGAATGCAGATAGGTTGGAGCGGAGGGATTGCTCCGACGCGGCGGAAAAGACGAACGGGGTAAAAATGGGATCTTGCGCCTGCCCTGAAGGCTCCGCACTTGTTCTGTCCGGCAGGTCTGGGTAGCTCTCCACGATGGCGTGGGCGTTTGTCCCACCAAAGCCAAAATTGTTGATGCTAGCACGTCTCGGCTGGCCGGCCGGCACTGAGGGCCAGTCCATCGCCTGGGTTGGGATTTGCACGTTGCCGTAAAAGGGGGCCACCTTGGGGCTCAGCTCGTTAAAAAGGAGGTTCGGCGGTATGGTGGCGTGCCGGAGCGCCTGCACGACCTTGAGCAGTGCTGCGATGCCCGCTGTCCCTTCGGTGTGCCCGAGCACCGTCTTAATGGAGCCGGTATAGATAGGTTGGCTGGCGGGCTGCGAGGATGGGAAAAAGGCAGTGCTAAGGGCCTCAGCCTCGACGGGATCTTGAGAATAAGAGTTAGCCAGTGTGCTGCTGGGCTGCTGCTGCTGCTGCAAAGGCAAGACAAACATACCTCCGGCCGGTGTCCCCGTCCCGTGCGCTTCGATATACTGCGGCTGGTCTCCCGGCTTGGTTGGGTCAAGCCCGGCCTTGCGGTAGACGCTGTGGATGAGGGTCTTTTGGGCCTGGGCGCTTGGCATGGTAAGCCCGGTCGTTGCGCCGTCTTGGTTCACGCCCGTTCCCCGGATGATGGCGTGGATGTGGTCGCCATCGGCTAATGCCTGGCTCAACGTCTTAAGAGCGACGGCTGCTACACCCTCACCGCGTGCATACCCATTGGCGTCCTTATCCCACATGCGGCTCAGCCCGTCGGGGGACAACATCTTGAGTTTGCTCTCAATTATATACATTTCCGGGCCGAGGATCAGGTTGGAGCCGCAGGCTATGGCCATACGCGAATCACCACTGCGCAGGGCTTGAACGGCCTGGTGCACGGCCACCAAACTGGACGAGCAGGCTGTGTCAACCGTCACAGATGCCCCGTGCCAGTCGAAAAAGTACGAAATACGGTTGGAAAGGACGGCACGTGAGGTGCCGACGGCGAAATAGGTCGGTGCCTGGTCCAGATCGCGGAGAAGCATGGCCTCGTAATCTCCGCACATCAGACCCGCGAATACGGCTGTATCGCTGCCCTTCAAAGCCTCCATGGACAAGCCGCCCGACTCGAGGGTTTCGTAGACAACCTCAAGCAACATGCGCTGTTGCGGATCCATAGCGCGTGCCTCGAGCGGGTTAATGGCGAAAAACTCGGCGTCAAAAACACGTGGATCCTCATCTAAAAGGTAGGAATGTAGCACGTTCATATGTCCATGGTGCGTGCCCTCGGGGTGGTAGAAGGCGTCGGCGTTGAAGCGCGAGGGTGGTATCTTGCCGCGCAGAGACACGGGGTCCCGCAGGAGGGACCAGAGTTCGGACGGAGTCGTCGACGACCCGGCGAAGCGACATGCGCTGCCTATAATGGCAATTGGCTCCTCTCCTTGAGATGACATGATGACTTACACGTGGTGACGATGGGATGGCGGGCGTGGAGGGCTGTACTGTACTGTGCGTGCGCAGGAGTTTGCGGCGAGGGAAGTCCGTATGTGTATTTATTCATGTATTCAGGAACAATTACTGAAGCCTGTTGAAGACTTTTGAGCAAAAGGATGGAAATCCTCCTTGGCAGGTTACTTGCATTGCTAGAATGAACATGTTACTCATGCGGGTGTATCTAGTGGATGAATGGTGACTTCAAGCAACCTTTCAGTTCCCGATGCACATGCCGAGTATAAGTCTCCTCTAATGGGAAGCGAACCCGAAGGATTGCCAAGACGGAAGCGGCCGCCCTTATGTTCGGCGATCCCTCGAGTCTTCCGAAATATTCTTCTTTTGATCAAGACTCAAAGGTTATTTGGACAAATGTCGCTTCCCAACTAGGAAGGAAGTGCCGACACCCGAGTCCCCACGTAGACCGAATCGTGGACAAGGTTTGGTGTAATAAAGAAGCGGAGGGGAAGTTGTCGTAGACACAACTAACTTTACACTGCCAAGTTTCCTCGAGCCCGGCTTGTTTAACTAAGCACAGCGTCGACTCAACATGGCCGTCTTGACAATCGACGCCGTGGGCGCACGCGACATACTGTTGGTCACAATAGGTCTAGTCCGTATTTCAACCCCAACACTGGCTCTCGACAGACACGACACTGTACTAAGACTCTCAGACAGGCGTCCCTATACTTTTTCGTCATCAGTCCAATCCGCCATGTCTTCTTCCACCCGCTGCGAAAATACCCCGGGCCAAAACTCTTTGCCGCATCCTGGATCCCCTACGGCCTGTGTAAGTCGATTCTCCTCTCGTCAACCCCAAACCCCAGCCGAACTCGACCGAACACAACCGTACCCAACTAACACTACCATCAACCAAAAAAAAAAAAAAAAAAAAAAAAAGGGTACATGACGGGCAAGTGGCACACCAAAATACAGCAGCTCCACGCCCAGTACGGCCCAGTCGTCCGCATCGCTCCCGACGAGCTCTCATACGCCAGGCCCGACGCCTGGGATGACATCTACGGCCGCTACGTGCCCGGCAAGCGCCGTGAGAACCCCAAGCCAACATGGTACTGCTCGCCCGACGCTCACGACATGGTGGGCGCCAACATGGGCGACCACGGGCGCATGCGCAAGGTCATGGGGCCCGGCTTCACCTACGGCGCCATGTGCAAGCAGGAGCCGCTGATCAAGGGCCACATGGACCTGTTCCTGTCGCGGCTGCACGAGGCGACGAGGGGCCAGGACGGCAAGGATGGCGCCGTGGTCAACATGCTCGAGTGGTTCATCTTTTGCACGTTCGACCTGATCGGCGACCTGGCCTTTGGGGAACCGTTTGGGTGCCTGGAGAACCGCATGATGCACCCGTGGCTGCAGCTGGTGTTTGCCAACATCTACGTCACGCACATCATGATGCTGTGCCGGCGGCTCCCGACGTTTTACATCTTTTTGCCCCTCAAGACCACCATCCAGCTGTACAGGGACTTTTCCCGGCACGTGGTGCTGCTGCGCGAGGTGGTGGACCGGCGCCTGGCGAGGACGTCGCAGCGCCACGACTTTATGGACGTCATGACCGCCGTCAGCGGCAAGAACCTGCGCATGACACGCGAGGAGATATTCAAAAACGCCATCCTGCTGACCGGCGGCGGCGCCGAGACCACCAGCAGCATGCTGACGGGCATGGCCTACATGCTGGCCACGCGCCCCGACATCAAGGACAAGGTTGTGCGGGAGCTGCGCGCCACCTTTGCGACCGAGGACGACATCAACATGCGTAGCGTCGCCGTCCTAGACTATACGGGCGCCTTTATCGAGGAGGCCATGCGGTACTACCCGCCCGGGCCGAACACCATGTGGCGGATCACGCCGCCCGAGGGGAACACCATTTTGGGCGAGCAGATTCCGGGGAATGTGAGTCTGTTTTTTTTTTCTTCCCTTTCTCTCTCGCTCTCTCTCTCTCTATCTCCCTTTTCCCTAGTCAGACTAACACTGATAAAAAAAAACAGACCGTCATAGGCATCCCCCACCGTGTAGTCTACCACTCAAACCAGTACTGGCACAAGGCCGACGAATTCCACCCTGAACGCTGGTTGCCCGAGGGCCAACGGCCGGCCGAATTTGATGCAGATCGGAGAGACGGCTTCCAGCCCTTTTCATATGGGCCTAGGGCTTGCATTGCTATGAAGTAGGTTTTTTTTGGGGGGGGTTTTTTTTTTTTTTCCTGACCAAATATCGAATCTGAATTTGACTAACGTATTTATTGGTGGCAGTCTTGCGTACGCCGAAATGCGCTATATTCTAGCCAGGTTCCTTTGGAACTTTGACGTGGAAATGACGGAGCAGGGTTGGGATTGGATGAACAATCAAAAGGCTTACCTGGTTTGGGATAAACCGCCGCTCTGGTTGCGGTTGAAGAGCTTGGAAGGGGTGGAGGCTCCGTAGTGGACGGCTTTCGTTTATTAGGTTGATGGGAACTGGACTAGGCAAGCAGACAGCTGGCTTCGAAAGCTACATTGGTGTAATAGAGTCATATGTCGAGGTGGGTATCTGCTCAATCGTTGTCGGGCCAACTATTTCTCAGACAAACGCATGTATGATTCTAATTGATGTGTTTATTTCTCTAGAGCTCTGTAATATTACTTTCCGTCGTCCCTGAACATTTGTTCTTTTTTTTTCTTCTTTTTTCCGTCTATTTGTAATGTCGGGATTGCTTGGAAATATCCAAGCTATAGTTAGTACAAAGGGTTTCTGGCTATCCACATTCCACAATTATACTTGCCAGACGCAGATCTTGGTAAAATGTGGTATACCAAACTAAGCAACAAACTGGTACATGCCACACCTCAACTCAAGCCCTACAAAGCCTCCCCTGACCATCGGTAACCCAATCCTCCGACCCGACCCCAGTAAACGCATAAAACAACCCCTCGGGATCCCACCGATCCTTGACCCCCTGAGCCTCGGGTAGTTGGCCGCATAAAACGCCTGCTGCCACTTGGCCACATCCCCGGCCGGATACACCAGCGGGTCGGCCTCGTTCAGGTAGGCGCCAGACCCGGGCGTGGCATCCACAAAGCTCGGGTGCACAACGTCTGCCAGCTGCTGGCGCCGCGCCAGCATCTCGGCCTCGGGGACGGTCCAGTTGTAGTTGGAGAACTCGAGGCAGATGGCGAGGGCGTCCCGCCAGAACGGGGCCACGGCGTTGTCGGCGTGGCGCAGCGACGGCGCCGACACGTTCAGGCCCATGCAGCCAAACTGCCAGTTGGCGGCCTTGTTGAGCCGCATCGACGCGAGCATCGACGCCGTCACCGGCTTGGGGTTTGCGGCCGTGGTCCGCGGCACCAGCCGGCTGTTGAACAGCGGCGAGCCAAGGTACGGCCCTACGGGCAGCGGGCCGTACATGCGGTCAAAGTGCCCGACATATGTCGGGGCTGTGTACGTCGCAAACGTGTAGGGCACATGCAGGCGCTCCAGTGTGGCCAGGTACGGCCTGTAGATGGCTGCCAGGCCGTCGGCCGTCTGGCCCGGAGCCGTCGTGTTGGCGACTAGGAAGCCGCCGTCGAAGAAGTTGAATGCCGGCGCGGCGCCCGTGTCGACGAGGCTGGGTAGGAAGCTCCACCAGGACTCGAGCGCGGCCTCGTACGACGCGTTGTCCCGGCTGGCCGTGGCGTTGAAGCTTAGAGTGGCGGCGGCTAGCGGCGCGTCCTGGTGCAGCCGGGCTGTCATGCTCAGGGCCACGGCGAAGGTGCCGGCGCCGCCGCCCGTCATGGCCCAGTACAGGTCCGCGTTGCGCTCGGGCGTGGCGACGAGGTGGCGGCCGTCGGCCGTCACAACCTCCCACTCGAGCACGTTGTCGGCCGCCAGCCCGTAGACGTTATTGAGGGCGCCGTGGCCGCCGCCCGCGCTGTAGCCGCCCGCGATACCGACGCTGGGACAGTCACCCGAGACGATGCGGTAGTTATGCTTGGACACGGCTGTAAGCACCTCGGCACCCGAGAGGCCGGCGCCGATGCGGACCGCCGGGCCGGTGTACGACGGGCTGGTGTAGTTGGGCACGATTGTCAGGTTCTGGAGCGGGCGGGTCCAGAGGGAAAGGGAGCCTTTGCCGGTTGATTTGCCGAGGAAGCTGGCGCAAAGTTAGCACTGAGTGGGACGGGACCAGGCAAGTAAAAGCAGGCATTATGACAAAAGAATGAAAAAAAAAAATTAAAAAAAAAAAAAAAAAAAAAAAAGAAAGACTCACTCATGGCCCGTATTCTTAATGACCAACCGGACTTTTTCCTTGCGCGCAAACTGTACGGCCGAGACGACATCCTGCGCACCATATACCTTGACCGAGTAGCTGGCGTAGTTGCCCAGCTTGCAGGGCCGGTTGGTGTCGTAGTACGGGCTGCAGGAGCCGTTCTGATACCAGGGGTTCATAATGTCGGCAGGCGAGTTGATGGCCGTCAGGGGAAAGTCCCAGGTTTTGGTCAGCGCCGCACACGCCAATTCGCTCTGGGCGAGAGTGGAGAAGCCACCTGGGCGGCAGACGGCCGCCTGGGGGATGGTGGCAATCAGCCGCCCGCCGAGGGTCTGGTTGAGCGCATTCCACGTCGCCTGGCTGGGCCACGCCGGGTCGCCTGGGATGGATTTGCAGGTGGCATTTGGAGGTGTTCCGAGTTGGGGCAGGGCGGTTGCGGACTCAGAGAGGCCGAGAAGCAGCAGGATCAAATGAATGACGGCCATGATGGGCTGAGTAGCAGGTACCTAGGTAGGTAGGTGATCAAAGAGAGATTGTGCCCTGCGGAGGCGTGTGGACAGTGCCGAGACGACGATTGTGGAAACGGGCATAAAAGAACGATTTAGTTGCAGCAAAACAAAAAAAAAAAAGTTTCGAAACCTCTAATCAGAACAGGGATTCTGTGTTGTTGGCCAACAAACAAAACATTCGGCAACTTGTGTCCCAAAACGGCAAATCGTGCCGAACAAAGCGGACAATTCGGCATCGCATCCCCCTTCTTGTCAGCCAACACAGCCACAGGCTCTATGTCATTCAACGAACAGATGCGATGCAATACATTGGGGTAAAAAGAAACCAAAAAAAATAAAAAAAAATAATACCAATGTCGTGTCATGTCATGGAGCAGGCTGTTCACCTTTCACCCTCGCCGACCACTATTCCAAACCCCAATCTCGCCCCGCACCACACAACCATCATCCATCAAGCCCATCGTCATCTACACCACCCCCACCACCCGCAACATGGCCTCTAAAGCCGCCGTCCGGCCCAAGACGGGCAAACAGGCCTTCTCCAGCCAGTGGACCCAGATGTACCCACCAAAGCCCAAGTACACCGAGGCCTCGGTCCCAGACCTGACGGGCAAGGTCGTCATGGTGACGGGCGCCAGCTCGGGCGTCGGCAAGGAGGCCGCCCGCATCATGTATTCCAAGAACGCCCGCGTGTACGTGGCTGCGCGCTCCGAGGCCCGGGCTAAGCAGGCCATGGCCGACATGCAGCGCGCCTCGCCGGCGTCCAAGGGCGACCTGGTGTTCCTGCAGCTGGACCTGTCGGACCTGGCGGGTGTGAAGAAAGCGGCAGAAGAATTCCTCGCCAAGGAGGACAGGCTGGACGTGCTGATCAACAACGCCGCGACCCAGGCGCTCAAAGACGCAGACGGCTCAAAGACCAAGACGGCGCAGGGACACGAGGTGCACCTGGGCGTCAACGTGCTGGCACCGTTCCTCCTCACGCGGCTGCTGACACCCGTTCTGTCCACCACTGCCAAGTCGGCGGGGCCGGGCAAGGTGCGCGTCGTCTGGGTGTCGTCGATGGGCACCGAGACCATCGGCGAGCTGTCCAAGGGCATATCGCCCGAGTACGTCGACTACTGGCCGCTCATGTCGCCGCTGGAGCGCTACGGGCTGAGCAAGGCGGGCAACTGGCTGCATGGCGTCGAGATGGCGAGGCGGTGTAGGGCCGATGGCATTTTGAGCGTGCCCATAAACCCAGGCCACCTGGACTCGGAGCTGTACAGAGAGGGTGGCACCATCTTCAAGGCGGCGCTCAAGACGCTGGCCCTATTTCCGTGTGCGTACGGGGCCTATGTCGAGCTGTATGCCGCCTTTTCTGAGGAGCTGAGCATGAAGGATTCGGGGGCTTGGGGTAAGTCTTTTTGTTTCATTCTCTTTTGTTTGTCCCCTTTTCTTTCCTGTCTGGTGGTGCTAACAAACTCCGTCTAGTGGTTCCCTGGGGCCGCCTTTATCCTATCCGTGAGGATTTATTGGATGCTACCAAGTCCAAGGAAGAGGGTGGGAACGGGCATGCTGCCGAGTATTGGGATTGGTGCGAGGATCAGGTCAAAGAGTTTTTGTAATGACTGTTTTTTTTGTTTTTTTTTTTGGGCTGGACAAGTATGGGTCAAATCTCTGCTTTGTCCTTTGATGGCTGCGAAACAGTAGGCGCTCGCTTCTAATTGGTATTTCAAGGCTATTGCTATTACGGCACGGATAATAAATTCGATTCCCAGACGTCTATGAGCGCTCAACTTGATAAATGCCTTGTTGTTCGCAGTACACCAATCCAGTATTGACAAATGCAGTACTCTTAATACGACCACGAATAAGCTATCCCGACCCCGGAATGGCCACAACCAGCTTCTCCCCCTTGACCTCGCCACTTCTCAACATCTCCAGCCCCCTGACCACCCCTACCCACCCGCCCTCGACCCTTCTAACCCTCATGGTCTTCAACCCACCCGCGTCCTCCACAGCCTGCAGCTCGGCCGCCCACGTCTCGGCAACCTTGTGCAGTGCCCAGTTGGCCTTTCTCGAGTAGACGTCATGGCCCAGCTCGACGTCGAAGCCCATGCCCTCGAAGCCCATAACGACCTTGATCTTGACGGCGCGCCTCGTGATCCACGCGTCGGGCACCGCCTCGAGGCACGCGAGCCGCCCGCCCGTGCGCGCGAGCACGGCGAAGCATACGGGGATGGACTCGGCGTCGGCGATGCAGTCCAGCACATGCTTGATCGGCGTCCCGGCCGCGATAGCCTTGATGTCAGCCGCGCAGGTCGGCGAGAGGTAGGACGCCGTGCCGACCGCGCCGAGCGACATCATTAGCGGCGCCGAGGATGGCGAGCAGACTGCTATGGGGGCGTAGCCTGCCCTGTTTGGCCCCACGTCGCCGCGGTGCGCCGTGCAGTCAGTCAGTCAGTCAGTGCAAGTTTACCAAAGCAAACGCCCGCCCCACTCGCCCTAAACCAACCAGTGACTTACAGCTTTAGCATCTGCACCGCCATGATGCCCGTCGCAGTGGCAGCCCCGTACACCACAACGTGCAAGGCCTTGTCGCTGGGCCTGCTCGGCAACCCGTGCAGCGCCAGCGCCTCCGGGTCGCCAATCGCCAGCGCCGCCGTGCCCCAGCCGATCCCTCCCAGCGCCGCGCCCTGCAGGTCGTCGGCCGCCTCGCCCCCGGGCACCCTCAACAGGAGCCGCGAGTCGGCAGCGACGTACTCTGCAAACGCCCCGTTGTACGGATTGTCCCTGCGGTAGGGGAACTCGGCGCCGCACACGCGCGTGCCGACCGGGTGCGTGGACGACGCGCCGGCGACGGCGACGGTGCCGCAAAAGTCGCAGCCCACTGTCGTCCCGGGGATGGGAAAGTGCGTGACCATCTTGTGGTCGGTCGGGTTGAGGCCAACGGCGTGGATGCGGATCAGGACATGGTGAGGGGACGGGAGGGGAGGGAGTGGGCGGTCGTGGGCGACGGCTAGCGGGAGGGTGGTGGTGCTGGACGGGTTGGGCGGGGTTTGGATTATGGCGGTTTGGGTTTTGGGTGTCA
Source organism: Magnaporthales sp. P1609 (assembly GCA_003709005.1). Classification (NCBI taxonomy): domain Eukaryota; kingdom Fungi; phylum Ascomycota; class Sordariomycetes; order Magnaporthales; species Magnaporthales sp. P1609. The sequence continues at coordinate 600,821 of PELF01000003.1, forward strand.
TCTTGTTGTCGGTTTAATTTGGTTTGGTACTTTTTTTTTTTTTTTTTTTTTTTTTTTTTTGGCTTTGGCTTTGGCTTTGGCAGCATGTGAACAAAGGATAGAGACTTCTCAAATTCCACCACAGTGGCTACCTATCTATGCAAGAACAAAGCAACATCGAGGTCATTCCTTTGGTGTCCATGCATACCATAACCCAAGCAAACAGTAGCACATTCACTCACTCACTACCTATGGTACAAGTCGAGCGTCTGTCCGATCACAAAACCCAAAAACCCAAAAACCCAAATCAGATCGCCCCAATTGGCTTTTCTTGGCGTCAAGTTAAGTCGGATCGAGATGTGGTTGGTTGCAACACAACTCGCCTGCCAAATGGGGAAACCGACAGCGAAGGGCACCGGCCGGACCGATCCGACAACCCCACGCGTACTGTAAGTTCGGAGCCTGCTGATCGGGCACGTGGAGCTGGCATTACCATGTTGGGCCAAAATAATATGCAGCCCATTTAAAACATTGGATGCAATCAGCAGCTGACCATACAGTACAGTACATACAGCATTCAGGCCCCAGGACGGCCGATGTTGGACAAACCCTGTTAACAACAGCTCTGCCGGAAACCAATAAATTAAACAAGTAAAAAAAAAAAAAAGTAGAAGAAGATATGCTGCTTCCACGGGTGCTACAAGTCATCCCGCCTAACCACCTGGCCTTGGCCGTGGGAGTCCTCGTCCATGTAGGCCACCTCAACCGCGGCGAGCACCACACGCGAGGCAAAACCTATCTCCAAACTCTGGCTGCAGCAGCCATCATCATCACCCTCACCACGCGCTACAACTCAACGTCGTCAATATGGCTCCAGTGTCTCGCCACCAGCGCCGCTATACTATCTAGTTTCCTCGTCGGCATCGCCCTCAGCCTCGCGGCCTACCGCCTCTTCCTGCACCCCCTCAACACCTTCCCCGGCCCTCGCCTCGCCCGCCTCAGCGATCTGTGGCTGTCGTCGCAGCTCGGCCGCCATGACATGCACAAGAAGAGCGTCGCCCTCTCCAAGAGACACGGCCCGTTCGTCCGCATCGGCTCTTCGACCCTGATGCTCACGCACCCGCTCGCCGTGCCCGCACTGCATGGCCCGGACAGCAGGTGCCGCAAGGCATCCATGTACGACTTTGAGCAGCCGAACCGCGGCATTGCCACCCTCGACCGCGCGATCCACGACGCCCGCCGGCGCGTGTGGTCGCGCGGCTTCGGCGACAAGGCCCTGCGCGGGTACGAGACCCGCATCCGCGTCTTTGTCGGCATCCTGCTGGACCGGCTCGCCCGGGCACACGAGGCGGACCAGAAAGTCGACATGACGCTCGAGACGCTCCACCTCGCCTTCGACGTCATGGGTGACCTGGGACTGGGTCAGGACTTTGGTATGCTGCGGCACGGCCGGCGACACCCGGCCATCGCGCAGCTCATCGAGGGGCTGGATATCATGGGCGTGCGGCTACCGACGTGGCTCCTGCGGCTGATTGTGGACGTCGCGCAGTCACTGGTGCCAACCGAAGCCAACACGGGCTTCCTGGCCTTCTGCTACGAGAAGCTCGACGTGCTGATGAGGGACCCGGAACGCCTTAAGCGGCCGACCCTGATGGCGCCGCTGCTGGCCCACCATGAGGCCCTGCCCGAAGCCGAACGGGATCTCTCAGTGGTGCGCAACGACTGCCGCTTCATCATCGTTGCGGGTAGTGACACCGTCGCTGCCACGCTTGCCTTTGTCATGTACTACCTGGCGCGACACCCGGAGCACTGCGAGGCGCTCCGCGCCGAGCTGGCGGGCGGTCGCCGTGTCACCAACGGCTTCCTCGAGCATCAGGACATTAAGGACTGTGCGCACCTCAACGCCGTCATCCACGAGGTGCTGAGGCTGCACCCGCCCGCGTCCACCATCACGCGTATCACCCCGCCCGAGGGCATTACCGTCGCGGGCACGTTCATCCCCGGCGACATGACCGTCTTCTCGTCGCAGTACGCCATCGGGCGGTCCGAGGCCGTCTACGAGCGCCCGGACGAGTTTGTGCCGGAGCGGTGGACTACACGGCCCGAGATGGTCAAGGAGCGGGCGGGGTTTGCGCCGTTTTCGACGGGTGAGTCTGTGTGTGCGTTGAATATTATAGGCGGGGGCTTTCAAAGAACCTTTTTATGTGTGCTGACTCCAACGCTTTTGTCTGCCAGGTATATACAGCTGCATTGGCCGCCCCCTCGCGCTCATGGAGATGCGCATGTGCGTGGCCGAGGTCGTGTCAAGGTACAGCGTCCGCTTTGCGCCGGGGTTCGACCCTGACGCCTTCATGGACGCCGTCGAGGATTGCATGTCGTGGCACATGGGCGAGCTGCCGCTGTGCTTTGACCGGGTCAAGAGTTGTTGATGGGGGGGTCTTTAACTACAGATTTTCAATTCATGGTGCAGCTCGACGTCATCAGCCGCCCCAACCTGTCCCTCAGACTCTCCGTGTGCCTGACCAGCGTCCTCTGCTCGTTCGAAGACTCCTCGCTCCCAAAGCCCTGGTAACAATCCAGCAGCCCACTCGCCCTCCACTCCTCCAGCAGCTCTCCGCCACCGCCACCGCCAACCCCCTCAACCCCTTCACCCGAGACCCTCAGCTCCGGTGGCAATCCCAGCAAGGCCTCGATTCTCTGGAACTGGTGCATGACCGTGTGCACAAGCAGCTTCAGCTGCAGTCTGCCCTCACTAATCTCCACCCCGGCCAGCTGCGTCCCAGGCAGCAGGATCCTCTCGCCCTGTGCCGTCCCATCCACGACCGCCCTCCCTCGCTCCCTCTCGACGTGCTCGACCATGAACCCGACCATCAAGTCAAACAGGACCAGGATCCGCAGGTGGCACGCCGCCACGCTCAGCCGGCACGCCAGCCCGACTCCCTCCCCACCGGCGAACAGGACCCGCAGCGCGGCGAGGTACTCCTCGGTGCACCGCAGCGCCACCCCGACCGCGTTGACGAACCACACCTGCACGTCGCGCGGTCCGGGCGCCGCCATGCCGTCCCGCGCAGCCTGCGTCTCGCGGCACAGGTCCAAGTTGAGCTTGCACAGCCGACCGTCAGTGCCTGGATCCCACGCCCCCACCCCGCCGGGGGTCTGCTGTTGCTGCTGCTGCTCCTGCTGCTGCTGCTGCTGCGAAGGCGGTGCTGCTGCTGCTGCTGCCGCCGCCGCCGCCGCCGCCCTCTCCCCCACGCCACCGTCCAGCGACTGCTCATGCCAGATCTCCCACAGCGACTCGTCCAGCGTCCCGGGCACAAACGCCGCCGCCCAGTCCGTCGAGACGGGGGTGATTGGCTGCGCCATGGTTGTCGCCGCCGCTGCCGCCGCCGCCGCCTCGTCCAGGCTGCCGCTGCTCCGCCGCCCGCGGGGCTGCACGTAGCCCACCACGCACTGCACGCCCGCGCGCTTGCATCTTGTGCATGGCTCTCCGCCTCCCATGGCGCACCGGAGCTTGTGCTTCCTACATCTGTCGCAGGCCGACCGCTTCGAAGTCGGGAGGTAGAGTAGGGACTGCATCCATCCCAGGGGGCCGCGTGTGGGTTGGGGATCGCTGGCTGACGCCTCGTCGTCTCCAACGAGGGCATTCACACAGGCAGAATTAATGTCTTGTCTTGCGTCTGGGGTCCGTAGATGGCAGAAGGGGGGGGGAGGGAGTATAACTCTTGACGCCGTAGGGATTGTTTTGGTCCCTCCTGACTCTACCGGAAAAGGTGTTTAGGTGAGGTTTAATGTAAATACGGAAAGGGCGGTTTTGTTGGCCCAGATTGTGAGATGCAAAGTGTAAAGGATTGGAATTTCGCGTGTCCAAAGACTTTTACTTTTCCGTTAGTCTTTAAGCTTCATACTAAATGGGTATAGTGCAGGTTTCCTCGAATTTCCTTTCTCTGTAACCTGGGAATCCTGGCAGTTAACCTTCTGTTGTTTACCAAAAACAAAAACAAGAATAAAAAACCATTCCTAGTTTTATATCTATACCTTATTTCTGGCCCTCTGTACTGATACTCCATTATACCTACCTATGTAACGTTTAACAGGTTTTCTTCCGTATCTGTGTGGGAAAGTACAACCGTGCATTTAACGCATGTATGGCATTGTGTCATGCAAAACATGCGCAATTCGGCAGTCTTTCACCGCAATTTCAAAATGCCTTTCCGGCCAGCTCAATGACACGTCTGGAATCCAACGGGCTTACTCTTAATACATCATCCAACAGGGACGATAAGAAGAATTCCCTGCATGCTGTGAACCTCGACAGGGTCATGGTCTTTATTAAGGTTGCCAGTAAACCTTAACCACCGGTTTCGACAGGTGCATCCCGACACGTTCACGGGCCGATCTAAGAATAGAGTTCCCGCACCTGCTACCAAACTTGTTCTAGTATAGTGTATACATTTATTCGCCAGGTTTAGCCTCCATTAATGGGGGCTGTACAGCATACCCGGCTGGCTGGAGATCGAGATACGTCGCGGCATCGGTGGAATTTGTATGCCGGTTTTGTTACTAGTCCACGTGGGAAATGTCGTTCTCTTTGCATGCTGCGGCAAGGAACAGGCCAGAGCTGGCGTATAAAACAAGATTAATTGAGTCCGAGCTCCTCACGGCGACCCTGAGTCATGTCCAATCCGAAATTGACGTCAACCTCGTCGTGCTAGCCCAGCTATGGTGGACAAGCACCCTCCCTCCCGGCTAGATCTGCTGCTGTGACGCCTCGATCTCGGTCTGAACCACAAATTTCGTTCAAAGTCGCCTGCCGTAGCAAACATGCTCCTCGAGTAGTACCTCCCTGTACAACTTCTTCAGACGGGTGAATCTCAGGCTGCTCGCCGTCCCGGGAAGAGTATGATGCCAGAAACTGCCACCCGTCCTTGTACTTCATTCCCCGTCTCACGCTTCTCTGACATGCCTGGCACGTCACCCCCGTGATGATTGAAAAGTGCGGCGCAGCCGGCGGCCTCGTGCAGCGCCACCATGGAGGCGCAGCTCGGCTTAATGAGCGAGCTGGGCCGCGTCCAATCGTGTTCGTACGAGATACGGTTGCGATGGAGGAAGTCGAGGTAGCCTGATGCTCGGTATTTTGCACTGCTTGTAGATTACCAAATCAATATATAGCATAACAAGTTTGTGGTCATACTTATTTCTTATTTCAAACCAGCGGAAGTTCAACCAATGTTGCTACTACTTGGAGTTCTAGTTCAAGCCGACGAGACACATAGACAGCAGCAGCAACCCACACCCTTCCTAACCCCAGTGGGTTTCTAGCTTGCAACGTCACCGTCTCTGGTCCGGGGGCGTGCAGCACGGCCGCCCGGTCCGGCTTCTTCGTCGAGGCCGTCGCGTCCCAACAGACTACCAATCTGGGTGCAACTGTGTGGCTCTCACTAACCTGTACCTGTACTCTTTGCTGTTTAACAAATCGACCTCTGGCTCGGTGTATGTTAGCAGCTCATGCAACGGCAGAAAACAGAGGAGATATGAATGATACTTGGGGGCTGTACGTTGTGGGACCCCCTTAAAAAGGGGGTTACAAAACCGTGATTATCGACAAAGTGTTAGCAAAACTATCAATAACAACATTTGAACGTATATTGCCAAACAACCACCCTTATTGCTGAAATTGAGTATAAATTAGAAAAGATTCGAAACGTTTACTTAATTGGGGGAAAAATAGAAAATAGAATTATTTTAAAACTAAATTATAAGTCGGCGATTAAATAAAGTATTTATACGTAAAAATAAGATAAAAAGTGAAAAAATATATATAAGGGAAATTCTCACATAATACCGACTTATACCCCAATATTAAAATAAGTTAATTTTTTTTATTTTTTTCCCAATTAAATAAACGGTCGAATCTTTTTTTAATTGATATTAAGTTTTAGTAATAAAAGTGGTTGTTTGGCAATGCGCGTTTAAATGTTATCATTGTCAATTTTGCTCACAATTTGTATGATAGATTGTCTGGCCCACGGTTTTGTCGATAATTACGGTTTTGTAATCCCCCTTTTTGAGCGGGCCCACAACGTACAGCCCTCAAGTACATGTAGGTGAGGTTACCAAAGCAGACGAATCGGCTGCAATCAGATGTGAGCGGTTTGCCACGTGGCCATGTAATTATTCCTCTTGGCGTATTGTATGTTGACCATTTATTTCTTTCTAAAAACCTCCATACTCAATTTAAGCATTTAGTCTAGTTTTTTATTAGCTGCTGTTGAAAATGCTAATCACGGGGAAATTTAAATAGGGCGAACCTGGACAACAGTTATGGGTAGTTTTTTGATTGTTTGATCTGAAACTCGCCTGTAAGACGAGTGGGAATATCAGTAACTCCGGGGCAGACGATTACTCCCTTAGCTTGTAAACTCGTTGTCTATCCTCACCCCACAACCTACCATATCAGAGGTGGTATCAGCCGGGTAAGAACCATTGCATTCTGTTCCAGGCTAGGTATAGTCATGTCTCGCTGTATCTTTCTCCTCCAAAACTCAACAGTGTCAGGAATGCCAATAACCTGCATGAAGGGGGCCAACGAACAAGAGTACAAAACAAACGAGTTGGCCGGGTTGTTGTACCTCAAATCCAGCATATCATCCAGTTGGGTAATCTTGACCCTGTAGCTCTCGGTGTCGTACGTCGACGCGATCCGAAACAGCGCCACGCAGAACCTCACCCACGCACACGCCGTGGTCGGGTCCGCCATGCCTTCAAACTGCCGCATCTCCACCGTGTACAGCCCGGCCTCGGGATCCTCCGCCGTCGGCTTGCCGCCCTTGCGCTTGACCGCGACGCCGCAGTACCTCAGCCTGAGCTCGCTGTGCTCGACGCTCGCCCACAGCGCCTCCAGGCCCTCGTGGCGCTTCTCCGACTGCCGCAGCGGCCAGGGCAGGCAGGCGTACATCTCCTTGAGGTGCTCATCCCGGCGCGCGGCCATGGCTGCCAGGTCCTCCTCCGTCTCTCCAGGATACACGCCGAAACCGGGTTTTCTTCCCATTCGGTCTTCTTCGAGGCGCACCAAGGCCGACACCAAGCTCTGCGAGTACTTGCTCTTGATCCTCCACGGCGCCGTGAGCTTGTAGATCATGCCCTCGCACATCATCACCAGCGTGATCATCTTCTTGGCGGTGAGCAGGTCGACGCCGCCGTCGAGGCTGGACAGGTGCACGTGGAACCCGGCGGTGCGCGGCACGACGAAGCGCAGGCTGCGCCGCATGGTGTGGAGAGCGGTCGAGATGGCAGCGGCGCCTGTCGATGCGCGCAGCACCGGGCTGGCGAGCTCCATGCCCGGAGTAAAGCCCCGCACGACCCAGTTGTAGCGTTCCTTGAAGATGGCGTCGGTAAAGGCCTTGTCGTGCTCGACGCTGCCGTCCGTGCTGAGCCGCCAGAACTGGTGCTCCACGGTTGAGAGGTCGGATGGTATCGGGACTCCCTGTTTAGTAGCCTGGTCAACAAAATACTTCTCCGTCTCGTCGAACGGGTCTGTCAAATGCGCGAACTTGGCCGCAGTGACATCGTCGACCAGCGCCGGCAGCCCTGCGGCTCGGAACTGGCGTTGCAGATGCTTGTTGGCCAGCAGGACCACCTTTTTCCGCTCCATGCTGTACTCATCATTGCGTCCGTCGACGTCCTCATTGACTACGTACCTTGTGTCGTTTGGCTCAGGGTCGTCGGTTCCACTGGGTATGAAGGGGATCAGGTACTCGAATTCCACTCCAATGAAGCAGTCGAAGCCCTCGACGGCGCATGCGTCTGTGGCTGGCCTCGGGGCATCTGCCTGATGTAGATAGGACATTGTTGTGCGGCTGCGACGGGACTCTTTGTTCTTTGTTTGGGTGTTTTGTGGGACTGCTCAGTAGTCCACCTGACCTCGTTAGGCCGAATGTGTATGTCCAGCCAGACTGAGATGACTCGGGTCGCAGGTTGAACCATAGATAACTATTCAGGTTTTCTAGGTAAAAAAACGCCAGAAGTTCCCGGCGTTTAGCAGGTGAAGTCCAGGTCACTTTATATTAGACAATTGTACTTTGTGAAGTCCATCTTTGAAAGACAATAAACAAAGAAATTGTCTTTCCAAGAGCAGATCCTTTGTTCCATTGCGTGTCTTTGTTGGTAATTAGGCCACTGTAAAGTAGATCCAAGGAATTCCGACGCTGGTGGAGCAACGTTTGCTTTTTTGGTCGTTCCATTTCTGGGAAATCGTTCTTCCAATCAAACCTTGCTAGCAACGTAAGAAGCCGCTCACATACAAGCTCAATAAACCCTTGTTTTTCTTATTTTAACTAACATAGTCTGCTGAAAATAAATCAAGCAAAATTAATTATTTTACCTAAAATAGTTCCAGGAACATTTATTATATGGAAGCTTTTACAATGCCATCGGCAGCGGTTTGGTTCTGTTGCTCTTTGAAGTACAGAATGTCAATGAAAACTTCAACTGGTCGATCTTGAGTGCAGTGCTGACTAGGTATTGAAGCAGCAGGAAAACAATACAATCTAAGAAAATCTGTTCAATTAATTGCCGTGGAAAATCTGCCTTTGTCGGCATTACGCAAATATTCGAGGATATGGCGAAAGCCTGTCAGATCAACCGGCTCGGCCTTACTCACGTAAATACACAACCAGCGTTCAATGTGCGATGCCACAGCTTTTAGTTACGAACAAAATGCTGGTGACAAGTTAGGAGACGACGTCGAGAGCGGTAACGAAGTAAGTTTGCACACTCTCTTAAATAGCTGAAAAAAATTGGTATGGCGGTCAGATCCATCTGGAGATGGCTATGGTGTGCCACTAGCGTATCCCCGACGCATATATCTCTGCCGTGATGCGGGCCCCGACAACCAGCATTGCATTCAAAGAGGTCGCTGGAAGCTTGATGTTGGCGGCTATTGCTTCATAAGATAAGTGTGAATTTGATGATAATACTTGTTCGATGGTAAGATACCTACAAACACCTACTTTTATGACTATGTTTATACGTATTCCAAGCCAAGTGCTCCCCAACATGGCCAAAGGAACCGGCATTTCAGAACCTCTCTCGCAGCCAGGGATGGTAGTAAAGTTTTCCACTGGAAAGTCGATCTTCGGGAAGCCAAAACATCGTGCACTCAACGAAACTGAGAAACATGTCTCTCTCGCTCCCACCGACTGCCCGCGCCAAAGACTCAAGCTTGCGGTCCGTGGGCAAGGGGACAGGACCGGCCCATTCACCTACAAGAAATGTTAGTCGAACTATCCCCGGAACAGGCCTACTGAGACGCGGTAGTACTCACCATCTTATTTCCAGTATTTCTTGGTCTCTTCGCTTCTTTGGAGAAACTCGGGCGGTGGCGGGCCTAGCAGGGCCGTCATGGCCGCAAGGTGATGGGCGTCGTTCATTTCCTCGGAATCCGCGTCATAGACGTCAAAGAGGCTTTCCCGCTCGATGAGGTCCCATGCCTAACAGAAAGCGTGTATAAGTGTTTGCAGACTTGGAAAGAGGAGCTGTAGTGATTGTTACATACCAAAAGCCCAACACTCCAAATATCAATGGGGCTTGACCATTTCATCTTCAGGATGACCTCTGGAGCCCGATACGGCAAAGGCATCGCTCTCCCGGTATGCTCCTGCTCACTGCCAATGCGGGCTTGTCCCAGATCGCAGATTGTGAGCGGGCCGATACCACCCTGCATATACCGGGAGACGTAAATGGCGGTGTCTTCGTCGATAATCTTCCTCGCGGATGGCTTGGACACCTCGTCTTCCTCCACTCTTGCAAGGATGGAGTCCTTGATGATGGCAATGAGAAGGTTATCGGAATGAAGATCTGCCTTATTCATTATCTGAGGACTAAAAGGGAGCCTGTTGGCAGATGGTAAACCAGCCAGTGTGGACCACATCCGCCTCGTGCAGAAAGTTCAGCCCTGTCAGCGTCTGGTCCATCGCGTTTGCCACGAGACCCGACTCGAAGACGTGATTCGGCTGCATTTCTTGAAGTGTTCGCAGGCTCATTCCCAGGGGATCCATGACAAACACATCATGTTTGATTTCACCACCACGGCCGTCAATAGTAAACGAGTCTCGTAGCTGGCGAGCATGCTCCCTGCCCGAGTGCGGACGGGTGATACCGGCCAAGTGCTGCTAGACTGCGAGCTCCTGGCTGTGTTGAATATTGTGAATGTGCACTTTGAGCACCCAGTACCTCCGTTCTCTTGACGAGGGGTTAGATAAGTGGTTGAGATGGACAGGAAGTAGGAGCGGAGAATAGCTGGCTTACTGGAGGTCATGAGCCAGCCAGACGGTCGAGGTGGTGCCGTAGCCGAGTTTAGCAACCACCTAGTAGTGGTCTTCAAACACCATTCCAATGCGAACAGGGTAGTAGCTGTCATGGCTGTAAAAGGGCAAGCGCTCTTCCTCAACCTTTTGCGACGGGTCGATGACCTCGAACCCGACAGCCGGGAATTCACGCGGCGCAAGACGCTCGGTCGCACTCGGCGAGCTCTGGGAAGCCATGAAGAATCGAGTGAGCCGGGGTGTAGAGGAGTAGAGGGGATGTCGCCGTGGGAGCGTTCCGCGAAGGAGTCGCCTGGCTGCAAACATGTTGGTCGGCGAGAGCATCTTGTTTGTTGTTTTAACGGTTGGGAATGTCGCCTGCGGGCAGGCACACCCAGCGGCCACTCCACACCACCAGCGCCAAGCAGCACAGACCACGGCTAGTCCATCCAGGGCCCTGTCACAGTGTCAGGGAGACCGGGGTGTGATAGGTCCCAGCGAATGTGAATATCCAAAACTGAGTGAGGTACCTATGGCCTCATCTAGAGGTCGCTCCGCTATCTACACATCAGTGTATAGGCTGCTATTTGGAATGGCCATTGAGCAAGAAGGCCTCGTAAGTCACAAAACCATAGATATAATCGGCATTTTTTCCTTGGTAAAATTTTCAAGTGATATCATTTTACGACACTCTGAGGGTGGAACATGGGATCAATAGATAGAGGTCTCATTATCGAAGCTTTTGCTTTGTGGTGACACGGTTGCCCTAACTCGTTCGCAACATACCTGATCGACTCGTCGAATCAGATCCACGGGCAACGATTGTGCTGCCGTCAGATCCCGTATGATCGAAGTTTGGTAAGCCCGACAAAAACACTCAGGTAGTAGACTCCAGCAGAATAGACAGATTAAATCCCATGGGGCTTTTCAAACCGAAAATCCTCAGCTTGGTCGCTACAGAGCCTCAGCTTGAGAAAGAAAACCTTGCAAAACCATGCACATGCGTAATAGAGTTTGAGTAGTACACTGAGTTTTAATTGTAGCTTGAATTGAGCATTCTCAGAAATATTTGTATATGGTTATCAGATTTATATTCAGCTCCGTAATGACAAGTGCTTAACTTGTTAGCTAAACGCATTGGCTCACAACTACTTTTAGTTCGGCATGGCTTGGAATATGGAGAGGTTAAAAACGTAATTGGCCCATTTCACAACCCAGTAGTTTTAGTTGGGCGGTGTCCATACCGAGCTCTTTGGTGCTCGGCACGCCACATCGTCTGTAACAGTAATGCCGCCCGTAGCTACCGGCGACGCAAGCTCATCAGTGCCGAACCCACCATCCGTTGATTGCCCAGTGTTCTGGTTTCGCGGCAAATACACCCCGGATGTGCTGGTGGGACGTCTGAAGCGGAGAGTCAAAGGCTTTGGAAAACCTGGACCAGTGCATATTGGCTTCAGAGCCTACCCAAAGGCTAAGCGTCAGTGGTTGATGAGTTCTGAGTAGATTAAGAAATGGGTGTTGCCGGCCTGGGAGTGGCAAGTTGGAGGAGCGGGAAAGGGTGCAGCAGAGGTATACAAGGCTGAGTGGGATTATAGTTTACAACCTGAATGGGTTATTTAAGCTTATTTTTTTTTTACCCCATTTTGCTCCTTGCAGGTAGTCCAAACACTGCAAAGTGCAGCTGATACCCTAGCCTCTTGGTCTTTGGTTTGTTGACCCTTTGCCGTCTTTCACTGGCACAGCGTAGCCTAGACAGCACCCCACGCATGGGCATAGCTGATCCGGCCACCTCCTCACCACCTAAGAGAATTGCGCATTTGATCTCAGATAATATGGTCCTGATACCGCCAAGAAACAGGTCCAAGGGGCCAGTCAACTCGTCTTGCCCAAGGCCAGGGTGGACAAAGTCAAATCGTGGTGCAAGCCGACCCGGCCATGTGGGACGGCAAAGCGTGCTTACGCAGCCAAGAGAAGGGCGATGGATGAGGAGTTAGTGAGATCCGGAGCCTCGCCCGCCTTGGCAATCGGCCGTATCGTGCACTGCCATTCCATTTGCGATTAGCTCGCCGCCAACCGAGGCGCAGTTTTGCACCCATAACCATTTGATAGGCTTGAAACCGGGCTTACGGTAGGGCTGCATGCTCACATAAGCATTGAGTAGGCAGCAATGCATTTGGCCACACTCGAGCGCTGCTGGGATTCGCATGCATATAAGTCGACTGGTAAACAACTAAGAAGGCCTGTTCGAAGCGCTTGTTTATGGGCAGCGACCGGCATTTTCTGGGACCGCCGTGGCGTTCACGGATACAGACAGGGTTTTGGTTATGTTTTGGTTATTCTAATCGATGCTTTTGAATTTATATTTATGTATGTTTCTACTATCGCGTACCTCGAGCGGGTTAATGGCAACAAAACTGGGAGTTAGAGACACACAGGCTGGCATCCAGGAGGTAGCAATCTAGCACGCTCATATGTCCATGATGCGGGCCCTCGGGTGTCGAAAGACGTCGGGGTAGAAGCGTGAGGGCGGCATCTTGCGGTGCAAAGACACGGAGACATCAACGACACGGCGAAGCGGCAGGCTTTGGTTATAATGGTGACCAGTTCCACCCTGAGAGCTGGCTGCCTGAGGGCTAGCGGCAGGCCGAGTTTGACGCAAATCGGAGAAAGGGTTTCCAGCCCTTTTTATATGAACCTAGGGCCTGAATTGCCGTCAAATAGGTTTTGTTTGGTTTTTGTTCTTGGCCAAATGTCGAATCTAAAGCCGACCAGCGCATTTACTGTTTTGCGTGCCCCGAGATGCGCTACATCCTTACCAGATTTCTTTGGGATTTTGACTTGTAATTATGTGGTAGGCTCGGATTTGGAGGGAGATTCAAAAGGTGTACCTGGTTTGGGATAAGCCGGCGCTGTGGGTGCGGTTGAAGAGCTTGGATGGGGTAAAGGCTCAGTAGTAGGCGGTTTTTGCTTATCAGGTTTGAAAAGAGTTGTACTTAGCAGGTAGCTGGCTTCGAAAGCTGCATTGGTGTAAGAGAAACACATGCCCAGGATGGTAAGGGTGTCTGGCTATTAATCTAATAACTACATTCGTCAGACGCAAGTCTTGGGGAAAATTTGTACACCAAAACCAAGCAGTAGACACCCACATCTGAGACCTTATAAAACTGCCTCAACGGCATAACATATCCCGGGCGGCTTAGTTACAAACATTGGGTCGCGCAGGTTCAAAAAAATAACGGAGGCTGCGAGGGTTCGGGAGTGGATCAAAAGGGAGGTGGATTGGTATCTAACCAAGAGTGGCCGTTAATCTGTTGCGGTGCTGCAGTGTTACCTGGTTATCGTTCAAGCCTTTGGTCGTTGACCCATTCTTTTTCAATCGTGTCTATTTTTATATATCAAAATCTTTAGGGAGAGCGGAGAGAAAAAAGAACATTTCATACATTGTGAGATGTATCGGATGTCCTGCGCCACCAATGACGAACCAAGGTAGATCCTGGATAACCCAAGTTAACTCACTCTGATTGACTGTCGAGTGGGTGGAGGATTTTTTGTGTCGAATGGATAGATAATCGTGGGTGCCATTTAGTCAATCCCTAGAATAGTTCTTATACAAATGTGTTCCCGCGAACCTCACTGGCCACCCTGTAAGCTGCGATCGACAGATTACCACGTCGCTTGAGGTCGCCCTTATTTCCATCCTCAAATCCCTCTCTCTGCGTCCTACATTTACATTCCTGCAGATTTTGTTGTTACCGTGTGATAATGGATACATACGGGGTATGCCCTCACCTGAAACTGGAGGTATTTGAGGCTTGTCGCCCGTAGCGTCTATGTTCATGTAAGACAAAACTCAGGTGGAGTGGATTGAATCAAGTGCTCTAAAAAGGCCCTTGGCCTGGCTACCTCGGCATGCATACTATGAAAAGTCAACATAGTACACACCTTCATTCCTACGGCTGTATGGCATGGGACCTGTCAAAATATGGAAAGGAAGACACAATGGTGAGTGAGCAGGTTAAGAGCTGACTTTAAAATTTCCCATATCTATATTTTGTTGCTGGCGTTGCTCTTATATCGTCCTTTTACGGGGATATTCGGATCTCGCTTCATGACACTGACTGTCGGCTCGGTTTCCTTTGCTGCCACTGAGCTCGACACATCGCTCTGAACTGCCCAGCCAACCAGCCATGTTCGAGTCGTTGCTGTTGTGCGAGTTTGTAAGCCGCCATTGCGGTGTGAAAAGTGGGCGCGCGTAAGCGAGTCAAAGGCAAAATGCGCTCATTCGGTTGTAGTTCGGGGGCTCTTGTACATCTCCATTTTGTTTTAGCAGGTGGTATTGTATCTCGACCCATCGCTGCCGCTTTACGCCAGGGTCGTGGCTCGGACCGTATCCTGACATCTGTGTGGAGATATGTAGCAGCGGCTTGGTTTGATCGATCAACGGGAAGTGGGGATCCAGAGAGTGGAGTCTTTTTTCTTTGTGCCATGGTCCTGTTCCTCTCTGGGTTGGGGACCCCGTCATACTGAGCAGCTCTGTTAACAATATATACAAACAGGAAATAATTGTCTTTTCTCATTGAAGCTTACTATTGTAGAGTGGCCCGGGACTTCAGACGAAATTTCGGGAGGGGACTGTTGAACCAAAAACACTGTCAGAAACGGAAGCTCCCGTCAATGACTAATACCAGTGACCAGTGACTTGAGTAGATACAATCTGCAACCCCCCCAAATCTATTGGTATCATCCATTGTATGGCCAAGGGAATACTTCTAGTAGTAGTAGTAGTAGTAGTATTAGTTAACGCCGGGCTCGGCCCGGCTTGTTAGCCGGCCGTTAGCAACCTCCCGAGGGGTATCTCGGCGCGCGTTCTATCTTCTTTATTTACACAGGGGGAAAACAAGGAGGGCAGAGGCGGATCGTGCCTGACCGGGTTCGGGCCCGGTCCTGCTTAGGGGGTTAGTTCACTGACGCGACCCCGTGCCTAAGGTGCACGGAGGGTTCGTCTGACGGCTTGTGCCGTGAAGTGTGGGTGAAAAGGCAGTAAGTCTATTCCTCGTCAGAGTTCGAGTCGTTTACGATCGGTGTCCCTAGGCGTAAAGTGCGTTCGTGGCGCGCGGGGCGCTGGCGGGCCGCTCTGGGGCGGGCGCTGAAGTAGTTGGTGGCTATCGAAAACGCCTCAAAGCTTTTCGGTTGCCCGAGGCTTGTCTGGAAGAATTTGCGGCGTTGGGCGCGGTCTGGCGGCCCGATCGGCCGCTCGTTGTCAAGCCACGGCCAGTTTCTCCACACCGCCCGCGAAAAGCGGCAGTGCACCGGGTGTTCAGGGGAGGTCCGCTTCCAGCACCAGGCACACGAGGTGTTTGCATCCTGGTGGTTGAAACGGTCATGGTAGGCTTTGAAATCGCCGTGGCCGGTCCTCATGGCCAAATAATGGCCCAGTAGGGGTCTTGGCAAACGCAGTTCCTCGGGCTCCTTTCTCGGTGTGTATTTGAATTTCCATTCCCTATATGCGGGGGACCGTTCACAGAGTTCTTTACGCCACCAGTCCTTCTCTATATTCGAAAGAATGGCTCTGAGGACCGTGCCGGCACCGCTATACGTGGTTTGCTGAGCCCTCGGGTCTGGGTCCGGCGGTCCGGCGGAGCCGGCCTTGGCCAGCTCGTCAGCCCGGTCGTTTCCCGGGATTCCCTGGTGCCCAGGGCACCAACGGACCCGAACCTCGGTACCTTGTTTTCGGAGTAGATCGACAAGGTTATGGAACTCCAGAAAGGCCCATTGGGACGAACGCGGCGCGTCGCCTCTAAGACCCCAAATAACCGAGGTGCTGTCCACACAAATCCAGATCCGGGCGCCTGGCTGGGCCTTGGCTGCCGCCTGTAGCCCTTTTAGGGCGCCAATCGCCTCGGCGTCGAAAACGTGGCTTTCCGGCGTAATAGATGCGGAGCCTGCGGCAAATTCCAGGCCCGCCCTAAAAGCGGCCCATCCGTACCCTATTTGGACGCAGTTGTTTTCGTGTTTTTCCGAACCATCCGTATATACCACGATATCGTCAGGTGATACCATGTCCAGCCATTCGATAAAGCGGCGGGCCGCTTCCTCTTTCGGGACTCCTCCGGTGGGGTCAGTGCGAGAATCCGGGGCATTGCGAGGTGCGCGCAACTCTAGTCTCCGGATCCGCGGGAGAAGTTGTGCAGCCGTTTGCAGGGTTGTGGCCGAATGGCCCGAGTTGCGGGCACGAGGTGTTTCACGCAGGCGGCTGACAAGGGGGTGCCCCTTGTCCGCGAGCCTTAGTCGGGCGCCGTATTTCAGGCGGGTGTAGGCCAGCGCGACGCGGGCCGAGGGTAATCCTGCGTCCCTGAGAACAGTGGACGAGGGGGTGGTTTTATACGCCGGGAGGATTGCCCGTGCCGCTAAAACCAGCGGTTTGTTCAGTGCTTTGAGGAGTCCTCTTTGTTTGTGCGCTGGGTTGTACCATGCCTCGGCTGCGTAGGTGGCCGAGGAACCCACGCATGCCACCGCTGCCTTGCGAAGTGCAGCCGCAGGCGGTCCGTATCTTACTGCCCCAAAGCCTTTGAGGTGAGCAGCGACCGCCATTGCTTTGGCAGCCCTTTCGGCCACGTGGCGGCGCCCGTCTAGCCGTCGGCTGAACCAAAAACCAAGCCAACGCATGCCCGGGTAGCGCTCGGCCCCGGAGGCGCTTTGTCCGCGTCGACCGCCCGGTAGTTGGACCGGGGTAACCGTTCTACCATTAATCCGGATTTCCGGGTTGCGACCGTGCCTTTTCTTAGTGATATGGATCACCTCTGTCTTTTCCGCTGCAAAATGGATCTTCTCTTCCGCCGCAATTTCGTGCATATCCCGGAGTTTATCTTCCAGCCAACGTACGTTTTCCTCCAACGAGGGTGACGATTTCCATGTAAGCACGTCGTCTGCGTATGCCAACCGCCACTTCGTACCGTTTTTGACGAGATACGCCAAATATAGCATATATAGGATCGGGGAAAGGGGAGACCCTTGCGGGGTGCCGCACCCAAGCCGCCTAAAGCCCGTGGTCGTACCCTCCAGCCGGACTCGGGCCTGGCGGCCGCTTAAAAAGTTAATCACGAACCTGAGGAGCATTTTACTAAACCCGAGGCTCCGCATTTTCCGTATCAATCGCCCATGGAGGAGGGCGTCGAAGGCGCCTTGGACGTCGCATGCGACAAGGGTGACTTCCTCCCCGCGAGCTAGAGCCTGCTCGATATCGTGGGCGAGGGCACAAACCAGATCCGTCGCCGATCGTTTGGGTAGGGCACCGCCGTGGGTGCAGCTAAGGAGCCCGTTGTCGTGTATGGCCCAAGCTATCCGGCGTGCAACGAGCCTCTCGAGGCCTTTTCCGATGCAGGAGAGGAGGGCTATAGGCCGCCAGGATCGAACGCTGCTCCGGTCTTTCTTCCCCGTTTTCGGTAGCATCGCGACTTCGGCCTTCTTCCAAGGCGCTGGGAAATGTCCGAGTTCCAGGCAACGTTGGTAGAGCCTGCGCACCGGCTCGGCCAACGAAGCCCATCCGGCTTTTAGTAGCCGGACGGTCATTCCGTCGATGCCCGGGGACGTGCTCGTAACCCCAATGCAGGAGCGCTCCGCCTCTTCCGCACTAACCTGGGTGTCCCAAGGGATTTTAGCCTCGTCCGGCGACCAGGCCTCCAAGGGGTCTCCCTGCAGGTCATCCTCCGCCGAAAATCGGCCAAGCACCTCCCGTTGCAGCGCTTCCGCTTTTGCTAAGGGCTCGCTCACTTGCTCGCCGTTAATAACCAGCGGCGGGGACCGGAGGCGTGGTCCGGCTCCCAGCCAGCCCACCATGTTCCACAAATCCTTATCGTCGCGCAGTTGGTCGATCCGGTGCCTCCAGTACTCCCGCTTCGCGGCCCGCACCCCTTTCGTATAGGCTTTTTCCTCGGCAGAGGCGTCTGCCCTATTTACAGCGCTCCGTTTAACCCGCTGGAATTCGGACCAGAGCCGCTGGCAGTTTTCGGTCCACCAGGGAGCCGAACTGCCCCTTTTTCCCGCCGGCGTACCCACGACCCACGTCACTTGCTCCCATAAAATTGTAAATTCAGCTACCCACGCGTCCAATGCGTAGCCATCGGCCGCGGATCCCGGGTCCGGCATGTCTTGCATGCCAAAAGCAAGTAGCTCCGCGAACTTTGGTAGCCGGTCGTCCCTAACCGAAACGTTGACCGCCTCCGGGCGGGGGGCGCCGCGCGTCCGCAGCGTGGTATAGAGGGATTCGTGGTCGGAGCCTGTGTAAAAACTGCTGTCAACCACAGTTATTGTGCTGGGGAGGTTGGAAAAGACCATATCCAGTAAACCCCCGTCGCGGTGGGTGGGCACGCCGATATTTCCTGTGAAACTCATCCCCTGGGCTTGCGCCCATGCCGTCAGTTGATCCCCTCCGCGTGCGTTTGCGCGGCCCGGCTGGTATGCAGCAGCCGCTACGTTAAAATCGCCGCCTAGCACCGTGGGTCCATTTGGCACGGTATTGCATACCATTTCCAGCGCGGCCTCAGTGCCCGGAGCCCTATATACGTTAACAAACAATATTCCGTTAATTTCGAGCCAGAGTATGTCCCGCGTATTTTGGCCCTGCGGTAACCGTCGTTGTGCGGCCCCTAGGGCTGCCCCCTTTTTGACGTAGGTGAGCACCCGGGGCCGGAGCCCAGTCATGGCTTCGTAAGTGTTGGCGTGCCATTCGTCCACTGGCGCAAAAACATCATAGCCCGGGTGCGTTTGTGTAGTCGTATTTAGCCCGCACCATGGCTCTTGAACGTTAACCAGGTCCACTTTTCTCTGGTGGCACAACTCCAATAGGCTCAGATGCACACCCATCCTTTTACCTACGTTGGCCCAAACTACGTCGAGGCATTCCCGCTGCATATTGCCGAGCGAGTTTTTCGTCATATTAATCGACGGGTTGCTTCCAAGTCTATCACATCAGCGGGGCAAGGTTCGGCAGCCGCTGCGTCCTCCTCCATTTCGGCTGCCCAAACGATTTCGTCGTGCACGCGTTCCTGTTCAACCTGCAGGAAGTTGCGGATGTCCGCCCCTGCCGCCTCGCATGGCCGCGCTCTTTTGTTTGAAATGCTCGATCGGGAGCTCGAGGTTTGCGAATGCTGCGATGAGGTGCTTAGGACCGGGATTGCAGGTGCTGGCTCTCGGCGGGCCGCCTCAGCCCGGTCGTTGATAATCGCGGCACGGTTGGCACGTCCGATTTTGCGGATCCCCTTTAGTTTACGCTGTGAAGGTCGTTCAAGCTTCCCATTTACCATTAAAGGTCGGGCAGGGCAGTTTTCATGTCCGGATGGGAAATGGCCGTGGCAATTGACGCATTTGGGGGCTGCCCTGCACGGCTCTTCCTCTGTCGCATGTTTTGCTTCACCACATATGCCGCAACGCGCTTGCCGTACGCAGCGACGTATTTCGCAATATCCCTGGCAACCGTCGTGGTGGTGTGTAATTTTGCGTGATTTTTCAACCTTCCGCGCACGTTTCGACACTCCAAAAAGCTGAAAGGGCTTTACGGGTTGAAGGAAGGACACTATCCACGTGCCCTCAGCCGTATGTGGGTCGTAGCCATGTTTGGAAATATGCCAGTTGACTGGCTGCTGGCCTGCTGCCACGGTAATCTCCTCCTGGATTACCTCATGTACGTCCTTTCTTCCGTCCAGGCAATTGAGCGTCCGGGGCACTCCAGAGACGGCGTATGTGTGCCAGGTTGTCGGGACAGTGACTTCCCGCGCGTCCAATGCGTCCATAATGGCCTTGACCGCGCTGGGGTTGAGGAGTTTTTGCCGTGTTTCCTCAGAGGCCACCGTAACACCCCAGCCCGTGGGGGTACGCTTGGCGTTTGGGATTTCACTGTGTGGCACCGAGACCAATTCGGCCAGTTTGGTCGTTACCGCGTATGGCTCCCTCGTCACCATCCGCAATTTGTCATTTACGCGGATCAGGATGCGGTTGGACGGCTGTTCTGTCAAACGTTTCGGGGCTTGGGAGCGGTCCCGGCCCGATTGGGAGGGAGTTGCGGAGCTGTCAGGTGCATTGCCGGGCGTCGTACGTATCGGGTACGAGCGCGTGGCCGGGGTTAAAATTTGCGTTGGGGCCGCCGCTGGTGGCGTGGCGGCTCGCTCGGCCCATGTGACCGATTTGTTAGTGGGCGTGCCTCTGCCTTTAGAGGCCGACGACGCCGTGCCCGTCCTCGTGATTAAAATGCTGCGCCTTTCGCTGGAACTGGTCGGCGAACGCGACGGGGAGCGCGAACGCTCTTTTTCAGGGAGGGTGCGACTGAGGAACCAGCCGCTGATCACGTCGTCAAGTTCAAGAACAATTCTCCTAAGCGCGGCGTCCTCCGGGGCCTGTAAACTTTCGAGCTTGGCTGCAAAGACCTCTTCGAGCCAGCTGCCGACTGTTTCCACGTTTTCCAACTCCTGCTGCAGTGTTTTGATGGCCAGGGCCGGGAGGCTGGAGTACCTTCCGCGGCCAGCCGGCTGAGGCGCGTTAGCGGTGCGCGTGTCGAGAGATACGTGTCCCGACTCGGCCTGGCCCTGCGGCAAAGCCTGCGGCGTGCTCTGCGGGCGCGCGCGGCGGTTTGAGACCTCTGGTGAGGCCATGACGACCGGCGCCCGGAGGGCGAAAATTCTTCAGCTGTTAAGCTTATTGGTGTGTTTGGGTGTGAATCGCTAACAAAGGTGGGTCTGACCCATGAATGGTGGAGGATGCTTGAAGGGAATACTTCTTCCATACCATTGTGATTACCCAGGGTCCAACACCCTCCAACCAATGCTTGCTTATGTATTTTGCGTTTTTAAGGGTAATTTGCTAAATCGCAACAAGGCCAAGGCAATTACAAGTTTTTCGTTCTTTTCCAGGATTTAAACTTAAGCGCAATATCGAATCCAAAAGGGCCCTGGTTCATAATTATTGCATTAAAACCACGATAAAAAACGAAAGCCTCCGTCAATGACTAATGCCAGTGGTTTGGGTAAATATAGCCTGCAACAGGGACCCCTAAACCAAAGTCCTGGTCAGACTGGGATAAGGCCGGTAGTAAATGCCATGTCGTCATTTGTGGATAGTCTTTTTCTCTGTAACTAAAAGCACCGGCATTTTCATCAATTGGCCAGGCTTGTCACCTAATGCATAAATCCAAGGGATAGCTAGTTGCGCACCGGCGGGGCGGATTCATCGATCGCAAATGTGCTTCTTTTTTTATACCATAAACCCACAAGGCCTGACTCGATGGCAAATAGGAAGTAGCCGTAACCTGCCATCCGCTCTTGTCGTGGCAGGCTTCCTTCAATTCTCGTTCTCCGAAAGCCCGAAGTCTTCTTGCCCTTTGTTGGTTGCCAAATCATAGAAGGGAAATCAGAAAAAAAGCATGGCCTTGAAATCACCCGCAAATTCAACCTACTGATTGACTGGGAACTCGCATAGTTTGTGTACAGCGATTACTGCAAAATAGTTGTCATGACAGGTCCCTGTTGTCATTATCTCGTGAGATGCCAACACCGCGCAAAGTGGTTATGCTTCCTGCAAGTTCAGATGAAAATCGATACCACTAGTGGGGCGCCCTCCGTGGAAGTCTAGTCAGTCAGTAAAATTAACAGATGGATACCTGCGATCATCCACGCGAACGAACCAACCAGATGTGCAAAGCCCCGCAAGCTTGTAGCTCAGGAGCAACGCAACTTCTGATACACGGAGTCTGTTAGAACGTTGATCCTCGCCTAAAGAAGCAGGAAACTTAGGGTTCGGCTGGCGCCCCATAAGCTCCTGGGTTAACTTTCCGAAACTCAATGCTAGGATGTTCAGGCTTGCCGGGGTGTCCTTTGTTTTGTACGAGGCAGAGCGCCAGGGAAGCATCTCTATAAGACATTGGCATTGTCCCGGTTAACAATGTCTTTTGATATTCTGTTCTCCTCACCGACTCTTTCATCCATTCATTGCTCTAGTGGTTGCGATTTGTCTCTTCTTTTTTCCTTCTTTTTTCCCTTTTGTTCTTTCCTTTCTTCTTTTCTATTTTTCCTTTTTTCCTTTTACTTGTCGCTCTTTCGCGAGCTTCCCTTCCCTATATATTTTTTTGTTATTTTTTTCTTCTTTTTCTCTATTTTTTCTTTCGGATTCCTACATCACAAGGTTACCATGCATCTCTCTATCGCAACCCTGCTTCTCGCCAACATAGCGGCCGCAGCCGTTCTGCCGGTGGCCCACGGCCCTGAACCGGCGCCAATCATTCTCCGGGCAGTGACCAGGAGGCGAATCCAGCCGGCCGAGCCCGCCGTCGAGGCAGGAGAGCAGTTCATCCCGCGAGCAGTCGAAGTCCGTGCCAAGGCGCCTGCAGCTGTGAAGCCTAAGCCCGCTCCTGCTCCCGTGAAGCCTGTACCTGTGAAACCCGCTCCTGCTCCCACGAAGGCTGCCCCGGCTCCAGCGCCTTCTGGCCCCGCTACTTCTCCCGCTTCAAAACCCGCCAGCACCCCCGCGCAAACGAAGCCTGCCAGCACCGCAGCCCCATCGGCCGCCCCCAAGCCCCCCACCGGAGCCCTCGCCCCCAGCTTCAATGTCAAGCTGCACTACAGCGGCGGTGGCAGCAAGGCCCAGGTGGGCGCCAGGGCTGCCGGCGACAAAGAGATCCGGGAAGTTGGCGAGAGTAGCACCACAGCCGGCGCCACTGATGTCACGGTGGACGGCAAGATGAAGTTCCCCTCGATCGTGCTCGAGAACATTAACACCATCAAGGGCGTCACCTGCTCCAAGGGCCTGGTCGTCGTCTCCTTCAACAACCAAGACGCCTTCTTGACCTCCAAGCTGTGGCCCAACAACAATTTTGTCCTCATCACCACCAGCGCCGGCGGCTGCGCGGCCGACGGCCAGCGCGGCTTGTACCTGGTCAAGAAGATTCAGTACGACGACCAGAAGATGACCCTGAGTGCGACGGCCGACACTACCACCTTCGACAAGATTATGGACAATGCCCATTTGCAATGGGAGAAGAAAGCCACCGACCCGAAAAAGAACGGCCTCAACTTCCCCATCAACTTGGACCTGTCGGGCGCAAAGATCGGCGAGTCTCAAACCCTTAGTCTCATGGCCGACGTGGCCAAGTACTCGGGAAACGTTGGTTTCAGCGGCGAGCTCGACTTCAACTTCCTCGCTGGCAAGCTGAACAAAATGTCGGCTGATTTGAACTACAATTCGCTCCTCGCCCTGAACCTGACCGCGTCGCTCACAGCCAAGGATGCACCGATCACCTTGCACAAGTTCAAGCCCGTGGAGGCCAAGGTGGCTCCCTTCTCCATCCCGGGCATCCTCGACGTCGGCCCGATCCTGAACTTCGAACTTGGTGTTGAGTTCGGTGCTCGGGGCGTGATCAAGATGGCCACTGGCCTGCGCAGCGAGATCAAGGACAGCAACGTCCACATCGACTTCCTGGACAGCAAGAAGTCCACCGCCACCGGCTGGAAGCCCATCAACAGCATCTCGGCCGCCAAGTTCAGCGCCGACGTGAGCCTGCAGATCAGCCCTTATGCCGCGCTCAACGTCGCCATGGGCGTCAGGGCCTTTGGCAAGCTCGTGGACATGTCGGCGTCCGTCGAGGCCAAGCCCATGCTTGTCAACAGCTTCAACGCGCACGACGAGGCCAAGGCCAGCTTCAGCTCCTCCACAGGCATCACCTTCTCCTCGCCCAAGGACAAGAAGTGCCCTGGTGGCGGCTGGTTTGCCAGCACCATGCAGTTTAGTCTCCTCGCAAAACTCGGCACTTTGAGCTATAATTTGTTTAGCGCCACGTCACCAGTGGCCGAGAGCCAGTGCTTCACATTCCCCAAGATATAACGCGAATAATTCAGGTTAGGTGGTGTTTTGGACTTCTTTTATTTTTGGGTTAGTAGTGAACAGGCTGAGAGGTCTTGTTGAACAGATGATATACACAACTATGTTCACTGGATAGACAAAAAGATTGAGGCCCGAAAGAGCATGATCTGATGAATGAGAAAGGCAATTGTATATGCATCTTGTCTTGAGCTATGTTGGACCATGCAGTCTTCCATGCTCCCAGTGCCACCTCGCTTAACAGCTTCGACCGCCGTCCTCATGGATCACACACATCTCTGCCAATGAATCCTCGCAATACGCCTAGAAACACCTCGGAGAAAACCGACCATTTCTTTAGCGACAATCGGATTGCTATTCTCACATTTGAAGGCAGAGAAGCTTTGCAAGAATCCAAGGCTCTGGTGACATGGATCGACTCAGCACACAGAAAACCTCCCAAGTCCCTATCCAAAAACAACGTATACTGCCGAGAAGCGATACCGAGAAGCATCATGCTTAGGTTCATTCCGGGAACGGGCTATATTCCCTCAGTTCCAGGCAAACTCCATCCACCTTCACGTCATTTATATATGCTGTACTGCTTTTCTTCCAGCCCCAAACCGGGGAAGGTGCTATCCATTCGGCTCACTGACGTCCATGGGCAGCAAACCGTATTTACCCTGGGGTCCTTGGTGCGGATCCTTAACAAAAGCAAATATATAACTTTGCAAGGCCACGATAACTTTTGTTCGGAACCTTGTATTAGCGGCAATATAATCCGACAAATAATAAATACCGAAAAATATAAAAGTATCGCTGATATAGTATGCGCCAAGCTATTTGTAAACGTTAAAGTTGGAAAAAAAAACTCCGGTTTCAAACGTAACAACTACTTGTGGGTTAGGCACGGCCGGGTGTACGTAGCATGGACGTGGCGGTTCGGCGGTAAGACGGTTACAAGGAAAGCTCGACAGCAGCAGAATCACCATTTCACTACCGCGTCGAACAGCCAAGGCCCGGAATCGCCTCCCCAGAAACCCACCGACGACCTGTGTAATACGCTAAAGTACTCCGGAAGCAGCGAAGCGTCTAAAAGTGCTGTAAGGAATATATTCAGATGGTCTATGGACGAGCTAGAGCCCTCTGGGAAGGAGGTGTATTCCCATAGTTGAGTCGAGTTGATTCCACCCGATGAGGAGAGTGATTTCGAGGACGGCGCGAGTGGTGATTTCGAGAAGGACGTGGACTTGAAATTTCCAAACCCCAACCACCAGGGGAGGATTGAGCAGTGGATCAACGCATTGGATAGATAGATAAGTTTCCTAAGAAGCAAATCAAAATAAATATTGGGAAGAACTATACGCGCGGTATTTACTACGCCGCCTTACCCCAAATTGTATTCCTGCCTCGTCAACATAATAGTACTCTTGGTGCTCATGGCTCCAAACCCAAGTCACCTCATTTGTCTTCCCTATGGCGGCTTCCATTTCATCGTGGGGGTTTTCACTGCCCTCCTTGGTCGCATGGGCATAGGATCCTCCCGCATCAGTCCCGGCGGGACCGCCACCGGGGTGTTCGGGGCAGGACTTACAGACTAGGCGCGTGTTCTTCAGGGGGCCCATAAAGTGTTGGCCGCCCTGGTAGCACACCTTCCACTTCTTTCCGTTCTTATCGCGCCCCCGGCACGTTTCCTGTTCGTGCTCGTTGTTCTGGTGGCTGCATGCTCTGCATTGACCTCTAAGGCCAGAGCTGGCGGTCATGTTTGCTAAAGTTAAACCGAACGGGGAAGACCACATTTAATATCATCAGTTAGCGTGAATCAGTATAGAGTCGTGCAATGCGACAAGACCCGTTTATTTACCTTGTAGCGTTAAGGGATAGATTTAATAACAGGTAATATTTCGCGTTATATTAACTTCGACGGGAGCTAAAATACTGTGGGTAAAAGGGTAGAGGCGACTAATTCGCCTGCCCCCTTTAGCACGGAACCATATTTAACAAAATCCTGGTATATTTTGTTGTTTATAAATTTGGGCCGAACGAGGGCTATAATTTCTAATTGGCTTGGCGATGCAAGCAGCTGGTCCTTGATCGACTCGCCAATCTGGCCTGAATGTGCGGGTTAATGGCAATGTGGGGCCTCAGGTGCCAGAGAAGGCAACTTAAGTATAATTCAACAATTCCTGTAAGCATCCAACTCGCCCAGTCCCATCGTCCAGGTCTCCACCCCCTCAAAATCCCATTGGATCTGGGACCTGTGCCACCCAAGCCGGTCAGCAGCGGCTAACCATCTAATCCTGGTCCGAGAAAGGACGAAGACCAAAATCTGACAAGGATCTGACAAGCATAAACTAGGCACGTCACGCCGACCACAGCCGCACCTCCCCAGAAGAGACATGGCCATGGTCTTTGGGGTAAGACAAAACCCTACCGGATTCCCCTCGCGCAGCTCTTTCCCCGAAGCTTACCGTAAAACCTTTCTTCCCCTCTCGTAACGTCCGGATTGAAGCGTGTGTCACAATTGTCGCTATTTCGCTGGAACTTGGACCTGATTGAAGTTCCGTCCCCCCGGCGCCAACACTATGGGCCTCCGATACATCGAATCTCTGAGCGGGGACAGGATCCTCGTCTGCAAGGGCTGCAAGACACACATGGCGAATCAGGACGAAGCGGTTAGCAAGGTAGGTAGGGTTGGAGTCTCGGCTTATTGATGATTTTTTGTTCCCTTCCTGACTTTGGAACAGCAAAAAGAACGGATTGAAGAAGAAAAAAGGGAAAGGAAAAAAAATTAATCGAAGTAAAAGGCGAAAAATAAAAGAAAAGCTGACAAACCACGCCCAGAACTTCCTTGGAATGCACGGCCAAGCCCACCTCTTCAAGACGCTCGCCAACGTCCGGGCCGCACAGCCCGAGACGCGCGACATGTCGACCGGCAAGCACATTGTCCGCGACGTCTTCTGCATCGGGTGCGACGCCGGCGTGGGCTGGATCTACGACAAGGCACCGAATGAGTCTCAAACGTACAAGGAGGGCATGTACCTGCTCGAGATGGAGCTGGTGACCTGTGTGCGTAGCGGATAAGAGAGACGTGATTGCCTTTTCATTTGTCGTTTGGGTAGCAAAGAGAAGGGATAGGAGGATGGGAAATCTAGTCATGGCTGTGTCGGAGTAGGATACTTTGAGTGGCAGGCTCATGGTTGGCCTTCTGGTGATGTCGTAGAGATGCGTCGAGGCTGGGTTGAATGAAATTATGTCATGCTTTGTGGGTATGCAGAGGCACTTTACTTGTTCGTTGGATAGGCCTGAAGACAATGAAAACCCTCTTTTTGTGCTTGTTGCAGCAAAACCTCGGCCCCGAAATGGAGGAGCGGTCTTATGGATGCTCTACTCGTTGTATACTTGAACGTACCTCTCCTGCCACACCAAGAAGATGCTGGGTCGAAGGCGTTTTTGCACATTTGGGGGGGGAACGGGGTTTGTATTAGGTCCGTGATAATCAATCAATATCACCTATTTCACCCACCCGCACTTCTTCAAGTATTCTCCAAGCATCCGCTCTTGAAGAACTACTTTTGCGACAGCCGAGAAGAACCGAAATTGTTGTCTAGTGGATACTGTTCCGACTGGGGTTTCTAGCAGCAGACGGTTATGTCTGCGTTGCGCGGAGGGCCAGGTATCTTGCAAACCCTCATCCTCTCAAATGCAAGGGGAAAATATCTTACAATGCGAGACCACGTTCTCCAGGCCCAGATAGTGACAGCGAATCGGCCGGCTCAGGTGCACGAGTATCCAGATAGGTTGATTTTATGATAACCTCGTATTCAGGGGGGGTATGGAATGAACAATAAAACAGGGTCTTATATTCTAATCAATCGTTTATATGTATATTTTGTTTTACATTGAGGCGGCGGATTCTCGTACTAATCTTGGCACCGAATGTTGATAAGCTACTCCACAAATTCCTTCTATCACATACGACCATACCCACTGGAATACACGGGATCCCGTCCGCTCTCCCCTAGTTAAACCAGTGAGGGCCGAACTAGTACTCAGGTGGGTGACCACTGGGGAATCCTCGGTGTTGTATGTTTTGCTCCTTGAGCTTTTTTTTCCCCATCACTCTTTGATATTAGCGGGCCGTCTTTCGACCCTACCTTTTCAATGCAAGGAAGGAAAAAAAGCCAATTACTAACAAACCCAAAAATATTGATCCCAGTCTGAAAACACCGGTTGCAGGTACCCATGTCCAAGCCTCTGGCGGTTTACACTAACTCTTGCAAGGCGGTTAGTCCTTGTCGAGCTCTCATATGCACATCGGCATCCTAATGTGCACCAGCATTTGATTTCGAAACTGGTTTTTTTCTTACCCATTCGATCGTCACTTCCACGGTTCATTGTTTTAGATACAGTCGCACAACTTGGTCTCCGACTAGGGTCGATTTCTGCGTCATACATTTCGAGGATGTAATATTGATTGATAGAGCGGCGGTGGCTGGCAATAGACCCCAAGATGTGATGTATAGACATACCTCATAATGATTGTGAGAGTCTTGAGTCAGCACAACGTTGGGCGACGATGGCACAACTGGCAAAAAAGGAGGGTCATTGGACTACGTGCAACGCGGACGCCAATAAATTCCCTCCGGCAGCCAGGTATATATATATATATATATCCAAAAGTTGAAATGCGACCTCCCCTTGCCAAAGTAACGCTTCTCGACAATAAGGAAACATTCCCCGAGAAGTAATTTGCGGGTGTAGTTATATTGCCGCAGCAAAACGATAATTGGCCGCAAAGTGGATACTTCTACAGTACGAAAAATGTCGGTACAAGACGCCATACAAAACCACAATAATAAACCAGGTGGATAACAAATAGGGGTACCACGTAACCCTGCACCTTACATATCCAGATCGAAAAACTTTGAAAATTTTCAACCTGCACCACCTGCACCATTGATTACAAGGTATATTTAGTTACGGTCAAGAGATAACCCCTAAGGATCAGTTTTTACAAATCCTAATTGTAGTATTATTTAATATTGCAGTCACCTACTACGTTGTTAACCTATTGGTTGTTATTTTATCGGTGCTGGTATATACCTGGCCCGTACGGCTGCTAGATTGTAACAACGGTATACGCAGCGGCGCTTATATTCCTATATACGTGCATACTACCGCTTAAAAACGTGCCGCATATATAAAAAAAAACAGCTTTCTATCGTCTAAATCCTCGCACCCCGGGCATTAGCAATATAGGCGTATTTTAAGCGGGTTTAACCACGCTAACGGCGGCGCGAGGATAGGCCACCTGTCGCCGCTCTGCAACGGGGAGACGCTGGCCGTGGACGGGAACGGGGCGAACGTAGCGGGCAGCGAGGTTAGTACGGCGGCGTCGGCGTTCGAAACGGAGTAAAGGGAGCTCCGGGAGCGGCTAATAGTGCTGGGAGACCAAAGGTTCCTAGTTCAGGATATGGTTAATAACGTTCGGAGGGCTCGGCGGTTCGAGGAGGTCGCGGCTCTGTCTGGGAACCTGGAGGAGCCGGACCGGGAAATTAAAGCGCTTAGGAAGCAGGTTTCGGTGTCGAGGACAGGTGGGAGGAGTTGTACACCACGGGGCAGGGCTTCTGCTGGCGTTGCGAGGTAGCCGGGCTCTTTCGGGCTAGTCTTTTTTGTATGATTCGTAGTGTATAGCGGTGGCCATTGAACAGCGAGTGCAGTGCTGTTTGGCAGGGTTGCCTGATGGCAGATATTTAGTGAGAAATACTAATGCCAAAATAAAATAAGTAAAATTATATCGCAAGGGATAAAGGAAACATTGGCAGATCGACACCAACGTTTGAATCCTAGCACTGATTGGCGAATCGTCAAGGAGCCATTTTTTTATTAAGACTGCAGCTCAACCCATTGAATATCTCACTGGTATGCCGATTCTTTGCGAAACTTCTACCTGGGTAATCCGTCAAAGTCGCAGTTGACCATCATCCTTGCAAACTTGACAGCCTCACTCTTGGCCTCTTCCTCCGAGTAGTCCTCCCCATGCAAGTCCTGGTCCCAGGTGAGGGCGCATACCTTGCCGCCGGCACCGCTGGCGCTCCGCCTGAGGTGGAAGGTCCAAAAAACACGGGAGAAGATGCGGATTATCTTGACGGTCAAGTCCAAGCCCGGCGGGTGAGGATCCTCCTCGGCCAGCAAGATCCAGCGGTCGTCGCCGTCGTCGGGCTCGAAGCCGGCCTTGAGTCGCTCAAAGTCGGTGGGGCTGAGGTCGAGGTCCCAGGGGACCGTCTTGGGTTTTATCAAGGGTGGGGGTGGGCCACGTAGACCTGGTAGGGGATTGTTTTGTTTTTTTGGTGCTTTGCATGTTAACAAAAAAAGATCCAGGTGTGTTTTTGGATGGGGTGAACAACGAGTCGGGGAGACTTGCCTCGAACGGGGAACCAGCCTTGGGGTGGATCCGGAGCCGAAGCTGGCTGCGCGTCGGCTTGGTCCTCTTGTCTGTATGTCAGACCCATTGCTGCGGTGATGACGGGAGTAAGTCGAGATGTTGTGGGTATCTTGATATGAAAGCTTGACGGAGCATCTGATGGCTCAAGGATACAGAGGCAGGAAAAACGAGCTGATACGAAGTGGATAATTTATGGATTTTCGTCATACGGTTTTTGTTCGTGGCAGAAAATTGCGGTGAGGCCAGCACCGCAAGGTATTTACCGCGCCTGCAGTGGCTTTGGCCGTCCAATCAGGCTGGGGCAGTGCCGTGCGGGGTGGCCAAGGTATGCCACGCGACCAGACCTATCAAAGATGTAAATCTGTAAAATCCGTAAAATCCCTGGCTTCTTTTTTTGTTGCATGTTTTTTTATCTTCTTTTCCGAAGTCCGAATTGTGGAGGAGTACAGCGGTACCAAAGTATGCAACCTTGGACTATGGTCTGTCTGCCTGGCTAGACCTAAACTGGGTGCCTAAACTGGGTGGGCCGAATTTCTTTTGAAGGGGAAAAAGGGGGAAAGGGAAAAGGGAAAAGGGAAAAGGGAAAAGGGAAAAGGGGAAAGGGCAAAGGGCAAAGGGGAAAAAGGGAAAAAAAGAAAAAAAAGATTTAAAACACAGTCATCATTTGATAAACCTGGATGTGGATGTTGATATACTGCCGACCAGCCGCTGCAACAGAGCGAGCGACGTAATCACTGATGCTGTGCCACTATAGGGTGATGCCAACGGCTTGCCGCCAGCCACACCTACGCGCCATTCCCACCTGAGTTTGACGTAATGTCTGTAGTAAACTATAGGTAGACTGCCCATGTTTGTCTTGTGTTACAGCCCCGTTGAGTAATACGTGGTTGGAGAGAATACCGTCAACCTGGAGATGGACAGGTATAAAATGTTGTTGTCTTGGTCCATCGAGAGAAAATATATCTTCCCACCATTAAGCCATTGTCCTCTTTTATAGCAGCCTTATCAACCTCAGCAATCTGCATCCCTCTTTACGAGACTTGCCTTTTAACAGTTTTCGGTTTTTCTACTTCCTTTTCCAACCCTACAGACCATCGAACCTACCTACATCCTCAAAGCTTCAACAGATCTACTCACCATGCTTATCCGTCGTGGTCTAGCTCTTGTCAATCTTTTGGTGGCGCTTCTAGGAACCGCGTCAGCCGCAACTCCAGCAATTCTCTACCGAGGCGAGAAGGAAACCCCCGCACAAGTCATCCAGCAGGGCTACTTGAGATGCGACGCCTACAAGAACGGACTCGAGCCTAACACCGCCACGACCCTGGAAAAACACGCCATGGAGCCCAGAGCCAACCGACCGGACGACCCATGGCTGTCGACCACGTCCGACAAGAGAATGGGAGAGAACTATGCCCATTTGAACAGCGGAACTCTCTACGAGATCGACTCCACCATAGGCGGCGTTGATTATAGGAGTGTCGAGGAGCACTACGCAGCCAAGGGTGAGAGGATGGCAAACAAGATCGTCGGTGATAAGGAGTATTCGGCCTGGCTCAAAATCCCTTTGGCGGCCATCATAGCATGGACTCCGACGACCGTGGACATGAAGATGGGAACGAGGGTGCCCAACCCACACTACGGGGGAGGCTCTTGCTCCACCAGACGGCTCGGTCGTCGAGCTCTTTGCAATGGCGCTAAGCCCCCTACTTCTAACGCAGTCAAGCCTCCTACTTCTAACACAGTCAAGCCTCCTACTTCTAACGCAGTCAAGCCTCCTACTTCTAACGCAGTCAAGCCTCCTACTTCTAACGCAGTCAAGCCTTCTACTTCTAACGCAGTCAAGCCTCCTACTTCTAACACAGTCAAACCTCCTACTTCTAACGCAGTCAAGCCTCCTACTTCTAACGCAGTCAAGCCTCCTAACTCCAATAGCATCAAGCCTCCCAAGTCAAGCACCGCCACGCCCCGTGCGTCCCCAATCAAGAAGCCAGTGCGTTTTCGGGCATGAGGTTGAGTTTGAAAGGAGAAAATAGATGAAAAAGGGTGGCTAACTCCAAAGAAAAGAAATAACGAATGTGATTGTGGGAATGCGGTTTGATTACTAAATAGAATGTTTACCCATGAACTTGGCACATTGGGCGTGTGAGCGTTTTTGAAATTTGAATTAAAACGTTTTACCTCAACCTGTCTCTGTCGACTGTTATCATGTGTAGTCTCTTTATGCAGCCGAGCCCCGGACGATAGCTAAATAACGATGCCCATATATGCGCGAGAGATTTATCTTCAAGGGTATAGTTAGTTATATTGCCGCAACAAATCGATAATTCGCCGCAAATGGGAGCTTTGTACCGGTAAATATTCGTACTGTAGAAGTATCCACTTTGCGGCGAGTTATCGATTTGTTGCGGCAATATAACTACACCCCTTGTATATTACACCCCTGTATGACCCATGAGATATGACATGCCTCTCCAATTGGACAGACTTTGACCGCAGCTTAACACATACTCTACAACATGCCATATGACCCATGTGACTCGCCTAGCAGCATTTCCGCGACTTTACTCTGGGATTCGGGGGTACTAGGGACTTGTATTAAAAAGCTTCAGCTAAACATAAATTCATCGCCCCGCCAAGGCTGGTCGTCTTTCCTATATGCCAATGCAGACATAGTAGTCTGGCCACAGCTTGCCGCACTCCTCGACTCCAGGGTTCCATTTGTAAAAGTTACTAAAAAATTGTTAGGTTAGCATCAAGAGATCCCCCACGTTTTGCTCTTGTGTTTGCGGGGTAAAGACTTACTCCAACGTGATTCCCGCATCGTTGGCAATGGCCCAGCACCCGTCGCCGGATTTGACAAAGTAGAACTTGCGGCAGCCAGATACCATGCCCGGCTGGGTGGGCGTAGGCGTCGCGATGGGGGGAGCAGCCGCGGTGGAAGTCGGCCGCACAGTGGCCGTACTCGTGGCTCCGGGTAGCGTCCCGGTTCGCGTGGTGGGAGTGCCGGGAACGGCGACGCAGTACCAATAATTGGCCTTGATGCTGTTCTCGCACGATGACCCGACGGCAGAGTTCCACTTGACAAAGTCGGACTGTGAGAAGCGGCCGAAAAGAAGCACAAACTGCTCACAGGTCCAGGTCGGCCCGGTGGCTTGGAACCAGGCCCGACAATCTGCCACGATGCCGGGCTCTACGGGCGTTGGCGCCTTGGTCTCGACGGGCGGCTCGGGGACCAAGTTGTCTACCAGGATGCAGTAGTAATGGCCGAGCCACAATCCGTCGCAGTTGCCGTTCAGGAAGGGATGCCAGGCTAGGAACTGCGCCTGCGTTATGCTGTTGTGCTTGGCCACCACGTCGTGGCAGGTCTCGTCCGGCTGGGTCTGGTAGTACTCTATGCAGTTGGTGGGGAGGGGCCCCTGGGCCGGCGAGGGCGCAAAGTTGTTGTCGACGGGCGGCAGCTCCACGGGCGTCGGGATCACCATGGGCGGGACGGTGGCGTTGTTGGTGAAGGTGGGGAAGTCGATGGAGATCTGGGTCTGGGCCTGGATCCCAACGCAGACGTACTTGTACAGGGTTAGACCCATGCAGTCGGACCCAAGAGCTGGGTTCCAGAGGAAGAAGTCCTCGACGCCCATCCAGCTGTTGTGCTGCAGGACAATGGCCCGGCATGAATCGCCCGGCATCACGAGGTGCCAATCATTGCAGTACGAGGGCTGGCCTGCCTGGGTGTTTTTGGGCGGCCATGCCTCGGCCGGGATCGTGGGTGTCGTGATGTTGAGGTCCGTGACCGGGTGGTTGAAGGTGTACGAGGAGGTCGAGACGGGCGGCGGCACAGAAGTAGTAGACACGACAGAGCTTGTCCTCGTGGAAAAAGTGGTCGACACAGACTTGGAGGTGGTCGAAACGGGCTTCGAAGTGGTCGGGACAGCAGTGATGCTTGCGTCAACCGATACACAGTAGGCATAGTCGGGCCAGAAGAACTGCAGGCAGTCGCTCGAGACTGCCGGGTTCCACTTGAGAAACTGGGCCAGGGTGATCTTGTACTTGGTCGATATATTGTCGCAGTTATCTCCAGAGACGACGGTGTGCCATTTGTTACAGTTTGGCGCCGTGCCCAGCTGGGTAGGTCCCGGCGGTGGAACGGCCTGCGAGAAGACGAGAGTCGGATAAAAGAAAAGCAATCCGAAGACTGCGGAAGCCAGATTGATTTGTCTCGTCGACATTTTTTGACGCCCTCGGTCGATGATGGTTTAGAGACAACCAACTAACTACTTGACTTTGTCGATGGGAAAATGCTGTCTGATCCTGTCGACAAAAGTGGTGGACTTTGTCCAACTCAAGTTTTTTTCTTTTCTTTTTTTTTTGTCATGTTATGCCGTAGCTATGTTCTCCTACATGTAGGGTTCATTTGCGAAGCGACTAAAGGGTGCATTGCATAGTCGGACAGTAAATGACATATACTGTGTGAGCGTAGCGATTTTGAGATTATTTCTAATTCTGGCTCCCTCCACCAATTGAATCGGTCGGCCGAGGATGAAAAGTTGTGATCTAGACTTTGCGGAATTCCGACACTATCGAAAAGGGCAGGTTGGAATCTGCTCATTGCTGTGCGCCTGACTAGCCGTGCCGTCAAAAGACCTAGCCGACGACCCGACTGGTACCTGGGGTCCGGAATGCTAATCGTAAAAAAGATTTAAAAAAAATAGTCCGAGCCGACGAGCCGACCGATATCTGGGGTCCGGAATTCTAATCATCAAACTCAAGTCTTTCCAGATACCTTGGGTTCCCGCTCCTTTTTTCCTGTCCGATCGGTCAAGGCTGCATAGTCAAACCCGTCGACCCTCTTTCATACCTAGAGCCTGGAGGTACAAGAGAGCACAGCACTGCACAGCACTGCACTGCACTGCACAGGACCTCCTGTTTAGCCTCAGGACAAGAACCACCAAACAGACAAGCATGCTGCTCGCAACGTACTCCATTCTCCTCGCCGCCCTCGCGGGCGTGCACCCCGTCCAAGGCGGAAGCGCAGCCTGGCAACCCCAGCTCGGGCACATGCAAAAGCGCGACGTGGTGATCCAAGCCGACCCGTCGGGTCACGCCGTCAAGGACGAACTGGTCCGGCGCCACCTCGCCGTCAAGAAGCGCTATCTGAGCATCGACCCCAACCTCGGCGACTCGAGGCCGTGGCCCGGCAAGACCATCAAGTACTGCTACGAGTCCACGGCGGCCAGGGGCAACCTGCACTCGTTTTTTGTCGAGGCGGCCAACATGTGGAAGACGGCCGGGCTCGCCGCGGGCGTGTACAAGTACGAGGAGGTGGCGGACCCGGGCGACCCCTGCACCAAGCACAGCGACCGCGCCAAGCTCCTCGTCGTGCGCATCACGCCTGATGAGACTTATCCGGGACTCGACGAAACGGCCGGGTACGCCACCATGGGAATCGAGCCGCTCAACGCCGATGCGAACTACGAAGGGCCCGAGATGTACATCAACCCGGACCTGCGCGCGACCGAGGGCAGGGCACGCTTCCTCTCGACCGTGGCGCACGAGATGGGGCACGTCTGGGGTCTGTTCCACGAGCACCAGAACCCGCTGTTCTGGGAATATCCCTACTCTTCGTCCAACGGCGACGTCTTTGGCAAGTACTGGACCTGCTCAAAGGTCCCCGGCTACCAGGACTCGGTCAACCTCATCCATCAAGCCCACCCAAACGACCCAAACATGGTCAAGGATGAGACGGAAAAGATGTGCAGATGGGGCGCGTGGGCGAGGACGTATGACTTTTACGGCGGAAACTACCTCCCAGAGAGTTCGACGGCCGGCAAGTTGTATCCGGCCGAGATCCCGAGGCAGCGTGCCGGCATTCAGCACGTCGATTGGAACTCCATCATGCTCTACGACGGCAAGAACTACCTGCTCAAGAACGATGGCTCCAGGCTTAGCGAGAATTTCCAGCCGTCCAAGGCCGATGTTGCCGGCATCAGGCGCATCTACGAGAATAGCTTTTCTGCCCACGACTTTCCTACCCTGGCCAACTCGATGAAGAGCAAGTGGTATACAAAGTGGAAGGACATGATGAAGGGCAAGTATTGCAGGGTTGTAGGATAGTCAAGGTGTGTGTGGGGGTAGCTAGGAGTTAGTGGGTCAGGTATAAATATATATATATATGTGTGTGTGTGTGTGTGTGTGTGTGTGTGTGTGTGTATATATATATATATATAACCCTACATGAGATACATATATTTAATACTATATGATGTTCATAAACCTGTTACCGTACCCAGATAAACACAACCAACTCAAAGCTCTTCCCTCTTCCTCTTCTGCGCTGCGGCAGGATTGTAACCCCTGTCCCACTTCCAACCCACCACATCCTTTGCAACGCTAGCCTTGGGACGATTGAGATTGGAGCCCAGCGCGTTGATCATGCTTCCGTCGTCGAGGTCAATGGCCCAGACCATGGTCCCTCCAAGACACCTCCGATTGGCATAATCCTGCTTGATCTTGAGCGTCTCGACATCGTCGAAAGACACCCATTGGTCCGTGTCCCACGTCACAATCTTGACAGCCGCCGCGGCGTCGTACGTCACCTTGCCGCCATTCTTGATGATCTTGTTGATCTCGGCCATCGACAAGACGCCGGGCGTGCCGG
Organism: Magnaporthales sp. P1609; assembly: GCA_003709005.1. Taxonomy (NCBI): domain Eukaryota; kingdom Fungi; phylum Ascomycota; class Sordariomycetes; order Magnaporthales; species Magnaporthales sp. P1609. The sequence goes on from PELF01000003.1 coordinate 638,040, forward strand.
TACACTCGCCTCCTTTGGCCCCATCGCTGAATTCGCAGCCGGCGGCCATGCAGCCAGGGTCCTTCATGGTGAAGCCTGCAATCGAAAAAAAAAGGTTAGTCAGATATTGCCTTTGGAAGTACATAGATATAGAAAGCTTGATAAGACTCACTCCGTCCGTAGAAGCCCAATCCCAAGTTCACCCTGGCGGGATTGATGTTGTTACGCCACAGCAGCTCAAGACCAGTCTGTATCTCGGTGAGGTTGGTGTGCGCAAAGGCGTAGGGGCCAATCGAATTGACCGTCTTATCCCATACACCATCTGCCATTGAAGTTTAGAGTTAGAAAATACAATGGCGCAAAACACAAGACAAAGAACCTGCAATAATAAAAAAAAGGGAACTTACGGATGTCATAAGTCATGACGTTGAAAAAGTCAAGGTGCGGCTCAATCTTCTGGAGATCAAAGCCTCGAAGGTACCAGTAAGAGGCCGGGAGTGTTATGCTTAAGCCGCAACGCTTGCCGCTGGTATTGAGGGCTATGCGGAGCCGGGAGATCATGGTTACATAGTTTTCAAAATCTTCTGGGACACCGCCACGGTCCTCGGCGACGGGGTACTATAGAACACAAAAAAAAGAAGCAAGTATACTGGTCAGCTATTGTGCAGGCAGAAATGGTCCAAATCGAGACTGAAAATGTCAGAGCTTACCTCCCAGTCCAGGTCCACTCCGTCAAAGTCATGGAGGGCCAGAAACGTAAGCAAGGATTGGAAAAAGGCATCCTGCGACGTCGTGGTGCGCGCCATGTCGGAAAAGGGAGTACGCCAGGGGCCCGGGTCGTTCATGGCCCATCCGCCGATGGCTATCCACACCTGCAGCCCCGGCTGTCTGTTCTTGAGCGCCGTGACAGAGTCGTAGTGGGAGCCCACCTCGGCGTCCATGTCGGCAATGTGGAAGGTCTTGGGGTCGATGAGGGCAAACGAGTAGAAGATGTGGGTGTAGTAGCCCAGGGGGATCTCGGACGGCTTCATGGTGTTGCAGGCCCTGTTGGCCATGTTCCAGCCTTCATAGTACCCAATCGTGATGGCATCCGACGTCCTGCTGCCACTGCCACATTCGGGGGACGGCACAACCTTGCCGCCGCAGAAGCCCGGCGTGGTTCCGCAGAATCCAAACTCTGAGCAGCACACGTTCAAGGGGCAGGTTGATGCGTTGGACCATTGAATGCCCCATCCCGGGTCGCATTCGCTCTTGTAGCCACAGTTGGATACGCATCCTTCTCCGCAGAACGTTGGGCCCAGACCGCACACGCCCACTCCAGTGGCCGGATCTCTGTTTGGTTGATGCCTTCAGTACATATTCACATATCGGCTAATAAGAAAATCGCATAGGGCTGGGTAGATAGATATACTCACAGCTGGCCACAGCATCCCAACTTGCAGCCCTTGGTCTTGGAGCAGGTGTAGTCTTCCTCTGCTGCTGAGACGTCGCCCGCTGTTCGAGCTTGATTGAAGAAGGTGGCATCGTTGACTGGATGTGCCTGTGCCAGCAACACCAAGGTCATTGCAAGGCAGCTGAAAAGGATGACTAAAGACGGCATGTCGTTGTTGATTTGCTTGCAATGTGAAAGAAAAACAAAAACGGCCAGTTTGAACAAAACAGCAAAGAGTTGACCGTCTACCTATACATGAAGAAGTTTGTTACTTGAGGGCCGCGATCAGGGTTAAGTCTTGACATGGGGAAGCTTCTGATGCAAGAAAATCGATCAAATATACTTGAAGCATCCTTATTGGCCGGATTTCCCAATTGATATTTTTTACCCCTGAATCGGGCCACCCATTTTGGCCCCCATGATCAGCAATCTTGACCTTGCATATATTGCGGCGAGGCGGGCTATTGATAGGAGGATTAACCACGGCTCGGGTCGTCGGCTTGCACCGTATGAATTCAAATGCTTGAGAAACATCCCCACTTGCGTTGGATATTGACCATCCAATTTCCCAAGATATCCAGGCCGCCGAGTGGTCTAGGATTCAATATTTGGAGAGTATCAAAATCCCGAGAGTCAAAATGATAATCCAAAACCGAAGAAACCCGGCTGTCTGGTGTGTTGAGAGCTTGTATTTCCGAGTTTTGATTAAGCCCCTCCATTTTGCTGCCTCTTCCCTCCCTCCTTCTCTCTCCTTCTTTCTTTCTCTGTCTCCCTGTCTCTCTCCCTTTTCCCAAAACCACCAAGTATTTGGTCGACAAGAGACGAACAAAATGCTTCTTCTTTGTTGCTTTACGCTTTTACTCTTGACGCGGGTGGGCAGAGCGGAAGAAGTCGACTTCAGCTTCATTGAGCGATGGGCCGCCATTGGAGACAGCTATACGGCTGGCGTCGGCTCCGGCAACCAGCTGGGCACCCTTCTCTCCAAGACTTGGCAGTGTTCGCGCTCCAGTTATGCGTACCCAGAGATTGTCAACAAAGCCCTCGGCGGGTCTGTAAAGAGTTATCAGTACTTGGCTTGCAGCGGGGATCGTACCGATGGGATTGAGAAGCAGGCACAAGCCCTCGAGGGTGATCTCGACTTGGTTGTCTTGACGGCTGGCGGGAACGACCTTTGCTTGGTAAGTGCTGCCTTTTTCTATTGTTGGAAAACAGTGGTTGGAGTTGAATGCCGCGGCTGGGGAATTAGGTTATTTTCATGCCCCATTTATTGATATCATGGCATTGACATTCCTTCCCAGGCTGGCATGATCAAGGAGTGCGTTTTTCTCCCGTACAGTGAGGAAAAGTGCGAAGCAGTTCTGAGCAAGGCGCAGAGCAACGTCAACTCCATTTTGAAGCCAAACATCCGCAAGGTGTTGGATGCGCTGGACGACAAGATGAAAAAGGACAGCATCGTCATCTACAACGGGTACGCACCCTTTTTCAACACCGACAACGAAGACTGCGCCAACAAGCAAACCTGGGCCATCCGAGAGTGGAACTTTACAAGCTATGTAGGCGTCAAGGGTCTCCCCTTGACCATTGAGAGGCGGAAGAGGTTCAACGCGCTTGTTGGGGACATCAACAAGGCGATACGCGAGGTTGTCGAGGAATACGATGGACACAAGAAGTACCGCATCGCCTTCTCGGATTGGAGCGACTGGCCGGGGATCGTGGATGGTCAGATGTGCTCACCGAGTGACGACACGGGCAAGTACCCCAACCCCAAGCAACCGATGATGCAGTTCTTCAAGCCCGACACCCATCTGGTGGTCGATGACCCGAACGACGGCACGCCGGTCCACGACGAGTTCAGACGCAGCTTGGCCGTCGAGTCGCTCGACATGTCCCTAAACCTGCCCATCTTGGCACGAGACACCCTTGCGGCCGACTGTCCCGAAGACGGCGGTCTGGCGTTGCCCTTCAACATGGGGCTTCCAGACACGTTCTTGGCAAACTTCCACCCCAACCAAAACGGCCACGAGACCATGGCGGCGAGCACGCTCGAGATGATTGCGTGGGTGAGGGCCAAGATCCTGGGCAAGGACTCGTGCTCGAGCATGGACCAGGACGACTTCAAGTGCTGGTCGTCGGACGGCCTCGACTGGCCGCGGCCCTACGCCGGCTGGGAGAGGCTGGACAAGACGTACCAGGAGTTCTGCGACAAGGTCAAGGCGCCCGACAACACGGTCAACTGGGAGAAGGAGGAGAGCTACCTGGTGGGCACGGTCGAGGAGCACCGCTTCAAGGTGAAGCTGAGCGACCGGGCGTCCGAGTGGAGCAAGGACGAGTGCCGCGAGGCGTTCAAGAGGATCATACACAGCTGCGACAACGGCGGTGAAAGCAACAAGCAGAACCCCATGAACTGGAAGTACGGCGGCAAGTACAAGCGCGGCGCCACCACGTACGAGCTGTACCCAAAGTGGGAGCGGCCCACGCACACGCGGGCCGACGGCATGTGCGCCTACCAGAACAACTACTTCTGGTACGAGTACCGCATGATGGGCAAGGGCTGGGCCGGCTGGGAGTGGGGCAAGGACACGCTGCTATCGGCGCTCAACGGGTGCAAGCTGCTGAGCCCGACGGCTTGGACCTTCAAGTACTGCGCACCCAACGGCATCAAGTGCGACGGCTACGACTGGTACGCCATATGGCACAGCACCATTGGGGTGAACGGCCGCTGCATGGACGCCATGAACGTGGTGGCCAAGTCGGCCGGCGGGTACTTTCACAAGTACAATGATGGCAAAGGGAAGTATGAGGATGGCGGGTGCTCCGAGATGAAAGGGAATGGGATATTTCCTTCCTGATGCTGCATGTGTTGGTAGTTTTTGTTGGTATTTTTTTGTATACATGGAATATTATTGAAGCGCATTTGATCGTCACAATAGGGACAAAAGATCTTGTCCGCTGACTTGACATGCATTGCCTACAAATAAGTGCCTTTTTGCGTAAATGTCCCCCAATCGCAAAAGGGGAACTCTTCTGCCACTACGATGAGACGCAGGTCATCTGCGACAAGGTTGCACAAGTTGTCGATATTATGGGGTTTCGGAATTCCGCCGTGAGAATCCTCCAAGTTGGTGCAGGAATCGAGAGATGAATATAGCGCTTGGTACCTGCGTATCCATTCTCTGCCGACCCGCATCAAGGGTCAATCGCATCGAGAAGAGAAACGTGGGTCGAATTCTCTTAAGCTGACCAGGTCCTATCGAATCGAATCCTTGCGACAGGCCACGCGGGAAGGTTCTTGTCTCCAACCAAACCCCGCACGAAAGCCATCAAAACATTTCTCTCAACTCCACGTTGATGACAGTTTGTAGGGCGTATTTGGGGTTGCATTGCAACTTGATTGTCGGGGAAATGTCCCATCCGAGGTAAGAAAAAATATACGCATTGCCAAGATGCAAGTGCAGGCTTTGCTTGCAGTGTAGGCGACCTGCCTGCCTGGACGCCTCCAGTACTTAACTGGGGCTATTCCGACCCAGTTGCACTCGCAACATCTACCGTCATTTGCAATCATCGTGGGAATTCTCCCCACCGCTTCCATCGCCTACCATGAAAGCCATCGCCGTCACCGCCAGCCTCCTGGCGACCACCTCCTTAGCCATCCCGCTGCGCATCATCTCCTACAACATCCGCCAGGCCGTCGTGGTCCCCACCATCGGCGAGCGCCCTTGGTCCGACCGCCGCCCTCTCCTGACCACCCAGCTCAGCTACGAGACGGCCAACCGTCCAGAGTCGCTCCTGTGTATGCAGGAGGTCCTCCAGCAGCAGCTGCTCGACGTCCTAGCCGGAACAGCGGGCACATGGGCCCACGTTGGCGTCGGCCGCGACGACGGCCAGACCGGCGGCGAATTCTCTCCGATCCTGTACCGGCCCGACACCTGGGAGCTCGACACCAACCGCACCTACTGGCTCAGCGAGACGCCCGACGTGCCGGGCTCCAAGGGGTGGGACGCCGCGTACCCGCGGGTCGTGACGGCGGCCAGGCTGAAACACAGACAGACTGCTGAGAGGGTTGTCTTGATGTGCACGCACTTTGACCACATGGGACAGGTCGCGCGCGAAAGGAGTGCCGATATGATCGTCGGCCTGGCTGGAGAATGGGAAAGTGACGATGGGGGCGCGTCCAAGTCGCCTGTTTTCCTGGCCGGGGACCTCAACTCGGACGACCAGAACCAGGCGTACAAGACGTTGGCGACGGGTATGAGGGACTCAAGGGATCTCGTACCGAGGGAGAGGCTGCATGGCAACACCAACACGTACACTGCGTTCACGTCGCTGCTTACTTGGGACGACAAGCGCCTGGATCACGTGTTCGTCAAGGACCCTGCCGTCGGGGGGTTGCGGTTCGACGGGTACGCCGCGTTGTCTAACCGCTTTGATGATGGCATATTTATCTCGGATCACCGTAAGTTTTTGTTTGTTTTTGTTTTTGTTTTGTTTTTTATGTTTTTTTTAGGCCAACGTTTAGTAGTGCCGAAACTAACTAACTCTCATATAGGGCCTGTTGTTTTGGATGTTGATCTTGGTGTCTAAGAGAACTCTATCAGCAGACTTGGATAGACGTGCGAGCGTGGTAGTGTACACTTGGTGTTGCTGCCTTATTCAGATAGCATCTACCGGGCTAAAGTCTAAGCAACCCAAATCCAGACGCAACAGACCAATCCAGACCATCGTGCACGACAGACTTTTCTCGTTGAAACGGTGTGGAAAAGGTAAATCCTGTGGGGTTAGTGGCGTAATTTTTACCTTATTTTTCTTTTAAACAGTCAACAGTCAAGTCTGTTTTCCTCGGCAACCAGGAACATGCACCTTAGAAAAATGGTGGGAGCTAGAGGTCAAAGGTGTCGGAGACTCGGATGACGCGGCCAGCAAAATAAAATAAAAAAATGACAAAAATTACTAGTTAGGTCCATAAATCTGGGTCGGTGCAAAGCCAAGTCTGCTAGTCTCTTTTGTACATTTCAACCTCGCCGCACATTCGCCTCTGTCCGTCAGCTGTTGGTCCGCATCCCAACACTGGCCGCAGCCTGTCATTTGCAATCATCAGACCGCATGACCACGTCAGCACATTGTATTTATTCAGCAGAGTCCCCAGCTGCGCCCACTTGGCATCCAGATCCGACGTTTTTTCTTTTCTTTTCCTCCTTTGTTTCCCCCGCCTTGTGTATTCTGTTCAGCGACAGATTTCTCGATAAAGTCACAAAACAGAAGGATCGAAACCAACAAGTGTTGAATACGCAAATATTTCTTGTTCGGAGCACATCGACCTTAATCGAGCAACTCAGAGGATCAAGCAAAGAACCGACGCCAACCCAATAAACCCTTTACTCAAAATGTCGGCCTCCGACTACTACAACAACTCTTACACGCACCCGCAAAACCAAGGCCAGCAGTATAACAGCCAACCATATCAAGGCCAGCAGTACCAAGGCCAACAACAGTACCAAGGACAACAGTACCAAGGACAACATTACCAAGGCCAGCCATACCAGCAACCACCCCAGTACCAGCAATACCCGTCGTACCCGCCACCCCACCAGCAACAAACCCCTTATGCCTCCCAGCAGCAGCTGGCCCCGTACGACCACGACGCAAAGCGCCCAACCTCGGCGCAGTCTGCGTCGTCGTCCCACCACCAGGCGCAGCACCAGCAGCAGCAGCAGCAGCAGCAAGACCCGAACCGCGCAGGCGGGCCCTCGTCGCACCACCCCGGCGGCGAGGAGGCCGGAGAGCGCGGCCTGATGTCCACTGTGGTGGGCGGCGCGGGCGGCGCATTCCTCGGCAACAAGGTCGGCAGCGGCGGCAAGCTCAAGACGGTGCTGGGGGCCGTCGCAGGCGCGGTGGCGGCCAACATTGTCAGCCACAAGATCAAGGACCACAGGCACGAGAACCACCAGCAGCAGCATCACGGCCATCATCACCAGTCCGGGCATCACCACGGCGGTGGGGGCCTGATGGGCTTGATACCGGGCATGCACGGCCAACACCAGCAGCATGGCCACGGTGGGCACCACCACGGGCATCACGGGCATCACGGTCATCATCACCAGTCTCAGTACGGCCAACATGGCGGGTATGGTTCACCCGGGCCCCATCATCACCATGGGCATCATCACGGCGGCCACCATGGGAATGGGGGTTGGTAGAAAAGGAGAGGGACTGTATTACGAGTTGACTTTCGACATGTTGCGTTAATGAATGACTTGAATGATGGATAATAATGGCGTTGGCTGGAATAGATCGAATTAGAACCAAATGGCAGACTGTTTCATGATGCTTCTGTGCCTCAGTTAGCGGTGCACAAAAATGCCTCCCTTCATCTAAAGTATCGCCTTGTCGTGACCTTTGTCCGTGCCCAAGTCCTGAGAACCTTTTTGACAAGCATTTCACATATATGTGCGAATACAGGCGAGTCTAACAAGAGCACTGTGTAACTTGTCCATGTACCTACCATCTACTTTCTCTCAATATTTTTCTCTGCATTTTGCGCCATGTGTTTGTATCGTGGTGCTGCATCGATGTTTAACCTCGTTTTCTTTGTGCTCTGTGATTCCACAAATATGCTGTCGTTCAATTTCTTTGCTCTATTCGTGAACAATGTCATTGTCTGTTATCTTCGAGAGTTCCTTGGGTCAATGCCAATTGTTTCCGCCCCAAGGGCTTGCATTGTTACGACTGCGGACGATCACAACCACCCATAAACCCCTTTTTTTGTCGTTGTATCACAACCTACCGACAGAACAAGATCATTGTCTCCGTGATGCGCAGGCACGCGTTCCTCATGAAAAAAAAAACGAACATAAAAGAAGCCCGACTTCCTCCTCGAACTCAACATTTTCCAAATCCTCGAACCATCAACGACCACAGAACATTCCTCATACACAACCAACACAAACACTCCAACAGCAAAACCTTGCACTTAAGCAAACAACCAACCCTCCAGCGATCAAAATGCCAGGCTACTGCTCTAAGCACGAAACCAGCTACTCCGGCAACTGCTGCACCTTCTGCATCAACGCCAGTCGCCGCCCCAACGCCACCGGCCCCAACGGCGGCTCCTCGCCCATGTCGCAGGACAAGTACTGCTCCGTCCATCAGGTGACGTACTCGGGCACCCGGTGCACATTCTGCATCGACGGCAGACGCCGCCCTGCCGCCGCCGACCCCCACGGTAGGTCTTCAGCCATGTCGCAGGACAAGTACTGTTCTGTGCATCAATTGACCTATTCTGGAACCCGCTGCACCTTTTGCATCAACGGCAAGCGTCGGCCCGACGCGGAGGATTCCAACGGTAGGTCTTCAGTCATGTCACAGGATAAGTACTGCTCCGTCCATCAGGTGACATACTCCGGAACGCGGTGCACCTTCTGCATTGACGGGAGGCGCCGCCCTGAGACCCTTGGCCTGCCGAATCCTGCTGACGGCCTGGTTGCTGTCGAGCTAGATGGCCGTGGCGATGGCCTCCGCAAACCCATGATGAATTAAAGGACCCAACGAGGGCCTTCCACGTCAACCATTTGACGGCCGTGGGGATAAGCGCGGACGGTAATGACCTGAGATCCCACGTTAAGTATTGAACGTCCTATACCTCATTGACACAAACCAGGGATATGTCGAATACAAGGAGGGACTGGTTATGATAGAGAACAGGATCGAATTGATATAGACAATTCTCTTGTAGTATCTAGAGAAAGGAATATAGAAATCCAAACGAAAGAAGAAAAAATATGAACGCCTGATAAGTGATATAAAATACCCAAAATGCAACCGTGACACATTTGCCGCCAGTGTCAAGTAATGGAAAACAGTGGCTTCGTGAGCCTCGAGAAAAAAGAAACCCACATTGGCCTGAACCAATAATGGCAAAAAGTAAATGAAATGAAAGAATGCCGGTCGTCACATCATATAAATAGGCAGGATCCAAGGAGAGTCCGTGTACAGAACAGAAGCGCATGAGCAATTATGCAAAATTGTTGTAGCCAGTCCGACCTCCCACAGCCATGAGTTAAATTCGTGTGTGGTGACTGCCATATTCCCAAAAGGCTGTTGAAACGTTGTATATATACGACTAGAGGGGAAAATGAATAGGGCCAAAGCTTCCACGATCACTGTTCGGTAACAGGCAGCAATAGTTATTTTTCGGCAGAGATGTAAATCTCGACCGCAAATAACATCTCATCATTAAGAATCTAGGAGGAAAGCAATTAGTCCGACATGGCCATTCAAGACCTGACTATACCCACACCCTGTCGCACAGGTATTTGTATCTCGTCCTCATCGGAATCGGAGTCGTCTTCTGCCACACATTGGTCCAACATCTTGTCAATGTCTGCCTCGGTTAGTGTTGGCCGGCGTGGTTTGGCTGTCGTCCCCAGCCCTGCCGGTAACGTTAGAGGTATCCTTGGCCGTTGGAACTCGACATGATCCTTGCCGTTGGCGTTGCCATTCAACCTCGTCCCCTTGGGCGTCCCGCGGAATGTGCTTGAAGGTCCATCTATGTCCATATCGCTCAGCGTGCTCGATGAAGGTTCGAATCCGACACGTTTTGTTGGCTGTGAATTTGAAGGTCTGCTCGAAGGCAGTGTCCTCCGAGGTTGTCCACTGGGAAGCGCAGTGCGATGGTTTGGTACGGCTCCCCCTGTCCGGCTTGATATGATGGGTTGCGAGGAGGAATTGGGGAAAGAATGTTTCAGGTTTGCAGAGTTTCCTGGGCTGCTCATGAAGAGTAGAGATTCAATCGCATCTTGCTCGCGAACGTTTTGGTGTGGCGAGAAAATTATGGGATCGACTTGGGGAGTCCTTGCGGTGGCTTGCCTCGGCGTACCGTGTGTGGAGGCTGTTTCAACGGGTGTCCGGGGGCTAGCGGAAACATAACCATGTGATAGGAAAGCAGGACTAAATGTCGGATTGGAGTTGCGGCGCGGGTTCATGGAAGACAATGATGGCTTGATAGAAAGGGGAGGTGCAAGCGATGGTGCTGGTTTGAGCAACGGAGGGGGAGACATAGCCGAGTTAGCAGCAGTATTTTGGGTAACATTGGGTCCATTGTGGTAAGGATTCCGCCGATCCTGGCCCGAGGCTGGTAGCCGCCCGGGTGGGCGAGTCGGGCGACGGTTATCCGTACCAGAAAGTCTTGGGCTGGCCGATGAACCCTGTCTGCCAGGTAGAGTAGACGCCGTCGAGTTGGGGGACGCTGCTCGGGATGCTAGCGACTCGACCTCGTCTATACTGTGGGATTCCCAACCATTGTTGACTTTGACCATAGCGTAAGAGAGGCGTGTTTTCAGCTCGTGTGAGAGCTACCAATGTAGATATGCGTTAGCAACCAGTACCACCATGAAAAGCTTCCATGCGGAATAAACCAAGCCAGTTGTGCTAACCTCTCCCATCCGACTGCCTGTTGTTGAGGCCATGCTGACGGTGCTCGTATTCCGTGAGTGCCCTATCCTTGGTGCACCGAAAACAGGGGATGTACTTGAAGACTCCCGACCAGAAGTTTGCACGACATCTGGGCCCATCCTCTTCCGCTTCAAGCCAGCGCTGACGGGACTCAAGATCATGTCTGCATCCGCCGGTAGCTTTTCCCTCGCAGCTGCTAATTGAGAAAGTTGGAGCAGCTGAGAATCCTGACTAGAGTCATGCGAGTGGCGGCCATCTCCATTTACTACTGCACTTGTGCCGCCGTCACTGGTGCTTGCCGGAGGTGTTAAGGCGTTCCCGTTTGGTTCCGGTACGTTTTCTGTGGATGCAGATGCAGCATTGGTGTTTTGCGGGTTCGAGTGAGCACGGGGGGATGTAGAATGGGAATTTTCCTGCTGTTTTTGGGCTACATGTGACGGGCGAGCCTGTGAAGTGTGTGCCGGGCTGTCTTGTGTGTGGTGAGGGTTGCGGGCCACGGGTTGAGTTGACCTGCCTCTCTCAGGCTCGTTCCAATCAAAAAGCAACGATTGCGGACGGTTCTGTTGATAGTGCTGGGATTGTTGTGAATAAGTATGCGTGTCTGCATCACTGCCTCCTCGTAGCGAGGGCAGCGAAAAGATGGTTTTGCGGGCCGTGTCGGAGGCGGCGGCAGGTGCGGGCACAGGCGCGTCGGATTGGCCACGGTCGGCAAGCCTGGAGGCACCGTTCATAGTTTTGGCCAACCGCGTCGACGGAGAAAACCGTCGCCAGGGGCAAGATGGAAAGCCGAAGAAATCAATGTAGGGCGGCTGGTCGGGTCAGGCGATTGTTGTCGGTTGTTGTGTCGATTGAACCGAAGACTAAGCAGACATGACTGACCGACTGGAGGGGGTCTCAAGCTTTGGGTCTGGTCCTCGGCGTTGCGTCGCTGCCGGTGGGTGCGGTAGCAGCCAGCAAATAGAAACGCGCTCGGGCATCAAATATCGCGCACAACGCGATTGTTGATCAGCAGTTTGGACCTGCAATAAACCAAGAGCGATAAATTCTCGAGAGAAAGGAGCCAGCGAGCAAGCCAAGGGCAAAGGGACAATCTCTTCGGTCTGGCCACTCCAAACTGGGTTGGGATTTGATTGCGTGGATTTTAGCCGTGGCCGAGTCGACTGACTGATTGACTGACGCGGTCGCGCGACGCAACTAAACCCCCTTCCCTGTGCACGCCTACGCTAGACTCTACACGAGACCACCCCGCAGCAGGTTTGGGGTTTGAGGCTTACCTCACGTAGTCACGTGTACCAGCTCGTGATTGTGTAAGCATGCATTCCTTGGATGTCCCACGTGAGTCAGGTCAGCTTGAGATGATGGACGCTCGTGACATTGATGTTGCTCCATACTATCCTACAAGGTGCCAAAAAAAAAAAAAAAAAAACGATCCGCCAGCAGGGTATCGAACCAGTAACCAACAACTCAACGATACAAGGTACTAACCTGAAATAAACGAAGAATCGATGAAAGTATAACAGGAAATAGGAAATATATGGCAAGTAAATAAACAACAAGCACGAGTCACAACAGTTCCTTTTCGTTGCCTACCTACCTTACTACCTTACTACCTACCTTGGCAACCACAACTGAAGCTAGCTTCCGATAACTCCAAACTCAAAGTACTAGACACATGATCTGGACTCCAAACCGTCAGAGTAGAGCCAGTCCCACGCAAGAACTAGACTAGAGAGGCTAGCTCTATTTCTTTGCTGAAAAATACTGCCAACTAGTGGTGCCTGTCTCCCCTGTGTCGACGCGGAGGGACATGAAGCCCACCATTGATGTACGCCGCCGTGCCGAGCGCAATGGCCATCATGACGCAAGCCGCCAAGAAGCTGTACAGCATAGCTCTCAGCGACACCGAGCGGTTCTCTTCGAGCAGCTGAACTCGGTAGGCACGCTCCTGCCTCCGACGCAGCAGCAGCCGTCGCTGGGTCAGGGTCAGCGGCGTGTGCTGCCCGACCTCGCTCTCGGTGCCATCGTCGTCTGAATCCCCGCAGGTCATGAAATGCCAGAGCCTAGCAGGCACGCTCCTGTTGCCGGCCCGCCTGGACTCCTCTTGGCGATCAGCCTGGCGCTCCTCTTCCGGGCGATGGGCTCCCTGGCTCGTCTGCCACTCGTCGTCCCAGTACGGTACGATGTCGCGGTTATTCCACCAGTGCTCCAAAGAGCTCGAGGTGCTGTGCGTGATGGACGTGGCTGTAGAGGAGTCTTGCATGCCTTCATCGTGCTGCTGGGAGGAATTCTCTTCTTCGCTAGGCGAATGGGACCGCCCGGATGACGAGCCACTGGATTTGGAGCTCTCATTGTCCGAGCTGATGATGGAGCTCTCGCTAGAGCTGCCTTCTAGAATCGCGTGCAACAGAGGCACGGGGATGCGGCTGCGCCTGCGAGCAGGATTCGAGTGACGGCCAGACGCATGTTCTGCTGGTACTGCCTGGCTCGGCAGCCCCGAATATGGCCTTCCGGTAGCCTCTGTCGGGTGGTTATGTTTCATCACGAGTGTGGTGGCATTTCCCATGCTTTGAAGATAGTGGTCGATCTTTTTTCGCCCCGGGGCCGGATGCTATTCTTTTATTGTGTGATTTCGGGTAAAAGACTTGCCACTGGAATTGCTGAGTCTAAGGGCTCAAAGAGTTAACGGCAGTTGTGTGCATTTCTAGTCACAGACAGTCACATGCGCGCGTTCCAGCCTTCTAAATTTCATCGCTCTCTATATACTCGAAGACAAGATACTTTGGGTTATTTCTTATATTTCTATGCGGCAGCTGTGACACGGACCCTACACTCCTACTACACACCACCTACTTATTACCAAATATAGGATATCCTTTCTCACATGCTTCCATAACCATAGCGACGGGTTTACAAAGTGTTGAACTCAAACTTTTTGACTTGTCGAAATGCCACAGCCCTGCGCATTGACATTTCGTGGCACAATTTTATGGTTTTTACCACCAAACAAAATGTCTCGTCCAGCAAACCGAGTAGCTACATCATCGCCATCATATAAGAATAGCAAGGGTGGCAACTGAAAGGGCAAACTCGGAAATTATGACAGCCCTCCCTCAGGAATGAGTTTTACCCAAAAGACGGAATCATCGGTACTCACAGCAAGTAAAGAAGCCCAGTCATAGCCTGACAGTGGTCGCCTTGGAACGTACCGCAGAACACCTTGTTAAAAAAAAAAAAAAACAGCTGGTGTCCGGGGGTCCTTTCAATTAGATCGGCGCTCTAAGAAAACCCTGGTTCCTTGGCATATAACATAAAAGAATTGCATTTTACTTGCCCGTAGACGAGCACACCTTGGAGAGCAGAGCTCGAACGAGAGCCGCAATCTTTCCACTGGTCACAAATCTTCGTAAAGCTCACGGACCTTCAAATGAAAGGTTGTTCCATCCTTGCCCCTGTCTCGCCGAACACATAATGAAGCAGGAGCTAGATGATCCCTCCAGCCCTCCTTTTGGTATCGCAACCCGCCTGCGTTGTGCAGTAGCTCCGATAGAGTACTACCTAGGTTTGACTGAGACGAGCGATTTAGAGGGTTAGTCAAGGAGATAGCATCGCGGAGCTATGGTTAGAAGTTGCCCAGGGAGCACGGTGCCGTTGCGCTCTCTCACTTGAAGTTCTGTGGGCGTGGTTGCTTTGTTTCAGTGGTTGGGAGTAAAGGTTTCCAGATTTCTTTTCTCTTGGAAACATCCAAAATGGTCTCGAGGCTGATGTATGTCGGCCCTGAGCCTAGGCTGTGCTGCTCGCATTACAGCGGGTCACCAATAAGACTTGGGTTCGCTAATGTCACTTTCGAAATTATCCAAGTTTAAAGAACCATATCTCATGCAATAGAATAGCTACACACAGGAAAGTATGATTTCTACCGTCCTCAATATCTAAATAAGGTCTTTTCACAATTATTTTTTTGTATTGACATAGAATATTGTGCCACATTATCGGGAAATAAATAAGGTAATATGAGAGTAACTTGTGAATTCCTACGCCTAAAAGCTAACGTCACTTTCGAAATTATCCAAGTTTAAAGAACTATATCTCATGCAACAGAGTAGCCTTATACATTAAAGTATGATTTCTACCGTTCACAATAGTTAAATAAAGCCTTTTGATATTTATTTTCTTGTGTTGACATACAAGATTGTGCCGCATTATCGGGAAATAGATAGGGCTATATAAGAGTGACTTGTTCATTTCCCTACCGAAAAGCTAACGTCACTCCGGAAGTTATCCAAATTCGAAGAATCATATCTCAGGAGACAAAATAGCCTTACACGGGAAAGTATTATTTTCACAGCCCTCAATATCTAAACAAATCTTTCTGCTATTTATCCATTTGTGTTCACCTACAAAATTTTGCCAAACAATCGGGAAATACATAGGGCTATATGAGAGTGACTTGTGCATTTCCTCCCGCTGGAAATATTACTAACCCACCCTGCGAGGTGCTAGGGGCCGTTGTTAAGCTTATATCGCACGTAAATGCTGCTTGTGTCTTGGCTCAGTAAATCTGAGCACTTTATACAAGCTTATACGCGAGTCGAACCGAATCGAATGCACGGGAGATCAATATAAACAAACTATGGTTGAAATAACGTATCTTTTCGATGACTAGTTTAGATGCTAATCTACACTACAGCGGAGGAGCTGTGGGAACGACTTTCTGAACTCCTACTGCTACGCATTGGTAAGCTGGCTTACTTTTGAACAGATCAATGCAAGACAATGAGACGAGTGTTCAAGTGACATACCAACCGGCAAACTCAAGAATGCCCCGAGATGTTCTTAGCCGTGTACAACTCCTCGAGATACTTGGTCTCCTCATCGGTGAGAACCTTCCCTCTAGCACCAATCGCCTCATCCATCCGCTCGACGCTGCTAAACCCGATTATGGGGCTGGCTACCTTGGCATTGATCCACGCCAGCGCCACCTGGCTCATCTTCCAGCCGTGCTTGTCGGCGGTCTCCATCACGCGCTTGATAATGGTCAAGTCGGGCTCGACCGTGCCGGTGTGGTTCTGGTCTTGGTCCTTCTCCATCTTGCTCCGCTCCGTGGACCCGTACTCGGACGGCGGCCGTGCCAGGTGTCCGCGGCAGAGCGGAGCCCAGGGAATCAGCCCGACGCCCGTGTCGTCACAGAACCTGTTCATCTCACGCTCCTCCTCACGGTAGAGGAGGTTGTAGTGGTTCTGCATGCTCACGAACTTGGCCCAGCCGTTGCGCTCGGCACAGAACTGCATACGAGCAAATTGCGTTGCCCTGTTTCGTCGCGTTCATTGTCAGGGGCTTTCCTTGGGAAGAAACGCAGAGATAAAGACAAAAATAAAAAAACCAAGACCTCCTTGACTTACCACATGGAGCTGGCACCAATGTACCGCACCTTGCCCGACTCGACGAGATCATTGAGCGCCTTCATCGTCTCCTCGATGGGCGTCTTGGGATCCCAGCGGTGGATCTGCAGCAGGTCGATGTAGTCCGTGTCAAGGCGGCGCAGGGAGGCCTCGACCTGATTGAAGATGGCCGCCCTGGACAGCCCAAACTGGTTCACGTAGTCCTTAGAGGCGGCGATTGCATCTGGCATGAAGAAGGCCCTGACTTCTGGTTGCTCGCCGACTGCCCAGCGACACTTGGTCATGATCACAACCTTCTCTCGCGGGATGCTGTACGTTTTGAGTGCCTTGCCGACAATCTCTTCGGAGACTCCATTGGAGTAGACGTTGGCCGTGTCCCAGGTGTTCAGACCGCGGTCATAGGCCGCTTTGAGGAGTGGCAGCGCCTGTAATAGATGTTAGATATGTTGGTCCAGGGTAAGATGGAATAGGGTGACCAACCTCATCTTCGCCAATGCACCAAGGCAGACTTCTCTTATCTCCAAAGGACATGCATCCAAAAATTGGGACTGAAATTGTGAGTCCGCTTTTTCCAAGTGTGCGATATTCACACTTGGAGTTCTCTACGGACTCTTGCAATGCTTGAGGGATTGACGACATGATATCTGCAGCGTCTTGTGGAATGGCTGTGGTAACTGGATAGATATTTTCTAAGTAGAGTTTGGATGTCTGACTATTCGGCACCAGCAGCTACTTAAATACAGCGTTGGTATGTATGCAAATTGTGCAAATCGTGCAAGTCAAAGGGGATTACTCAAAAGGAGGCAAACGTGGAAAGCCTAAGACTAGATACCGACAAGCTACCTACCACTTCTAGCTGTTGCGGGGTAATGTGATGGTGGCCAACTTCGGAAACGATAGTAGTGTCAAGTCGTTTGCATCATCAACGCGGGGTCAGGGTAAACCGAAAACAAAAAGATATCAAGAGTTATGCAATGTAACGTGTTTGCTGCAGCAAGGAACACAAGGGTGGGTGGGCGGCTGTACCTACGTGCTGGCTAAATACCTACAGGTATCTCAGTCTCCACACATACCTACCTAGGTAGGTAGACATGTGCTTATAGTAACATCGGAATTCTCGGCTTGGTCTCAAAGAACCGGCAATATCCTTATCGTGATAGAAGATCAAGTTATCTTTTTGGTGGGTTATATGAACTGTATTCCGACTGTATCGCCTCTGATGGACTGCATGATCTGTTATCTGCAGTTTGGCTCATCCCTAGATGAAGCTGCTAGTGTTGAGCTGCCATGCATTCCTCCATCCAAAATGACATTCTCGTTGTCATCCAGGTCATCCTGGACTCTCCTCCAACGGGTCTTCCTGTCTTTTCTTCCCTCCAGTTCGGCACCCTTGCCTTTGAGATCATAGACCGGTTTAATTAGACCATGTAGCAGAGGGTTCTTGCTGAAGGCTCCTCCGCCAGAAACCCTGTTACCGTCCGTCTCTCCCAGCGCGGATACTTCCTCAGTCGTAGAAGCTTCGTCTGCGGGATCTGGACTTTCTGGTCTCTCTGCAGCAACCATTTTCTTGACGACTTTGCCGCCGACCAAATCGATACTGAGAACCTGCTTGCGCTTTTCATAGTCCGGTCGAGCATTCCATTCCATCTCACGCAGCAACTTCTGCTGTTTCTTGAGCTCTCTGGCTCGGTCCTCAGGACTTGCCCATATACTGCCCGTCATTGACACATCAAAATCGCTCGCCTCGTCACGAACCGTCGTCCGTCGTGCGTTTTGAGCCTGGAAATTGAGTAGCTTGTCGCGGTGTTCCCTTGCCTTCGCTTCGGCGGCTGATATCGCCGCCGATGGGTCCTCTCCTGGCCGTGGACCAAAGGCCTCCCTAGGTTTTGAAAATGGCCGCGGCGTGGTCGATACCTCGGCTCTTTTGTTGGCCGCCCGATTCGCTGCCTGCTTCTCCTTGCCCAATTCGTCCCTCAACTCCCTTATCATCGCTTGCACCTCACTCGACGACAGCAGCGGTGTACCGCAAAATGTGCATGGCCCAAGTCCCTCCTTTAAGCAGACGACCTTCCCGCAGCCAAGGCAGTTTGGCGCAGCACCCTGAAGCGGGTGTCTAGCGGCGACGCAGTTGCACCGCCTAGCCTCCACATCCTCACTTTTACTACTACCCACCTTGGTAGGATTCGTGCTAATCTCCAATGCACGTATCGCAGCATCGAGATCAGAGACGGCTGTTGATGCGCCGTGCATGGGCGTCCCGCCCGCTATGGACACCTTGGTGGCATTGCCTGCCTTTGGGCCCGGTCCGGGCGTTGAAGACCGACTACCTGGTGTCGATCTAGCCTTTTGCTGCTTCGGGGCAGAAAGCAGGTCGGATATGAGCGATCCCGCAGCAGATGGCGGTGGTTTTGGCGGTGGGGTCGCAGATTTGACTGGCGGGATGTGCCTGGCAGGGCCAGGTCTCGGGGCAGGGCTGGCGGCGCCGGACGAGGACCTGGTCGAGATGTAATCGTCTTCAATATTCTTCTTGCTGTATGTAGTGCCGGGAGTGGGTCCAAGGTTGACGACCTGTCTCGGAGCCGGTGTGTGTAGCGCGCCGCGCTGCTTCTGCTTTTTTGCACGCTGCGGCTTCGGTACGGCGTCGGTTCCACCTGCAGTTGCGTAGCTTTGCGGCTGGGGCGCAGAGGATGATGTAGCTACCGCTTGGGCTTTGGGGTCCTTGCGGCGTGAGTTGAAGCTCGAGATAAATTCGATCGCTTCTGGCGAGTCGCCTACGAGGTCCTTGAAGTGGTCTGCCGCCTCTCGCTTGGAGAGGGTCTGGCCGTAGTCAAGGATTTGCTGTAGATTCGAGTCGGGTAGGTCGAGCAGTCGCGACAGCTGTGCTAACGACATTGTGCCGATTGCTGGTGCTGAGACTTTGAAAGTGGTGACTAGGTGAAGTGCATAGCATGACCAAAATCAGCCGCCGACAAACCAGTCTAAACCAGGGATGCCGCTAAATCGTACAGTACGTGATTTGGTTAGGCCCCGCTTATGCCCCAGCCAGGAGCGATTTAATTGGGCTATGTAGGCAGAGGCACCCTCCCATCCTACCTCCCTGAGCCTCCCAACCCAGACACCCTCCCAACCCAACCCCGTCCGCGAACCTACCCCGGTTCCGCAGGGTCGGAATGCTCGGCCTGCCAGCCACGATGGACCCGCCAGACCCGCTTACCCGCGTCACAGTCAAAATTTCAACGTTCTAGAGTACAGATCGCAAGCGCAGTAAAAGCCGCCGCCACCTTTCAACGCCAGTTTCCAGTCGGTCAATATACGCTCATCGCGGCCGTCACCGATCGCCCCGTGCCTCATCAGATTATTCAACGGCGTGCTCGGCGCAAACTTATTTGCTAACTTTTCAACTAAAAGACTACACGCACCCAAACCTCATAGAAAGTCGGCATCCGGCAGAGCCCGCCACCATGGCGTCTCCGCCTTCAGCGCTGGTACGCAGCTCTCAGATCAAGTCGGCAGAGCTGCTGCGGCCACTACCTTTGTATTCACACGCCTACGTTTGGCCCTTTGCCATAGCATGGCCAGTATTTTTGCGCTACTACCTCAGCCAGGATCTCTATGATAAGCACATTGGCGGCCCGGAATGGACATTTGTGTGGCTTGGAACCATCATCACCTTCCAGAGCCTGACCTGGTTGAGCACCAAATGGAGCGTCAATGTGCGGGCTATTTTCACTGCTCGCGTTATCAAAAGCGTTGAGGAGGCCGAGCTTATCAAGTTGATCCCGATCGCGAACGCCGGCTCGGCCGACATTTGCAAGATCGAACGCGACCAGGTACAAGTCCTCTGACATTTAGCAGCGCAGAAATAATGAGAACGATTGTACTGACAATTTGGATACAGGTCGGTGGCAAGAACAACATCTCTTTCCTGTTTCAAAAGCGTCGATTCCTTTACGATCCCACCGACAAAAGCTTCAAGACCCTCGAGTACGATATCGACGCCGAGCCAAAGCCCAGAGTTGAAAAGTTCCAGCTTTCCAAGGGAATCACTTCCGCCACCGAGCTCACTCGAATTGAGCAGCACTATGGCACCAACACTTTCGACATTCCCGTGCCGTCCTTCACCGAGCTCTTCCAGGAGCATGCGGTCGCGCCGTTTTTCGTTTTCCAGATATTCTGCGTCGGCCTATGGATGCTGGACGACTACTGGTACTACTCGTTGTTCACGCTTGTCATGTTGGTTGCTTTCGAGAGCACTGTGGTGTGGCAGCGGCAGCGCACTCTGAACGAGTTCCGTGGCATGAGTCTCAAACCCTACGACATGTGGGTATACCGCTTGGGTAAATGGGTCGAAGTCCAGAGTGACAAGCTTGTGCCCGGAGACCTGGTGTCTGTCAACCGATCCAAGGAGGACGGCGGTGTGGCATGTGATATGCTTCTGGTCGAGGGGACTGCCATTGTCAACGAAGCTATGCTTTCTGGCGAGAGTACTCCCCTTCTCAAAGAGTCTATTCAGCTCCGTCCTGGCGATGCGCAACTGGAGCCTGAAGGCCTGGACAAGAACTCATTCCTCTGGGGCGGCACCAAAGTCCTGCAGATCACCCATGGCACAGCAGATGAGGCAAGACCCAAGATTGCATCTGGTGTTCCCCGACCGCCCGATGATGGAGCCATGGCTGTTGTCACCAAGACCGGTTTCGAGACTTCTCAGGGCAGCCTTGTTCGCACTATGATATACTCCACCGAGCGCGTCTCAGCAAACAATGTCGAGGCGCTTCTCTTCATCCTTTTCCTGCTCATCTTCGCCCTGGCTGCTTCATGGTATGTTTGGGATGAGGGTGTCCGAAAGGATCGCAAGCGGTCGAAGCTGCTCCTGGACTGTATCCTCATCGTTACCAGCGTTGTTCCTCCCGAGCTTCCTATGGAACTCAGTCTGGCCGTCAACACCAGTTTGGCGGCCCTCGCCAAGTTTGCTATCTTCTGCACCGAGCCTTTCCGTATTCCTTTTGCTGGACGAATCGATGTTGCTTGCTTTGACAAGACTGGTACTCTTACAGGCGAGGATTTGGTAGTGGAGGGTATTGCTGGTCTGGGACTTGGCCACTCTGGCACCGACACTCCTCGCGAGTCTGATGGAGCCCACAGCAGCATGACTCCTGTCCACTCCGCTGGCATCGAGACAACCCTGGTTTTGGCAACTGCACACGCCCTTGTCAAGCTTGACGAAGGCGACATTGTGGGTGATCCCATGGAGAAAGCTACTCTCGCCGCCCTGGGATGGGGACTTGCCAAGAATGATGTCCTCACTCACAAACCAAGCGTTGCGAGCAACGGAGGTGTCACCGGTACCGTTCAAATTAAGCGTCGTTTCCAGTTCTCGTCAGCCCTCAAGCGCCAGAGCTCGATTGCCACCGTACATGGCAAGGACAAGACCGGACGCAAGCTGCAAGGTACATTCGTAGGAGTCAAGGGTGCTCCGGAGACCATCCAGAAGATGCTGGTGACCGTCCCTACTGACTACGAGGAGACCTACAAGTACTTTACTCGTCGTGGATCTCGAGTCTTGGCTCTGGCATACAAGCAACTTACGACCGACAGCGAGCTGGGTGCTGCTAGGATCAACGACTTGAAGAGAGAATTCGTGGAATCCGAGCTCACTTTCGCTGGATTCCTCGTCCTACACTGTCCCTTGAAGGAAGACGCCAAGCAGTCCGTACAAATGCTCAACGAAAGCAGCCACCGTGTTGTTATGATCACTGGCGACAACCCTCTGACGGCTGTACATGTCGCTCGAGAGGTCGAGATTGTGGACCGCGATGTGTTGATCCTGGATGCTCCCGAGCATAACGAGGGCGGCAACAAGCTCGTGTGGCACAGCGTCGATGATAAGATTCACTTTGATGCTGACCCGACCAAGCCAATCGACGCGACAGTACTGAAGAACAACGACATTTGCGTGACGGGCTACGCCTTGGCCAAGTACAAGGATCAGCCAGGCTTCAAGCAACTTCTCCGTTACACTTGGGTATACGCACGTGTTTCTCCAAAGCAAAAGGAGGAGATTCTGCTTGGTTTGAAGGATATGGGCTACTACACTCTGATGGCTGGTGATGGTACGAACGATGTGGGGGCGCTGAAGCAGGCTCACATTGGTGTTGCGCTTCTCAACGGTACACAACAGGATCTGCAACGGATTGCCGAGTTCTCAAGAAACGAGAAGATGAAGCAGATGTACCAGAAGCAGATCGACATGATGGCGCGATTCAACCAACCAACGCCTCCAGTGCCCGTCATGATTGCGCACCTGTACCCTCCCGGCCCTACAAATCCTCATTATATGAAGGCTATGGAACGCGAGGCCAAAGTCAAGGGTGTCACGGTTGAAGAGCTCATCAAGGCTAGCGGCCACCCTACCGAAACCATCACTTCGGCAGGAGCTCGTGACCTCCTCAAGAACGATCCCAACCAGAACCTAGGCCCGGCCGCCAAGAAGGCTGCTGGTCTGGCCGACAAACTCACTGCGCAAATGTTGGAGAGCGAACTGGACGACAGTGAGCCGCCATCTTTGAAGCTCGGTGACGCATCAGTTGCTGCTCCTTTTACAAGCAAGCTACGCAATGTCATTGCCGTGCCGAACATCATTCGGCAAGGCCGCTGTACTCTGGTGGCTACGATTCAAATGTACAAGATTCTGGCACTCAACTGTTTGATTACGGCCTACAGTCTCAGCGTTCTCTACCTCGAGGGCATCAAGTTTGGTGATGGTCAGTACACCATCAGCGGTATGCTGATGAGTGTTTGCTTCCTCTCCATTTCCCGCGCTCGCTCCGTCGAGGGTCTTTCCAAAGAACGCCCTCAGCCAAACATTTTCAATTTTTACATTATTGGCTCGATTCTTGGCCAGTTTGCTGTGCACATCTTTACGCTTATTTACATTGCCCGGTTCTGTGACAAGATCGCACCGTAAGTTATTGTTCCCTCCTTTTCACCAGATGTTGAAACTAACAAACACCGTAGGCGTACCGACTCGGTTGATCTCGAAGCAGAATTCTCTCCCTCGCTCCTCAACAGTGCCGTCTACCTACTGCAGCTCATCCAGCAGATTAGCACTTTTGCAATCAACTACCAAGGCCGACCCTTCCGCGAGTCTATTTCGGAGAACCGTGGAATGTACTGGGGTATCATTGGCGTCAGCGGTATCGCGTTCGCATGTTCGACTGAGATTCTTCCTGAGCTGAACGAACAGATGAAACTTGTGCCCTTTACCGCTGAGTTCCGCCAGACCCTGACGGGAATTATGATTCTGGACTATGGCGCCTGCTGGACCATTGAGGTCGTTTTCAAATACCTGTTCAGCGACCTCAAGGCGCGTGACATTGCAGAGCGCAGACCCGACCAACTGGAAAGGGAGAAGGTGCGTAAGGAAGCAGAGTTAAAGATCAAGATGGAGGAAGATGATAAGAAGAGGATTCAGGAGGTTGAGGAGTACGAGCGCAAGATGGAGGCGAAGAAGAGGGAGCTGGCGGAGAGATGGGGTGTGCAGCTTCCTCAGAGGGGACAGCCTGCTGCTGCAAGGTAGAGTGGGAGTTTGCCGAATAACAATATTCAGGCGTGACAAGATGCAGTAGCTCTTCGGTGAACACGCAGCCCGGGAGGCTGAATCCTTGTACCTTAATGTGCAGCATCTTGGCAACATAGATTTGAGATTTTAGCTATGGTGTAATTACGAACCATGGGCGAGTGTTCGCCTGCTTTTTCACATGTCTCTGCGGCTTGTTGTACAGACAAATGGCAAGGATGGCAATCATGACAGACGAGCACTGCATGCAATTGCTGGTCAACCGGGTTTTGGTGTGGAAAGTTGAACGTATTATATAAGCTGTAGATCATCCATTAGAATGCCCCGGACAGTTTCCACCCAAAAGGTCCGTGCACCCCTGCACTGTGGGCAAACAAGCTGGAGCTACGGCTGGGACCGGGCAACGGGCGTTTGGTTCCAGGATTGATTGGAGTGGCCTTTCAATTTTTCTCTCTCGGCTAGTCGGAAAGTTCTCGTCATCCTAAAAAAAAAAATTGACGATTGACCATATTCAACCCAAGCCTCTTCCTCCAATTGTCATTTTGTTAAACTGCATCAAGTCATTTAGCTTCAAATAATCAAATCAAGATGTTTGCTGCATCAAGGATCCAGACCCGTGCCTTTTCGGCCGCGGCGCGCAACGTACGTACAAGCATGACACCTTGGCATACCATAGCTACTTGACACCTGGATGCGCAACATCAGAGGCCTGGCAATTGCTGTAATGCGTCTGCAGCTTCTTCCTCATTGTCAGCGGCTAACATTTTCAATTCAATAGCTCTCCAAGGTCACCGTTCTCGGTGCCGCCGGTGGCATTGGTCAGCCTCTCTCCCTCCTCCTCAAGCTCAACCCCAGGGTTACGGAGCTTGCGCTCTACGACATCCGCGGAGGCCCCGGTGTCGCCGCCGACATCTCGCACATCAACACCAAGTCCAACGTTAAGGGCTACGACCCCACGCCTTCTGGCCTGGCCGCCGCCCTCAAGGGCTCCGAGGTCGTCCTCATCCCTGCCGGTGTCCCCCGCAAGCCCGGCATGACCCGTGACGACCTTTTCAACACCAACGCCTCCATCGTCCGTGACCTGGCCAAGGCCTGCGCCGAGTCTTGCCCCGAGGCCAACATCCTGGTCATCAGCAACCCCGTCAACTCAACCGTCCCCATCTGCGCCGAGGTCTTCAAGGCCCGTGGTGTCTACAACCCCAAGCGCCTCTTTGGTGTCACCACCCTCGACGTCGTCCGTGCCTCGCGCTTCGTCTCGGAGATCAAGGGCTCCGACCCCAAGGACGAGAACATCACCGTCGTTGGTGGCCACTCAGGCGTCACGATCGTGCCCCTCTTCAGCCAGAGCAGCCACCCTGACCTGTCCGCCAACGACCAGCTCGTCAACCGTGTCCAGTTTGGCGGTGACGAGGTCGTCAAGGCCAAGGACGGTGCTGGATCCGCCACCCTGTCCATGGCCATGGCCGGTGCCCGCATGGCCGAGTCGGTCCTGCGCGCCGCCCAGGGCGAGAAGGGCGTCATCGAGCCCACCTTTGTCGACTCGCCCCTCTACAAGGATCAGGGCATCGAGTTCTTCAGCTCAAAGGTCGAGCTCGGCCCCAACGGTGTCGAGAAGATCCTACCCCTGGGCGAGATCGACGCCAACGAGAAGAAGCTGCTCGACGCCTGCCTGGGCGACCTGAAGAAGAACATTGAGAAGGGTGTTGCTTTTGTTGCCTCGAACCCGGGCAAATAAGTGTATCGCTCAGGGACATGGTGAGGGTCGACTTTGTCGATGGCAAGCGGGCTGGTGAGATGTGTTGAATATGACAGAGGGATGCACATGTATGTCGGGTCGGCTCCCAAATAGCAGATAGACGTTCACGTCGTGTACCATAAATTATGATTCTTCTGTTATTGTTTTGCCGATTGCCAGTGACTTTTAATTGAGCGTTCCTTTTTGTAAGTCTGCTTGAACTTAGTATGCGCTCCGTTGGCTGTCTTGGTGTGTTAATTCCACGTCTCCGTAGGCCTTGTTCTTTTTTCTCCTTGATCTCTGCCTCTTACGGTCCCTTTTGAACCGATTCGGTTTGGCTTTTCCTGTGAGACCAACCTATCAGTCATGGTTGACACTGCAGTGTTGATAGGGTTCAATTCAGATCTTAAGTGATATGGCATATATTCTCAGTCCATGTCTTGCGTTGGCCCCTACACTTGCGCTTGAATATTACTTAATTCCCCGGGGTATTCGGGTGTCGCTATCAATCCCAACAAGTATCCGCGGTTTGAATATAATTCCTCAACGCTGAAAATCAACAGCCCTTGATCTTCGTTCCGCTCTTCAGCATCATCCCGACACAGCCATCAAAACATCCCTCCATTATATCTGTTATAAATCCCCGTCTCTCGTCTCACCGCAGGCTTCTTGCGCAATGAACGCCTCGCAAGAAACGACTTTCGAATAGACTGGCGAAACTTTCTGCATGTAGTTAGCAACAAACACTGGTCACCCGCACACCTGAACTGCAGAGATGTCTACTTACGAAGGCTTGGACCTCGGTCCCCCGGACGTCCCGTACAGCTCCGCGCAGACCTCGCAGTTTAATTCATCTCTATAGGGCGCCAGCCTGTCGGCCTCGGGCAGGTTGAGTGGCGTCTCCATCCATACGGGGGCGCCCTTGCCCATGGTGAGCAGCGCCTCCAGGCTGCTGTGGGCCATGCGCCGGTGCCAGAGGCGCATCCAGCTCATGACGGACTCGTCAAAGGCCAGGGGAGGCGGCACGGGGCGCGCCCGCTCCACGTCGACGGGCTGCAGCGTTATGTCGGGCAGGGCCTCCAGGTCCGGTTGTGGTCGACGCCGGAAGCTGGCCTGGTAGATTCTTCCGCTCCAGGCTTGCACCCACGTCAGCACCATCCGCAGTGCAGTCCTGAAAGGGTTTTCTTCTGGGAAGAAGGCCATGTTTTTTTTTTTTTTTTTTTTTTTTTTGGAAAGGGCGGGGATGGTTTCGATCCGGTGGAAATTGCGGTGCAGTAGTGAATGTTGGTATTTTCCTTTCTGTCATTCCCCGTGACAGACTGACATAGGCCTTTTTGATCGATGCCGGATGACTCCCTCCTTTATTTTGTTCCCCTGGGTCGGGCTGCCACGAGGCAGGCACGCCGAGTCGGATCAAGCATCGTCCCAACTTGACGCAGAGCTTGTTGGACGCTTCCAGGCACACCGATTGGTAGTTTAGGACCGTAAAATGAGATGTCCAAGGTTGGAAGCTAAAAACTTTGCGGAAACAGATCTTGAGCCAAACCCCTGTTTCCTTGTTCTTGGGTCGATGGTGGAGCCGGAGTGCAAGATGATTTGGAGTGTATCAGGCACAAACCGGACACGGTAGGAATTGTGTAATGTGACGATCGTATATTGCCGTTTTTGGGTCGTGAAAGGCACGTTGATGACTCGGATGTTGATTTAGAGGCACACTATAAGAGGACAAACGGAAGGGGTTAAACTATAACGTCGATCTAAACAAATGGGTGAATGGATCGGTGTGGTCATAATGGTTCGTGGTAATGGTAATATAGGACGGGCCCGATGGTACGGACTGTGTTGCTGTCTCATTCTGCCAATTATCAACCCCTCCTGGCATTAATAAGTATTAACAATCTCATTGTCAAACGAATTTTGATAGCGTTCGACCTACATCTGTATATGGTTAGTGCTGGAGATGAATAATTGGTCGGTCGGGTTACAAAAGAAAAGTCAGGCGTGGCCTTTTCTCTTAAAGTCTACCGAGGCAGGAGCAATGGCCTCCTATATTTCTAACCTAGCTAGGTTGCAAAAATAAATAAACAATTCAGCTCAATACACATACGCGTAAAATAGCCAGGAAGAGAGAAGTTCGATCGGGAGTAATTACTAAAAGGCCTGAAAAATTAGAGGTATTGTCCTTATTCAAAGCTACTTGTGGTATTTATCTCGATGTACAATAATATAACAAGCTACCTTATTTCCAACTCCCAAGTTGCCAACCACAAACGTTTAAATGTAAAATTCGCTGCACCCAGGACCAAACCCGAAGCGCTGCCTCCTCAGATCTTGAACAACTACAAATGGCAGCTTATACTTCTCGGCAAAACAAAAGATTGATAAACCTTCGTTAATGTGTGAAATTTGACAAAAGAAAATGCTGATTCGGCCCAGGCTCGAACTGAGGACCTACAGTGGAACATTGTACAGTAAACTGTGCTGGATGTTAGACTGTTGTGATAACCAACTACACCACCGAACCGCTTGGTTGTTGTTGAAGACATTGGCTCGTTGTGTAACTTAGGTATAGAGAAACTTTTGTGTGCGGGATTTTTCGGCGAATATGTGGCCTACCGAGGCCCATGACTTGATATTGATAATAGTGGGTCGTCCCGTACCTCAGTTCCTATCTTGATTCTTCGCCCTTTCACGGCCACGATCGATCTGATTGGACATTGTAACTAACAAGGACGAGAGGAAGGATGGGTGGTCAACAATTAGAGAAATCGGATGGTGGTGGTGTTTTGTTTTCCAAGACAAGAGGTAGATAGCATCACCCAAGGGGATGCGTGGGATGGCCTTGGTAGTAGTTTTCACCGCAAAGTTGAATCGTGACTTTTCCTCGCCCTTGCAACGTCTGCGATCTTCAGCAGAATCTGGCCAAATCCGTGCATCAAAATTCCCCTTCCAGGGATTTTCTGAAATTTGCATTTTTGTTCATAGCCAATCGGACGTGGTAGCCTTTCCAGACATATCTATTAAAACCAGTCTGTCGTGCAACAGGTCAACATACTTGTAATCGATCGAGATGCATAAAGCCTTGAGACTTTTCCTCGTCAGTAGGCTGGTTTCGCCAGGTGCGCCTGTAAATCACACCGATTGGAGTTCCTTGGTCCGCGATCGGTATCCGCTTTTGCGTAGCTCCTTTTGAAAAAATCCATGGGGCAAAAGCGTTTAGAGAAGCGCTCTAGAGATGTATGAGCAAACGCTCTGTAGTCGTGTCACGTGTGAATTTGACGCTGAACAAAACCTGCCAGGCTACGCAATTGGGTGCATCCGACAATATTACCATCGTCCGGAGGTCCGCCATTCCTCCTCCTGAAAGTTTCCACGACATCTCTTTAATCAAGCCGAAGTGATTTGGGTCTCGGATAGGGGTACCACACTGCTTAGTGACATACAGTGTGTAAACCCTAATTGGACTACTCCTACAAAACGAACATTCTGGCCATGATAGACTGACAAGCTGACTTTGCTCTCGTTAAATCTTGGAAGCTTTTTTGGCTTGAAATTCACTGCAAATCACGATCACGTATGGAACATGCACGGTCATGCAGCCAACAACACTAAACTTGGTGTCCCTGCACATGCACCATACCCACCATCTTATTCCACAAGTACCACCCTACACATCGCGCACCATTGGTCTTTGGTAAAACGAAACTCAATCTAATAAGGATAATAACGCCTACAGAATTAACTAAAAGACCTAGAATATCCCACAAAGTAGACAGAGATCAAACGTCGATAACCCAAACCCAAACTTACAACCTTTCGTTTCCACAAAGGTTATCTCGAGATGCTGACATGCAAAAATATGTGCTGGACACAAAACAACAAACTGGAGACACCAAGAATCGAACTCGGGACCTCTTCCATGCTAAGGAAGCATTATACCACTAAACCATATCCCCGGATGCTTTGTTGCGTGGTTGTTGAAAGCTGAAATATATTGCGAGTATATATACTCGCAAATTTTGGTCTTTTTCATAGACCCTATGAGAGCGACACGTTTATACCGAAGTTACCTGTGTGATTGTGAGTTGTTAGGACCAGAACTGTTTTTGCTCTGGTATAACAGAGGATTCACTCCTGCGTATCGTGACTGGTAAAGTCCTAATGGCTATAGTATAAACAATTTTACCAAAGCTACCATGAAGTTTACAAGTCCTAGGCCTTTACCAACGAGTCTAAGTTGAAAGTTCGAGTCCGAGACCGCAAATCCGGCCGGACTTCGCAAGTTACGTCTGGATTTGCTACTCTTAATCGCTGTGTCATAGTTAGTTCCTCCTGGAATGCTGGTTACTAGCACCATCTGTAATAGCACCTCGCAGCAAAATTCTTGCCTCTTACTGAATCGCAGGTATAACCAGCCATTATCAGGTTCAGAGTCGTACGCCAGCTGCTTGAAATTACCAACAATAAACATGAGGCTTCCTGGCAGACACAGATAGCACATACAACAAAGCCTCCTATCACCTCACAGCGTCGCTGCACAGATAAATTCTTGCATTAACATAACCTCTACGGCAGCCTGTCACCAGCATAGGCATTCTTCCCTCCAACACTCACAAGAAACAGGGACGGAGAGCCTGCATTCACCTTTCCCGACTGATCCGCACCTCCATCCGGCTGCACATCATCATACGCAAATGCGTAACCCTTCCCATCTAAATTCACCTCATGCACGATGCGCGCATAGTGGTTAGCCGGGTCCCGCTTGTAAAAAGTGCAAGGGTCGGACGGGTGGTCCTCTGCTTCCATGACCGCCGCCCGCGCAAACGCAGCAGCCAGTCTCGGAATGATGGCGTTGCGCTTTGGTGACGGGCCCGTCGTAAAAGGCCCGCTGTTACAGCCTAGAATATCTGCCGTCGTGGGCTTCTTGAACTTCTCACCCCCAATCTCCAGCTCATCCGACTCGGCGATCGCCCCAGGTAGGACACCGTGTGCCGCCTGAGTGTTGATCTTCATTTGGCATTTGCTCTTGCAGTGATACTTGTTCCAAGCCTCTTCGACCAGCGGCTCAAAGTACCCGTTAAAGTTTGCGCGCACTGCGTTTCCGTGCATTGGACTCAGTGCACGGAGAGGCCGGCCCTTGCTCGACACGATGAGCTTATCCCACGGCCTACCGTCCCTTTCCTCCTGGGCGCGGAGGCCCTCGCAGACCTTTTCAAGCCCGTCGCTCGGCATCCCGGATACGTGCTGCACCCCATTCCCGTCCTGCAGCGTTAGGGAGATGGGTAGGCGAGGCACAAAGTCGACGTAGCTGATGTTGGCAAACAACTGGTGGCTGTTGAGGGTGAACTCAGCAAAGGAAAAGTCGACATTCCGGTTGGGGTCGCTGGGGTTGAGGACCGATGGTTCAACCAGTGCGGGCCCGGGCGGGTTCAAGAGAAAGGTGAGCTTGCCCTCTTGGCTGAACCAGATGCGGCCGCCAGCCATTTGGGGAATCTTGACCGTCACCGTGTTACCGGGTGGACCCAAAGGAATGGCGCAGTCCTCTAAGAGTGGGCTGAGGATCTTGCGCGGCTCTTCGGGGTAGTACAGGTCCCGGCCGTTGGCCTTGAGGAGAACGCGGGCATTGTTCTTTTGCAGGGCCAGGCCGGTAATATAGGCGTACACCTCACTTGAGGAGGATTGGTTCTGAAGTTGAATCTCTAGTGATGAAGGCATATCGGACGTCTTTGTAGAGATTCAAGATTAAATATCGAAAGTACGAAACGAGTTGAGCAGACAAATCACAGGCCGGCGCCAACGAATATATCGCTATTGTGAAGACTGAAGGTGGTGGTACACGAAAGACGATGCGCAACGTTGTCAGCGAAGCATTTGAATTGCTATCCAATGGAAATTGAACAGAAAAGAAATATGAGTGATTCCCTGCGCCGTAGCAAACCTGTTCAGCGCAACATGCTGCGCTGCCACGGCGCAGGCTGTTAAATGCCGTGTCAAGCTGCGTCATTCGATCCACAATAGCTAAACTTGGTATTCAAGAGTGCCTTCCTGAAGGGTTTGTGGCTAGGGATTCTACAAGAGAGTGCGACAAGCCGACGCTGTCGGAGTGCAATGAGCAAGCGCATACTGATGAATTGTCATTGAATAAAAGGTAAGTAGTACGATATTTTCAGTTGTCTTGTTCAAGGAATCAACAGGCCTAGACGCGTATAGTTGCGTATAGTGGCGGCAGGCTTCAGGACAGGCTGGATAAATTGACATACAACTGCAAAAACGCATAATAACTAGGCAAAGCAGGTTTGCAGCAAATAAACACAGCTATAGCAGAAGCAGAAAGATGAATACCAGTTGGCAAGCAAACAGTTCAGATCTCACAAATGATAGTTCAGAAACATCAAATTATAGAAGGCAAACGCGAACGGTGCCGGTACGTACCAAGCAAACAAGAGCTACAACCAATGATGCGCATCCTCTTGGTGGGGTTATCACTTTTGGTGGGGTATTGATGCCCGCACGCAAAATGTGAGTTTGCTTTAACCAATTGTCGGTGCGTCATGCCCGTTGAAACACGCCGGCGGTGGGCGCCGATAGATTTTGCAACCTTTTCCCGGCGCCTGAACCCAGACGGGCAATCAAGACAGACATTAACGATATCTTGACGAAACCACAGTGACCTGTTCAAGCGGATTACTCTAGACTCGAAAAATGCTCATCTAGCGACATTGAGTGCATTCAAATATCCACTTGATAACCAAATACACACAGTCTGGTGGCTGCCGCACACTGACCGCCATCTGTCAAGACGCGATCAACCCCACACCACCGAATTGCACTGCACCTCAACCATCAATTGACGACTCACGGCCGTTTGCCTCCACCGACTGGGCGAGGGTGCTCGCCCGAAGCACAGCTGCAAGCCAGTCACTGAGAAATCTGAATAGCGGGCTACATATTTGCTGTCAAGCCAGGCCGCCGATTGTACCTTCGGACGTGCCCTGGGCATAAACCCACTCGAAATGACCTCGATTCTGACGCCGCGGCAGGCAGAGGAACTGTGAGTAGCACCAATGAAATCATCTGCGTTGTTGTGGTCTATCGGCAAACCAATACAGACGGAAACGTATAGGGTATAATAAATGATTGACAAACTGCGCCGGAACCAGGCACAAAGCAATAATAGCATACCTTTCGGCGAACAAACTGTCAAACTCGGCCACGGCTCTGAGAACAGAGCTTGGATTAGCTGAAGATGTCTTTGACGCCGCTACAGCAAAGAAATATGAGGGCTTGATCGAGAAGAAATGGACCAGCGTGGTCCGCCTGCAGAAAAAGGCACGCCTTCCCATTCTGCTCCTGAGCTGGCCTCTCACCTGGCTAACCTCCGTCCCCAGATAATGGATCTCGAATCGAGAAACAACGCCCTTCAGAGCGAACTCGACAATGCCACCCCTCTGTCTCTAGCCAAACGCAACACCGACCCTACAGCATGGCTTCCGGCACCACGACCACGATACTCTCTCGAATCTCACCAAAACACCATAAATTGTATCGCATTCCATCCAGTTTACTCGTCGATTGCCTCGGGCTCCGATGATTGCACAATAAAGATTTGGGACTGGGAATTGGGCGAGCTAGAGAGGACCATTAAGAGTCATACGAGACCTGTGCTCGATGTTGACTTTGGCGGTCCCAGAGGAGGTATTTTGCTGGCATCATGCAGCTCCGATCTCACAATCAAGCTATGGGATCCCTCAAACGACTACAAAAACATTCGCACACTTCCGGGCCATGATCACAGCGTCAGTGCGATCCGCTTCATGCCGAGTGGCGCATCCGGAGGAGCCATGTCTGGCAATTTACTAGTCAGCGCAAGTCGAGACATGACACTCAAAATCTGGGACGTGTCGACAGGCTTCTGCCTAAAGACGATCAGGGGACACACGGCCTGGATTCGTGATGTATACCCATCCCTCGATGGCCGTTATCTGCTCTCTACAGGAGACGACTCTACAGTTCGGTTATGGGATCTTTCGGTTACCAATCCAGAAAACAAGCTGACCATGATTGGCCACGATCATTACATCGAGTGCTGTGCACTAGCACCTCCAACCTCGTACCCGTTCCTTTCGAGACTCGCAGGCTTGAAGAAGCCGCCGGCTGCCACCAGCACTGCCGAGTTCATGGCATCGGGATCACGCGACAAGACCATCAAGCTCTGGGACTCACGGGGAACCTTGCTCAAGACGCTGATCGGTCATGACAACTGGGTACGCGCGCTCGTCTTCCACCCAGGCGGCCGTTACCTTCTGTCTGTATCAGACGACAAAACATTAAGGTGCTGGGATCTTGAGCAGGACGGCAAGTGCGTCAAAACCATCGGAGACGTTCACGAAAGATTTGTGACTTGCTTGAGGTGGGCCCCCGGCGTTGTTATGGATGCGCCTGCGGACGGAGCCGATGCTGGACAATCGAACGGAACGCCGAGAAAAAAGGCCGAAGCGGCAACACCTGCCATCCGAATTAGGTGTGTCATTGCCACAGGCAGTGTCGACATGAAGCTGCGAATATTTGCAAACTGAGGAGTCGGGTTATATAAGATGAACTTGCCAATGCTCAAATTCGAAATACACGAGTAAGACGACGAAAGAAAATTGGGTGCAGGGCGGACTGCGTCCAAAGCCTTGACCAAGGGTGTGGGATGTAAGCAGCTCAGACCGGGAGCCTTGTACGTCTTCTACAGCTTTCTTGCATAGTGCCTGGTGCGCCTATAGATTACTAGATGGCTGATGGACGGTTCTTATCAAGACGCTTCATGATTATATGACAGAATCAGATAGATACCCGCTATTTAATCATGAGCTTCCGAGACCGAGCTAATAGAACCAGCAATTTCAGGTGTGACAATCACTGTTTCACGTCACATCCAGTCCTCCATTGGCCGTGAGAAAGTCAAAGTCTACACCGAACTGCGCTTGGTTGACCGAGCGCAGGTATAGACCACGATATCCCCGAACCGGAACCTTTCTTCCTTGTGCTTGTTCTGGCTTGGTCGTCATCTCTGCTCTCGAGCTAATCCGCTTCTGTATCTCCTCATCACTAACGCCGAGCTGCAGGAGCCTGTTTTGTACATCACACAAGATTATGTCGCCGTCTTGCACAACACCAAACACACTGTTCGGCAGCGCTGACTCGGGCGAGATGTGAAGCACCACGCTTCCTCCTGCAGTCCCGCTCATGCGCCCGTCGCTTAGCCGCAGCATGTCAGAAACCCCTTGGGCGGCCAACTTACGAGGGATTGGGATCAGACCGGCCTCTGGCATGCCCGGATTCCCGACCGGGCCGATGCCCTGCAGCACAAGGATGCTGTCTGCTGTCACATCGAGCTCCGGATGGTCGATACGTGCTGCCATGTCGGCGCTGTTGGCAAACACGACTGCGGGGCCGCTGTGTCGTAGAAACCTACGGTCTTTGAAAGCTGATGCCTTGATCACGGCGCCGCCCGGGGCTATATTTCCTCGCAGTACGGCCAGGGACGACGCAGGATATAGCGGCTCAGAAAGTGGTCGGATGATTTGCCTCATGAATGGGAACTCGCGGGTTATAGGCTCGGCATCGAGAACCTCGCCCAGTGTGCGGCCGTCAATCGTCGCAGCGCCGAGGCGTAGCAGTGGCCGGAGCGTGTGGAGCAATGCCAGCATGCCACCGGCGTTGTGGAAGTCCGTCAGGTAGTTGTCCCCGCTGGGCTTCAGGTCGACGAGCAGCGGTGTGTCGCGGCCGATGTCGTCAAACGTCTGCAGTGTGATGCGCCCCTGGATTTGGGGATGGCGATTGGCAATGGCGAGCAGGTGCACCACGGCGTTGGTGGAACCGCCGATGGCTTGCAGGACGGTGATGGCGTTATGGAACGAATCGAGCGTTAGCAGGCCCTGCGGCGTCCTGTTGGCGGCGGCCGCGGCGACTGCGTTCCGACCCGTTTCCTCGGCGATGCGGATCCGGGCCGACGACACGGCCGGGGCGCTAGCCCCTTTCAAAGGCATGAGACCCAAGGCGGCTGTGACACAAGCCATGGTGCTCGCGGTCCCCATAACGCCACATGTCCCTCCAGTCGGTGCGAGCTCCTCATTAATTTCGGCAATCTCCTCAATGTCGATCGTCCCGACCCTAAAGGCAGCCCAGCTACTGCGGCAGTCTGTGCATGCGCCGACGCGCACCCCCCTGTGGCTCCCCGGCATCATTGGCCCCGTCACAAGCGGGAGGACGGGCTTGTCGGCCGAGATGCCGCCCATAAGCTGCGCAGGAACGGTCTTGTCGCAGCCCCCGACGGCGACGCAGGCGTCGAGCGGCTGGGCGCGGATCATCTCCTCGGTGTCGACGCTCATCAGGTTCCGGAGGAACATGCTCGTCGGGCTCGCGAAGCTCTCGTGGACGCTGATGGTCGGGAACTCGACCGCCAGCCCGCCGGCCAGGTGTACCCCCCTCTTGGCGGCCTCGATCAGCTGCGGCACGTTGGCGTGGCAGGGGTTGAGTCCAGAGTGCGTGTTGATGATGCCGACGATGGGGCGCGAGAGCGCGTCGTCGCTGTAGCCGAGCGCTTTTATGAATACCTTGCGCAGGAACAGGGCGAAGTGCGGGTCGCCGTAGCCGGGGAGGCCGCGGCGGAGGCCGTGGCCTGACGATCCTGCCGCGAGGGGGCGGGAGATATCGTAGTCGGCTAGTAGGGCCGAGGGCGGGGGTTGGTTTCCCGCCCCCGATGAGGATTCAGGGATATTTGCTTGTTTGTCTGCCATTCTGTTGGCGGGACGTGGTTTGATAACCCATTTGGGGGTCCATAGAAGTGATCGATAAAGCGTTATTTGGGTTACCGACGCATGCGCTTGTGTGTGATATGGGGTAAAACTCCTTCTATTGCATCATTGTGCGGAGTAATGACAAGCATTGGCTAGCCGATTGGAGACCCCTCCAGCTCGGGCCCCTTTCCCGATTACTTGCGATCCATGATCCGATCAGCCAAAAGTTTATGAGCTCACCAAATTTTTTTAAGAGGGCTCATGGGTAGGTCCATGAGAGCTTTTGTAAAGATAGGATGAACTTGGACATGAGCACAGCTGCTGGTGGGTTTTCTCATCATGCCAAATCATGAGTGATGTCCGTAACTGATACACAATTTTTTGCAGCAAGCCGAGGTCGGCACGTACTGCCGGCATGCACTGATTCTCACCTTGCTGTTTGTTACAGACACTGCCTTAGGCACCTTTTTTCCGACTTTTTTTTGCCAACGCGAGTTATTGCTCATGTATTTCCGGTACGATGCGCACTGCCAAGTTCCTCCTAGGGACAATGGAAGAATGCTGCATGGTGACAACGTGGCCTGGCTAGCCAGGCTGGCCAGGCTAGCTTTCAAGACAACCCAATCCTCATCAGTCCGTGCATCAGTCACTTGTGTGTTGGCCCAACCGAGCTGCCGAAAAGTCGTACGCAGGGTCCTGCAGAAGGACAGTGCGGTAGTTGCCGACTTATAAACCGGAAAGGGTCCTTCATATCTATTCAGATGGTTGTCTAGTTGACTCTGCTGGACCTATCTTTGTTTGGTGATGCACAGTGTACGATGAACATGATTTTCCAAATCGTTGCCGTTTTGTGGTGGGCAATGCTGGCCGTATACATCACCCATGTTGCTGTCAAGTACTTCCAGGAGGCGCGGAAAGTGGCTAATCTCAACGAGGATACCGGCAAAGGAGACTTGCCAGATCCCATATGCAGCTGTCCAGCCTGCCGCGCATCTCTCCGCGAATCCGAACAAACCAACTGGCAGCGTCTAACACACGACAACCCCATCACCAACCTTTTCCTCGCCGAGAAACCATGTCCGCTGAGCACGCAGGACCCCGGAGTCAGGGTGATGCCCATACCGCCCATCGATCAGCAAAACCCCGTCGACAAGACCATCGTGCACGTCTTCTTCGTGGTGCCTTACGCCCTCGATGAGGACCTCCTCCGGCACGGCCTCGACGACCTCATCCGAAACCACTGGCAGAAGCTGGGAGCAAGGGTGGCACGGCGCCCGGACGGTCTGCTGGAGTACAGGATCCCCAAAGACCTGGGTGGCAGCGACAACGACTACAAGCTCTTCAACTGGTCGTCGGCGCGGCACAGCCATGGGGTTCGCGACGTGCTGAGCCTCGCACTGCCGCTCGATTCCAGCTCCAGCGGTGGAGGGGTGCAGCTGCAGGCGGCCGATGGCGGGTGGGACCGCTCCATGACCGTCCTGGCCGGGCCGAGGGACATGTGGCCCAGGCAGCAGGAGGATGCGCCGGCGGACATGCCGCTGCTCACGGTGCACCTTTCCCACTTTGCGGACCGCACGGCCGTGGTGGGGATCTGCTTCCCCCATGTGCTTGCGGACCAGATGGGGCTGGGGAACGTTGTCAGGGCGTGGTTGGGGGTCATGGGTGGGCGAGCACCGCCGCCTTTGCTGGAGCATCCTGCGGCGTTCTGGCCCGGGGAGGGGTATGCAAAGGGAGAATACAGCCCGCGTCGTTGCAGTGGAGAAGAGATGACACGCGGAGAGGCGCAGCGGCGGACTGAAGATTCTGGAGACCTCAAGGCCTGGACAGCCGGGAGTATTGGGTCTATTCCGGCTTGGAAAGCCCTGCAGAGACGGGTTACGGGAACGCCGCAGCTGTTTGGATGGAGGGGAAGGGTGCAGTTTGTGGGTAACATACTCCGTGAGGTTCTACTTAGCCCGACTGAGAGAGATGGGGTGATCTTGCTTCCGTTACGCCTTGTCTCTTGTATGCGGACAAGAATGAACGCCGAGATAAAGCGTAAATATGGACCGGACGCCCCAAAGATCAGTGAGAGCGATGTAGTATCTGCCATTCTATGCAAGGTGAGTAGGCAGAGATGGGACATAGCCCACAAACCCAGTTCTCCAAAAAACGCGAGGATTACAGCCAACTAATTGCGGTCCTCTAACCTACCCAACAACAGCTTGGAAACATGCACCGACCGGGCAGCAACCGCCCCGTCAGCCTCAGCAGCGTCATCAACCTCCGCGGACGCATCCCCACGCTCGACGACAACGACGAGGGCAGCTACGTGCACAACGCGCTGGTGTACGCCTTTGCGCGAGTCGGGCGATCCGACCTCGCCGGGACGCGCCTGGCCGAGGTGGCCTTCCGGCAGCGACTGGCCCTGCTCGAGGTCACCAGGCCATGGCGCGTCGACGCGAACCTGCGCGAGATCAACGGCAACTTTGCCGCAGGAAACAAGTCCCCCATGCTGGGCGATATGGGCGACAGGCCCTACATAGTGTCGAACTGGAGCGCGGCGTGGAGGGGTGTCGACTTTGCGGCGGCTGCTGAGGAGGGTGTGGGGGCCGAGGGGAAGGGGAGGTTGTTGGTTCTTGGGAGGGCGCAAAGGAGGGAGACGCCGATGAGGTGTGAGTACACATTTTTATTTACTTCCTTCTTAATTTCCCATGGCCTCAACTTTTTTCCCTGTTGCTCGTTGAATGAAAAAAAAAAAAAAAAAAAAAAAAGAAAAGAAAAGAAAAGAAAAGAAAAGAAAAGAAAAGAAAAGAAAAGAAAAGAAAAGAAAAGAAAAGAAAAAGAGCTTCGGTTAACCGTTTTTTGAAGTCATCTCCATGGTTATGAGCAAGACAGACGACGGTTATTGGGCCACATTTAGCGCGACGCCCAGGAACATGCAGTTGGTGGGGGCTTACCTGGAGAGAGACCCTTTCTTGGAATGTCTAATGTGACTCAATTGGAATCGGAGCTTTCTTTTTAGTCTGTTTTAGGCTATGTGGGTAGTTGAACGGTCAGCTGTTGCGCAGCCTGACCGTTTGGTAGTACTCGGTAGGCGCCATCAACGACCATTATGATCATTATCTGGCTGCCTGCGATGCAATCAGGCAAACATCAAACACGGGTCGAACCAAAGCTCTCTCGAACCATCGCAATGTACACTGTACTTGGACAGAATGCACCTCTATGGCGTAAGCTCAGGCTGGTCTGAAACATTTACTGGCTCAGCTGCAAAAGATTTTGCAAAAGTCCTCGCGACGATTTGACGAGCCGCATCGAATGTGCTTTAGATCATACCAGATTATCGGGTATCATCCCCGGAGACTTGCGATGCCGTTGGTTCTTTTGGAGTACTAAGCTTCTTGGTTCCTGGTTTTAGTCTAGACTTTGGTAGTAAACATACTTCAATTGCTGGCATGCTTTGACTACAGGTGGGTCGGAAACCAGGACCAGGGCTGGGGCTGTGCCACTGATGCTCTCTTCAGTGTCCTTCTGCCCCTCTGCAGCGCCTGCAGACTGCACATAACCACAAAACCACAAAACAAACATCCCTGTCTGCCCTTAAACAACCCTGCCTGTTTTGGTGCAAGTCGTATCCACTCCCGTGTTGTTTTATTACCCGGCCCCCCAGCTCCGTCCAATAGCATGGCCGGACACAAACTACGTAGTTCTTTCCTGGATTTTTCCATGATGCTGCAACCAGGGCTGAACTAGCCCGCAACAGGTAAACGCGGAGGATCCGAACGGCTGATGATCCTTGTTTGGGCGGGAGGGAGGGAGGGATCCTTCAGCTCAAAGATGGATCCCCCTCAATTATCACGTCAATGCCGTTTGATTTGATTCTCCAACTCATGGTCAGATCTCTTCAGTTTTGTTACCTGCGATAATATCGCATTTACGGTTACGCTTTGGTCAAGTGTAACTTTATGTGGGATTATGTGGAAAGCAGAGCAGGACACATTGCCACAATAATTTAGTAAACCACAATCACTCCGCTCCCTTCATTCTTTTTATTCCTTTCATTGATCGTTTCGCACTCTGCGCTTCGCTCACTATCCTTCTTCTTTTTCGAACTTTTTGTTCATTTCTTTTTCCATCCCTCTCCATGTGATTTTGATACTATCGTTTATCCCGTCTATCATTCATCGAGTTCCTGCATTAGCTCGCGTGGCTGAATCCACATCAACCTTTGTCTCAATAGAACAACCAAAACCAACACATCACAGGACGTAGCCTTCCGCCTCGATTTGATGGAGCATCCGCGGGCCTCCGGGCCCAACAGAGCAACGATGCTCGATGGCCTTGAGTCCAACCACAAGTCCATCATGGAGGCGTTTGTGGCGCGAAGGATCGACTCCGTCGCGGCCGGCGGCGAGTGGGACGGCGGTAAGCGCCGAGGTAGCATGTCGCCCCCGCCTTCTGTCGTCTGGCGCCGCCGTCACCGGCCATCCGAGTCTGACGCAAGCAGCATCGCGTCCTCGGCCTTGTCCATCGCCCCACCGTCCATCATGAGCATCAGCCCGCCCCCGACCGCCACCCTCAGCCCAACCTTTACCATCTCTTCGCACGAGCAGCACGGGTGGACCACGCCGAAGATGCGCGCCCGCGGCATGTCCATCGCATCGCTAGAAGTTCCCACCACGCCCACCTCACTCGGCGAGTCCATTTCTTCCAAGCATCAGTCCATCATGAAGCCGCTGCCGCCACTGCCACCTCAGCAGCAGCAACAACAGCAACAGTCAGGATTTGGTGAGATGACCATCCCCCACAGGCCGAAGCGGAGGAAACACCGACAGTCGTGGGATTCTGGCTACCGCTCACAGATGAGTGGGCCGCACACCCGGGGCAACTCGGTCGACGAGGGCAGTGCGGCCTGGCCATCGATTCATCGGCAGCAGCAGCTGCTGAGGGACAGGGAGGCCATGCCGCCGCCAGCCCCACCTGCAGAGCAGCAACGCGCCCTATCATTCAACCCGGATGCACTCGACAGTCTCGAGTCGTCGGTCGCGGCGCCTTCGAGTCCAATATCGTCGTCGGACTCGGAAGATGAAGACGAAGGCATCGACGTCGACGAGGCCTCATCCGACACCACCATGCCAGCCGAGGACGCCGCTGGTCGGGTCCTCAACTACGCGCTGGACGTGGCCCTCGGCCTTGGAGCCCATGAGATCGACGACGACCCGGCCTGCCGGAACGTCGTGCACAACTTCTTCAGCGACCTGCAGTGGGCTGTCAAGAGGTCCCAGCAACAGAACGATTCGGACCAGCCCTCAAGGACTGTGTCCAGCGCTTCCAACGGGAGCAGGGGGAGTCGGCGGTCGGCGGGTAGGAGCAAGCGCAAGTCGCGCGAGGGCGCCGGCGGGGACGGTGGGGAAGACGGCACTGAGGAGGGAGGCGGTGGGGGTTCCAAGCAGCTGGAGCCTGGGCCGGCGAAGCGTGCAAAGCTCGAGTCGCCGGTCCGGATGAGCTGTCCGTACAGGAAAAAGAATCCATTGCGATTCAACGTACGGGACCATCGACTGTGTGCGCTGACCGTGTTTACCGACACTGCCGAGCTGCGGTATGACCACCATTCCACCATTCTGTATATGATCCGCAACCCCTGAACAACATGACTGACATTGATGCGTACGAAAATCCAGCCGTCACATCCAGGACTGCCACAAACGCCCCAACAACCTTCCCCAGCACCGCTGCCCACGGTGTCAAACCCAGTTCTCGACCGCCGCGAACCTCCGCGAGCACCTCTTATTCCGCGACAACGTCCTCTGCGAGATTGTTGACGCGACCGCCGCCGCCGAC
Source organism: Magnaporthales sp. P1609 (assembly GCA_003709005.1). Classification (NCBI taxonomy): domain Eukaryota; kingdom Fungi; phylum Ascomycota; class Sordariomycetes; order Magnaporthales; species Magnaporthales sp. P1609. The sequence continues at coordinate 680,215 of PELF01000003.1, forward strand.
GCCGAACTCCCCCACACCACCGGCGGCGATCGGAGCAGCACTGGCAGCAACCTCAGCAGTAACACCTACCAGTTGCACATCGACCCGGAGGACGGCATCGACGCGGCGACAGCGGAAAAACTGCGGTCCAAAAAGGGCCGCGTCTCGGACTCGATCGAGGTGCAGTGGCTCAAGATCTGGGAGCTGCTCTTCCCCGACACCGAGGTGCAGCCGTACGACTACGTCGCCGTCATTGAGCACCACGAGCTGCACGCAAAGTATCGCGACAGCCTACCGGTCCTGCGCGGGTCGCTATCCGCCATTGGGTTGGGAGACAGGGGCCTCGACACGCTTGACCACATCCTCACCAACCACCTGATCGACCTGTTTGAGCAGTGCAACGAGGAGGGGAGGAGAAAGGACTACCGGAACAGGTATAGACAGTCCGCCAGGACTTCCACTGTTGCTTCGGCCACTCAACAGCACCAGCAGCAACAACCACAACAGCCCACTACACAGCTGCGCAAGCAATCCTCCCTCCGGCAACGCCTTGCCGCTGCCCAGCGTGATTCCGGCTTTGTCGATGACGAGAGTTACATGGACGGTGGGATCACGCCCGCGCTGACCTCTGACGACGGCTCAAGCCCCGGCTACGTCTTTGTCAAGCCGGGCGACGTGACCAAGTCGTCCGTATCTCCGCCGCAGCACTTCCCTGGCTACTCTCCCGGCATAGATAGCATGATGCTTCCCGGCGCCGCTGTCGTCACAATGGCGGGAGCAGGAGCGGCCGGCGGCATGATGGCGGCCGGAGCTGGACCCTTCACCGACCCATGCTTCTCCGACTACTTTGTCCCGCCGGGCCACGAGAGCGGGGATCTGGGCCTGCAGTACGGCAGCCTGGCCGAGTTCCAGCCGTTTGGGCAGGGTATGGGCGTGTACGGTGGCGTGTCTGGCGCCGAGATGCCGTGGATGACGCCTATGGCCATCGGAGCCGACGAGGGAGATCTCGGCGCGGGCCAGCATGACAGCACGAGCGCGTGGGTTTACGGACAGCCTTCGTGAGTCTGTGGGGTTTATGGTCAAATGTTTAATGAAGCAGTAACGAAAAAGAGGGTGGGAAAGTCGCGTGTTTGAATCGTGTGATTGGTATGTGTAATGGATCTTCATGTATAAACGACGCCACTGAGCTGTGGCATCTGCTTTTTCTTTTGTTACTTTCAGCTGCCGGCTGGGGCACCATCTGTCCAGACGGTCCTAATATATAATATCTATCCATGTTTCTTTTGTTAAACAACTTTCTGGTACTCGCCCCTAATGCTGATCAGTCATCAACTCATATCGCGTTGTCGAGCTTTCCTAGATGCCTTCCCAGCAGCATTTTGTCGCTGGGCAGGTGTTGATGAAGTCGGAAGAATTTGTTTTAGGAATGGAAAGCTCTAGCTTGATACTACCAACAAAAAAGCCTCTACATCTGACAGACAGAGGGCAGCTGCACGACTGGAATCCAGTCGATGTAGCATGAGATCATGCGTGTCACCACATTGCTTCCGGTCCATCTTCACAGATTATGCGACAGATAGTATACAACACCGAATAGGGGTGAACAGGGCTCCGTGGATCTATACTAATCAAGACTATTCCTGCAGCCCAGCCTTTTTCCCCAGATTTCCAAACCAACATTAAATAACTCTTGGTCAACGTATGATTGATGGCCCTTCTTCCCATCTTGCGTATCCAAGTTGGGTGCATTTCCAACAACATATTTAATTCCTCACTCCAGTGAAGACCATCTAGCTCGTCAAATAGTACGTTTTTCTCACTCGTTATGCCAGACTAAATTTCCTGCTGGTTTCAACCTCTCCACCGCCGGCTTCGTTTTCAATCTAGCATTGCACTTCTTCGTTGAGAAGGTATCTACAATTTGGGTTTGGTGTCTGGATTAATGACCCAAAGTGGCAGCAAACATCTCCCGCGACGGTTTGCTGTCGTACGTGACCTGTTTCGCCAGCTTCGTCACGTCTCGGACGCCGGCTCCGGCTTAGTGAGTTGGGCCCTCAAAGCGGACGAGCTACTGGAACATATCTACATACTGGTTCCTGGCGGCAGAAGTGAGCGTAAAAAGTTTGGTTCTCAGTGGACGACTTGGCACTGTTGCTTCTAGCGTCTGTTGAGACTTGAAACGTGCAGGCATTTGCGCCGTAAAGGAGCGGCAGCTCGACTACAGGAAAGAAGCCATGTAGACATCACCATCTTGTTGTCTCTTGTGGATTGTCGTCACGCATACTCACATGAAGACGCCCTCGCAAAAATTTGCTACGGTGACTGAGCCGTGAACGATCGGCCTCCAGCGCCAACTTTAGGTCTGCCAGACTGAAGTCCATAAGTTCACCAGGCAATGCCTCCACAGGTTGTAATATCATTTGGAAAATTGGGATAGCCTCACGGCGAGACTTGCGATTGTTGAAAGCTTCCAAGATGGCTGTCGTAAAAATAAGAGAGTTGAAGGAACTGGCTCAAAATGAAGCCCTCTACTCCGTCATATTGTTTGATTGGTGAAGAAAGGAAGCGTAGGTTCTATACACAAGCACTAGCCGTCACCAAACTCAAAAACATCCCTCACACCCTCACCCTCATCCGGCGTCACAGCCAGCTCCAATAGCTCGTTCGCAAGCTCCGCTGTCTCGGCACTGATTCCAGCCTCTAGCACCAGGTCCTCCTCTGCAAAGTTGAGCCGCGCCAGTGTGAGCAGATACCGCTGAGCGCCTCCGTGCGACGCAGCCAGCTTGGATGCCACATTCTCGTCCGCCGCCGTCGCTGCCATGACGAGCTTATGAAGCAGCGAAACTGAAGATGCGATGAGAACATGCAGCTGTGCAGTGGGTGGTTTGACATTGGTGTTGTCATTCTCTTGCTTGACGTCCGATAATGCAGACAGAACTGGTGCGGGCTGAGTTGTTCCTTGGTCTTGAGTCGCGTCCGGATCAACCTGCGATGGTATGTTATCCTTGGACAAGTCTACATCCCCGAGCTTGGGTATAGTGCTTGGGATGTCCATGTCGTACAATTGGTCGATCGCCCCGCTCAGCGCGGCAACAACCCTGGGGATGGCGTGGTTGCTCTTTACTAGCTTTGCAAGACCAAAGGGACTTCGCGAAAAGCTGATGAGGGTTTCCAGTGCAGCCAGTCTAGCTTCGCATTGCCGTCGACTGCGTGCGGGTGCCCATCTGGCAGGAGGTTCGGCGAGAAAGTAGCTGATGCGGTCAATGAGCACCGGTGCCACGACGTCAACGTTCTTGGTCGGCTCGTCTGTGAGTGGACCTACGGACGCCGAGAATGATGATGTACGGAGTAGAGTGAGCATTCCAAGGAGATCCTCGGGTTTCTGTTTCGGAGACAACATCGTGAGAACAAACTCGGGCTGAATCATGCTCCAGTAGTGTTGTATGAAAGACGGTTGGGGGCTTTCAGATAGCGACTGGGAAATTATTGAATCTTTGGGTGAAGGAGTTAAGCATCCCAGGGCTGTAAGGTACATTACGCCGAGTACGCTGGTGGTATCGATGTCCACAAGTAATCGTTGAATGGTAGGATCCTGGCTATTAGATAGATCTCCATCTGGGCTCTCGAAAAGAGGGATTGCAAGTAAGTGTATGGTTGCCTGTGCAATAGGTAAGAGGTAGGATATAATGTGAGGCGCAACAGAGATTGTCTGTAGCTGCAACGTGAACGATAAAAGCGCTACGAGGTCATATATAGGGCCGTAGTACTTTTCATGTAAGCATTGAGACCATAGCTCTATGAGCAAGTGGGCAAAATCAATGAGGAGGCGAGCAGGCTCGTGCGGATTTCCGAGCAATGGCAGCTTTGAGAAGATCAAGGATGCAAACGTCTGAGATTGGTCGGAGGGGAAGAAGTACCGCGCAAACAGATCAAACGTCAAGGGTTGGCCGTGTACAGCGCCGTGGTCCAGTACGAGTGTAAGGAACTAGACATAGAAACATGGTTAGTTTCTTCTGTCTCAGAATGACGCGAGCCAAGCTTTTGTGGCTAGATATCTGGCTGTACAAATATATGAGAAAACGTACATGAAATGGCAGCGCTGTTGGGCGGAAGTTAGAAGTAGCAGTAGGCCGGCCTCTAACAGATGGCTGCCCATCCAACATAAGAACATCATCTGTCTCCAGTTCAAGCAATGGACTGTCCACTGCCGGTCGTTTCCGTTTACCTTTGGTCGGCGTCCTCTCGACCTGAGATAGTATCGGCGGCTGAATAGCGACAGGGTCTCTGGACCGTCTGGTCGCTCCCTTACTTGGGCTGGGTACAAGCTCCATATTGTCAAAACCATCTGCCATAACCCAGTTTGAACGGGCGCCAGCACCCTTTCTCGGTGTTGTCGACCCGACATCGCGGTTGTTGTCATTTTCCTTATCTGTTCTCTTCCCTTTTCTATGCCTGTTCCCGTCTCTCAAGTCCTGCTGGACAAATTGCAACTCTGTTGCTGCCGTCTTCTCTGCCGCCAAAGCCTGTTCGGCGATACGCTCTTGTTTGGCAAGCTGCTCTGCGTTCAGCTTACGCAGCCGCTGCAGGTCATTCTCATGTGCAGCTTGGGCATCCTGGAGTTTGTTGCGCAGCAGCGCCGACTCTCCCTTGGTAGTGGTGAGGTCTTTCTGCAGTGCGTTCACGCGAGCTTGAAGAGCGGCAATAATCTCGTTTGGAGCTCCACCAGTCGGCTGTGGCGCCGTGAACTGACTAGGCTGGCCTGTGAAGCCAGCATGGTGTTGATGCCGGCTGGTAGGGGGAGGTGCAGGACGTGGAGGGGGAACTGCCCGAGGCGCAGGTCGCTGAAAGGCGGCAGTAGGTCGATCACTACTGGGAGGTCCCTGTTGTCCATAGTGTGCTGCACCAGGCTGCGAAGAATTCGGATATCTAGGTCGGTTCGAAAGAGCTGTGTGCGCCGCAGGAGCCGCATTCCATTGCTGCCTTGACTGGGCAACAACGGGGGGTACGCGACCTTGTGGCAGCTGAGGCGGTTTGGCAGGATGTTGTGCAAGTTCATCAAAAACTACCGTGTCGTCTAAATCATCGTCCTCAAAGTTTAGATCAAACGCTTCCCTTGACTGAGCATGCTGTTGGACTTGGGTTTGGCCTTGAGTGAATTGGATGGCCGTGTTTTCCAGTTCTTGAAAAACATTATCGGGCAAATCGTCGAAGCCATCATCGGAGAAGTCATCCATCGCCGCCACTGGTTATTTTATTACTCAGTCGGACATTAGCCATCGGTAGCCGTACCTAACCATCACCTTCCTTTCATCTCGCACCAAGGTGACGTCGAATCGAGCCCATTAGTGCCCCGCCAAATCGCTCAACGCGTCGTAAATGTAAACGCAAACGCGGAACAAGAATTTCTAGCCTCGCCCGCCCAGGTTTCGAAAAAAGAATGGATGGGTCGAGTGGGGCCGTTAAGCCTCTTTATCCACTAGCAGACCCTGTAATTTTGCATGTGACAAGGGTGTCGTCATGACTTCTCACATAATCCATTGAAGGGCTCAGCCACAAGCCCAACAAAGGTGAAGCCACGCGACTCGCTGAGCGACATGGGCAGGTAGCTGAAACATCAGCAAAAAAATTCAAGTTGCATCCAGGTTGGCCGGCTCATCCTTGTCAAGCCACAGATTGACGTCGACGGGGGCCAAATTAGAAATCAATGCACGCAAACCCGAAAACTGCACTGACGAGGCCGTGCCCACATTTCAGATTCTCCAGATATCGCGTACTGCACTTCGCCGAGCAAAAAGGATTCGGCGTTGCAATACTCGACGCAGCGAAATCCAGTAGGTTTTCTGACACGACAAAGGCGATCACCCTCCAAAGCCCTGACGAAAATTCGATCCGACCTAGCCGCACAACCAGTCGACGACTGTGGCCAAGCCAAGCTCTACTGCAGCTCCAGCAAATCGCAACACACAGCTCAGCCTGCGTGAGAACCTGCTGAACGCTGGCACGTCATCGGACTGCCTAGATCTGCGCAACACCACACCTGTTCGCTTTTCAGCATCACCACAAACGTCAAAACCCTCACTTTTCGCTGACCACACGACCGATACCTGCATTCACAATCGGACCCCATTGCGATCATGACGAAGCCGCGCAGAGGGGTAAGTTTCCCCCATCGTAAGAATGGCCACTCCGATGGGCGCCGATCCAGTTTCTCGGAGGCGAGCGAAGATGGGTCGCCGACAAAGACGCGATCAACCATTACTCTCAACAACATACAAGAGGTAGGAGTTTCAGAGCTTGAGGGAACCCGGCATGGAGTTGCGATTTGAATGAGCGCTAATATTAAATGAACACCTCTCAGGCACCCCCAACACCCCAAGCCCAGGCAGTGGCAGATTACGAAAAGAAGAAGGCCAACTTCATCACGCGGACACTATGGACGTTTGTCATGATCGCCATCTTCTTCGGCGCTCTGTTTATGGGACACATCTACATAATCTTGATTATTACCGCCATTCAGATTATCTCCTTCAAAGAGGTCATTGCCATCGCCAATGTTCCCAGCAAGGCCCGTTCCCTGAGCTCGGCGAAGAGCCTTAATTGGTACTGGCTCGCCTCAACCATGTACTTTTTGTACGGCGAGAGCGTCATCTACTACTTTAAGCAAATTGTACTCGTCGACAAGGTCTTACTGCCGCTTGCCACCCATCATCGCTTCATCAGCTTCATTTTATACGTCTTCGGCTTTGTCTTTTTCGTCATGTCCTTACAGGCCGGACACTACAAGTTTCAGTTCACAAACTTCGCCTGGACGCATATGGCGTTGTACCTGATTGTGGTGCAGGCACATTTCGTCATGAACAACATCTTCGAGGGCATGATCTGGTTCTTCCTTCCTGCTGCGCTGGTTATCACCAACGACATCTTTGCCTACATCTGCGGCATTACATTTGGGCGCACCCAGCTCATCAAGCTGTCGCCCAAGAAGACGGTTGAGGGCTTTGTTGGTGCATGGGTCATGACTGTGCTGTTCGGGGTATTCCTCACCCACTTCCTCTCGCGCAACAAGTACTTTATTTGCCCTGTCAATGTAAGTTTGCGATCCTCGGTCACCTCGTCAGCCATTCACTAATTTTGCGCTAGGATCTGGGAGCCAACATCTTCACCGGCCTCCACTGTGACGTGAACCCATCTTTCCTCCCGACGACGTACACAATGCCCGACTTTGTCTTTTTGCCGCGCGACTTTGCCAAGCTCAGCATTACCATGGCCCCGATTCAACTGCACACCCTGGTTCTGTCCACATTCGCGTCGCTCATCGCGCCTTTTGGTGGTTTCTTCGCCTCGGGTCTCAAGCGTACCTTCAAGATCAAGGACTTTGGCGACTCGATCCCCGGCCACGGCGGCATGACGGACCGCATGGATTGCCAATTCACCATGGGCTTCTTCACATACGTCTACTACCACACCTTTATCGCGACGCACAAGATGGGTCTAGGGGGGATAATGGAGGATGCCATCACGGGGTTAACGCCCGAAGAGCAGATTGAGCTCATCCGAGGCATGGGTCGATACCTTGCCAACCAGGGCATCGTTGGTGTTGATGTAAGTTGCCATTGCCTGTCAAGTATTTTCGACTTGAGAGTGAGAATGTACTAACAACTGCTAGGTTCTGTCATGCCTGGACTCGGCCTTGCCGATGAGGAGATAGTCGGCGCCTCGTTCGGCAAATCCTCGGACTGGCCGTCTTGTTTTCTTTGTATGGGAGTAGGGATGAAAATTTAATGCTTGCTTCATGTTATTTCTGTCAGCATAATATACATGGAAATAGGGCAACTTGTACACGGCAATGACACCGCTTTTCTCGGATCTTGGAAACAAACTATATGCACTACTTCCAAATGACAATTGAAATTTTAGACTAAAGGGCTACAACAAGCCGACGTAAGGGGCGGCAGAGGATGCAGGGCTTAAGGCAAACAGCTAAACATTGGCTGAACCGCGGCTAGAATCAGTATCGTCTGATTCTAGCGTAGGTACGCTTCAGGATCAGGTGAAGGAAATGTTTCGCAGCATTACCGCACATTTTGACCGCAGAACACCATACCAGAGGCCGAACAGTAGAAGCTCCATTTCAGTATGAACCCCCTTTCCAGTGGTGTCAATCAGTATACGCCGTACATTCAACCAAACAGACTAAACAAATGCAACGCTGTGCCTTCCACCAATTATGTTTGCTACTGGGAGGTATCTACCTACACGTTTGATGATCAATCCCCTTAAAATTTCTTGTGAAAAAATCGCGCTGTTCATAAACTGCGAGGAAACCTGAAAAAGACAACAAATAGTTGGTCATCATATTTTTGTTGAGAAGAGGGTAAAAAGGAGGGACTTTTACCAAAGCAAAGTGGTCTTCAGTGTGGAACTTGGATCATCCTTGGCAACCAAATACCCATGTTAATATATTTACTCAATTTCGGTCTACAACACTGCGATGTTACTTGCTCCTTGGATTAACCTGCTGTCACATTGACCAACAAAAGTCTGCCCTCATTTATGGGCGTTGGCTGACCAGCCACCCTCTCGAAACACGTACAATGTATGACGTCATTACACTATCAGGGCTTTCGGTTCATCTGTCTCAATTTGTGGTTCTGATCTAAATACTTTTTCTGCTGGCCTGCAAAAACACGTGTCCAAGAGGCACCGAGTCTAGTGCACATGGCACAAATCCCCATTCACAGCTCACCCATGTCCTCCTCGGCATCCTCCTCAACATAAGCCTCGAGCCTCTCCTTAAGCTCCTCCACGTCGACCTCGCCGTCAATGACCCGATCGCCATCAACCTTGCCGTGCTTGTGGGGCGGGATGAGCACGCGGCCGACGACCTGAATCACACCGTTGCGAGCGGGTAGGTCCTGCACGGTAACGGGGATGTAGCCGTTGACCTTGAGGCGGTACCAGCCGCCCCAGCGGGCGACGTCGACGGCGACGTTCTTGCCGTCCAGCAGGGTGGGGAGGTCGATGTGGTAGTGCTGGCCGCCCTCGGCGACCATGTCGTCGGTCTCCTCATCGCCCGGGGCGTTCTCGCGGTGCTCGGGCCCGTAGAAAGCGTCGCTGTACAGGGTCTGGTTGGCGACGATATGGTACTTTAGTATGGCCTTGAGGTACTTGAGGCCCGTCTCTGTGTTGAAGAGGAAGGCGTTGGCGCGGGGTCCCAGGCGGGTGAAGGCGCGGTTCGACGGGGCGAAGACGGTCCCGCCGGCCATGGGCACCTTGTGGATGTAGTGGGTAAAGTCGGTCTTCTCAAAGGCGAGCAGCAGGGTGGAGAACTGCTGCGGGACGAGAGAGATGATACGTCCGACCATGGGAGGGGGGACGATGAGGTGGTCTACGGCGTGGATGACGCCGTTCTTGGCGAACTGGTGGGTTGAAGGATCATGTTAGCTTCACGAGTTGCCTTTCAGACAGAATCGAGTAAAGAATTTCAAAATGATGCTTACAAAGTTAGCTCCCACAACCTTGCTGAAGAAGTTGACCCTCACGCCGCCCAAGCCGACACGGGCACGAAGACGCTGGTGGTGACCGCCCAGCCACGACTCCTTGTAGGCGGTCGGGATAGTGTGCGTGTGCAGGATGCGGCCGGCTGGGTACAGGCCAAGGCCGATGTGGTACTTGAGCAGGGCCTCGATGACATCCTTGGGAGGCTTCTTATCCTTGCCGTGGTCGGGGATCCTCTCAAACGCTTTATCAGTTGGTACGAACAAAGTCAAGTTGCCACCATCGGTGTTCTTCAGAAGTTCGACAACGTCGGGGAAGTCCTCGATCAGCTTGGCGAACTTGGTCGTGTACTTGCTCTTCTTCACGACCTCGTAGATGGACTCGTTGGACCTGTGGGGCTTGTGGCCGTGGCCGGGACGATCGGCCAGGTCATCGTCCTCGCTGTCGTCGCTCTCCGTCTCCGACGAGAAGAGATGCAGCTCGTTTTCCAGGGCATTGCCGAGCGTCTCCTTGCCATTCTCGATGCCCTGCGAGACAAAGTCAATTGCCTCGCCGGCGGCATAAAGCAGCGACTCTCGGCTGGGCACATGCTCAAGGAGACTGTCCCACCACGCGGCGACCTTATCGGCCGATTGTTCAATCGAGAAGTGCTGGTCGAGTGGGGCCGCCGAAGAAGGGTGCTGGGATTGCTCCGTCGGAACCAGGTGGCTAAAGAGTTCCCTGTCGGGAACGACAAAGGCAGAAGCCAGGCCCGCCAGGGGCAAAAGAACTGGTGTAAACTTCATTGTTTGGGGGTTGACTGCTAAAATCCGGGCTTGCTCGATGTTCGATCCGGGGCTCGAAATTTTGGAATGCAGATGGAAAAAGGGTAAAAGGATAAAACAGCAGATAGAAATGTATACCCTTAAAGTTGGCTTCTTGTTTCTTTTCGGTGTGGCTTCGGGACATTCGGATGTGCCGCATTGCATGGTGCCACATCAGATGGAAGCCTGCGTTCGTATTTTGCGAGACGATTTCAAATCCGTGACGTCACGAACGGTGTCAATGAGGTGCTCCATTGCTGAAACGTTAGGCGGGATTCAGCCAATGTTGATAGCAAGTCACGCCCGGGGTGCCAAAGTTCCCCGCATTCCCGCTGCCAACCCCAGGCAGCCGCCTAATTGAATCATTGATGGAGTTGTGCTCCAGATCTATCTTGATAGTATGGCGCCATGCCGCTATGTTGGTACACACTGTTGGCAGAAGGCAGGAATGCAAAATAAAATGTAGTCGTCACCAACAGTTATGCGTAGATAATAGTGCAAACATTCACTGTCACGTAACAAACCCCACCACAATCATATTGTAATACAGCTATTTGAGACAACGATACATGTTGCATGTATCGTGAGTACAGTTACCCATGCGCTCAGCAATCTTTGGATATCAACTTTCCATAAATTCCAACAATTCAACGCTTTTTTGACAGTTCAGTAACAGCTTCCCACGCCTGGCCCTACACTTCCTTGAGCAAATAAAGGCTGTACAGTTTTCCACAGACTGGGTTATCCCATCCATGACAAGGAACCGACCAGGGAACTCGGTTGTTGCATTTTTTTCGGAGGATTTCCACAACGAACCAGTCATATCTTTTCTAGTCCATCCCCTCACTTGTTTCCCATGAGCTTGTAAACTTTGTAATCAAGTCTTTCGATGCCTTGTTCATCACACTCGCTCAACAGGTTCGCCTGACTCGAACAAAAACTTCGAGACGTCGAACCCAAAGCAGCTGCCGGAAACTTTAGTTGCTGTGGGTACTCAATCTAATACGGCCCCTCCCAGCCTGGCACCCGCGTCCGTAGTTTCGATTGAGGGGCTCTGCGAACTGGCTCGGCCGTAGGTTTGCATGTTGGCAAACCCGTTCAAGTCGCTGCTACTGCCACTTTGAGAACCTCGCCGTCTCACACGTGCGGGTACGTATTGTACGGGAGATAGCTTCTCCATATGGGCCACGGAACGGATCTTGCAGGGCTTCCGCCCGCCTCTTTTTTGGCAGTCCACCACCTGGCAAATATGTCCCAGGATGCAATCGGGGTCCCTGCAGGATGCTCCATTGTGGCACACGACCGTCCGGGACAGGTATTCGACTCCCGTCCGGAGCTGCTCGCTCAACGGGGAATGGTCGTATTCGCATGGGTCCTGCCCCTTGGGACACTCGCCCGTTAGGTGGAACGTGTTGCACACCCTCTTGGACCGCGACCTGATGATTTCGGCCGCCTGCACGCTAGACTGAGGCAGGTACGGGTCGAGGCGAAAGCCCAGCATGTTGACTGCCACGTGGCCAGGTGGAATGTCTTCCTTCCTGGGCAGGTTTTTGAAGTCCTCGGGCGAGTCCGACTGCTTCAGCTGGTCGTACGACTTTGAATGGCCGGGCACGTCTCGCCATGTCGTCTTGGTGCGGACCAATCCGTTTACGTGTAAGTTTCTGCACTTTTGGCCAAACGAGCATCGCCCTGCGATGTGGTGCTGGCAGATAACAGCGCCGGCACCCGATTCCGTAGATTTTGTAGATGTTCCCTGCGCATAGGCGGGTTTGTTATATTTGTAGTCATCTTCGTTTTTTTTACTGTTATCAGGCGATGGCACTTTTGCAACAACCTTTGAAGCGAGTTGTGCCAAGGGTGCTGCTTCGGTTTTGGAAGTAGCTACACCGACAGCCTTGGGAAGAGCAGCTGCCGCGTAGCTGTTGAGCGTCGTAGATCTAAAGACATCATGGAGCTCTTCCACCCCAAGACCGAGCTTTGTGTATTCTTCGTGGAATTTAAGACCAGGGGTCTTCACCAGGGTAAAGAGGTCCCTCTTCCCGACAAAGGACGTAAGTTCTGAAATGTAGCCTACATCGTGGCAGGCGGCAAAGTAAATGTGCTTGCACTGGGCATTGTCAGCGTGGAGCTTCAACATGGCGCGGAGCTTGAAATCGGCATTCTCCTTAAGCGAGCCCGCATCGACAAAGTCGAAGAGGCCGTATGACTTGTTGAAGCTAGCGACAAAAGGACTCAACGACCGGGCCTCGTAGCCAACCAGTCCAGCCTTGGCGAGAACCTTTGACAGGCCGGCCACGTTGGCATATATCCGCACCATTACGGCGCAGTGTTCTAGTCCCTTGCGGCGGAGGCTCTGTTGTATACGGTCGTGGAGCAGGTGGGCGGCGTTTCTGCCTGCATCTGGATCGGCCTTATCCACTAGATTGTCGTTAAAGATGTAGCCGTCGCCATCGATGAGCACCAGGACGAACGGGTTCCGATCCTGAGCCTTTGCCATTTGCTTGTAGCGCTCCCTCGCATCCCGCTCCTCCTCGTAGTCGCTCTTGAGCCGCTTGTAATTTTCGATCAGGGCACCATAGTGTTCGAGTATCTGGGACAGGGTGTCGTTCTGCCGGTAATTGCCTAACTGGGCGCCGGCCTGGTCGAGTTCGTCGTCGCTAAGCATCTTCGCATAGCAGCTCCTGATTGGCCTGGATTGCCAGAACGGAACGGCTTGCCCTTAAATATCCGAGATGTCGCCCAACCCAGCCTAGGTATTGTAGATTGATTGATGGGCACTGTTTTGCCTATTGTTTACCCACTGGAAAACGCGAGCAAGCTTGCCCGCTAAAACTGGGAATGTTTTCCAAGGTGTTTCGATGTTGGCATCCAGCAAGTTAATTTTATTAGGAAACACACCAGCATTCAGAGGGAAACATTAGACTTGGTTGATTTTTTTTTTTTTTTCTTTTTCTCTTTCTCTACTTCTTTGAGTACATGCACGTGCCATGTGGGGAACTTGGACCTGGGTGTTTAAGCATCACGGCCCACGAACAGCGGAGTCAAGCCACTAAAGGGCCCATAGCTTTACTTGTTGTATGATGCATGCATCCAGTTCCAAATCAAGTCTGCTCAAGCCATATGCACTCTAATCAAGCCTTAGCGATGAGAAAGAAGTAAACCCAAACAAATCACAAAGGAGATAACCAAAACTCAATTGTTACATTTACGGTTTTGGCCTCGCGCAACGTTATGCATTATGTTTGCATGGCTATTCACCGGAAGACTCCTGAAAAAATAAATGTTTGCTACGAGTTTACAGAACGGCTAGATATACGTCACTTCTCATAGCTAGAAATATTAGAGGACAACGTTCACAACAAAGGCACTTAGCCAATGCATATCGATAAAAAGTAACTATACAGTATGATACAGTCTAAATCTCAAAACGATGGTATTCGCACGCTAGAATTCCACAAAATAACAAAAGAAACCCCTATGCTGCCTTTCCAGCGTGCAGCGTCGATATAACTCAAAGATCAAAGTGATCCAAGGTCAGCTTAGGTGCGAGTTGCTATCGTCTTGGACCACGATGGCTGGGGCAGATGATGCGAGGCCTCGACGACTGGCATGTGCCCGATGGTTGAGGCTGTTGCCGTCGAGTCGATGGACCTTCGGTAGTCGCGGTTCCGGTCACTCATGACGCGGTGCTCGGCCTTCTTGGCTGGGGAGAGGCTGGAGAGAGAGAAGCGGCCACTATAGCAAGGCAATTGTTAGTTTGCTGGGTGGCAGATGTTGCATCGTATGGGGTAGCTTACGCCATTGTGCTTGATTTGTTCCTGAAGGTGGTGGAGTAGAATTTTTATAGAATTTTTATAGATTGATTCTGTTTGGAGAGAGTTTTGTTTATTCTGGTGTTTTGCTGGTAGAGAGGCTTGTTAGTGATAAAACTGGAAAGATGAAAATCAATGGACGACTTGAGCTTCATTTATAGAAAAAGCGAACGCTGAAACTTCGTGAACCTTCAACCCCAATCTCGAAGCGAGAGTGGCAGTGCCACTTGTCTGACAATAATCAAGAATAGCAAAAGCTCGACGGCGTCAAAGTCGAAAAACGTCGACGTTGATGATCATGACGTTGCTCCACTATATCGGGTGGCCAAGGGTCCTGTCACCTGCGGGCGAAGCTGACAGCTACCGTCGCCACTTAATCTACTTGTCCCAATGGTAACGGTGCCCACAGCTCGCTTAAGCTGGCGGATCGGCAACAATCAGACTTGGCAGGACCCTTTTTGCATCACACTACTAAAGCAATAGCTGGAGAGTGGTGTGGAGGGGGCATATGCGAACGAAGCGAATGATGTTTTGTCAGCGTTTTTCGGAAGCTCCATCGGCTTTTGACATCACGTCATCCGCAGTCGTTGTGTTGTTGCTGTGATCAAATCTATCAGCCAAACTGCGCAGCATCATTATTGTCCTTTCTTCACTTGTTGCTGCCTTTCACTTGTTGCCACCCTTCCAAGCCTTGCAATTTTATTGATGTCGAATGTAACGGCAACACTGTAATCAGCGCAGTTTGAGGCAGCCTGGCTGGGATCTGTCAGGGGGAATACTAACTTCAGCTAATTCTTAAAATTCTCAATGGCCGAGTAGCTGTACGAAAATGCATTGCGCCACGTGACGTCGTCATCCCTATGAGATTTCCACAGCGATCGGTAGATGTGGCAGCTGATCAATAAGGTAGAGCAAGATATTCATAATATTACTACTGCATCTGATATGTATGGGGATCCCGGATCTATATTCCTTGGGATGCCCAAGTATCTCTTCTGAACAGTTTGCAGGTCCAAGTGATATCCCCACTCACGGCTTGCGTGGTTGAGTTTAATAACAAACCATCGTCACACGCATTCTAAATCTCGTCTCCCACTCGTTGCCCCAAATAGACAGGAAATAATGGAGGAACGATAACTTATTCAAAGATTGATATCCCGCACGCGTCCAAGATAGGGGAGTTTGAAATACAAAAAAAGTTCAAAAACCACATCCGGGAATGGTCATCGGCAGTAGGAGAACTCAGGCTTTGTTGGACTAGGAGGATCTTGAAAGGCAGGTGCAGTAGAAACAAGTAAACGCAATGGCGCAAGAATGTAGGTATAATATAAACCATCTAATTATAACTCATATTAAAACAGCTATTTGGATTGTTGTATGATCCAGCTACTGAAAGATCACCCACTCTAGGTGCCTATGGTAGTTACTTACCTACGTTACCTATAATTTATATTTGAGAATTATTCGTACTGTACCTATCTCCTTTTAGCGATTTTGCCAACGTACCCGTTTGGGCCTTGTGATCGAATCCCTAGCTACCTTGGCTAGATTTAAATGAGCTTACCTTACCCACCTGTACAGAAATTGTCGAATGGTACACCATGTGTCCACATACATTCATATGAAACTACAAGTGGTGCCTGAAAACTTGGTTAAGAAACATTCGCTCTTTCTAGCTAACGCTTAAACTCCTTGTTATAAACTAGTAACCATTAGTCACCATGCAATCACCAACGCCAGACCAACGCATGTCCTTGGAAGCCATCACTGTAGCTATTAGCTGGCAGCGATTGTGGGGACGGTAGCTCCAGGTTCCTGCCATGCTTCCACCTCCACCAATGCAGGTCAAAGGTGCCCTTTGCAATCAGCCTGCCTCTGCTGAGAGCCGGAGGCATCCATTGCCGGCTTGCACATGCCTGCGGGTGACCTGCGTCGTCAACAGCGCCAAGGGTTAGTAAGACATACAAAAAAATAAAATAAAAAAAATAACGTGGGTCGAAATGGTGGCTCGACATTACCTTCCACTACGCCAAACACAGACGCGTCTCTGTTGACTCCTCTCGTGCAAACGGCTTCGGAAACGCGACCGAGCGTCCTGGAGACTGTGTCCTCGCCTGCGGCTGAGTGCGCGTCGCGGTCAACATAAGCCCGAAAGCTGGATGCGAGGTGGCATCTGAAAACGGGGTGGTAGAGACGAATGCCGCCCGTTTTCCTGTCTGCCTCGTACTCCAGTATCGAGGTGCAGTTGTGAAAACGCGTTTCATACGTGCTAGGGGACGAAATTGACAAGTTAGAAGAGACTTGAAAGACCTGGGCTTTCAGATCTGCTTTAGGTTTAGGGGGGGGGGATGAACAGTGCTTACCCGACTTCAAACCGTAGAAAAGGATCAGCCTCCCCCATCTCTAGCCCCATGCCTCTGTCCACAATGGAGAACTTGCCACCCTGGACGACGGAGACATATCTTGCACTGCTTTGGCTCCGGAGATGGACGGGTTCGCCCGGGCGCAGAAAGTCCCTGTCGTCCAGCGCCGGGGCCCAGGTGGCTGCCTGCAGCGCCCACGGGTGACGCTGCGCGATGCGATCTGCAAAACAGACCCTGAACGCCTCATCTTCGGGCTGCGCGCTGCCCCCGGACGGCTTGTTGTCGCCGTCGCCGGTGCCGTCCTGCCACACCAACGAGTCCGTCCAGAGGAACCCGGATCACTTGACGTACAGCGACAGCTTCTGATGTGTCTTCAGCAGTCTGGCGGTGGGGCCACATCCTTCTGCCTCCTTCTTGGCTTGCGGGCTGAGCAGACGACGCGACGAAGCATCGAGGTGGGCGAGGCTGTAGTTCCCGCCTGCTGAGACCTCCGAGAAGGGGAAGACGAGACCGTAGCAGAGACAAATCAGGAGAGGGGGGAGGATCAGCGCGCGGGCAACCACCAGAAATAGTCGAGGCGAGACAAACCCGCCGTGGAGGTGACGACAGGCCCAGACAAGCCTGCTGACGCATAGTACAGCGTATGTCACCCCAACATCGGCGAGGTTGGCTCCCAGCATACCGGCAGTCACAATGCATATCTCGCTTCCTCCGAAGGCATTGTCCAGGACAGCTTTGTCACTAGACAACATGACAGGGATGCGGCTTAGAACCATGACGAGAAGAAGCGAGGCCATAGTGCCACAATAAAATAATGAGCATCGCGAAAGGGCTGATGATACATCTCGTGTTATGGATCCAAGAGCAATACCTAACCCGGCCGCCAAAGAAATGAATTTACCTGAGGGCTTTGATGCCGTTGAAGACGGGGACGTGGAACGAAGCCCAAGGTTGTTGAATAGCAGCAGAGAAAAAAACCCCTGACTGCACCAGCCCAGTCACAACTCGACAGCAGCTGGTATGCGAGCGGCGATGAGCAGAGTCAGGGGAGGAAAGGTTTCAATAGAGAGCTGCCCCTTGCGTAAAAATGAAGCCAACGTGCTCAAAGTCTGCTCGGCGGCTTCTGATGTCTGAGGCGGAGTGGTGATGAAGGGAACAATTACGCTCGCTACAAGCTGGGCGACTGGTATGAGGAATGGCGAGGACCGCCAGGGGTTCAGATGAGGTTTTCGCATGATGGGCTGCGTCGGCTCTGCGTGGAGCAACTGATATATAACTGTAAGATTTTGGGAAAGTTGAGTATGAACCTGGAGGATTCCAAGAGGCAGGGCAACGGCGGCGGGCCGGCGTGTTCGGTGCCGAATCAGCCACCAAACGGCGGCCAGACCATCACGACGACCTTCACGTGCGACTTCAGCCGCTGGCCCAACGTGTGCGCCAACGTCCCCTCGGCCATCCTGGAGCGTGGCAAGACCGAGACGCTGACGTACCAGGGCCCCGGGGCGCGCAATGATGCCGCGCTCAAAAAGGTGACAAACCCGTGGTATGAAGGCAAGTTTCGACCCGGCGGCGGCAGTCCGGGCGGGCAAGAGGTGAGAGAAACATTTTGGGACGGCTGGGGTCTGATCTACTGCCAGGTTGAGGAGTACCCGTTCGCCTCTGGCAACCCCGCCCGACCAAACAAACAACCGGGAGTGGGACGAGCAGAGCGTGCTGCGCCTGATCCCCGGGGAAGAAAACCAGAGCCACGGTGGAGCAATAAACGACATGTACGCCGAAGCCGCCGGCGGGCGCACCAGGGCGGCCCTGAGACGCATCAAGGACAAGCTAGTGTACAAGGTCGAGTTCAGCAACCTGCCGTCGACGGGGAGCGACGACGACGACGACTATTACCTGGGCCGCGACCGCAGCAGGAACAAATGCGCGCTCCCCTACGGCAACGCCTTCCTGCTCGTCGCGTCGGCGACGGTGAGCGCGGGCCAGCGATCCTACGACCCATGATGGGACGACAAGCTGTTCGAAAAGACGACGGCGTACCACACCAATGCCGCAGGGTCCGTCACCTCGACCGACACCGTCATGACCAACAGCGCGTACTGCCAGTACCCGTCGCCGGGGAAGAAGTTCTACAACGGCCAGGAGTGGGTGCCGCACGCCCTGAGTGGCAGCTTCGACCGCCGTCACGCCGACAACGAGTTCAACTGGTACATCTGCGACAACCCTCCGATGTATGACGGGCCCGCGGCCGTGCCTCCTCCGGCGAGAAAGAAGAGAGATTCAATGCAGGCGGAGTCCCGGGAGACGGTGAGACACGTTCGTAACGCCAGCAGCGGCAGGAGTAGCGGAAGCAGCAGCGACAACAACAGCAGCACCAAGCATGACCCGTCGCGCAGACACCCCAACGTAGCCAACCAGACCGACCGGAAAGCCGCGCTCGACCGGCTCCGCAGCGGCAACGGGAGCACCCCCCCCCCCCCCCCCCGATTGCCCGTGTCCGCCCTCGTCTCCCGCCAGCAGGCGAGCGTCGGCGGTTTCCTGGACGCGAGCGCGTATCTATATCTCGGGTGCGACGATAGCATTGGCGATGATGCTTGCTTTTTCCTTGGTGACGAATGCTCTAGCTATCCGGGCGATGGCAATGATGGCAGCGGTGGTGGAGGAGGTAGCGGTGACGACGACGACAACGACGATGATTGGAATACCCCAGACCCTCCACCGCCTCCTCCCCCTCCTTCCCCCTCTCCCTCTCCTACCACATCCTCAGCCCCTCCGCCCGAGCCGACTCCAGAGCCCAAGCCAAAGGCCACATGCGACATCTACAACGACTGGTCCATTGCCTACTATTTCGAAATCTACGACATCCGCGACTGGGACACTGACAATGTGGAGAAGAGCCTGCGCGAGGAGGAGGAGGGCTGCTCCGGGTTGACCTCGTGGACGTGGGAGGATGGGTCCGGGGACGAAGGCGCCAGGGCAACCTCGGCCGGCGGGCCGGATGTTGGTGAGTGCAACGGCAAGGGGCTGAGGCCAATATTCCCGTGATTCCGGAAGCGGAGTGGAACCGGCTTTTTGACAGGTGTGTCGCCGAGAAGGACTGGCGTGAAGAGGGTCTGTATCCTGAAAGGCGTTATTGATACTCGGCACCGCCCCCCCCCCCCCCCCCCCCCCTTTTTTTTTTTTCCTCTTTTTTTCTTCTTGAGTCCTGCAAACTAGAGCCTAGTAGACACAGCAAACTCAATGCCAGAGTCATGGCAACAAATATATGATATATAAGGTATCAATAGACTTTTTCCAAAGCCAGGAATATCAATACCCATTCTCATTCACCACCGGAAATTGAACGGATCTTATTGTCAGCGGCATTTCATCCAAGGCCCTGGCATCTTGGCGACTGCATTTTCCATTTGCGGAACGATACGCGCGGCGCAGTGCTTGGCATTTCCATTATCCTAATTGGGCTAAGTGCAGCACCGCCTGGCGTGATAGACAGGAGCGTGGTCGATTTTACCAGGAGCGGGACGGACTAGGGGTCTTTGATACAAATTCATGGCACTCCAGCAGAGAACAACACGGGCAGTTTTGCCATGATCAAGACGGCTCTCATTTCTTGTCATCTTCCAGAGGGGCTTCAATACCTACTCTCGAACTCTCTCCCCATTTCGTCCGTCAAATCCTCAACTCCTACAATATGGCCGTCCACGGCGAGCCCGGTATACTCCTCCAGCCCCGGGGTTTCAGTTGTGAACGTTTCGAGACTAACCTGACGCTGTATAGTGCTGTACAGCCTGTACATATATGAGCCCAACAAGATAGCACCCATAGTCTTCGCCGTCCTGTATGGCATCGCGGCTGTCTTTCATATCTGGCAATGCCAGTAAGTCAACCTGCTGTACTGCCTCAGATCATCCCCTGGGGTTACCGCTAACAGCTTCTTCTCCCAGCCGATACAAGATCTTCAAGCTCGCCGGGCTGCAGCCAGTCTGCGCCGTCATGTTCACCGTCGGATATGCCTTCCGCGCATACGGGTCCCACAACTACCTCTATCAGCGAGACAACAAGACGCCGTTAATAATTTTCATCCTGAGCCAGGTCTTCATTTACGTCTGCCCGTCTGTGAACCCCTCCACTGGCCCAAACGCATACTACACTCACTGCCGCCCCTGTCACCAAAGCTAACCCAAACACCCATTATCCAGCCCACTCCTCGAGCTAGCCAACTACCACACCCTCGGCCGGATATTCCACTACATTCCACACCATGCAACCATGCCCGCGGGCCGCGTCCTCGCCACCTTTGGCGGGCTGATGGCAGCCGTGGAGCTGCTCAACGCGCTGGGCGTCGCGCTGTCCACCAACCCATCGTCTGCACCGACCAGCCAGAAGCTCGGCGCCGACCTCGTCGTCTCCGCCATCTGTATCCAGATCGCCATGATTGCCACCTTCGCCGTGCTGGCCGGCATCTTCCACCGCCGTCTGGCGCGGGAGTCGGCGGTCCCGCGCCTACAGCCCGTGCGCACGCTGCTGCTCGTGCTGTACGGCAGCATGGCGCTGATCACAACCCGCTGCGTCTACCGGCTCGTCGAGCACCTGGGCCCCAGCACGCACGGGAAACTCGCGGATGGACTCGAGGCCATGTGGGCGCTCAGCCCGCTGCTGCGGTACGAGGCGTTTTTCTTGACGTTCGAGTCCGGGCTCATGCTGCTCAACTCGGTGCTGTGGAACGTGTGGAATCCAGGTCGCTTCCTGCCGCGTGGTCGGCGGGTGCATCTGGGTCGAGATGGCGTCGAGATCGAGGGAGGCGCGGATATTGACGAGCGGCCTCTAATCCAAAAGACGGCTCATGTGCTAAGCTTTGGTATCCTGTTTGGGCGCAAGAGTCCCAGATATACTGCCGAGATGACCGAGTACCAAAGCCAGCGGAACTAAAATGGGTGTCACGGCCTTGGTGTGACAATGCTAACTTCCCATAATGTCTGGTAGCATTTGAATAGATTTCAAGAGGCTCCAGCTATAGAGGCTTCAAAGAGCCTAATGCTGGCCGAGGAGCGTAGATAGTCATATAGTTATCAATCAGAAAGCGGACCAAGGCCCTAAGTCGACGATAAAAACCCGCTTGTATCGACGGCGATCTGCGTTGTAAGCACGTATGGCTGATCGAAACAAGCATCCCAGTTGGTCTTGCCTGATGCCCAAAAGGTCTCCAGGACGCCCTTTGCCACCAGCGGCGAGTATGTGCCGACGTGATGGCTGAGTTCCGGCAACTGGCTGGCGACAAACTCACGCTGGCTTTGGTCGTTCCCAGCTTCGACCCCGAGGACCACCAATGGCCACAACATACACATATTGACTGAGGGAAAAAGCAGTGCTTCTTCAAGGGTGGCACGCAGCTGTTTCCGGAGGGAGTCACGGATTTCCCGCAGGGCCGGGGTGGGGCCAAACACCGCCAGGCTCTGGAGCGACAGAATGCAGTACAAGGCCACGGCAGCCTCGTATGCGTGCCCGATGAATTTCCACAGCCGGGCGCCCGTGCCATTAGCCTTGGTAGCTGCCCACTCGGCTGTTTGAAATCCCAAGATGCATGCGAGTATCTCGTGCGCCTCTTGCGAAAAGCCTTGGACTGCAGCCCGGTCGCTTTCGTTTACACGCTTCCGAAAGTGGTTGATCCTGACGATCTCGGCAAACAAGGGCTGGGGGCACATGTGAATAGGCGAGGTGGCAGCACGTTCGAGTATGTAGGCGAGCGAATCCATGTGCTCTTCAGTCATGCAGAGCTGGGATGCAGGGCACGTGGTGTTGCCAATGATCCCGACGCTGTGCTGAAGTCAGCTTTGCGTGATGGCAGGAAGATTCATCTATGCGCAAGGTGACACTCACAGAAAAACGCTCACCAGGAGCGGTTCAAGAGCTTTGGATTCGCCCTGGGGATAGAGACCCCTTCGCAATGTGATGAGTCTTTCAACACCCTCGAGATGCCAGCGCCCGGCGAATGGCATACCGTGTTGAACCTGTGGATTGATCAGGATTTGTCCGGCTACCTTGGAGTGTGGTAATGGGAGGAAAGAAGAAGAAGAAAAATTGACTCACATCCACAAGCAGCAGTGTCAGTACACCGGCAATGAGCATGTCGTCAGCCCGTTTGTGTGGCATAGCGAGTGTTTTGTTCAGAGAACGAATAACCATTCCTCGATAGGTGTAAAATTTCTCAAGCAGAGCCTGGGGTTTGGAATGCACCGCCATCCGGTTCATGTTGTGGCTCAAAACCATGCACACCATGCCGAACTGCAGGTAATCCGGACATGATTTTGCCCCATGCAAATGTGTCTTTGAGATGGGGTATATATGCCGATTGGGTCCCAGTTCGGTTAAAGGCAGTAGATTAGTGTATATACACGTATTAACTGAGCAATTTTTGATTTTAGTTTAGTCTAGTTGACTCACGCATTTTTGGGGTTTGAAGTTATCAACATAAAGGAAGGCACTTACAGTACTCGGCTGCTTGGAACAGGACAGCGGCCTCGGGATCTTGCAAATCCAACGCTGGATTTGGTTCAGTTGCTGGAGTGCAAATCAGCTGCTTCGAGTTTGAGCCAGAGCCAGAACCAGTGCTGCTCCTAGGTGGTGCCCTTGAGATCCTGCGCGGACGACACTTGACCTTACCAGGCGCAAGCCATTTGTACCGCACCGGCTTGACCGGACCGTAGCCGGGGCACTCCACGCCAGAGGAAGCGCATCTCGTGCACGCTGGCCTTGACGAATCACACACGAGCGAGCGACGCATGCACTCCCAGCAGTGTCGTTTGCGCTCTTCCATGCCGAGTGCCTGCTTGCATGAACCGACGACGCGGAATTTGGCCTTGGTTTGCAATCAACATCAGCCCATGCTGAGACGAATGGCTGTGCCGGTTGACAGTTCCAGCACGTGATGTCAGATTTCGGGGTAGGGCAGAAATCCCCTGTACCTCGGGCAAACCGGCGCCTACATGTACCCTGCTAAAGACTACAGTATGTTCTTGTGCTACTGCAAGGTACTCTATCTTGGCCTAGCACCTATACGATCCAAATCATGCCGGTAAATTGGAAGATCTCAGCTGCAAGTTACTAAATTAAATCGACTTGAACATATGTGCAGAACGTACAAAAACAACAGAATCGAAAAGAAATCAAAATCCCCCCCAAATTATTGCTTTAGACTACTTGATAAATTGCATTGCAAATTGTAAAGATGTATACTTTAGGTCCTTTGGATCAAATGTTGACATTATGTAACTAAACCTATTATTTGATAAAAAGTTATCTTCAGAACACGTTTACCCAAATGACCAAGTTCCCTTGAGCAAAATAAAAAACCGTCTCAATTTTCCCTCAGACTTGTTCTCCCTGTGCACACCCTAATTTACTTGCATCTCCTAAAACCATCAGCCTGGCTCCAAGAACCCATCACTTTCACTAATTGGCTCTCGCCTTGATGTTATTATGCCCTGCAAGCCCTCTCCTCGACCACGAACCAATCCTTCACCACCGCCGTCCCATCCATCACAGTCTTCCACACCTCCGGCGTGCACGTCCGGGGCACAAGGACATGACACCTAGGCTTCGGCACCTCGGGCACCTCACTAAGCACGGCTCTGACGTCCAGCATCCCTCGCGTAGCATAGTCATCTGTAACGTCGACCGTACCCGTGGCTATATCGCGGCCGCGCGTGGCGCGCATGAAGATCTCGTGCGTCGCGGCGGGCTGATAGGCGGGAACCTCGTGGCCGGCCTGGAATACGCGCGTGAAGCTAAAGTTGCCCCGCTGGCGCGTCAGCCCCTTGATGCCATCTGGCGTCTCGAGCTCGGCGTACCCGGCCCTTGCGAACTCGTCTCGGCCCGCGTGGGGGATGGCCAGGCTGACCTGCTCGCCGCCGAGCCAGTTGCCCGCGTAGTCCCGGTCGCCGTGCATCATGTGCACCTTGACGCCGCGGTCGAGGAGGAAGGCGATATCGCCGCGCAGCCCGCCGACGACGATGTCGTTTGTCTGCCGGAACTTGACGGCCGCTGCCAGGGACGCGTGGGAGAAGTTGACAGGGACGCCCAGGGCTTCGAGCACGGTGGACTGCGTGAGGTAGGAGTGCATGTGTGGGGTTGGGAAGGCGTTGTTTCGCGGCTGGACAATGTCGTATCTTGCTCTGGGGCTGGAGGACGCAAAGTAGGCGCTGAATGGTACCTCCCAGCAGGTGGACGCGGACTGGTTGCATGAGGCGCCCTGGCCTTGTTCTTCCATGATCTTTTGGCAGGTGAGCAGTTGGTCCTTGCAGCCACCAGGGTTTGACCAATTGTCTTTGAGTTGGGCGTAGGTGGACTCGTTGAAGACTTGTATTCCATATGTCTACAAGAGTATGTCTTCATGTCAGCAGATAGTCACTTCTAAAGTCAAAAGGTGTACTTACGTTATTGTACGGAAAGTCAATAAAGGACTCGCCCTGAATAGCCATATCAACCAGCGCGCTGACGAGACCTAGAGTATCGATATGCAGCTGCTGCAACCCAGGTGTCGTCAAGTTCCCCGCGGCAATCCTGTCATTCTGCTCGAGAGAATAACGCAGAAGCCTAGGTCCGTAGTGACCACCATAGCTTTCAGCCCAGAGGTTGATGCGCTTGTCGCTTGTCTTGTAGTGCGGAAACTCGGCCACCCAGGTCTGCAAGAAACTCCACATGGCACGCGCCGCGACGGTGCTGGTGTTGGCAGAGCTCGAGAGGTTCTGGCTCGGAAACGTGCCGACCTTGGAGGTCAAGTTGATGGGCGGCAACCCTCCTTCAAAGTCCGCCGGCGTGGGGAGGAACTCGACGCTGCCGACCTCGATCGACTGAGGCGTGACGGTGCAGTTCGTGGGCACGTCGTACGAGAAGCCCACCTGCGTGGGCTGGTCGACATACAGTATGTTCACCTCGTTGTTCCAGCTCCATAGGTTCAGGCGCGTTCCCTTGGAATCGTCGTCGATGAAGCAAGGGCCATTCTCTTCCAGCACAACTCTCTCCCGTACACAAAATTTTCAGTATGGGCGCACGGACCATGCTGTTAACGTTTGCGCGGGACTTCCGCCTGTAGCCCTAACAGGCGCGCACACACGAAAAACTCTTCAACCTGTCGCCCTAAGCACCGTCACTACACGGAACGCCTTTCCTCGCAACACCCATGTATAATCGACAGATCTCCCCTTTGACGAGTTTTCCACTGATCGCGGTGAAGGAAGAGTCCGATCGGCGGCTCGGCGCGCCACCCGCATAGAGGCGCACAAGACAAGGCCCAATCTCGCGATGCGAGCCAGCGTGGCACAAAAAACTTTGCCAGCCGGAAAGGCAGGCGTCCTTCCCCGGAAGGCTAGACAATACGGTTTAAAAGAAAGGGAAATTAGGCTGAGAACCACCCGACGGTTCTTCGAATCGACAGGGCACCCTCTCACCCCCTCACACCTTCTGGGATTGCCTGCAGCGAGGAGGTAGTGCCGTTACGGGGGTTGGTTAGTTGTACGTGGACCGGAAGCACTGTGCCGGCGCGGCAGTCTCCAAAGGGTCCCGACAGCAAGACGTGGTCGGCCCATTGCTGGAGACGGCTTTGGGTAACGGGAAGCAAGAAACGTGGGCACGGCCTTGGTTCGCACCCTTGGTACACCCCGTGGACGGTGGGCCGTGGTGGAATAGTGTGACTGAGGCGCCCCATGCTTCTCACTCGCACTGGGAATCTGCGCCGGGTCTGGAGGACGGGAAGAACTCGATTGCATTCATGTCCACATTGTGGCGCTGGGCTAGCCCAGGAACCAACGGGGGACTAAGCTGTGGATGGACATGTACGGGGTGTCGCCGGCTTTTCGAAGCTTTCTACTCGCACTAGGGACGTACACCGGGGCAGATGATGTCGTCGGCATGTTAGGCGGAAGAGACGCTATTTTAGCCGGAGAGGACGGATGCGCGCGTCGGTCTACCAAGAGGCCTTTTTGTGGATGCGGTAGGCTTAAGGTGCAAACCTTGTATTTACGTGGCAGGCTGGGTATCCAGCGACTAGGAGGGCTCTAGCTGGCCTGTCCGTTAGAGGGTCTGGTCCAACCCTGTGACTATAGTTTACTGTAGGAAATGCAAGGCTAAAAGGGCTACAGGCGGCAGCCAAGGCCCAGCCAGGCGCCCGGATCTGGATTTGTGTGGACAGCACCTCGGTTATTTGGGGTCTTAGAGGCGACGCGCCGCGTTCGTCCCAATGGGCCTTTCTGGAGTTCCATAACCTTGTCGATCTACTCCGAAAACAAGGTACCGAGGTTCGGGTCCGTTGGTGCCCTGGGCACCAGGGAATCCCGGGAAACGACCGGGCTGACGAGCTGGCCAAGGCCGGCTCCGCCGGACCGCCGGACCCAGACCCGAGGGCTCAGCAAACCACGTATAGCGGTGCCGGCACGGTCCTCAGAGCCATTCTTTCGAATATAGAGAAGGACTGGTGGCGTAAAGAACTCTGTGAACGGTCCCCCGCATATAGGGAATGGAAATTCAAATACACACCGAGAAAGGAGCCCGAGGAACTGCGTTTGCCAAGACCCCTACTGGGCCATTATTTGGCCATGAGGACCGGCCACGGCGATTTCAAAGCCTACCATGACCGTTTCAACCACCAGGATGCAAACACCTCGTGTGCCTGGTGCTGGAAGCGGACCTCCCCTGAACACCCGGTGCACTGCCGCTTTTCGCGGGCGGTGTGGAGAAACTGGCCGTGGCTTGACAACGAGCGGCCGATCGGGCCGCCAGACCGCGCCCAACGCCGCAAATTCTTCCAGACAAGCCTCGGGCAACCGAAAAGCTTTGAGGCGTTTTCGATAGCCACCAACTACTTCAGCGCCCGCCCCAGAGCGGCCCGCCAGCGCCCCGCGCGCCACGAACGCACTTTACGCCTAGGGACACCGATCGTAAACGACTCGAACTCTGACGAGGAATAGACTTACTGCCTTTTCACCCACACTTCACGGCACAAGCCGTCAGACGAACCCTCCGTGCACCTTAGGCACGGGGTCGCGTCAGTGAACTAACCCCCTAAGCAGGACCGGGCCCGAACCCGGTCAGGCACGATCCGCCTCTGCCCTCCTTGTTCTCCCCCTGTGTAAATAAAGAAGATAGAACGCGCGCCGAGATACCCCTCGGGAGGTTGCTAACGGCCGGCTAACAAGCCGGGCCGAGCCCGGCGTTAACTAATACTACTACTACTACTACTACATTCTCTTCCAGCAAGCCCATCATCGAGGAGCTTCCCGGTCCGCCATTGAGCCATATCGTAAGGGGCGAGCTTTCGGGTGCTTTGCGAGACTCGAAAAACCAAAAGAACATGTTCATAGGGTAGTTTTGGACCTGTTGGTCTTGTTCGTTGAGGAATCCAGGAGGGAAGTGGATGTATCCTGAGTATGACTTTACGCCTGGAGTTGTTTCACAAATTCTCGGCTATCATTGTGTCAGCATAGAAATTGAGACAAGGAAGCAAGGGAGGGAGTGCGTACCTCTTTGAAAGATATAGTGACATTCTGGTGGAATTTGGATCGGAGAAGAGTGATCCCCTTGGGTTCCGGAGGGAACTGACCCAGGGACACCACAAAAACAGTCGCAAAAACTGCAAATGTCGCAAACATAGTAATGCTATCCAAGGCTGGAAAAGAGAGGTGAGGATAAGGTCTTTGCAGTACGACGCAAAGGTAAAACAACTAGATGGATCGCTTTGGCTTTATACAAGGCAAATTGTGTACAAGCCGATTTGGAACAAGCGCGGTGCAGAAGCAAATAGCCGCGTCGTCGGCTGCGCAGCTTTGGAAACTCTCTTGTTAGCCCGTCTCCGTCTTATTGGCCACAAGTCCGAGCGAAGCCATATAACAGCGAGCTAATAATCGCTGCCTGCTACTCTGACCATCCTTCCAACATCGGTTTGTAAATCCCTTCGCAATTAGACGATGCTAAGTAAAGATGTGGCTGCGCAGTCCGCGTCATTTAGGCTGCTTTTCGTTAACACATCGCAGCAAGGCACTAAGGCCCGTCAATGGCCCAAGATACATACTAACGGCGGAGGCTATGCTATGGTTTGACGCAACCAGCTCGAACTGCCCTGGAATCATTGGATCGCGCTTATCAAATCAGTCAATTTCGACCTAAACAGTAGGTAGAGACACAAACTAGGTACGACGTTTCACTCTCAACGTGCCACTGTCACTACTACGACCGCTACCACCTTTTCTGCTGCTGTGGTAAACATAATGGAATTTGTGGTGGAAATCTGGGTGGTAATTAATTATAGCGGTGCGACATTTTCATTATTACCAATATCATATGGATCGACAACCGACTGTTTGCAATTAAGATTGACTGCTTGATCAGCGTCTCCTTTGTCCGGTTGATGGATCAAATTATATGCAAGCCTAAACATGGTGCTTATTTCTAGCACCTTGGCTTCGCAGTGAGCAGGGCTTGGCATTGTCGCGTCGACAGTGGCGCTGCACATTCGATCGCCAATCGATAAGCACTTGCCGGGCTAACAAGTTGCGCAGCTGACTTGTGATAGATTTGATCAAGCCTGTCTACTCCGCCAAGCCCTTCCCTTCTATGCCCGACGGCTGCCGGTACAAGATCATGTCTACTTTCATATCCAAAGAGCCTGGGAGGAACATGAGCTGATGATGGAAGTAATTTATTTATAATTATAACTGATCGGGTATCTAAGAAAAATATTTGAAAGAAAAAAAAAAGTTTATACATCATAATACATTAACTGTTCGTGAACATCGTCACTGAACCATCTCTAAGAAATCTCGTTTCCGTTGCACATCACCACCGCATACCCTGCTGGGCCGGCATACCAGTAACTTCAGGTGTGTTTCCAGAGTAGTAGTCGGCATTCGCACCGCCGTTGTGGTGGTTGGCCGTGTGTGCCGGGGGCGGTTTTGAGCCCGGCGCATAGGGAGGAGGAGGCACAGCCTGTGCAGCGTCGTACTCGCTCTGCTGGTTCATCGGCTGCTGGTACTGCTGGTGCTGTGGTTGCGCTTGCGGGTACGCGTTGTTGTTGCTGTAATAGTAACCATTGTTGTTGGCCGTGTTGGTGGTGCTGGCACTATTCCGCCAGCCGCCTCCCCATTTGTGGTTCGGGGCCGCAGGGCCACCGGCGACCATGGCCGATCTGCGGCGTCGGCGGCGGACGCCCATGCAGACGACAAAGGCGATGGCGATGAGGCCTACCACCAAGCCGATGATGGCGCCGAGGGGTAATCCCCGTCGGTTGTCGTAGCGGTTGCCGTAATATGTTTGGCGGGCGACCAGGCGGGCAGCGTTTTGCGCTTGATCGATTGGGACGTACATGTTATGTTGATTGGTGACGATTGTGTTTGTCTGGATGGAAGGATTTGTTGATTTTCGTGGGATTTAGTAGGGGGTAGTCAGCTCCTACTGGGATTTGATGAGGAACGTAATAAAAGATCAACAAAAGTAGCAACTTTTGGCTGTCTGTCCCTTTTATGGCAAAATCAATCCACCAACATGCCTCAGAAAATTGGCCGTTCAATGCTCAGCCATGCTGGGTATACCAGCCAAGACCCGCATGACTTCATTGTGACTTGTTGACAAATAGACGAATGGAAAGATGATGATGAATTTGTAGACCCAAAAAATAACCCGACTAGTGGCCGTGGCTTAGTGACGGCATAAACGCCGATCCTAGAGATCGCCACTTGAGTTTCTCCACTTCAGACCCTGGATTTTTCTTGTCTGACGCCAATGAATCTGCCGGAAGCCGGACCCTTTTTCCACTTGGTTGCGACAATACCTTATGTCTTAATAGTTTTCACTAATGCTGTAGTAGCTGGCTATGAAGAATTTCTTGCGTTCTCGGATATCGGATTTGTGTATTGTCCGATACACTGCTTCTGGTAGCAGACTTTTTTCTACTTCACGCTTCCATTGGCACCCAAACGGGCTGAGATTAGGCCACGTGATATTATCTCACCCCGCCCTTCACGTGATTACGCCTAGCTGTGAGGGCGTGTGACGCACCTAACGTGCCCCTAGCACTGCCTCCACCTTTGGCGACGGACCGGCACAAACTGAGCTCCAGTGAGTAGCCAATCCCAGTCGAAATCAAATCTCCATCAAACCGAGCTTTTGTTATGGGTCACCACGAAACGCTTATATTTGTCAAAATTTGAGCTTCTTGACTGGGTCGACTTGCGCTAAATTCCAAGATTAGAGCTTTATGCCCTGCCTCTGTCGTGCGCTCGTGTTATGGTGGCCTTGGCTCGCCTTCTGTCCGTAGGCCAGACCCAGGAAGATCACGACAGGTTTCGTACGTGATGACCTCAAGCACTTTAGCCACAGCTGTCAACCCATTTCCCTGAGCTGGTCACTCTGGATCACGACGCCATCAACAAACCCATCCAATCCACATCGCATGAAGTTGTTTTTGTTTTCTTGAAAAAAAAAAAAAAAAAAAAAAAAAAAAACCCTTGACCCCTAAGCCAACTCTTCAAATGAGCATCGAGAGGGGTGGCTTGGGACCTCAGTCAAGACTGTCAAGGATCTTGAGGATCAAGAAAGTTCCAAGTTACCTTGGAGGCTTGTACGCCCGTGTAGGTTTGGCCATGATGGCGGCCTACACTGACGAATTGGAAGTTTATGCAGCAGCCTTGAGTCTTGCTGCCACAATGCCAACTGACGATCGTAGGCCCCTTTCTGAGGAACCATTGTAGGACATGTTTGACGAACATGCTGGAGATTTCCCTTGATACTTTTGCTTTGGAGACCATGGCCGTTCCCCGAAGGATCCGATTACAAGCCATACAACGCATACCTGTCGAGACCACGGAAGACTTGCAAAGTGAAGAGCTTAGCGGAGGACCATCAGGCAATTGAGAAAAGGCGCGGAGGAGACGCGCGGATTCTGTGTGCTCAGCCCCGTCGCGATGACACCGTATCGGTAACCCGTGGCATTGCCCTTGTCAAAGGCGCACAACCAGGTAATCCAGCGGGGTTTTGGACTGATTCTAATTCCAAATCATCAGTCTGCTAGATTGGCATCGTGGACATCTGCGCCATAGACGTTCTCTTGGAGAGATCATTAATTGCGCCGGAAATCACCGTGGAAAGGTACTCTCATCTTGTGATGGACGAAACCCTCAAGCGATTGCTGACTTCAGGCTTTGTGTTGCCCGCTCTAAAAAGGACCTTTGTTGAGCATGTGGACAAGGGAAAGATCGTGTCCAAGCTTGTACTCATAAGCACTCCTGTCGATTACCAGAAGCAGTGGCAAGAATACTTTGCGATATTCTTCCCGGTGGCGTCGCGCGGAGACTACCCGCAATCGAAATTTGCCCGATCTTGTCGGTCTCGAGCCAAAGATTCCCGGTGTCGGCAATCTATCTCCACGAGCCTCCCCCAATCCTCAGGCAAAATACTGTAATTGGCTGGGTCTTCTACTGGCGGATCAACCTGATGCAAAATGTCTTTATATTGAGACGTCTTCAGAATGGGACACGACGGACAATATCTTGGCCGAAAAAAACACGCTACAGTCGTCCCCGTCCTTTTGTTGGTAGCCATAATTGCTCACATTACCACATCTATAAGGCCATGTGCCATGCTTATCATCCTAGATAGGGGGGACAGTATCGCAGTGTCCAATGTGGTCGATCCTGAGTAGGGAGTCTGGGGTAGCGACTTCAACACCTCTAAGCTTCGGATTCACTTCCTTTGGTCGACTGACTCCGTTGACCAGAAAAATAAGATCGTTGAGAAAATTTCTCATGCCTGTCGACCATGAATACCAAGGCTTCGGCGCCATTGTCCGATGTGGTTCATGTGATAGACGTTGGTAGGGTTCGACAGAACCGGCACAATGTGTCGACACGCGTCGCCGGTGCGAAACGGAATGGCAGGCCAGATCGAACGCGATTGAGCGTGAAAGACTGGCAGGCTGCAAACAGGGGCCAACGGCTTATGCTCACGCGCGACGACATGCCTTGAACAACAATGCCTTTTCTGAGGTACTGTGGTCGGGTTTGATAAAAAACTGTCTGCCCTCACAGGCCCAAGGCCTCCAAGGCAAGGTTTCTGACTTCCTCGCGGCCTTGATCGCTTCCCAGTCCCATGGTGCCATGGAAGAGGCGTTCAAGTCTCTCAAGGCCATGGTTGCCTTTGCGGAAAACGAAGGAATTACTACCATCGACCGCGTCCTCGCCCAATTGCATCCGCTCCCATCACTTGAAAAGATGATCCTACTAGGCGTGCTGTTTCGATGCGTGGGCCTCATAATTTTATTGAGCGCTGGTCCATTCAAGGAGGCAACGAGGTCGACGTCAACCCGGCAACCAACAGTTGTTGAAAGGTCTGTTGATTAAGGGACGCTACCCCAAAGTGGCCTTTCAGCCACAAACTGGCCCCAAGCTCAAGGTTGCCGCTAGCGGTGGTATGCTTGTGTTGATGAATAACTCCTCGCTATGTAACGCCGATTCTGCATTCATAAAACAGTCTTTGTTCGTTTACGAAACTCCAAGGTTGCACATGAACACCTTAAGAACCTTGGTTGACATGTCCCATCTTGGGAGCCCACTGGTGCTAGCGCTGGTCGGTGAACCTTTCCTTCGACCCGGGCCGCAAGACACGGTGATTCTGCAGCAGCAACCGCTGCCAACACCCAACGGCAGCAAGTTCAGGTTTGCATACAGCGCCGAGGGCAAGGAGCAGAGCGATCCACATTCGAGGACGCCGGCCGAGACACTGGTGCAATTCCCCGAGCACCTGGTCGTAGTGCTCAAGGATGCCTACCTTGCCGGGTTCGTGGCCTGAGTCTGAGACACAAGTTCTTGATGATGTTGTTAAGGGGGGGGGGGGGGGTGAGAACTCTGCTGGATCAGCAGGGTCGCCTCCGTTCGAGAGTGGCTGTGTAAAATCATCACTGTATGTATATTGATATATCCTTTGTAATTTCTACACTACCTGTACACTGACTAGACTAGAAGGGCCTCCCATTAAGTGGGGGACAAAATCAAACAGACCAAGTAAGTCCTGGAATTATAACAATATTTTCAATACAACAAAACATTCCAATCCCAAATTTCCTTGCTTACATAGAGTGTGTATAGTAGTAGTAGTAGTATTAGTTAACGCCGGGCTCGGCCCGGCTTGTTAGCCGGCCGTTAGCAACCTCCCGAGGGGTATCTCGGCGCGCGTTCTATCTTCTTTATTTACACAGGGGGAAAACAAGGAGGGCAGAGGCGGATCGTGCCTGACCGGGTTCGGGCCCGGTCCTGCTTAGGGGGTTAGTTCACTGACGCGACCCCGTGCCTAAGGTGCACGGAGGGTTCGTCTGACGGCTTGTGCCGTGAAGTGTGGGTGAAAAGGCAGTAAGTCTATTCCTCGTCAGAGTTCGAGTCGTTTACGATCGGTGTCCCTAGGCGTAAAGTGCGTTCGTGGCGCGCGGGGCGCTGGCGGGCCGCTCTGGGGCGGGCGCTGAAGTAGTTGGTGGCTATCGAAAACGCCTCAAAGCTTTTCGGTTGCCCGAGGCTTGTCTGGAAGAATTTGCGGCGTTGGGCGCGGTCTGGCGGCCCGATCGGCCGCTCGTTGTCAAGCCAC
The DNA here is from genome assembly GCA_003709005.1 of Magnaporthales sp. P1609. Lineage (NCBI taxonomy): Eukaryota > Fungi > Ascomycota > Sordariomycetes > Magnaporthales > Magnaporthales sp. P1609. The sequence goes on from PELF01000003.1 coordinate 714,283, forward strand.
GGCCAGTTTCTCCACACCGCCCGCGAAAAGCGGCAGTGCACCGGGTGTTCAGGGGAGGTCCGCTTCCAGCACCAGGCACACGAGGTGTTTGCATCCTGGTGGTTGAAACGGTCATGGTAGGCTTTGAAATCGCCGTGGCCGGTCCTCATGGCCAAATAATGGCCCAGTAGGGGTCTTGGCAAACGCAGTTCCTCGGGCTCCTTTCTCGGTGTGTATTTGAATTTCCATTCCCTATATGCGGGGGACCGTTCACAGAGTTCTTTACGCCACCAGTCCTTCTCTATATTCGAAAGAATGGCTCTGAGGACCGTGCCGGCACCGCTATACGTGGTTTGCTGAGCCCTCGGGTCTGGGTCCGGCGGTCCGGCGGAGCCGGCCTTGGCCAGCTCGTCAGCCCGGTCGTTTCCCGGGATTCCCTGGTGCCCAGGGCACCAACGGACCCGAACCTCGGTACCTTGTTTTCGGAGTAGATCGACAAGGTTATGGAACTCCAGAAAGGCCCATTGGGACGAACGCGGCGCGTCGCCTCTAAGACCCCAAATAACCGAGGTGCTGTCCACACAAATCCAGATCCGGGCGCCTGGCTGGGCCTTGGCTGCCGCCTGTAGCCCTTTTAGGGCGCCAATCGCCTCGGCGTCGAAAACGTGGCTTTCCGGCGTAATAGATGCGGAGCCTGCGGCAAATTCCAGGCCCGCCCTAAAAGCGGCCCATCCGTACCCTATTTGGACGCAGTTGTTTTCGTGTTTTTCCGAACCATCCGTATATACCACGATATCGTCAGGTGATACCATGTCCAGCCATTCGATAAAGCGGCGGGCCGCTTCCTCTTTCGGGACTCCTCCGGTGGGGTCAGTGCGAGAATCCGGGGCATTGCGAGGTGCGCGCAACTCTAGTCTCCGGATCCGCGGGAGAAGTTGTGCAGCCGTTTGCAGGGTTGTGGCCGAATGGCCCGAGTTGCGGGCACGAGGTGTTTCACGCAGGCGGCTGACAAGGGGGTGCCCCTTGTCCGCGAGCCTTAGTCGGGCGCCGTATTTCAGGCGGGTGTAGGCCAGCGCGACGCGGGCCGAGGGTAATCCTGCGTCCCTGAGAACAGTGGACGAGGGGGTGGTTTTATACGCCGGGAGGATTGCCCGTGCCGCTAAAACCAGCGGTTTGTTCAGTGCTTTGAGGAGTCCTCTTTGTTTGTGCGCTGGGTTGTACCATGCCTCGGCTGCGTAGGTGGCCGAGGAACCCACGCATGCCACCGCTGCCTTGCGAAGTGCAGCCGCAGGCGGTCCGTATCTTACTGCCCCAAAGCCTTTGAGGTGAGCAGCGACCGCCATTGCTTTGGCAGCCCTTTCGGCCACGTGGCGGCGCCCGTCTAGCCGTCGGCTGAACCAAAAACCAAGCCAACGCATGCCCGGGTAGCGCTCGGCCCCGGAGGCGCTTTGTCCGCGTCGACCGCCCGGTAGTTGGACCGGGGTAACCGTTCTACCATTAATCCGGATTTCCGGGTTGCGACCGTGCCTTTTCTTAGTGATATGGATCACCTCTGTCTTTTCCGCTGCAAAATGGATCTTCTCTTCCGCCGCAATTTCGTGCATATCCCGGAGTTTATCTTCCAGCCAACGTACGTTTTCCTCCAACGAGGGTGACGATTTCCATGTAAGCACGTCGTCTGCGTATGCCAACCGCCACTTCGTACCGTTTTTGACGAGATACGCCAAATATAGCATATATAGGATCGGGGAAAGGGGAGACCCTTGCGGGGTGCCGCACCCAAGCCGCCTAAAGCCCGTGGTCGTACCCTCCAGCCGGACTCGGGCCTGGCGGCCGCTTAAAAAGTTAATCACGAACCTGAGGAGCATTTTACTAAACCCGAGGCTCCGCATTTTCCGTATCAATCGCCCATGGAGGAGGGCGTCGAAGGCGCCTTGGACGTCGCATGCGACAAGGGTGACTTCCTCCCCGCGAGCTAGAGCCTGCTCGATATCGTGGGCGAGGGCACAAACCAGATCCGTCGCCGATCGTTTGGGTAGGGCACCGCCGTGGGTGCAGCTAAGGAGCCCGTTGTCGTGTATGGCCCAAGCTATCCGGCGTGCAACGAGCCTCTCGAGGCCTTTTCCGATGCAGGAGAGGAGGGCTATAGGCCGCCAGGATCGAACGCTGCTCCGGTCTTTCTTCCCCGTTTTCGGTAGCATCGCGACTTCGGCCTTCTTCCAAGGCGCTGGGAAATGTCCGAGTTCCAGGCAACGTTGGTAGAGCCTGCGCACCGGCTCGGCCAACGAAGCCCATCCGGCTTTTAGTAGCCGGACGGTCATTCCGTCGATGCCCGGGGACGTGCTCGTAACCCCAATGCAGGAGCGCTCCGCCTCTTCCGCACTAACCTGGGTGTCCCAAGGGATTTTAGCCTCGTCCGGCGACCAGGCCTCCAAGGGGTCTCCCTGCAGGTCATCCTCCGCCGAAAATCGGCCAAGCACCTCCCGTTGCAGCGCTTCCGCTTTTGCTAAGGGCTCGCTCACTTGCTCGCCGTTAATAACCAGCGGCGGGGACCGGAGGCGTGGTCCGGCTCCCAGCCAGCCCACCATGTTCCACAAATCCTTATCGTCGCGCAGTTGGTCGATCCGGTGCCTCCAGTACTCCCGCTTCGCGGCCCGCACCCCTTTCGTATAGGCTTTTTCCTCGGCAGAGGCGTCTGCCCTATTTACAGCGCTCCGTTTAACCCGCTGGAATTCGGACCAGAGCCGCTGGCAGTTTTCGGTCCACCAGGGAGCCGAACTGCCCCTTTTTCCCGCCGGCGTACCCACGACCCACGTCACTTGCTCCCATAAAATTGTAAATTCAGCTACCCACGCGTCCAATGCGTAGCCATCGGCCGCGGATCCCGGGTCCGGCATGTCTTGCATGCCAAAAGCAAGTAGCTCCGCGAACTTTGGTAGCCGGTCGTCCCTAACCGAAACGTTGACCGCCTCCGGGCGGGGGGCGCCGCGCGTCCGCAGCGTGGTATAGAGGGATTCGTGGTCGGAGCCTGTGTAAAAACTGCTGTCAACCACAGTTATTGTGCTGGGGAGGTTGGAAAAGACCATATCCAGTAAACCCCCGTCGCGGTGGGTGGGCACGCCGATATTTCCTGTGAAACTCATCCCCTGGGCTTGCGCCCATGCCGTCAGTTGATCCCCTCCGCGTGCGTTTGCGCGGCCCGGCTGGTATGCAGCAGCCGCTACGTTAAAATCGCCGCCTAGCACCGTGGGTCCATTTGGCACGGTATTGCATACCATTTCCAGCGCGGCCTCAGTGCCCGGAGCCCTATATACGTTAACAAACAATATTCCGTTAATTTCGAGCCAGAGTATGTCCCGCGTATTTTGGCCCTGCGGTAACCGTCGTTGTGCGGCCCCTAGGGCTGCCCCCTTTTTGACGTAGGTGAGCACCCGGGGCCGGAGCCCAGTCATGGCTTCGTAAGTGTTGGCGTGCCATTCGTCCACTGGCGCAAAAACATCATAGCCCGGGTGCGTTTGTGTAGTCGTATTTAGCCCGCACCATGGCTCTTGAACGTTAACCAGGTCCACTTTTCTCTGGTGGCACAACTCCAATAGGCTCAGATGCACACCCATCCTTTTACCTACGTTGGCCCAAACTACGTCGAGGCATTCCCGCTGCATATTGCCGAGCGAGTTTTTCGTCATATTAATCGACGGGTTGCTTCCAAGTCTATCACATCAGCGGGGCAAGGTTCGGCAGCCGCTGCGTCCTCCTCCATTTCGGCTGCCCAAACGATTTCGTCGTGCACGCGTTCCTGTTCAACCTGCAGGAAGTTGCGGATGTCCGCCCCTGCCGCCTCGCATGGCCGCGCTCTTTTGTTTGAAATGCTCGATCGGGAGCTCGAGGTTTGCGAATGCTGCGATGAGGTGCTTAGGACCGGGATTGCAGGTGCTGGCTCTCGGCGGGCCGCCTCAGCCCGGTCGTTGATAATCGCGGCACGGTTGGCACGTCCGATTTTGCGGATCCCCTTTAGTTTACGCTGTGAAGGTCGTTCAAGCTTCCCATTTACCATTAAAGGTCGGGCAGGGCAGTTTTCATGTCCGGATGGGAAATGGCCGTGGCAATTGACGCATTTGGGGGCTGCCCTGCACGGCTCTTCCTCTGTCGCATGTTTTGCTTCACCACATATGCCGCAACGCGCTTGCCGTACGCAGCGACGTATTTCGCAATATCCCTGGCAACCGTCGTGGTGGTGTGTAATTTTGCGTGATTTTTCAACCTTCCGCGCACGTTTCGACACTCCAAAAAGCTGAAAGGGCTTTACGGGTTGAAGGAAGGACACTATCCACGTGCCCTCAGCCGTATGTGGGTCGTAGCCATGTTTGGAAATATGCCAGTTGACTGGCTGCTGGCCTGCTGCCACGGTAATCTCCTCCTGGATTACCTCATGTACGTCCTTTCTTCCGTCCAGGCAATTGAGCGTCCGGGGCACTCCAGAGACGGCGTATGTGTGCCAGGTTGTCGGGACAGTGACTTCCCGCGCGTCCAATGCGTCCATAATGGCCTTGACCGCGCTGGGGTTGAGGAGTTTTTGCCGTGTTTCCTCAGAGGCCACCGTAACACCCCAGCCCGTGGGGGTACGCTTGGCGTTTGGGATTTCACTGTGTGGCACCGAGACCAATTCGGCCAGTTTGGTCGTTACCGCGTATGGCTCCCTCGTCACCATCCGCAATTTGTCATTTACGCGGATCAGGATGCGGTTGGACGGCTGTTCTGTCAAACGTTTCGGGGCTTGGGAGCGGTCCCGGCCCGATTGGGAGGGAGTTGCGGAGCTGTCAGGTGCATTGCCGGGCGTCGTACGTATCGGGTACGAGCGCGTGGCCGGGGTTAAAATTTGCGTTGGGGCCGCCGCTGGTGGCGTGGCGGCTCGCTCGGCCCATGTGACCGATTTGTTAGTGGGCGTGCCTCTGCCTTTAGAGGCCGACGACGCCGTGCCCGTCCTCGTGATTAAAATGCTGCGCCTTTCGCTGGAACTGGTCGGCGAACGCGACGGGGAGCGCGAACGCTCTTTTTCAGGGAGGGTGCGACTGAGGAACCAGCCGCTGATCACGTCGTCAAGTTCAAGAACAATTCTCCTAAGCGCGGCGTCCTCCGGGGCCTGTAAACTTTCGAGCTTGGCTGCAAAGACCTCTTCGAGCCAGCTGCCGACTGTTTCCACGTTTTCCAACTCCTGCTGCAGTGTTTTGATGGCCAGGGCCGGGAGGCTGGAGTACCTTCCGCGGCCAGCCGGCTGAGGCGCGTTAGCGGTGCGCGTGTCGAGAGATACGTGTCCCGACTCGGCCTGGCCCTGCGGCAAAGCCTGCGGCGTGCTCTGCGGGCGCGCGCGGCGGTTTGAGACCTCTGGTGAGGCCATGACGACCGGCGCCCGGAGGGCGAAAATTCTTCAGCTGTTAAGCTTATTGGTGTGTTTGGGTGTGAATCGCTAACAAAGGTGGGTCTGACCCATGAATGGTGGAGGATGCTTGCAGGGCTTTGGCAGCGGATGCATAGAGTGTGTATATCCAGTGTTGATTTGTATTTTTCATTTTTCAAAGCAAGCAAAATCTGTGTTTTTACAATAAAGGCAACCCCGTGAAAAGTTTGCGATTTGGCCCGTTGGCACTCGACAATTTTGTCCCTCGCTTGCCCATATACGTAGCCTAACACCTGGTCGAGATGGGCATCTGCGAAACATCCTTCCTAGCCGAGTCTTGCAAAATCAGATCGACAGATGGCCCCCGCACCTATGGAACTGGTATTATTTCGGCTATAAGATCGACAGTGGGTGGCTCGGTAAAGTCGGAACAAAACGTTGCATGGATCGAAAGCTCTCACGTGCACCCTGGTTAGAAAGTATCTCAGCGCTGGCTGGCCTCAAGAAAACGCGCTTGGCAGTTATGGGGCCACGCGTGGAGCCTAGAACCAGATGAGCCAAGATCTGCGATTTGGAAGGGGCTCCCATCGCGCAATGGATGTCCACATAATAGTAGATTTGAACTGGGCAAGGATAGGCAAGAATGTTGGGATCGCTCATTAGGGGTCAAGTGAGTTTGTATGGGGGTATCCTAACTCACTGTGGTATCTCCCATGCAAGCAACGCATTTGTTGCTCTCATTCTATCTACGCGCACTCCCATTATACTCAAAGATCAACCCTATCCGGTCAGCACTTTATCTGGCAATGCTTAATTTGCCAGAGTTACTTTTTAGTGTGGGATATCCCGCGACTGGCTGCAGGAAGCTGAGGACGGGATGTAGGAAGGGCTCGATATAGCGCATGCTACGCTTGGGCTGATGCTGTTATAAAAATGTCTGGGGAGTGCTGGCCGAATAGAGGCATGGAGGAGTATGGATTGCAGGCGGTTTCTCATAAACGACATCGTGAAACACAAGCAGAGCTAGTCCGTTTAGATATCTACGCTACTTGTTCTGTTATTTGGTCCTGGCACAGCCCCTACTCACTCCTGAAGTGTTCAATGAGCTGCCACATGGCAGCCCGCGTCCAGCAGCCGAGCCTCGGCGGCGGCGTGGGGCGGTAGCAGACCTCTCCTGTCCTGCTCAAAAAAATTTGGTGGTACCAACGACACCACAACGAGGATCAAGAATAACAAGCGCCAGCAAGCTATGGCTAGCTACCAGCGGCGCTACGGGCCTGCAGTCGGAGACTGCTGGCAACGCCGCGTCCCGGGCCTGAACGGCCTCGTTCGGCGTCAGTCGGCGCTGTTGTCGAGCCTGCCAAGGACAGTCCCGTGCAGTCTGGGCAGAGGGCTGCCGGCGCGACAGGCGACTCACGTGTCGCCGTAAGCTTTCTTCCAGCGTCTTGTAGCATTTTCAGGATAATGCTTTCCTTTACTTCTCGGTATAAACTGCAATTTTTTGTATTTGAGATGGTGCAAAGTTAGAAACTAGTTCCAGCAACTTGGTTATGTGCCCCGACCTGGGAGGGTTCGAACAATTAAAATGTGGAACTGATGGGGTCTATCACTATTGATAACTTGGGGGATTTTGGTGTCCATGGCAAACGCGGCTAAGATGAACGATCCGCACCAGTCAGAAAGGACGGTTAGTTTCAATGAAACAAGGTAGGGACATTTACTAGGCGGGTATGGGATTTGACGTGGGCCGGAATCCGCATACGGAATTCAGTTGGGTTCCGACAAGGGAAGTTTTGGTTGTTTTTGGGTTAGTCTGGATGCGATTCTGGCGTGACGAACCGCCGGTACCCGGCCGAATTTTATTGTCTTGCTGGAGTGACGGCTCCGGCTACTTTGGTCTCTTCTTTTTTTTTTTTTTTTTTTTTCTCTTCTATGAGCAGGGATTTCTAACCCATCCCGTCGGCAGCTTCGAATGACGTACGCGCAGGAAAAATAACGTCTCCTTGTCACTATTTCCGCTTCTCCTGCATTTGTTTTTCTCGCCTTTTTTGTTGCGGAGTTAATAAATTTCCCACCACGGACAAGCTCCATGCGAGATTCGGCGATTGCGACCTTTGACGTTGCAGTCGGTGGTTTTGCTTTCTGCCAAGACGGGAAGCCGACCTGACTGGCGGCGCAGTTGCGGATGCTTCCAATCACGGCGCGGCAGCAGGTCGGCATCTGTCACCCGGGGGGGAACACGGAAAATCGTGCGTTTCTATTCTATTCTATGTAACTGGAATAAATAATGAACCAAGAAACAAACATGACGGAGTGTTTGCTGCACTGCGACTAGTAAAATGATGTCACAACACAAGGACGTGCATCCGGCTACCCAGTCGCTGCTTTCGGTATTCTGGCTCTCCCTCCTTTCCAGATTGGGTTTTGCTGCAGTCATGCCACTCTATTTGACCTTTGGGGAGCAAATTCTGAATGCTCCTTGTCGCGTAGTCGAAACAAGGAAGGAAGGTTGACGATCTCTTTTTGCCAAGACAGAGCTGAACTTCCAGGGCACCGTGCCGCGACGGAAACGAGATTTCCACTGAGGAACCTGTGGAGCGAGCATCATGTTGACTTTTCTTTCGGCCAGCGGCGAGCCAAGCAGTTCATTTTGTGGGGTTGGTCGTGTGATATGCATCTGACTTGGGCATACCGAGTTCGTATTACTGATGACGATGGCTGGTTGTTGTACATGGGTATAAAAGGTCTTGGGGCCAACGATCGTCATCTGGACGTCTACTTTCTTTCTCGAACACAGGCTACCATGGTTACTCGTGACTGTCGTTGGCTTGATCTGTCCTCCGCCAGCCTCCAAATCCTTCTTTTGGACTATCATGTTCAGCCTCCCCACGGCCGTCGCGGCCACCCTGCTGCTTCTGCAGGGTGTCCATGCCGACATCTGCAGCACCTTTTCGAACTCATCGGCGGGAATAGAGGTCGCCCAGCCCTTTAGTGCGCGCTGGACGGGGGAGCAATTTGAATATTGGGTAAGCTACAAATTTGGAAATTGTCATAAATACGTCACGAAGGCAGAGCGACGGACTAACATTGGTTCCCAGAGCACCGGATGCGGCAAACTCCATCCCTCCTGCATCCTTTATCCCAAGAATGCACAGGAGGTTGCCGCTATTGTCGAGGCGCTGCGTGAGACAAACGAGACGTTCGCCATCAAGTCTGGTGGCCACAACCCGAACCTGTACTTTGCCAGCATAGATGGTGGCCCGCTCATCTCGACCGGTCGCTTGAACCAGGTCGAGCTCGATGTCGCCACCGAGACGGCCAAGCTGGGTCCCGGCAACCGCTGGGATGAGGTTGCTACGAAGCTCGACGGCTCTGGCTACTCCATCGTTGGTGGCAGGTTGGGAAATGTCGGAGTCGGGGGGTACATGCTCGGAGGTGAGTTTTGGTGATATCAAGAGCACAAATATGTTGGTGCGTAAAGGAGTAGTGTGACTAACACTGCTAAAACTCCCAGGCGGTCTCAGCTTCATGTCAACCGAATACGGCTGGGCGGCAAACTCAGTCGAGTCCTTTGAGCTCGTGCTAGCCAACGCCACCATCATCAACGTGACGCGTAACAGCAACCCCTCCCTCTTCAAGTCCCTCCGAGGCGGAGGCAGCGCCTACGGCATAGTGACCAGCTTCACCGTCAAGGCCTACAAGCAGGGCGCCGTGTGGGGCGGCAACTACTTCTTCAACGCGACGCCCGCGACCGACGCTGCGCTGCTCCAGGCCGTCGCCGACTTCTCCATGCACTACCCGGACCCCAAGGCCGCCATCATCCTGACGGCAGAACGTACGGGCGCGGGCATCATCGACTTTTGGACAATGTTCCTCTACTACAACGGCGCGCAGCCTCCGGCGGGCGTGTTCGACGGCTTCAAGTCCATCAAGCCCTACCTGGACACGACCAAGACGCGCACCTACACGGACCTGGTCAACTTCAACAACTGGGCCGTGCTCAAGGGGAGCGTCTACACCATCGGCACCGAGACCATCCCGATGCCGTCCCTCGACAGGCAGAACTCGTCCGCCACCGCCGCCTCGACGCTGCAGGCCGTCCACCAGAACTGGCGCGACGTCGGCACCCCGGCCCTCCTCAAGGTCGGCGGCCTCATCGCCAGCACGGCCTACCAGCCCGTGCCGCGGTCCATGGCGGCGGTGGCGAGGTCCAAAGGCGGCGACCTGCTGGATCTCAACGACGACACGGACTTGATCGTCATGGAGTACAACTACAGCTGGCTAGTCGAGGGGCCGGAGCGCGCGGTTGTGGACCAGGCCCTGCAGGACACGTACAATGGCGTCAGGGAGCGGGTCGTCGCGGGCCAGAGGGACGGGGACCTGCCAGCAGATGCGTACCTGCCGCTGTTTGCGAACGATGCCTACTTTCGCCAGGATTACTTTGGTAGGCTCAGGCCGGAGAACAGGGAGATGGCGGCCGCGGCGAGGGAGGCTGTCGACCCGGAGGGGTTCTTTTCGAGCAGGACGGAGGGCTTCAAGATGTGAAAGGGGACGGCGGGGTTTGATAAGTCTGGTTGGAGGAATAAACTGGCGTGATGGTTTGTCTAGTCTTGTTTACTGAGCAATTGAGCCATAGCAGCATAATATTATTCTTAATGAAGGTCGAGTTCGAAAATAGCCTGTTGTTCTTAAACAGGGAATTGTATGCAACCTTGCGTAAAGGAGTGATAAGCTCACCAAAAGCTCGTTTCACGCTGCTTTGAATGTGTCATAGGTGTTACAACCAATTATGTGGAAACAGTAGAGAGTCCAAAGAGTCTGGTCAGATCAATTGACAATTTGGGGTCATACCAAGTTGATATTACATCAAGTTTGCGATATTTTGAAAAAGTAATTGTGCCCAAAAGTCAGCTGTCGCTTGTATGGACGTCATGAAATATGTGTATGAGCATGTTAAGAGATTGATGCCTGCTTGGACAAAGCAAAATGGGTTTGTATTTGGTTTTGTACAGCTTGTGGTCTCCACACAGACCTTTCGTACTTGGAAAAATTGTGTATTATACACGCCTGTTTATCTATTTTTGGCTACAGTCCTGCGATTTCGATCCGATTTCCAGTCTCAAGACTATGTATACTGTCAGATATTGCCAAATATTATCAGTAAGCAGGTCATGAGGAACTCAGCCTCCTTGGAATGACAAGACTAGCTGAATTTAGATACAATATGTCTTTCTACGTCAGACTAACAGAATTACTTTGGAGATAAGACGGCGAGTGACTAAACCCGCCCGGTTCGGCGTTTCTAGATCCGAAGTGGGTTGAATTCGGTGGGAAACGTCAGTGACGCACCATTGTCATTCTAATATGATCATAAATATGTCTGAATCAACTTCTTATACTGAAAGTTGCGCTTTGCTCACACTTTAACGGGAAATGGCGGTGATATGAATTGCATGCAGTTAAAAAAGGTTAAACCCACAATAAAGCACATCTCGGAAGAGAATAGCAAGAAGAATGAAGGAAGATTACTGGTAATCCATGGCATGAGAAGTGTTTGCAGCTTTTCTGACGCGCCGGACATAGTTTTAACTTGTACATGCCAAGCCTCACACCCATCCTCGGTCAGCTATCAAATCAGCTTCAACATCACGAAAGGAACATCACGCAGGCTGGAGAGCAGGGAATCCACCGAAACTAACGGTAAGATAGCCCAAATATCGACGGTAATATCTTACAGCCTCACCTGTCTCATGATCTTGACCGTTATCACTTTGATGATGCCCACTCGCAACATATTCCTACAAGAGGTGAAATGTACCTCTGAATTTTTACAGCAATAAGCTTGATCGCTTATCCAGCTATTCAATTCTCTCCATGCCAAGATTACTCTGACCGGACATTACGTGCGGCAAAGCAAAAGGACGCGTTAATCATGTCAGATTATGATTTGGTTACATAATTCCAATTCAGTCAGCTATCTTGGCTGTTGGGATAAGCGGGCTGATCTGAGGCACAGTACGCCTGTGTTAAGACTGTGAAGTTGGCCACCATGTTGCCTAGATGAGAAACATTTTGCATGGCGCGTGGCTGAGAGACAGTATGGACACCCGTCAGTGGACAAATGATTGTGGAGTATCCGTCGTAAAATAATCCAAAAAATCAAGGTGTCTTGTTTCCCGGAAGAGTAACGGTCGAAGATTCCAACGTTCCGTACCCAACAGCCTTCCCAGAAAGGAAGATTGATTGGATGGAATCCAACTGGGATCGGCAGGCATTGGTATGCCGTAAGAAGCTTCTGCCAACAATTTCACACACGCGCCTTGGCACCTTGCAGTGGCTCTGCTTTGGAGATTATTCACCAGTATCGATACGAGCAAAGGACTAAACACGCGCGAGCCGTCAGATACGCGCCAGACCCTTGACCTTCCAAAGGTTCCATGATGTCAGCCGCGAAACCGCTACGCCGGACCGGCTATAAACTAGATCAACAAGAAAACCCGACTAACACCGACGCCAGACACGGGAATACGAAGCGTGGCCCTTCCCCCGAAGGAATGCCAAGCACGGGCTAATCCAGGGCAGGCGTCATTTTGGCGCCGCACTCGGTGCTTGGGGCCTGTCGATCTCCAGCAGCGGCACCAATTTCTGGGCGTTGTCAGAAAAAAGCCACAAGACATCCACGGTTTCTTGGAAGAGGGGGCTTTCATTTCTTCAATCCGACTTGGCCTTGGCCATAAATGGTCATTTGCTGCGCCTCACCTCCAAAGACCGTCTCGAAGGAGTCTGTGATGGCCAGACGTTCATGTATAAGAAGACGACCGCCCGGTCCGTGTTTGACCAATTCCTTCAAAGCTAGACAGAGGATCAGACCGGTGATACACAAACACCTCAAGCTGAAAGCAAGCGTCACAGCCTTGAAAAGATAAACCAAAAGGCCATAATCAACAGCCTGCAAATCTAGCTTCATCCACGCTACTTCCACGCTCATTCTACCAAAAATCATGAAGTCCTTCACCCTCGCGGCGATCCTCGCGGCCACGACCGCCCTGGTCAGCGCCGCCCCGGCCGCACCCACAGCCGAAAACCCCTGCGACATCATCAAGTGCGCATCGGGCACCATATGCCAGCCCAGCCCGGACGGTAAGCAAGGCAGCTGCGTGCCCGAGTCGGAGCAGCGCTGCGGCGACGAGGTCATCTGCGGCCACGGCAGCCGCTGCTGCAACCCGGTCATGGGCATCTGCGTGACCCCGCCCGACATGTTTTGCATCATGGGCGGCGCCAACTCCGACTCCGACTCCGACTCCGACTCGACTTCGGACAACAGCAGCGCCGCCCAGTCGCTCAACGAGGCGGCAGGCCCCTGCGACGACATCGTCTGCACGGGCGACCAGATCTGCCAGCCCAGCCCCGACGCCAGCACGGCCGAGTGTGTGCCGTTCGAGGAGCAGAGGTGCGGCGACGACGTCATCTGCCCGCACGGGCAGCGCTGCTGCAACCCGTTCCTGGGCATCTGCATCACGCCGCCCGACATGGCCTGCCCGAGGAGCGGCGGCGACGGCGACAACAACAATGCTGCTACCGATGCTACCACTCCTCCTCCTCCTCCTCCTGCCGCCATGCTCGAGACTAGCCAGCAGGACGGCCGCAACGGTACCTTCTGCGGGCCAGGGTTCTGCACCGACGGCGACGAGTGCTGCAACCCGAGCTGTGGCATCTGTACCGCTCCCGGCGGGGCCTGCACCTTGCAGTTTTGCTCGCCAGGGGCGGGACCACAGTGCGGAACAAAGGGGGACGTTTGTCCGTTTGGTTGGGAGTGCTGCAACGCCAGCTGTGGCACGTGCGTCCCTCCGGGTGGTGTCTGCACGCAGGAGATTTGCAGTGATTAGGTGGCTGGCGGTGTGGGTGGGAGGGCTGATGAAGAGGTTATAGTCATAGATAGACGGGGGAGGAAACATTCAGCCTGGTGAGGCTCTTGGTTGGCTGGTGGCATATCTGAGTTGCAGAAAATGAACAAAGCTTTTGTTCCGTTCCTGGGAAGGCGGGGCTTGATGTAAAGTGCAGCATGTTCTTGTTCGGGTTTAAGATGGGGAGAAGAGTATAGCATTTTCTCGGTCACACCATACATGAAGTAGACAGGTTGCGACTTCTTCCAGTGCGGGTATTGTTTGCAGGACACATTCACGGGGTTCACTGGACTGCAAAAAATGTAGAAATACGGGGTCCAGGCAGAACCTAGCCAAGCATCAATTAAATCGAAGGACCGGAGATGGAATTTCTTGTCTATATTTAAGCTTACAATAGACTGGATCCCCAGTTGGTAATTGATGGCGGCTGCAGCGGCAAATGTTTCCCCACGCATTTGTTTCATGGTGCGCTACCGTAGGATTTATTGTACGGTTAATTTTGTACCAAACCATACATCCAGTTTCCCCGTCTGCTATGCAGAACTAGACAGCAGCAAACTTTCCCAAGTTTTGGACCTTGAGAAGAATTATGGCTGATATTAACTAAACGTTCTTTGTCTCGATTACTCAATCGTTCATCAAATCTTCCTTGAGCCCAATGGCTTATTGGGTGCCTTTTGTTTTTCGGGTGAACTTGTTGACATGATGCATTTTTCTCTTCCTCTCCAAGTCATGCATCTGGGCAGGATTTACCGAGTCTAGAACCCCAAAACGGGCAATAAGCCACCCTTTTTCCTCAATCGTAAAGATCCGTACGGGACGGAACGATTTTTTTCGCCAAAGCGATGCGGGTGCTGCGTTTTTCTCCAACATCCCCACCCGACCCAACTCTGTATTGGCTTGGCGAGGTTAGAACTGCCGTGCGTATTGCTGCTGCCCCATCACGATACAACCCGCTGCAATTTTGATCCTTGGACGTTACATATCACGATGCTTACTTTTATTTGCTGCTTGTTTCCGACTTTGAGGACGATGGCAAGTCGCGCGCGTGCCGCCATGGAATAGGGGTCGACGAATAGCCTTGGCATCCACCAGGTTATATTTTATTTCCCTCACCAGTCATACAAAAAGCATCGGCTGCCTCTTGGTCGACGACGCCAGCCAGGACTATCCCTCTCCTGTTCCTACCACCCCATCTACCAGACACCCAACGCACTACCAGGCAACATGTACCTTTTCAAGATCCTCCTCCTCGTCGCCAAGATCACGGCAGTGGCTGCCCTACCCTCCTCAGTGGGCCTTGGAGCGAGACAAGACGTCGTGGTTGTCAAGAACGGCACCTTCAACGAGCCAATGGGACTGGGTCGCGATTTGAGGATCAACTTGGTCTATCCATCAGGGGTGAGCTACTGAGATATATCATGACAAAAGATGCACCATTGACACATTCTCCCTCGCAAACATAGTCCAACGGCGCCGTCATGGTCGAGTACCAGCACGGCAAGGACCGTTCCCTCCTCACGAGCCAGAACCGCGCCCCGGCCCCTGCGCCAGCCGGCTTCTTTCCCCTCGAGCCTGTGTCTTACCGCATGACCTTGGCGGGGACCAACGGTGGCAACAACTTTGACTTTTTGAAGATTGACTACGTTTTGAACAAGGACAGTATGTCTTTTTTTTTTTTTTTTTGCTTACAGTGCCTCTTCTCTCCACATCTCCTCTCGCTCAGTAAATGGAAAATGCCGAATACTCACATACACATACACGTTGCAGAGGTCGGCAAGGTCAACATCAGGAGCGGAATCTTTGCCAAGCTTGACGGCCAGGGCAGCTTCACGGTCGCGACCGACGGCCCGCTGGAATATGTCAGCAATTCTGAGCGCACCATGCTCTCAATGGACCTTGGTAGGAAGGGCACCTTTGACGGCGAATGGGGATTTTTCATCCCTACGGCGGATGCCATTGCAGGTGGGCTCACTACAGCGTAACGGTGGAAACTTGTCATTTTTACTGGCGTTGTGTTCGGCTTCAGACTGGTCAGTTTTCTTTTCTGGGGGGTATATCTAAGGCAGATAAGGGAAAAAAAAGGCCACATGTGACGTATTATTGCGAAGCATTAGTGAACATTGGGGGTTTGGAAATAAATTATGTCTTGTATTACAAAGGCCCTAAAAACTAGTCAACTACAGCCTCAGCAAAACTCATTAAATCAGGGGTTGCCCAACCAATTCCTTGGAAACCTTGACAAAATCACAAGTGTACACCCGAGCAGTCACCAGCCCTCAAGTATCCCTGAAGAGAGCTACTCAAACCTCGAAAGAAACCCATTAGCCCTCTCCCACTCTTCCTCGATAACCGCCCTCTTCTCCTCACTCCTCAACACACACTCAAACCTGCAGTCCTTGGGCGCGAGCATGATGGAATCCCTGAAGCCAGTCCTGACATCGGCGTCGACCTCGCCGACGCCCACAAGGTCAAACGCCCAGAGCACCTTCGCCGCCAGTGTCAGGAGGCTGTTCTCGGCGAACCGCCGCCCCGGGCACGCGCGACGTCCAGCGCCGAACGCCAACGTGTCCCTCCTGAGCCCGTGCGACTTGGCGTCGTTGTCCTCCTCGGGGTCGTACTTGGTGCCGAACCTGTTGCGCAGGAAGCGGTCCGGCACGAAGGATGACGGGTCTTCGTACTCGTCCGGGTCGTGGTGCATGGTCCAGACGTTGATCAACACCATGGTGCCTGCGGGGATCAAGTAGCCGTTGTATGTGTCGTCCTCGGCCGTGGCGTGCGGGACGGCCGTTGGCAAGATGGGGCGGAATCGGGTGGTCTGGTTTGGGGGTTGATGGGTGCTTGGTCAGTTTGCGGGGGTCCTGTTCAATATACAGAAAAGCCAAGAAGAAGAGGAGATCAGCAAGGGCATACCTCGGAGATGCAAGCCATGAGGAATGGGAGCTGTTTGGCGTCAGCCGACTGCGGCATTCTATCCCCGTACACTCGGTCAATTTCCTCCTGAGCCCGCCGCATCGCATCCGGGTGCGCAGCCATGAGCAGCGCAAACGTCTCAAATGTCGTGGCCGTCGTGTCGGCTCCCGCCTCGAGCAGCACGCTCGCCGAGATGATCATCTCGTCCTCGGTGTAACCGGGCTTTCCCGCCGCGACCGCCCTCTCATTCTCGGTCAGTATATCAGCAACAAAGCAGTCCAGCTTCTGCCCTCGTCGGATCCCGTCCCTGGCCACGTCGAACAACTCCTTGTACAAAGCCTGCTTATCCCTCCCCAAATCCCGCGCGCGCTCCTTCCACCCACGCCAGGGGTCCATGAACGCGGGCAACCTGCGCAGGAACGGAAAGATGCCGTAGGGCGGCGGATTCGACACGGCATCCAACAGATCCCCAAACCTCTGGTTGGTCTCAAAGAAGCGATTGCTCCAGCTTCCGGGTCCACCATCCTTACCGCGCTGGCCGTAGACCGATGCCAGAATCACGGCGGCAGAGAACCGCAGCATATACTGGTGGCAATCGCGGCCGTGGCGGAGCAGCTCCCAGACCATCTGGGTGCCCTCGGCCTGCTGGATGGGGAGCATCTGCGCGTTGCGGTCGCGCAAAAAGTCGTCGATGGTGCGACGCTGCCGCCTCCACTTTGGGCCGTAGGCCGTAAATGCGGCGTGCTGGTCGTGCGGCGCGGGCAGGACGTAGTCGAGCACCGGAACGTACGGTCTGCTAGAGTAGGCGGCGCCTCTGATGTCGAGCAGGTCGCGCACCTGCCGCCACTTGTTGAGGACCAGCAGCTTGGCTGACGGGCCTAGGTGCAGGCCGAGGAGGCCAGAGGAGGAGGCCGCATGGCTGGCTGACCATTCTTGGAACGAGAGGAAGGTCCTGGACTGTGGCATCTGGTGGAGGTTGCCGAGGAATGGGAGTGTCGGAGGACCAGGTGGGAAACGGGATCTTGAACCAAATCTTGAACTGAGAAGCGATGCTACTGCGACCAATAGCAGAATCGCCGCCGTTGGGGCTGTGAATAGAGGCATTATGGTGCGTGTGAGGCCGGTGTGTTTTGCCCAAATGGTTTCACCACCAACTTTTGCATGCCAGCAAAGTCCTGCGTCTAAGCAGAATCCGATTTTTGTGAAACAGAGAATTAAATTTGAATTTTAGAAAATGGTCATATGCCAGAATTGAGTACCGGCTGCGCGGCTCTGCTTTTGATACCAAGTCGCCGATCATTTTCACTGCGATTGGTTTCTGCAGTGATCATATATGAAAATGCTTACCACCCCACTGGTAGCTAGGCCCGTGCATGATAGGAAACAGACCAACTTGACGTCGTGCCATGTGGGTTTGCCGGGGTACAACCCCCCAGCCTCCCTGTAAAGACCGGAGCGAAGTAAGAATATTAATAGATCAGGAGAAAGAATGAACGGACGAGGAAAGAACAAAAAGAAAAAGAAAAAAAAAACAAAGAAGAGGAAAGAAAAAAAGGTTCTGACGTTTGGGGGCTGCAGCGTGGCCTGTCAGTCTGCGTTGGCGAATTATCATGGAGGAATCAGTCGCGCTTGACGATCTACGGTACGGCGTGGCCAGAGCCCTGCTCACCGGCCGGTCCACCGCGGTTGCCACCTCGGCAGCTGGCTGAGAGGCTGACTGGCTGGCAAAGAGAAGAAAAAAAGAAGAAAAAACCTTAACATAAAAGTACGCGAGAACTCAATATTGTTCCACCACACAGGCTTCCATACCTTGCTGCCAAGAACCCTGTCGCCTGTTAGGATGTATCCAAATGACCTTGTTTTCCGCAAGCCATTCGCTTGGCCATCCACCCATGTCGCTGTGAACTTTTTTCTTTTTCTTTTTTGGGGGGGTCCGTGATGGTACGATCGCTGTTGCGCAAGGACAATCTTGACAGGCTTACGGAAACTGACTTCAATAATGCCATCTTGAAAATGATAACGATAAGACTCGGTTGTGAGCGTGTTCCGCTTATGCCTTTCCAGCTTACTCGAAACTAACTTCATGTTGAGAAAGGAGTAATAAAGGTGTGGAAGTGTAGACTACAAATGGAGTGTAGTTTATGAGATGGAGGCTGCCAGCCGCTTGGCCAGAAATACTAAAGGGAATATCAGTTGTGCGCCTAGGTCGAGAGGCAAATCAGCTTTGTAATGTTCGACACTCACATGAAAAGGACACTGTCGCAGAAAGTAGGGGATATGCATGGATATACCACTTATATGGCATGTCTACGTTTTGTCTCGAACAATCGTGGGAAACACTGAATAAGGAATTAATGGATTTAACCACGACAGAACGGTCATCACGTCTACAGACCAAAGCTTTGACTTTACATAATTTATCATTTTTCTCTCAAAGCTTTGGCATGAAACAAATATGAAGAGGGATTTCCTAGACTTTCAGATTAACATTCAGTCTTTTGTACATCATCTTATCAGAGTCATGCCATAGAAAGATGCCTAAGCTTTTCACCTCATCAGCTACCATTGATTAAGCTTGCCTACAGAGAGTGTCCATTTCCAGATCAAAATACAGCGCGACTTGAGCTTAATTCTTTTTGTACTAGGCTTCCTATGGGACTGATCATTATTTCTAAATTTTACTTACCACATACTTCATGGCTAATGTGATTGGTGAATATTGTTGTACATTATTAAGGTGCTATCAATTGCAGTACGACCAATGGGACTCGTCTAACCCACGCTAGAGGTGCATGTCGGACCAAAGCCGGTTCTTCTCTTGCTTTTATCTCATTTACCCTCCCTACCCCACTCCTTAGACACCTGTCTCTCAGCCAGGGCTTCCTCGGTTATCCCCACATGCTCGCTCCTTTTTAACCCATTGCAATATTTTCAGTGAGAGGGCAAATATACTGGTAGCCTGTTTATTCGTAGCTATTAGACAGAACGCTACCTGGCGATGCGATGCGATTCCGCCCCAGCAAGGCGTACGTCGAGTCAAAAAATCCGGACTACGTTTCTCCGGTTCATCCCAATCAGATAACAGGGTAGCTTCAACAACTACTGTACATCTAGCGTCTCGACACCCTTTGAATTCACTACTCAAATTCTCCGCACCACCTTCACCAGCCACGACAATGACGTTCACGTCGACGCAGGCTTCTTCTCCCCCTTCATCTTGGCATGTTCATGAGCAGATTGATCCCTGATATAAGAGTACTCACCCGGCCTCAAAGCCCTCTTTTGCGCCCAGTTCTCCAGACTGTCCCACCTGACACAAGTCTTGGGGGTCTTTGCCTTGACGTGGTTGCTGGGAATGCCATCCGGACCCCAGTGGAAGGGGTATAGAGACGTGTCTGGCCTGCACATAAGCGACTGGCGGATCATGTCGATACAGTGATCTGGGTTTTGTTCATGTGAGTTTATGGACTCATTTCTTCATCCACTTGAGCAAACAAAGGATGGGACTAAAAAGAAAAGAAAAAGCTCACCAGAATGCCCCCTCCCAAAAGCCTCCGGGTTCTCCTTACCGCCGTACTTGGGCCCGTAGTAGTCCCAGTGTATCAGCTTTCGCAGGTTGTTGAGGCAGTGCAGCTCGTGCCAGATGCCCATGGCGGCGGCGTACCCGTCGCCCGTGACGCGGGCGCGGTTGACCATGGTCTCGTTGATGAGGTTCATCTCGTGCGGGGACACGCGGACGTTGAGGCTGTAGAGGAGGTCCTCCCAGGCCGTGTCCAGCCCGTCTCCTGGGGGCAGGTTGAACGGGTGGGGTCGGGGGTCGACCCATTCGAGCCGCTTCTGATACTCAATGTGCAGGTCGGGAAGGGCTGGTGGTAGTGGATGTTGATGAGTATGATGGGCTTCGTTGTGAGCGGGGAGAAGAAGGAGGATCGAACGAACCTGGATACACGGTGCCGAGGATCTGATGTCCTTCCTGATGTGACGGATTGCTATAGTGGGCTTTGGTGACAAGGTTGATGGTTGTGATGACAGCAATATAAGACAGCAATAGACAGGAAATGAAACCGGCAACGTTATCCCTCAGCCTGCTCCGGACCGCCACAGGTCGAGGCATGGGGAAGCCAAAGCTGCCACTGCTGCTCTCGCCATCGTCAGAAGCGTCCTGGTTGAGCAGACGCTGGTGTAAAGGCTCACTTGGACTGTATTTCTCCATGGTAAACGAGAAGATGTAGTGTTGGAGGGATAAGAGAAAAAAAGAGCAACCTTTGCCAAGGATTTCAGGAGGGCCGTACCCAGAGGTATGTATTGTATTTTGTCTTCAGGTAGATAGGCGAACGGACAATCATGCCATGGGGCACGGCAAGACCCCCATCTGTAATGCCGCTATCAAGAGATATACCGTCCAACGTAAGCTGCTTGTGTTGATCAACTCTCTCACTACAGCCTTCCCCGCCTTCATGGCGCCATTTTCCCTTTTTGTGAGCCTGTTGATGGACTATCTTTTGCCTATTTCGAATGTGGCGGCCGAACTGATGTGGCATATACTGTGCAATCAATTTCGTGTGCGATAAGGCTGTATCCAATTAGCTATCTGTGGGGTTGCGAAAATTGCTGACTGCATTGATACAAGTGGCCAAAGTAACGTGCCCCTCACTTCCTTTCTTATCTTCAGGTTGTAGTTTGTTGATGAATGCCAGTTTGTAACACAGCAGCTGCGAATGAAGACGAGGTGGTAATGAATGCACAGCCAGAGTTGATTGAGGCGAGCTACAGCGAACTCCATCATCTGACCTTTGGATGGGGTAAATACTGTCAAGCTTACTTGCACATCATATCCCCTTATGGAAGTATGGTGCGACAAGTATGATATTGCATGCTCACTGTGTAAGACGAAAAATCATTACTGCCGGCCAAGCAATTCGAGCAAGAGATTTGCCCGAGAGCCCTAGAGTTGAATATAAAGTCCCGTGTTGCCTTGGCCTACAACCGCCCAATATGAAATCAAACCAAACGTACTGAACCGAACTGCTAGAAAGCGGAACTTAGTCGTACCTGAGCAACCATTCATTTTTCTTTTTACACAAATTCAATACAATGCTCTTCAAGACGTTCCTCATCAGCCTCCTGGCACCCGTCGCCCTTGGACTTGTCATCCCTGGTAAGTTAACCCTATTCTTTCAGAGCGATTTGCATTCGGACTTGGATGCCATGTCTGACAAAACCTTCAGCCAAGCGTGGTGACGACCATGTCAATCTACCCAACGTCGACCTAAATCGCCTGGACGCCCCCATCATCGACGAGCACGTCAACCTGCCCAATGTCGACTTGAACAGGCTCGATGCCCCCATCATTGATGAGCATGTCAACCTGCCCAACTTCGACCTCAACCGCTTGGACGCTCCCATCCTTGACGATGAGTCGTACTAGGCTGCCTGGTCGGGTTGATCATGAGATCATGGTTTGACAAGAGCGGAGGATGTATGTTGAGAATGGACAGGGAATGAATTGTTTGGGTATGCAGATTAGAGCAACATAGGATGTTTTGACTCGAATCAAGTTGTGCCTGATCGTTTGTAGTTCTCGTTCTTTGGTCAGACATTAAGCTA
The DNA here is from genome assembly GCA_003709005.1 of Magnaporthales sp. P1609. Taxonomy (NCBI): domain Eukaryota; kingdom Fungi; phylum Ascomycota; class Sordariomycetes; order Magnaporthales; species Magnaporthales sp. P1609. The sequence goes on from PELF01000003.1 coordinate 736,081, forward strand.
CATGAACCAACTATGAACATGTTGATAGTAGAGTTTACGCCGAAAAGAAGAGAAAAAGGCCCCTCAATGATCGCCACTAATCAAGCCGAGATGCGACAAATTCCGCCGCCATCTTCCGCCACTCCTCCTTGGAAAAGTAGTCCCGATGCGACGCGGGGTCCTCCCCCCGGGCGCACAGGGGATCTTTCGCCTCGCAGTAGTCGCGGAACCTGTCGGCCCAGCTGTCGAGCTGACGCAGCATGTCTGCGTTTCGAGGGTGCTGGCCGTCGAGCGACGAGCCGGATCCGACGTTCCACGACTGGTTTCCGTTGTGGTGGAGGACGCCAAAGGTGACGACCGCGGCGACTGGGAGACGAGAAATAAAAATTTCAGGGCATTAGCATTGCATTATGATGAGGATTAAAAAAGAGCCTTGAGAACCTACTCCTGTTGCCAGGAAACACATCCGGGTCCAGAGCAGGCGTCACGGGCTGCTCGCACAGATCACCCGCGAGTGGAATGCCACCCCCGCCGGCCAGTAGATCCGAGACCAGCGCGCCACCCCTCGACCAGCCGCTCAGCACGAGCTTCGAGTCCGGGCACTGCGCGGCGTACTCGGAGACGTCGGCCCACGCGCGGAGTATGCCGGCGTACTGGTCCAGGCAAAGCGTCGAGACGCCGCTGGTGGCGTTGTACGCGATGCTCTGGAAGCCGCACGACGGGCGGCCCTTGCAGATCTCGTCGGCGATGACGGTCTGCAACCCGGGTATGGACTCGCCGTGGCCGCGGGAGAGGAAGATCTGGACCTGGTTGCAGGTCGTCGCTGTTTCCTGGGCGGTTGCAGATTGTGCGGCTGCCAAGACAGTCAGGACCGGGATGGTGATGCTCGAGATGTGCATTTTTTTGTTCTTTGCGTCGTCACTCGGGAATGTTCGTCTATCGTAGTGATACAACTTTCGGTTGGACCCGCGGTGGTTGGGGCTGAAAGGTAAAGAATTAGAAACTCACGAGATCGACAAGGACCAGGACCAGTAGATATAGCTCGAAAGCTAGGGAGCTGAAAACAGGTAGCTGAAAACAAGCAGCGAAAGGGGCGATCGCATTGAAGTCTAGATATTACGCCAAGGCGGATGCCCTGCCAAGACGGCTGGGGGTCCAGATCGGAAATTCCCCCCCCCCTTTTTTTTTTTTTTTTTTTTTTTTGGCACGCCTTGTTCTTCGTAGCAAAGAACAACAACAAGATCTTCAAGTTGGGTGTCAATCTTGGGTTGAATCCTGTCCCAATGAGGTTTTCCAAGAGCTGTACAACCTGCAGTACGCAGTAGTATCCTAAACCGTTCTCGCTGTGGTCCAGATTGGAAATTCGTTGTGGATCCCGTTGACGACCTAGACTGAATCCATTCGTCTACTGCAGCTTATATGGGGCTTGACTGATTCAGTGCGACTCTCTAGGTTTTTACTCTCAACGTGATTTGAATTCCAGAATCGAGCTAAGAACCAGACTTTGAATGAAGCACATAAGGTACATTGCCATTTTTCAGCCTTATAAGTAATTTGACCAATCACCTGTCTCTCACTAGGCAAGGTAGCATCCTACTTAAAGATTTGATCCAGACCGATCTTACTTGCCCTCCAACCCAACGAATTCATGGCACGCGTTTAAAGCCTTGGCAGTCCACATTCACCAAGTCATGAACGATGCCGCTTATCCGTTTTCTCTGTGAAGCAAAACCAGGACAACCTTGGCATCTCGCCCATCACCACCACGATGACGTGAGCCCCGTGGGTCTGTCTTCTCGGATGAACAATGACTCCAGTATTTGGTGGCTAGGCCAAGCCCTTATTTGTCTCCATGGTAAAATAAAAAAAAAAAACATAACGTCATTCCGGATTTCTTTGTTGACTTTTACCCCTCACTTTCAATTGTTAGTCAAAGAGCTGTCACCTCCAAACTACACATTTTGGCAGCATAGAGTCAACACAAAAAAAAAAAAGCGTGTCACAAGGATGATGGAATCACGCACAAACTTTTGGCTGATAGGCCTTGTTCTGCTCGTATGCTGGGCCAGGCCAGCGCATGCATTCGGTGCTGGAAACATCAGCAGCAAATCGCCCATCGAGGGGGTTCGTTCCGTCTCTTTCATGCATTCCGAAATATCCAAGTTTGTTAGCGCTCGATCCTGCGATGCTGACCCTTTCTACCACCACAGATCAACTGGAGACACGGTGATATCGAAGATGCCCTTCTCGGCATTATCATGGCCCGCGCCATGGACAAGAAGAGCAAAAAGTTCAACAAGATGGCCGTTGCGCGCGTCTACTTTGGAAACTGGCTGAGGGACTACTCGCAGGCCGTCGACCTGGGTACTATCAAGAATGTGTCGTACGAGGCGATTCGACTTGTTGGTGTGTGATCATTCAACCCAAGACAGAAGTGAACAACGGCCAAGCATTCCTCACAGCTAACACCACCACCACCAGTTGCCATCCTGGCCTTTATGAACTTTGGCTTCGGCTCCAAGGAGTTCGAGGTGACCCCGGAGCGCCTTGGCTGCTACAGACCCGAGGAACACATCGACAGCCCCAAGGGTTACGGAGGCGGGGAGAACCCGAAACGGTACTGGGAGGGTCTCCGAGGCCCCGTCGACGAGCACCGTGAGCTCACGGTCGACCCGGACAGCGGCATGAAGAACTACATCGCCAACGAGCGCGCCGGAATCGACACCTCGGCCGGCCTGCTGCGCAACCTCTTGGGCCGCTGCATCGACCTGGGCCGCGCCCATGCCCGCAACGGGCGCGACGAGGACCTGTACGAGTCCATGCGCCTCATGGGCACCGCCATGCACTGCCTCGAGGATTTCTTCGCCCACAGCAACTACGTCGAGCTGGCGTTGATCGAAATGGGCCACCGCGACGTCTTCCCACACGTGGGCCGAGACACAAAAGTCCGCATTCCCGGTGCCCGTGGCGATGTCTACCCGATCGTGACGGGGACGTTTGGAGAGGTTGACTTTTTGCACTCTGTTGCGGGTGAGGTTTCGGACAAGCTTAAGCAGAACGAGCTGCAGGAGCTCGAGGAACTGCTTCAGGACAATAAGAAGAACGACACGAGCCTCCTCAAGAACCTGTTCAAGATGCTGCCGGACTCTCTCTTTGGTGGCGAGAGCCAGTCCAACAAGATGGACCAGATCCAGCAAGACTGCACGCAGGCGCAGATGAACAACCTCGAGGTCAAGCCGCACCGCGAGCCCGAGGAGATCACAAAGTGGGTCTCCAACATCTTTCAGCAGGTCATCCCGGTCATCGAGTGGCACGACCGCATCATGAAGATCATCTCGGACGCTCTGCCCAGCATCCCCGTCATCCCAAAGATCATCGAGCAGCTCGAGGATCAACTCAATGCTTTCGTCATGATGCAGCTTGCACCATTTGTCGTCCCGGTCCTCAAGCAGATCCAGAACGAGATGAATGCTGGTTCCAACGGGATTGTGGAGAGCAGCAAGCGGGATCAGTTTATTGTCTTTCACGATGACAGGTCCGCAGATCCGACTCACTCGATGCTGTCCAAGGATCACTTTACCAACGTAAGTCGATTGACCTGCTGATCTTTGTGTGAACTCTTCGTAAAAGGCTAACATACAACGTGTTTACCCCAGCTACTCAACGAACCTGCCGGCAAGACGGCCGCCGAGATGGTCAAGTGGGTGGTTCCACAGATCATGCAGGCCATGGACGACGAGTCCATTGACATTGGCCGCACCGTCAACCGCATCATCTACGGCGTGCTGCACCACCCTGCGCAGCGTTCCCTCGGGCATGATGGCTCATCTGAGGGTCGCGAGATCTTTTTCCGCTCCGTCGAGAAGTGGTGGGGTGGCATGGGACCTGACCAGCAGCGAGATTACCTCAGGCGTCTAAGCCGGGATGGCGTCAAGAACCACGAGAACCACAAGGAGGTATGTGTGTTGCGTGCGCCATGAAACTTTCCCATTATGGTGTGTTGGAGGAACATGCAACGGAACAGAAAAGAAAAGTAAGTTCTAACAGCCAAACAGGGAGAGTACGACACCGGACACAACAACGGCTGCCTGGGCCACCTCGGCACGTCGCACAACCACGGCGACGGTAAGAAGAAGAAGGAGACTTGGGAGGACAAGATCGCCACGCAGGCCACCAACGCCATCGTCTCGGGCGTCACGGGCGCGGTCGGCAACATGGTCAACAACAACCAGGGTGGAGGGAGGAAGGACGACGGGCCAGGCGGTCTTCTGGGAGGGGTTGTTTCAGCTCTGGGTGATATACTAGGTGGTGGCAACGACGACAAGAGGAGGAGCGACAAAGACAACCACGGTAACGGCAGCGGCAGCCACAACAACTACTCATCCTCGAACAGCTACGGCGGTGGCAGGCAGGACCACCACAGCAGCTCTTCATATGACCGTCCCGGATCCAGCGGCAGGCAGGATTACAACAGCAGCTCCTCATCGTACAACCGCCCTGGATCAAGCGGCAGGCAGGACTACGGGAGCTCATCACACTCGTCGCAGCACTCGCGCCCGCACCACGGCGAGTCCTCGTACAGCAGCCAGCAGTCCTATGGAAGCTCTTCGTACGGCCAGGACCACTCCCACAGCAGCGGGTACAACTCGTCAGGGTATGGATCAAGCCGCAGGGATAACGAATCGATGCCCGGAGGATACCCCGGCGGGCGCGGCTACGACAGCGGAGGCAACCACCGAGAGTCGCACCACTCTAGACCCGAGCCAGGGAGGGGTGAGAGCGCGAGCTACTACAACAGTGGAGGTGGTGGTGGTGGTGGTGGTTACTCTGGTGGGCATCATCAGTCGTCACACCACGGTGGGGGTTATCAGGAGTCCTATGGCGGTAATGAACAGCACTACCAACAGAGTGGTTACCAGCAGCATCAGCAGCAAAGTCAATATGGACAGCACCAGCAGCACGGAGGATATGGTCATCAAGGTGGGTATGGGCAGGGGGGTTATGGTGGGCAGCAGGGCTATGGAGGCCATGAACAGCGGAGATGGTGATGTTGATAATTTGCGAGGTAAAACAAAAGAGAAACCAGAATTAGTGCCGGTATTGCTAGATTTTGTCTTGACAAAAAAAAAAAAAATACACAAGAAATTCCACTTTACCTGCCATGTTCAGAAAAAGAGCATTGACATGAAACAAAGGGACCGTTGGCAAACCCGAGCAGCAGGCTCGCCCAGAGATTTCTGTCTTGTTCAAGAGCCAATGTATCGAGCTGACAAACATAATCTGCAAATAAGGAGTCTGGTTGAGATGTTTGCTGTATGTATATGGGACGAATACTGTGGGATAGTTCAGGCCTAGGCTTATCCTTGTATTTAGAGAGAATGCAATGTGTACGGTGTTGAGATTAATATTACATGGAGTGTTCATAACAATGAAATGCACCCAGCTGTGAATAAACAATTCTCATTTTTCAATGCATCAAAACCATGTCAACCTCCTTCACAACTTTTCTTTCTCCAACTCTTCTTCAATCTTGGCCCACAAACCTTTCCGCAACGCCCCAGCAAGCCAATAATCCCCCTCTCCATCCTTGCCCACAATGATGAACCCGTCACGCATCGGCCAGATCCGGCTGTCGAGGTGATAATTCACAAAACTCGGAAGGACCTTCTCATTTCCCTCATTCCACCCTTTAGCCACCACGGCCGCCCCCAGATCGATCTGATAAAACAACGCCTGCGACCAGTTGGTAAAGATGTTCATGTGAGTGTTGTGCGCGCCGCACATGCGCATCTTCCACAGCCTCCGTGGATCCGGCATGCACGTGGCCTGCATGGCGGCCAGCTGCTCCAGCGTGCCCATCTCCAAGATGCACCTCCGCACCTTCGCCGCCGTTTCCGCCGTCGCGCCCAGCGCCCCGACCGTCGTGTGCACGTGCAGCCCCGTCGCGCAGTTGGACAGGTACACGTGGCCTGAGTCCCGCGGCGGCAGCAGCGTCCCCGCCAGTGCCTTGCGCATGTTGTACGCGTTGGTCACCGTCACCGGCCTGCTCGGCTGCCCCGCCAGGTGCAGCGTCGCGTAGCGGCTCCACCACGCCACCAGCACGTCGCCCTCGCTCACCCACGGCCGCTCGGCTTCCTTGAGCAGCTGGCCGTCGTCGCTGTCTGCGGTGCTGGCCGCGAGTTGTTCGAGCAACGCCTCCCGCAGCCCCGTTAGAAACCTCCCCGGCACGCGGACGATGCGCGCCTCCTCGCGGTACCGCAGCATCTCCCACGCGCGCCGGATGGTCCACACCAGCGTGCCCAGCGGGCCCATGAGGAACCGCGCCTGCTTGTACTCCGGGGCGGGCTTGCCGTCCGCCGAGGGCCGGTGGAGCTTGGCCAGACCGCACAGAGGGTCGCGGTCCACGCCGCAGACGGGCGGGACCTCGTGGCTTTTGCCGCGGAGCACGAGGGACCAGGCGCCCAGGAGGCCACCGGCGCCGAGACCCATGCCGTCGAGGAGCGAGTGCAGGCAGCTGACGCCGACGGTGGTGCCGTCGCGGAAGGTGACGACGTGGAGCTCCAGCTGCGGCAGGGCGCGGGCGATGAACTCCCTCAGGCTGTGAGGGGCGTCGGCGCGTCTGGCCAGCGGGGAGAGGTTTTCCGGGTCGAGCATGATGGCGGGTCGGTCCTTGGGCGATGACGACTCGGGGGATGGCATTTGCTGAGCGAGAGGGTGTTCTGCCATGGTGGTGTCGTGGTGAACGTGAGAAAAGGTGATGGCGGGGCAGCTTTCGTTAAAGGCGGCGGGGACGTGGTATACCAGGTTCCCTTTGGCCTGTTTTGAATTGTCAGTTGGCAGGATTGTGTATATTCTATGCCTACTGGGTGAGCACGTACATCACGCTGAAGCCGGGAACCGAGTTTGCGCCATCCTTCTCTGTCAATCAGTTCAATCATCGAGTCCTTTAGGACATGCGGATCGAGGACTCGGTCGTATTTCAGCATGACTGTCAGCACCATGTTTGCAAACATGGGCATGGCGTCAAACGCATGCAAAGGGATCATCTGTTCTGTCGACATGATGAGTGGCGGGGAAGGTATTGTTGTGACGTGTTGGTGTGTACTGGTTGCCTACATGGGCAAACGAATGACGATGTATATAAGATCATCATGTGGGCACGACAGTGGCTTTGCCAGTATCTTGATATTAAATAGGCAGACCTCGACGCCAGTTGCCCCAGTAATCATGGATTCTCTGGCACAAGAGACAGTCGCCTGGTTCTGTCCGGTTTCACCGAGCGAGCAAACATAGATTGGGCTGGTTTTGAAGACCCCTAATCCGATAACAAAAACGATCGTGGGTTCATCTGAGATCCATAAAGAACAGAAGAAAGAAGGTGTTGTACCGCGTCTGAGATTCGTCTGACTTTTGTTCTTGGTCCGATATATTTGCATCGAGGTCCGAAATTCTTCCAACGTGGTCCAATAGTGTTGTATATTGAGAATTCGTGTGGTGAGTGTGTATGAAACTTTGCGCCAACAAACCCTAAAACGGTTCAAGATACGGCATTAGCCACAAAGAACCTTTACCTTTGCACTGATTCGATTGGAAATTTTATCGAATTCAAATGCACCTAGGCTCCTCTAATTTGTAACCTAATTCTATGGCTCAGTTCTACCTCACATAAATGAAGCTATAGAGGGATAGTAACTCTTTCAAACTACTGAATTCAATCAAGGTTACCCACGCTATTTAGTCAAACTTGTTTGGAATAGAGAGCCATGTCTGATAGCTTCAAGTGAGCAAGGGGATATTAGCCCGTGTTTATCTCTTGAATGGACACCTTCGGTTTTTGATATTTACCAACCTGACTCCGGCCTAAGTTGTTTTCTTCTTTTTTCCCCTCATTTTGATGTGCCAATACAAAACGAAAAGGCAGTCATCCTGAGGATTGCAAACCCAAAGAGGGGTATTAACCAATGACTCGAAACATACAAGTTTATTCCTTGAAGCGTCATGACCATGAATTATGTGCCCCAAGAAAATGCAACACAAACTGGCTGTAACTTCAAGGAACTTGCCAGTGAGCGCGCACCAGCTTCTCTGCGCAGATCCTAGAGGGGCAAGAGCAAACTTGGCAAGTTCCGAAAACGGTCCAAATACCATTCTTCCAGGTCTCGTCCTGCTCTTACATTAAATTGAGATTGTTGGGGGTTGTTTGTTGAAAGTCCCCTTTGTGAACTCTAATGTTGCTGCCTGCTTTGTATCTGTAACCCGCCATGATATTGCACTGGATACCTAAAAAGGAAAGCCTAGATCTGACTACAGTTAATTGTATCATTCAAACAAACATAAGCCCAAAAGGGTAATACTTCGAGGAATTACCAACAAACGTGAAAATACTCATGGGCCCTCCTTCAAAAGAGGTCCAGATTGGTAAAATACCACGTAAAAGAACCTTAGCGCTAAGAATTAATGTTTTTGGTCCAAATCCTGATGCTACTTAATAATATTACCGCAACCTCAGAGTCCACCCTCGCTCGCCATTGCCGGGTTTGCTCCAGCAAAAGAGTCGTGAACCTTGGTAGCTTTTCTAATATTGAGTCTCATTGGCAACACGGCAAACTACACCAAACGATTGGAAGTCGTCTAGGGTGTAACAAAAGTACATTCTTAGTCTTTGTCAAACACTGATAGCGCCAGCGTGACAGTTATTTAGCTACTGCGGCACAGCCTGCCAGCGGGCGGTTATCTACTGTGGCACAGCCTGCCAGCGCCGCTCGCTTATCAGCCGCCTCGAGGCGCAGTGCGGCTGAGGAAAGACGGGACAGGACGGAAAGTCGGTTCGAGGTGATACAATGCCTCCAAGTCGAAAGCTACTACCTAACAACTTACAATGTTCATCGAGTTGAAGGGTTTTCATTTGCCCAGGAAAAGGAGTTGAGCCACTGCGAGCCAATGAATTAGCCTGCAGTTTGTTGCCAATAGCACTTGGCGACCAGTTCCAGATCTGAGAAGGTCCATAGAAACCAGATGTGCATTGTTGGTCTTGTAATACCACGCTACCGATAGCCCACCCAATTTGAGGTTATTGTGTCCACATTTAATCTGTTCAAACAAAAATAGCACAGAATCTACGCGTCAAATTTTGCACTATATGGTTGCGGGATTGAGATGACTGCATCTCATGTTCACTTACTATGAAACATCGATGCCTGATCGGGCAAGTTCAAGTTTTTTCACAAGCTGACCTGTGGCTATTTGTCAAGTAGAGCATGATAATAATGGACGTGATATATGCTGGAAATATCTTCAACGCAGTTTGAGACTCAGAAGCAACCCAGAAGGTAGCATTAGGCAGACATGTTGCCGCCTCCATCGCCCCTGCTGCCCAGGCAGTCCGACCCAACGGCCTCTACATCACCAGCATTGACGAGGCCGGCAACAAAAACGTCAAGTTCACGTCCGAGACCGAGCTGTTCAACGCCACGACCCTGGCCGGGCTTGAAAAGCGCTCCGCTCTCGAGAAGCGCCGCGAAGGCTGCGGCCAGTTCTTGTCGTACGTGGACAGCGACGAGGCCAACAGGCGCCTCCTCGCCACGTTCGCGGGCGACTCGGTCGCGCTGAACAATGGCAGCCCCAGCGTAAGTTGACACAGGGACCGATGTTCTTTTCCTACCTCCCATGCCAGAGGTTTCCTTCCTGCCCCAAAGGCCTTTCGAGCCCGGACTGACGATTCAAAACTTTGCGCCGCAACAGTACAGCTACGGCGGCGCAACCTCTTTCATCTGTGTTTATTCGCCTGGTTGGAAGCCCAAGTCCAGCATCTCCGGGACGTGGAACTGGGTCAAGACGGTGCACTGCGGCCTCAACAGGGCCGGCTACGCCCAGGTCCAGGATGGGGCGGGAGACTGGACTGCCGGGTACACGTTCAACGGCGACCACTACTGCTGATTGGGAATGGCCGCAAGGGGAAACGTCTATTGTTAGTTCTCGCGGTGTGGCTGCAAATTAATGGCCATGGCGGTATAAGCCGGTTGTGCTCACCTAGTATGGGCTTTTCTTTCTTTCCGGTCGCTCTTTATACTCATTTTCAAAGGATCCAATTTATTTCATTATAGTACTGCTAGTTTACAAGCCTTTTCGGCGGCCATGTGGTGGTTATGGTTAGCTTACTACCGTGAGCGTCTATTATGAATGATCACATGTGCCCGCGTAGTATTCCTGTGTGAATAAGTGCTTGCAGCTGTGTAACGGCAACTCAAACTATTGCTGCTCCCCCAACGCGACGTGCCAAAAGGTTGAGGAATTTCGTTTTCCCAACAGTTGCTACAAAAGTCCACACTAGTCTATCTGGGGAGAGCAAATGAGTTGTCGTGGCCATGCGGGGCCCCGCAATTCCTTTCCGCCCGTCCATTTGCTTAGCGGCCAACAAATAAAGTTGGGTTGAAAAGAGTCCGGGATATTGATAAGCCACGTTACTATTTAACCGGAGATCTAACGTGATTTGTTTGTAAACTTCTTCGCTTTAAAACCAAGGGACGACCAGTTTGCCCGAGTGTTTTAAGTGGTGTACTCTTGTTGACAAAACCATCGGCACTTATCAAAGTAAAATACATTGGCACACCAACGAAATGCACTAGCATATTCGCCCATAGAACAGTTCCGGGTCACTTATACTGCAGGGCTAATTAAAAGTTGTGCAAGTTAAACCAATTTATAGCCTAATGGTAGCAGTAGGGAGCTTAATTGTACCCTAAATGGGTTTATCAAGAGAAAGAGAAAGCTATCGGTACATGCGTGTGTTTTAAGCGCCGCACTCAGGGTAGCAAAACCACCGCCACTTGTTCTTTGATAACTGATAATACAATTGAAAGCAGTTGCATTGCCTCATAATGCAGGCACATTTTTGAGTACAGCAAAATTCCGCGTTTTCGAATATACAGGGCTGGCCGACAGGTGTGCAATTTGAACCTGTGCATACGGTGGTGGTAGCAACGGGGGAAACTGTATTCTAAACTGGGTGTCAGCAGAGGAAAGACAAGGCTATAGGCGGGAACATACAGTTTTGGTGGCAATAGTGACTGTCACAGTATTTGTCGCTTTGGGCTGAAGATCTAAACAGCTGCAGGCTGACGAAAGCTGAGGTGCCGCATATATGCCCAAGATTTGCGGAACCGGGAGACCTCGTGGTCGGACATCCCTCCTTTGAGCTGGGGGTATGCAGCCTGGATCGGTAATCGTGGTGGTCACAGTTGGTGCAGTAAAGGTTCTAAGTATTGATTTCACGTTAGTAAGGGCACCTTGCTTTGGTTTGCTTGGGAACGGGTGGCTTACGTCGTCAGTGTCACGGTAGACCTGGAAGTAGAAGTGGCGGGAATGCGAAGATAGGAGCTGCAAAAGGCTGTAGCTGGAGGTCCCAATGCTTTAACAACACTTAGAACGCTATCAATCGGGACGCAGTTGACTTTGCGGGCGGCAAGGACATCATACTGTCCCAGAGCCGCAGAGGCTCGAGTGGCAACGAGAACAAAATTGCAAAACACGTCTACATATTGAAAGGCATTGGACAGTCTGAAGGTAAACGAGGATGTTGACAATCAGGTTTGTTGATAATCGAGTTTGATTTTGTCGCGATCCAAGGTCTGTATTCAACCTTGTGGACCGCCGATCATAATCTATCCGTGTCACAGTTAGGAGGCGTCACAGGAATTTAGCGTATTCATTTTTAATCGGGGTTTTCAGCTAACTAGACGAGTCAATTTAGCTATAAATGCAGATCTCCTGAAAGAGCAACAGGGGCAACAGGTAGTCCTTGTTTACTTCAAGCCGCATGTTGTCATTCTTCCAAGGGCGATACGTTCGTTGCTAAGCTTTTTAGATAAATGTGGCACCGCAATGGCTCATCAAAGGCCGTGCTCCAGACCCATTTGTGACCGAAGCTAATCTCAGCCCCAAAGCTCTAAGCTGGTCACGACAGCTTTTCCATGGAGCTTATAATATGGCTTACTCATTGACGCTAACTTTAGCGGCTCATCCTTGAAGTCACCATATCGTTTTTCCCCGAGGTTGGCGGGTGCTGGAGGTGGCTGGGGCCATATTGCAGGGGTAAATCGAATATCAAAATGGAGTCGTACACTTACACCTACGTCCACTCAAGCCACCTTTCATGAGAAACAACAGCACGAGGGCGCCTAGCTAGGCTTGGTCCAGATTCCCCCAGAATCTAGGCCCGTACTCGACCTAGAAACATATCCGGTGTAGACGTTATGGCGAGCACCACGGCGCTGTGCGGAGAAGACCACTGCAGCCGGCACCGCAAGCACAGCCGCAGAAGCAGCAAAGCCTCAGGCGTTTCCATTGGCTGCTTTGCACAAACTCTGGCCGCGCTTCTCAAACCAGCCAATCCTCATTCACAGGAGAGAGCTGAGGGCTTTCTCGGCTGTATCCGGCAGGGAAGGAAGTTTCCAAGGTCAACGAGAAGCGATATGTGGGGAGTTGGAGCGTTGTTTAGGATTCAATCACTTGAGGGCGGCATTGGCTTAGCGCTGTTAGGCTCTTTTGCATACAGAAACATATATGAACCAAGAGAATTCCCAAGCTCAAGTTCTTGGAAAAGCAGACATGAGCTGGTCATTACCATAGTTTGTGCTATAGAAATCAAGCTTGAGAAGCCCTTCATTTCAAAACATGTCTGCAAATAGGTTCGGTGACTATAAGACCAACAAGTCCCCGTAAACCATCACGCAAGCTTTCCGTTGAAGCCCTGATAGCTTTATCCACAGATCTGTTTGAGTGAATTGGGAGGTACAATCTTAAATTGACTTGCTGCAAGGGTAAAATTTGGAAAGGCTCGCATATAACGCGTCAATATAAAATCTCTCAAGCTGATTGTAAAGCGGTGTATGCTGTGGGTTGGAAGTTTAACACTCAGAACTACTTTGACGTGTGACACATACAAGAATCAGATAAAGGTAACGAATTGAATTCACTTTATTGGAGCAACATCATGTAATCAGCTAATCCTAGACAGTCGACAAGTTCTGTATGCTACAGCCCCCGCATCAACAAGCATCAACACACAATAATGAAGCCATGGTCATGTGCTATTTTCGCATGAGCCGCGGTCTCGTTGGCCTATTTCCTTCCCGGAATCTTGGCAAGGGAGGTTTTGTTAGCTAGAGATCTCTTATCCCAAAAGAAAAGACAAGTCAACGACAAGACTTACCTGACCAGTGAGCTGCGAAAGCTTGGCATTGCCACCCTGGAAGCTCTTCCTCAGGCTCTCGAGCGCCGCTGAGTCTTGCCCATTGCCCTTGAAGCCGTTTACCTTCTTTTGCGCCGCCTTTTGCTTCTCCTCGATGCCGTTAAGCGTCTTGGTCGCCTCCTTCTTGCTGGCACGCGTCTCGAGGATGGCGGGCTCCTCCGGCTCCTGGGGCTCATCATCCTTCACGTTCGCTGGCTTGCTAGGACGAACCTCAATTAATTCTGTCGGGCCATCATCACTGTCGTCTCCGTCGTCTCCGTCGTCGCGCTTGGGAAGCTTCCCGACGAGGCGCTGGTTCTGCTTCCTGATATCAACGCCCTTCTTGAGCTGCCTCTGGAGTTCCGTCTCGGCAGGCTTGGGGGATTGGTTGTTCTTGATGGCGCTCTGGGCTCCCTGGATGGCGTCGATCTCCTTGTTGGCCACGTCGGCGCCCTTGTTGGCGTTATCCTTGATCTTGTTGGCTTGTCTGCTGGAGCGGTTGTCTGGGATAGGGTTGGCGAGGGCCAGGGGGAGGAGAGCGAGGATGAGTGAGAAGCGCATTTTGATGCGTGTTTGAGGGTTAGTATGTACTTATGGTGTAGTAATTGGTGTGTAGTTCAAGAGAGATGAGCTCGCGCGGATAGACTCTGTAGATGTGAATGGATATGTGGCTGCTTGCGAATGAGAGGATAGAGAGAATGTAGGATCCAGATGCGGGCAAAGACGACTTTATATTCAAAAGTCCGCCTGAATGTTTGAAAGCTTTGTGTCCTAGGAAGCCCTCCAAGTCAGTGTTGTCCGAGTGCATGAAAACCTACCAGGATGCTATCATTGCATGCATCACGACATGAGTTGGCTTCTCAGTGAAGGGACTTACCGAGTCAGGCGGACCCAAACAGCATTCCGACAAAGGTTGCAGTTTCTGAAGCAGTATGCTGGTGTCTCATTTCAACCCCGCAAGATGGTAGAATCATGATCGTCTTCGTTTTAATTACAGATTTAATGTGTCATTATCTTGTTGCTGGGAGCCGTTCGACAAATTAGTAGATCTTGTGTTCTCAAGTCGACCTTGATGAGGAATGGTGACACAACGGAAGGCTTACGCAGTTCCTTCCTTTAGCCTCAAAAGCCTATTTCAGTTCATTTTTGCAGATTCTGGAGCTAACTCAATGTGCCTGTCAGCATCATAGAGGCAACAAAAGCTTTGTAGCACACATACGGCTCTTGAATACATCCAAGAAGGCTGCTGAATGACAGATCTACACGAGTCTAGACTTTGTTTGTTCCTTTCGAGATTTGAAACAAAGAGATGTTCAAGCTAATGTTGATGAAAATGGAAACATCTGGCGATTGAGCACTTGATTCAAGCCTTCCGCAAAATGCCTCGTTGCGATTCATCCAGTCACAGCTAATGTTGGCAGAACAGCCAACGGCCCGAATCTTTTGTCTTCAACTTCCCAGCACGCCATCGGCATCACTTGTCAATTTTGAATGCTGAGATGACCTTTATTTGTCGACTCTGGATTACGAGCCTCTGAAAAGCCAGGCACACGATTGTTGTGGGCCAAGCGATTTCGTATTGACAACATCGTCGTGAAGGATATAGCAGCGTGGTGTGATTCAATGGGCATCATTCGTCCCAAATTTAATTGGTCCAGTTCATCTGGAGGTTTATTGTCACCCTCATCATCACGAACACCTTCACCAAGTATCATCGTTTTAGTAGAAAAGACGATATAATTGTCCGGTTGACACGATGCGAGAAACTTGCGATCAGATGACATACTACATGGTCGTAATGAGGATAGAATGCACAAACCACTATACGAGGACATGTGAATACTATCAGAGACCAGACAAAAGTATCAATGAATCGAGATATTCAATCTTTCTGCTCCTGTTGGCATAGTCCATATGCACCTTTGTTTTATGTTGGATGCATGCTGAGCACCAAAAGGCAGTCTCTGACACAGTCGCGCAGATATCCTGCATTGTCCTCAGGTCTCTAATATTTAACTCTAATTGTACATATATAATAGCCTTCTAGGATAAGGATTTTCGTGAAACTAAAAACTATAATGCGGAGCCGAAAGTGTTTGTCTTATCCGCACCCCGCGCCGCAGCAAGTTGACGGTAACCTTGAATATTGGGGCAAAAAGAAGGATATGCCTAGTTGAAACAAAACTCTGCTCGGGTCAGGAACCTGGTGGTTCGGCAATAGAGAAAACCTTGACCAGGGTTTTAGTGGCCCTGATCAAGATCTCCAGGGTTCTTTGTGATGTTTTGTTTGGTGTTTGATGAGTCGACATCAGTCGAGTCGAGTCAAGACTCTGTAGATCGCTTCCATCCGTTGGTGAGATAACTCAATCTTGAGAGAGTTTCACCAGAGTGACGGATTGTTCCCGAAAGTAGGACTTTCGCGAAAATAAGGCATAAGAGACACACACACACAATCAGATAACAGCTCGATTCTCAGACTTTCAAGATGGTTAGGTTATTGGCCCTCACAGAACAAGTACCATTTGGGGACGCTGGCAGATGCTAACACTGGATGGCCAAATCGTTCAAGGAGGAATCCAAACTACCTACTCAGCGATGTTCAAGTTCTCGAACCAAGAATGTCCGTCCTTACGAATAGGTATGTTACTTTATGGACATGATCAATATGTGTGATGAATGACCTTTATGAACACGCAGATGGTATGACAGGACCGAGAAGACTGCTTGTATAGTGCTGGTGTATATTTTGGTAAAAAAAAAAAGAAAAAAGCCGCACCCCCCCTATTGACAATGCCAGTATACAGCCGAACCTTACTGGGAGACATGGAAGTGGCGACAGAGAAACGAAAGACTACAACAGTTGAGGGTTGTAACCAGTTAGTAACACCCTAGGTATATTATTGGGTACAAATTTCATATCGCTTCGGGCTTACATAGGAAAGCCATGACAGGCAGCCAGATCGGCAGACAACACAATCGCCCCATGTCGCCACACAAACTCATCTACCCCAGCTTACATCTGAACTGAAACCACAAGTATCAAAACTGCCGCACCACCAAAACCCAATAAAAGAACCACACAGTCATGGACATCAGCGTCGCCCACTGCAACACCCTCCACCCATAAGTCAAGCCAACAACCTCCTGTCGCGACTCGCAGATCCTCGGCGGCGTCTCCACCACCCTCGACCCCTTGGTCAGGTACTCCCCCACGAGGCCTGTGTAGTCCCCCTGCGAATATGGCTCAAACAGCTCCTTCCAGAGACTGCTCTTCCTTGCCGTCGGCAGGCCGAGGTCGTGGAGCAGCATATCCCAGTAGGGCAGCTGGTCGAAGACGAGGTCTGGGAATGATTTGCCGTGGCCGAGCGGGGCGCGCCGCTGCGCCCAGCGTTGGAGCAGCGCCGCATCCTCAAATATGGCCTTGGCCGCGCGCGGAGACCCGTCCAGGTTCGGATCGTTGAGTGCATGGCCGAGCAGGTACGCGGTTGCCCAGAGGCTCTGGACCTCGAGCCGCGTCGAGTTGCTCAGGTTGCTCTGGATTCCAACGAAGGCGAGTGATCGATCGCCCGTCGCGGCGAGACCTGGGGGTGCGATACCGCGGTAAAGACGCCAGGGGCTGTGGGGCATTTCGTCATCTGCCGAGCCGGGCTTCTGGGCGTTGCGCCGGGGGTTCTTCGACCACCTGCGGGAGGATTTCGACTTTTTGTCTTGTGGGCCAGTCATCAGCTCGGGGAACCGCGCGCCGATCTTGGCGTCGCTGGCAGCGTCGAGTCTGCGCCAGTGGAGCAGCTGCGACTGGCTGAGTGAAGCCGAGGGGACTCCGAGGCCGGAGTGTGTGCTCTCCGGGGTAAATTTGATTGTTGGCTTGGCCCAGTAGCCGGTAGCTGCCACTATGGCGTCCACTTGAAGCTCCTGGCCACGGCTGAGGTGGACCTTGTGGTCGGAGAGATGAGATATATCGTCCCTGTGGACTCTGATCTGTCCGGAGGTAACAAATTCATGAAGGCCCTGGTCGTAGTTGTTGATGCCGGTTGCTGTTCCATACCTATAATGATGAGAAACACTTGTGAGCGATGTTTGCCAAACTCATGGAGGCTGAAAGAGCCAAGATAACAACCTAAGGTGCCTTCGCGCCAGAAGGGTATGTGCTGATTGCAACTTACCAGAATGGCCCATGTTCTGGCTCCAAAACCCGAACGGGAGACTTTCCCCCGAACCCACTCTGCACCGCTGTCGCATGATGCATCAAATTCCAGAACCTGCCCTTGATGAACCGCCCCGCAGCTGTCCCGTGGACCGCATTCCGCAGCCAGTCGACTCCCGAAAAGTCGCCAAACACCCACGGCGACATGAAGGACACGAATCGGACTCTGGCCAGCTTCTCCCGCACGACCTGAAACGGCCCCAGCATGGCCCAAGACGGCATGATCCAGGATGGGCCGCGGCCGCTCTCCCGAATGACCCAGTCAACCTCGTGGCCCGTTATACACGCCAGGTAAGCGGCGTCGTACGAGGACTTGCTGCCGCCAATAATGCAGATGGCCTTTTTGAGCCGCGCCCCGTCGCCGGCTCCATTACCCCCGCTGTTGAAGACGGCCTCGAACTGCGACCCCATGTCCGCCGAGTGGATGATGGGCGCGTTGAAGTCCGCCGCTCCCTGCATCTCCGGAATTCGAGGCTCGGTGAGCACACCCGTGGCGACGATCAACTTCCTGCACCGCAAAGTCTCCGTTTGGGTCTGCAGTTCGCTCCCTTGGTCCTTGTTGCTGTCTTCAATCTCAACCAGCCACCCTTCCCCTTCTTCGGGTCTTCTGACCTCTGCAACCTTGGAGTTGCAGCGTATCCTGCCTATGAGTTGGTTATCTTGTGCGTAGGCAGTGTAATACGCGTTCATGGCCTCGCCCGAGATGTGTTGTCCCGGCCGAACCCCGAATCGTTCCGGCGTCATTGGAAAGTCACCGAATTCGAAGTTTCCGGTAAGGTTGTTGGTCTTGAGGGTCGGGAAGAGGCGGTCCGATGCCCAGACGCCTCCCAAAGACGGCCCCGCCTCCAGGATAACCACCCTGGCATCTGGCTGCAGCTGAAGGAAAGTCTTGGCGGCGCAAAGACCGGAGGGTCCGGCGCCGATAACGATGACGTCCACCATGGCTTCGGGCGGTGTTTCCAACGACATATTGTGAATAGAAGTTGTCGCGGTTGACGTTCTGAAGCTAATAAATAACAGCAACAGGAGAGGCCCTATCGACAAATGGGACAGCTAAAACCTCAAAGGCGCGATGATCGCATTCGCTCAAATATAGTTGAACAGTATCAGACGATCTCCCACCTCATGTCAGGTTTGGGTTTTGTCTTAAATCTTCAACGCTTCGGCCGAGTCCCGTGGTTGGCTGCAATGCAAGATGCAGGCCAAGTAGACTTCCTGCAACGCGGCTAAGAAAAATAGATGAAATAGCACAGGCTCTCGCGCTTGCCTGAACCTTACAAGGCTCGCATTCACATGGGTTGCTTTCGTGTACAAAATTTCATCATGCGTTAGGGGAACAATACCTAGTATCGCTCCGAGCATCAGCAGTAGCGTAGGTCAGCTGGAGGTGCGTCACCATCGACAGCGCATGGTCGTTTTGGGAAAACCTTTAGGGATGTTCAGTGCTGTCTGGGAGACATGAAAGGACGATTATAGGACAAAGAGTTTGCGACATTTGTTGATATGAGCTGGTTGACATGGTTGACGACTGACGTCAACCCCAATGTTTATCTGGTCTACCAAGTAGTTTGGTTGAGGTCTGGACTGGATAATTCATGATCAGTCAAGCTACGAGTCAGTGCTTGGCGTGGTTGAACCGATGTTAGATGAGCAGACGTGGCGGCATGTGGCTAAGGAACGCTGGCTTAGCCTCCGTTAGCTGCCATCCCCGTACTTGGCGATTGGATGGACTGTCAATCTAGAGGAGCTTCTGTGCTGGCGGTACGAGATATTCCAAATCAGCTCTTGACGGTTGAGTGTCACCAAACGGCGGTCGCATCCAGGATTGAGATCCTGAGAAGCATCATGGTCGCGGTTCAGCTCCCGATTGGTGCGCTGCCACTTGGCATCATGATTGTGAATCCTTTTCCCGTCGCTGGTCACGATGCGAGCCGTTCGAGCCTAGACCATTAGCTTGCGAGGCTAGTAATTTCCAGCCCTGTGAGCGGTGTCAGCAACAAGTATGGCCATGCCACCTTGCCTAGGAAAAGTACGTGCGCCGAATGCCAGGTGAAATCTGCTCATGGAACCTGCTGATAGTTGACCTTCGGCCACGGGCATGCGTTCAAGAATAGAGTCTCCAGTCTCGAACCACGGCCGTGACGTGTGTTCGATGTTGCTCTTCTCTCGATATCGGCTCTCGAATATCGGCAGTTGAGTTCTGCTTGAGGTAGCTTGTAGAGATGAATCTGATGTATGTGTTTGTCGGGGACTCTGTTGTCGCCTCCCAGGCGACAAGACCTGGAAGAAACGACGGATGTAGTCCACCTGACTCCAAGGATCTCTAGACACGAAAGGGGAAAATTCGAGTCGAATCGTTAATTAAAGATACTTTAAATCGCAAACCGTTTTGTGATCGTCGTCTCGCTGCTGTTGCGCCAAGCCACGCGCCCATGCTAAAATCAGGGCAATGTGTTTGAAGACGAGGACTGTGCGTAGTGAATAATTGCGAAATGGTGGGGTAACGCACCGCTGAGATTCGCTGTATGTTGAGTGCCGAGCCGGAAACCACGGTCCGTCCCCGAGAAAAAACTGCAACTGAAACAGCAACGGTGGCCCTTGATCTGAAATCATCCGTCCGAATGGCGGAAATGTGATGGAAACACTTTTGTAGAAAATAACTACTGCTTCGGCGCAGATTAGAAAAGATTAGACTAGGACTAGCTGTCCTGTCAAAGAAGTCTCGTTATCTAGAGATAGCAAACAATGCCCTTTGAGACCAAGACGCCATGAGGGGCTTGTCAATTTCTCTGTTCGCGCCTGTGGCGGTGGCTGTATTCCACGCGCTAATTGTCTCCGCGGAATCCGACAACACAGCCACCTGTCCGCGCGAAGGCGGCCTCTACCTGTCGCCGCAACCAACATGTCGCGCTACAACCACCGTGAGAACAACGCCTAACCCTGCCGCACAGCGTCAGCACGCAGCGCAGACTTGGGATGGTCCTCACGGCTGCGTCGGCGCCTACTGCGTCTTTGCAAATGAAAATTTTGGCAATGGCGGCATCGTGCTGGTCACGAGCAAAGGCAACGCCAAACGGGTGAAAGCATTGCGTCCTGATACCGCGATGGACCGGGACAAAAACGGCAGCAGCAGCAGCAGCAGCAGCAGCATCAAAAACACTAAAAAGCCGTTCAAGGCGCAGGCGATCACCGGAAAGGGCATCGGCCTTGTCGCAAAGCGACCCATCGCCAGGGGTGAGCTCATCATGGCCGAGACGCCGGCCATCCTGGTGCATAAACAAGTCTTGGAGGAGCCTACCGATGTTTATTTTCCCAGCTTGGAGCTTGCTGTGTCCAAGATGACGGCAGCGACAGGCAAGTCGTTCATGTCACAGGGCACGCAGGGCGATTTCTCAGGAGCAATGGGCATCATGGATAGGCTGTTCACCAACTCGTTCCAGATGGCCCTTTCCGGCGTTGGCGTTGACAACAAAGCTGGGTTTCACTACGGGAACTTTCCGAACGTGTCTAGGCTGAATCATGATTGCAGGCCTAAGTAAGCTTCTTCATCCAACCATATTTGATCTTTCCCCTCAATCTCAGCCGTGTGTGCGTCATGCAAGGTTCATTCAGGGCCTTGGATGACACTGACTTTAGTAGTCAACTGTCCAATCGCAAGGTTGCTACAGCATGTTTGCAACGGCGCTTTCATCCCATGTCGGCCAAACGACACAGCTGACAAAACGTTTTCCCCCGCAGCATGGTCTTCCACATCGGCAACGACCTCGTTCATCGCACGCACGCCGTGCGTGATATCCAGGTCGGTGAGGAGCTCACCATTTCCTACGTCGACCAGATGGACCCCGCTTATGAGCGACAAGCCCGCACGCGCTCCTCGCTCGGCTTCGTTTGCGGCTGTGCTCACTGCAGCCTGTCTGCTGCGGAGGCGGCTGCATCCGAGAAACGCATTCGGCGCATCAAGAAGCTGGAGAAAAGTTTGAGGCGGGCTGTGGACGGCGTTGTTGGCAGCGGCAGCGACACCCAGAAGAGTGTCGGGATGGTCGAGGAACTGCTGGGACTGTACAAACGCGAACGACTGGAAAGCAAGGTTGCTGGGGCCTGGAGGTTCGCAGCGCTTACCTACAAAAAGGCCGGCGAGTTTAAGCTAGCTAGGAGCTTTGCCACCCTTGCCGCTGAAGGATTAACGATGGAGCGCGGGAAAGATCTAGCCGAGGTGGACGTTATGAGACGTCTTGCCCAAGACTCATGATTTGGTCCCCGATTTTAGGTTATACAGAAAAGGGGGGAAAAAACGAAGAACAGAACCTGTGCGAACCCCATGGAGAAGTGACCCGTTGCTACTTTGCATGGACAAAACATGCTTCGCTTTCTTTCCTGTCCATTGTATTGTATATCCATTCGGCATTTGCACACCGTATTTGCACTTCCATGTGCACCCAGAACAACGATATCGCAAAAGTTGAATCATTAGAAAGCTTCTGCTTGTTATTGTTGCATGCTTCCAAAATCAAGTATGGTGAAGCAAAAACTCTCATATCCGTGACAGAGATTTCCCCGTCACAAAAGGCGCAGGGAATGATTTCTTTAGATCCACAACGCTTAGATCTACCCACCAAGACACTTTCAGAGGAAAAGGCCGACCTCAAACCTAATCTTCCTCGATGAACATCGAGTCTCCATCGATCGTTATCACCGGCTGGGGCTTTGCCGAGCCATAGTTCCAGTCGGAAATCTCAACCTCGTCCTCTTTGGGCAGGATACAGCAGGTACCGATGTGAAAGTAAAGTGGCAAAACGTAGTTCTTTGTCTTGCGCATTTCGAGACCTTGGGATTTGTCGAAATAAACGCATTCAAGAACCAGTTTCAGCTTGTGACGTTCGTTGATAAAGGAGGGCGGGATCCGCGAGACCTTGTACCTGTACTCGCCCGGCGTTTCAAGATCCGTGGGAGGTACGGTGTATAGGTCGTAGCAGTTTTGGTAGCTGAGGTTTGGCTCTCCAGCGCGCAGGCTCTGATACAGCGGATCAGCGATGATCTTGAGGCCGATCTTTTTTATGGCCGTGCGCTTGTTGAGCGTACAGGCGTCTGTGATTCCGGTATCCAGGCTCTGAGAAGCAAACAATGTTTAGCCGACGGCGATAGAAAATCTAAGGAACGGGCTGCTGAATCGACTTACCTTGTGGTGCAGGATCTTTACTTTTCCCAGCCAGTGCCACTCTTTGCTGTCCTGCTTGACAGGTGAGCCGGCTTGTACACCCAAAGCCAGACGGTCCAGCACTTCAGGCACAGTTTTTTGAAAAGCCCTGGCGTAAGTGCACCCACGGGCAATGAGGCCAGTACTGTAATTTCGGCTTCATATTAGATTGTGCTTACTTTGAGTGTTTTTCTTTTCTTTTTTGTCAGCCCTTTTTAACTTACTTGTCTGCAATTGTCACGTCATCCCTCGTCTGAATGAAGTTGGCAGGAATACTGGCTGCAACTTTCTTCATATAGGTCTTGAGCAAGTCCTGAAGGTATACAAGCTTCAAAGAGCCGCCAGAGAAGATAACTGCCAAGTCATCTTCACCAACCCGCTCCAAAGCCTCGTCGATTTTACGCTTGGTCATATCCATAGGGTCTTGGAAAGCGTTTTGCCAAGCCTCTTTGGCATGATCGTTTGTGAGATTATACTTGCGCGACTCGACGTCGACCACAAAAGACTTGGAAGGATTTGCAATCATACCTCTGATCTGGCGAAATTTAAGAACAAACTTCTCCAAATCTTCGCTATCGGGACTATAGCCTTCTTTTTTGGCGATGGTATCCCCAATTTCCATTTGCCACAGCTCGCTGCCGCCAGAGCAACCAAAACTGTCGACTTCAACGCAATGTGTAATGTTACTGGTATCGTCTTTGGCTATTTGGCACAAGGTGCCGTTCATGGCGCTGCCTCCAATGTCGATGACAAGGATGTGATGACGGTTACCAATCTCCATGGACAAACGAGACTTTTCCTCGATGAACTCCTTGAGTATACATCGGAACATGCCCTGTGCCTCTCCGATGAAGTCGATCGCCGAAGCTGGGACGATGTCCTCAAAGACCTCTCCCACGATGGACGCGTAGATCCGGTCGACTTTTTCATCATTCATCCAGTTCGGAAGCGACAACGTGATAGAAGTTGGTTTGAACCTCATGTCACAGTAAACATTGATCCGCTTCCGAATAGTAATGAAGTGTTCTTTCCATAGCAGCCGGATGAGTTTGTGGAAGTTTTCTTCGAACCTATGTTTGAGGAGTTGTCTGCCGCATGGGATTTTGAAAAGCAGGTGTTGGCGCGGCTTATTCGTATCGATATCGACTGTCTGGTCCAGCAATAGAGCAGCCGTTTTTAGAGGTATCCGGTCAGCTTTGATCTCAGCATCAAATCCAGAGAGCGGTGGATCGCGTCTCGGGCAGATGAAGGCTGGGAAATCGGGAAAAGTGTCATAGCGGCTCTCGACACCATACTTGGCGTCAAGGTGCGCAGTATTCTTGTGACTCTCGCTGACGATTTGAGCGACAGTTTCTTTGGACCAGGTTGGGCAGTAAACCTTCAAGGTCATGTCAGTCATTACTCGCGAGATACAAGACATGGCATATCATTTACAGAAGGAAACAAGAGAACCTACTCTGACCCGTGTGTACGTGGTACCATGATCAATGCCGATGTGACTAAATACGGTTAATACACGTGAATGTTCTGGTGGTAGTATAAGGACGAGAAAACTCACATAGGTCTCAGACCATCGTCTACGTCTTTCACCTTCGCGTCAGCACCAACGTCGGCTTTGACACCTCGAGCGGGGTTGTGACGGCGCATTCTGAGGAAGTCGAGTACTATGCAAGGTACCTAGTTCTGGGCTGCTGTTCAGATTGGGGCTCAGGGTATGTTGACAACTGGGGAGAAAAGATCAAATGCCGATAGTGTCGATTTCGTATGTTCCAATTGAGAATGATTGCGATGCGATTTGTGAATTGCTGCAGTAGAAATCAGGCTTTAAAAACAAAGATTGAGAAACCCGGATTTGGCCAATCAAGAAGAAAGTATGTGGTGTCAGGTGCGGTTGGTTGAATATTACTGTGTTGTGTGGGATTTTGCAGTGGTTTTCGCTTACAAGCATTTCGAAATTTAGGATTGCTTCCAACCTGACTTCACTTCAGCCTCAAGACGATCTCAACAATTCAATTGCAGCAACTTTCACTCGCTGAAAAGTTCTTCTTCTTAACTCTACTCCAACAGCACCAACAGAAGACCATCGACAGTAGTTCGACAACCAGTACAGGATAGCAATCATGCAATCAAGCGACGACGACCAGCAGTACGTCCAGATATCTCAGCCTGGACCCGGTGACCCGATCCCAAGATATGTGAAGCAGATCCACAAACTCGTCGCAAAACTCCTCGACGCAACCAGGTGCGGCGAGGGACAGCCAGCTTATTTCGACAGCGATGACGAGACCGGCAAACGTACGTTCGTATGCTTTGAAAATGAGGGAAATTACGACACGTGAGTCTCTTCCCATCTCATATATGAGATTTGTGTGCATTGACACCGGTGCCATTGAAAAAGTCTTGCCACCATCAGGGTTACGCTCGCGCGGACCCAAGAGGAGCTGCGGTCTTTGCAGAAGAAGTTCGACAAATTTCAAAATTTGCATGATTTAGTCAAGAGCTTCAATAAGGAGGATATGAAGCCATTAGGCATCCCGCAGGTCAATCCGGATGAAGACCTCGAAGCCTCCGTGCTGAGCCCCCAGGCCACCAAAGGACGACCTTCTTTGGATGATATTGCATTAGCGACCAGGACCCCGGTTATCAAGGTCAAGACGCCAGGCTCTCAGAAGCCGATCTCCAAGCCAACTTTCAAGGCCAAGTCCCGAAGCAATGATCCCGATGAGGAATACATTGACGAACCTTCCGATGCCGAGACGGTCTCTGAGAGCATCAATTCGGCCCCTAAGAAGCGTGCTGCTCCGGCGACCCATACGAACACCCCAAAAGAAAAACGAGCAAAGGTGAATTTGCCTGTTAAGGAAGAACGCAACGAGGAAGACAAGGAGGAAGAGGAGAACGAGGTGGAGGAGGCGGAGGAGCCGCGACCCACTACATACACGACTACCGACAATGAAGTCCTAGAGGATGAAGAATTTTGGTTTGCCCACGAGGTCCAGGCGGAGGCAATCAAGTCCCGGCCCTTCATGTTCGCCTATCCCGAGAACTCCCAGAAGATGTGGACTCTGGGATGTCCCTCGAAAAAGTGTGCCATGGCTGGCCACACCGGCTGGTTCATCGACGATCCCTTGCATAGGGAATTTGCTAGGAATCATCTCATGGCAATCCATAAACGAATCAAATCTACGGACGAGATTATCCGGTTAGGCGGTGTGAGAGGTAAGCCAACGATTCCACCTTTTTTTCAATGTACAGAGGTTGTTCGATTATAATACTAATTCCACGCCTGCTTGGAATAGTTGTACCGGATCTTAGAGATGAAAAAGAGCGGGCCATGTCCAGCAAGCAATTCAAGAAGATGCTTCTTAGTCTGAACGAAAATACAAATGAAGCTCGTAAACTATACACATTCAATCGCTATGCAAACCCGGACAGAGCGGATGAGAGGAGCAAGGATATGGAGAGAAGGGCATATAAGTTCCTTGGGGAAAGACAGGCGCGGCAGGAGCAGGAGGCAAAGAATCCGGAGCTTAAGGCGCAGGGAGCAAAGGGTGAGGAGGTAGAGGAGGAGGGGCTTGGAAAAAGTCCCCAGAAACCCGTGATATTGCTCTAAGCATCTGCAACTGTTTTCTATGGCTATTGTTGACTGGTATGCTTTGGCTGAGGGTTTAGTCTTTGGATCAAGTCTGAAGGCTTCGGTTTGAGAGTCCGTATAAACAATCAGAAAACAGCCAAACTACCAATAATGAGAAGCTAACAGTATCCAGAAGACGGAACACGAAATTGAAAGAAATTAGATATGGGGAATGGAGTCGAGACCAAGGAGCCAGTGATATCCAAAAGTAATAAAATTTAAGAATGATTAAACAAAAGCTGTACGGCAACTATATGCCTAATGTTACAAAGAAACCGTCATAAAAATCATCAAAATCTTACTACAAAGCCATAAGATGACCGCAGGAAACACCATCCATCACCCCTAAATCACTCTCCGCCCCCTCAAGGCTTCCACCCCCAGTCTCTCACAAACGGCTTTTGCCAATACCCAACTCTGGCCTGCATTCCCAGCCCGACGCTCTCACCTCCACCCCAGCCCCCTGTCCGGATCGCCGATATGCCAAAGGCGTCCTGCTTCCTCTTGGTCCGGCCTCTGGCCTCGTCCCAAGCCAACCTGAACCGCGTCGTAACGTGCAGGCCATCCTTAAACATAAGCTCCAGCTCCTCAAACGTTTTCCACTCTGCCCCGCGGCTCAGCATCCCGACGATGTTGCCATCAGCCAGCATGGCCGCGACGCTGGCGATGCTTAGCGGCGCCGCCGATTGGAGCCGTGGCAGGACCCCGATCTTGCGGCGAGGGGTCAACGTCCAGAGCACCGCGCTGCCGACCAGGATGAGCACGAGAAGGACCTGCAGAGCCCGTGTCGCAGCTTCGTCTTGCTGAAGCCGCCACTGGTTTTGCTGCGTCGGGTCTGGCGACTGGAGCGCCACAGCCCTCATGTCAAAGGTGGTGGCGACGAAGACGGGGAGCAGTGCCGCCATGGTCCACGACACGGTCGATAGAACGACAGGAAGGTTTCTTCCGACGACCGCGTGATAAAGAACCCGTGGTGTAGATCCGTCCAGGTAGCTGACCGTCATGGTCCTGAAGGTGCCCCTTCCCCAGGCCAGTTCCATGAAGGGAGCCAGTGCTCGGATGGCCCCGTCAACAAGCCCAACGTAAAACGTCAGGCAGACCAGTACGGCCGCCGGCAGCACCATCCAGAGTAGCTGGATCCAGGAGTCGTTGCCAATTGCGACCAGGCCGTTATTGGCTGAGGACGTCCTGAACATTACTTCCAACACCACAATCAGGGTCAATATGACCGACAGGCTCAGCGCGCGGTACAGCGTCGATAATCCCTTCGGTGGCGCCCAAGATCCGCCTTGGGGCTCAAAATACTCGGGTGCGCGCGTGGTCGGGGGGAGTGGACCGCCAATAACCTTGAAGTAACCCTCGTTCTTGGAGATAAAATCCCGTCCGTAGGCCTCAACTCCAGTATAAAAGTACGCCATGCACAGTCTATTCCACAGCGTTTTGCTGTCGGCGCCGCCAGCCCCCCGGACATTGTGTAAGAGCACATTGCTGTGCACCAGGAGCGCAGCCGTGTCTATCAAGGAGTTGGGACTCCTGGGCAGGAAGCCCTCGGTCGGGACAAGGTAGAAGAGTACAGAAGCGACGATGGCGGAGGCTGCAACCAAGATGACGACAAAATGCACACCGGTAGGATTGGCACCTACTCTCTCGAAGCGATTGACTGAAGTTCCTGTGAAGGTTGAATTTTCCCCTGTCGGAGAGCGAAGGATAAGGGAGTATGCCACAAGTGAGGCGTGGTGGCGGTAGTAGCTAACGAATATATTTTCCAACTTGTCTGAGTCCAAAAACTCCTCAGCCGTTTCCAGAGAGCCACTCTCTCCCATCCGCAGGCCAAGCGCGAAGTGAACGTAGGCATCTATCATGACGCGGGCCGGTTGGAATCCCGGATAGCCGGATGCATCAGTTTCAGCTACTCGATTGAGTAGATAAGCAACTTCTGGCACATCCTGTACGTATGATCTGAGCATGGCGGCCGCGAGGTCCCAAGGGTGAACTCCTGGAAGATTTGGAAGTGCCGACGGAGGCGATGTTCCAAGCTCAATTCGTACGGTTTGACTCCAACTTTTAACGACATCGATCAAATGCATAGTGTAGCCCGGCTGACATATCAGCTGCGTAGATAGAGGTACAGCAGTTGCCGACGACACGAAACGTTCGTAGTCGGGTTCACTGCCGTTTCGGATGTTTGCGACGCCGAAAGCCACAACGATCCGCTGATCCTGGGGAGCCTTGGAGCCGTAGCAACCACCCGTCCCTGAGCGAAGGAAGTATGTAGGACTCCCTGTTCCTCGACCTGAAGCGAGGCCAGTCCCATTGATCGTCAGTTCAACGGCGCAACCAGGCGCTATCAACGTCGTGTTGACTACTTGCTCCTGGTCGTTCAACGTCACGCTATTCACCGATATCGACGCCTTCTCGCAGGTGAGGTTAGGAAATAGACCACGGACCGGCGCCGTAAGTTGCGCTCCAGGCGCCAAGTCTTTTGTGTCGAAAGTCTCGTATGCGAACCGATTTGTAGCGCCGTCAGGATACATCGTAAGCTCCCCTAGCTGAAGCGCAGCAACCTCGAGCAGGGAGGTGGCCTTGCTTGCCGATGTGACGAGGCCTTTTTGAACAAGAGCTCCACCGTCCGCCGCAAACTGCCTAGTCAACCTGACATTGACATTGCTGTCGGTCATGGTGACCAGTACCGTCGTGATGGCGCCAGTCGAAACAATCACTGCAGTCCATAGTAGCATTGAGACGGCCACTGCACCCACTACGATCCAATCCTTGTTTTGGAAAGCCCGCACCACCACTGACAGCCTAGTCATGGACACGTAGTCGAGCAGCAGTGTCCTCGCGGCGTCTGTCGGCCCTTTGTACATGCGAAGCCAGGGCGCCGTGCTTCGTGCCTGGTACTCGAAGCGCTGCCAGTAGCCCACGATTATCAGTAGGACGGCAGGAGGTGCCATCTGCCATGCGTATCTTGAGCCATCGACTGAGCCGAGTCCCAAAAGTCTGCCTGAGAGACTGAGTATGTACTCCAGGATGATAATGACCAGACATAGAGACGTTATGAACGCGAGAAGCGCACGCCTCCTTAGGTATGTCGGCAGCCATAACAGTTTTGCATGGACAATCTCTGGTCTCTTCTCGCTCCCAGAGCCAGTGTGAAAGCTGTCGAGATGCGCCGCCAACAGCTCATCCAAACCATAGCCGCCATCCTGCTGCTGCTTAGGCCGTATACCATATTGGGAAGCCGAATTAGACGGGCTCAAAGATGCGGTCGACGAGCTGGCTGACGGGCTATGGCCGTTCTTGGGCTGTTGGGAGCTCGTGTTTAGCCGTGACGTGCTGGAAGATTGACCAATGCCGATATCAGGTCTCTCTCCTGGCAGGTTTCCCGAAATTTTCTTTCCCGTCAAGAGTCTGCCCTGGTCGTGTTGGTGCTGCTGCCACTCCAGCCTCGCAGCCGCCGCCCGGCTCTGCTTCGCCCTGCTCAAGTTCGCATATTCGTCATACAACATCGCTGCGTGTGCCGGCGGGCCTAACCATACCCGAAAATAAATGCTCCGAGACGCTTGTCCTACTCGAGTCAAAATATGAAAATGGAAAGATGACAATCAAATCTGGCTCAGGCGGTGCCTGTCCGTTACTTGAACTACTGTATTCATGAGATTGGCGTAAGTGGTACCACGTTCGGTTTCAAACCCGCATCCGTATGAACGAAAAGGCAAACAACCACGGTGTTTATTACAGTAAGCAGACTGATACACCGATGAAAAGTAAATCGAATTTTCGGGTACGTAGTTGAACGAGAACATTTAACTTTGACAGGCTGTAAGGGGAAAGGAGGAGAGAGTTCTTCCTAGTCTGGAAAGGAGAAGACGGGGATGGCTGGTCTAGGGACGAACTTGATCGGGAGAGCTACGGGCAATTCCCGACAACTCGCTCGTTGCAGTTGCCAAGCGGATGCATTGAAACCCGGCAGCAACTAGAGACGCGAGCCCACCGGGGAAAGCAATTCGGCGACGGTGGGCGGCCATTCCTGTGCGGGATCAATCATCATCTGGACCTTTACATCAGTCAAGGCAGAAACAATTGAAGATCGACAAGTAGCAGGGATTATCGGGTAAACCAAGAGAAAAAGAGTCGTGTGCAAAGCGTCCCACTTGGATTTCCACCAGATTCCAACGAACATAGGTTAAACAGCTTGCTTCTTCCCCTGCTTTCTTGTGGTTTTTGTTACTCACGTATTTGTTTGTATGTTTTCTTTTGACTAAAGCCTATGTGTGCTGAGGTTGTTTAGTGAAAGATCAGGCCAAACCTGAGTAAAGGGGTTACAAGGCAGATAGACTGGAGTTGCGACGGTATGTGCGTATGGACGCGTGCAGTACACCCTCTCGTCTAAAGACACGGCAACGGTGAGGAGTTGAGTTTCACAGTGTGATGAGATGAGCAGAGTGAGATACCTTAAAGCCGTCAGCTGCAGACGGCCACCAGGCGTTTCGAATTCCGTCGGCTGGACAGGAGGCGCGTCGTCAATTTGGTGTCTCATACCCCTGTCACCCCAGACCGCAACCTTATCGAGGTGCATGTGTCTCCGCCATCAGGGCTGCAGGGGCGCATTGCTCGGTCCCTGTCATCTTCGAAAATGGATGAAACCGACACTTTCTTTGGCTCTGCAACCTATCGAATACGGCGTGGGTCTATTTGTCTGTAGGAATTTGTGTGGTTCACCGCTTGCCGAGACATAAATTCAGGCTGAAATGACTAGATATTTACGGATCGGCGAGATGCTAAATCATTCCACACCTACAGTATACATCAGACGCCAGCGTCGCTGGAACAGGCCACTTGGCTCACCTAATGTGGGACATTTTCGCGAATGTCAATGGTGTCATAACACGTAAAGAACAAACGTCTCCGCAAAATAAAAGTTGTATGAATAGCTTTGAATTTTGATGCAGGCGCCTACTGATGTGATGTAAACGAGCCCCTCTTGACTGATTATAGAATTAGTTCTTGCCGGCGTCTTCTTTGAGAGACACAATGCGATTGAGCACAATCTTGTCTTGAGTACTGTCAGAGTCCATCGCCTAGAAGGATGGGTTGGATTATTTGTCAGAGATTGGTTTGGAAGATGCAACCCAGAAATCACCGTGTTTGACTCACAAAGTAGGCCACTCTGGTGGCCTGAAATCGCACACTTTCTGGTCCACCCTTCCCCAGTTCGCTCTCGCCAGCCGCTTCAGGCCAGGGTGCACGCCGTCTGACTTCTTCAAATCCGGTCTCCAGCAGCGCATCTGGAAATATGGCTTGACTTTCTGGGTTGATGTCTGCCAAGAAACCTCCATCTACGGAGTCCGGACTCTCTGACTTGAACAGCGGATTGTACACACGAGCCTCGACTTTACGAGAGCCCTCTGGTACCCACTGGATGTAGGCCTTGGGCTTCTTTTTCTCGCGATCGAACTCGGCCCGAACTTCTGTTATTTTACCCGTTGCCTCGTCCTTGTTGAATGACTTCACTTTGATGGGGTAAGGAACATTCAGCAGACCCACGGGCTTTCCAGGGGCCAAACGGAAGTAGTCTTTGCTATCGACCTCTCGGAAATCAGATCTATCAATGTAGACAGTCTTGGTGAACTTCAAGTCGTGTGCACCCATCTCGGGAACCTTGGAAGAGAATGGGATGGATATAGGTTCACCATCAAGGTCGTCAGCATCCTCGATCACTACCCGCAGTGGATCCAATACCATCATCAACCGGGGCACAGTGCGCTCAAGGTATCGACGGATTGTCTGCTCAAATCGCTTGATCTGAATCACGGTTGCGGCTGTGGTAACGCCAAGCTCGTTGATAAATTCGAGGATAGCGCCCGGTGGAACGCCACGCCTTTTGATTGCCGTCAGTGTGTAGAGCCTGGGGTCGTCCCAGTCCCGAACGTGACCCAATTCGACAAGCTTGAGAATTTTGCGTTTTGACAGCACTGTACCACCCAGGCCTAGCCTGCCATATTCACGCTGCTGAGGCTCATATACACCGAGACTTGTGTTCAGCCACTCGTAGCTCTCGCGCGACTGGATGAACTCGGTGGTGCAGAGAGAGTGGGTGATGCCCTCGAAGGAATCGCATAGACAGTGAGTGAAATCATACGTCTACACAACGCACGATTGTTAAGACGAGTCAATACTAGATGCTGCACAGTGCAAGACTTACTGGGTAAATCTTCCACTTGTCTCCTGTCCTGTGGTGTTCAGCCTTCTTAACACGGTATGCTGCCAAATCCCACATCTGAGGGTTGCCGTCGGTGATGTCCTGCTTCATGCGCAAGAACGCCTCCCTCTCCTTGTATTTGCCATCACGCATGTCACGGAACTGGGCCAGGTTGTCCTCCGGAGTCTGATCGGCATGGGCACATCGGTATCTTGGTGACTTGCCCTTCTCGCCACCGCGCTGAAGTTTGATCTCGGAGTCGTCGCACTTGCACACGTATGCCTTGCCAAGGTTGATGAGCTTCTCGGCCAGCTCGTAGAGTTTGTCAAAGTTGTCACTCGAGTAGGTGATCTTGTACGGTGAGAAACCCAGCCATCGGACTGTGGACTCAATGGATGTGAAATATTTTTCCTCCTCTTTTTCAGGGTTTGTATCGTCGTATCGCAGATAGCATTGGCCGCCGTGGTGCCTCGCAAATCCGAAGTTGATTGCAATGGCCTTGGCGTGACCAATGTGCAGGAAACCGTTCGGTTCGGGGGGAAATCGAGTGAAGACCGGCTTCATGGGTCGGTTGCGGAAGACTTCGTCGAGGAAACCCTGTTTAAACATGGCATCGGGATCAATCACCACCTCTTCGGGCTTTGCTGCAGGTTTGACAGGTGCTTTCTTTTGCTCTGAGTCGCCGGCAGTGGACTGAGCGGCTTCTTTTGCCTTTGCCTGGGCGGCTTTCTTGGCCCTCTTCTGCATGCGCTTTTTCAACTCGCTCTTGGAGACCATTTCGCCCGTCTCCTCGTCCAGCTGGAGCTTGGCCGCCCCCTCGGTGATCGCGTCAGCCATGATGGAGGGAGGGAGAAAGATTGTCCTGAGTAGTGATTCACGAAAGTCAAAAAGGCTATCTGCCACAGAGTAGTAACAGTCTTATCTACCTAGTACGCAGCGTTTGTTGTCAGGATCGATAGTTTGGGGATTTTGATGACAGCGATTCGATTCGCGATTACTTCTGACGCGTAGTGGGATGAGTCAAAAGTTCATGGCGGGGTCGCATCAGAGCGTACGATTAGATAAGCGTACAAGCCCCACCAGCTACTATAAGCTGCTACGGTTCAATGTCTGGCAGTATCTCTTCCAGTTCTCCAAGACGCAGGAATAGTTGTTGGCAGATATAGAGTGCTGGGGCAACTAGCTTACTCGCTCCTCATAGCTACTGTTTTCTCACATACTACGGTTTATTTGCCGTCCCGTATTTCGTTTCTTTTGATTCGTAGGCTGGTTGCCAGTGGTTCCTACTGCAAAGAAATACTGTCCGCCGTCCAAGTTCAATTGGTAACGTCATCTATAACCACAGGGGTTGGGCCGTTGCTGGGATTTGACATTAGGATTTCCAGGGTCAAGCTTCGGTGCATCTTGTATCAGAAACAATTCGTCTAAACCATCTTCCAGCCTCTTTCCTCCCTTTTAAGACCGTTCACAAAGCGTCATCGTCTGCACAAGAAGGTTCTACTGGGCATTTGCGCTAAAAAAGCTTCCTTGAGATCGTTCCCGACTTGTGTGTAACCTACCCACGTAGTAGATTGTTCCTACCAGCTCATACTCAGGTATGCCAAGCATCTGCCACCGGACGATTGCTCGACAAGGTCCCCTTTTCCATCGTCTCAGAGTTCCCCGCTTTCACTGTCAAGCTCTCCTCAACACCAATACCAGGTCTAGAATTGTCAACATTACCACATTATTTTTCACTCCATTGCCTACTGCCCACCATCGTTCATTCGGGGAATTGCAAATATATTCCGTTAGCTTTGCATCCGGCTTTCTTACTGCCTTGAAGCCAACAAGATCGTCGCTCTTTGACTCCCGCACCATGGCGTCAGGCTCAACACCGCACCATTCCATCCTAAAGAAGGGGCCTATGACAGAGGCCAAGCTCCGTTCGAGGAATTTGACGCACC
Source organism: Magnaporthales sp. P1609 (assembly GCA_003709005.1). Classification (NCBI taxonomy): domain Eukaryota; kingdom Fungi; phylum Ascomycota; class Sordariomycetes; order Magnaporthales; species Magnaporthales sp. P1609. The sequence goes on from PELF01000003.1 coordinate 770,468, forward strand.
TATTCGAGGAACACGAGCTCAAGGTTCAGAGCGAAGGACTTGAGATGGCAAAGACGGTGAGCAGCGACCTCACCAAGCCTCCAGCACCAAACAAGAGTTTCAATGATCGTATCGCCTTGTTCCATGGCGACATCACCAAGCTATTGGTCGACGCAATTGTCAATGCCGCAAATGAGAGTCTTCTTGGCGGCGGCGGTGTTGATGGCTCAATTCACCGCGCAGCCGGCGCGGGCCTACTGAAAGAGTGTAGGAAATTAGGTGGATGTGACACCGGAGACGCAAAGGCGACGGATGCCTACGACTTACCTTGCAAGAAAGTTATACATGCCGTGGGTCCGGTTTACTCTGCGGATGAGAAAGAAAAGTGTGAAAAGCTGCTTTCTAGCTGCTACACTACGAGCTTGCAGTTGGCTGTCGAGAATGGCTGCAGTTCAATTGCCTTTCCAGCGATCAGCACAGGTATCTAGTAAGTAACAGACTTGACTGTGCCTGATGCCAGAATACATGATAGCTGACATTCCTATCTTTGTTTCTAGTGGATATCCAAGCAGAAGGGCTGCCAATGCTGCCATAACCGCTGTGAGGAAATTCCTCGGGTCGGAACAGGGAGACAAGATTAAACTGGTGGTCTTCTGCTGCTTTTTGCAGAAGGATATGGACATATATGCAGACAAGCTTCCGTAAGTTTTGACTCGCAGGATACCATAAATTTTTTATCATTTGCTGATCATTGTCCAGCCTCTGGTTTCCACCTGTAACTGCGAAATCCGGCGACGCAAAGGCCCAGCGCAGCATGCTCGATGTTGGCGACAGCAATGCGCCGCCACCCACGACAAATTAGGGTCACGTCAAGAAGCGGACAAACTCGAGTGATCGTGTAGAATCTACTCTTGATTCGACCCGACAACATATGAACAAAAATATCAAATTCATCGACACACAATCTAAGCCTTCATCCACCATCGAGGCATTGACGAAGCCCGTCGTGGGGGAATCTGCTTCGGGGCCCTCGGCGTCTGTGTACAGAATCTCAAGCATGGTAGATGAGGTATTGGCTACCAACCGTCCCTCAAGCCCTCAATCCGGCCCTCCAGACGTAGCAACAAGAGAGGGGGCACATGACGTTATTAGTCTGCGGAGACTTTCCCAACCGCCAACTCCTTCTCGGAAAGATTTTGACTTACGACAGGACTCGGTTACAGGAGAGGCTCAACATGACATTCGCGATGCAGAATGCTGTTGCAATTACTGCACGAAACCTTGTCAACAGTACTGCCCAGCTTGCGTCTTATCCTAAGCTCTAAGTCTTGAGGCGCCGTTGTCATGACCAGAGGACTCCTTTAGGTATCATTGTTTGATCAGACTTCATCTCTAGCAAACCAGGATTATTCTTTGACTTTTTAGCGTCTTTCTTTTCTTTTCTTTTTCTCTTCTTTCTATCCCACTATGAAGAAGAGCGAGCAAGTTTTACCAGAGGGCGAATGAGATCGAGATACCCATGTTTACTTAATAATATGACAGCCCTCAAAAACACGGCCACTACCAATTAGTCTAGTGTCTGGCTTACATCGCAAGCTCGGTTCTCGCTGTCTTCAGTCCGATAATTATTTCCGGGTCAACAATGAGTGCCATAAATCAGACGTGTTAGCAAAGCCGTTAAATGGTGCCTGTTGCCATGTAACTGGACACGCCACCGTTCAGATTGTACATAGTTTCGAAAACCAAACCAGGGAGCGCTCCAAAAGGCTATAAATGTCCATTTACATATGGGCGCAAACGTCAGCTCGGATGAACAGAACGAAAAGAAGAACAAAAACAAGAAAGCTGAGCAGAGTCGGGGGGTTTTTCTTCTTTTTTCTTCTGCACTGGAAGACGTCTCAAGACTGTACCGTGCACTAATGGCATGTGCCTCGAAGATAGAGACAGCATCAGACTGTCGGAACGTAGCTTTAGGCCGGGAGTTTTTTTTTTTTTTTTTCTGTCCTTCGAAATTCGTCGTTTCCTGACTCAATATGCTCGAGATAACATGCTTCGATTGGTCTTTCATGCACAACATCGCTTACATATGTCACTTATTGAGAATCCAATCCACGTTAAGTACAACTTCCTTGTCCTCCTGCCTTGGCATTTTGTAAGTGCTACTGGATTGGGCAGAATGCCGTTTGAAACAAGTCTAGTTTTTATTGACCAAGAAAAAAAACCAAAAAAAAATCCATCACTGCCACGGTTAAAGCTGATCAGACAAGTCAATCGGCATCGTCAATGTAAACATTTGTTAGCCCAGCAATGACAGGTAAAAATGCGACTTTGTTCATGGTGCCGTCGGGTATCTGAAGAGTGGGTAACAAACATCGTTCCATGCGCAAGCGCAGCAAAGGCAAGCGGTTGATAATTTTGTCTCGCAGCTAAACCATAACATGTTGAATGACTTGAGCAAAGTATATACACCGTGTAAATTCATACTGGGCCCCGTCTGCCGACGTTGCGTTAGCGTGCCTGCCTGTCTGTCACATCCCAACCAAAATGAAGGTCTGAATAAGTTATTAGAAATTAAAGAAAAGAAAGCGTGTAGATAAGGATAGGGACGTCAAATTTTCCGGTTAATTCTCATCCCATCTGAATCTCCTTGTAGGTTGACAAGGGTAGGCAGCACAGCCAAAGTCAATGTGCGGTCGCGATTGTTTTGTTATTTGACCGACCAAATGACTGACAACCCAGGTTCCAAGCTTACCGACCAGGCGAAACATCAGCTTACCTCGGTTTGGGTCTTGGCCGAGATTCAATCATCCGTCAGATTGTAGTTTTTATGGTGTGAGAGTTGTGCAATTATGCAGTATCAATTGTTGATCGCTTGCTAAAATCCGAAGGCTGCCTCCCCAATGAACAGGAAAAAAATCTTAACCTCAGCACATTGCGATCACCAGAGTGAGATGGGGCTGCGATGGATTTGTGATTTGCCGCTTGCAGTAGAACAGTTTCGGGAGGAAGGCTGGGATAGCAATTTCTTCAGCGGTCAGCACACGATCTGCAGTTGCCAAGAATGGCAGGAGTAAGATGACGTTGGTACTTTCCTTTGCACTGCACCGCCAGAGGAGCGCTTTCATACTGTAGCTTGTATAGATTGTACTGTACTTGTGTGGGAAATAAGCATCGTTGTGAAACAGCAAACCCCGGCCCATTGCTTGCGGTGCCCTAGCGCAACTGCCGATCGTTATTCTTTCCTCTAAAGGAGCTAGCAATTTCGATTGGTCCTCCCTAGCTTGCCTGGCCTCCACAGGCGTTTAGTGGACCAACAAACGTTCTCTCCCGGCACCGGAAGCCGACCAAGCAAATCTCTCCCGCGTGCCCAGTATGGTCGGGGTGTCGGCGATTCTACCGGGGCGACATGCAAGGAGTCGCGAATGACAGTCCAGGATTGGTGCCTTCTTATAGGGCTCCTTTCACGGGTCCTCTCGGTGCAGGCATACGGTGATGATCCTTACTGCAAAATCTATGGATGGGGAGATGAGGTTCGAAGGAGCACAAGGAGGGAGCCGATGCAGGCTGCCCAACTGGTTCGGGGGGGGGGGGGGGGGGGGGGGGGGGGGGGGTTCTGGACGATCATGTGTATTCTGAAGGGTTCAAAAAGAAGAGCGAGCTGCTTGTCCTTGAGTCGAGTCTCTTTCTTCCTTCTCACCTCCATCCCGCATCTCACCCACAGTCTTTCGTTAGTACTGTAGCGCTTCACCTCCGTGTGTGCGCAGCCACTCTTTATAAAGGTCCCTTCTACTTATATAATTGTAGTTTATACATTCGTTAACTCCCCACAATGCATTTCGTCCAGTACGTCCCGTTCCTCGGGGCCCTGGCCGGGTTCGCCCAGGCATCGCCGGCCCCTTTCAACATTGTCAACACCGCGGCCAACACAGACGTGGCAGCGGCTTTGGATGGCGATTTGGAGGCTCGCACGCTTTTCAAGCCTTCCGTCTTCCACCTGGCCAACACCTGGGATGACGAGGTCCTCTTCAACGGCCACGCCGGCGGCAACCTCTCGCTCGGTCTGGGCCTTCACAAGGCCGCCATCTCTGGTGACATTCAGTTGAAGGTGACCGACAAGTTCCTGAAGGAGCCTAGCCTGAGGGTCAACCTGGGCGGTGTGAAGGCATACTTCGAGGTCGACTTGACAGCTTCTGCCGCGACCTTTGAGACGGTCGAGCTCGTCTCGTCCGGCCGCCTCAACCTCGACATCCCCGGTCTGATCAGCGTCGAGGCTGGCACGGCTTTTGCACTTGATCTTATTGTGGGCATCTCCGCCGCAATCGAAGTCCGTGGAGGCTTCTATGTCAGCTTCCCCGAGGGATCCTTTGTCGAGGTCTCGGTCCTCACCAAGGAGATCGTCCGCCAGTCTCTCGATGGACTCATTGCCCAGCCGCTCGACATTGCTCTTGGAGCGTCGGTTGATCTGTCGACCGCCGTTGATCTGACCATGGGCTTGCGCCTGCGTTCTGCAGTTGGTCTCGGCACCGAGATCCCCTGATTGGCATCGACACCGGTGCTGACGTTATCCTTTGGCTGGATCTCTTTTCCTACACCACCACGCTCGTCCGTACCAAGACCTGCACGGTTTTTGTCGAGGAGTCGTTTGCTCTGGGTGTCGGTATTGCTGTCGAGGCGGATGTCGACATCGCCAAGGCCCTGTCGCTCGAGATTGCTCCTATGGTCTTCCTCACTATTTCCAGGGCTGAGCTTGTCGGCTTCTGTCTTGCTAGCGGCGGTGCAGAGCTTCCCATCGGCCTTCCTATTGGTGCTGGAAGTGGCTCCGGAAACGGAACTTCTGGCGCCGGTAATAATACTGGCAGCGGCCTCGGCTCTGGCTCCGGCAAGTCTGGCTCCGGCTCTGGCTCTGGCTCTGGCTCTGGCTCGGGCTCCGGTAACAACGGCTCCGGCTCCGGTAACAAGGGCTCCGGCTCCGGTAACAAGGGCTCTGGATTCGGATCATCCAACAGCACCCTCACCTCCTCCGCTGTCGCCGGCCAGATCACCCCCGCTCCCTCCGGATACACCACCTCGACCATCTCCTCAACCAAGACCTACACCATCACTTCCTGCGCAGCCTCGGTCAAGAACTGCCCGGCCTCGCTCACCCAGAAGATTGTTACTTCGACCGTGATCGCCACGACCACCGTCTGCCCCATCGACCAGACCACGACCGTGGCAACCACCGTCACTCAGACCACCTGCGTCGTCCCCAAGCCGACCAATAAGACCCAGGTCACCACCGTGACCCTGACCACCTGCCCAGCCGAGACTTCTACCTTTACCGAGCCCGAGGGAATCGAGACCCCCTCGGTCCCCATCGTCACCATCACCGACAGCACCACCGTCTTCCCCACCAGCACCGGCGCCGTCGTCACCTCCAAGCCCCCCAAGCCCATCGGCACCGGCACCGGCACCGGCGATGTCCCATCTCAGACTCCGATCCAGTCGGTTCCCTACCCGACCGAGCCGGCCAACACCCAGCCCCTGCCGGTGGTGAGACCGCCGTTCTGCCGCCCAAGCCCACCGCGCCTGTGCCCGTCGTGCCGCCCCCGCCGGTCACGGCTGGTGCCGTCAAGGTCGCCTGTGGCTTTGCGGCCGTCGCTCTGCCTGTCCTTGCCATGATTTTGTAGAGTGGGAAAAGAGGATGAAGGATGGGTGTGAGTTTCTTTTGTATTGTTTGTACTAGTAGGAGAGACGGGTGAGATGTGTGTTGGAGAGCTAGATGCATAGCATTTAATAGAACTAAGAAAGCATATTGTGATACCAATACCGAGTGTCTAATGTCGTTCAAAAAGAGTGAAATTACCGCGAGGTGCTTGGTTCTTGCTTGGCTTATGCTTTGGATGCGTGTGCGCTGAGTTCCCATCTCGAAAGCCCAAAACATGCTAACCTGGCTTATGTAGGTGGGGAATTTTCCAAACCAAGAAAGTAGCAATGCAGATAAGGACAAGTGAACGAAGAAAACTTCACAAGGCATGTTTATGTATACCAGTGGCGGGTAGGAACTGTCACTTGGCAGATCCCATTTCTTACCGTGTGGTGTGAACCCTGGTGTGCACATGTTATTGAAGTCAATTGGTATTGAGTGAAACCTTAGGCCAAGAAATTTATTGCGCAGTTCTATGCTTGCTCAAAGGCGCGACAATATAATGGAGCTCGGCTGCTTTCTCCACCCGGAGAGCTCTCTCGCGGCATCATCGTCTTCATGGGCTTTTTATATATGTTGTCCACAAGGCCATTTCATTCTATCGTTTCTCATGACCCCATCACTTCAGCATCTGCTGTATCGTTTATATCATAGGACCCTCTACCACTTGGCCTCCTTCCTCTCCTGAAACCCCTTGATAATACCGATGAGCTTGTCTAGGCTGGCGAGGTACTTGGCCAGCTCTGCATTTACCTTTTCCTGGTCACTGCCGACCTTAGCGTAGAAGTCCTTGCGGTAGGGGACTGCCGACATGGCGGCGCTGAAAATGGGCTTGACGAGGAAGGAGTGGTGGGGCTTGAGAGTCGCTCCGTAGGCGGTGCGGAAAGAATCGGACAGCTCCGAGGTGGGAGACGAGAGGTTCTGCGAGAGCGCGATGCACATGAACTCGAGGCCGCTGGCGGGAGAACCCAGAAAAGAAACGTTAGTCTTGTGGAAGAGGAGTGCTTTTGCGCAATTGCGGCTTTGCGTACCGGATCAGCCACAGCAGGCCCTCGGCGGCGGTGTGCTTCTTGGCCTTGAGCTCGTTGATGACGAGGGCTTGGATCGTCTCAGACTCGGCGGGGGCGGCCAGTTGGCGTTCGCGGACCTTCTGCAGAGGGGGAGACGTGCATTGTGTGAGTGGTACGAGCTTGGAACTGAAGGCGTATTGGGTGAGCGCGCGTACCTTGATGTTGCCGAGGATGTCATTCTTGACGGGGGTGAAGGCGACCGATCCTAGCAGGTCTTGTTCGTGCGTTGGGCGAGGCCTCAAGGTTAGTCTCTCTTCTTCAACAGGTCACTCCAACAAAACAAAAGCAAAGCAAGTACCGAAGATGGTGGTCAAAGATTCAGCAGCATCCAAAAACTGCGTGGTGGAAACGGCATTATCCGCGTTTGCATCGATGGGAACGTCGACGAAGGAGACCTTGAGGGTGTCGACAAAGGTGCCGCCGGCGGGAATCACTACTGCGGACATGATGGCGGCTTGTGTTGGTGAAGTATGTTTGGTGGCGGGTGTGGTTTGTTGTTTCTTTTTCGTGGTTCGGATTGAATTGCTTGCTGTCCTTCCAGGCGAAGCGGTATGGATGCAAGGGTCTGAGCCTGGGGACTTGAGTGGGGATGGAGCGAGGTTGCTTTTGGGACGAGTCGACGACTGGTCCAATTCACCACTTCGTGTGTCGCGGGCAACGATCTCAAACTTACCCCTCATATTAGCGCGTTCGGCCCCTCCCCTACGTCACGGCGGCAAGGGAAGCGTGGACTCAACCCGCAATACATAGCGCCTAGTCAGAAAGCATGTGTTTAGAGAAATTGCAGAAAGAAGATGAAAAAGGACGAAAAAGAGGAAGAAGCGATACGCCATATCTATTCTGTTGCTGGTCTTTTTTTGTCTTTTTGTGATCTCACATAGCGGCAATAGCAATCATTGAACAAAACAAAACAAAACATCCTGTTGCACACTACGTACGTACAGTTAGATTCTGTAGGAGAGCCATGTATTGAGTTGCTGAGTGCTATCTGGCCAAAAGCGCACTACGGAGAGTTTACCCAGCTCTCAAGCATGACTAAGCACATGGATCACGTGTATTCCTCCTGCAACAGAAGGCGTACGAAACAGATTGTTTTGAGTCCAGGAACAGACGTCGTTGCTCCCCATAATCCTAACCAAACCTTTAATTTACTGTCTCAATTATATTTCTAAACTGCATACCATACCACCTTTATGAAATGCAACGTTACATCATTCGTTGCTAACAATACTTGGTAGTTTGCTTACAAAGGTAATAAAACCGATCAACCAAAGTACTATATAATTATTCGGAACTTGCAATGTTTTTGCTGAGAGGGTAGCTTAGCGAGCGGTCCGTACCTGTTCCTCTGCTCACGCTGCTTACCCTTCGCTGGACGCGCCAAACTCTGTTTTCGCCCTACCCTTGGTTTGTACGAACCTGTCAACCCTAAACCGGAATTTGGGGAAAGGATAAATATTAAACGGTCGATTGGCTAGTGGACCTAGCGTCTGGAACCTGGAAACAACGTATGTTAAGACACTTGTCGATCCTCGAAATAATGCCTTTCCCTTGGTATGAACTTTTGGGTTGGGTTACGCTGTGCAAGGATCCTGCTCAAAGCGACAGGTGCGAAGTTGGTCGCACTCGTTCAGTAGGCCTACCGCGCTTGGGCGAGCCGCGGTTGCTTTCCAGCGGGGCTCGCGTACCTATATCGCCTATATAGTAATTTAACGGTCAACCGAGACCTAGCCTTACCAGGCCCCCAATTACACTTACTCAATAACCGCCCAAGCTACAACGCGAATTTTGAACCATGCCTGGACATATGCCTTCCTTGTGTTCGCAGGTTACTTTTACATGGCGCCAGCCACTGTCAATTGAAGAGCGCAAAGAGTAAGAAATTGCAAGGTGGCCAGGTAATGGTGAGTATCTCTGCGCCCACTTCTTGGCACAGCTCCTCCCCTGGCCCATAGTGGAAACTAATCCAGCTCCTGGTACGAATGAATGCTCGGTACACAGCGTATCATACACCCCGACCAACAGTCTGTTTTGATCCACACAAGTGATGGGGACCACAGACATAAATATCGAATCCAATTGGTGTCAAGTAGGCTCAGGTGGCAGTGTTGTAGCTTGGCGCTCACGAGTACATCTACTACGATCTCACCGGGCTTGTTTCTGTTCCTCGTGGCTTCACCCATCTGGAGCTCGTCACCTAGTAACGCCTCATCTACATTCTCAAACCTGTCGATTTACTACTCGGTCAACACCATGGTCGACAGCAAGATGCCAGAAAGTAACGGTTCTGATCGGTCGGATGCCAAAGACGCATCTGGTCAATAAGAAAACCAGGACCGAATCTCCCGGTCAGGAAACTCGGACTCGGTCGACACGGCCCTTCCATCCTACGAATCGGCCTCGCCGCTTCATACGGACATTCTGGGGCCAACAACGCTCCTCATTGCGGCTCAGGGAATCCACGCCCAGACGACCGATTCGCCGCCGCTGTATCGCCTCAGCCTGGGCATCTCGGACCTGCCGGACCTGACAACCTCGGTGGACCTCATGCGCGTCGAGGGCAAGGGCCGGAGCCGCCCAATGTACAAGCTGCGGCATATGCGCCGGACTCCGGGCGGCTTTTACCCCCTTCCGTCCGAGTCGCCGGAATACTACCTGCAACGCGCGAGCAACCGTGTGCCGGGCCCGGCCGTCGTGGGGCTCAAAGAAGGTTCGCGGGCTTTTGTCGCGCAAAACAACCCCCTGCCCGTTGACCCGTCGGGAAAGAAGAGTGAGTTCGGCATTCCGACTTTTGTAAAGGGCGCTGACTCTATCTTCACCGACGGGCGCGAGTGGATCGACGGGACCAAAACTGCAGTCGCCGCTATGCATGAGGATAAAGACGGGAATATGCATAGCCTGATTGTAAGGGCGGCGATGCCGCGCGGCAGGTTCGAGATCCTCGTAGCCTTGTGGTGCTGCCAGGTCTGGGAGTTTGGATCGGCCAAAGCCGCGGCCGACGCTGCGGCGAACGCCGAGAAGATCCATAAGAGTGCCGGAGGAGGTGGAGGTAAGTTGTCGGACCGCCCAATGTTGCCTTTTTATAATAGGTGCGTGTTGCTGATTTAGGCGGGAACGTTTACTGAAGGGCAAGACAAAGCAGGGTAAAGGCTTTGGGATCAAGTATCACTCGACCACATTTTTGTAGCTTAATTGGCATGAGTAAATGGCACTTTGGTAACACAGGCTTTGGCAACCTTCACCAGCTGCTCAGTCTTTTGCAATAGCCGCTCAACATCGTTGGGAAAAGTAGTGGTTTACGAGGGTAATATGTGCATGTGGCAATATACTGTTCCACTAGAAGCCGCTGCTTTGCGATTAGGGGAGTGTTGTTAGAATGGCCACCGCCGTGATGGGAGCGAACGGCCATAATGCTCTGCCTCGGAACACCGCCAATTCAACTTAGGCGGGGATTGTCCGGTAAGACATGGCTATTGCCCAAACAAGACGTGAGTACCGGCATTGCACCAACGCATGGTAGCCTCTGAGTGAGATTGCCGTAATCCTATCCGCAACATTCATGACCTCTGGTGCCACATTCGCACCTCTTCAAAGCCAAGCCAACTGGACTATTACGTATAATAGCAACGACCTCGGTACTGCTCTACCCATCCATGCGGGAGTCCATCTCGCTGGTGGTGTTTCCTCTGTCCTTATCTATGCGTACGAGAGCTTCAAGCCGGGAATCCTCCTTCCTATACGCTTGAATAGCATCCTTTTTCCAAGTTTCGTACGGATAAACGTAGCCTCCTTTGTCCTCTTCACCAGCGATATCAGCAAAGGAGCTATCATCTCCCTGGCTGGCCCAAGCACCGTAAATGGTGCTGCGGCAACCAAACAGAACAGGCTTAAGAAGAGCTTGGAGCTGATAAAGCACCGGGGTCCCGATGGCAGTGGTGTCTGGGTTGACCCTTCCAATAAAGTCGGTAGGTCGACGTCCGCTCTTCATGCTCCTATGAAAAGTCCTCAACTCACTGACGATTGTTCCCCAGGTCTTGGGCACGCCCGTCTTTCCATCATCGACCTGTCCCCTGATGGTGCTCAGCCAATGCACGATGATCAAGACCACGTGCATGCCATTATCAACGGTGAGATTTACGACCACGACCGGCTTCGTGAGGAGCTTATTCAATCCGGGTATAAATTCAAGGGCAAGAGCGACTCCGAGGTTGCAGTTGCCCTCTACCAGCGCTACGGGGCCCCTCAGTTCCTGGAGCACTGCCGTGGCGAGTTCGCCATGGTAATCTACGATGATCGTTCCGGCGAGATCTTTGCGCTTCGTGACCGACTTGGCATCAAGCCTCTCTTTTGGACCATTGTCGGTAACGAGCTGCTAGTCTCCTCTGAAATGAAGGGGCTGCTGCCGATGGGATGGAAACCCGAATGGGACGTGGAATCATTGGGCTTGGGGAGGACGGAATACGGCCCTTGGACCTACTTCAAAGACGTACAGAGGGTAAGCGAGTTTTCCCAGACCGCGTTGGAAAAATTGCATAACTGAGGGAATGTGACTTTTAGATTGAAGCTGGTCGCTACATGAAAGTGGCCCAAGACGGGACCATCTCGCACTCGACATACTGGGACCTAGATTATTCCAACAAGGTAAGGAAAGCCAACAAAGCAGAACGCAGCCGTAGAAATAATTCTAACTTGCATCAACACGCACACAGAACCAAGTGGACAAACGCACAGTCGAGGAGATGGTCACCGAGTTGCGACAGGAGCTGATACAGTCCGTAAGGCTGAGACTACGGGCAGACGTTCCGGTCGGCATATATTTGTCTGGCGGCCTTGATTCTTCAATGGTCGCTGGCATTACGAGGCACCTAATGGAAACCGAAGGTACCAATCTCGGTAGCCAGAAGCCTACCGATCGAATCACAGCTTTCACACTTGCGTTAAACAGCGATAAGGAAGGTTCAATATACAACGAAGGCGGTAAGTGGTACATGATACTTATACCATATGTGGCTAGATAAGCGGCTATTCTTGCTACAAGATTCATTTACTAACCCAACTGTGCATAGCCTATGCTGAAAGGACTGCCAAAGCCCTTGGCGTGCGACATATCATGGTCGATGCCGGCGAGGAAGTATTGGCTAGCAATTTTGAGGCCTCAGTTTGGCATTGCGAGTACGTGGCGGTTTCTTTTCAACAGTATAAACATAATTGACAAACCCGTTTCGCGCCAATACTAATTCAATAATTGGTTAGGCGGAGTATTGTATCCCTTTCCATGTCGGCCAAAGTTCTTTTATCCAAGGTTGCACGGGAACATGGCGTCACTGTGATTCTCACAGGCGAGGGTGCGGATGAGATGTTTGGAGGGTAAGTGAAAGGAACGGTAGGCTGTATGGAGTCATAATGTGTCCAACTTATTAACAATGTCGGTCTGTCATAGTTATCCCTGGTTCCTTGCTGACGGCCTTAAGGAGCCCGATTTGACGAGGCCAGATGCAAAAGTGAACCAAGATTTTGACAAACTTTACGAAAAGGCCTGGGAACAGTTTATCATCCCGTTCAACCGCTTGTCGGAATCTAGATTGCCCCAGTTTCTGGAAGAAATCAGACCCGAGACATGGAAATCTTTGAACCACCTTAAAACGCCAATTGTCCTGGATGCCACGACGATAACAGGGGTATTGGCCATGTCAAGTCAGAAGCGGCCCGACACCGACGCAAGAATGCAGTCCTTGGTGAATAATTTCCCACGGAATGTTCGAGACAGCATCCAAAACGATTGGCACCCGCTCAATTCGTCTCTCTACATGGCCAGTAAAAGCTTGCTGGGAAACACCGTCATTCCTCTCAACGGCGACAGAACCGAAATGGCGAACAGCATTGAGGGAAGGCCCCCGATTTTGGACCACAAGGTAGTCGAGATCGCCAGCCGGCTGCCGACAAGCGTGAAGCACGGATATTTCCCAGAAGAAGCGCACATGAGGAGCGGCCGTAGCGCACACCGCCTCAACATCGACGATGAAGTGGCGGCCAAGTTTCGAGAAAAATGGCTTCTGCGTGAGGCTGCTCGGCCTTTTGTTTCGGATGAGATTTACAGAAGACCCAAACACGGCTTCACCGCCTCCAACAGCTACGACAAAGGAGGTCCTGTTCACAAGTTATTTGAGCGCTTGGTTACCAAGGAAAACGTCGAGGCCCTTGGTTTCCTCGACTGGTCAGAGGTCGAAAGCCGCTTCATCAAGGCGTTCACGCCTGGTGCTTCGGGCGAGAACTTTGGCACCTGCTTGATGACAGCATCTCTGGTTATAATGGGGCAGAAGTTTGGGGTGGCCAAGGCCTCCCTGGAGACTACCGCTATTTAATCTGTGGTTTTACAGCAGCATTTTAGATGAGATAATAACCGAATATATATTACAAGATCTTTTTTTGAACTACCCAAGGGGCATTGAATTAGTACATACTGTAGTCATCGTCAATTGTTGCTTGAAAAGGCATAACGTGAAGGTTGTTTATTAGTGGGCCGGGGGAGGGGGGACTTTATCTTTATCGGTTGGCAACACTTCCCGATCTCAATTGCAACCTTCCCTAATTGGCTGGTTGGGCGTCGTTCAATACCACCCTCTAAAATAACACGAGATTTGATACAAGCGACGACAGCTCGTACATGCAACGCCAAGCCTAACATTCATGCGGAAGTGGGGTTACAATCTCTATACCCTGCATCTCAATACGATGCAAAGCCCTGTGGGAGCCCCTTTTTGGTCATGCCAATATGCCAATATTTTATTTCGTATGAAAAACTTTGTAATGCGGCCCCCGCATTCTCAATACCCATTCCAGCTGATAAAAGGAAAGGTTGCAATGGCCCGGCCCATTCCTACACAGATGGTCCCTCTATCCGTCTCCCTTATAAGGCTGGTGAGGTAAAGAGGATCTGCAACTAAAGGCACCTGGAACAGTCGCGCCTCATCAACCAAATACATTCAGCATGAAGACGACTATCCTAGCATCCGCGTATGCTGCCCTGGCATCTCTCGCCAGGGCGGCCGACCCTGTTTGGCCTCAAGACTCTGACTTTTTGGAAGATCTCTTAGCCATGCAAGGGGGGTATATCCGTTTTGGGTTTACAGATCTCGTCGTTCCTTGCGGCCACAACGCAAACGTTCCCGGCAAACAGGTCGCAGCTGAATGGTTGAGAACCGCTTTTCACGATATTGCCACTTATGACAAGGCAGCGGGTACCGGCGGCCTCGACGCCAGCATCTTCTACGAGGTCGCTCGTTCGGAAAACGGGGGTGTTGCCTTCAACTCAACCTTTGGTGATCTTTCCGCATTTCATTCCGCCCACGTCAGCGCCGCGGACCTCGTCGCGCTTGGTGTCGTGGCTGCCATTGCGTCCTGTGGTGGCAAGACCATCCCCTTACGGACTGGACGGGTTGATGCTACTGAGGCGGGCCCTGCTGGGGTGCCCGAACAAGATCACGACTTGAAGCGGACTCAAGACGCCTTTACACGCATGGGATTCTCCAACGAGGACATGATCACCTTGGTAGCCTGTGGGCATACGATTGGCTCAGTACACGGCGTCACAAACCCGGATCTCGTTGCCGGGGTCGGCTTGGACCCGAACGCTCCAGCCAGCATTGCAACTTTCGACACCACACCCGGCCAGTTCGACACTGTCGTCGTGACCGAATATCTGGAGAACGACGGCAAGAATCCGCTGGTCTTTGGCCGAAATGCGACCACCAACTCGGACGCGCGCGTCTTTGCCTCGGACGGCAACTCCACCATGCGCGCCCTCGCCGACCCCAAGACCTTCCAGGAGCGGTGCGCCGACGTCTTCACCCGCATGATCGACACGGTGCCCGACGGCGTCCAGCTCCGCGAGCCTATTCGCCTCTACGATGTCAAGCCGTACATTACCCGCCTGGAGCCGCTGAGCAATGGCAAGGTCGCACTCGAGGGCAGGGTCCGTGTACGCACGACCGCCGACACGGGCCGCGACTCACAAGGGATCAATATCGCGCTCAACGTGCTGGGGAAAAATTCGAGCACCAAGGTTGATGCGGCTAGGGTCCGGCTGCGTGGTGGGGACTCGTTTGGGTTCCTGCGCGAGGTTTTCTCATGGTGGGAGTTCTCATCAGAGATTGATGCATCTACTGGTATCAACGGCTTTACTATTGACATGACGACCACCGCCACAGGCAAGGTGGAGAAGCTCGACAATGCCGGGGCGGGCAAGTATCCGCTCAGCGACGAGCTCATGTACGTCGCTGGGCGCTCATGCCTTGTGACGACTCCGGATGCCAACAACGACTTTCCCCTGACTGTGAGGGCCGCGGTTCGGGAAGAGCTGGCATCGCAAGGCGCCGTGCCCGTTTTGGAGGTCGGACACAAGGTGTACACGCAGGGCATTGCCATGCCCAAGATTGACGTACGGAAGACTCCCATGGTCAAGGTGGACGGTCAGGCACAGGGTGGCTATGTGCTCTTTGAGGCTAAGGATGCCCTGGAGCAGCGGGGATGGTCAACCACCTTTGACGTCTCGCTGGATAAGCCCTCGGGCGAGAGGGTTGTTTTGCTATCGTACAAAACGAATGCTATGTCGCAGACCTGCGCGAACTAAGCTATATCGTCTCTCAAATTTAATGTCTATATCCTTTGGAATAATTGAATGTTCCTTCCACCGATCTAGTAGTTGGTCTACGACCGTGTTGTTCACCCGTCTTATTGACCCCAAATCCTCGTGTTGGTTGCGCTCAACTCCATCCAAACTTCCCACTCACCGTTGACACGGGGACGCACGCTTGGCGTGCTGTGTTCTGCCGCTGCGCTAGCCCATCAACGCGCACCTGGTTAACGTAGGCCCAGCTGCCCAAAGGTTAGCCATGTCCCTAACGAGATCCTTGGCGCCAATGCGGGAGCGAGCTTTTAGAAAAAGCTTGGCCTGGACCGCCGCACCATTCTCCATCATTCTAGGGTGTCGGACGGTCGAAATAACCAAAAGTCAAGATCACGGCCCTTTCCAGGTTCAGTTCAGGGTTCATCTTTTCTGTTATTCGGCGGTCCGTGTCAGAACCCTGTTTTGCTAGGTCGGGTGGGGACAAGATTGATACAAATGCAAAAGTAACGTCCGTGCCTAAACGTTGCGCATGATCGGAGGGTTCGTGATGGATAGTGGTTGGTTAAGGGTTTTTGCATGTTCGTACTGGGCGAAGTGAATTTCAGGAGCCATGTGACGGGTGATTTTGCCTAAATGCTTGTTGCAACCCTAAGAAAAACGTCATCAGGGAAACACACCGCGAACTTGTGCAATATGTAGATAGCTGCTTAAAGAAAACACTTGTAGGAATCCATAAGTGAATCTCCTCTACTAGAATTTTCTGGGGATTCGCCTAGCAGGTGCGGCTGTGCTCCGAAACCCTGGAAAGTGCATCTGGTGGTAAAAAGGCTGTAGCTCGTCTGGACCGCACGGGTAGGGCGCTGGTAGGGCGCAGATTTAGAACAAGCATCGCAGACCCTGGAGATTAACACGGTCTACCCCGAGCACCTTCATAGATATGGCTCACCACTAAAAAAGATAAACTAGCACGGAATGTAACTATATTCGAACTGGAACTTTTTTTAAATTCTAGAGCAGCTGCAGGACCCCTAATTTGCAGTAGCAATCATGGGATGAATTGAGAACAACTAGGATGAAGGCTCGATGATTGAAGGGTCAAAGCATCGTGAGAGGTTCCTATTTAAGAAATTGCATTTCATGACATCTGTCTGACTCTCGATATCCTCCCCATCAGCTCTTTTTTATTGGATCGCGAAGAGTACTTAGCATCCAGACCTTTCCTTCAATCACTCACTTCCCCATCACATACACTCATTCGTTCCTTTTAGACCAGACCAACCAACTACCATATCGGCACCTGCCACAATCCAGTCCTTCAAAATGCACACTACCATCAAGGCCATTAGCCTTCTCGCCGCCGCCGGCCTGGTTGCGGCAGCCGCCTCTCCGCGAGTCCCGTCCTTGAACCTCCACGTTCGTCAGGACGACCCAACCCTGACCACCTTTGATACCCCGAGCTCTGCCGGGTCTTCAACTGTCGGTGTAACTGCAACGGCGACTGCCGACGTTGCGGCTGCTGCGGCCACTGCCAAGACGCTCTCGCCGACCTCCAACGTCGAGGGCAAGGCTTTCAACCGCATCCTGCAGATCTATCTCGAGACCACGGCTTATGAGAACGTTATCAACAATACAGATTGCCAGGCCTTGATCAACCAGGGCATTCTGCTGACCAACGAATATGGAGTCGGAACCCCCTCTCAGCCCAATTACGTTGCGCCCGGCTCAGGAGACTACTACGGTACCAACAGTGACAGCTTCCTCTTGGTCGACAGGAACGTCTCCACGATTGTCGACCTACTTGAAGACAAGGGCATCAGCTGGGGCGACTACAACGAAGGTCTTCCATTTACCGGATATGACGGATTCGAGTACAGCAACTCGATCGAGGGCAACTATGCCCGCAAACACAACCTCTTGATCCGCTTCCAGTCCATCTTCCAGAATGAGGACCGACTGGCCAAGATCAAGAACCTGACCATGTTCTACGAAGATTTAAACAAGAAGCAGCTCCCCCAGTGGGGCTTCGTCACGCCCAACCTCTACAATAACGGGCACGACACCAACATTTCCGTGTCCTGCAACTGAACCCGCTCCTTTGTTGAGCCGCTCCTCAAGAACACTTACTTCAACGACGGCAAGACTGCTGTATACATCACGTGGCAGGCCAACGGCCAGGACCCCTACGCGCGCAACCACGTCGCCGGCATCCTCCTCGGCTCCGCCGTCGACAAGGACCTGGTCGGCACCAAGGACGACGCCTACTACAACCACTACTCGGAGCTCTCCTCCGTCCAAGCCAACTGGGACCTGCACACCCTCGGCCGCTGGGATGTGGGCGCCAACGTGTGGAACTGGGTCGGGTGCAAGACGGGCGACGTCATCAGGTCGTGGAACAACGACATCGCCGGCGGCAGCTTCGAGTCGTACTACTGGAACCAGTCCTACGGCGGCGTCTTCTCCAGCGCAAACACCTCGCTGCACGTGTACCCGGCCCCGAACCTGGAGCTGGTCCGCAACGGCCGCACCGTGCTGCCCGCCATCGCCGACGCCTGGAAGGGCGAGTGTGGCAGCTTCCCGAGCCGCAATGGCGGGGGCCACGGCAACAAGCTGCGCAGGCGCGCTCGCAAGGGCCGCGGCTCGGCCAAGGTTGCAAGGGCCTGCGGTGACGAGAGCCATGGTGCCGGTGTGGATTATGCCGACTCTGCTGAGAATCACAGCACGGATGATGGCCAGTACGGTGACTACGGTAACAGCGGCGCCGATGCCTGGGATGGTGGCGAGCACTCGGAGGATGGCGGCAGCAGCGACGGTAACGCAGACGGCTACTGCCTTCCGAACTATTATCGGGATATCATTGAGATTCCCGACGCAATGCACCCTCCCAAGGGGTTTGAGGTCCCTCTGCCGTTGAACCCAGCGGAGCCTATCACAACCCCTATCACCATCTACCCCGTTGATCAGGTTTAGGTCGCGGTGATGGAGAGATGACGAGGTGGGAGATCAGCAGGTAAAGGGATAACGGCGGAGGGGATGATTGAAGCAGTTACTGGTCACAGGGTTGACAAGAAAGAAAACATAATGGCGGTATGGATAATGCGGAATTGTAAATAAATCATGTACCGAGGAGGAAGCACAACATAGCTCGACCTCAGTTAATCATGCTCCAATATATAGCCTAGTTTTCTTTGTAAGCTCTTGATCATATAATAAACATTTATTCAGGCATTGTGGCATATGTTATTAGTGACACCGATAGCCAGTTTGTGCAGTATAGATACCGTCACTCTGCCTCACGCATCAGTCTACAAGCTGGTCAACCCCTCTCGTTACTGATAAGCTCCACCGATTGAGTAGAGTCCTTCCAATATTCCTTCTTTGGCAAACTGTGCTCCGCAGTTACTTTGATTGGCTTAGTCTGCCTCGTCAGGGAGGTAGGCAGGTAGGCTGTAGAACAGAAAGGAAGAAACTCAGAATAGCATATAAGATAGTAGGAGAGACTACAAGCAGGGTCTAGCAAGGTAGCGGGTATTCGTCATTGTTATCACCCAAAGGACGACGAGGAGAATAAAACGACCGCAGATATACTCAAGGAAACTGGAAATACACCATTCCAGGAAGAGATTTCAAAAGTGGCCATGTTTCCGCAAATACGCATCCACTCGCTATCACCCGGAAGCTTTTTTGACCGCATATGATGGTTCAAGACACAACGATGATTGTTTGGCTATTGATGCTAGGCCAATAAATCATGGCGGTCACAAAATTAAAGATGCCATGGGCGACAAAAGGTCAAGAAGGTGCCCGCACCCCAAGAGCGAACAAAACTATCCAGTCTTTCCGCTCGCCCAGCCAGCTCTCTGGGCAGCTTTTTCTTTGTCCTGTCTGGCGGCCTCCCGCTTTTGCTCCTCCCAGCAAAGAACGCAAGAATGGTACCTCGAGTACCAAGTCCCCGGGTGCTTCTCGCACGTCAAGATGTGACCTTTGCGCTTGCAGCTTTTCAGGTTACTTTTCCCGCAGACGTCGCTGTGTTTTGGTTTAAAATCAGCCCCAAGTCTTTACATTTGCCAGTTTCTGTCCACAAACTGGTTTGTCTACAAGGTGAGGCTGCTCTGAGGCCGAACATACCAGTGATGACCAGTGAGCCCCGATCTGCCCTGGCTCAGCCTTCGCTGCCTCACTTCGCGGACCAAAGGCTCGTTGAGCGGTGCGGTATCCCCGCCCTGACTTGCGTCTGTCTTGGTGCCTGAGTGAACGTGTCAAAATATAATTGTTAGCGTTGTTGCTTTGCGTCTGGCTGTTTGAATGGAGGACCTGTGGTTGTTGGCATCTGTAAACTGGACTGGATCAATGATCCACGTTTTGGCCAGCCAGATCCAGGCATTGTTTGGACAAAGAAAGCCAAGTAGTGACAGAGGACCAACAAAGAAAAAGAGACGATAGAAGCTTGAACTGAAGATATCTGTACCTTTTGTTCCTGCCATGGCTTCTCAGACGCTGTATGAATAATCTTTTGCTTTTATTTTGATGGTTAAAAATAACCGTATGGTCTGATTTGATGGGATTCTGGTAGCCGCGGATGCGTGGGTGGATTGCAAGATGGCGGGTTTGGTTTTTGTTACTTTCGGTGATGGAGATGCAATCTGTATCGGTTGCTCGATATCTTCTTGATCTTGACCCTCCGTTTGTCCAGGTTGTTGTAGCGGGGGTCGTAGATCCCACCCCGGATTCCCACAGCATCTTAAATGCAGCCAGCCGTGGCCCAGTAACCTTGAACGGCTTGCGGATCCGTGCTATTGTACCTATTGTGCCCATTGTGTCCCCTTGTGACTTTTGCCTGGTCATCTCCTTCTCGAGAAGCTGCAAATTCGCATGTGTCATTATTGAATTGATATATAGAAGTGCCAGTAGATGTTTTGATATTGGTTTTGCATTTTATTCTGCCGTTTCCCGCCATTTGGCATCCGCGAGGCATAGCATGCTCATTCTGGACCTTCCAAGTAGAGCTATTTCCTTGCAGCTGTCACCAATCTGCTTTTTCCGTATGGGAGGGATTGCGTCGGCCTAGTATTCATTTTTGTGCCGTCGAGTCTTAAAGTCCGTTGCCAAAGATACGGATGCACGGCTCTGTAAAGAAATTGTTTCTAAAATATATAATCTCAAACTACTACCCAGATATGTACAAGATCGAGGATCTTTTTGGATATAAACGATATTATAAAACCTGTAGAACTTTATAACCCTGTTTGCAGGAGAACGGATGTTTGTTTTTTTCCAACTCATGAGCAAAATCAAGCAACAAAGATATATAAAGCAAAGCAGTTCCAGCATCTTTTTATCTCATATGAATCATAACTCAAAGAAACCTATTGAATATCACTCCTCAGTCCAATAAAACTCCAACTCTGCAGTTGACATCCAAGTCGGCATGATTACGCCCCACCATGATCTGGATCCTCGTTGGGCATCATGTCAAACGTCCTGCTCATCTTCTCATGCCCGCTGCCCACCCGCAGCCTCTCCAACCTGTCAGGTGGCCGACACGTGCAACACGTGCTACATGCTCTTACCTTTATTGAGGTGAAGGTTGGGCGTTATAAAGTCCAAGCTGCCGCCGAAGCGCTGCCACGTATCCAGCATTTTACTCGTTGGCGCTGCCCACAACTACCATCTCGCTCGTATTTGTGTATTAACCAGTGTAATTGATTTACACTTTTTGTGAATTCAGATCGAGTAGACCTTTTTGTTAGCCGACACAGCATTGTTGAAACATTTGGCAAATTCTATGTCATAAATAGCATGACTGTGCATGAGCCCCCTCCAAATATCTTCTCCCAGCTGCAGCTGGACGTGCGACTTTTTTAATTCTTCCCGATGGTTCAAATTATGCACAGCTTCCTCGAAGGCCTCTCACTGTTCTTAATTGGGCACCTTTGCCTAACTCATGCAGTGTCAGCATCGAAAACGCACGGGTTGCAACTTTGTTTTTGTCCATTTCCCATAATAAGTAGCCCGAATACCTCAACACCAAAACCTATCCCTGACCACTAACGCCTAAATGGGCAAGTGGGTGCGAAAGGCGGCTGCTTTTCAGAACGATACCAAGAAAGTATTGTAAAGGCCACTCAATGATTCATCTGTGCCATACCCGCGCGAGTGTCTAGAATGAACCCTGCAAGCCCTGAACCACGGTAAATCCACGTGTAATTTGACTGATCTCTTGTTCGTGGCGCCTTATCGGGCGACCGGATCCCAAAGACCTGTAACCGAAACAAAAGGGGGCTGTGGATTGATCATTTGGTCAGCGATGCACCCGATTGGGATAAACTACGATGCACCCGTTTGGGATAAATTACAGGTACGTTCCGAGCATCTTTGCATTAATTGTACCCGAACCTGCAATCTTCTTTGCGGCAAAGCTATATCGAAATCTTTTCCATCAGCTTCCTGGCGCCTAACAGCGGGCGGCACTGCGGCACCGCTGGGTGGGTTGCAATCGAGCAGGTGTTTTGACGCGGAAGCTTCCAAATTTAACATATTCACCGAACTTCATCTAATGCGTATCCCGACCCATGACGTGGTAGATGGGATTTACAGAGCAGACATTGGACGGGGCGGCCGGGGCGGATGACTCGCTCCTCTGTTGTTTCTACCAGTATCCACGTTAAGCATAGTCTTGGCGCATATCTGCAGTGGTAAAAAAAGAGACGAGCGGGGTGGGGCTGGGCTATCAATACCATGTTTCGTTTGCTGTTGTTTTTTTTTTCCGCCGTTTGACAGGTCAGACCCCACAATTTGGTCAAAAGGGGAAAAACGTACCAGTATGGAGAGATAAAAAAGTGAAAAATAACATTCGGGGATGTAACACACCATCGAAATCCATGCCCATAACACCCTGGTTCGTTTTGGCGATCCCGATGCGGGGACAACCGTCATCCCTTTTGGTGATATCTTCGACTTTCCCATGGTTTAAACTTCCTTATATAAACCCTCTTTGCGTGCCGTTGATGACATGCATTTGAACTACTGTCATTCAGCCTCAATCTTCAGACATTCATTAGTACAGCCTACCTCCCGAGGAGCACACAATCGTGTAACACTTGCATACAAAAACAGTCTTTCCTTAAAACCCAACCAACCAACTCAAGTATGAAGTGCTTCAGCTTAATCGTCGCCGCCTCGTCGGTATTGCCCACCTTGACCTCCGCCCACTACTTGTTCCCACACCTCATGCTGGACGGCCAGAAGACCAGAGACTATGAGTATGTGCGCGAGCACAGCAACGGCTTCATGCCTTCCTGGTCCGACGGCAAGATCCTCGAGTCCAACGACCTCCGATGCAACAAGGGATCCGAGAAGAACGCAGGCAAGCCCAAGGCTGCCAAGGTCACTGCCGGCAAGAGCGTCGTCGGCTTCGCCACCAACATTGGCCAGAAGTTTGGACACCCCGGTCCTCTGACCGTACGTATTTTGATCTGGGCTGTTGGTTCTTGATACAAATTGCCGTTTTCCGACAAACACTAACGCTTGAATACCTCATTCTTCAGATCATGATGTCCAAAGCTCCGAGCGGCGACGTAAAGACGTATATGGGCGATGGTGACTGGTTCACAGTTTACCAGCTCACCACCACGACCCCATGGAATGGCACCGACCAAGGCTGGCTGTCGTGGAACAAGAACCAGTTCACCTTCAAGCTGCCTCTCGAGATACCCAAGGGCCAGTACCTGATGCGCATCGAGCACATGGCTGTGCACAACCCCTACAGCGCCAAGGAGTTTTACATGCAGTGCGCCCACTTGGAAGTTGAGTCCGACTACAACGGCTCCCCTCCCGGTCCGACCTTCAAGATCCCCGGCGGGCTCAAGAAGAGCGACCCGGCCATCAAGCTCGACAGCTGGGCGCCCAAGAACACGCTCACAAAGGCCCCGAGGCCGTGGAGCACCAAGCTGTGGCCCAACGACAACCAGTTCAACAAGATTATCTAAGCCTCCTTCGAGAGCTTATTTGTTACTTTTTAGTATTGTAACTTGGATTCTTGGCAGGCAGGCCAAAGTGGCGTTTTGATTACCTTGAGAAGGAAATTTCAAGAGGGATGGGGCTACAGGACAGCTTTCCCCTCAGCAGGGCAGTTAAAGCCAGTTTCGTGTTAAAGCAGAACCGGCGGGGGGCAGCGCCCAAATGACTCCGGGACTTTGAAGACTTTGCATCGGTCTGATTTGGAACAGGATTTCTTGTACATATATATAAATGATACGGGCTTATATACTGACCTTGATACTAAACATATTTGCGTTTTCATGGTTTGCCTCGGAAGACAATCCCTACGAATCTCGTTGAATGAGATTTCGAATCCTTTGTTTGGACTTTTGATTAGTGCGAATTGATACTGTTCTTGCCGACCTGAGAATTGTTAAAAGCTGGCTGGAACGCTCAATGGGAGTGACGTCCACATAGAGATGATGATGGTAGTACTAAGTTGATCCACCTTGATCGACGTTGCCCCGAGGCCAAGCATATTCAAATTCGGAGACTATGGATTCTCGGATACATTTCACGCAGTTTGGGACAGAAAAAAGAGAGCTCATGAAAAATCGTCCATTCATTGTTTATTTGTATACCCTGTAAACACAGTTCCCGGCTGATTTTGCCAACTACTTAACATATCTCCATCCCCTCTCGACGCCCGAGTGCTCCGACCAGCCCTCAGCCTCGTCCAGCTTCTTGTTGAGCTTGATCGCCCGCCACCTAGCCAACCACGCCGAAATGATAACACACAGGCAGCCAAACAGGGCCAGCCCACCACCCAGGCGGTAGAAAGGCTCCTGCGAGCGCGGCCAAAAGTACGGGCTGAACCAGTGGCTGACCTGGCTGATGCAGTTGGCGATGGCGATAAGGGCGGCCTTCTTACTGCGCGGCGCGGGCACCAGCGTCGTCTCCCACGACAGCTGCAGGTTCAGACCGTTGTAGGTTCCCGAGATGAGCAGGAACAGGCCAAAGTAGCGCGCGCCCACGTTCTCGGTCGAGATGAGAACGGCGCAGCCCGCGGCGCTACCGATGATGGGCAGCACAATGTGCCAGAACGACTCTTGGCGTCGGCCAGAGGACCAGGCGCACAGGAAGGCGAATCCGTAGGCGAAGGCGTAGGGTGGTGCCTGGATGAAGTAGGTGGTGAGCTCGCCAAGGTCGAAGGTTTTGACGATCTGTGGAGTGCAGTGTTAGCAAGCATGTCCACATCTATCAACGGATTTACCCAAGAAGTTGCGGGTAGAACTTACAGATGGGAAGAAATCCTTGAAGCTTTGAGCCGTGACCAGTGCAAAGTGCATAAGGCAGAAGATCCAGGTGAAGGGATCCTTGACGGCTTCCTTGACACCATCCCAGGTTCCGCCGATGCCCTCGTCCTTGCCTCCGTTGGAGCAGAGCACACGGTACTGGGCCATCTCACGCTCCTGTTCGCTGAGGAACCGGGTGTTGTGTGGATAGTCGGGGAAGACAAACATGGCGACAACAGCCACAACGATGGAGACGGCGCCCTCAATCAGGAAGAACCACTGCCAAGAGTGCATACCGCCGATTCCACTCATGGTGGTCAAGATACCAGCCGCGAGGAAACCCGAAATGATGTTGGAGATGGTGTTGCCTGCGTGCCAGATGGCCATGCGTGTGGGGTTCTCTTGCTTGGTGTACCATGACGAAGTCACTGTTGAAGAGTCAGAAAAAGCCAATCATGGAATTGGGCGGGCCGCTGCTTTGGATAGCCTCCAGGAGTCTACTTACTCAGAGTGATACCGGGGAAGAAAGGAGCCTCGGCCAATCCTGTAAAGAAGCGGATGGCAGCAAAACCAGCACCACTATGGCAAACCTAATTAGTAAACATTCTACTGCATCTTCTGATATTCCCGAGATTGCAGACTTACTTGGTCAGAGCAGGCGTGCAAATGGTACACACACTCCATGCCAGCATGACGCAAGGCAGGAAAAACCTCGGGCTAGCCTTGGCCAGCCACAAGTTGCCAGGAAGCTGACCGAACAGATAACCGATATAGAATGTAGAGATTCCAAGGTTCCATATCGTGTCCGACATGTGCAGGTCCTCCTGCATGCCCGCCAGTCTTGCGTTGGAGACGTTGATTCTGTCGAGGTAGCTATGTTTTTGCTGTGTTAGTAGAGGTACTATTCCGAAAAATAATCTGAAAGAAATTCAAGGCAACCTACCACATGAGGAACATCATGGTGATGGCCGGCATAAGATGCCAGTCAATCTTCTTGAGAACCTTCTTGTTCAGACCCTCCATCTCGTTATCGCTCAAGTCGCGAAGCAGATCGAACCTCCCCTGAATCTCTTTAGGTGTGAGTGTCCGCTCCGCCTGCCGCTTCTGCTCGACCTGCTCCACGTCCCCCTGGACCTCCGTCTTGGAGATGTCATCGTGGCTTCCGCCATTTGGTGAGTTATTCATGGCTAAAAAGCTGACTGAATATGAACCAGGGAAAAGAAGCGAAGAATAAACTCTGTTCGGAGAGAATGCAGAGATCTCTTGCCCCTTCAACAATCCATCTTGTGCTTGACAATCAGGCCTCCCCTTTTATAGAACAGGTACCCCTTTCCGCTAGTGAAGCTAAGACTTCTTTTTTTTCTTGCGGGGGCCCCAGATCAGCTCAGCTGTCTTGCGGGGGAAGCGTGGAGTTTATTTCTTGGCTTTTGGCTCTTAGCATATTCCGTTACCGCGGGAAGCCATCTCCACTGGCCAATACGAGGCCTTTCATTCCCGCGGGAAGTGAATAGCAGTGTTTCTTGCGAGGTTTTCGGCACATATTAGAGACTCGTTTCTCCACTGCATTTTGCCTGAACTCAATCACAGAGTTACCCACAGCAGAAAAAAAAAAGGCCAAGAGCGTGGCCACGTTAAGTGGCACTCATAGTCCTTTATTTGGACTCCATTCTAACGCATCCAATTTTATTAAAGTAGAAAAATGCGCGCTTGCGATTATTCACCATCCCTCATGGTATGTAAGTAGGTAGCTAAACAAGTAGGCAAGTACGCAATTATCCAGGCAATTATGTAGATACCTAAGTCAGTGAAGGCGGCCACTGTTCGAGACGAAAGGCGGACCATCTTGGGGCTGATCAAAGAATCAAAGGTGATATGCTAGAGTAGAGTTACCGCGACGCAAATCACGGAAAGCTAGCTAAGCCGAATTTTTCTAACGGAGCCTAGGTTCTAATATCACATACACCGTGGCCAAACCTTTTATTGCACCAAAAAAAGCAAGAGAAAGTTAGTACACGGAGGGTAATTACGGCGTGGAGGTTTTGGTAGAAGAAAGGTGCTACCATTTATACCTTGATTTTGAACTGACCTTCCCCGCAGACTATTTTATTTAAGGTCTGGACTAACTGGAGTACGAGAAACTTTTCTATAAAACGCTGTATATAGAATAGCTTCGCCTTCGGCTCAGCTAATAACGTGGCCCTACATTTATCAGGTCAAACGCAAATTTGTCAACTACATAGGCAAAGTCAACTCTTCTGTCCAGATTTTGCCGTGTATAACAGCTAAATCTGGTCTGGGGTATGATGCATTAAAGGGGTATAATACATTGATATGCCAAACAAATAAAACTCATCCGGCCACACGCCGGCTCATTGCCCTCCGCTTAGAATGCCAGATACTTTCTCATAGATCGAGAACACGATCCCGCCACTCAACACAAGCCTACCTAACCTCATCGTGCTCCCTGACCATAGACCCCTCACGCCACTGGAAGAGATGACGCTTCTGAAGGCTTCAAGAGTCCCAGCGCCGCGCGCGGACTGAGACCTGGTCTTGACCGTGTCGAAGGGCTGTGTGGCGTAGACCGTGATCACGCCAGCAATGGCACCCGAGCCAAAGCTCACAATGGTGTTCTGCGGTAGGTCTCTCTTCTTCGCCATCTCCTTGAGGATGTTGTAAGACCCCATGCGCACTGCGGAAGTGGCCGACTGCTTCATGGTGGTCGACAAGAGACCGCGGTACACCTCGCCGATTCCCTGCTGTCTGACCATTACCGTCAAGGCGTGGAAGCCGCCTTTGTACTGCATCTTGCCAGACTTGGCGTCATCGATGCTGGGCGCGAAAGATTATCAATATGCTGCCAGGAGGTTCTGGGTCATAAGGAGGCGAAGAATTACTTACAGTGCTGTCTTCACCCTTTCTGTCGGCGTTACTGCCACCACACTCTCGACGGCGCCCGCGACCATGCCTGCGAGTATGCCTCGAGCCGGAGATAGGTTTCCCTTCTCGTCTTTGAGAACATTCTTGATGGAATCGAACGATAGAAAGCGAACAGCGGCCTTGGCCGTTGTGCCCTGAGAGAGGTGAGCATATGTGGACAAACCAATTTGCAGATACCAGGGTGGGGTTTTGACTTACCACGATCAAGGTTGAACACCCTGTGTAAATAGAGCGGAAACCATCTTGGCGAGCGACCTGGGAAAGGACTGCAAACGGGTTCTTGGAGCCACTAGGTTGTAACTGGGCCCTTGTCTTTGCAAACTCAAATGGGTACTGCACGGATTCGTCAGCACGTAATTCTGGAGAAAAGCGCAGTGGATGCAGCTTACAGTTGTGGCAGCTTCTACAGCACCAGCGACGCCTCCCGACATCAGAGATACTGCCGGCGATATCTTTTTCTTTTGCGGCTGCGAGGTTTTGCTGTCGCCAAGAGCAGGCCGTGGTAATATACCGAATGAGGCATCAACGGGCGAGGATGCTACCGGGGCGATGGGTGAAGAAGACATGGTGGCAGTTGTTCCAGTTGGTAAGAATGACCCAAGTGAGTGTAGCGAAGACGAGTAATGAAGCTTGACATAAAATAAAAAATAATTATTTCATTTCGACCGGAAAGGAACTACTATAACAGTAGGTATGTATATTTTTCCAAGACACGAACAATGTTCAAAAGTTCAAGGCTTGGACGCGTTTTACCCACAGCAGCCGTGCCGAAATGCCTCCAGCCAATCCCGTTGCTTCCCATGTCTCCATCGTGATAGGAGAAGCCGAGACCCGTGGACCAAACAAAACATCACATGATTCGAGTGGGTCCAGCCAGACCCTGGCCTGAGTCTTTTCTTCCAGGTTTCCGTTGGGCGACTTTTGCTTGCCGCGGCATCGTCGAAATGACCAGACAAACCACCTCTCCACTCCCGTTCTCCCCTGCGAAAACTCTTTCCCGCTAGGTTTCTTTTTTGTTTCCATGGCACCACCGCCTTATCTCTAGTTCGATGGATTCGACGCAGACGGCTTCTGGCCGTCCTCGAAGACGGGCCGTAAAGGCCTGCACATTTTGCCGAAAACGCAAGGTTGGTTTTTGGTTTCCCCTCAATGCCACAATACGAGGCCACCGGCCAAAAAAAAAAAAAAAAAAAAAAAAAAATCAACAGTGACGCAAATGACATGAAGATGCTTGATTGAACAAAACTGATGATCGCATTTTCAAGATCAAATGCAACAACGAACAACCTACATGTGCCAACTGCAAGACTTATGGGAAAGATTGTGTCTATGAACCTTTATCAGCTCCGCCTTCCACAACTCAGTCGGCCACCCCTCCGGAGTCAACAAACGCTTCGGACAATCATCAGAGAAAGCGGCGCAGAACCGCGGATCCGTCACCCCGCCAAACAGCTGTCTCGGCCCGGCCGCGCGTTGAGCCTGGCGGTCGGACCCACAATGCTGGCCCAAGCGAGGTTCACTCATCAGAACCGTCGCACCAGGACGGCATTGAGCCTTCGGTCCACCAGGTTGCCGATGGGTCTCGGGGTTCGTTGTCTCAATCCAAGGCGACCCCGTCCGGCCCTCAACGTCCTGGCGTGTCCCGCATGGTGGTATCGGCCAATGGCGTATCGAGCTATCATGGACGCACTAGTACTCTGTTCGAAGAGGCAATTCAGGAACGTGCATCGGCGGCTGAGTTGAACCATCGAATGCCCGATGAGTGGACGGAGAAGGGGCTTGTTGCTGAGGCCGCAAAACAATGTATGCCCTTCCCGTCTCCTTCACATCTCCACGCCGGCTGTATCCGTGAAGCCTGTCACTCACTAATCCACCTTGCCCCACATGATAGCTCAGTTGGAAGAGTTCAACTATCGCGCCGGGACACTAGACTTTGACGGTGTGGACCCCGAATTAGGGATGCATCTCCTCTCCCTGCACTGGAACCGACAGCACCACTCGTTCTGCATCACGTACCGGCCGGCGTTCATGCGGGACATGGCTTGCGCAGGCCCATACTTCTCCAAGATTCTGCTCAACGCCATCTATTTCGGCGCCTCCAAGTTCAGCCCACGTCGCGAGGTCCGCCGCGATCATGACGACGTCCGAACTGCTGGCTGGCAGTTCCGTGAGCGTGTGCGCAATCTGCTGGGAGGTGCCCTCGACCGCAGCGAAATCACAACCATCCAGGCCCTGCTGGTCATGACCAACTCCCTCTTTGCGTTAGGCGACGAGAGGAGCGCCGCCTGGCTTTACGCGGGGCTGGCTTTTCGGATGATTATAGATCTTGGCATGCATGTAGACGCTCCCGATCTGGGGAGCCCGCGAAAGTTCTCGGACGAGGATGTGGAGATTAGAAGAAGGGTCTTTTGGGGTGCATTTGGTAAGCAGGCCCATCCTATGGAGTAGACCCGAGACAATGGATTTGCTCAGTTACCGACTAACATCTGAACCAAAATTTTTCCTAGTGGTTGACAAGATCCAGAGTTTATACCAGGGTCGCCCCGCGACTCTCAGGGAGTCCGATACAGCCGTGCCCATCAAGTTTCTAGATACGTACGAGGAGCTGCAGAACTGGCAACCCTTTGCCTACTCCGTTCAGAGTACCACCCAATATAACGGTAGCCCGGCCTATAGTGTGACAACCTTCACATCCTTGTGTCATTTGTCGGTCGTCATGAGTGATATTCTTAGCTGTATCTACACCGAACGAACGTTTGACCAGACCGCTGTCGAGTTGTGTGCCACTCTCGAAAACCTCAACTCAAAACTGGTAGCTTGGAAGAAAGGTCTTCCAACACACCTTGACTTTGATCCTATCAAGTCCGCCCAGACCCCCCCGCCACATGTCCTTAGTTTGCAGTAGGTATTCCCTCCAGTCTGGCGCTCTTGTCTGTTGCTGCTAACTTATTTCCTTTCCAGTGCCATGTACCACGTCCTAACCATCCTTCTCCACCGTCCATTCGTTGCCGACGGCCATCTCTACAACACCTCTCGCTCAATTTCGGTCAATTCCTTCATAATCTGTGCATCTGCAGCCGATAGTATAGCTGCCTTGCTTCGAGCGTACGATCGGGCATTCTCAGTGCGGCACGCGCCGTACCTTATATCCTACGCGACATATGTCGCCGCAACGATTCACGTACGCATCGCGGCCAAGCGCAGAACGGACTCCGAGGCTCGCGAAAACCTGGAAACCTGCCTGGGCGTGTTTAGGGATAACCAAAAGACAAACTGGGCGGTGAGGAGGGCCAATGCTATTGTAGAAAGCCTAATCAAGAGGCTCGGAGTGAACCTCACTGACCCCGGAGGCGACCCTGGCGGTGTCTCCCGGGATCAAACCCGTTCGAATCTGGCAGGTCCTGACGGTCCAAGATCGCAAGTCGCCATGGCGGCTGGTGGCCATGGCGAGACGGTGCAACAAGTCCGGCAGCAAGGCCATCAAAGTCTGAACTTTTCCCAAGACGCATCTCCGTCAACAGGCTGGTCAGACATCGATGGCATCATCCAGAGCTTTGTTCGAGGCCAAGAAGGCAATGTTGAAGGCTCGCTGGGTCGTACGGGTCAGGTGGAGGACCACCAGATGCAATATATATTGTCGACAGCTGCGACACCGGGAGTGATCGGCTTCAGCAGTGCGGATCCGAGCTCTTCCGCGGATGCGCGACATGGTGTTGACGGACACCCCGCAACGTGGGTGGGATTATTCCCCGATGGAGCAGTCCCTGGAGCCGCACCATCTTTCGATGACCTGCTTTTTGGCTTCAATGGGTCCGCTTTGGACAGCTCTTTCGACTAAATTAACCTTGTTGAAGGGGCCATGACCATGACACTGGTGTGGGGCGCAACTGCGAGTCAGAGCTTACAAAATTCTTCCCGCGGGAACATGCGGGAAGATTACACAGCGGGCTTGGGTAGCGACCCTGAGACTGGAGCATGACGGTACCACTGATTAACTTGGTTTGTTTTCCGGCAAAGTCCTCATCCAACAAGTCCCAAAATATCTTTATTCCGTTGCCCAGAGACTGGTTATAAAGAGCTGGAAATGCAAATCCTGTGTTTTGTCGTCACGGATGTGACATATCCAACCTAGAAAGCAACCTATTCATTCTCATCTCTCGGCGTCTTCTATCCGGTGGAGGACCCGTTCTTGGTATTAGATTTTCCGCATGTTCTCCCTCCCAAAAGCTTCCTCCACAGTCTGTGTCAGACATTCACTAGCCAAGCGATATCTCCATCAAGTGGCACACGCTACAACCGTTCCCATCCTCCCACAGCCACATCCCCCCTTCCTATTCAATATGGCCGTGACCCCACATCGAAGGGTCCGCCGCTCCATACCGGCCGTGCTCATGCGCGCCGGCACTTCCAAGGGGCTCTTCCTTCACAGAAAAGACCTCCCGGCCTCCGAGTCAGAATGGGCCGGCCCCCTCCTGGCCGCCATGGGCTCACGATACGACGATGCCCGCCAGATCGATGGCGTCGGCGGCGCCAGCAGTGTCACTTCAAAGGTAGCCGTCGTGGCGCCCTCCCGTCAGCCGGGCGTCGACGTCGACTACACTTTTGTCCAGGTCGCCGTCGGCAAGGAGAGCATCGACCTGACGGGCAACTGCGGCAACATGTGCTCAGGCGTAGGGCCGTTTGCGATTCAGGAGGGGCTAGTCGTGCCGCCACCTGGTGCCCAGTTCGTAGACGTGCGCATCTTCAACACAAACACGGAGAGGCTCATCGTCGAGACGGTAGAAATCGACGAGGATGGCTGCGTGGTTGAGGACGGCGGTTTCCGCATCCCCGGAGTCAAGGGCCCAGGTAGCGAGATCAAGGTCGCCTTTGTCGAACCAGCCGGCAGCATGACAGGCAAACTCTTCCCCAGCGGTAAGCGGGCCGAGAGCATACACATTGATGAGGTGGCTGGCCTGCCGCCGTTTACGGTGGATGTAACCCTGATCGACGCGGCAAACCCGTTTGTCCTCGTCGATGCCGAAACACTTCCGGCGGACGTGCAGACTCAAGCGCGGGACTCACCGCTCCCCCTCGAGGTGGCCGAGGCCATCCGTCGGCGCGGTGCGGTTCTCATGGGCTTGGCTGATAATGTAGAGGCCGCTGGGCTGGTGCGCGGCACACCGAAGCTGGCATACGTGTCGGCACCACCACCCGCCGACAGCCCCAGCGGCACGGCGACAGATAAAGACTTGTCAACAGACATCGTGGTCTGCGCATACAGCATGGGCAAGCCCCACCCCAGCCTGCAGCTGACGGGCGGCGTGTGCCTATCCAGCGCCGTCGCCGTGGAAGGGACGGTTGCGCACCGGCTCTCTCAGAGGTCCAGGAAGAACAAAGCACCATCAGCCCACAACTTACCCCCGACCCCTGATAGGACGCCGAGCCCGCCTTCGTCGGTGATGGGGGATGAGCCAAACGGCTCTTCGACGGACGCGCATGGCATCAGCAGGCGGCACATACGGCTTGCGCACGGCAGCGGCATCATGGAGGTGGAGACGTGGACTCGACCTGACAGTGAGCAGGGACTGGCCATAGATAGGTGTATCGTGTCGAGGACGGCGAGGAGGTTGTTTGAGGGCAAAGTCTTGTATCATATGTCATGATTAAGTAACGAATCTAGCGTCTGCATTTTCAGCATCGACCACATCGCTCATGGAACCCTTTTGTTACTGATGTCTATGTTTCATCTCCTTAATTTTGAGTCTTGCTCGTCTCTTGTAAGTCTTCTAAACTCCTTACTGTCCTGCTTTCTTTCATTCACTCCTTCTATTCCCTTTGGCTTTCTCTGACTTCCGGCTGGAATCTCTCCTTGATTTTGTCCAAGCTTTTCTTCTGATTTCTCCATTGCAATATACGGAGGCGCATGTGACATACAACGCCCAGCTTATAGTATGTGCGGCCATGTTCTTGACCGCCTACTTGCCTCATTGGGCGCCCTCCTTTTTTTCCCTCCAAACACAGTCTCGCACCATGCAGCACGCGTAGCTATGCCCTATGATACGTAATTCTTTCCTTGTCTTCTTCCCCTGTCTTTTGTCCCCACAGAAGTTGCCTGCTCTGGCGTACCATAATAGACGACGGGCTCCAGAAGACCAGTGAAAAACTTGCGACACGTTTCAAACGAGTCGCTTATCAAATGGTTCGGTACTATCCGCGTCACCCGCTCCAAATATACCACCATGTTCTTGATCTGTAAATTGAATACCTTATCCCCCTTCTCGAGCCTGGCTCGCTTTGCCAATGGCTCGTTATTAAACTCGTTATACCCGTCATCATCCGTGGGGATGTTATCATCATCGCATTTGTCGTCGGCTATCTCCTACCTCTTTGCAAAATATTTATCAATCGTTATTTTGCTAAATCGTTCAGCCTTTGCCATGTAATCCCCGATTCTCTTCTCAAGCTCGCGGAGACCAGCTTTGGCCCGGGTTCCTTTTGGTGCCTTGATCCGCCTTTTGAAATCAATCTGGTGCATTTTTGTTGCTTTTTGAAGATGGAGACCAACACTTGGGGTTTGGCGTTTTCGTTTGGTTTTTGGGTGAGTAGCATCTCCTGAAAGGTTGTGGCTGTCCTTAGGCGAGTTTTCATTCATGGCCTATCTTGTAATGTTGCTTTCGTTACCAGTATGGCTTTCGTCGACAGACTCCTCTTTATGGTGCTCCTCCGCTGTGTACTTATCAACAACATGTTGCCCATCACCGGCATGGCTTTCGTCGACACTACCACTATGCTGGGGTGGAACGTTATGGCACTATCCGACTTCTTCTCTTCTTCCAACTTTGCTGCCCTGGCACAAGCGGTACCGTAATCCTCCCACGGTTTTACCCAGTCCGCACGCAGTGGCGTTGATGCATCCTCTCATAGGAGAGTCTAAAGCTTTCTAAATCAACCATTGTTCCGCGATCGCTTCGTGTTGTTACTATATATCAGATCTGCAGTTGTCGCAATGAAACTGTAGTAGAAGCATGCGTGCGCCGCCATGTGACCGATCTTTCTCGTCCTGGAAGCATATTAATAGCTTGGCTCCCAGGTGGAGCTGCCTCCCAACTGTTCGGCGGTCGAGATATATACCGAGAGCATTCTGCCCTCCCTCGCCCATTGCACAAACCATTTTTTCCAATCGTTTCATCTCAAGGTACTGGCAGTATGAGTCCTTCATCCGTACCACCTCATGCCTGCCTAGCGCGCCGTGAGGACAGCTGACTTGCAGTTGGTACAGTTGGAACCACTTGCATGTGCGAGATTACGTGTGCGGTATCCGTGGATGCCTTGTCAAAGACGATGCCAAGCTTGAGTTCGGTGTTGTCGGGCTGCATCTTGTTGATCAAATATAAAGCTCCGTGGTCGACGTAGTAACGAATGTCTACTCCTTTGATTGCCAGTATATAGGTCCCCTTGCAAACACTACTACCACACAATCTGTGGAGGTACGTGTTACTAGGCATAGAGGCGAAGGATGTATTTCTGTACGCCTTCAGTCCCATTTGGCTGGCAGTGTATTTTATAGTCTGCCACATTTCAGTCCCCAATTCAATTCCGTGTACCCACGAGGCAAAAGGGCGTACACAAATAAAGTTCGTAACTATACATATGGCCAGGGTCCATTGATGGGGCGTAAAGCCCATAATGTTTTTGGCAGAACTGCCGTCGGGCCGCGCCGAGTTGTCGTCGCTTCTGGCAAAGTAAAAGTTGTGGCTGGAAGGGTTGTTGCTTCCAATTATATACACAAAGCGCATATTGTTAAGCACGTGGAATGTGTAAATAACAATAATGCCCTTTGGCCACATTGTCTGGTTGGTATTAGAAGGGTTCGACAGGTTAAAAATGGCAATGTACGGGGTGGAAGGCAGATTTTGTCCTCTGCCGAGGCGACTAAAAGCCGTCTTGAAGGAGGGTAGGGCTTTCGATTCGAGGTCGCCAGCAGCGTTTGAGTATAGTGACAGTATCGCACGGAACGAAGCTCCCAGGTCGTTAACTACCATATAGGCCTCTACTCCGTTGGCCCACTGCTTAAGGTTAGTCAAACCTTTGAGCGATGGGATTGTCATCCCAGTCACGTTATTCTCTTCCATTTCTGGTGCGTTTTCTTCTCTTTCGGCGCCCGTGAGCCCTTGGAGCGTAATCTTGGTACTGTTACCGGTTAGTCTTCTCTGAGAGAGGTGGCTTTTTGGTGCCTTTAACGTGCGTTGGGGAAGCGATTCTCGTTGTGAGGGCTCATGACCTGAAAGTATCGCACGGAACGAAGCTCGAGCTTTGGGTTTGACATACGCCGAGACCTTGTCGAGTGCGTACATCATGTGCAGGAAAGGCCGACGGTCCCATAAGGAGGCGTATCCCCGGTCGGTGTACTGGGTCAACTGCTCGTCCTCGGCCATCAAGAATATGTAGTTTAGGACCCCCGTCGGCGTTTGCCTTTTTTGCACTTATGCACCATGTTGGTTAAACTGTCGCACAGCGAGGACTTGCGCGGGTTTCACCACTGCATTGTGTATATATGTGTTGTCTGTCCTGCCGTGTTTTCGTTTCAACGTATCGCCTATATGACTGCAGGCTCAGACTTTGTGGCCTATGCACCACTGTCTGGGTACTTGTAGGTGGCGTCCAGTGACAGCCAGTGCTGCTGAAAGGTCGAGTATGCCGTTATAATCACGTGCGACGCCGTCGAAGGCTCAAAAGCGTCCCTCATACCTGGCTTTCGCCCACCGCAGCATGCCCAGTTTGTCAAGCGTCGCCGCCCGGATACCTTGCGTGGCAACTTGCGCAGGGGTACCATAATACACCACTGGGTGCAGCAGGCCCTTAAACACCCTACTACAAGACTCGAATGCGTCGTTAATGAGGTGGGATGGTACCACCACAATGGTGGGATGAAACTCATATCCGGGTTCGTCGACCGCTTTCTCCTGGTGGCGAGCGGCGTTGGCAGCTGCGACTGCAAGGTACGTATAAGTCTTGCCGAGTCCACATGCAGTGGCGATAATACCACCCTTGATAGGCGATGTGATGAAGTCCATGGCCATGGATGCGTTGGCTATTTTGCCAGCTGGTCTCTCTCTTTCCGCTTTCGGAGTATATATAAACTCGAAGAGCTGTGTGTTCATGACATGGGTGTCTTCTTGAACCCTTCGCATCTCGTCGTTCATGTTTTCGAACCGATTTAATATATCGTGTACTGCTCTGCCGCAGGTCTTTCAGAGTGATGCTTGTTCAGGCTTGAGGTCTTCATCTTTGGGTCTGTATACAGTGGCTGCTGCCCAGATGCTGGGCGCAGCGATGCAAGATGGCTTCCGTACTACATCGCTCTGCGTGCAAGCTCTCTGGCGGTTCTAGACTCCTCCTCCGAGATCAAATCCAATCGCTTTATGGGCAGCATACCTGAGTTGTCAATGCCGATGGAAAAGTCAGCCGGGAACGTTAGATAGGTAAGAGAATAGAGATTGGATGTAATTGAAAGCAGTGGCAGGAGGAAAAGAATGAGATACCTAATAGGTATTCCTTGCAGGTCTCGCAAACCATTGGACCAAAGGAAGCGAAGAAGTAGCTCGCAAGTCTGAGTAGATGAATGCAGTTATTGTGCAATCAACTTTCCTTGGGCGTATCCACTCTTCAGATTGGTTTCACTACATTGATAACCAGTCAGCCTTGTTTGCCACTAGTCGCTCCACTTCTGGCTTACCAGTCGCGTGTGTGTCATGGACTGTAGGCATCCCGTTCTGGGCAATTACCTTCGCTGCCACTTTCCATGATGCCTTTTGACCTTAGGCTTGACGACAGCATCGATTGCTCTAGTCTTTGCGACTCAATACTGCTAACCCTCATACACTTGCTGAGACCATAACCACCTAAGTGAGGTACCTTAAGAAATAAACAACGAAAAGAGATGCGAACTAGTCACTGTGGCATTGGGGCTATAATCTGGGCAAACAAACCAAACTTACATACCTTTCATTGCCATGTGTGGTCTGGCAGTTTCTTTCTGCTCAGCCCCGGACTCTCTTGGAAGCTCGGGTGGCTTTGAGTAGGACAAAATGTGGCATGCGGGTTGCCAATCACTGTCAACATGAACCAGGAAAGAATTTCATATATAGAGATGGCGAACATCGAATGATACGCAGGAACAGGATTTAGAGGTCCATCGTCCAGAGCTTTATAGAGGGGTAGTGATTTCATCTGAGTGTGTCATCAACCTGAGTTGAGCTATATATAGGAAAAGGATGCAATTGAATTCATTAATCAAACTTGAATAACAATCAAAAGTCAATAAAGAGGCAGACAATTTTGCAGCTTCCTGGTCAACATGTCCCTGTTACTGGTGATTGTCGGATGACATGGAAGAAAGAAAAGATTGGAACGATATTTTGACTGGCAGGACTCCCTGGTACTTTATGTATCCATCAAAATTCTGCATATAAAGCTCTGGCTTCCTACAAGGCAAGCTACGTCACAATGATACTGACAAACCGGAGCTAGCCGATTGTGAGTTTGTTGTTTCCTGTGTTTGCGGGTGCTGACTCTGGCCTCAGTTGATTTCCGGCTGACTAGCATCCGCCCTCCGCGTAACCTAGGCACCCGTCTGAGGTAGTAGTCAGGCAATCAGATAGACAAACAGTAAGCCTGTGAGCAAGCAAGGCAAACCAGGGCAGGTGTGACGGTTGGTGAATGAAAGCTGATGCCAAGCGAGGCCAAACGGAACACCGGTCATATCCAAACAGATGGTCAAATGCACAATGGGGTTCCAGCTATTGTGCTCGAATTGATTCCCTTCACTTCTAAGCAAGAGCTTCCAGGTGACTCGACAGCGTTCTGCGTCCGGAAAAATTCATAGAAGGCTGTCAAAATTCTCAGCATCCCCAAGTCACCTTTTTCGCCTAAGTGACCGGCACAGACACAGTGAAGAAGCCCGAAAAAAAATAACCATACTCACTACTTCTCCCACTACTTGATGACAGATTCTAGAGCTAGTCTCTATCTTTTATTTTCACACGGCTACTCAGTGGCACCAACCCTCACGGCCAAACACTGGTATGCCAACGTTTAAAAGATGTACCTACCACAGGTGAAAAGTCGCTCGAGGGCCTCGGATCCATAAGAGTACATTATTTCACATATGATCGCTCAAAACTTTGAGATTACAACGGAGTAAATCGTGAATGAAGGACTTGAGGTCGCGCACCTTCAAAGTCTGACGCGTGCGAACAAATCAACAGTCTGGCGACGAACCACCGAAAGTACGGATGATTCTCATCCGCGCGGAGGGCTCATATTCAGCCGGACTAGGCGTGAGTGAGACCATGAAGATGTTTACATACGAAATCGACCGAGTCAGCTGAAGATGCTGCTCCCATTTTTCTGAACATAGACGTAACCAACGGACTTACCAACGCCCTCCAGAACAATGATGTCAAGGAAAACATCAACCTGCGTTTCCGGCGCAAAATGACCTGGTAGGGACTTCGTCCGGGATGGACTGACACGAGAAGAAACACCGTTGATCGAGAGTGTTGATGACGGACAAGACGAAGATGACTATTATGATCGCGTTTTAAATCGAGTGCAGCTCAATCATGATCGCATTCTTGCCAAATACTTTGAGGAGGAAAAGTCCATCCTTGAGATTGAGCGAGACAAAGAATTGGTTCGTTACTGCGCGGCTACAAGTGGTCGTCGACAACGGTCCGGAAGACCTTCAAGCTTACAAAGCTCACCTCCCCGACAACAAAGATGTTCTTGCCAAAATAAAGCAAGTTCCCAGACACGACCGACTTACCTTCTCTGAAGACTGTCAGCTCAGACACGGAAAGGTTCCTGCGGGAAAGACTCAACAGCTCAACAAAAGGGATTATGATCTCCATCTAGACAAATCTTTTCCGAAAAGAATCCCACGAGGAAGACCGATGTAAGGTGCCTCAGTTGAGGGCAGTTGGGACACATTGCTAGGCACTGTACGACGACGCCCCTCTTGTGTCGTGAGTGCGGTGTGGCCGGTCATAAGCGAACGACATACCCACCTAGGTCTTGTTAGAGGTTTTATCAACGGGGCCATCTGCATATACAGATTGTTACGGAACTGGATGCGTACGGCGGAGACCTTTTGGAAACGGGACGGAGTAGTGGGATGGTATCATTCAGTTGCGGGTTCTTAGCAACAAAATGGGCTGGGCACACTATGAGTATTGGAGACTGAACCGAGGGGAGAGGCTATCGTGACTTCTGCCCTTGTTATGCCGGATGATAACTTGTGGCTAGCAGACCAAGTGGCATGTAAAGTGACTATTGACTATTGCTGTCTTGAAGCACCAAGGCATGATCACGCTTACCATCGGAACAGGGGGGACTGGACACTGAATGCCACGAACTGTTTATGCCTCAAAAGACACCTTTTGCTTCTTGTTTTGGTTCCCGGCGCGACGTGTGTACGCTAGTCTAGTCTAATGTCAATCTATACCGAGTGCTTGGGAGTAGGGATGGCGGTGGAGGGACAACGCAGAGGGCGGCAGAAAAAGAAGCAACCATCCTTGGCCCGTCATGGCTGAGAAACGATCAACAAAAGAAAACCCAACAG
Organism: Magnaporthales sp. P1609; assembly: GCA_003709005.1. Lineage (NCBI taxonomy): Eukaryota > Fungi > Ascomycota > Sordariomycetes > Magnaporthales > Magnaporthales sp. P1609. Next base: position 810,645 of record PELF01000003.1, read on the forward strand.
GAGAAGATGTTGAGGAGGGCACAAGCCAGGAACCCTGCCGATTCGGCTAGATGGCCGAGAATAAAAGAGTATGGGGATGTTTCAAAACAAATGAGATGAATCCAAGAAAGGGTGGTTGCAAAAGCGGAACAACTTTTAGAGTCAATGTCTCCAGAAAAAAAAGGGGGGGTATCAAAATATCAGAAGAAAAGGGAAGAGAAGAGGCCTAAAAGCCTAGAAACGAAGGAAGCAAGTATTCGACATCGTATCCATCCTGGTCAAGTAATGACGTAGGCAAATTCGATAGTCGACAAAAGAAGCAAAGACTCAGAGCCGAGAGGACGCTGGCCGAATCGGGCCCTGCAGAGGCGCCGCCATCCGAGCAGGCCGCTCTTCGCACAGGGCACTGCTTGACCTGGCCGAGGACGGATTTGCAGTCGAGGCTCCCGTCTCAAAGGACGAGCGCATGCTACCGTCGCTTCGTCGCACGGCAGCCCTGTCGGGCGGTCGAAGATCGTCGGTTTCCACAATGGTGAAGCTGAGGTAGCTGTCGTGCGCCGGACCGCGTTTCGACCTGATGCGCCCGATGGTGATGAGGTCTGTCGCTTGCGTAGGGTCGCGACTGGAGGCGAAGCGGTCGAGGTTTTGTTGCCTTCCGGGAACCTGGACGCCGTTGTCTTGGAGTATCAGGGCCGTCGCGCCGCTCGCGAGCTTGAAGAGCATGGGTAGTGAGGCGGCTATTATGGAGACGCCTGATTCGACGGTTGACCAGAGGACAATGTATCCCATGGAATCTTTGCTATGTTGTTAGCTGGCGTGTTCCTGCACTTGCTTTGAGAAGACGCGAAACTCACGAAGATGGTTTTCCGCAGTATAGTAAGACGATATGTACGGCAGCCTAACAACTGTTGCGACAGATGCCCTGCAGAAGTTTGGTTAGCATGCAATGTACAAGTGCCACTCAGAGGAACGAGAAAGGGACACTTACAATACCCCTAGAGATAGCGCTGCCCCGACTGAAACCTTCATGTACCTCTTCATACGCACATGCTTGAGTATGAAAATGGAGAACAGGGCAATGACCAGGTCAGAGATGATGTTGACAGCCGAGACGAGATAAAAGACCGCCGCAACCACCCGCCCAGCCTCCCTTTGACGAAGCTTGACCGTGTCCGATGCCTCAGAACTCCACAGCAAGTCGAGGGGTGAACACTGCACGAACAAACCGACAATAAAGGCGGTGCCCGTCATTACGCTAAGGGTCATGGTCGCAAATATGATGCACCGCCGTCGTTGGTGCGAGGTGATGCGCAGGACTGCCGCGCAGACACTAAGCTTGACGAGCACCCAGCAGATGATGTAGATCAAGTGCCAGGCGAATAGGACCTTTCGACCTTGAAGATGCACTGCTTGGCTCGGCATTCCATCATCAAAGACACCCAGGCCTGAGTGTACTCCGTATGAAGCTAGGGCTTGGTGTACAAGGCCGACCAGAAGCGCAGCCGAGATAAGCCAGTCCTCGATACCAACACACTTTGCTTTTATGCGCGTCCACAGTCTGAGGCCGACGATTGTTATGGAGGTCAGGGATAATGATATGGAAACATAGACAATGCCCTTGGCGAGACCTGCTTCCTCTATGGGCTCCCAGTCGGGAAGTAGTGGTATCGGGGACATGATGCGGCTGGTACTTGTCGAATATGAGCACCGGCCGCTGCCCAGGGAATGGGCACGGTGTAAGATACTGGTTCAATGCGCTTGGACTAAGCGAATTCGTAGTTGATCGGATATAAGCTCGCTGGTATGTGAATGGGCGTGTCGTGAAGAAGGCCCTGCTGGAACGGCAGTTCTATGTTCGAAATGACACGGCGGGTAAAAGGTCGAATGTGACGCGGTTGGAACAAAGTTCAAAAGACTTTTGTGACAGACTTGACAGCGGAAGTAGTGTTGGGAGATATGTGGGTATGGAGAGCGAAAAAGAAATAGTAGGAGGAGATCGTCCGGATCAAAGGCAACCGGAACGGCGGGTTTCTAGCCATCTTATCGAAAGAAGGACGTCGATCTCCCATGAGACAAAAAAAACAACAACACGTACACTTGGCCGAGTTGTATTCTTGGCCGTGTTTGCCAATGATACAAACATCGACTTCTTGTCAATCATCAAACCTTCGTAGCCGAACGCAGTCGACGGAACACAGAGAAGGAAGGATTGTGTAAGAAAGCAAAAAAAAAAAAAAAAAAAAAAAAAAGTTCTTGTTTCCATCAAATCACCAGTGTGGAGTTAGTTGCCGCAGAGTTGGTAGTTTGCTAAGCCGACCCGGCAATATGGAATCACACAAGTCGTTGGCGACTTGGCTAGATGTGCACTCGCACCAGCCCAATCAGAAAAAGGCTTGTGGCCTGAGAACCCGGTTACGAAGAGGTTGATGGCCTGGGTAGTCGGGACGGCAATCAAGCGCTGGTTGATCTTCAAAGGGAGATTTGATCGGGTATCTCATTTTGGGCAACTTGCTCGTCGAATTTTGTGTGGTGATGACCCAAATCGAAGAAAACTGCCATCATGCGACAAGCATCAAAGGTTGTTTGCTTGCTTGAGATCAGTTCGTGTTTGTGCGTATTCCGGTCTATCGACGGGTAGAAATTGTTTGTACTCGGCCGGCATGCGGTCCACCCCAAGTAGCTAGCGGGAAATATTGAAGGCAAACTTAGTACCTCGGAAACTTGGACGGATGAATATCAGAACCGGCAGTTTCGGATGGTTCCAACAGAGCATGCAAGCCAGAGGAGAGACAAGGAGTTATCATCATCTCATATTGGGTTGGGCTGTGTTGGATTACCCATAGTGTCAATCGATTGCTTTCGGATCATGCACGACAAGCTTTCCTACCAGCACCAACAAAGTAGAATAATGAAGGTAATTTGCAGCATCCCTATGACAAACAAGGAGGTTGCGGTGTGGGGTCGTTGCCGGTCTAAGCGAGCGCTGGAACCGCGGAGCGAAGCGTCCACCCAGTGGTTAATCTGTTCAAGGTACCACCATCGTAAGAGGCCAAATGTTGGTGGTGCAGATTCATTGCCGCCATGCATTTGACGATGCTCGACGGTGACATTCAGGGACGGAAATAAGAAAATAGAAAAATGCATTCCGTATTCAGCTTAATGCCGATAGGGCAGCATCGATGCTTTGTTTAATTACAAGCAGTCATGCGTTCGGTTAGCGAAGGAGAAAGATGAGTTGAAGGATCGGCAGGCAAAGGCAGCCTAGGGCGTCCCAAATTGAATTTGTGTTGGCGCCAAAAAAAAAAAAAAAAAAAAAAAAAGATATAGCGTTGTAGTGTCCAGCATGGTTCCCTTGCAACTCCTCCAGTAATTATGCTCACGTGAACATGAAAACCTGTGAAGAATGTGCTGGAACACCAATTAAGCGTCTGACGATCATGGGCATATCTTCAATCATCGCCTGCCCTGCACTCAGACACCCTGTTTCTCATCAGCTAATAATGGATAATGGCAAAGCACTTGATAAGGGCTCGCCTGTGAAGAGTTATGAAAAGCTAGGGCGGGGAAGGCTGACACGTTGTGATTTGCTACCGAATTCGTGAGATGAGTAGGATTGTGTGGCTGATAGCTGTTAGTCAGTTTGTTATAAACTAATCGTCTGTAAGCGTCTTTTGAAGCCTTTGAGACCGAAAGCCGTGCATTGATGGGTCCCGAAGTCAACCCTCGATATGTGCGTCGCCTTATCTGGCAATGGTATTTGTCTCGCGTTTTTTCGACTGCAGACGCGTCGGTGATCATCAATTGCTGTCGATTGCTGTCGCGCCTGCAGTTTGGCTTAGTGTGCAGGCGGCGTCGTGACGTCACATACGTCATCGATCATCCATTGGTCTAGCACTTGACAGCTACAGAGAGAATGAGCTTCGTAGCACGAGGTAGGTGTTTGTTCCTTTAATAGTCCGACATAATCCCAACGGCTCAATCATCAGAAATACCCTCTTTACTAGAAAACCAACAGCAAACTTCTACAGAATTGAAAAACTCCCATATTCCCTACGCACAACAAGCAAACATGGCCTCCAACACCAACAACCAGAACAACCAGCCGCAGAGCCAGGATCCCGGCCTTGTGGCAGGACACGCCGAGTACATCAAGGGCGTCGCAGAGGTATGAAGTTGACGATTTACCAGAGGTGGTTGTGCTGTATGCTACCTCATATTTTATGCCCTTAGCGCGCTAACAATCTTTCGTCCCACCAACAGAGCACAATTGGTAGCGTCACGGGCTCCCAGGCATGGACAGCGTCTGGGGAACAAGACAAGGCACACGCCGTGCATACGATGAAGGTGGCGGGTGAGAAGAGGGATGCCAATGCTCAAGGCTATGGCAAAGTCGAGGAGTTGGCGGGCAAAGCCGTCGGCTGTGAGGGGATGCAACAGGAGGGAACTGCGAGTGCGAAGAAGGAGTAAACGTGTGGTGTCTTGAACCAGGCAAGACCGACCATACCAATAAATACAAGACATTTTACACATCTCACACTTCGCAATTTGCCATACATATCTGACTCGGTTGTATAATTGGCGAGACTAGATGCAAACATCAAGGTTCAAGTCTGCGCAATCGTCCCACTACAATCTTCAACCCAATAAGGCAAATTGGGTTACGCGCCGACGCGCTGTAGCTTCAGACCCGTGCACCCCACCAAGGTCCTGGAACTGAGCAATATAGTGTGTGCACTCCAGGGCTGAAAGTGCGTCAATACCTATCCAATCAACGAATTCCACCAAGTACAAGTCCACAGTTTTGCAGCAGTGTGCTAGCTTGCTTGCCTGCATCCACGAGGTCAATTGTGTACTGCCTGAATAGACTAGCGACCAACAATGAGAGGCTGTTAGATCTCTTGAACTTGGCAAATATACAGATCATGTCGTCATCACGTTCACCTCAAGTCGTCCCAATTCGCCTGCGTACGCCACACCCTTACACGCCACACAGACACGCAATGCTTGAATCACGGATGTAGTTGCAGTTTTCACAAGACCACGCTACCAATTTCTCCTTCTTGATTTCTTGATTTGATGGCAGAGACAGGCGAACAGAAAAAATGGGACGAAATACATTGCGACAGGGTGTATTTGTACCCCCGCTGCAGACGCTCAGACAAAAATAACCACACCTCGTCTTCCTGTTCCATCGCAAACTTCCAGACTTTCCATTTCCCATCAACGACAATCTCCTACTGCCATGAGCAACAGCACTACGCTGCGGATCAATACACTGTCCATAGTGTATCGAGAAGCTCAAACAATCAGTAGTACATATAAACACATTGTCTACAGAAACAACCCGACAAAATAATTAAAGCGCCATTGCGCAGCACCTTCAAAATGCCGAGAACTTTACTACTCTGCTTCATCCACGGCTTCAAGGTAAGTAGGACCACTTTATTCAAGCCACATGCCCCCGCTACCCAACAGCAACAAACCCCAGCTAATGAATCCGGAAATCACAGGGCAATGACAACACTTTTCAGAATTTCCCAGAAGACTTAAAAGCTGCCGTGACCAAGTCTCTACCAGAGGGCGATGATGTTCAAGCCATCGTCTACCCCAAATACGAGACCAAAGGTGAACTGGCACAGTGCGCCGAAGCATTCCTAGGATGGCTCAAGGAGCGCGTCGTCGATCTGCGCAAAGAGCGCAGCGAGAAGCCGTGGCCGCCGGGTGATCGCGACGTCGGCGTCGTGTTGGTTTCTCATTCCATGGGGTTCGTTCTCGGATTTTTCTCTACACCACCTGCCACGTTTACCTGTTACTTGTCACAATCTTTAGGGACATGTACTGACTGCAGCGCCAATAATTTGATTCAGAGGCTTTGTGGCCTCAGATACGCTTTTCCTGGTTCTTGACGAATGGCGCAACGCCGAAACGGCAGCAGCCGAAGGCGAAACCACCAACACCAAACCCCCGCTTTTCCCCTTAATCCAGGGCGTCCTCGCCTTCGACACTCCCTACAATGGTCTCGCCCGCTCCATGTTTGTTTATGGCGCCTTCAGCAATTACAACAAGGTTTCGTCCGTCTTCAACGTCATGACCGCTCTGGCCGCCGCCCCTGCTGGCCTCTCCAAACTGGCCATGCAGCGCGCCACCAAGGCCGCAAGCTCCATCTCCCGTACAGGCACCGCCCGTGCTGTCCGCCGCTCCACCGTCGGCTGGAAGGCCTGGGAGCTGATGGCGGTGCGCACAGGTACCGTTGGCGCCATCGCCGCGGGTGGCGTCGCCGCATACGTGCACCGAAAAGAAATCGCCGCCGGGTTGAGGAGCGTGCGTGACCTGGACCGTAGTACCATCGCCGAGTCATACCAACGTGGTGTCAGCACCCTAGGTCAGGGGCTTGCCTACATCAACCGGGGCAACGTAGGCCGCTCGTATCAGTGGCTGGCTGAGCACTTCACATTCGTCGGCGCACTCCTCAAGCCACGCGAGTTGGAGCGGCGACTGGCGCGCCTCGCTTCGCTCAAAGGAGTCGGCGTCCGCGATATCTACGCCAGCCTAGGGGAAAACGGGTACTGGAGCGGCGGATACTTTGTACCGGAAAGGACCTTTTGCGCCGTCCCGGGTCAGGAGGCGCCCGAGGCCCAGCTGTTTGGACGGAGGGTCGTCGAGGGCGCGGTGGACGAGGTGGACGCCCACATGACCATGTTCCAGCCGGAAAAGAACAGCGGCTACAAGGACATGACGGAGGATGCGGCCAGGACGGTGCTTTCCTGGTTCACCAGCGAAGAGGAGCTTTTTGACGACCCAAAGTTTGCCCAGGTCGAGGCCGCTGAGGCTGAGGAGAGCAAGGAGGAAGACAAGATCACGGCCACGGATGAGGGTATCGCCGTTGGGGATGATATCGAAGCCGTTGCTGCCGCTACGGAAAAGCCTGAAAATGAGTCTACAGAGCCTCAGCGCGGCGAGAAGCGCAAAGCCGAAGGAGAGCCCGACAGCAGCTCAGACGACGGAGGCCTGCCGGACGAGTCCCCGATCGACATAGCAGCAGCTGCATCGCTAGTGCCGCTTCCCGACGACCGAAGTGGCACCGAGGATGGCCAGGCCGAGATGCCCAACGAAAAAGAACGGCAGACATACCTTCGGCACCTGTTCGGCGTGGCCGAGCAGGCTGGCACGGGTCTCAAGTCGTATTATAACACAGCGTGGTCTGCCAAGCTTCCGACGATGCCAGCGATGCCTACGATGGAGAACATGCCGAACCTTCCTTCCATGCCGTCTATGCCTAGAGCTGGCTTTGGACTCTTCTCGAGAAAGCAGTCGGATCCTCCTAAGAATGACACTGCTGATGGTGCCGAGAAAGAGAAGAGTGGGAGTGAAGAGGCGGTTAAAGATGTGGCAAACAAAGTAGCAGATTCCGGAGAGCAGAAAAAGGCTGATGGTACAAGTGCCTGAAAGGATTATTTTTGTTGCGCGTCTTTTGCTGAATTTTGGCGTACCTACTTTGGGTGATTACACTTCTTGTTACGACAGCATGGAATTGCATATGAATTATGGTGGATTACTGGGTATCTATAACAAAGCAGAAATATAATCACCGATGCACCAAAACGCAAAGACGACGTAAAGGTCTTAACAGACAAACGCAACAAAATAACGAGAAAAAAAAACAAAAAGGAAAAAAAAAAACTGAACAGGATCCGAAAACGGACATGAACAAATTACACAAACCCAAGCGCAAAGCTCCAACTGCACAAATGTTGCTATGAAGAAATCGCCGACAAGCATAACGAATACCAAAGGAAAACATCAAGCCCCTTACGAAATTTCCTCTTCATTCCCCTCTCCATCGATCTGCATAGCATCATCACTTCCCATTACCAAAGACAAAATCTCATTCACACTCGGCACGCCCCCAGCCTGAGGATCAGCAGGAGCGTCACCGTCGCCTTGACCAGCCGACTGGGGCTGAGACTGCGACATACGGCGTGTTGCGTAGGCAGCCACCTCCTCTTCCACAGTGACACCCGCGTCGGCGACACCGCCGCCGCCACCAGACGCAGTCCACTCAGCCGCCCACGTGGCCGTCAGCAGCTGCACCGGCTGCATCGAGGCCGCGGCCGTGTGGAGGTCCGTGACTGGCCCCGTGCTCGGCAAGGCCGCACCCACCGCCTGACCGACGGTCGCGTGGACGGCAAGCGCGCGCTGCCTGTTGCCGGGGCCGCCGTCCTGCGATGGAGGGCCGAGCGCCGCCAATGCCAGCAGGGTCGAGGCCGCAGACCGGTCGTCGAACTCGAGAATGTCGGCGACTTGGCCGCGGTACGCCGTCAGGTCGGCCGGCAGCTGCGCTTGGGCGATCTGGGCGCCCCAGTTCCGTTCTTCCTGCGTCAGGTCCTCGTCCAGCGTCGTTTGGTCCGCGAACGGGTGTGGGAATAGCCGGAAGCGCTGCTGCGCCTGACCCAGGCTGCTGCTGCTGCTGCTGTTGGTGGAGGGGTTTGCCGGCGGTGCAGGGGCGGCGGGGGCGGCGAATGCCGGAGGCTGGCCTGGCGTCGCTCTGGGGAAGCCCATCGTGGTTGTGTTGGCCGATGCGTACTGGACGAACTGCATTGAAGCCTGGGCTGAGGCGGTGCGGGTGGCTGCGCTTTTAAGGGTACTGGGTTTTAATAGGTGTGTGTATTTGCTTGACTTTGTGGTTGGGTCCTGGGTAAGTACCCTGCCGACGGTCTCCTCTGTAGATGGGGATGGAATTAGTTCAACGAGATCGTAGACCAGAGTGAAGTAATTGCGAAAATAACTTACCAAGCTTCTTTGTTGTAGTCTTCTTGGGTTTGGTCACCCGAGAGCTGTCTCTCTTGGGTCCCAGATTGAACATGTTCATCGGACCACGCTGACCGCGGCCGGGTCCTGCTCTCGAATTGCTTGGAGGCTTGGGCTGTCCATCATCGCCGGCAGGTTGTAAGCTCGCGCCAGCAAAGTCGTTTGTCTCCAAAAGATCAGTCAGGTCGGCGAGCTTCTCGTCGAGGGTGGCCTGGTCCTTGGGCAAGATCTCTTTGCCGTCTTGCGAACGGAATATGGATTCGAAAACCTGCACAATCGTCTTGACGTCGGTCGATTTGACAAACTCCAAGTCTGCCATGGCGAGAGGCCTGAGACGCTCCGCCCGCACCGCTGGGTCAAAGGCGCTGGATGGTAGGAAATCGAGCCGAGCGCCGGCGCCGGCGATATGATCGTCTTGGTATTCTGGTTTCAGATACTCCACCGTCTCTTGTGTCATGTGGAAAATCCCCGTCAGGTTATCATAGGCTCCGCTGAGCTCTTCCACAGGCTCCTTCGCCGCCGCGGGATCGACCCGCGACTGTATGAAGTTCACCGTTGCGGCAAAACACGCCCTGACCCTGTTGTAGGGGTTTATGACCGTCTTGTCCATGTGCTTGCGTAGCATTATTCCCCTGCCATTGCTGATGGTAGAGCGGTCAGAGGCTTCAAGCTGCAAATACGACCGGACAAGGAACTGGGCGTGTCGCAGACGCAAACTCATGAGACGCTCCAGAGCCTTCAGCCACGATAAAAAGCTAGAAAAAGCCCGGTCAGCCGTTCGGGACAGTTGTTCTCTGTAGAGACTCAAAGTGTCATCAAAGTCAAGGGGTAGCGCTCCCGGCTGTTGACTCCTCGATATCAAGTCCCTGACGGCTTGATGGTGGTTGGCCTCGTCGGCTGTCAGCGCCGCAAAAGCAACCACAAAACTGCTGCCCGCCTGCCGCACACCGTCAAGGCATTTTTCAATTTTCGGCTCCTCCATCGGCCATCTCCTGCTGTCAAAGTACCAATTCCGGCGCGTAACCTTGCATGAGACGTACTGTCTGCACACCTCGTCGAGGTAGTTTGCAATGGTTTCGAAGCCCTTGGAGTTCAGCTCGCGCAGAGCCCTCACCATCCACTTGGCCTTCTTCTTTCCAAAGATGATGGCCAGGTCGCCTATCATGTACATTTTCATTTCGGGCACCGCACCCTTGGTGATTCTGCCTTCGGGGTATAGCTTGAGCGTCTCGAGACCAAATCTTTTGTAGTCCGTCTCCCAAAATTTGCGGGTAAAGAGCCTGGACGTCATGTCGAATGGAATCGGCGTACGAAGGTTGACTACGGGCGCCGCCACATCTGGGATGATGTCTATGCCGAGTTTATGACCCCGAGGTTCGACAGGGCGGGCCCGTGGGAAACCTCTCAGGGTGACGGCGGTGGTGAGAAGGCCGAAGTTGTCAGGCGTATTGCCTTGCGAGGTGTGAAATATAGGGTCAACGGCGCCTCCAAATAACTGTGTTTTTTTTTTTTTTTTAATTATTGTTAGGCTTTAAAGAATGATGCTTTGCGGTACCTCATTCAAGGATCCGAGGCACCGGCTTGGGAACCCGTCATCTGTAAATAGATGCTTGTCAAACTCACCTCGGTTTCGACCGCGAATCCCACTTCGGCCTCCGTATGATGCTCAAAGAAAGGTTCATTGCCGCTTCCGGGCATCTCCATCCTGGCAACTGTGAGTCCTGCCATGGCCTCGGGTGGTATCCGTACATCAATTTCGTTTTCTTTCGTGGAGAAGGTTGATGGGAAGTCACGCATGTGTTCCAACGCAATTACAACAGCGTGCTAGTCAAGAGAATATGTTAGCAAGTCACAGCCGTGGCGAAAAAGGGGATAAGATATTTCAAGAGTTATGAAGCGGTTATACTTACAGTAATCTCGTGAAAAATTGTCGCAGCGATGGCAAAAGAGCACGTCAACTTCTCCGCCTTGCTGTATTGCGGCGCTAGAAGGGGCCATATAAGCTCGGCAGCGATTTCGATTCTGATTCTCCAGTCATTGCCTAGAATCCGGGTGTTTCCGACGTCGACAACTCCGAACGTATTGGTCCAGGCGTAATGTCTGCCGCCGCATCTGCCGGTTTCGTCGCGGTACGCCGAGCCAATGAAAAGCTCCAGGCGTTCCTCCAGAATTGTCTGTACCCACGACGCAGAGTCGAATCCTATATTGTGAAGTCTTTCAAGGCACGGCCAAGTTTTTGAAACATCAAACTGTGTGAACCACACGCTACGTAATCTACTACCGTCATAATGACCTCTTTTAGTAAACTTGTCTTGCCAGAGAGGCTGCTGACTGCGGTAGTCCATTAAGCTGGCGAGAATTGGCGGATCCAAGTTCAGGAATCGACTAGCCAGTTGTAGTGCCGGTTGGAGGACGGCCCAGACAGTGTCGTCATGCTACAGGGGTGTGTAAGTTGTTAGCTGAGTACATGACAACACGCAGAAGTATCTTTGAAACAAGTGAGAAGGAAAGGTGGACAATACCGCTGACCATTCACCTCGATTCCCGTCAAAGGACCACAAGAGTTTTGGCGTGTCTATATCATCACCTCGATTCTCTGTCGTATCCCACTTCTGTCTTTGGAGATACCTAGGTTGCCGATACCCCCATTAGCTAACACTCACGATATTTCTCTGCTCGGGGCGCTTTCCAATGACTTACGGATGCAAAGTACCATGGAGTTCGTATTCAACGTCGTCTCGAAAGCAAAGGACTTTCTGGTTGATCAACTGTGTGGCGATTTCGTTATGTTAGAGGTCACGACTAACAACAGTCGGCAATCCGTCGCTGGTAGATAAACTCACCTCGTCGGTAGTAAACTCGTTAAAAAAGGCCCTCTGGTACTCCTGGTCGTCTGCCATCTGCTTGCCGAGCGCCAACAATTTCTCGTAAACCTCGGTCAAATCTTGCTGTTGTGGATGATCACTAGACGTCGAGCGCTCGATTAAGAAGGCATCGAAGCTCTGTCCAGCCTCCACGTTTGCCGCGTTCTCTGGGCCCATGTACTCCTCGTTGTGAACTCGCTTGTAGTACTTCATGTCCACAAAGCTCCTTCTTGTACCATCTGGTGTCGTGATCGACTTCTCCAGCCGTACCTTTCTGGAAAGACAGTCGAGAGGTGACAGCCTTGACCTGCCATCTCTTCGATTGGGGTGCATACCATAGCGCTTCGCCATATCTGTCGGGTTGTAGAACGAGTCGAGCATTGCCTGGGCAGGACGAAGGCGCGCCCAAAACACCGCTTTAAACCGCTCAAAGGATTCCTCATCCTGTCCCTCAAGGCCGAAGAATTCCTTGTCTGGATTGAAGTTTGGCGAGGTCCATGCAGGGACATATTCGACGTAGTGAAAATCGCCCTGGAAGTTGACTTTCTGAGGCGGCGGTCTCAGCGGTGTGGCTGCGTTTGGGTCCTTCTGAACATCTCGCGCGCTCTTCCTCCAGTCCAGGCTATTCCTCATGTCTGCTACAACGTTGTCCCAATTCCAGGACATCAGGTCCGCCCATTCATCATCGTAGTGATCGCCCGGCACATGGTCGTCAGTTCCACTACTTCCTGTGGAGACGCTGATCGCCGATGCCGCGTAATCGGGGCTCTGTAGGTTGATGCTGCCGAAGGCATCGTCTACAGCTTGTCTAGGGGTCTCCGACTGATTGGGCACCGATGAAGGCATTTTTGCTGCGATGGCTCGGCTGTGCTTGATCTGCTGGTATGGGTGTAGTGGTCAATCGTTGCGATTGTACTGAGGCAATCAGGGCGGATTAAACAAGGAGTTTTGCATCCTTGCCGACGTTCCATCGTCGAGATGATAAATCATGGCTCCTTTTGAGACCATTATCTTTTTTGTACAAAGGAAATTTTGCTGGGAACCCGAAAACATCATATTCAGTAGGCACATGTTGCAATACCATGGAACAGGACAAAGCGGGATGTACTCAGCGGTGAACGGCAAACCATTGACACAGCAGCTACTATGAAGACGGAAAAATTGTTTTAAAGCTGCAAGTAAGATTTAACTATGCCGGCGCTGCATCCGGATCGAAATTCAACTGCGGTGCGTGGAATGTGGCCAACAAAAAGGCAAGCTAATCAGTGTCTTTGTCCACAATTCGTGGGTGTGTTCAATGTCGCGGCCAAATCGAGATTGAGACATGGGATTGGACAAAGAATAATCGGCGAAGGTGTTCCAAACATTGAACAAAGCAGAATTACCAGATCATCCTTTAGCTACCTCTCGAGGCAGCCAGTACCGCATGCTCGCTCATGATGCGATTCAGACCTTCCCGCTGCATACAATTCTCAAAGGCAAAGCTGCGTGCACATTCCTCGAGGTCATCAAAGCTCATACCTTCAAACAGCTTCGCAAACTCGATGGAAAAACTTCCTGAGACGAAGATCTCCATCACAGACCGGTAGACGTGCCGCGTTGTGTCCCATGTCGTCGGGTACATGTGTTTCGCAGCTGGCGCATTGCTGTCAATCCAACCGACCAGAGGGGCTACCAAGGCCTCGAGTTCTGGATTGGGAGACCGGCCCCAGGCGTCCAAATTGAGCCGGCGTTTCTTCTCTAGAAACGAGCTGATGGTGCGCATGTACTTGCTGTCCAGGTCAGTATAGACCATGCCCTGAAACCCAACATCTTTGTAAAGCCAAATGCTCCAAGGTATGGCATGTTTATCATAGACGTTCAGCTGAGCACCCAGGAGTGCGTAGCGCTCCGAATTGATCTCTTCAGCATCCGGGTTCTTTGAAGGATCCTCGTAAACAGGGCCAAACTCCCCGTTCCAAATAGGAACGGAGTGGTCGTGCTGGAATTTAGCCTTGCGCAAGAACTGGCTCTCGAGCTTCTCGAGCTGTTCCGGGGTTCCTTTGTAGCGGTCTCCCATGGGAAAGCCCATAAGGCTATAGTCGTGCAAGGCGTAGACAGCGTTGGGAATCACGCGATCAAAGTGCTTCCACTCAATCGAGAAAGTGTTGCCATCCAGGTACAGAATATGATCTGGGTCAATCTTGCGAATTGCAACTTCGAGTCTGTCGTAGAACGCTGGGAGACGAGCATGTTTCTCATCGGCCGGTTCGTTGATTGGATTGTAGCCTGCTATCCACGGGTTGCCTTTGTAATGGTGAGCAAGCTTTTCCCAAAGCCACACCACACGGTCTTGGAACTCTTTGAAGTCCCAGAAGGCAGCATAAGCGGAGACATTGTCCGAATGCCAGCTCGGGTTTTGACCTCCTGGCAAGCTATGCAGATCCAAAATCGTGTAGATGTTGTGTTTGGCACACTATTGTTTTTGTAAGCGAAATGATGAAGCGGACCTGGTATGTCTGGAAACACTGGAAGCATACTATATCTATCACACGGTCGAGGTGCTTGAACCCGCTGGCCTTCAAGACACCTGGGTTCATATCATCCTCGAAATGTCTGTAGTTGAACGGGATGCGAATACAGTTCAGGCCTAGTGATGCAAAGAATCGAGCATCGGCATCGGTGAAGAAGTCTATCAAACAGACATTAGATCTCATTCAGCGAGGAACAAGTGCCGATATCGAACTAACATTCGAGAAATTTGTCAAAGAAGAAGTCGTACTTCTCTTGTCCCAAAACCTCAAGCATGGCCGCCCGATGCTGTCGTTCCTGGCCTGCGTTGAATCAATGATGGTTAGTATCGCTGGGTCTAGACCGGTCTAGGTCAAAAAGGAGTGGGTTAGTACTTGCCAGGAAAGCCGGTGATGAAGTTTTCCATTTTCATCCATCCACCTAAGCCGGCACCACGGAGGATGACCGGATTGCCTTTACCGTCGACCACTTGGTCACCGGCCACGCGAAGAATACCATTAGACATGGCGAATTAAAGGAATGCAGGACCGTAATCTATAGGAGAAATATCTCACTGCCCAACCAAGTAATGGGCGACTTTGTGGGACGGTATCAATTCGAGTTGGTCACAACAGCGCAGGTTTTACTTGCGGGCAACTTTGTCCGACGGCGCTGAGCAAAAAGAGGGGAAAGCAAAGAAGCCATTCTGGTCAGAACTTCTTCTCCGCACTCAGTACTCGGGTAATGAGCCATAATCGCCTAATTGTACAATATGCGTAAAAGCAGCGAGAATGGAGCAAAGACAAATCGATGGTGAACACTCAATTGTCGCGGAGATAGCCTAATTGGACTCTATCTGTTGTATTGAAGCGTAAAATACGACATTCACAAATTAATCCCCTTTATTCGTGACATGCAGAGTATGGCAAGGAAGAAAAGGATTTTGTCACAATCTTTTGTTTCCTTCCGAGAACAGGAGGCTGCAGGCAGAAAGAAGTAAGGTCCGTTTGGGCAAAGCCCGAGGAATGCATGCCGCATGCGATTGAATTGGAAGAGTCACGTGAGGAGAAATGTGACTTTTGATTTCGTCCAGGAGGGGTTCAGTCGGTGATCAGCTGTGCACACGCTTTTCCTGCTCTTTTTTTTTTCTTCTTCTTTATTGCTTCTATGGCTCCTTTGGTAAGAATCAATCTCAAAGTAATAATCCGGAGTTGCCTGACGCAGATTATGGTTCATATATTGAAGTATTGAAGTGGGCGACCAGTTCCTCGTTCCTTGCATTGGTCGTTGTTTTAATTTAAATCTGCTACCGATGGTTTTCCTCAGGATTTTGGGTTATCTCTACAAATACAATGACTACCTGCCTGCCCGTACAGTGTCTTATCGCAAACTGTGTCGGACACTGTTCCATGTTTGTGATGGATTCCGCCAAGCTAGTCGGTATCCGTCGAAGTGAATTCCACGCACTTTGTATTTGGCTCTTCTGGATAGGGAAATACCTTTTTACTTGCTCATATGGGAAAGCAATTAGCATAGGTATGTTTTGTCACTTCCCACAGGACATCTTCAACCCTACCTTGCCTACCTATGGCTATGGCCATACGGTCTGGAGGGTTAGGGCTTATTTAGAATCGATGGCAACCTGCAGATCCACACAGGGATTGCATGGCTGCGGCAAGGACGAAAGTATAATTTCCAAGGCGAAAAGTTGGGGTTGTTTGGCCGTGACTGATTATACAAGTAGATTGTCTGATTTGGTATACTGTCATGGTTTTCAGGAGCTTGTTTTCGTTGAACTCCTTGCATGTGTCAGTCTGCAACGGTCTCATATCCCTGTCCTACCATGGAGGCAAAAAGCACCGCGGCAAAGGACAGATCAGGAGGTAGATACTGTAGTATACCAGGTTGTACGGCCGCTCCTGGGTATCAGGCTACAGAGCACTGTGGACAGACTAGATTTGCTGAATTCCGTCAGCAAGCCCAGACCCAACGCATCTGGAAACGTGCTCAGTACCTCTCATAGGTATAGTTGGGACCAGCTCGGATTTGATCATGCCTGCTCGCTAATCAAGAAACAGTGCAAGAATTGCGGGGGAATGCAAGAATTGAGAGCGATGGAGCTTTTTGCCTCCCTGTCAAACTTTTCGTGGGGCTGGACCGGCGGCCTATCCGGCAGGTTGCCTGGGAGGCGAGGAAGTTTTGCTGATGAAATCACAGAAAAAAATTTGTTTGGCATTTCCAAGGGGAAAATTTTTCCTGCGCCCCTCGATCTCCGGGGGCGGGCAGTGTAATCCCGCACTGCGGCTTCACCGCCCTTGCACTAATGGCGTCTTGATAAGACCCAGATCCCTGTCGGGTTCGACTCAAAATGCAACATGCGGCCAATCGATGGAGGGGCAATAGAGTCCCCACTAAAAAGTTTTTTTTGAAATCTGTGGCATTTTTCAAGTCGGGCTCCCTTTCTTAAAAGGCCACCATCCTCTCCCAGACCCCTCCAACTCTGTTGTTCTGCCCTCTCTCGCAATCTCCCCTCTGTCATTTTCTTCTTTTCTTTTCCTCGTTTGTTCCTCTTAGCAGGATACACAGATTGCAGGTTCATCACTACTTCTGTCGTGAAGTTGTTGCTATTCTGCCCAGTTCGTGTTGGACTCTCCTCTCCAAGAGACCAACGCCACCTTCTACAGCCGACTCTTTGTGCCACAATAGAGCAGAACTGATCTTCGACCCTCCATCGAAGTTCTCTTCTGCGGGCTCCGGCTACGATCATATTTTTTCGATACCCACGATAGACGATTGGACGGTTTATTGATAGACCTCCGACTTTGGTTGTCAAAAATACAAACCCACCATCACCTCCGAACTCTCTTACTATAATACCTACAAAATGGCTTCCAAGGAAAACGCCCAGTCCCTCAAGGTTTTGGACGAGCTTATGCAAAAGCTCACCATCTCCAAGGAGGCTGACGCTATCAAGGAGTCATCCGTCGCTCTGGCCACGTTCCTGAACGGTCGCATCGAAGACTGCGACACTCCCACCAAGTAAGCAGACATCCCACCAAGCATTTTCCCTCCAGTCCAAAATTTCGCTCCCCACTGTCACACTCGGCGCGGCCGCGGACAGGGGTCGTTGCGCAGGGCCGCAGACGCCCACTCCCCTGGGAAGAAAATCTTTGCGCGGGGTGACCAGGGCTACCATGGCGTTTTTGATTGGCCGTGATGCGCTCAAGCGGCGACCCTGCGGCGCTGACCCGCTACAACATCCACCCTTCTTACCCCTCCAAAAATTTTGCACGGAACGCTCGTTATATCTTTTGAATTAGTGGATCTTGGCGCTGACCTTAATGCTTTGTAGGACTATCGAGAACCTCAAGAAGCAGCTCGCCAACAAGAAGGATGCCGCTGTTCGCGAGAAGGCTCTTTGCGCCATCCAGGCTATCGCTCAACACTCCAATGTTTCGCCTTTCGTCGAGCCTTTCCTGGTCGTACTTCTGCCTAACATCTTTGCCGGCGCTGGCGACAAGATCACATCTGTCAAGAACGCAGCACTCGCTGCTTCTGCTGCCGTTGCCGAGGCAATCAACCCCAACGCCATCAAGGCTGCCCTCCCTCACCTGATTGAGTCGCTCAAGAACGCCCAAAAGTGGCCTGAAAAGATTTGTGTTCTCGACTTCATCGATACTCTCGTCAAGACCGCCCCCGCTCAGACTGCCCTTCGGGTGCCCGACCTCATCCCCGTAGTTGGTGATGCCATGTGGGACACCAAAAAGGAGGTCAAGGAGCATGCGTACAAGATCATGGAGAAGATTTGCAGCTTGATTGTCAACAGGGATATCGAGCGCTTCATTCCCGAGCTCATCAAGTGTATCGCCAAGCCCGAGAATGTCCCCGAGACTGTCCACCTGCTGGGTGCCACTACTTTCGTCACAGAGGTCACTGAGCCTACGCTAGCTCTCATGGTTCCCCTTCTGGAGCGTGGTCTTCAGGAGCGTGACACTGCTATCAAGCGTAAGGCGGCTGTCATTGTCGACAACATGTGCAAGCTCGTCGACGACCCCAACATCGTCTCTGCCTTCCTTCCCAGGCTCATGCCGAACCTGGAGAAGAACTTCGAGAACGTTGCCGATCCCGAGGCTCGTGAGAAGACCAAGCAGGGTCTTGACACCCTTGCCCGCGTTGGAAACGTCGTTGATGGCAAGATCCCTGAGCGCCGCAACGACGGTGACGTTGCTACTGTCGCCGCCCACTTGCGCGATGCTCTTTCCGGCGAGAAGGATGCCAAGGCCGAGAAGTTTGCTCCCATCATTGAGTACACTGCCGCTGTTGCCGGCCAGCTCGTCGACGAGAAGGAGGTCGATGCTGCCAGCTGGGCTACTGCCCTGAAGCCCTACGTCAGCGTTATTGTCGGTGACGCCAAGGCTGATACCATCGTCGAGTCCCTCCGCAAGAAGGCCTCCCCTGGTCTTGCCGATGCTGAGGAGGAGGAGGCCGATGACGAGGAGGGTGAGGATCTTTGCAACTGCACGTTCTCGCTCGCCTACGGTGCCAAGATCCTTCTCAACCAGACCCACCTTCGTCTCAAGCGTGGCCAGCGCTACGGTCTTTGCGGCCCCAACGGTTCCGGAAAGTCTACTCTCATGCGCGCCATCAACAACGAGCAGGTTGAGGGCTTCCCTAAGCAGAGCGAGGTCAAGACTGTCTTCGTCGAGCACGACCTTGACTCTGCTGACACTGAGATGACAACCATTGACTGGACCATGAAGAAGCTTGAGGAGGCCAAGGTCGAGGTTACCCGCGACGAAGTCGTCAAGCGTCTCAATGAGTTCGGTTTCACTCAGCCCATGGTTGAAGGTGAGATTACCGCTCTGTCTGGTGGTTGGAAGATGAAGCTGGCCTTGTGCCGTGCCGTCTTCGAGGCTCCCGACATTCTGCTTCTCGACGAGCCTACTAACCACTTGGACGTGAAGAACGTCAAGTGGCTAGAGGAGTACCTGCAGAACTCTCCTTGCACCTCAATCATCGTGTCGCACGACTCTGCATTCCTCGACAACGTATGCCAGCACATTGTCCACTACGAGCGCTTCAAGCTCAAGCGCTACCGTGGTAACCTGAAGGAGTTTGTCAAGAAGTGCCCGTCTGCCAAGTCCTACTACGAGCTTGGTGCCTCTGAGATTGAGTTCACCTTCCCCGAGCCCGGTTTCCTTGAGGGTGTCAAGACCAAGGCCAAGGCCATTCTCCGTGCCACCAAGATGGACTTCCAGTACCCTGGTACTTCTAAGCCTCAGATCAGCGACATCACCTTCCAGTGCTCACTCGGCTCGCGTATTGCCGTCATTGGTCCCAACGGTGCTGGCAAGTCTACTCTCATCAACGTTTTGACTGGTGAGCTCATCCCCACTGCTGGTGAGATCTACCAGCACGAGAACATCCGTATCGCCTACATTAAGCAGCACGCTTTCGCCCATATCGACAACCACTTGGACAGCACTCCTTCCGAGTACATCCAGTGGCGTTTCCAGACTGGTGAGGACCGTGAGACCATGGACCGTGCCAACAAGATCATCACCGAGGAGGACGAGAAGGCCATGGACAAGGTCTTCAAGGTCGACGGCACACAACGCCGTGTCATCGGCATCAATGCCCGCAGAAAGTTCAAGAACTCGTACGAGTATGAGTGCACGTTCGCTCTGGGTGAGAACATCGGCATGAAGAACGAGCGCTGGGTTCCCATGATGTCGGCGGACAACGCATGGCTCCCCCGTTCGGAGCTGCTCGCTTCCCACCAGAAGATGGTTGCCGATGTCGACATGAAGGAGGCTCTGGCCTCTGGTCAGTTCCGTCCTCTGGTCCGTAAGGAGATTGAGAGCCACTGCGCCAACTTCGGTCTGGATGCCGAGTTGGTTTCCCACTCGCGTATGCGTGGTCTGTCTGGTGGACAGCGTGTCAAGGTCGTTCTCGCCGCTTGCTCGTGGCAGCGTCCTCACCTGATCGTCCTCGACGAGCCTACCAACTACCTGGACCGCGACTCTCTTGGTGCTTTGTCCAAGGCGCTCAAGAAGTTTGAGGGTGGTGTCATCATCATCACTCACTCGTCTGAGTTCACCAAGGACCTGACTGAGGAAGTCTGGGCTGTCGTTGACGGCAAGATGACGCCTTCCGGTCACAACTGGGTGCAGGGTCAGGGTGCCGGTCCCCGTCTCAAGGCGGACGACGGCGAGGAGGAGGAGAAGTTTGATGCCATGGGCAACAAGATTGTCAGCACCAAGAAGGCCAAGAAGCTTACCAGCGCCGAGGCCCGCAAGAAGAAGAAGGAGCGTATGGCCAGGAGGAAGCGTGGTGAGGAGGTTTTCAGCGACGAGGACGAGTAAACTTGTCAAGTCGAGAACCTTTCTACAAGCCACCGGCTTTGATCTTTTTCACGATGTTACTGCTTCATGTTACGACTTTGCGGGCTGCATAAAATCATTCGGGTTTCCTTTGTTGGTGTCTTTTTCTGCAGGGCCAAATTAATACCCCCTGCTTCTCCTTTTCTACGTTGCTGTCGGCATGACAGACATTGCGGACCATTAATCCGATCTCCCCTGGCCTTGTCTTTGGTGGATTTTGTTGAATTAACGAACATATGGAAACAGGCGAACAGCGCCTTTTTTGCTCTACGGGGACTGGAGACCCCCTTGGAGAATTATAGATTGGCGAGGGTGCTTGTTTCTGATGATTTGGAATTGAGCAAGCGGTCTACTCACGGGAAGGACTGGAGATGCCATGTGTAAAGCTTTTGTCTGGGAGATGTTCAGATAGATAGATACGAACCTGGCAGATCAAAAAATGGGATAGAAATCTTTTTTTTACTTTGCATCGTTTGAGTTTGGGCGTGACTATTGTCGCTTCCACTTGACTGGATGATTTAAGCCCTAATTCTGTCGAAGAAACGCGCTGTAGATAGATGGCAGAGTGGCAGAAATCCCCGCCAAATTTGCACATCTATCAGGCCATGACAGCAAAACAGAACAAAAGGACAGGACAGCTTTATTGATATGTCAGATCTGTCAATAGATACCGACTCAGAGTTGCTTGTACTGCGAGCATCAGGTGTACCAATTCTAAAAGTATGACAATCCGCTCAGCTTCAATCTGTGAACGACGTGTGCACTATTAGACTAGTTTGTAGTAGTCGTAGCAACTTGAGATAAGAAGATTGCAGTTTACAAACATGAACTTCCGCCACAAACACAAGACGCAGGACACTAATTGCATGGATGGGCCATATATTTGAGCTCCTGATTCTTCAGCTCAGCAATTTTGTACTCCTGTGGTCATTCATCCTTGTGACAATGTAGCACTAGACTTCAAAGATGATTTAGTCTTGCATTTCAATCTTGCCGCTTCTATGGCGACGATGCAATGCATTATCTATGGTAGTGATGTTTGCTTTTATTTGTATTTATTTCCAAGTAACCACTTCGCACAAGTCAGCGCCATGGCTATTCGCTATATTTGAAAAAGATTACGAGGGGAGCTTGTTGGAGGTCGCTTCCTAGACCAATGAATGATATCTTTACTATCTCAGAATACCTCCTGAGCAGAAGGTGGGAGCGCCTCATGAGAGACGATAAAGTCGGGAGTCTTGGGATTCTACCCGTGTGCATTGTATAAACGCGCAATCATCTGGAAAGGTGGAATAGGTGACTTCAAGCAGTTAGGTTCACTTGTACATAAAGTATAGGCTGCAGGTTGATGCATTTTGTTTATCCTCAGGGAACGTAAACAAACAATTCTGTGTATATAAATGTGGCTCTACTCACTCTCAAATAATTCTCAGTTTCCTCTCCATTCCTAAACCATTCTCTATCATTCAAGCTTATATTAATAGTTTCACAACGGTCTACTTCCGCAATCAAGTCCTTGGGTCTACACTGTACTCTCAAACCTACCTACCCAAGGAGGACACCAGCTTCCTGATCAAAGGTAAGATATTGGAATCCATTACTTGGCAGAAGCAATCTGGCAAATGACACCCACTGATGAACCTTGTCATTATCATGTTTTAGTTTCCTCAACGCCAGCTGGAGCCACAGACTTTCCCTTCTTTTCTTTATACTGTCACCAAATCATCAGCAAATACCGACAGCACGTCTTCGCAGAATTTAGCAAGCATCAAAAAATGTCTTGGGAAGAGCACCCCAGGCGAGTAAAGAACAATGTCGGTAACACAGCAAGACAACGCGACGCCAACGGCAGGCGCTGGCCACCCGGCAGATGCGAACGAGTATAGAGCCAGACTTGACGCCATGATGCAACAAATGGAAAGATTCGTCATGACACACCGACCATGGCGCATTTACGACCTCAGCAACTCATCCAACAACCCTCGGCTCATGTCTTTGTGTCGGCTTCAGAGGCTATACCCAAGAGAGCAGATCATCGTGCCCCCGATCAGGTGGAAGTCCCTACACCTCGACATGCTGCGTTGCGTCTTCTACCAAGGCAACCCTTTCCCCCTGCCTCCAAACCCTGCGCTTGTCAACACGGCCAAGACAACGTGTCCATGCCGCCTCCGGGCGCTCGTCGACCTGGCTGCGCCCGTGCGGGACAAGATCTCGTCGGTGACGGCGCTGTTCACCGGGTCGACAAACACACATACTCCTGGGATGGGATTCACCAGCCACTGGAACTTTGCCTATGATCACGTCCAGACGACGCTGGGCTTGTCCTTTGCCTCCACCATGAGGCTGGTCACAATTCCCGCGGGGGAATCCAGTGTGGCGACAGATCACGGGCTGCCGCACCGTGGCATCCTTAGCAACTTGGTGGAGGGCACACACACGCATTTCTACAACCTGGCGTACGTGGACCTGAGCTGTGTGGTTGATTCGCGGCGGGCCGTTGCACTGCCCGTTGTTTTAAACGAGGGAGTAGTTGGCGGGAAGAGGAAGTGGGAGGGGGAAGATGATTCAGACAACAAGGCAGAGGGGGCCATGACGAAGGAGCAGAAGCGACTAGTGACGAGCAACGAACATCGGCGGAGGGTGCCCAAAGATATCGACAGGACCTGGACCGACCCGACCAGGGATCCTTACATCGCCGCCATCATTATTGGGCTCGCACAGAGGGCCCACCGGGAGAGCGATAATACACGGCGGTCGCCTGAAGCAAACGGGAATATCTACGAGAGTTTCAGAGACATTTGGATCCGGGTTCTGGCCAGCATGATCCTGGCAAAGAGGCAGGGGACGACCATGTCGAATCTCGAGATCGCGCGGACGCTCTTGCAGGCGAGGTTCACCCTCCTGCTGTGGCAGACGGCGACGATGCGGGAGCTCATGGCCCTGCCCGGGGAGACGGGAGGGTTCCGGCCGAAGCGGCGCGACCCCACCACGGGCGCCCAGGAGGAGTTCAGCCCTGGGCAGTGCGCCGACTACGTCCTGGGAGGGGGCCATGTCAATGAGAGTATGGTGCGGAACGTGGACGAGCTCAAGACGACGGAGAGGCACAGGCGCAGGGGGCCCCTCAGGCGGTACCGCTGCGTCTGCTTGGCTTCGAGCCCGACTGACGCGAATAGCCTCCTCGTTTATTTTGCTGCCGTCTCGACGGCGTTTTTGGATCGGCTCGAGCAGCCGCACGAGCCGCCGCGGGTGGACGTGAGGACCGGGTTGGAGATACGGGTTGATTTGGTCCCGCTGATGCCTTTAGAAACTCTACCCAGGCGACTTGAGTCTGTCCTTTGGTTGCTTGCGTGGCCTCCAGTGGAGGTAATTGATTAAGGGGATGGGGCACAAGCTTGGAACCATTAGGCCGTTGAGCACACACTCGGCCCTTGTTCTCTTCTGAGGACTCGTCGACCCTGGAATTTACAGGCGTTCTTGCGCAGTTTGTCTAAGTAATGCTTGCATTAATATATACTGGCTGGGCTCCGGTATTTGCCGCCTTGTTTAGCTCTAGTTAGCAAGGAAGCGTGTTAGGCTTGTTTGATTGTTGTAATTGCCTCCAGCTTCGTTCTCCTTCAACTTCGAAAACTCGACATCACACAAGCCAGGCCATGATACACTCTGAATTTTCCAGCCTGGGCTGGTTCAGGCTATGAGTGGTGAACCACTTGGATCTAGGCAGGCTGGACATCCTAGTATGATGGACCTGATGTTCTCAACAGGCAGCCTTTTTGAAATTAAAGTCAAGCTGTAAAAGAGCTCACGTAAATCTCAAGCCTCTCAAAAGACCCTGTTATCAAATCAAAGAGTTACCTTGACGCCCGTTCGCCAATTTCGCAGATATCACTTCGGGGCTATGCAGCACCTCTTCATATGGGGCGCTGCGATCAAATTCTTGTACGATGCTTCACGATGCAGTCCTCCATGCAGGTCTTGCTGTCTTTCACTCCACAGAAGGGACATTTATCACATCCAAGACCTGACATGCGTGCGCTTCTGTCCGCTAAGATTTCGAGAAATCTTTTTAATAAAAGTGCCATTGTGAACAACTTTGGAAGCTACAATCAATAGATCCAACCATCTGTAGCCAAAAGGCTCTGATATGTTAAGTGACTTGCTTAGGGCTAAAGCAATGAGAGACTTGGATACTTTAAATTCCCAACCTCCGAACTGCGTAGCAGTCGTGCTAGCGTGTAGAACAGCTGTTCGATGGCAAGAGAAAAGTGCCTAAATTGGAGCAGAAGCAACGTCTTCCAGCTGTACAGACGCACCCACGTCGATCTATGCGGGAAAAGCAATGGAAAGGTGAACACGATAGTGATGTGGAGGAAAAGCAACTTCCAAGATCCCAACCCCGCCCTGCAACCAGCCTTCTCCCGGGAAGAAGCAAATCTTGCAATTTGCGAAGATCTAAGTCTATCGTCATCAGCGATCTAGCCACATGGTGGAGAACCCACCAATTCTTGTCTCGCAACCGGCTGTCTCTCTGACTTTGTTTGTGCTGCTGTTTGTCTGAAATGTTGTCAAGCAACTCGGGCCAGTCTATAAGATAGATAGCTACAAGTTAGATATAAAGATGGCGAGCTACCTGGCCGCTGGGTTTGGTGACCTGATATCACAAGATAGATCCATGCACATATCAGGCGTCAGACTGGTATTAAACTCAGCCATCGTAAAGCACCAGTGAGCGTCTTTTTTCTAGCTGTCATTCCCAAGATGACTCGGCTCTCCTACATCATCGGCGCCTTCGTCGCGACCTTCTCGCTCGTACAGGCCCAGCTCCAAAAGCCAGCTTTACGCAACAACCTTGACGCCTTCTGGCCCCAGCTGCAGACGAAACTGCGCAATCCTGGTTACCGTATCACGCCCTGGCCGACGGGCATCATTGCACAGGGCTGCAAGGACCTCGCCAGTCGGGAAGGTTTCGACCCAGAGGTCATTGTGACCTATGAAGTGCTCTATGGTGACGTGAGTCTCTTAGTTCTGCCCATATTTCCCCTTTTTCTTGAGAATCACAGCAGAAAAAAAAGAAGAGCCCTAACGCAAGACCAACCCCTTGACCAAAACACACAGTGCAGCATCCCCTGGCTCCTGTGCCGACACCCAGACAGCAAGACCAGCATCGAGACGTTCGCGCTGCGCTTCGGGCAGGTCCCCGTCAGGATGCGGCAGTACACCAAGGAGGCGCTGTTTGTGCCCGACAGCGGCACGCACGCCTACGCGCTCGGCAACCAGCTCGTTTTCTTCAACCAGGTCGACGACGTCGGCGTGTACCTGCACGAGGTGGCGCACACGGTCGACTTTGGCTCCGGATACGCCGTCCAGGGACAGCTGGCTGGTTAGTAAATCCCAAAGAACTGTTTTCTCCGAGTGCGGTTGGCAAAGCTGACAAGACAATGTTTATACGCATATGATAGCAAGCCAAGTCTGGCTTAGGGCCTACGCCAACGACAGCGCCGTGCCAGACTCTTACGCGCGGTCGAGCCAGGTCGAGAACGTGGCGCAGTTCCCTGGGCTTGCGCTCTTTGATAGGCTCGTACCGGGCGGCGCGAGGACCATAGAGTCAAGTGTAAGTCGGCTTGCGAACCAGATGGCCACGCTCAAGGATCAGGCGGACCGTGGGGATCATGGTGGGAGGCTGCTGGGGCAGAGGGAGTCTTGCAGTGCGCGGTGAGTATTTTCTGCAACTATCCAGACTATTTATTGGCCCAGGGTTACTGTGGGGAGATATCTGACTGTACTCATGCTGGAGGTTGAAGGTACCCGAATAGCCGGCCGGTCATTGCGGCAGATGAAATGGATATGAGGGCTCTTGACGACTTTATTGCCACGAGGGATGATAGCATTGAGGCTCAAAAGATACGGGCAGCGGGGTGTGGGGTGGAGATTGTGGGCGACGAGGGGGATGCCGGAGAGCCGACTAGTTGCTGGGGTGAACAAGGGGCTTTTAACTCTACAAATCAACAGTAGACTTGGCTTTTGGATGAATTGAATTTGGATATTATCAGTGCTGCTGGCTGGTGAAGTATTACTCTGTACACATGCGTAACATGCACTAACCCAACGACAAGTATATCCTTGACATGAACGCTCTACACCTCACGAACCTTGAACTCAAACATGGCATTCGAAGACACCGAATTCCGATCCCTCATCTTGTTGGCAGCTTCCACCCCCGCCACGGGCACCCGGTACTCGAACCGCTTCCCCGGCTCAGGGGTTCGACCGTCCGGCATCGGGTAAGGGAATGGAAGGTAATCGGGCATCAGGCCAAGCTGGCGCAGAACGGTTCCTTGGTCCCAGGCAATATGCTCGTGGAACAGCCTGTCGCCGCGGACATTGACAAAGGCGGTGAAAGGGATCTCTAGCCTCTTGCCGGTGGGTGGGATGCCGGGAACACTTTGAGGATGAATTTCTTTTTTGTGAGCTTCATTCCGACGACAAAGGGGCCAATAGGATATCAAGAGAAGGACAAAAACTCACAGCCAGTCTATCTCGAGGTTGTGGGTGCACTTGAAGATGAACTCGTCAATGACGCGATCAATGGCAACGGAGCGGCTCACCAGCTCCAGCTCGGCGTCGGCGGCGTTGCTGTAGATGAAGTGGGAGCGGTAGAAGCTGGTCAGGGGTTTTCGACCCACGCCACCGGTGAGCTTGTCATTGTTGCGACATGTCAGTGATACTACAGAATACAAAATATGTGTTTGAAACAGTACCAAGATAGAGAGGAGAAGGATGCTGCGGTCTCCTTGAACATACCACAGGCACGTGATTGACGTATGGCTCTTGAACCATGGTGCTCATGGTGTGCTCGGTCGACCTGTCAGCAAACTCGTAGTGGCAGTGCTCTTCCCAGATCTGCTCTAGGTCAAAGTTGGGCCCGCCCATGTGCCGCTTGAGCAGGGTCAGGTTGCGCGTGTGCGAGAGCGCCTCGGTCGTGTAGCTAAAGGTCGGCTGAAAGGGGGTGGCAAAGGAGTGGCTGTTGGTTCCAGGGTAATAATGGGTAGTAAGTGCTTCCGAGCGGACTGGAGGTGTGGTGGAATTTCCAGCGACATGGTGGACTGTGGGCGCTGATGCTGCGGCGAGGGACTGTGCCTGGGTGACGTCGGTGTAGATTGCAACTGCTGCTACAGATGGGGATTTGTTGAGGAACTCAGCCGATAGGTTCCAGGCCTGTGGGTCGTATGCTGTAGGCGATATAGTCAGTGATGCCCTCTTTCAAAAATCTTCGGATTCAGATATGATTTTGACAGGGGATCCGGTTCAGGCATGACTGTGTTCTAGGACTCTCTTCAGGTGGAGAACCGTACCGACAACACCAATCTTGTCCTTGGGCTAGCACGCTTCAAACCCAGCCAGCGCATCAATAGCCAGGGACACTACCGCGGCCGCATCGCCCTCGAGCGCCTTCCGCTGAATCTCGACGACAGTATACCCCTCCTCGGCCCATTTGACCAGCAGCGAAGAGACACCCTCGACGATTTTCAGTTGGTCATCGTGGTCTGGAACCAATAAAATAATTCCAGGACCATGTCCTCGACGACTCAATGGGGCGAGTAAGGACGCCCCGGACCCGATGCTCTGCAGATTTGTGGTCGGCAGTGGCGGAGGTGGTTTGGAGATGTCGTTGTAAGTGGGCATTTTCGTAAGATTTTTCACAGTAGCTTAGCTGCAATGGCTAGATGTACTGGCTGTTGATAGTGTGGCTTACTTATAAGGATACAGTACCCGAATACACTTGTGAGATCTTTGCAAGAAACCAGACGCAGCGAAACGTGATCGAACGGAAGGAAATACCTAGATGGGGTGCAGAGGAGAAAACATGATGCTGGTTGGGTACCCCCCGATGGCTCTTCCGCACAACCAACAATCAAAATGCGGGGTCGATACTTGACTATAGGCCCATTTCAGAATGATCCATTCGGAATCGCGCCGACTTTCTATCTCAGTGAGGCATAAAAAGCATTTAGAAAAGAGTAAAAACAAAAATAAACTAAAAAAAAAAAAGAGAAAAAGCAACAAAAAGTACCAACATCGAAATCACTACAAAACCTTGCCCACAGCAACATCACTCCTTCGGATCGACGGCCCTCTTCCAAAACCCCCAAAAGAAGCCATCCTCCCACGCCCTGATCGCGGCCCCATCCTCTATCCACACCCCAAACTGCTCGTTCCACTGCGGGTACGCATTGTCCGACCCGACGTACAGCAGCGCCCCGTCCACGTCGACGACCTTGGTGTGCAGCTTCTTGACCACGGGGTCGCTCGGCCCGCCCGGCCCCTCCGGCCTGAGCAGGCTGCGCTTGACATGGAACCGCCGGGCCATGATGTCGGGCACCTGGTCCGGCGGGAAGTCGCCGATGGCTTGTACGGTCGCCGCGACGCGGCTGGTCAGCTCGGCGATGGTTGTCGTGTCCTGGTAGCCCTGCGGCGTAGGGTCCGTGGGGCTGGCGAACTCGCTGAGCATGATGTGGACGGCTTTGGTGGGGTCCGGGTCGTTTTGGTGGTTGTACTCGATGTTTATGATGGCTTTGGCTAGTGATAGGATTATGTCTGCGTGTTCGTTAGTGTTATGGTATGGAAAAAAAAAAAAAGAAAGAAAAGATGAAGAGAGAGAAAATGTCACCAAAGGAAATCCCAGTGCAAAACACTCACCAAACGGCCAGATCTTCCCGTCCCAGCTGATACTAAGGTCGCCGTTTATCTGCTCCACGGTATTGTTCCAAGAGACCTGCGTAATCAGCAACCAGTTGACCAGCATCTGCTGCGACAGAAACACGTGGTCCTGAGCCTGCGATATGGCCTCCGCGCGCGCTGCCCGGCTGGCCCGGGTCGCCGGGTTGACGCCGACGTCCTCAAAAGTCGATTTCAGGCCCGTGTCGCTGGTCAGGCCAACGAAGAGCGGGATCAGGTCGGGCTCCTCGGCCCACACGACCTGGTACAAGACGTCTCTGATTGCCGTCAGGATCTGCGCCGGGTACTCGACGTCGCCCGTCGGGTTGAAGCTGCCAATCTTGTTTAGGGCCAGCACCGGCACGTTGCCCTCGAGTCCAGGCGTGTCGATGGGGAACATGGGTGCGGGCTGCCGGGCCGTGGGGATGCCGCCCCGGGGTGCGGCGATGTTGAGCGGGGTCGACCAGGCTTGCGAGGCGTCGTCGTAGCTTTGGTGTTTGCCGTTTAGGTACCTGGAGGGAGAGTTCGTGTTGGTGACCACGATTCTATGATTTTTTTTGTTACCTTGGCTCAGATAACTCACCTCCAAAGATAGTCTGCGTAATTATGCGCGGAGACGGCAGCATCCCCGAGGATGGTGATGTCGTTATCAATAAGACCATCCTGACCGGACGCGTACAGATCGTAGTAGTTGGCACCCCCAGTGAGGAGAGTCCTTCCGTTCACGGCGACGATCTTGGCATGATTCCAGGTAACTGGGGAGATGGGACCGTCGACCGTACCGTTGATTATGGCGTTGGCTATTGACTGGAGTGCTGTGGATATAAACTCCGGGCCATCTAGGTACTTGACCAGAGCGTTGATCCATTGATCTACTACCTGTTCGAGGTCCTGAGCCAGTCTTATGATGGGGCGATTGGTAAGCGAGCATCCAAGAATGTGGACTGGAATTCAACGGGGGAAAATATGAACCACTTACTCGATGTCCGGGTTAAAAGACCCAACGTATAGCACGGCATTTGGATGTTTGAAAATGGGCTCGCTGTTGCGCTGCGGCCAAAACACATCCACATACTCGGTTGGCGACGGTCCAACGGCCGGAGGGGTTGGGTTCCCGACGAGGTACCGAATCACCGGTGTAACTTCAGGATCTATCGAGTTGACAGTGGTGGCCAAGACCTCGATCAGGGTCTTTCCCTTGTCCGGGCCCTCGAGCAGCGCCTCTGTGAAGAAGACCGGGTCAGGCTGCTCGAGCTGGAGGATATCGATGAAGGAGTACTTTGCGTCAGGCTTTCCATCAATCTGGTGGCCTAGCACGATGGTGTCGCGAAAGGCCTGTTCCAGAACGCTGGGGATCTGGGCCTGGGGCCGGTCGTACCGCTCCCAGGTTCCGTAGGGAACGAACTGGAAGGGGCTGAAGGGGTCTTTGCTGTATCCGAGCTGCGAGTTGTTTGTCAGACTATAAGAGAGTCCTTGCAGCGCTCCACCGGAGTCGAGACTCGCAACGAAGCTTTGTAGAGCAGCAAGAGACATGATTATTTTGATGTCCAATAATAGATGTGAGCATGGAATAAGACTTTGTCTTTGGTGCAGTTTTGATTATTACAAGGTGATCATACAGGGGCGCAGGTCTTGATTTATAGTCTCAAAACATCTGACTGAAGGCGTCATTTCGATGTTAAATTAAGTACACAAATCAAATAACACAAGCCATTGGTGACAAGTCAGGTGCTATCATCATGCAAGGAACGAAGTTATACTCCTTTGGACTTCAGCTCGCATCACAGCAAATATTCGGATTTCAGCTAAGGTGTGTCTTCAGTTAAAGCCATCCAGCATGCTTCTGGCAGGTATCAGTATCACCACGAGCCAATAGCACACCTTTCCGAGCCACACTCATAATTTATTGCTCACGCGCCAAGCAAAGAAGGGGATTTCTCCAGCTGAAATTTGGTCGATTTTGCAGCTAGATTCCTCAATTAGTACAACTAGGAGAGAACGTAATATATTGCTCATTGATGAAAATTCCACGAACGATAAATGTAGAAACACAAAGAAAACAGCATTATAGCCAGCAGTGATCCAAGCCAAGACATGATTGAAATTGCGGATTAATCCCATGAGAAACCTGATTTTCCCCTCCAGCAGACACTCTCAGGAGAATTCTTGTTGAAGCGCTTTAACACCAAAACCCATCTCCATCCCTACCGTGACGCTTATTTCTGTGCTTTACCATGTTGTCCTGCCTCGTGAACACACTGGTGCACAAAGGCACTGGACAATGGAATCTCGGCCGGTCGCTAGAGGAGGTGTGGCTGCATTCGACGTGTCTCTGCAGATCCTGCAGGCCGGCAAAGGAGTTGCCGCAGATGTGACATGACAGCGGTTTCGTGTGGCGGCTTTGGTGCTTTCTACTTTTTGTTAGGCTTTGATGTCCAGCGGGGAGTGACTAGAGAAAAAGACCTCCAAATATAAAACCAACACATAGATTCGAGGCTTACCTGAGACTCTTACGGTTTTTGAATTCTTTGCCACATATTTTGCCTTCCTTATTGAAGTTGCAGTGTAAAATAGATGGCCCAGGCTGGGGGCAATGATTGGTTGTTGCTTCGGGGCTCATCGATGCGTCTGGACTAATGAGTTGATAGTTGTGTTGCGGCCAAGGACTGGCAACCCACGTGTTCATCGAAGGGGATGTGTCATATTTATCATTTATGATGATTTCATTCGTGTCGGAATCAAAGTAAGACTCAGGCGTCTCGCTCGTCTCCGAAGTACTGTGATAGCTTAGTTGACTTGCAGTCGCTGGTGGCAGCGTGGAGCTCAAAGTTTTGGGGAGGAAGTTTGATCGATGGTGGTGTATTGATAAGAGCTGTGGGTCAATAGTGCCCGAAGTTCGATCCCATCCAGGATCGACATAGTCATCTTGTGTGTAAGACATGTTGCTTGTTCGAGTATAAAACTGTCTCGTGGTTTCTTTGGCTTGGTTGTGCTTGCTGTTTTTTTGAGTTCTCTTGGTCTTCTTGTTTGCATTTCATAAGCCTGCTGAGGTAAACTTGTGGTTGAACCTTTTTCGGACACTGCCCAGGTCCGTAATCTAAGGGTACCACCATTGCTGCTAGTAAACGTGAGGCTTCAAAAACTCCCATGGGATGGGGTCTGGTCCCAGGACAGGCTGCTGATCAGCCATAAAAATGAGAAGATATTCGTTGGCTTCATTGTCATGGGCGGCGTATCGCCGAAGGATCGGAGAGGTTGGCATTTTTGCTTGCTGTAGGCTATAGCCGGGGTTGACGGTAAAAATGCCTTTTTTGGTCGATATTGAAGGAGGCACGAAGGCTGTTGGAGTCCAAGACAAACACCCGTGTACAAGAGGAAGAATTGTAGAAAGTACAAGGAGATTGACTAATTGACAGACAACAAAGGATATTGTGCGACGAAGATATGTAGGGAAAAAAGCAAGGTTAGTGTCGATGAGGGAAAAACAATTCGAGAAACAAGAGTTTGGAGGTCGGTGTTTCTCGACAGCACCCAGGTTGACTGGGCATTTTATGCTCTCGATTTAAACACAGCCTTACCAGCAGTCGTTATTTAATCGAATCCCCTCCACACCATCAGTACTTGGTTTTGTGCTGGCATGGTCAGTGTGAGAATGTACACGGATGTTTACGGTCTCTCATTGGACAATATCTACAGACCCTTAAAGGCGGGAGGCTCGGGCCCTGCGTTGTCCTCGCCCGTTGGACCGCCTCACTTTTTATTGCCACGTAACATTTACACGATCCATTCAATTACCTTTCATGACATCTCAAATTGCGGGGTGCAAGCGACAAGTTATTTGGAGTTTTTCACTGCGCAATTGGCCTTGGGGGAAAGATCAGTACAATTGCCACATGAGAAGTCCAAATCCATAGCGAGGATCGAAAGCAGCGTAAAATGCCCATCGCGGCCCACGATTGAGGCTACATCAATCAGCCAACGACGGCTGTGGGTTTGGTGAGAGGTGGCATCGTGCATTCGCCATAAAATAAGCCTCCCAGAATCGGACGCAGACTTGGGAGCCGCTACCCATCCCCCACCAAATTTGCTGACTGCTTTCAGGTATTGGTGGTGGCTCGAGGAAACACGAGACGACGTGCGTGTGGCCCAGTTTCCGGCTACTGCATCATTCGCTTGGGTTGGTAATTCCAGGGTCCCATCCATCCCACTCTTCAAACGTCCCTCCCTACCAGTTGTGACGTGAACCGAAACCCTCAATCAAGACCAAAGGAGAGTCTTCACTGTTATGACGAGATGCCCTTTGTGTGGGAAAATCAGAGGAAAAAGACCCAAGTCTAGAACATGAGCGTGCGGTCAAGTGGCAGGTTGCGTCTACTCAGCCCTGCCAGCCAATCGGCAACTTCACAAGGGTTGATCCCGTCTCCAGTGATCGGCGCTGGGCACCAGCCAAAGTCGCTTCGCTCCACTAGGACAGCCGTGCTGCCGTAGAGCGCAAAGGCCCTGACGTCAGTGGGGCAAGCTCCCTGGAGCAAGTTTGGTGGGAGATTCCTGTTTTTGAGACTCGAGTGACGAAATCCAGGCGACATGACGGGATGAGGGATGCGATGATAACAAGAAGGGAATAAATGGGATTGTACCTGCAGAATATTGTCAGGGCGTAGATTTTTTTCCCCCATTTTTTCATCAATAATCAATTGTCCGTCAAGTTGATAAATTTCCTCAGCGTCCCCGCGATTTTTTGTTCGTGCAAAACTGATCCTATTTTAATCCACTGCACCTACCTTCCACACTACCGGAATTTCGGTACCCAATCTCCATCCTAAGTCGCAATTGTACGGCCTGAATCGGGTCAAATACCACAACGAAAAGGCATTGACGCCGCAAAATATCCACTTAACAAATTCCAACCAAAAAAAGAATGCCCACTATGCTTGGCCTTACCAACGGAGGTGGCAGGTCAGCGTCCCAGTCATCCTCGGACCAGGACGACGAGCCCAAGAAGAAGCCCCTCAACACCATCAGCCGGCGCAACCACCACGACGCCCTCAACATGGAGACGCTGCTGTGGCGGGCCCTGTGCGACGACCCGCGGTCGGCGGGCGAGTACATCGCCGACGACTGCGTGATGCTCAACCCCGTCAGCTTCGGCACCGACGAGATGCTGGAGGACAAGGAGGACATCATGAAGCAGCTCAAGCGCGGCGAGAAATGGGCGGGCTTCAAGATTGGCGACGACAAGCAGGTCGTCGAGGCCGGGCTCATGGCCGTCACCAACCTCTACCGGATCGCACTCTTCCGCCAGACCAAGAAGGGGCCCGAGCAGGTCGACGCCATGGTCCACTCGTGCTGGAGGCAGAACGCAGGCGCCGATTGGCACCTGGTCAGCCACCTCGTTTCGTGGGCCGACTGAATGAGGAACTTGCGGAATTGGGATGGGGATGGGATGAAGACGCACGATGGCATCATGAACTGGCGGAGGAGTTGGGGAGAAGCTTTTTGTTTCAATGTTGTTATTAATCGCATGTAATCCTTAGGAGTTTGCCATGTTTTTTGGCTTTTTTTTTTCTCTCTCTTTTTTTCTATTTTCCAAGTTAATTAATCACATCCCATCCTTTATTCCAAAACACATGATTTAAGGCTGAAAGTGAATCTATTCTCAGCACCATTACCTCTGAGCACTACGTGACATTCATTACTCGCTCACTCATTCTCGGCCCACAAGGCAGTCTCGATGCTACATACCTACTTAAGGGAGTATTGAGATAATTTGGGGGGTTTCCCACTAAATTTAGATGCATGTAATGCCGTTCAGAAACGGCAACATACCAACGCATTGCTAATGCCAGGTTCACAGCCTTTTGGCGGGTCGCCCAAGTACCCGCTTCATGGATCGCAAACTGTATTATTTTTACTTTAGAGTCTGATTTTACTCTATTTTACTTGGTTGTAATTCACAATTGTCTCCCCACAGCCACGAGTCCACAGAATAGAACCTTACCTGATCCAGCACATAAGCTAGGAATCGCCAGAAACAGCAAAATGGCTCGTTGGCATGTAACTGGCGAGGCCAAGACATTGCTCAATCTCCCTCGTGATTCCAATCCCTCCCTATTGAATCCCCGATTCGGGCCACATTGACACTTCTGCTCGCCTGCACCGAGAACATCCATCTCTGGCAGACAAAGCAAAGTACCTCGACTCGTCAAATCGCCAGATGGTCTTTTTTTTCCCACAACCTTGGCATTCGTGACTTGCACAAAGCGTATTGAGCCGGTTGAAAAGTCACGCCACTGATATCCCGTCGAACAAAGACTTATCCGCAAGAGGCATTCGACTTGGCGGTACAGAGGCGAACTTGCAAGCCTCTTTTTTCCGCAACAAGCGCCCTGAGCTGTTAAGAAGTCCCGAAGACTTTCCAAAGGAGCCAAACCCTCGCTATTCTCCTTTTTTGCACACGGCGACATCTCTACGAGAGAAAAAGGCAACGTTATTATCATTCCATCACAATTACTCCTTCAACATGATGGTCTTCCACACATCGACAACAACCCCCCTGTACCTGTCGGCGTGGACTCCAATCAGCGCAGGCCAGTACGCGGGGACCTGCATCTTCCTCGTCGTCCTCGGCACTCTCGCTCGCCTCCTGATCGCACTGAGGCCGGTTGTCGAGAGCAGGCGGTGGCGCTCCCCCTCTCGCCCAAAGACCGTTTCGACCGAACATAGCACTACCAGCAAGGGTCTGCTCTGGCTCGCAACGGTGGAGAGGGCTCTCTACGACGTATTGGTTGCTGCGCTGGGTTATCTTCTGTACGTATACTCTCGGCCACTGGGGTTTTGGACCTGGCTTCTTGCTGCCGGTTGTCTCTCGTAGAGCTGTATACTAACTTGGGTTTACTTTCTTCCGCTTCTAGCATGCTCGCAGTCATGACTATGAACGTTGGGTACTTCATATCCGTTCTCGGCGGCGTCTTTTTCGGTTCTTTGGCGACTGGGGTATGGCTCAATGACCACGAGGCTGACTGGCTGCCGTGCTGAGTGAGGTAGACGGAGCGCGAGTTGGTGATGGAGCGATAATTTTGCCGAAAATAAGCAAAAGACCATCAACATCATTTTCTTGTTTTCCAGGTCGCACTTGGCTTTCTTTTATCAGATTGTACCTTGATTCATGTACATATTTCTTTCATTCCAATACCCAACAGCGAATTCGTTTTTGAAAGCTTTCAACACCCTACTTTGGCGATCCCAGCGCTATGGAAGTGAACATGACCTATTTACCTTTTGGGACAAAGTGTTGGAAGTCTCGACCTCAAGCGTAACCCAGACATCTCAAACTCCCGGCCAAACATCAACATCATCAACCATCACTCACCACTCTTTGCTCCATTCTCAACCTCGAACCCAAACTTTGTATGGACCCGAATGGCCCCACTGCTGCTCTTGCCAACGATCCGCCTCATGCTCTCCCCATCCGCCCCGAGGCTCTCGATGCTGTGGCCGCCGGCGATATCCCTGCCGTAGATGCGCGTCTCGGCGCCATAGTTGGAAGTCCCGGTCGTGGTGTGAGCCGATCTGCTGCTGCTGGTCATCTTCTTGCCGCCGCCTGTGCCCCGCTGCTTCTCCCTCTCCCCGAGCTCGAGGTAGCTGGCCTTGCCCGCGGTTTCGGGGTCCGCCGTGATCCCCTGCGTCTTGCCCTTGGAGCCGGTGAGGGAGCCGAGGCGGGACAGCGCCCGCTCCAGCAGTGGGCGGCAGGCGGGGAGGTTGGCGACCAGCAAGCCGATGCCGACCTCGGCCACGGCCCAGGCGAGTATGATGCCAAGGTTCTGGAGGAGGCGCGTCGTGTCGTTCATGAGGAGGAGGTACCGGAGCCGGACGATGGGTGCGATGGATGCGCTGGAGGGGGTTGGGTGATGAGATGTTAGTTTTGTATGGCTTTGGTTTTTTTTGGTTTTTAGGTTTCTCGGTTTGGTGCTCAATGCATATAGACCCGGGTAAATTCAGGGGAGAAGGGGGGACAGCGGGGTATACTAACAAAAAGCCAAGTCCGAGAAGGCCAATCACGGAGACCTTGACACGGTTGGGCATCTGCAGCTTCCAGATGAGCGCAGCGGGTAGAAGGGCAAATATCCAATCGGTCGAGATGGACACGGCTGCGACGAGGAAAGAGAGAGCCGTCTGAATCTCGCGGGGATGGCAAGTTCCCGGTAGTTCCGGGTGCCAATTCTTTCTATAGATATACATCTCTCTGAGCACCAGACCAGACACTATGACGGCTTGGAGGAAGGGAGCAGAAACTTACTGGACAGGGTCGCAAGCGAAAAAGAGAAACATGCCAGTGCCGCCGGTGCAGATGGTGACCAGCACCAGACACGAGTAGATGAGAATGGTCACCCAACGCTTACCGCCAGCAATTCTGAGGAGCGTGAAGCCAATAGACCACTTTAGGGTGACCAGGACAAAGCACCAGGCTTCCTGGAAGATGTAAAACCACTATGTATATCGTCAGTTCATAAATCGTGGTGGTAATGTTTACCAAGCAAGAGTCCAGTCCAAGTATTTACCCGAAGAGAATCAACCATCTGTTGCGGCGTCAGAGTGTCGTCCTGCTGCCCAATCCCACTCCACGCCATGCCTATCGTCGAAATTGTAGTGACCAACCACACCGGCTATTTTTTGTCAGCTAAAAGTTCCTCTACCGAGTAAAACAGTCATGAAAGAGGATAAAAATGACCTACGACAGTAGCTAACATGGCCCAGTCATCTGGTCCCCAGGTCTTATTTTGTAGTCTGATCCAAAACCGGAGGATCATACTGATGAGAGCAAACGGCAGCGGTATCAGCACCGCTGCCGCCATGTCTTTTGACGTTGCCGCCCCCATGTTTGCCCGAATGCCAGTTCAAGCGGTGTCAAAGTCCAGACTAGTCGTGTACATGTAAGTTCCAGAGAAGTACAGAGCGAGGCAGAAAGTGGCTAAATCAATGGAGATATATGCATCTTCCCGTGAAAGGGTAAAAGGACCGAAGGGAAAAAAAAAAAAAAAACTAAACCCCCGAGCCAGAGTTCAAAGTGGAGTCATCTCTCAGAGATAGTATAATACATAGATTGCCTACTGTAGACAGGTTCCCCCTAGGAAAGCCTTGCGTCCACAGTCAAGATGAGAAGTCAGTCTCCCTCCCGGTCGCCTCATTGAACATGAAACGATCGTCATCCCACATCCTACTCATATCACGGATGCCATAAGTGAAAACAGTCTAGGAATGGTCTAGACCGCCTTGACCGTCTTCCTTTGACGAATTGCGTACCGTTCTGGTAGTTGAGAATACGTCGTACCGCCCTCGCCCGCTCCCGATGCGCAAGGGGAATATCATCTCCCGGCGGAACGGGCCCTGGACCCATCTGGATCCATCGCGAGGGAAGATCGATGCCTGGTTGGGCTTGTTGCGAGTCCTGTCGAGTACCCACACAGTCGGCGACTTTTTGCTGGGTTTTTGGCTTTTTACCTCCCAAGTTCCATTTGTGTATTTTTCTTGCTTTGTGTGGCGGTGTACAGTATTTGGTTGGTCCTTATTGCAACATATATGGGGACTGAGGTTACGTGGCTGCTCAGTCACGATAGACTGTTGGCCACATGTTGGGGAATAGCCAACCGCTTCGATATTTTGTTCAACCTGCACGCCAGAAATAATTTCACTGTACAACGAACGAATTGACAACCCATCAATCTTGACGTCTCTAGCAAGACGGTAAGCACTTCGCTGCCCACGAGTCATTTCAAAAAGCCCATAGCAAGTGATGCAATTACCATGTCCACAGCTTGGCAGAAAGTCTCTTTTTTTTCACAAAGATTTCTTGGGTTGAAACTCCATTGTGGAAATGTAGCAACGTAAGAGTTGGAACTTGTGGGCATGCTCCCGGGATGCCCACGCCGGACCACTACCCGGTCATTGGATCGTTGGGATTGAGATCGGCGAACAGACGTTGGAACCACCAATATTTGAGGGCCGCTCCCCATCTTTCTGCCTCCGTGCCGTGATCCACCCTGCCGCGAATCAGAGATACGACCCCCGCGGGACGAGGGAGGATCCGTCGGCAGCGATGTGTTTGAAGAGGGGTGAAAAAGTCGGAGTTTGAAGGAGTGGGAAAACCATAGAAAAGGTTCGGTATGTTGCCTGGGGTTGAAGAGCAGGTAAATAACCATTTCGTGATCGCATCTATCCCAGGTCACTATACAAGCATTTACCTTCACCATAATCATCTCTCCACACAAATTTATTCCACATCGACAACAATGGCACCTTTCAGAGTATTCGAAGGCAAGCTTGCCATCATCACCGGCGCCTCCCGCAGTACGTCATCCCAGATCCCATCCAATCCTTTCCAAATCATCGACGCTAACCCTGCAAAACCCCCCACCCAGGCTTCGGCGCCGTCGTGGCCGAGCACTTCGCCAGCCGAGGCGCCAACGTGGTCATCAACTACGCCACGGAAGCCTCTACGCCCAAGTCCGAAGCCCTAGCCAAGGACTTTGAGGCCAAGTACGGCGTCAAGACACTCCCCGTACTGGCAGACCTCAGCCGGGTCGAGTCGGCACAAAAGATCGTGGACGCGGCCAAGGCGCACTTCACCGACGCGGCGACGGGCCGGTTCCAGATCGACATCATCGTCAACAACGCGGCCGTGGTCAACGCGCAGGGGCTGGACCAGCTGGACCTGGACCTGTTCCAGACCACCTTTGACGTCAACTGCCGGGCGCCGGCGCTGCTGGTCAAGGCCGCCATCCCGCACCTGCCCACCGACCGCTCCGGCCGCATCGTCAACATCTCGAGCGCGACCACCACCTGGGGAGTCTGGTGGCAGACGGCCTACGCCGGCACAAAGGGCGCCATCGAGGCCATGACGCGCGTCTGGGCCCGCGAGCTGGCCGAGAGGGCCACGGTCAACACGGTCTCTCCGGGACCTATGGACACGGGTCTCTACTCTGGGCTCCCCGAGGAGCCACGCGAGGCTCTTCGTCCCTTCAACACGTTGACGCCGCTGGCCAAGGCTCGGCCGGATGCTGACAGCCAACAGGTGCTGGACTTGGCGCAAAGTATAGGAGGTCGTCCCGGTTATCTGGAGGAGGTTGCGGGCATTGTAGGTGTTGTCTGCTTGCCGGAGAGCGGGTGGATGACGGGTAATCAGGTTGGAGCGAGTGGTGGCGGCGCGTTTGTCAGGTAGAATTCAAGACAGTTGATAAATGGTAAAAATATGATTTTGTTATTTGTGTTTTGCTGGGTTATCATGAAACATTAAATAGCTCACAAAATGGCACCACGTTCAAAAAACCGGTGGCCCATCATCTAGTGCTACCTGATCTGCGAATAAGTCGTCGGCAGCCCCACGGTAATCGGTAATGCAGTTGCAACCGCAGCCTCGTTTGACTAAGTCCCTGGAAACCTCATCATAGTAGAGTTTCCTTTCCTGCTCGCACCGCAAGCTTGTTTGGTCACTAAGCTTACTGGCTGGCACTTGATACCCTCAAACTCGCCGCCGTCACTTTTGGAAAGTCCCAGCTGCAGGCCGCAGCCAAGCCATTTGCTGATGTCGCTGTAAGCACATGACAGCGTACCCCCGCCGCTGCTGCAGTTCAGCTCGGCGTATCCCCGGTCGGTGAGGTTGGCCACCATGCCTCCGTCCACGAACCAGAGCGGGCTCGTCGCCATGTCGGTCTTGTTCTCCACCACCGCCACTATGGCGTTGTTCAGAGGTCCTTTGGCCCCGACGGCGCACAGTCTGCCCGATCCCCCGACTGCAAACCGAGATGAGCGAGAGGACTGGCTCGTGAAGAGGATCGAGTTTCCAGACAGCCGTACAAACCAATCGTTGATGGTTCCGCCGTCCTGGGCCACCTTGATGGCAAAGGGTGTCGAAGTTTCACCGCACGTCTTGTCAATGGTGGCTGTCGTTGACGTCGAAGTGTTGGTGAAGCGTGGCATAGTATTGTTTCGCCAGCGTGCCGGGTCGGTCGTGTTTGAGAGACGCGCGCTTGATGTTCCAGTGGCGTTGAGAAAGGCGAATGGGGCCCGAACGGATGTTGCGTTGAGAACGGCTTTAGTAGCGTTGGCGTCAAAATGCGTGACGTTCAAAGCAGTGTTGTTGGAGCCTAACCTCACACCGGTTGGCAAGGATCCAAATCTCATGCTTGCTGGGGACGTGCGATTATTGGGGCTGGTCTTGTTAGTAGCACTGTTCAGTGTCGAATTCAATGCAGAGACCCCCAATGTTGAATTTGATGCACCCGATTCGGTGCTGTTGTGAAATGGGAAAGGGGTAGGCTTGGATGTGGAAACGGCATCTTCTACCATGTGAGGAGCCTTTGAACCTGTGCCTTTGGGAAGGGTTGCGCTACTTGTTCGGCTGCTGCCATTCACAGCAGTAGAGCCCTCTGTCTGGCCCGATCCCACAAGAGTTCCGTTCCTGCTGGCAGTCGAACTTCCGTTTGCTCTACTCAGTCCTGTTGCGAACGCGGTAAATTTGCGCCCAATTGTCGGGCTGACAGTGGCCTTGGAACTGGATTTTACAGTCGAGCCGAGAAGTCTTGCAGTACCATCTACGGTTGCATTACTCGAAGCAGCTGTTGCCGTCGAATTGGCAAATCTAGTTGCATTGACAAAGTGGCTGAGAACTTTGGTCTGAGTCCTGAACGCCGTGATAATCACAGTGGACGTTGTCGTTGGCGTGCTGGCGGTCACGACAGTGGAATTCATGCCAAGGCACGAGCAGGCCGACTTGTACGCCGCCGATGACGAGCATTGTGATGCGTATGCGGGAGTTTTGGTGGGAAATTCGGCCGTCGTTGACGTTGCTTCACGCTTTCGCAACCTGTCCACCGCTTCGTGTTCCGACGCCCAAACCTTCCACGGCTCGTCATTGGATGACCTTTCCAACAGTACAGCGTCAGTGGTCACTGTCTGAGTTGCGACCGTGGAGGTAGTGTTCCTTGTTAATGTCGACGTGACGCTGATAGTGACGGTTCTGTGTATCGTCAGCTTCTGCGGCCCATCCGATTCCAGATCTTGCACAGCCGCTGTCTGCCATGACTGACTCGTTGGCCTACCAGACTGGCGGGAGTAGGGCTGAGTTGAGCGAAACGAACCTTGTTGCTGGGGTTATAGTGCCCCGAAGGAAAGACGCACAATCGGCCGTCCCATTTCGTCTTGTTGAAGCTGTTGCCTCAACTTTTGCGACAGCTGTGGACGTAGCACGTTTGTGTCAGCAATTGACGACTAAGGTTGGGGGGCTCACAGGCAAGGGAGCTTACCACTCAGGCAACTGTCTGTGATGCAGCTCAGCGCCTCAGCGGATGCCGTCGTAGCGGCCGCCAGGATACCCAGAATCAATCGGTGCATCGCTTCGTCGCATCCCCTTTTTCACGATCATTCCTTAAATCTGAGGGAAGATGGAAATAAAAAAGGGCCATGAGCCCAAATAAACGAAACCGCTGTTCTCCCCTGATTTTTCCCACACCAAAACAACGCAATCTCGATCACTTCTTTACATCACGACAAACAGAGACTAGCACCAATACGGGGTGGAAAGCCCGATACCAAACGACCCGCCCCGGGGTTCCGTTTCATCGCTTGCTCTGGTTCTGCATTTCAAAAAACTTGGATTCCCAGATTCCAGACCTCGTAGGGCCTTAGCAGGGGGTATACTTGGTCCAATTTGCGGCCAATCATGTCCTGGGCGATGGAGCTTTCAATCAAGGCAGTGGTGCGTGCAAATGCCGGCACCGTTGCATCGCGTCACATAAAAGTGCGCTTTGTCGGGGCAGCATCCATCACATTCTATTGCCTGTCCCGACATGTATTGGAACAATATGGTCATCAGTGACTCTACGTCTTTAGTATCTACAATTTTACTACGGTTGTAACCTGTCAAATTGGGGACAGAATTAGATGAACCGCCGCGCGATCTTTTGCAATAACACAGCCAAACCAGAAAATACAAGTTGCAAACCAAAGATTTAAATAGTTTTGTATCTGCGAATTATGTTTGATCTTCTACAAGCAACACATCTTTTGAAGTTGTTGAATTTTAGGTTGTTGAAATTGGTGATTTCAGTTGGTTTTCCCCTCGTTTGGTATGGTATCTTCGCCTATGGCTGTCCAGAGTCTCCACAAGAGGTCTTGTATCTACTCTCACAACGACATCTACCCATCAATCTCTTTGTATACACAATACAAGAAATTAAATTTGTAACATTATTGGACTATAATCCCTTCGGCAATGCCTCGTGTCATGTCATTAGTTTTAAGTATCTGGTGAAGCATGTTGGGAGTAGCCTCAAAAGCGGACTCGTGCGACCTTGCTCGCTCCATAGCAAAGCAAAGCGGGCGTCGGTTCTGCACCTGCTGGCAAGCCCACGATAGAGGAAACGAATGAGAAATGTTGCAAAACGTTCGAATCTTCCTATCGATTACTTGGGAAAGTAGAGACATCACGGTGCCGACTCGTGAAACTGGAGCGTTGTTGGCCACTCGTGGCCGAAGAATGATGATCGTGGATAGATGACTTGGACGACCATGCGATGCGACGAGCGATGAACGTTATGTCAACGGTCTGTATACGATTGTCTGGCCAATTGTTAGGTGCTACGCCTGTCACGTCTTGCTACAAGTCGACTAAAGGCAGGTAGAGAATGCCAATTGACATTCGGATCCACTATGAACCTGGTCGAAACCGACTGTTGGCTCATGTTGCGTAATCTGTGTATACAGGAACAGTCATGGGCAACAAGACTAAGTATACACGTTACAAGGGCAGGCTATTGACTTACCGCAGATCTGCAGATCTGACGTCTTCGGTGGCTGTAAAATCTGAAATGTGTCGATGTTGCCTACAAATATGAGGGTATCAAGGCTTCTTCGAGCAGTCAGTTTATCGATCAAAGACCACTTCATGAACTTGTCCGAGCAGGACAACGGAAGAAGCAGCATAACTAAGCAAGACAGACACCAAAGCCCTGATCGCACTTACGACCTGGGCACATCATGGCATATAGAATAAATGTTAAAAAGCATGTTGCAGGGGGTATATGTGACTTATGTACAGTGGGCAGCGGTTTGGGGTGCTGCCCGGTAGGTAGGTACGGATGCCAAGCATCGCCAGATTCTGTCAACACCGAAACCAGACCACACCCCTCTTCATTCAAAACACCCAATAGCTATAAAGCTTCACTCCTCCTACCCCTATTTCGTGA
The DNA here is from genome assembly GCA_003709005.1 of Magnaporthales sp. P1609. Lineage (NCBI taxonomy): Eukaryota > Fungi > Ascomycota > Sordariomycetes > Magnaporthales > Magnaporthales sp. P1609. The sequence continues at coordinate 855,120 of PELF01000003.1, forward strand.
TCGTATGGAATCAGAGAGCTTCTGCACCCTGCCACTAGTGACTGCAGCACTGTGGCTCCTGCCCTTGCCAATAGGGCTGTGGTCACGACGGCGTGACCGTGCCGGTGACGGCGACTGTATCTGGCTGTACTGTTGTTCCATGTGCCGACGATTAGCAATAGCGACTGTTGTTTTTGTGGTACGCCCAAGGGATGCTGTTGCGGCGTGTGAGAGTAGATGATTTCTAGAGGGGGAGGCGTCGCGTCGACCTGGGATTCGTGCCGACGCTGACAACGGTGATGGCTTCACTTTCATGAAAAAGCATTCTCCGGCCTCGGCCCTGGGTTTGGGGGTTGGTGTTTCGGAGTCTTCCAAAGTATCAGTTGAGACGCTCTGCGGTTCTGATGAGAAGTATTCTGCATGATGTTTTACGATTTCAATGTCCTGCTCTGCGAGAAGCTCTTTCTGGTGTTGAGATTCTGAAATGTCAGACACACTCGAGGCTGAGGTCTGCGAGGCATCGTCGTCGTGGAGTGATGGACACGAGTCCTTGAGGCGAAACAGATCAGGCTCAGAGTCAGAGAAAGATAGCGTGCGAGCAGGTGTAAGAACAAAGTCGAAGGGGTATTCATCGGTTCGTTCGGCATCAGAAGGCTTTGCAGATGTATTGTTCAACCCAGAAACGGCCGACACCTGTTTCTGTTCATCGGCTTCAAAGGGATCATCGTAAGTTTCGAACTTCGTGTCGAACTCCTCATCGAAGAACATTGTGTTCTCTGAGTGAGATGTTGATTCGTCGTCGATGCTTTCAGAGTCCCCGGACAGCGACGACGCAGAAGAGACGTCCGACTGATGCCATGGGTGATCTTCAGGTAGGTAAGATGCAAAGTAGCGAACAAGCGAATCAAGACTCTTGGTGCGAAAGAGCTGTACAGCATGCTGCCACTGGTCGGTTCCAATGAGAGCCGGGTTGGCGATGATCTCAAAAGATGCCGACTCTAGCGACCTGTTGAGTTCGTTTAGACGGTGTTCCTTGCGTGCGGCCATGAGGCGGTGGAATTCGTCGGCTGTGGATGCTTCGTGGGACAGTTCAAAGACATCGTGTTGAAAGGCAACCGGGTCGGATATGTATTGTACTGTGGTGTTGTACTGATCTTGCAGCTTGGTCAAGAGATCATCTCTCTTGAACCCAAACTTCCAATAAGGCCATCGTAGACCCGGATCGTCCATGCTATGTCAAGGGAGTGATTGCGGTGTGGTTCTGGGCGTAGAACCTTTGTCTACGCAGAGAACCGCGTAAAAGTCGTCAAGAAATTGGGTGGTAAGGAGTGGATTGAGTGTTTTCCAGTGGGAGGTGGAGGTGGCAGAGGGCGTTGGCGGTCGTTAATCGTAGCGTTATAGGTCTCGACAGGGCCTGGCAGTCCATTTAGGTGAAGCGAATCGTAGAGTACATGTTTTCGGTTGCAAGTAAAATATTTTAGAGTTTTCTACACCTAGAACTTTTAGGAGAGGGCGTTCGAAGGTGGATGACGATACGATACAGGGCGATGCGGACTGGAGGTTAGATGATGGGAAGTGACGGTGGGAATGAAAACACATTCAGGGATGCGTGATGTCCAAGGTGGGCGACGGGTGAGATACCCAATTTCGCCCCCAGCCCAGCCAAGCCGACTGGAAGCAGGGATAAGCTGACGGTTTCACCCACCCTCACAATGCGGAATTTTCGTCTAGCAGGGGGCTAGGCCTAATGGAGCTTAGCGTCCAGCTCGCTGATTGGATATTACCAAGTAGTCTTAGGCCGAATCTCCGCTCGCCCCACCCATTACGGAATGAATAGCCAATCGTGAATCGCCCTACTAATCACACGAGGATTGCTAGGGCCACCACTTTGGGCTGTTGTGACGAGCCTCAATCCTCAGTTGCCGTTTGCGTTGCGACATAATGTATTGATTGCTGTGAACGGTTGGACAGACTTTTCAGCCAATCACGTGACTGCTAAGAGTTGCTTGCATCCAAGGCACCCGAAAGAATACATTTTTGGTATGTGAATCTTGCTATGTATTCTCAAAAACGGCATGCAAGGTAGCACTATGACTGTCGGTCGAATTCAAATCCTTTCCATCGAGTGATGGTTTCTTTTTACTCTCATCCTTACCAGGCTTTGTTTGTTCTGACTAACTTCTTGATGATTATGGGAATGTGTCAGATTGCCTTACTACGCTTTAAGGATTGGACCACGTCTGGCCAGCAACGTGGGGGGCGTCGGGTAACGCGTAGCAACTAGCTCCAACGTCAAAATGTTATTCCGCTCCGACACTTAACCCAAGCTCCCAGCTGCCTGCCAGCTGGCTGGAACCGCCACAGCAAGCCACAACCATTCGGCCAGCCACATTCTTTCGTCGCCCACCTGCTGAATCTGTCCAACTTGATTACGAATTGTCATGTCGACCACATCTTGTTCCCAAAAGGCACCTGATACTTCTTTTGATGCTCACCTGAACACCGGTGCCATGCGCTCGCTTATTATCTCTGGACATGTCTGACCGGGACTCAGTCAATGACGTCGATTTTCGATTGACACTCCTAGCACGAACTGCCATCCATGATTGAATTCATCTGCAAAGGCAGCAATTGCTGAAAATAGGTGGAATTGGGAAGAAGGCACGCGAGATGCGGCTTTCTCCCGAAACCCCGGTCGATTGTCAAAGCCAGTCGGGTGGCCCCAGTTTCTTCGTTAGTGGCGCAGCTTCATTGGGCCGAAGATTTGACGGGCGAGGGCACCTGCATACAACGCCCACCACACTACTCAGCCATGACTCTGCCCTGGGAGTAGGACCGGGCCTGGTGAGGCTGAGTTTTCCTGAAGCGCTGCCGCCTGCTGGAGCCCTCCCCCTACCCCCTCGTCAGCAGCCCTCTCTCTAATTCTCTAATTGCTATCGCATCTGACTGTTTCTCCCATCTTCCCTGCTCTTGTTCATTTCTCTTCACAATTTGAGCCATGACCATTTGAGCACGCGGGGAAGTCCTGAAAGTGGTCTCGGGAAGCACATTTGTTCCATATCGGCCATTTGTTCCTCGTGTTCTGGCATTTTGTCATCTGCAGGCCCAAGTTAGATCTTTCCAAAGGCAGTTATTTCCCCTGAGTTCGTGTTGTTTTAATAGTTGGCCAGCGTCGCTTTTTTCTCCCTGTCTGCACAAACCTTGTTTCGCACAATTTCGCTCTACTTACTGGGTGACAGCGCATCGCATTTGGATCCCGTCCTTGGGTGCAACTTTGTTCGGACCACGCACATTTCATTTCACCACACCCACTTACCTACCCCATACTGCTGAAAGCTATTGCTTGTTGGAGTTGTGACAAGCAAGTTAGTGTGGTGGATTTCTTGTTGGCAATAATTTGTCTGTCATAACGCACACATCGAGTCGAGTCATCCGTCGACTACGTGCCTATTTTCCGTTCGTTTGCAACGGTTGGACCGTTGGCCCGTCGCACTGTCGCCACTCACAGTCCAGGATCTGCTCTGTATCACCCCTTTCTTTGTCCAAGCATCCGACCCTTTGCCTTTTCTTGAGCAGTGGACGGGGGTTGCTCGTCGTTTGCTGAGGGGCCTAAAAAGGCGGCGGGGCTCGGCCAGCTTCCGCCCGCGGCCACTGGAAGCCATGGCGGCTGGCGGGGACCCGGCCGGCGCAACCGACCCGACACAATCCTTCACCGAGAAGACGGAGCCTTTCTCTCAGTCGGAGTTCGATGCGCGGATGCAGAGTATGAGAGTACAACAGGAGGAATCGTTTCGGTCAGAAGATTCCAGCCTTGTACACCTTGACGAGTTGGTAGTACCACCGGACAAGGACATACGAACTCTTGTGCGCCCGCTAAGAGCTCGGTCGGTCTCGCCCGGAAACTTGGACAACTGCGAATGGCTTGCGCTTCACGCCGAAGTCGCATCACCTGAGGGTGTCGACAAACCTCAACACAGGGTCATGGCCGTAACTCAAACGTCCAAGGACATCAAATTTTCTGTCAGGATCCCGGGCAGTAGTCCAGGCATGTATGGTGGTCAGCAAGGAGATGATGAAGCATCAGCGCCTACGCTATGGTGTGAACTCTACTACGACCCGCGCAGCGATAACCAGATTCTCCGCAACAAGTCTGATATTCCCATTTCGTTGACACGGGTCTCGCAGCTTCCTCCTGCTAGCCCAGGAGTAGAGTACCTCGTCTTGCCCGAAGACGTCAGGGCTTTGCCCCCAGGCACTTGGAGAATCGGAGTCGAAGATGTTGATGTGTTAGACTTCAGGATTCTCGAGAAGAGACCCGCTACTCTTCGCCTCCCGTCGTTATCATCGTCCGGATCATCACTCGGTGAAATGATTAACTCGTCTGGAAAGCGATCCCTAAACGAAGACGATGACACACCGCTTGGGCCAGAAGCGAGGCGCATTCGCGGCAACCCTACATCGCCAAAAAACCAGGACGGAGTCATTGAATTCCTCCCTTCCAAGGCTGATCGACTCGTCTTCCCGCTTCCCGCGGCATCAAGCAGACAAGAAGTTGTCGCATTCAATGGCCACCCCTTACTAGACATAGACGAGGGTGACACGATCGACATTCCTGGCGGCTGCGAGCTGGACACATATCGCATAACGAAAATGGATCCCATCGCATCGACGGTACTTTCCAGCGTTTTCAAGGGCGTTGTCGACGATCATCCAGATGTCCCAGGAGATTCCGTTATCACGGTAAAAGTTCTGAAAACCCGTCCACCGCCGACACCGAACGGACAAGTCCGACCACAAGACAACGAAAGGACCCTGATTCGTCAGGCCGACATATGGCAACGGGAGTTTCAGGCCCAGGAATTTCTCCACCATCCAAAGATCCCGAAGCTCTATGGTGGCGATGCCCGCTTTCTTTCATTGTATATGGAGCATGTCCCTGCACCTGATCTGCAGCAGAAGGGCAAATGGCGTGGATTGAACAATGACTTCTTCGTCGGTACCCGCGATGACGCCCGCCAGATATTAATCGACATTGGTCGGGCGCTCAACTACATGCACTCTCGAAACCGTGCCCACAACGATGTCAAGCCAGCAAACATACTCTACTCGAGAGAACGAGGTGCTGTGCTCATCGACATGGGCTTGTCGACACCAACACGGAGCCCGGGCAACGCAGCCGGTACGCCATACTATGTTCCACCTGAATTTTTAGGGCACAAGCTCCGTGGCCCTGCAGGGGATGTCTGGGCTCTTGGCGTCACCATGCTGTATGCGTTGAAGAAACTTCCACTGCCGGACGCGCGTGGTAGCGTTAGAACCAATCAGAGGCCTCTACATTGGCAGATTGCCGACCTCAACAGACCCCAGGGCGCACGCCAAATTCTCCCAGCCCAAGGCAGAGGTCCACCTATGCAACAACCACAACACCAACAGCCAATGAACGCGGTGGCAAAGATGCAGTGCTGGCTAGGCGAGGTCAACGAGGCGAAGGAGCGACTGAACACTGACGATATCGTGGAGCTTCTGGTCGCCAAGATGCTGATTCCGAACCCTACACAACGCATCACAATGAGAAAGCTCATCGCGGACCTCTATGCCGAGCAACAACAACGGCAGAACGAAGCTGTCTCTAAATGAGTGAATGATGTACACATGATGGAGTATTTAGAAACTGGCTTTGATCGTTTGGCTTGACATGCATCTGTGCCCTTGAGGGGCGGTACATTGCTTCTATTTCCTATGCATTGCTCTTTTTCGCATATACCTATTTGCTACAGGCGGGCGATTGTTTTTTGCAGGCGACATATATATTCTGGATTTTTTGGGCTTTCAAAGGCTTTTCTCATACCCTATTTTGCTTCCAGTAGCTTTCATTTGAGGGCTTCTTCTACTGTTTTTTTCGGCTTCAAATGCGCGCATCTTGCTACCCACATAAACACATACGCACCCTTCTACTCACCATATCAACACTGTACGCACTAAGCATAATACCACACACCCTTGCATTATTCAACTCTTCTGGCCTTCGGTTGTGTCCCGAGTGTTTCTCGATGTGAAGATTGCGTCAAAAAAGCAGTTGTCGTTTTTGTGCGAACCAAACCTTTGCTATGTACAACGCAAAAAAGCCATCCAGTTAGTCGATGTCTCAATGTGAACCAGGGCTGGACTCTTTAAACTTGAATTAAACCCGACGTGCCATGTAAATTGCTAATTATCCCAGTCCAACTTGACCTTAACCAAGCATTTATCATGGGTCTCATCAAGCCCTCGGCCGTCTCTCAATTACATGCTCATGCTATAAGCAAATATAGCAGCCAAACCGACCACAGAAGTCAAGACCGAGGTGCTGACGCCATTCGCAGCAACACCACCAGTGCCGGCGGGCTTGTTGGGCGTGGTGCTGCTGCCATTACTGTTGTTGTTGCTGCCGGCAGGTCCGGACTGGACCTGGTACGCCTGGACATTGCTCGAGGATTTGCACTTGTCGCCGGACAGCCTCGTGGCATTGGCCCTGAAGGTGATATCGGCGCACTGAGTACAGGTAGGTTAGTCGCGCTTCTCCTCTGCTTGCACGTATCCGCCCCGATGCTTCCGGGCATGGACCAGGCAAACTCACATTGTACAAGGCCGGGCCGCTGTCGGTGGTGACGACCTGGATGCTGGCGCGGTCGCCGTCCTTTGGCTTGAAGCCTTCGGGGAGCTGCAGCTTCTCGACGCACAGGGTGCCGTTGCCCGTGACGTTCCAAAACGTCTGGCCCGAGAGGGAGTAGTTGAAGTTTGACACAGTCGAGCCCTCGTTGATGCGGACGCCCAGGTTGACGAAGAGGTAGGTCCAGGGGTGGTGCAGGTCGAGGACGAGCGAGCCGCCGTCGAGCGGCCAGTCGGTCACGTTGTTGCCCGTCGCGTTGGACGGCACGCCAGCGCACGGGTACGTCCACTGGCTGTAGCTCTCGGGTCTTTTCGAGTCCAGCGTGTTGGAGCGCCACGACGGGTACACGAGGCCGAAGTGGGCGTCGGCGAGGGGCAGGGCCGCCGTGAGGACGGTGAGGAACTGGAGGATGGCCATTTTCTTTTCTGTGTTGGGCGAGAGCCTGTCGGGCAGCGGTTCAAATGTTGGTAGCTGGCTGCAGTCTTCCAGATGATGTGTAGCAATGTCCTCTTGAAGCTGTTGACTCGAAGACGAGTGGTATACCAGTAGTCAGGCTTGGAGATGAGCGGCAGGTGAGAAAGTAAAGCTGCGCGGGATGGAGGCCAAGGTCTCAATTTAAAACCCCAAAAGCTTGTGCATGGGCACCGATCTTATCATGCTACGTACTATTTAAAATCTCTCAGCCAGCTAAGCAACTTGCTGGTCACCCTTGACACCTCGAGGTACCTTAGCTTTAATTCATTTTGGGAAGGCGGGGGGGCGAGAAAGACGAAAAAAAAAGGAATGCTGCGGTACCACCCACCCCATCCTTGTCGGTGGCTACCTCCATACAACGTTGTCGAAGCGTAGTGTTCTGCCCCTTGCTTGCTCTAACCCATCCTGCCGGTGTTTGCGCAAGTTTTTTTTTAAAGTTTTTTTTTCACCTCTTTAAAGTCTACCCTGTACCATGTATATTGGGGTTGGTTTGCGCCGGTCAGCCGAGATTGGTGGGAGTCAGTCTAGAACCTTGGAGCTCTATGTTGCTTCGTGCCAGGATGTTGGTATGGCTACGGATAGAGCTAGGTCTAGGCAGCTGGCTAGCTTCTTAAGCTGTGAATGAGGCTAGCAGTACCTTGTTTTAGGAGCAATTCTTTGACATTGAGTGGCGAGTTATGTGTGCTGCACCTTGAGTAAGTCGAGCAAAGATATTGAGCTTGCTAAAATCATTAAAAAAATTGATAACGAGAATGGAAAGACAAAGAAAGGAAACAAAACAATGTCGACGCAATCAGCATCCATTTTCCTCAGTATTCCCAGGATAAGCCTTGCTCGTTCATCCCCCATTTATCCGCCTATCGAACCCTTGGTGAAGCATTCAACAGCAGCAAACAAATAATGTGCTCAATTAGTCTAGTCTACAGTAGGCCCGCGCGTTGGCGAGAAGGAAGAGCATTACAAGGTTAGCTTCCTCCCGTGGTAGGGGAGCCTAGCGCTTTCAACCTGTAGAAGGTGTGATGGCAGCCAATCATAGCCCTGCACGGCCTACCAAGGTCACAAAGCGGTATGAGGGGTTGAGGGAGCTGGAGGTGGGGGTGTTAGACGGGAGCTGTCGACAGGGGTAGACCAGTGCTTGGCGGGAAATTAAGGCGGCGGAAAACTTGCTCAAAAGCTCGCAAGCTTTGTGGGGTTGGATCTTGAATTCGTTCCAATTAGGTAGGTGCCTAAGTATGATACCTACGCACATTGGTGACCATGGCGGATAGAAAGAACGTTGTTCGTGTTGTTTTGTTTTCATCGGGCTGGTATGCGCTGTTCCCACCAGCGTACGTACTTGAAAAATGGCCTGCTCTCCATTCAGTCAGCATACGCACCCAAGCGACGTTCTCTACTGCACGTACAACCTATCGTCCCATTTAAGGAAGGACTCGTCGAGGCTTTGCAAGTACAAGTCGGAAAACTGTGACGACGGACCGGAATTGGTAAGACATGAACGTCGTCACCGTGTCGTATGGCGGCTGACTATGGTACGGCGCGGCCTGCTACGGGTACCTAGTCGGCTTCAACGAGTCCACAAGTGTGCAGTTTGCATTGTGCTTGACGCCGGATACATAGACGGCATCCAGTTACGTCGTACTTCACCAACGTACCATACCTAATGTGGCAAGCAGCTAGGCCAGCTACAGTGTATTGCAATTGAAGCTGCAAATGCAGCGAATCACAAGGATATTTGCGTGGCAAATTTGCTGTACAGGGGTACCTCACAAGTCAATTGTTGGCGCCCCAATGGCTAAGCCAGCACAAAACGTTGCATGGCAGCTTTTCTCCAATGGCTTGCTCCTATGCGGCCGCCTGCTTGGCCATACATGCAGTTCTCGGCTTGCAAATTGTAGACCTACGACCGATAGGATCAATCAGGCGTACACACATGGTTGATTTGCTGCCGTTTGGTTGCGTTTGACCAAATTCATTACATAAACTTCCCACAGACGGTTGACAAGCAAGGCCACAGTACCCATAGCCATTCGTTGAACACTCCATATACTTCCGTCAACGTGTGGAAGGCAAAAGGCCACCCTGACTGAGCTCTTAGAGTGTCGAAAAGGTCCACGAGGATTCCCAAGTATATTTCTCTCTCGGGCCGGTAATCTGTGCCTCTGTGCGACCCCATTCAGGGCTGAGAAAAAAAGCACTGTTAGTATTGTTCACTACAGCGGTAGGATACTCTATTAGCATCCTCTATCAAACACTCACTGGTTGATCCCATCGGTGTAGTCATGCGCCTCGATGGCGATGCAGGAGCTGCGGCCCACAGTTGTGACCTCGTCTGTCCCCTGGGTCGACTTGAGAGGGCTGCTGCCGTCGAACCAGTTGCATGTGTAGATCTGCAGCCCGAGCTGGTCGGTCCGCAGCTCCGCCTTGACTCCCGAAAACTCGCTCGCCAGAGTGGCGACCACGGCCTCCTCAGGCGCATCGTCAACCAGCCAGAAGCCGTTGTAGCCCTCGCATTGGCCACCTGCACCGCAGTTGCCCGGGAAAGCCGGATCGTTCCTCGAGCGACCCAAGAGGATGTCGGGCTCGGACGCAAAGTCGTTGATGCTCCCTGGCGCCGCCGTGAGGATGCGGCCGGTCGGCAGCGCCCCGTCGTCATTTTCAAGGTACCGACTTGAGTAGGGGATGTGGAGCGTGTGGTTCCAGACCTTGGGCCCGGCCGGGTCGCGGTAGGCATCTAGGTTGAAGTAGGTGTGCTGCGTCAGCATCAGCGGCGTCTTGGAATTGGGTGCAGTCGCCTCCATGCTGATATTCCACGTGCTGCCCTCGACGCTGTATGTCACCTGCGCGTGGACGTCACCCAGCATGCCCAGCGACGAATTGGATTTGTCAATGATGTCGAAGGTGATGGAGTGCGGCGTCACGTTCGAGACGTTCCAGAAGCGAAAAGACCAGTTGTTAGTGCCGCTGTGGAGCGTGTTTTGGCCGTCGTTCTTCTCCGTGTTGAAAGTCTCGCCGTCGATGTTGTACGTCGCCTTACCGATCCTGTTGACGTAGCGACCGGGAATTGCGTTGAGTACGGGATGGCTCGGGTCGACGGCTGCGTTCAGGGTGAGATTGTTGAGTAAGCACGTCGGAAATTTGTCAATAACCCTCAAGCTTGCAGGAACCGACTTACGGTAGTATGATGCATTATCATATCCCAACACAACGTCAACATCTTTGCCGTTCTTGTCTTTTACCCACAGGTTTGTGAGAGTTGCGCCATAAGAAATAAACTGGCAGCAGTTGTCAACAAGATTGTTGATCATTACGATCCTACACCGAAACATGCTGCACTATACTCACCTGCGCCTTGATACCGTCCGACTCGATAGTATATCGACCGTCCTCGCCAGGGGCAGGCTCGCATTGGCCAGCAACTAGGGCGATAGTGCTGGCCAAAGAGGAAAAGATCACCAAGGAGTTCCACATTGCTGGTTTTAGGCAGTGGAAGCGAACGCAAGGACGGGCTGTCTGCTGCTTATATCAGTCCCGAGGGAAAGGTTTAAGCGAATGCGTGAATGGGCCAAAAGTCCGAGACGGGTCAGTATTAATGAAAAGAGAGAAAAGCGGGCGGGAAATCGGCCTTCTTAATATAGGACGCATGTTGCACTTTCATAATCGGCGTTTCTCATTGCTGACCACCCGAGCATCTACCAAGAATGCCGAATTGTCATCCCCCATCTCCACCCATTGCGCTCACTTTCGCCATGATCCGGGTTTTGTAAGTGTTCAATTCTGGTGGTAATCCCGATGTGGAGGGAATTCTCAACTTCAAACCTGTTGCGGAGGCAGGTGCCCGTCCCGGGGCTGACTGGCTGGGACCCCTTAAATTGGTCTGCATATCAGCCTGATTGATGGTACCGATCTTCCAACCCCTCCGCATGCCCAGCCAGCTCGGCTACAAATCCCATCAAGGGAAGTCTGCAGGTACAGTCGTTTGACAGGTTTTTTCTTTTTTCATCGGGTATCTGTGGGGTAGCTGGGTCTTGATCTCTGGGGATGGTATTTTGTTGGTCAGATGACATATTTATGCTCTTTATGACAAGGAAGATGAGTGAGATTGATGCTGCCAAATTGAGGCGTGGATGATATAGGCCCGTCTTGGCTTCTCAATTCTAGGCCAAGCAAAGCCAGGTAAGCAATTATTCATGACTGTCTTTGGTCAGATTAGCACGTAAAGGGAGAAATAAGAGAAACCACATCAAGTTTGTCTCTTCTTGGTATAAGTCGGATAGATAGTCAATTGAGATTACGCCCATCAGTAAGCACAAAAGTTCCAAGTCTGACCACCATCCGCGGGCACAATTGAAGCCGCCAAGCCCGGTTGGTACCCACTGGGCCATGTTAGCTACTCTCCGAGGCTTCCGGACGGCACACTTTGTCATTGACAGCTTTACCCATCAATACTGCGTCCTTGCACGCATTCGTCTGTAGTCCTCGAAGATAATTTTCTCGTATCCCGCTGGCTTGCTCTCGCTCACGCAGGAAGCAAAGCAATCAACAATTGCATCAGGCTTCGGGCTGACAAAGTAGGGGATGGAGTATCGTGAGGGGGTAGCATCTCCACCACCATTTTGCTTGTCTTGTGGCTCCGCAGCCTCAGAGAACCCGGGTGGAATGCCAACACGATGCAGAGTGGACTTGAAGTAGCCTGAACGGAATAGACTAGTCAGCCTTCACATCACCCTGCAAAGCAATTAGCAGGAACAGCTACTTACCGTTCGTCCACCGCATTAACGCATCTCCAACGTTGACCACAATGGCACCTTCGACCGGTGGTGCATCCACAAGATTCCCTGGGGTCCCTGGATCTTCAACCTGAAGCCCACCGACCCCGTCCTGGAACAGCAGCGTGACGGTTCCCCAGTCCGAATGTGCCGGCATCCGGGCCACCTCCCCGCTACGAAGGGACGCCGCGGATACTTGCGGATAGTGCAGCAGTCGCAGCTGGTTGTTCAGCGCGTCAGTGTGCGACGCCACCAGGTGCGCCTCCTCGGCTGCCGACAGCTCTATTCCCGAGGCCATGGCACGGATGACCTCGAGGGATACCCGAGCGCATTCTTTGTAGAACCGGACCATGTAGGATCGGAAGCCGGCCAGCTCGGAGAGGGCATCGGCCTCTGGCGGCCACACGTTTGGCTGCTCCGCAAACTCTTCGCTGCCCATCTCGAAACTCTCCTTGACGTCTTGGACCGCGCGGAGGTGGGCGGTCGCCACTGTCGGGTCGCTGGAGCTGGCCATGTCTGATTCCTGGGACACCTTTTCGAGGCCGGGCCATGAGTAGCCCCTGTGGACGAGAAAGCCTTTTCAGGGCAAGGTTTGAACCGGGTTGTTAACGTGCAGTCATTTTCGCAAAAGAGACTTTCCGATAAAAACATGACACTTCCGGAAGCAACTAAAAGAATATCATTCCATACCGGGCGGGTGTGGGACTAGCATCTTCTTCTCCATCGGTAGATCAAAGAACCTCTTGGACCAGGCAAACGCTTCAGTCAAGAAGTCTTGTCCGATACCGTGGTTGACGATATATACGAAGCCGACATGTCGACAAGCATCGGATAGGTCGTGGGCAATTTGTTTGCGCTCCTGGGGTGTGCCGGCTAGCCAAAGGCCAAAGTCGACGATGGGAATCTTTCCCAATGTCATGTAGAATAGCTGTTCAATGGCAAATAAGATGTTGAGTCAGGGAACCCCGGGGTTTGTTTCCGTGATACATTGGCATGGATGATAGCCGTGCACGATCCGACAATCTGGATACAGCACCCCAGCTGCTGTGCTATGGTCATACCTTGGTCCGTCCCAGGATGCCATAGCTTCGAGGGAGCTTATTCAGCGGCCGTGGACCCCGCATTCTTGATTTGCAGCTCGGAGAACCTGAGACCTGCTCTGATAAATGCCATAACGTTACTGAGGCTTATTACGGTCATGCAAGAAATTGTTACTCTGTGTCTATGTCGGGTAATCTCAAAGAGTTCACATAAAATAATTGCAGAAAGAACCTACCGGCAAAACCTGCAACCCATCGACAAGGATGTCTGTGCTACTTTATGTACTGTAGACTAGCAATGAGGGTCAAAAGCAATCAACTACCGGCTCAAGCTTCCGCCACACCTAGGGAGACCCCTACATCTCCCGGGGCTGATGATACCCCAATGACGGGAGACAAGGCGATCATAAAACGGTTCTTAATTGGCGTTGGCGGTCACAGTCACTGACGATAATAACTTGTTCGGGCTTTAGGTTAGTTGTAGGATGTGGAAGTAGTCGATAGACACATCACCGTGATCAACGTCCAAACTGTAGCTTCTGCTTGTGGAGTACGATCGGTAGAGACATCTACACCATGACAGCATATTCACCTCGACTCTAGTGTTCTGGAGCATGAGAGATAGGCAGTCCGCAGGTTTTGGGCGCCTACTGGGGAAGTGATTTTCTCTTGTATTTTTATTTTTATTTTTGGTATTTTTGGTGACAAAACTTTGTTCTGCTGTCGTTTGTACATGCGGGCATTCAACATCGTATTATCGCGTACCACGTATTCCTAATTTGATGAATCAAGTTGTGGTGTGGATTTAAACTTTGGACAACCAGGTAATAATGATGTCTGGTTGACCAAGACAGTGCGTGTATCCTGCACTGAAAGAGGCTTGTGTGGGCCAGTATGACGACAAGAAACTGGGATCGCTTCCCATTGTTCAGTGATAACAGGTTCTTTCTGAGCACCAGAAGGGAGGGAGGGGATAATAGATTCTGCAGAAACGCACTGGAGAGTAACTTGCAACACAACGGTGGGAGAACCAGATACCAGGTTTGGTGGAAGCTAACGAAGCAGTAGTACTTCGCATCTACTCTGTCGCTGTGTCGGACCTCTTTTGGACATTGCATTTCCCACGTGCCTGCCTGAGCTTTAAAGCAAATAGGATCAGTCCAGACCATAGAGCGTTTAGGGAAAAACAGCTGATGCGAGTTCAAGCTCCTCGAACAGGTTTCAGATGAGACGCAATCAGTAAACGAAAGCGCAGGCAATCCATGAAATTTCGGCAGTGTTCTAGGCGGTAAAAAAGATGAAGTAAAGGTTGGCTAGTTGTTGCTGGCAACCTATAGTTGGACCTATCGGCGAAGCCGAAAGGCATATTTCAAAACCGGCTCAAGCTGATTGTTGGGCCAGGCTGACAAAACATGATGCATACTGGTGCATGCTCTCTGATGTCAACAAAATGGGAAAACAGAGACAAAGAGAGGAGCTGCGTTTAGGCTACGGTGGGCATGAGAAGATCTTTGAGCTCTTTTATTCCATCTTTTTTTTTTTTTTTTATATATTTTTTTTTTTTAGTTCTTCAATAGAATTGAAATCAGGAGGTTGAGTAAAAGAAGCTGCCGCCGAAAGAACTTCGGACAGAATTCTTTCACAAGCTTGCCGACATCGGTGAACCATGCACGTCGGGATGTTTTTTCGGGATTCCCAAACCAAACGTTGTGACCCAGGAGCTACGCCACCTTGTGGTCCGTGCTCCGATATTCTAGAACAAGGCAAGCTTTCTGTGCAGAGTTCACCCCTGAGGAAAAGCACAAGCCGTGACGTCTGCGATTTGGCAGAGTCACTGCTTGTGGGGGAGGGAGGGACAGCGCGGGAACCCCGCCAAATTTGTGATTGACGGATGCACTGACTTGATCAAGTGGTGCCAGTGAAGAAAATGGGCTTTGGTAATTATAACTGTATCTCTAGAGCAAATACCTCATCTAATTCAAAATCTCTCCTCACTACCGATAAATTAATATCCAAGCCACAGCCCTTGTATAATCGACCTTGTGAGGCGGAAGTCCAATTGTCACAATTTTCCGTTTACCAGAGTTTACCTCCCAACCTCCCTTCGGCAGTGCATTGAACGGGGCGAACCTATACCAAGCCAAGCAGCGTGCCAGGGGCAGATTGCCTGCTACCCACCTGCATGGCTGGTACCTGCTACACAAGCCGCGGGAGTGCATCCTCACCCGTGCGTGCGTACCCATGAGATTTTCCCCTGTCGCAGATTTTGCACTAGGATTCTTGCCGACCTCCCAGGTTTTAGCGTAGCGCCCCACGTTTTGGACAGCCAAAACAACCGTCCACCGCCAGATGCTGCCGTCTGTCGGTCCGTCTGACTGACTGCTGCATTGCACCTTGCTTAGCACAGGCAGGTCTGGCGTATATGTTTTGCATCAATGTGACGTTGGACAGACAGAAAACAACGACCCTGGATTTTTTTTTTGTTCTTGTTTCTAAACGTCCTAAGGAGTGCTACCCATCTTGGCGGCTGAAGATCACTAAGCAAAATGAGGGAAAAACCACAAACCTAAATGAATGAAAGAAAAAGCAAAAAGGAAAAAAATAGAATGATACTATCTTTGCACGCCGGCATCCGGTCAAGTGGGTTTCATTTCGGTGGCTTTAACCCCGCTCTGCTCAGCCAGGGACCTCCTTCCCGACTCGAGCACAGGACACACCACTAGGGGCAATGCTTGGCTGGTTCGTTGTGTATTGACTTGCGCTAGCCTAGGAAGGAGCTTCCCGATTCTATGTGGCCCGCTCAACCATTTGCTCGGGCCAGCTCCATCCTTCCCGCAACCTCCCCAAGCCAGCCAACTCCTCCCTTACCTCGCTCGACTAAGGCTAGGTACTGTCTCATGCCGAAAGATTCAACATTATCGAGAACCAATACTAAACCGAGTTTGAACAGATTCACGTGGAGTCGAGACTTGTAAGACGACTTTCCTCAATTGAATAACATTCCTAGACCCACGATCTCATGTTTTCCTAGAATACTGTTGAACCCTAACCTCACAAGATGTGTCAAGCCTCCTAGTCCGTAATCCACCCACCTAATTGCCGCCGCGGCTCGATAACCTCGAACATCCCACGAAACCGACCGAGCAATCCTTGATCATCACATTTACGATATCTTCCCTCGATCTAGTTGACTTTTCACAAGCTCTTACGATATGTCTACCTGTTGATATACGCGAACGACACCCCCAAAAACCTACCGATAGACAGTTACCAAGAGCTTCAGTCACCTTCTATTTCCTGTCTGCATTGCCTCGAAACTTTGCCAACGCCTAGATTTGGCGCATTGCCAAATAACGGTGCCCGAACACGCCGCGCTTCTCCCATGCAAGCTGCGCATAGAAACGATCAGGCACGAAACCCTACGAACAACGGGCCGTTTGCCCAGACGGGAGCTGCGGTTCTTCATGGTCTTGACAAACGCTCAAACCCAGTGACTACCTGCTTAGCATAACTACTACTTCCTGCCTGAAGTCGCCTATATTGCGAGATTTGTTACAAACGTTCGACGGGCGACGCTCAAATATTCTGGTGCCGACCACTGAGCTGCGACAGCTGACCGCTGACTACAAGGCTTCCAAATAACCCATCCACGTTCTTTTTGTTCGTTTGGCTGTCTGATCCCTGAGCTTGGACCCGCGTCATCTTGGTGCCGTTCCGTGTCAACCCTTCCTGCCTGGGGGGTTTTCATTGGCCCGCTAGCCTTCGGCCTGACCTCTGAAGACGATCTACTACCCATCGCTTTCGCGAGCCGTAGGTCCATCGCCTGAGCGCGACGGGAGGGACCGTCATGCGACGGCGTGCGTCACCATCCTCGCCCTCGGCCTACAGGGTACATCAGTCTCATCAGCATGGACAAGTCGCCAATGCCGGGCACGGCCCTGGTGGCCAGATGGTGTCGACCTCTTCCCTTTTAAGGTCCTTCAATGTCGAAACGAATCCCACGCGACCGATGCGGCCCAGTCCTCTGACGGCCTCTACCATTCGGGACATGCCACTTGATCTTGTCGACCGAATAAGATCCTTCCCTCTATTCATGTCCGCCCCCGATGAATTTCTGGCCGCCATAGGGAAGCACCTCAGACCACAAATCCATGCTCCGCACGACCACATCCTGACTGAGGGCGACGAGGCAAGAGCAATGTATTGGCTCGTGCGAGGTGTTGTGGCTGTCACATCCCGCGACGGTGAGGCTGTCTACGCAGAACTCAAGCCAGGCGCTTTCTTTGGTGAGATTGGCGTACTCATGGACATGCCTCGCACCGCAACCATCATCGCCCGCTCAAAATGTTTGCTCGTAGTTCTCAAGAAGGAGGACTTGCAAACAGAGCTTCCCCGTTTTCCTGATATGGAGCAGGCCATCAGACAAGAAGCACAGGAGCGCTTAAACATCCTCAAGAAGAAGCAACAGGAGCGAGCAGGTGGCCATGTCAAGTTGATAGACAAGAGCAAAGCCAGGGAGGCTGCACCCGGAGAGGTGGCTATGGGTGAGACTGGAAGTATAGTGGAGCGATTTGTGGTCAACAGGAAGAAGCGCAAGTCACCTAGTCCTGGCATTATTGAAGACCCGGCAGTGGGTGGCAGCGCCCTGGGCAGTGGATACGTCAACGTTCGGAAGACTCTTACCGAACTGCCCCTGTTTTCGGCCCTTCCATCCGACATACTTCACTTTCTGGGGCTGAGTGCGATACCGAAAAGCTTTCCCCCATTCACCGACATCATACAGCAAGGTAGCCACGGAAATGAGATATACTTCATAGTGTGTGGTGAAGCCGAGGTCATTCACGAGGACGGGACCGGAACAACCACTCGAAGGTCGACGCGCGCATCATATGTTAGACCTAGACTCCAACAGGGGCAGTACTTCGGAGAGGTTGCCAGTCTTGGTCTTTCTCCAGGCCGCACGGCTACAGTGCGGACTATCACGACGGTCGAATGCCTGGTGATTAGCGGGCAGGCACTCGAGGAGCTGTGGAGGCGTTGCCCACCAGAACTGAAGCTACAGGTGGAAGAGACGGCACGCATGCGGTACCAACAGAAGAAGGAGGAGGAGGATATCGAGATGGGAGATGCAGGAGATGATGACACCGAACCACAAGGCCCACCCAAAACCCCCACAAAACAGCTATTGCCTCAAGTAACCTTTACAACACCATCAAAACCTACGTCACCCAGCAAACATGAGATTGATACTCATCAGCCAACAGATCCAGATCCATATCTCAGTGTGGACATGGAGAACATGCGGAATCGTTGCAGAAACTCGTTGGCCCCTCCAACCCCACAGACAGAACCGTCGTCGCCTGCAAACTCCAACGGAGTCAAGAGCCACATGGTTGTTGAATCCAGCCCCTTGAAGCCTTTTTCATTCCCTACACCGCCGCACCCTGATGCTGACGAGCACGTTCCTTTCAAGAAGGCTCGAACGATACCTCGGGAGCAAAGCGGGGCCTCGGAAAACCGAAGCGACGGCTCCCTCCCAGACGATATCTTGATCTCGATATTTGAACATTTAGATCTTCTCGAGCTACTTCGACTTCGTGCCGTCAGTCGGCATTGGAGAGAGGTGTTGAACACGTCACCGAAACTCTGTACACACATAGATTTGGCATCGCACAGTCGCAAAATCACCGACTGGTGTGTTGTCAACGTTCTGGCGCCTTTTATTGGGCCCAGACCCTTGTCTATCGACATCAGTAACTGCTTCCATCTGTCGGACGAAGGCTTCCAAGTATTGTGGAAGAGTTGTGGCCGAAACGTAAAGACTTGGCGCATGAAGTCCGTATGGGAGGTCTCGGCTGGCCAGATCTTAGAAATGAGTGATAGTGCCAAGGGTCTTGAGGAAATAGACTGGAGCAACTGTCGCAAAGTTGGTGACAACTTACTGGCTAGAGTGGTTGGCTGGGTGGTCCCACATCCACCTTCTCCAGCGGCGAATGCTACGATAGGCCCTGGTGGCAAGGCCGTCGTGTCGAGGTCACGGTCTGCTAAGCACGGGCAAAATCACAATCAACCGCCACCCGGCATGCCCCCTCCTGGGACGGTCATTGGATGCCCAAAGCTCCGAAAACTGGATCTGAGCTACTGCAAACATATCACTGACAGGTCCATGGCGCATCTCGCGGCGCACGCATCGAATCGACTAGAGTCTCTCTCGTTAACGCGGTGCACTTCAATCACCGACCATGGGTTTCAGGCTTGGGCAGATCATCGTCTAAACCTTTTAAGCCGCCTCAGTTTGGCAGATTGCACATACTTGTCGGATAATGCCATAGTGGCCCTGGTGACAGCCGCTAAGAATCTCACGCACCTAGACCTTTCATTCTGCTGCGCCCTGTCCGACACGGCGACCGAAGTGGTAGCCCTGGGCCTGCCGCAACTTCGGGAACTCAGGCTGGCATTTTGCGGAAGCGCTGTGTCCGATGCTAGCCTTGGTTGCATCGCACTTCACCTTAATGAGCTCGAGGGTATCAGCGTCAGGGGATGCGTGCGGGTGACTGGCATGGGAGTTGAAAATGTGCTGGAGGGCTGTGGACGCCTACGCTGGCTTGACGTCAGTCAGTGTAAGAACCTTACCGGATGGCTGAATGGCGGAGGCATAGACCGATGGGGATTCGATGACCGTGGAAGCCGAGCTTTGACACATTCTCAGAGTCCAGAAGAGGTGTCGGGGACTTTTCCGCATCTCAATCAACGCAACTCGAGTTATCAGAACGTTCAGGGGTATATGGGACCTGGTCAGCCTCCTCAACGTGCGGCACGGGGTTCCTTCTCGATGCCTGAAAGTGTGGGACCGGCCGTCGCGGACGCTGCACCACGAGCAGCTACTTGGCATCCTGGCAAGCAACAGACCCACCGACCTGGCATGTATATGCCACCAGGTGCTGGTTTTGACCATGTCATGAGACCAGTAGTGCTTCCCAAAGGGGTCACTAAGGGAAAGCTCAAACAGCCTGTCCGATTCATTGTCGAGAAAGGTCACATCGGACTAAGGTGAACTCAGGTCTACACTGTCACCGTGTCTCTGCATCTCAGTAGACTCTTGAAAGGTGCCATCTTCGCGTTGGGGACATTGCTGCCCTGGCGCGGCGAACAGCAGATCAATTTTTGGGCTCCAACTCGGATGCTGAGGCCCTAGTGCTGTATATGTTATCATGCCGTTACGTTGGTTTAGTTCTTGGATATTTCTCCGTTTCCTTTTAATGGCCTCCGAACTGCTTTGCGGTCGCCTGGCGGGAGGAATTGGATAGTGCGTCGTCTAGATTTGCCGTTTGGTCAATTGAATTAGTCACTTGTCAGGCTGACCTAGTGAGGCAGCCGAGACCAAGTGCAGATTATGTACAAGATCATTTGATGATAATCCTTGTGCCTTCAGAGATTCCCAAGGCTCTGAGTTATTTATTTCTTAACGGCACGTATGCTTTTGTATCTGGTCTACATGTTTCCTAGAGCTTCGCAAACAAATGACCTATATTTCACCGGGAGACTTGCTCGGTGTCAAACACTGCCAGCTTGCTGCTTGCTTGTATGGTCCACCGATATACGTTTGTTCGAGAGGATACCTTGGAAGCGGGATCAGCAAATACGTCCAAATACGTGGCGTATGCATTGGAGGTGACTTACCGGCAATGGCTCCTCTGGAAATCGATCCCCTGGGCCACACTGTCGTTGACGAACTTGGTGCCCGTTATAGTTTCGGGTGCGTCGCCCTTCTCTACCCAAGCCACCAAGGTAGCGAAAGCATTCCGCGCCGGCTCAAAGGGTATCACTGCGGATGAACCTCCCTGGCCAAACATCCAAGCGCCAGGGCCACCAGCGCAGTGGTTCATTCCCGACACGCGGAAGAAGCGCAGGTACGAGCCCAGATCCTCGGCGTCGGCGGCGGCCAGTCGGTCGTAGAAGCGTTCCGAGTTTGTGGACCAGATCTGCTGATCCTGCTCGCCGTGGTAGGTTAGAATGCGGCCGCCGCGGCCCTTGAAGCCGGGCAGCGACTCGGGGAACGTCCTGATGCCGCCCGGGTTGGCGGCCTCGGCGGCCTCGACGTCGGCCAGGTCAAACGTCGACGGGTCCCAGGTCGGGTCTGACAGGACTGCGTACCGGAACCACTCGACCGAGGGCGAGAAGGGCCGGCCGGCCAGCAGCCCCGCCGACGCGAGCACCTCGGCGCCCGGGTTCATTCGTGGCCACACCAGCGTTCCGTTGGCGTAGGTGTATGCGGCGTAGACCTCCTGGACCTGGGAGATTTGGGCCTGCGAGAGGCAGCTCTTGCCGGCCTGGTCGGCCTGGTCGGCCTTGCAGAGGAGCGGGGTCGGGTCGAAGTGGCATTTGTTTGCGATCTCGATGATGCCGTCTGCTACGCCGTCGAGGGTGTCGCACTGCGAGAGCACCTCGTTGTGGATCAGCCCTCTCCACGCCTCGACGGGGATGTAGTCTGGGGAGCCTGGGGATCCGGTCACGGTGAACATGCGGGCGCGCAGGGAGTAGAGGTGGTTGAAGTCTACGGCTGGGGCGCCGGCGAGGATGCCGTCGTACTGTGTTTTGGTAATGGGCGAAATTGCTCAGTTTAGTGGAGGGTGGAAGATGGTAGCATCTTGGGAGATTCACTCACGTCTTCGGGGAAACGCTCTGCCGCGCTTATACCTTGCCTCCCACCGAGTGAGCAGCCGATGTAGTATGATTTGACGGGCGGAGAGCTGTAGAACTCTTTGATGATTGTCTTGGCCGAGACGGTGCCGGTATGGAGGCTAAGTGATAGCAGGAGAAGAGTTAGCTGAGAGGGGGTCACGTGAGGTATAGGATGGTTTGTTAGAACGCGAATTGAGAGAAATAAAGAGGAACGTACGCTCGATACGAGAAATCTACAACCACGTCCTCATTGTTGAGGAAGTCTACACCTGTGGTGCCATTGTGGCCATTGTTTGTTCCCATTGCGGCGAAGCCATTGTTGACACCGTAGGCAATATCTTCGTACTTGATGCCTTTTTGGCAGGTTACTCTGTCAGCTTCCCTGTCGGTCCCCTGAGAATCCAACAAAGTCGGACGTCACAAACGCCAAGGGGAAGCAGCTTACAGCCATCGACGCCGCCATTCCCCGTCGCGACGTAGCGCTTCCCATCCCACTGTTCCGGAAGCCAGAGCTCAAAGCTGAGACCAGAGCGGTTGCTCGTGGGGATCTGGAGTGCGACGCGACAGATGCTTGCGTTCACGACCTGACTAGTCCGGCCGCACGAGGGCACGTTGTCGTCGAGCTGAATCGTCGTCCCCTTGGCGACGTATTCCAGTCGGGTCCGGGTCGAGTTGTTGACGAGGCGCTCCGGTTGGAATGCCTGGCACTTGGCAGCAAAGTCGGAGACGTCAGCCGCTCGGCCGAGTGCCGCGCCAACCACCAGAGTCAGTAGCAGCAGGGACCTCGGGGACGACATCGCGTATGGTGTTTTCTCCCAGTATGTTGCGATCAGTTTTAGGAAGGGTAGTCAGGCACGATCACAAGGCATTGTTATACGAGGGCGGAAAAGAAATTAAAAGTAAAGTTGGTCACGGAAAAATTTCGACTTTGTTACTTTTTTTATTATTATTTGTTTATCCGGCCAAGAGAAAAACAAAGTAATCACGAAGCCACGCCCATAAAACCCCTCATTTCTCCCGTATTTGGCGCGCGGGTTCGCGGCTCACATGTCCTAGTGTGCGGGACCCAGTGTAACAATAGACCTTCCGACATCGTCTTCTGCGCTCGACTGCAAGTTTCGACTCTGTTTTGTCCAAAATACGAGATGGTAATGAGTTGAAGAGAAAAAAAAAAGGACGGTTTTGTGGAATTGATTTTTTTGTCTTTCACCTTGCCGGCTTCCGAACCTCCAATCGCAACACACTGTCTCTGGTATGGGACGAAGAACTGTTTTCAAGTGGTCATTGTGCCGGACAAAGCGCAGGAACTGATTCTGTTGGGTAGGCACACTTGACCAAGGGCCACGTTTAATAGACCGACGGGTGAGAGTACACTGCCTGCCTGCCTACCAGCCTGGAGAGCTAACCCAAGTAGTACGGAGTATATTAAGCTTACAACTCTTATTCTTCCTAAACATTTGCAGTCGTGGGAACCACAATTCGTCAAAGGTAATCATGTTTGCGATACCGGACAGATCTTGGTTAATCCCCACTCGTCGGCCAAGCCTTTGTGGGGAATTGCAACCTTTTCGAAATTTCCCCCACAGATCGAATCGCGACAAATGGTACTACTGCATTCATGCTTTCTTTTATTGATGATCCGAAGCTCAACGCGGGGGTCGGGGATAGCCCAATCGGCTGTCGCAAACAGCATCGCGCTTTTCGATTCCCATCCATGTTTACCTTGGAAGTTGACGTACATAATATTCATTGCAACCTCTTTGGCATGTTTGCACTGGTAAAATGTGATAGTGGTGTTATTGGATCGTTCAGCTGGTTGTGGATGAAGGATTCTGCGCTATTGATTACAGTAATACTCAGTATCTAGTGGTAGAACATGTCTCACAAGCGTAAATTTGATCCTTGGCCGCTCAGTAGATGTGGCGTTGTGTGTCGAGTGCTTACCGAGGTAATCCGCAGTCGACTCTTCGCTCATGCTGTCTGTATATGGATGTAAGCAGGTAGGTACCTAGGCAATAACATACAAATGCCTTCATCTGCCAGAGCTTGCGTGTTCGCATCTGGTATGTTGAAGAGGGATACGACTTGTACGAAGTCCTGTCATAAACGACTTTGCGAGGGGCCTGAGATCCAAAGATCCAAGTACACTGGCTGGACCACGATAATAATGATCACCTCCAAGGGTTCAGCTAGTTCACGGCATCGATCCGTCCCGCGCCCGATTGTCAATCAGTGCAGGGGGTCAGCTACATGGGTTGTGATTATCACGATATGCAGATGATAAATTTTCGCAGCTTCCTCCGAACCAATCACGATGACAAGGGGCTCCTTAGGGTGCGTTGTGGCGCCTGGTAGTGGCTGGGGTGTTCCAAACCGACTAACAGAAGATGGAACTTTTACTCTTCCCCTGATATAGCCATCATGCGAATGTGTATAAAGGATAACCCTCTCATGGGCTGGTTAGAGCCATATGGTAAATGTGAGTGTTCGGCTTGTAAGCCATTCAGGCCGGCCAGCTATTCGGGAGAGAATTAGGAGAAGAGTATAGGAAGGAGATTTATGGGAAGGTTCTTGTACATGTTGCTTATGTTTGATGACTGGGGATGTAACCTGTGATTTTAGGTTCTATGAGATACACACGCTCTGTCTCCTGCCCCTGCTTATAACTGTACTTGTTTGACGACATGGCAAACAGATGTTTTAGATGTAAGCTGTTCTGAGTGTATGTTCATGTTCAGCCGGCAATGTGGTATATCTTGATAAAACTGTGGAAAAACAAAGGCGGAAGCCACAAATAAAGAGAGCTTCCCTCCATAGTCCCGCCCTGGGCTTAAAGTGATGTCTCACCTTTTCAAATTCAATGTCAAGCTTCATAATTCCCGGATAATATTTGCCTTTAGCCCTCCTTTTCAACAACACGTAACAGCTCTCATCATCACGACGACTTGTTTAGATTTGTCAAAATTTCCCTTTTGGACTACGGCTTACTGTGGCGTCAATTCAACGCCATATGTCGAGCTGAACAGACATGAAAGCTAGCCTATGGAGGTATGCAATTTGGCTACGATAATACACATTTTGAATAAAACGTCAAGAAGCATGAGGTAAATGGATGATGAGATATTGTGTATAAAAAGGCATCAATGTTCTCTCCTTCACCCTCCCATCTCGTCTTCTCATCATCATACTCACAATAGCCGATATCACTCCATCTCAAGACACGCCTCATCACCATCACTTTTGCCCAGGTTTTTGCAGTCCTCCTATCTATCAAAAAAAATGCACTTTTCCATTCTCAAGACCGCCGCTGCCGCGTTGGCCATCAGCAGCCAGGTCGTAGCACAGATAACCCCTGCCCAGGTGGTGACCAACATTCGGCAGCTCACTGCCAAGTCACAGGCCCTCCAGGCCCCAGCCCAATCCATCACCATCGCCAATGGACCACTGATCATCATCGGACTGGGACCTTTCCCGGTGAGCTTTTGTTTCCGTCTTGTTTCACTCACGGCACCCCGTCCTTTTTTTGGTGATGCTAACTTACGTGACAAATTGGGGGACTGCAGAAAATCATCGTAGGCTTCAGTGACATCGTGTCTACGGCCACAGCGGCGATCAGCTCTATGCAGGACATGGCTCCCGTTGACGCCGGCGCCGACTCGGACGCCATCTTTGACGCCTTCCGCGAGTTTGTGCGCGTACATCAGGTCTTGCTCAACATCCTGATCGGCAAGGCTGGCCTCTTCAACACGGTGCCTTTCATCGGTGCCCCTGTTGCCGCTGTACTACGGCAGATCGAAGCCATTGTCGACGTGAGTACTAGCACTTTGCCCGCCATCGAAGAGTTTCGTACCTTGTTTAAATTTATTGTGTGAAAGAGAAGAGGGAAAACAAGAAAGCTGACAAAATGACTGTGTACACACGACATAAAGACCGTCGCCTTGGGCCTCATCAACGCCGTCCAGTCTCGCGCTACCGACCTCCAGACCCAGGCCGACAGCCTTGGAGCCTCCATTGACCGAGCCATCGACAGCTACCAAGGTCTCAACGGCCTCCCCACGACCAAGCGCGGCCTCATACGCAGTGCCTCGTTCCGTGCTGCTCTTAGTGTCTAAGAGATGGCAGTACTGGCTGCTCCACTGCCACACCCAGGCTTGGAAAAGAACACTTGCTTTGCCACCCAGTCACTCTCGCTGAGTTGACCTTGATGATCGCGAGTGATGGAATCTTTGGTTATTTCATTTTGATGCCCTTTTGTTTTGAGTGACTGGGATGGCGATCAGGGGCCCAGATCTAACATGCTTTCTTCAGCTCAACTATGTCTTTGGCTTCTTTAATGTCATGGCAAGACCAATTGTGGGCTGTCTGGGCCGGATTTCGGTGGGCGATCTGGCTTAATCTTATTGTCAGCAATTTTTGCTGGTAATGGAGGCCAGCTTGTGGCCAAGAGGTGCGTGACACATTCCTTAACAAGCAGAACACAACAAAACATAAAGTCTTCATCGGGTTTGAAATATACATACTTTGATGCTCCGCTGGTCTTGATCCCATCTAATTCTTGATTTCATATATTGTGTAGCTCTTTTAAACGTGATGCTCGCTTATCTATCATGAGTCGGAGGGCTGTGGCTTCCTTTCATTGAATGTGATGAACCTCGGATCAGCCATGAGGGTTAGCGAAGAAAAAGAGGTATTTAATATCTGTGTTCCATATACGGCTTGTGCTAGGCCGTGAGCTAGGCACAGTTCCATAACCCGAGCATTTTTAAAACTGCGCAGTAGATATTACGAGTCTGAATTACACAAGGTGCAACTACATAAATCAGTCGCAGTTCTTTATTTCGTATCATACTACCTGTCTACCTATGTACCCAGTGGTGTTCTTATGCCACGTAGGGGTTGGTGCTAAAGATTGAAGATCACATTCGTAATCGCTTGCGTTTTAAGTGGAAAACATCAATATGCAACTTGTACACGCTCACTGGAGATGCTAATAGCACTCAACTTCGGGACCAACTAATTAACGAATCGTGAGTATCCTATGATTGAACGCAGCCATCCACCAATGGTATCACATGTCTATCAAGACAAAGATGCTATATCTTTCTGCTGCTGTATTCAAAACGAACGCTAGCTATGTTGAATGTATTGTACTGCGACCCGGTTCAAATAGCAGTGGTATCAACAACCCAGCGCAACCTAACCAAAAACAACGACCGTGGGTCTTTTGTCAAGACTGCTCCCATTTCCCCCAACCATCGCCAGCGAGTTCGAAGCAATACCCTTTAGTACATGTGCCGCCCCGGGATATCATATATGCTATAAAAAGCAATTTGAGGCATGCTCGGCAGTAAACGCTAATCATCTGCCCATAAAAGAAAAATAGTCATAAACAAGACAAATAAAGACAGGCGGAAACGATAAAACCTAATAAAACAGAAGTCGATATTGAAGTCGAACCACATTTGTTATTGAGGCCGCAACGCACCACCCATAAAAGCCCCGTGCCGTCCGGGCAGGTACTGCTGCACGTCTTTGCCCCAAAAGGCAAAAGGAATGCCCAGGCCACCCGCGAGCAAGATGGCTGCCGCGATCTCCAGGTTCATGCGCAGCTGGCCTTGGCTCTCCAGCCACTGCGGGACCGCGCCGTTGATGCCCACGGCGACCATGAAATTCAACCCCGAGACGGCGGCCAGCGCGCCCGCGGCCCACTGCGGAAACGCCTCGGTCACCCACAGCGTCGACACGATCGACTCGCCCGTGAAGGCGATCTGCGTCAGCATCCAGGCCGTCGACACCACGGCCCAGTGGTGAGCGCCGGGCACGTAGTCCGGCGAGCCGACCGGGGCAGCCGAAAGCCCAAAGAGAAGATTCGCAAAGAAGCCTGCCGTGACCGGGAGGACGAAACCCGGAAGATAGTAAGATGAGCGGCGGACGCCTTTGTTTTTCCAGGTCAGGCGGTGGACGACCTTGTTTGTGGTTATGTATGTAAGCGGCATGGAGATGAAGCAGCCAAGCGCGGCGGCGAAGTCCACGTAGCCGGCCGTCACGGGGGACATGTTGTAGGGCGGGGCGTGGAGGACCTTGGGCAGCGCCTGGCGGATCACGATGGTTCCGAGGAAGCTGGCGGACTTGTGCATCACCACCCAGAACACGAGCGGGTTGGCGAGGCAGAGTATCATCTGGACGGGCACGGCGGCGGCTCCCCTCCATGATGCCCGGTGTGCTCGCTTTACCTTGGGCAGACCCGGGATGCGGCGGAATTTGCCGCGGAACTTTTCGGCGTGGGTGCTGCTGGTGCTGGTACTGTAGGACGGGTAAGAGTACAGGCTGGGCTCGTAGGGTACGGTGGTTGTTATGACGGAGTTTTTAAACTTGTATTCCTTGACAGTCGGGCGTGGACTCGTGTTATCCAGGGGCAGGGGCGGAAGATTCAAAGGTTGAAGAGGCACGGGAAGCGGCGGCAGTGGCCTGCTCTCGTGTGCACCGGCACCAGGGACCTGCGACCACTCGTCGTAGATCTTCACCCTCTCGTGGCCGGTCTGCACCAGGATTCTCCCGTCAAACGCCACCGGCGGGCGAAGAAAGTACGTCTCTGGACACCAGAAATAGACCATTACCAGAGCCACGATAGCGCACAACATGGCGATGAGGTAGAATGAGCGCCACTGGTGCTCCAGGTCTAAGACCTGCGGGGCAAGCGCCAATATTATAAAGGTGAAGCCACGGCCGGCCGTCCACAGGAGAGCGATGGAGAAGGGTCTCTGATGAATGTATGTTATATCAATAGCCATCAGGAGACCCTTTGAGAGTCAAGGTTAGCCGTGATGAACGAAGGGTTTGAGGCTGACATGGGCCGGAGTGACTTACTGCGGTCGGGATCGATCCGGCCGATAGCCCCTGAAGCGCAATCCCCGCCATCAACGTTGGGATTTTGCTCGCCCTCCACGCCAGAAGCATCCCAAAGATCGAGATGACAGCATTCAACACCAGTACCGGCCGCCTCCCAAGCCCGACGCACAACGAAACGCAGATAAGGACGCCGATCCCGAACATGATGTCGGGTAGTGCCGAAGCCGCATCGAACTGCGCCATCCTCTTCTCGCCGAATTCCTTCCCGATTGCTTGCCTTAGTATACTCGGGGCATTCAGCATTGTTACTGCTGCCCCGCCGAAGACAGCCAGCGACAAGAATATCATGCACCGGCAACGTAGGGACCAGTTCAGCGGGTCTCTTGGCGAGGGGCTTGCTATCGGAAGGCTGAGGGTGCGGCCGTCTGACGTTATCAGATACAGGCTGCTTGGCGGCTCTTTTGGCTCCATAGAGCCGGTTCTGTTGCTCTTGGACATTGTTGTTATGAGGTTTATTTCGCGTCAAGCCAGGACGCAGAGTGATGGATTTCAGTGGTTTGGTCCTAAGTGAGGCCTCGAGACTTTCACGATGGGCTTCCACTAGAGGCGACTGCTCATCACAACACCGCGGGGTAGCTATATATATATATATATATATATATATATATATATATATATATATCAACCACATAGAATGACAAGAGTAGTATCAGGAACTGCGGGCAGACGCCACAAGTTATATCTTCAGGATGCCAACGTTTTTCAACCAAACGGGCCAGTCCATCCAAAGGCTTATGCAGCCAAGACATCAATGAAGCCCTTGATCCGTGAACGCAACGGTAGATCTGACCATAATGCGAATGTCTCGAAGGCATAGGGATTTGTTTTGTTTGGATGCGCGGGAGGTTGGCTTTCCGAACGTTCGACTTCCCCCGCTACGCCAACCAGTGCTCGGTCTCATCAACTGGGAAAGAAAATTAGATGATGATATCAAGTGTCATTTCACCGATCCAAGTCTTTGACACCTGTCTGCTGTCAAAGCTGTCTACGTAGAGGCGGGGTCGCTGCAATGTCCAATGTTTTAGCGAAAAAGAAAGAAGCCGAGAGTTTAAATTTTTGGGTCCCTAGCCTCGCCGACCAGAAGGAAAGGATGAGCTAATACGATTTTAGAAGCCACTTCATATATTGTTCAAAATAACTTTAATGGTGCATGCAGCGTTTGGAGTTGTGACAACTTGCTACACGAGCTAAGGCAGGGGGCACGCATGGTGTTACGATCAAGGTATCGGGGTAACCTGTTCTTATGGTAAAGTACAGTGGGTTGAAGCAACTGAGCGTCGACAACGTAGCTAGGGGAATTCTCAATGATTGGGGTGAAGTTATGATCGGTCTCAAGTAAGCATTGAGGTTAACTAGAGTTTGATTGCTGCTAAGCAATCCCGAAGTAAAGCTATCTACATAGTAATGAGTGCGTCTTATATAGACCGTGGTCCTGGTCGTGATATGCTTGATATGTTCCCTAACCGACATATCACTTGTCCTGCTATGCTTGATATGCGACATATCAATCATATCCCTTCCTTGGCGATCACGTGATGTCACGTGTTACTTCCCTTATGTAATCCTGTTCCTGCCGGTCGGTGATTTCTCTGGGCGAATGTCGTCAGGAGGGGTGTGACCCCACCTGGCCTCCTTGGTGCTGGCCCAACTGTCTGGTCGTAACATCAGGTCTCCTCTCCCTTGGCCAAGTCCCTTTGGCCTGTTTAAATAGTTTGTCTTCCCTTGATCCCTGTTTCTGATTTTCGTCCTTCCTTGCTAACTCTTCCGCGCCATGTCTAGTCGAGTTAACAAATCTCGCGGTCGTTCTTCCACCGCTCGTCGCAACGACTTGCTCTCTGTGCTTCTTTCTTCGGCGGTCGAGATGCCTTCTTGTTCTGCTTGCGAGTCGCAAGGGATTGCGAAATGCGCTGTGTCGCCTCGGGATTCCTCTCGCTGTGTTGAGTGTGTTCGTTTGGGTCGCTCGCGATGCGACGTTATGGGTGTCTCCCGGGAGCAGTTGCACAGGATCGCGGCTCAGCATTCGAAGCTTGAGTCTGAGTTGGAGGCGGCGGAGGAAAAGGTCCTTCGCCTGCGAAAACAAAAGAAAATGTGGTTTGAAAAGATGATGAGGGCGGTCCGTCGTGGTATTGATAATTTGGAGGAATTGGATCGGGTCGAGCGTGAGGAGGCAGAACAGGAGGAGCGACGGCGATCGGCCGAGGTCCTTCCCGAAGTGTCCCTGGAGTCGCTTCTTCCGGATTCCAATTTTGTCTGGGATTCGACTTTCCCGATGGGTCCTCTGAATCCCTCTCTGTTGGAGGAGATGAATGCTCTCGCGCAGCATTCTGCTGGTAAGTTGTCCTCTCTTCGTTTCGTGGTGTGTACTGATTGTCTTGGTAGGCTCGTCGGGTGGTGTGATCTCGAGTCCCGATCGATCCTTAGTTTCTGGGAATGGTAGGTGGTGCTTTCTTAGGTCTTCCTCTCTTCCTTGGCTGACTTGCTCGCAGATCCAGCTCCTGGTAGTACTGGCGGAGTGGCTCCTGGCAATCCTGGAGGTGGTTGAGGGGTTCCCAGGTGTTTTCTTCATGTCCATAGTTTTCCCATTTAACAAGGTATTCTGTTTTGCCGTGGTTTCGTCTGTGATCAAGTATTCGTTCAACGTCGTAGGTTTGTTCTGCGTCGATCTCGATCGCTTCTTGTGTGTTTGTGCCGTGTGGTGCTGGTTCCAGTAATGATACGTGAAACGTTGGATGGATTCTCATAGTGTCTGGTAATGACAGTCTGTAGTTGGTGTCACTAATCTTTTTACTGATTTTGAAAGGTCCGAGTTTCTTGAAGTCAAGTTTGCTGTTTGGTCGCTGTGTTTTGATGTTGCGTCGAATGAGATAGACGCTATCTCCCTCCTTGAAGGATGGTCCCTTCATCCGATGCTGATTGGCGTATTTCATCATTCTTTCTCGTACGAACTCTAGTTCCTGCTGGAGTTCTTTGTGTAGTTCTCGTAGTTCACTTGCTTGTTTGTCGGCTCGTGGTGCCGTGGTCGTTGTTCTTGGTTCTCCGTACGCTGTAGGGTTGAATCCATAGTTGGCGTAGAATGGAGTTGTCTTGGTACTCTCGTTTTCTGAGCTGTTATAGGCGAATTGTGCTGTTGGTAGTAGTCGTACCCAATTGTCTTGCTTATGGTTCACATAGCATCTCAGGTATTGTTCAAGTGTCTGATTGGCTCGTTCTGTTTGTCCGTCTGTCTGTGGGTGGAATGCTGTTGATAGCTTATGGTCTGTTCCTAGCTGTTCCATCAGAGATTTCCAGAATCTTGATGTGAAGAGCTTGTCTCGGTCTGTGACGATGCTTTCGGGAAGTCCGTGATTGCTGACAATTACTCGTAGGAATGTGTAGGCGATTTCTTCGGCGTTGCTGCTTTCTTTGTATGGTAGAAAGTAGGCGTACTTGGTGAGCTTGTCCACTATAACTAGTATGCTGTCGTACTTAGTTTTTGTGAGTGGTTCTTCCGAGGGTGGTAGTTTGACGATGAAATCCATTGTAATGGTTTGCCAGGCCTTGCTAGGGGCTGGTAAAGGTTGCAACAGTCCATAAGGTTTGTGTCTTGCGGACTTGCTCTTTGCACAGAGTTCGCAGTCTCTAATGGCTTCTCGTACTTCTTGTCGTGTTCCTTGGAAGTTGTGGTGTTGTTTTAGCCGTTTCCATGTCTTTGAAATTCCTTGGTGTCCGTGGGCTCTGTTCCCGTGGATTTTCCGTATTTCTTCTGGTGTGGTTACTGTGTTTGTCGTCATTAAGCTTCGGTGTGCTGGTAAAAGGTTTCCGTTTTCGTCTGTCGTGAGGATAACCCGTGTTTCCTCTGGTACTGTGTTTTCGTGATCCGGTCGTCGGCTGAGGGCGTCGGCCCTACCGTTCTCTGTTCCTTTTCTGTAAATGATCCTAAAATGGAATTCTGACAGAAATTCTGACCATCTGATTTGTCGTTTGTTCAACACTTTGCTGGTGGTGAAGTGGGTTAGGTTCTTGTGGTCCGTGTAGACTAACACCTCGTGCTTAGTTCCGGATAGCTGTGGTTTCCATTCTTCGAATGCTCGGATAATGGCCATGAGTTCTTTGTCGTGAATCTGGTAATTAAGTTCTGGTCCATGCAATTTTTGTGAGAAGAAGGCGCAGGGGTGCAGTCGTCCTTCTTCGTCTCGTTGGCTGAGTTGTCCTCCGATTGCATAGTCTGATGCGTCGGTTTCGACTTCGAAAGGTTTTTCTGGATCTGGTATCTTGAGAATTGGTTTTCTTGCTACTGCGTCTCGTAGCTGTTCGAAGGCCCGTTGTGCTTGTTCCGTCCATTGGAACTCTAGGTCCTTTTTGGTCATGTTGGTCAGCGGGGTGGCGATCGCGCCGTATCCCTTGATGAATCGTCTGTAAAAGTTCACGAATCCGAGGAATGCTCGAACGTCCTTTACGTTCTGCGGTTGAGGCCATTCCTTTACTGCTTGGATTTTCGATTCCTCCATCCTGATTTCTCCAGGAGCGATGGTGTATCCTAGGAAGTTGACTTGCTTGCTGTGAAAAAGACACTTTTCTGGCTCAACTAAGAGCTTAGCGTCTTGCAGCTTTTGTAAGACTGTGTGGACGTGTTGCTTGTGTTCTTCCAACGTCTTGGAAAAGACAAGGATGTCGTCCAGGTAGACAACGACGAAAACGTCTAGGCATTCCCTGAGAACGTGGTTGATCATGGTTTGAAAGGTTGCTGGGGCGTTGGTAAGACCGAAGGGCATTACTAGGTACTCGTAATGTCCTCGTCGGGTGCGAAACGCTGTTTTCCATTCTTCGCCTTTCTTCATGCGGATCAGGTTGTATGCTCCTTTGAGGTCTAGTGTTGTAAACCATTGTGCTTGATAGAGCATGTCTCGGAGTTCTCCTATTAATGGGAGTGGGTAGCAATTTTTTATGGTAATGTCGTTTAATTGTCTGTAGTCCACGCATAGTCGTAGTTTTCCGTTCTTCTTTGGTACGAAGAGGATTGGGTATCCTGCTGGTGATGTTGATGGTCTGATGTAACCTTTCTTGAGGTTTTCTGCGAGGTACTCGTCTAGTGCCTCCATCTGTGTCGGGTTCAAACCGTATATCTTATGGAACTTGGGCTGTGTTCCTTCTTTCAATGGTATCTCGTGGTCGAACGGACTGTGTTCGGGTAGTCCTGTCTCGAGTTCTGGGCTGAATAGTCGTTCATACATCCGGTATTCGGCCGGGATGTTGTCGATCAATGTGGTAATGTTCGATCGTTCTTCGCTCGTGGATAGTCGCGATCCTTCCGATGTTGGCTCCAGGCGTGGCTCGCTTTTCTTCAATAGCGCCATAATTTTCTGTTGATTTCGCTCCTGTGCCCTACGCGCGTTGCGTGAAGTCCGCTTCTCGGGTTTTCCTTCAGAGGCTAACGGCTCCTCCCATTGGACTTGGCCGGTTGTCCAATCTATCCTGGGGTTGCTCTTCCTGAGCCAGGGGATTCCTAATATCATATCCTTGTCCCCTATCTCCGTGATGTCCAAGGTGATTTGTTCCTTTCGTCCGTAGCTGTCCATCCAGAGGTGTACGGTCTCTGTTTCGATGGTGCCGTTCCCGTATGAAACTGCCTCTCCTTCCACGGTTTGCAACTGGTATGGTTCTTTCTTTTGCTGCCAAGGTATCCGTCGTTTCACTACGACCCTTGGGGATATATAGTTGCCCTGTGCTCCACTGTCGAGGAGTGCTCGTATGGGTCTGCCATCGAGTCGTATGTTGAGAAATATATGTTCGTGTGCCGCTACCGTGTCTTGTGTAGCGTTCAGGGTTCTTTTTTCCGTTTCTGTTGTTGCCGTTCGGTACCCTGTGCCGTCGGGCTGTCCTAGTTTTTTGGCTTGTTGGATTCGCGCTGTGGGTCTTTGTTCTTCTTGTCTTTGGGTACATAGTTGTTTTTTACTTTGACCTGGTCAAGCGGTTGCTTCGTGGGTACTGGCGTCCTTCGTGCGTTCGTGTTTCTCTCGTTATCTTGTACCCTGGGGTCCCATACGATCTTGGTCATGGGTGCAGGTCCTGGTTGTCTGGATTTTTGTTCGTGCCATGCTTGTGCTTTGGCTAGCATGTGGATTTTGCATATACTTCGGGTGCACTCATACCATGGGAATTGTTTCTGGTTGAAGCATGCCATGGGGTAATCGTCGCAAGGGGTGAAGATTGCCGCTGGCTCGGTGTTGAGTCTGATCTTGATTTCCCAATTGGGTAGTTCGGTTGTGGTGTAAATCTCGTGGATGCCCGTTGTTTTGTGTCGTCGTGGGAAGAAGTTGTGGACTATTTTCCTGCTTAGGTGGAGTCCGCAATTGTCTCGAAAGCATTCTGCCCAAAAGATTTCTGCATGTCTGGGGTGTCGAGTGTCCAAGGTCGGGTGGTCTCCAAAGGTCGGATCAATGGGTCCCGTAGGTCTCTGGACCTGGGCTTGGAGTGGTATGCCGGGGAACTGTACTGATTGGTCGTCCCGGTATAAGTCGATGGGCTTTTTCTCATACACATAGGGGTTATTCTCCCTTGCTGCACTGTACTGGTCTGTGGGTGTGGTTTCCTCTCCACTGGATTCTTCTTCTGAGTCGCTGCTGTATTCCTTTGTTTGATTGGTTGTCCTGACGTGGTGGGTTTGTCCCAATGGTTCTTGGTCTGATTCTTCTGAGGCGTCTGAATCCGTAGATTCAGGTAGTTTAGTGTTTTGTCGGTGTAAGTCGATTGGTGGTTTGGCGCCGATCGGTACTCGGCTTCCTACTGCTAGGGTTCGAGTGCCTCGGGGCTTCTGTGGGTACCAGCCTGCGTCTACCTTTGAGCTGTGGTGGGTCATGCAATTGTCGTCATAACAAGCGGTCCAGCTCATCTGTTCGTGTGGGACTTGTGTTGTGGCGTTTAGTCCCCGTGGTTTATTTCTGGTTGATTCCATTCCTGCTGCAAAGTCGGGTTGCAGGCTGGGGGTGGTACTGGGGCAATTTCGTGCGATGTGCCCTGGTTTGTTGCACTTGAAGCATTTGCCGCTTTTGGGGTCCCTGAATGGTTTTTTGTGCTGTGTGGCGCTCAAGTCCATAGGTCCGCTATGGGTGCCAAATGCCGTGCTGTTTGGTTGGTACTGAACCTTAGGGTGGCTGTTCTGAAGTTGGTGTTGGTATTTGCGCCCTGTGTTGGCTTTCGGTGCCGAGGGTATCCACGTTCTCTGTCCTCCCTGTCGTTCCTGCCGTCTCTCGTGGAGTCTGTTGTCGATCTTTATGGCGATTTCCACATAGTCCAGGAATTCTTCAGGTCGGTCCATCTTGGATACCTCGTCCTTGACTTCGGATTTCAGTCCTTGGTAGAACATGAGGATCTTAGTTTCCTCGGTCATGTCTAATCGGGTAGCTAGCCGTCTGAACTCGGCTGCATACGCGGAAGCTGATTTGTTTTGTTTGAGGTTTGCGAGGTCCCGTTCGACCTGCCTCTTCTCATCTGGTTCCTGGAAGAGCGATCGCAGGACGCGCTCGTAGCCTGCGAAGCTGGAGAAGATGTCGAGGACCTCCTGTCTGTATTCGGTGGCGGGCACGTCCAACCATTCCTGTAGGAGGGGTTCGAACCATGACAGGGCTCGCCCCCTAAGGAAGGTGGCTGCGTGTACCACTTTCTCGGTTTCATTCCGGAAGGTTTCCTGGTGAAATGCGTGGTAAGTACGTACCTGTACGAGGTAGCCCCTCAGCTGTCCTGGGGTACCGTCGAAGGTAGTTGGTGGGTTGAGCCTAAGCTTTTCGCGTCCGTCAAGAGGAGTAGAGATATTGTCAGTTCCAGCCCTGAGGCTCGCGATCTCTTCCTCAAGTGCCTTGTTCCGGAGTGTTTGTTCCTGTAACTTCCGGTTAGCCTGATTAGCTTTGGCGCGAAGTTCTTCGGTCTCATCGTCGCTGTCGCTGTCGTCTTTGCGCTTGGTGGGAGAAACAGCCTTGGCTGGCTTGTTGCTGGATCCCGCGGAGGTGGTGGGAGTGTTCTTCGAAGACGATAGCGAAGACATGTTGTCGGGGATACTGCTCGGTATGCTTTCAAGGCAAAGTACTGAACAGGAGCAATCAAAATGTTACGATCAAGGTATCGGGGTAACCTGTTCTTATGGTAAAGTACAGTGGGTTGAAGCAACTGAGCGTCGACAACGTAGCTAGGGGAATTCTCAATGATTGGGGTGAAGTTATGATCGGTCTCAAGTAAGCATTGAGGTTAACTAGAGTTTGATTGCTGCTAAGCAATCCCGAAGTAAAGCTATCTACATAGTAATGAGTGCGTCTTATATAGACCGTGGTCCTGGTCGTGATATGCTTGATATGTTCCCTAACCGACATATCACTTGTCCTGCTATGCTTGATATGCGACATATCAATCATATCCCTTCCTTGGCGATCACGTGATGTCACGTGTTACTTCCCTTATGTAATCCTGTTCCTGCCGGTCGGTGATTTCTCTGGGCGAATGTCGTCAGGAGGGGTGTGACCCCACCTGGCCTCCTTGGTGCTGGCCCAACTGTCTGGTCGTAACACATGGGTTACCTTTGCTCGGCCTTAACTCATCCAATTATTTGGACAAGAACAGGGGCTAATGCAAGGGACTTGGCCACCAAGTATACTTGCGCTGTTTGTGCGAGGTATGTGATTAAGCTTCCAACACATAGAATCAACAAAGATCGGCCAGGGCAGGAATGGAGCTCAAACAGCACAGGCTTGCCCAAAACAGAATGATTTCTATTTTCTGTTCCTGAAAACGTAAAGGCAATATCCATCGAGGCGAACCCGAAAATGATGTTGGAATCAAGAACATTGTGGCTTTGAATGCTGGTGTCGGGTGTAAAGTTTTGACTATGCTCTGGTCTAGTTTTAAAATAAGCGTAATCTAGGTTGATGCCTCTCAAGATAGTTCAAGATAATGATATGCAATGAGTCAGCAAGCTTAAGCTATATCCCAATGGAAAGCAAGGAACACCAGGAACACTGGCATGGCACACCTAGGTGTCGGAAGCAATCCGAGAAAACATGCAAGCACTTTCAACATCAAGATTGGATGAAGGGCCAAAATAGTGGGCATGAATAAATCCCCCTGTAATTGGTAGACCGTAGTGCTTTTTTTAGGGAGTTTTAGAAGTCCCATAAAAGTCAAGCCTGCAACTGCGACTTTTTGATATTGTTCTCAGCATTCAGCCGGGTTCATATGAATGACAATGCTGCTGTTGCCTTCTGTAGCAGCGCTCCTTTTTGGTTTAAAGTTTACCGTTTTCCTAAAAGTGGAAGAGACCGAAATCAAGCATCTATCAAACAACCCCTTGCAACGAAAAACAGGGTGCCCATTTGTGACAGGTTCTAATTTCCAGCTGAATCACACAGTATGTCTTGAGTCAACATTGGCTGTTGGAAATCGAGATGACCGACCACAGTCAAACAAGGTCGCTGCCAACGAGGGTATCAAGTTTATCCAATTGATATTTTTATACCTGCCGGTTGCCAACCAGCCGACAAATGTACCAAGTTTCTTGATAGCTAACAAGATTGAGCCAGACACGTTTTCATTTTACCCAAAGATAAGAGAAGTCGCTGATAGGGCCGCCGGATTCGGCAGATTTTAACACATTTTTCGGCGACAAATGTAGTTATATTGCTTAGCCGGACAGTTCCCCAGTCAGGTATTAAATACTTCTGGGGCCCACTCCAGGGCATCCGAAGGGGAGGCTAGCTTAATAGGGGTCCAGTTACAACCACCTGTAATCAGGGTCCCTATTTACAGCGAATGGTAAACACTTAGGTGTTGGTCCACGCCCAAGATCACTTTGGTTGAGAAATCTTTCGAACAATTTAATTGGTCTAAAAGACATGTGGCTGGTCTGGTCTGAGCATTGAGACTACCTTTCCCACGTTAACAGGCTATCTCTTCTGCTAGACTAGTAGTATAAGGGAGCCTTCGAGGTTGAAAATGTGCATCTACTACTTTTCAGCCTACTTTTCAGCCTAGAGATGACGGAATTACTCTTCTTGCTAACAATGCCACCACCTCTATCTCACCGCTTCAGCCCATTGTGTTTTCTCCATTCTCATCCCCTTCGTTCTCAGGCTTTGGATCCCAAAATATCGAAGCCTCATATTTGGGAAGGTTTTCAAATGCACACCCAGCGTGGACTCTGCATAGGAATACAGCCTCCTTTTTTGCTTGATGCTCCAAAACGCCAGTGTTGCCATCCGTGCCCAAAACTGTAT
Source organism: Magnaporthales sp. P1609 (assembly GCA_003709005.1). Lineage (NCBI taxonomy): Eukaryota > Fungi > Ascomycota > Sordariomycetes > Magnaporthales > Magnaporthales sp. P1609. Next base: position 893,854 of record PELF01000003.1, read on the forward strand.
CCCAAACGAGGGACTCGATTTTGGCGCCGTTATGATAAGCTGCGGGTCTTGAAAGGAGTATGTAACGTTCCATATTCAAGCCTCTCCGAATGATATTAATGATCGGAACAACGCCGCTCTCATCCGGATCGCCGGCTGCGATAGTCCACTTGTGGTCTTGGTTGCTTCCTGCGAATCCGAGTTTGAGCTGGGTGAAATCGTCGGCACTGATGTCCAAATCCCATTTGGCCGTTGCGGGTTTTTGCATAGGTTTGCGGCGGGCTGGTAAGGGTAAGACGGCGACTGGGCGGTCTAACTTTGCTTCCCGATGGGACGTTGTGCCATACACGTGTCGCAGGATGGATTCGCGCTCCATCTTTGTTGAGGTGGGATGTGAGCTTTGCGATTAGCGCCAAGTCTGAGCTGTCTTTTCTGAAAATAATTCGGAGCAGAGACAAAACAAGGCCGCGAAGAGTCCCCTCCTAAGTGTCCTTGTTGAGGCCTTCGGGGTTGGAACATAAATGTGCATGCACCCCTCTTTTGCTTAGCAGTTTACAAATAGGACCGGGTGACACCGCATATGTGGGTATGCAACCAACTTCGACATCCATGCAGCTAACTGGGCATTTCGCCTCTCGCGGCTAAGCAGCGTGATCGGGCCTTGCTGGAGGGTGTGGCTTGGCTGATGGATTGAAAATTCTATTGGAAAAGTTCGGACAAAAATCCGCATACGTTATAGGTTCGAAGCGTTCGTTTCCTTCGGGGTTAGTGCTTTGCACCATTTCACCTGGGCCTTACATATTTACGGTCACATCTGACAACAAACCGCTCTGTTGGTCAGATTTATCTGCACTAGAACATAAAGTTAAAAACTCAGCCCCTTTTCGACCTAAAACTGTCTTAAGCTGAAATTTGTAACGAAAACAGTGTGTTGGGAAAATTAGCTCTCTTTACCTCCAAAAACAAATTATCAATTTTAACAAAGTAGTATTGATATTATCACAAGCTCGGTAGAGACTCAATAATCTGGTAGCATCGTTGGTTGTGATTGTAAGGTTCAATGGGTGGCTTCCTTGCGCTTCCAGGTATATAATTCATCCTATAAATTACAGTAGTTAGGGGCTGTGCGCACAACGCATAGCTCTCAAGTACAAATCAATGTTCGGCAGAATAGGGGCTAAGTCCCTAACTGTACGATTCACTGCCCATGAACGCGGCCCAGACACAGGGCGGTTCGTTGGCGCACTTTATTGTCGGCAAGTACCGCGCCTAAATGTCACTAAGCCGAACTGCCTCCCAGCGTCTGGTGCCACGTAAGATCGCTATCAAGCATAGCTCACGTGCATATATGAGCGCTGACAGCCGCTCGGTTCTATTTATATCATTAAGTTTTGTGCGACTGTGAAGAAGCTTGTAGTGAGTTGGACGTATTTGAAGGTTTTGCGGTTTCTTTCATACCGAGCAAAAGTTTGGGTGCTTACCCAAAGGGCAGTGCTCTACAAATCAGGATTCGACAACTCTATACGTGGATCATTGCGCATACGGCATATTGCTATCTGAATCTTTCACTGTAAGTCGACTAAGTCGTGACTAGATTGAAAGGAGTTCTAAGAATCATACAACTTTGGCGAGGCTGTACAGAATGCTATACAGAATGCTATAAAGAGGTACAGCTGCCATTAGTCGAAGCCTGGAATCATAATCTCCAATATCATTACCAACAAACCTTTCTACACCTGCAAAAGTTGACTCTACAGTACATCGATTCCTTCCCCACCTTTATATATTCCACAACAAAAACGCTTTCTTCGCTCTCATCAACATGCTTGCTCGTGCCTTTCTTTTATTCCCGGCTCTAATTCTATGGTTGACAACCGTTGCTTTAGCTACGACGCCTGCCGTCCTTTAGCGCGGCGATGACCGCTCCCTTGAAGCACTTGAGAAAGCTGGCGGCTTCCGAACCTTTAAGACCGACGGGCGTTTGACACCAAATTCGATCGACAAACACATCTACGACATGAATCCCGGTGCCAGTAATTTGGTCTCCTATAGCAAATCAGCAGGCGTTGCTGAGAGTTGCGCTTCAGACGGCGGCTATCTCTATGCAATTGACACAGCTGGCGTTCCTTTTGCAGAAGCAAAACAATACCTGAGAAACGATCAATTGTAGGATATTCTCGCGCAGGATGAAAAATGGCTGACCCCACGGGACGTCCCTTTCAACAAGGCTATTGGCTGGAAAAAGATAACGGGTCTCAATGCAGCTCCGACATGGACCAAGAACACTGCTTATGCGGGAACTCAATGCCTGAGCAAGCGGAGTCTGGCTGGTGGTGCCTGTGCTTTACCTTCTCCTAAGAAGCCTACCCCCCCAAAAAGGACTCCTACCCAGCAGCGACCTACCACCCAGCAGCGATCTACGCGGAAGCGCCAACATCTAAGTGAGTAGTAAAGAGTACAGGCGATTGGGCTACAATCGAGGGATAAAAGTGGCCCATATGACATCCGACTGGCATGACTGAATCTTGGTCATAATAAGGTTGCAACTGTACTTGGAGAATCTGTTTGTTTGATTGAAATACGAGAGAAGAATAGACTGCGCTGTTTATGAGGAAAAGTGCCATTGTCCAATACCGCTGCTATGCACCAATAAGGGTGATCTGCCAAAGCTGAGGATGCCGTCTCCATCAGATTGTTTTTGAAGACTTTTCGGCTAGAGGATAGCTTGGATCCCGTGTAAGAATGACTTCTTGGCAGAAATGTACATGGGACGTCGTCAAATGGTCAATAAGAGGAATATGCCGATTGAGCCAGTTGAGGGCACGAGACTTTGGGGATTGAACTTTGGAGCGGAGCGCCATGTCAAGTCTTATGCAAAAGCATGAATAAAGTGCACATCACCCTTGTGAGCCCGAGTGAAACTTGGAATCGCGGTATGTCAAGGGTCAAAGCACTTATTATAGACGTCGGGGAGAGATCATCTACTTGTATTAAAGCAGTCGTCGTCGTGGGAGACTATTGGGCGCTAGTCTATTCTTCGGATGGTTGCTGAACCCGGAAAGGCAAGCAGCAGACTCACGAACACAGATCAAGTCGGGACCCTGGTGTTGGTGCCGCCGGATTCAGCGGCAATGACACTCAAGAATTAGTCGATAGTCCCAGTATTAGTACTTCCTAATATTGTTGTGAGATTTATATGCCTTGATTGTCTCAAGATATCGATGTTATCGTGTGTCTGGCTTCGTACTAATATGTCGGGGTGACATGTTATTCTGGCGAGGATATTATGTATTTATGTTGTAATATTAGTATCATCGCCTATCTAACCTCGTACGGTTATAAGGGCGTAATAACATAAGATTATTTCAAGTTATGATACGCGAAATATTAAATTTTATTAAGCATTAAAGCTAGCCATCTGGTTATCTTTGGCACGGTCCGTCTCACGTTTCAACATAAGTATCAAACTAGCAACTACGAGCGCCTCCACTTGCTCAACAACGCCGCTCTTCTCCTGACCCGCCCAATCGCTCAAGTCAATCATAAGCCTGCCACCATTGCCACCATCCCACCGTGTGGACCCCTCGGTCCGGAACTCCTTGTTGCGCACCATTTGCGCGATGCGCTGTCCCTTGCCCTTGGACGACGACCCACGAGGCGAGTCGAGCTGATCGAGCACGAGCAGAGAGCTGGCATCGTGCTCCTTCTTCTCGGAGCGGCTGCCGTAACGCCACTCGAAGTGGCCGTAGGTCGTCTTGAAGTCGGCGGAGCGGGAGGTGATCCAGCGCGTCTTGACCTCGATCTCATCGGCGATGGCCTTTTTGGGGTCGACGCTGTCCTCGATGCTGACGCGATCGTGCGGGCCGAATATGCGGATGTGGGGGTCGCGGCCGGGGCCCATGCGGTAGATGGTTGACATGACGGGCGTTTCGGACGAGTCGGCGCAGCGGAGGAGCGCGCACGAATTGCTGCCCGATATGGAAATCTTGGGGCGGACGGACAGGTACTCGGGCATACCTGAAGGATCGCGCGTCATGGGTGCGCTGGGGTGGACGCCATGGATGAGGCGGAAGACTGGGATAGCGTTGTTGCCGCGCCAGTTGCGGTTGGAGAGGCTGTTCATGTTGAAGCCTACTGTCTGGACGTCCATGAAGATGGTGGGATTAAAGCCAGGTGCTTGAGAGCCCGTGCTGACCGCGTCCCATTCTTTCTCGGCGCTGGGGCCGGCGGCCATGTCCGGCGCGAGGGTTTGCTGTTGGGCGTACTGGCTGGCATCGTAGTTCGGCGGTGCGGCGTTATAGCTGGGCGGGGGTGCTACTTTGTCGTCCATAACGACATCAGTTGTTTGAGTGAGGCTGGTGTTCTTGGGACGCAAAGAGGTTCTGAGACGGATTGGAGAGGAAGAACTAGCTTAAAAGAAATATCCAAGGCCCTCAACCATGATGGCTTTCTTATGGCGTCGACCGCGGGTGTGTCTGCGCTGTGCAGTTCATGACGTAATTACTATACCTGTGCCGCCGTTGTGCATGGCGTGCAATCAATAAATGGCTACTCAGGCTCCATGTGATTAGTTAGACGCCACCATGTAAGCATGCATGGACCTTTCCCCATCGGTTCTAATTTTTCCCACCGTCTCGGGCGTGGAGTTTGTACCCTCCGGTCGAAAGGCGTACCCAATTAAATAAGAAAGCGATATTGCGCAGGTTATCGAATCAGGGTGCAAAGTTGATTCCGACAACGTAAAAATTGCAGATATATAATGGGACGTCGAAGGACAAATCGTTTGTTTATATTGGAGCGCTCCATCGACGTGCGGCGGTATTGGCGCTATACATGATTGGAATGGCCGCTAAACCTGGGCGGGGGCGGCATCAGGTTCTTTCTTACAAAACGAAACGAAACCCGAAAACATCAGAACAGATTTAGAGCGGCGTCTTGTAAGCATGACGTGCTATCGTCAATCAGCCGACAATCCAAACGGCAGATGTATTTCTTTGAACGAATGTCGATCGATCCGAACTCATCCTTGATAGTCGTTGTCTGGAACGCCATGCTTGGCTCAAAGGAACCATCTAAACATGCATCACGAGTATTTGGCCGAACACAACGAGGCGACATTCAAAGATGGAATACACATTCGGGAGAGTTTCTTGTAAAACAACAGCAACCAAATAAATGAGATTCGGTTCTGACATTGATCCGTTGGTCTATCTTTGACTGCTTGGTCGTGTGCTAACACCCTGTAATGTAACAAAAAGGTTTCTTAAAGAGAGTAGGAAGAAATGAGAAAAAGAGTATCAGTAGAGAAGGACAAAAAGGCAGGATTGACACTATACGAGGTGAGATCCCAAACGAAGGACAAAGAAGCTGGAAGAGTTTAGAAAACAGAAAAAAAAAAGAGAAAGACTGATCCAAAACAAAAGTCAATCTTGCCACAACATCAAAGCCACACACAAAAGATGTGGAAAAAGCTCCCCTTTTAAATCAAAACACACCCGTTCATCTTGAACCAACCACTACATTTACCAGCGGTTGCCCTGGAGCACGTTGCGCGTCCTCAGGTTCTTGAGTCGCTCGAGTGACCTGGAAGCCACGTTGCTGTTCTTGTTGGCCGAGTCGGAGGATCCGGAGGATTCGGAGGCTACGTTGTTGTTGGCCGAGTCGGAGGATCCGGAGGATCCGGAGGCTACGTTGTTGTTAGCCGAGTCAGAAGACCCGGCCTGCCCGGACATATCACCCATAGCTCCGGCAGCTCCGGCGGCGGCATTAGCGGCTCCGGCGGCTTTCTTGCCGCTGCCTTTGCCCTCGGCGGCGGGAGGGGGAGGGGGAGCGGCACCGTCGGCGGGGGGAGGGGGTGGGGCAGCGCCGTCAGCCGGGGGAGGTGGGGGAGGAGCGGCAGCACCTGCGGCGGCGGCAGCGGCACCTAACAAGAGGGTTTTTGGTCAGTGTTTGTAGAAACCTTGTTGTGTCTGGGGACCGTAAACCATGGAATAGAAGTGAGACTTTTCAAAACTTACCAGCAGCGGCAGCACCCTTCTTGCCGTCATCTTTGCCCTTTGCGGCGTCATCTTTGCCCTTTGCGGCGTCGTCCTTGCCCTTGGCATCCTTGCCCTTGGCATCCTTGCCCTTGGCATCCTTGCCCTTGGCATCCTTGCCCTTGGCATCCTTGCCCTTGGCATCCTTGCCCTTGGCGTCAGGAGGGGGTGGGGGAGCAGCTCCGTCGGCGGGAGGTGGCGGCGGTGCAGCAGCGTTGTCGGCGGGAGGCGGGGCGGCGTTGTTGTTGCCGCCGCCACCTTTGCCCGCATCGGCGTTGCCTGCGCCGGCTCCGTTGTTGGCACCGCCTGCATCAGCGTTGCCTGCACCGGCATCAGCGTTCCCGTTGCCTGCACCGGCAGCATTACCGGCGTTGGCGGCGTCACCGGTCTTTGCAGCATCACCGGCCTTTGCAGCATCACCGGCCTTTGCGGCATCTCCAGCCTTTGCGGCGTCGCCCGCCTTTGCAGCATCACCAGCCTTTGCGGCATCACCAACCTTCGCGGCATCACCAACCTTCGCGGCGTCGCCCGCCTTTGCAGCATCACCGGCCTTTGCGGCATCACCAGCCTTTGCATCACCAGCCTTCGCGGCATCACCAGCCTTCGCGGCGTCGCCCGCCTTTGCAGCATCGCCAGCCTTTGCATCACCAGCCTTCGCGGCATCACCAGCGGCGGCGGCAGCCTTGTAGTTCAGATTGACGGTGGCGCCCTCATGGAGCAGGGCGACTGCGTCAAACGCGCGGACCTCATCCTGTGACCGTGCCGCCACCTGCGAGCGGGAGTCGATGTTGTGAGCCGAGACGGCGCCGCTAAGCAGCAGGGTGGCGACGGCGGCGCGCCGAAGCGTCGGGGCGGAGAAGACCATCTTGGATATGGGGGGTTGTGGAGAAGGTTGGAAATGTGGTTTGTTGGGTAGGAACGTGCGGAATAAACCCGGATACTAGCTCGCGGGAACCCGGAGAAGAGATAATGTGAGGAGAGTGAAGATTAGACAAAGCTCGTTGGAGGGAAATAGGGCATAAAGAAGTCGTAAATGATTCGTCTACGCAGTAGACTGAATTGAATGTAAAGGTCCTGCCGGTTGGATCAAGCTGTTGTGTTTGATGATGATTCCAAGTCTAGATTCGGTCAATTGAAAGCGGAACTTGTCGTCTAGATATACTTCGAGCTGCTTTGCTGGTTGCCACATAACAAGGTATAGACGTGTAGCTTATTCCATCGAGGAAGATCGGCACTTCTCCCCCTGAATGCAGTTCCTCGTTCATCACCCCCGCCCCGGTAATCCACATCTCGTGCACAGATCATGGTGTGTTTAACCCCCCCGGATGTTATTGATCCCCAGGCGTCAGATAGATTGGGCTTGGTAGATCGGGATCGCACGGGAGGACCCCCTTGCCTCTCATTCTTTGGTTTGCTATTCGATTTTTTTTGTTTTACTCTGCTGGTTCCGGTTTGCGCACTTTGCCAGAATACGCTGTTTTGCACCATGACACAGGTAGATAGGCCCGGTCCTTGGACGTTGGCGCGTAGCCGTTTTCTGTGGATGTGGCTATCAGCCATAGACAAAGTCGTTCTTCTGTGTGGCGGCTCTGAAGGAAACAACGTTGAGACAAGGCGTGGGACAGAAGACTGTCTCAGCTCATGGATTTGATTTGGGACTGTTGATCTGGAAATCCACGTAGGCATGGGTTACCCTTGACTTTGGACTGGGATCTTCGGGAACGATTGCCGGTTTTAAGGTTATACTTCCGGGTTTCGAACAATTCCAAAGGCTTCTAGTTCTAGCAAAGTTGAATAGTTGCCTGATTACCTCAAACTGGATGCGTAAAATGCGATACCATGGGAATGAAGATATCGACAAAGCAGACGTTGCTGAGATGTCGAACCAGTCACTGAGCGTGTTTTTCGACCTCGAGGGTGAAGTGGGTATTCCATTTTTTTCTCGCTCAAATTACACTATCATGTTTCGATACTAGTCAGCCGGTAGCGATATTATTGCAGTTCCTGGTAAAATCGAGCGTTACAGTAGCACTCTGAAGGCGTTGCATGACAAATAGAAGCATTGAAAGCTTGTACATCTTGGCACCTCTTGACTATTGAGCTTACTACCGCTGACTTTTCATCTGGACCGTTATGCATAATCCCTTATAATTGCCACTGCTAACGTGGTATTTCAAAAGTTCGGATGGATCGCACTGAGATGGTGTCCTTGAACCACTAAAAACCTGAGTAGGTGGCTAAAGTAGACAGCTACCTCATAGTATAGGGTAGCTTTGTAGATCAGTACCCAAGGGACTTGGCAGCGGCTGAGCATGACCTCTAAAACAGTTTTCCGACCAAGTTTGAGGCATTTTAATGGTGATGGATGTCTACAATGGAATCTTTCATCTGGTTGTTGACGAAGATCAATCGAGTATATCCTTGGATCCAAGATGTGGCCCAGAAATGATCTTCAACTTGTTCATACTTGGCTTTGTGGAGACGAGAAGCAGATTGATGATTTACCGGTAAAGCGGGAAGAAATCGATTCTGATAATTGCTATCGCTCTTCATAATATTGGGGGACAAAAAAAGGAGGCGTGAAGAATTTTGAAGAAAAAAGCCACTTATCACACTCGGAATATAGGCATCCGAACCTGTCGCACGTTGTTCGAGACGAGGCACAGCCTACGACTCCACTCGTCGTCCCATGTTGTGGCAACGGAGTGGTGGCTCCAAAAATGAGTAGGGGGGAAAAAAAGAAGAAAAAAAAAACTATAGCTTATTCTGCAAACTGCAATGAAAGTATAGAGTAAGGTTGTCAATTCTGTCACTACGGTTAAATTTAATTCACCAGCAGAAAGGTTTAGGTTGACCCAATTTTGGTTTCATTTGACGAGCCTTTGATCCGGATTCGAGCTCTCCCTTGTCTGACAAAGGTATCGTGGCGGGTAGAAACAGCTGGAGGCAAATGTTTTGAGACATCGATCAGGCTAAATTGGCCCTTTTGATACTCCTATCAAGGCCTTGATCTTGCTCGGATTGAGTAGTTTTGAGACCATTGAGTAAGTGGCTTGAAAACAAGGCCAGGTGAAAGATGTTACTCGTAATATTGCTTGAAGTGTAGCACCGATTCTTGAGCATCATGCTATACATGCAAAGGATGAGATAATGCTTGGCAGATGAGTTCAATAGGCGGGCGAACTTCTCACGGAGCTAGACTTTGCCGGGTGTATCGGAATGAGTGATAGATTCCAAATATCAACAGATTCTCAAAGTTGCATCATTGGTTTGAACCATGTCTATAGATACCTAAGCTTGACTAACCTCTACCATTGCATTTGCAAGTTTACTTTTCACTTCACCCTTCTCTTTGCCGCAAATCGTCTCAACTTTCTCCAGCATCTTTTACCCGTTGAATCTACACGGGTACATGCAACACGCCTAAACCATTTTAATATCTTGTGGAAATGTGTGTCAGGCAGCGACTTTCAGAACCGGGAGAAATGAAGACTCGACACTGCTTCGTTGTCCAGGAACATGTATTAGAACGGTATGTTGATTCTGCCAAGTCATTTTCATCTCATTTTCACCTTGCAGCAGATGTCACACTACGAAAACCGGGCAGTCATTCATCATTCAGGTCCTGTTGCTGTTGAAAAATCGCACACTGCACAAGCAGACCAGAACGCGCGGCTTACGTTTTTGTTCTCCTACAGCACCCATTCTCCCAAATTTGGGCAGCGTCTGGCCCTGACTACCGGATTCGTAATGGTGGTGATGGTTGCGCCCTGCATGCCAAGAGCAGCGCAAAGGGTGGGGGGCTGTTGCATTCGGCGACGTTCCGTTTGCGGAGTCTTGGGGTGTGAACAGCGTCAAGAATTCGACGTCAGGCCTTGATGTTCTATAACAGTGAGTCACGACCTTGAAGTGACAAGTAGAAAACGAAAGAAGAGCAGCTCCAAAAGAAACACAAACAAAACAACTGATTCAGTCATCATTATTATCATCAATCAGAGACATATCAGCAATTTCTTGCCTGTTTTCTTCTCTAGCTCTGTCAATTTTCTGCAGACCCCCACTCGGCAACCGCAGATGACAATGTCGTTAGAATCCCGACCCAAGATTGGAGTTGCGGCGCTCATCACCTGCCCGGACAAGCGAGTTGTCCTTGGGCGACGAAAAAGCGCCATCGGCAGAGGTCAGTAGCATGCGGTGTCCTCGCGGACCGAAATGGGGGATCCCACGCTAGCCAAACCACCCCTTCCAAAGACCTCCCTGTCAATCGCAGAGATTTACTGACTTGTGACATAAAACCCTTCCCGGTCCAGGCCAATGGGGTTTTCCTGGCGGGCACCTCGAGTACGGCGAGTCGGTCCTGACTTGCGCGGAGCGCGAGACCCTGGAGGAGACGGGCCTCAAGGTGCGCGGGATGAAGATCGCTGCAGTCGCCGAGAGCGTCTTTCACGAGCTGGGCATGCACTACATCACACTTTTTGTGCAGTGTGAGATGCTGGACCCCGACGCGCAACCCAAGGTGGGTGATGTTGAGATCATCTATTTCGAGCAACCTTTTGAGAGTCCAGGGGCTGACAGGTATGGCATCGTCACGGTTGGTCTAGACGTTGGAGCCGGAAAAGTGCGAGGGGTGGGAGTGGAAATCATGGGATCAAATCAAGAGCATGGCAAACCAAGGAGATGGTGACGAATTATTTGCGCCGATCGTTAACCTGCTCCGTACCCAGCACAACTTTGGAGAAGAATCTTGAAAGCTCCGTGCTTTCCCCTCACTTCCGATGACACAAAGGCCTGACTGATTGAATATAACCTTAAAAGTCATGGTCTCGGAAAATTCTTTGGCGTATGTTAGATCCTTATTGTAGAAATAATATTCGAGACAAATGATGAGTACAATGTCCGGGCCAACAAGGAGTCGCGGAGGTGAATTGGTGCGGGGTACTGTAGCGCAGTTTGACGCCTTGTGCGGGGCCTGACTATGGTTTCTGTTGCAGGGGATATGCACGTAATCTGTACGTTTAATCATATTACAACGCAGGATAAAATCTCTGCAAAACTTTTATGGCCAAATAACATTTTACCTCCAATACATAGCTTTCCCACAAACTCTAATTGTATTACGTACGTAGTATGCAACAATTATAAGCCCGATATAACAATAAATTATTGTAGTTTTTATTTTACGCAAATTAATAATATAAAATTATATTAATAATGTATTAATTAATTTTTTTTTTTTTCCTTTATATTGCTATTTTTGAAGGTAATTTTTATTTTTACAAATTTTACAATATATATTATATTTATTTACAAAAAATTTAAAAGTCCGGAACAATTTTTATTTTCCAAATTAAATGGCCGAAATAATATCGAATTTACCGCCAAAATGTTAAAATTTTCCGGATTTGGAAATTCGTAAACCCGGACGGATAATTTAACAAAATGTTTGTAACAATTAAACAATTTACCGAAACTATTACCCAAAAATTTAAAAATATAAAATAAACTAAATACAAAGTTTAATTTAAAATGTAAAATTTCCAGTTTATAGGCAATAAAAATATTTTTTGGAATTTTGTTGCAAAATTTCGGGCAAAAAACCAAATTGTTTTTAAGGGATTTGTAAAACCAATTTAATTTTTATTTTTAATAATTTCCGAAATTAACGCGGTACTAAAAACAACGCGCAAAAATTAAAACGTATTGGGGAATTATACCGACAAATAGTTTTAAAAAATTAATATTTTTTACCAATGGGTTGTAAAAAATACCAATTTGTTATTTTTTAACTCGGTTTTTTTAATAACGTATCGCAACGGTTGGAATACGTTTTAAAAAATTATTAAAATATTATAAAACAAATTTATATTTACGGAAAAATATACTAAAAAACAAACCATTAAAAATTACTATATTATTTTTGTTTTAATACATATTACAAACAATAAAATATATTAATACAAAATATATAACGCCGTTTACAAAAAAAATTTAAATTACAATATTGCGAATATAAAAAAAATTACTATTATTAAACAATTTGCAAAAACTACAGGGTATTTCCAATTTATTTGGGCAATTAATATTAAAAACCAATTTACCAATTTAAAATATATAATAATTTTAAATTTGGTATTTAAATGGTTTAAAATGGTTTTTAACAATTTTACTATTAATCCGTTGTTCGGTAAAAGGCGTAATTTCGTTAAATTTTTTGCTACGTTTGGCGAATTAAAGGGTAAATATAACCAAAATAATATTCGCAAACCCAACCGGAATAAATATAAGGGTTTCGGTAGCAATAAATGCCCTACATATAGGGTAAATTATAAATAGGATTTTAAATTATAAAATAAATTGTTATATATATTAATTAAAAATATACAAAACCCAAAACGTATAAAAAACCTATTTACCCAGGAAAATTGTACAAATATTTATACCGAATTAAGGAGGGAACGTTGGGAAAAATCGCGCCAAAAATTTGCAAAATCGAATATAATTACTAATATATAGGAACAAAAAAACAAAAACGAACAAAAAATATAAAAAAAACAAAATTATTTTCCAACAACGATTTTAACTATATATTTTGTTTTGTACAACGCACCCGGTAATAATAATTTTAATTTCCAAATTTTTAATTACTATAATAAAAACGTTTTTATTTTAAATAATATTTTTTACTACCAATATTATAATAATATTTTATTCGACAATGATTATTCCATTTATTTAATTAATAAGGTTTTCGGCCTTAATCCGGGGTTTTTTAAACCGGTCCAGGAAACAAAAAACTCGTTACGTAGTTAACGGTACCCAACAAATGGAAATTAAAAACTATGGTATATATATTATAAAGGGTATCTTCGATAAAGCCCGGATTTTAATTTTAAGCAACGTAACGTACGTTTAGGGGTTTTACGTAAATATTGCTTTAAAAATTCGTTTAAAGGATTAAAACGTATAGTATAATGGCTTGGATTATTTAATTCGTATAGGTATTTTGCAAAATAATACAAAATTGTACAAATTAGAACGTAAAAATAACGTAGTTTTTTTCAATATAAATTTATTATTAACTACCTACGTATTTTTTCAACAATACCCGTAAATTTTGCCGGTATTATAATTTCAAACAATATTTACGGTTGGATAAAAACCCTAAAAACGCAAAAGGAAATTTTTATAGGAATATTTAAAAAAAAATTTTTAATTTGGTATAAACAAACCGGCTATTTTGGTCCGGAAACGCTCAAAACGCTGGTTTACCGGGCAAAAAATATAAAAATTAAAAAAATAACGATTTTAAAATACAAAATATACGTTTAAATATATGGGAAAGCAATAATTTCAAGGCGTTTAAAAAAAAACCGTACCGGCTTTACTATATGGTTTACCTGGTTTTTTTTTATTTTAAAAAATTTGAAAATAGCGCCAAATATTTATTGTTTTTTAAAAACAAATATATAGAGCGTTTAACAACGATACCGTTTACAAAACGCGTTGGTAAAAAATTAATTACTATAATTTTTGGCTTTAAACAATGGGTAAATAAACAATATGGTTTACAAATAGCCAAATTTTTTTACGATAATAAACCAGCTTTTATAATATATACTGGTTATATATATTACCAAAAATATGCAAAAATATAAATATTAAAATAAAATTTCCACCAATAAATATTCATAAACCCAATAGCCAAATAAAACGTTTAAAATAGAAAATAATTATATGTATTTTAAAAATGCGCCTTTTAGCCGATTTACCCACAATTTTATAACCAAACATAGTAATTGCCGTAATTTATTTAATTAATATTAATTTTTTAATAAACAAAAAAAATTATAATTCCAACAAAATCTTTTTGGCATAATTTCAAAAATGTTTTAAACATTATATTTCCAAATTATACATCGCGCTGGGGGAGGATTTACGCCCAAATTGGTTAAATATATATATATTGTTACGACCAGACAAGTTGGGCCAGCACCAAGGAGGCCAGGTGGGGTCACACCCCTCCTGACGACATTCGCCCAGAGAAATCACCGACCGGCAGGAACAGGATTACATAAGGGAAGGAACACGTGACATCACGTGATCGCCAAGGAAGGGATATGATTGATATGTCGCATATCAAGCATAGCAGGACAAGTGATATGTCGGTTAGGGAACATATCAAGCATATCACGACCAGGACCACGGTCTATATAAGACACGCTCATTACCATGTAGACAAAACTTAGCTTAGGATTGCTTAGCAGCAATCAAACTCTAGTTAACCTTAATACTTACTTGAGACCGATCATAACTTCACCCCAATCGTTGAGAATTCCCCTAGCTACGTTGTCGACGCTCAGTTGCTTCAACCCACTGTACTTTACCATAAGAACAGGTTACCCCGATACCTTGATCGTAACATATATACGGTTGCAAAACGTATATATTAAATCCAACCCGGGCCAAAAATTACGAAAAAATAAATTTTAAAATAAAATTTAAATCCTATATTGGTTATTTAGTGGGCTATAAAACCATTAAAATAAATTATATTTGGGTACTATTCTTAAACCGAATTATTATTTTTCGAAACGTGCAATTCGACGAAAATCGCTTTTATTAAAGGCCAACGTACAAAGCCATTAAAGCCGGTAAATTTACTAATAAATACAAACTTTTAATTAACACAATCCGCAAACCCCAGCTAAAATCCCTGGGAATAGGAATAGCCAGATTTTTGGGCCTATTAAAAAACAAACCAATTTTTACATTAAATATAAATACAATTACTTTTATTTTGGACGTAAATAACGTTTTAAAATTATATAAAAGGAATACGGAAACGCAATTAAAACCGACTACCAGTATAACAACTATTTATGTAAAAAAAAACGGATTTTTTCCAATTATAACGGATAATTAACTACAATTAATTGGGAATATTATTTACGCAAAGGCTAACAAATTTAAAATTTACCTTTAAATAATACTAAAAAATACAATAATTTTGGAAAATAATTTTAAAATGCCCAAAATAAAAAAAAACAAATACCAATTAAAAATATATACCCTAAATATTATGGGGCTGGCCTACGGTCTTGGGACGGTAAGGAGCCTAAATGGAATTATGGATAAAACTAGGAGGAAAGAGGATTTTAGGGGTCCGGCCCTTGGCCGAAAAGCCTGAAAAACCGTATATATATATACGCCATATATGGCTATACCAAATTGTACGCCATTTTCCTGTTTTTTAGCCATAAGTACGTACATCCAACACGAACCTGTAATATAGTTCGCCGCCTTTTTTTTTTAACGCCCCGGGTTCGGAAAATAAAAACATTTACGTTTGCCTGGCGACGGACCCTTTTCCACCCCGTTTTGCTCAATATTTTCCCCTATTTTGGCTAAAGGCAAATTACTATTGGTTTGGACCTTTTTTGGGTTTTTTTAAACCGTTATTAGGTTTTATTCCTATTTGGTTTTATTGTATATTTTGTTTTTCCATCCTTCGGTTTGGAAATCGGTCGGCGTTTTCTATATTTTTATTTGCGCAGGATGGTTGGGCCAATAATAAATTAGGGTTTTTGTTTATCTAATCTACCCCCCCTAATTGCGGCTTTTGATCGTTTTCCGAATTTATTTTTATTTTATTTTGACTTTATTTCGTTTTTACTTTGTTTTTACCCTTTTTTCAATAACTTTTACTAATACCGTAAACGGTAAAGGGTAAAAACGAAAAAAACATTTGGACGCGACTAAATGCCTTTATCCCTATTTAATATATAAAAAAAATAAAAAAAATTTCCTTTTATACCGCTCCTTTTCCTGGCCAATTTCCTTACAATTTTTGTTTGTTTTCGATTTTTTTTCTTTTTCAAACTATTATTTACTTATTTTTTTTATATTTTTTTTGGATCGCATTTTGCCATTTGCCCAATTATTTCGTTTTTTTATCGCGTTGCAATTTTTTAATTTATTCGGCCAATTTTTGTCGTTTTTGTATCGGTATTTTTTTTTTATTTGTTATTTTGTTCGGTTATTTTGTTTTTCCGTTTTTATTTCTTTCAATTCTTTTCCGCGCAATTATTTAATAATATTATGTTTTTTGTCGAACCCGTTATAAATTTTTACGTTTTTGGCCAAACCGTTACTGGCGCTGGTAACGTTTCCCTTCCTTTTTTTATTAAGGTTTTGGTAATTACAATTAAAATAATAACCCCATTAAAAATAAACGCGTTATAAATATATAAAAAATAAAGGGAAATTTTTCCGAAAAAAAATATATAATTTCCAAATTCCGTATAATACCGTATTAATTTTGCATTAAAATTTATAAATATACCGATAAATTTAAATATTTGTTTAAAATAAATGGTTTGGTTTGCAATCGTTGCCGCGCCGTCGGCAGGGCCCAATAAAAATATTACAAAACGATTTTCGCCAAAAATCCAATTTTACGTCGGCGCTTACGCGAATTTAAAACGATTATAATTAACAACGTTTACGTAGCGAAAAAAACCATCCCCCGTATTTTTGCCGCGTAGGGCAAATTTATTATACCAAATAAAAACCACATTATAACGCGTATCTTCAAAATTATTTACATTATATTGGTTTTCGAATTCGAACGCGTTTAGGCGCAAATATTTGCGTTTATCCCCGTTTTTGGAACCAATTTTTTGCTTATTAATGCTATAATTTTTATAATATTTATTTTTGGTTATAATGGCAACGTTCGCAACAAAATATTAATTTAAAACATTATTTTAAATTTTAATTATTTGGAAATAAATTTATTTCGGGCTAAATATAATGTAAATTTACTATTAATTTTTATTTGTTTTTAGCAATATAATATTAAACGTTATTGCGAATTTGTATTCGCGTTTTTATCGAATACCAATATTATTTAATGTTACGATCAAGGTATCGGGGTAACCTGTTCTTATGGTAAAGTACAGTGGGTTGAAGCAACTGAGCGTCGACAACGTAGCTAGGGGAATTCTCAATGATTGGGGTGAAGTTATGATCGGTCTCAAGTAAGCATTGAGGTTAACTAGAGTTTGATTGCTGCTAAGCAATCCCGAAGTAAAGCTATCTACATAGTAATGAGTGCGTCTTATATAGACCGTGGTCCTGGTCGTGATATGCTTGATATGTTCCCTAACCGACATATCACTTGTCCTGCTATGCTTGATATGCGACATATCAATCATATCCCTTCCTTGGCGATCACGTGATGTCACGTGTTACTTCCCTTATGTAATCCTGTTCCTGCCGGTCGGTGATTTCTCTGGGCGAATGTCGTCAGGAGGGGTGTGACCCCACCTGGCCTCCTTGGTGCTGGCCCAACTGTCTGGTCGTAACATTTAATTGTTTGTTATTAAAATACGTTATAACCGCAATATTTTTATACGTTAATTTCAATTTAACAGCCGCCAACGTTTTATTAACGCCGGTATTACGCCGCGTATTTTTATTTTTATTCCGTTCTATTGCTGTTGCAATAACAATATATTTAATAATTTGTCCTTTATTGTTTACCGTATAAATAATCGTCGTTTTCGCCCCGTTTTTACCCTAATTTTTAGTTTTTTTAAATTTTGTTGTTGCCGTTTCGAACGGAAAATATACCAATTCGCTAAGGAAAAAAACGCGGCCCACCAAACTTCGTTCCGGTATAAAAAAATAAAAAAAATAATATAAAAGTTTTGTTTAATTGAAAAAAAATAATAATAATATTTGTTGTTGTTATTTCGTATGTTGTTTTATTCGGGCCTAGTTTGCCCTTAAAATTTTACAAATGGGGATTTTTTTATTTTATTTAAATAATATAATAATATTTATTTTCGGGTTTTGCCCGTTATAATATATATTTGTTATTAGTATAAATTTGTTTTTATAAAATATATAATGTTTTTCGCCCCGTATATAATTATATAATTTATACGTAAACGTCCGGGCCCTATTTATTAAAAGTGGGGATATGGGATTAAATTAAAATAAAACGGTATTAGACGTTAATTATAATTGGATTAATTTTTTTTTGTAACCGGCCTATAATTGGGCCGTCGTTGGTTAATACATTGCCCCAATACGTTTTAAATTAATTTAATATTTTTATCGCCGCCAAAAATTTTAACGACTTTTAAAAAGGCGTATTATAGTTTTTCCACTTTATTAATATTTGGCGTTTCCGGCCTTTACCCCTGGCGGTTTTTGCCGTTAATATTTTTTTTATTAGCTATTTTTCCTGTATTTTGCCGTTTTTTTCCATTGGTATTAATTAAAAGCCCAATTTGGTATTGGTGCGAATTTGGAAAAGGAATAAATTAATAGCCATTTTTTTATTAATTTAATATAAAAAATAAAATAAATTCCCTTTAAAACGTTAAACGTAATTGTTAAAGGAATGGAAACGTTTGTAATTTTATATTTATTATAAATAAGATCGAATTTTTTGCTAAATTTGTTTGTATGGATATTGCGTAAATTTAAATATATTTTGTTTCCTATTTTAAATAATTCCGCCGGTTATTTGGATTTGTTGGCGTCTGATTTTTATCGTTATTATATATAGGCGATAACCGCGTTGGCAATATCCGTCCCCGTACGTAAATATTTTATAAATAATAATACGCGGCTTTTAGGCGAAATAATTAAAACGGGTATATTTCAAAACCCTATAAATATTGCGTTTATATTAAAATTTAATAATAATTTATTGGAATTTATTTTTATAATTGCCAAATTTCTATTATTAATAGTTAATTGCGTTGCGTTAAGGTAATTGGGCCAATTTTTTTGCCCGAAGGTAATAAAGGCGCGTAAATAATATTAAACCTTTTGGTTGGCTTTTTTTGTACCCTTATTTATTTTAGGGTAATAAACGGTTAATAAAAGTTTTTCGATACCCGTTTGTCGGTATAGTTTCGACCAAAAACCCCCTACCTAGTTTAACCCCCTATTCGAAATTATTTGCAAAGGAAATTTTCGAAATTTTTACCAAATTAATTTGAATTTCGCGGCGCAATTTTTTGCCCGTATTGAAATTATTGCATTTAATTAAATATATTTGGAAAATTTATTGGTAATAATTATAAAATATTTGGGAAAATTAGGTAAATAACCGGACAAATTTGTTATAAAATCGATGGAAATTTATTTCCAAAATTTATCGGCTATTAGAAAGGGTTATAATAATTTTTAACGGGCCTTTTTAAATAGGCGGGTTTTTCGGCAAATATTGCAATTATATACTAGCCGGCGAATATATTTTGCTATTCCGTCCCAATAATAATCCCGCGTAAAAGTTGCAAATATATTGTCCTTTTCCACGTAACCCATTATTGGAAATTTGTAAATATATTGCAATATTACGGTAGTTAATAATTTCCAATTTGGTAATTAAAATTTGTTTTTATATTAAAATACCTTTATAATGTTAAACGAATAATTAATTATTTAAACCTTTATATTAATTTTAGGTGGAAAACGCCGAACGTTTTATTATATGGTTTTAAAACAATGCCAATATATATTATTTTGTTCCAATATTTCGTTCCATAATTTTGCCAAATAAAATTGCGAAAATAATGCGGTTTCGGCAAAAAACCGGATAGTTTTTGGCAACTGTTGTATTGAAATCGGTGCAAATATAATTATAAAGCCGGCCGGTTGTAAAGTTATAATTAATTTTAATTCCATTGCGCCGTTTTGGTTTTTGTAAAATAAAACGTTTAATACAATAACGTATTTGCCCGGTTTATATACTAATTAATAATTAAATTTCGTTAAAATTTTTGCCTATTATATTTGGCGTTCCAAAACGGGTTTAGATTTCGAAAAATGTTTAAAAATTTTATAGTTGGTTAAAATTAAAAATAATATTTAAATATTACGCAATTCCGCGTTCCACGTTTTAAAACATCTTATTATTGTTAATAATTTTTTATTGTAAATTATATAATTACGTTATACCGGTAAAAATTTTACCAAATAAAATATAATTGGCCGCTATAATTTATTTTATTTTTTTTGAAAAAAATAACCCCCAAACGCCGTTTTTAAACAATTTGTTTCCAATATTATTTCGCGTAAATCGTCCCATTGCGTTAAAACCGGGGCTTGGAAAAACGTTTGTTTAAATCGGAGGAAAATTTTTTCGTATTCCATTGTCCATCGAAAAAAGGTTTTTTTTTAATTAACGCGAGTAATAATACCATTTTTTTCAAATATTTGTCGATAAAATTGCGATAAAAATTTGCAAATTCCAAAAACCTTTTTAGGTTTTGTAACCGTATTGGGGCTTCCCAATTCCAAATTGTTTTTATTTTTTCGGGGTTTGTTCGGTATTACATTCGCCCGACGATTTAACGATTGCGTTAATAAACCAAAAGGTTTTATAATATTTACAACCTTGCAAATATTTCGTCGGTCCCAATTATAAATTGTATTAATTTAAACGTAATAATTATCCCCCCCTTGTAGCGGATCGCCTTCGATACGCAGGCCACCCCAACCTGGTAATTAATAGGCACGACCCCCTAGGGCAATCGGGCGATAGTTTTTTCAATTCGTTAATTGGTTAAAACCCCCAATCCAGTACAATATATAAATTATATAATTGTTAACGCTGGTACTAATAACCCGTTAATAACCCCGCTAATAACGGCCCATGCGTACGTTTTTTGTTAACAAATAGGATATTCGTTATTCGACAATCCCGCGTACCCCCTGGTTATGCGCACCCTTTGGGCATATTTGTACCCCTTGGGCATACGCATCCAACGGGATTCGAACTAACAACTTATCCACCCTACCGAAAGTTGCAGGTACAATTATTACATTCGCCCGACGATTTAACGATTGCGTTAATAAACCAAAAGGTTTTGCAATATTTGCAATTTTGCAAATATTTCGTCGGTCCCAATTATAAGCTGTGTTAATTTAAACGTAATATTCGGACGCCTATTCCGGCCTGGATAATAAACCCTAAATATTTAATTTTGGTCGTTGCGAATATATTTTTATTTAAATCCAAATTAAGTCCGGCGTCTGATAAACGTTTGAAGATTTCGCGCATTTTTTTCCAATAATTTTGCCGGGTTCTCAAAAAATAAATTAAAACGTTGTCCAAATATACCGAAATAAAATTGCCTAATATATTGCCCAAAATTCCATTAATATATTATTGGAAAATTGCAAGGACGTGTTACGATCAAGGTATCGGGGTAACCTGTTCTTAGGGTAAAGTACAGTGGGTTGAAGCAACTGAGCGTCGTGACGGATAACCAAGGTTCTCAATGACTGGGGGGTGAAGTTATGATCGGTCTCAAGTAAGTATTGAGGTTAACTAGAGTATAAGATTGATTGCTGCTAAGCAATCCAGAAGTAAAGCTATCTACATAGTAATGATCGTGTTCTTATATAGCCGAGTGATTACTTCGTGTAAGTGATCGTGATTACTCCCTAGTGATCACGACAGGGGTTGATCACCCTTTTGGCGGTGATCGCGATCACTGTTGCCTGGTGATCGGGTTAGGGTCCCTTATCTTATCTTCACGTAATTCTCTACTGGTGTCCTTTGTCTTTGTCCAGTGGTTCCCGGCGGGTCCCACTGGTTGTTTACTTTTTCCTTGTCCTGTCAATCCGTGGTCGTAACATCAGGTCCTCCCTCCAAGGCCAAGCCCCGTGGCCACATAAGTAGGTCGGGTCCCTGGTCGCCTTGTGTTTTGGTTTTTTCCTTTTCTTTTTACTAACCATCATGTCGTCTAGGATCGCGAAACGATCGCAGCCTGTTCGTTCGTTTTCCGCGTCTGTCCTTCGTCGCGAGCGTTTGGCCGAAACCATTGCCCTCGAGGGTTTCGAAGTTATGCCGTGTTTTTTTTGCAAAACCCGCGGTTATGTTTGCCGCATGATCGCTTCGAATTCTCGGTGCAGCGAGTGCGTGCGTTGTGGTTGGAAGTGTGATGTTTTCTCCGTGCCGGTCACCAATCGTAGGTGGCGTTTTTTTTTTTTTTTTTTTTTTTTTTTGGGGGGTGAAGTTGAGGATGATATCCTTCGCGTGCAGCAGGAGATTGCTCGGCTGCAGCGAGAGTCGTCCGAGAAGTTCAATCGTTTGTTGCGCCTGCGCAAGCAAAAGCGTTTTCTTCAGTCGCGCAGCGAAACTGAAGCTGTTCGTTTGGATGTTGAGTTGTTTGTTGAGGACGCCGTGGAGAGGGAGCGTTTGGGGGTCGACGAGCTTCCCTTCGATGGTCCCTTTGAGTTTGGTTTCGTTCCCGAGCTGCAGTCCCTGGGCCACGTGGATGTGGTGGATTGGTTAGCAGTTTTGGGCGCTGAGTCCTCCGACTGGGTTTTTCCGGAACTGGTTCCTGTCGATGGTAGGTGGTGCTTTTTTAGGCCGTCCTTTTTTTTTTGGCTGACTTGCTCGCAGGTCCAACTCCTGGTAGTATTGGTGGAGCGGTTCCTGGCAATTCTGGAGGTGGTTAAGAGGTTCCCAAGTGTTTTTTTCGTGTCCGTAGTTTTCCCATTTGACAAGGTATTTTGTTTTGCCGTGATTGCGTTTGTGGTCAAGTATTCGTTCGACTTCGTAGGTTTTCTCTGCGTCGATCTGAATTATTTCCTGTGTATTGGTGCCGTGTGGTGCTGGCTTAAGTAATGATACGTGAAATGTCGGGTGTATTTTTATAGTATTTGGTAGCGACAGTTTGTAGTTGGTTTTGTTGATCTTTTTGTTGATTTTGAATGGTCCAAGCTTTTTGAAGTCCAGCTTGCTGTTGGGTTTTTGTGTTTTGATGTTGCGTCGGATGAGGTAAACGCTATCTCCCTCCTTGAAGGATGGTCCTTTTATTCTATGTTGGTTTGCGTATTTGGACATTCTTTTTCGCACGAATTCCAGTTCCTGCTGGAGTTCTTGGTGCAGTTTTCTTAGTTTGGTGGCTTGTTTTTCAGCTCTTGGTGAAGTAGTTGTTGTTCTTGGTTCTCCATATACCGTGGGGTTGAATCCGTAATTGGCGTAAAATGGTGTTGTTTTGGTACTTTCGTTTTCTGAGCTGTTGTAGGCGAATTGTGCGGTGGGTAGAAGTCGTACCCAGTTGTTTTGTTTGTGGTTGACGTAGCATCTCAGGTACTGCTTTAGTGTTTGATTGGTTCGTTCGGTTTGTCCGTTTGTTTGGGGGTGGAATGTTGTGGATAGTTTGTGGTCTGTTCCTAACTGTTCTATTAGAGATTGCCAGAATTTTGATGTGAAGAGCTTGTCTCTGTCGGTGACGATGGTTTCTGGTAGTCCGTGGTTGCTAACAATCATTCGTAGGAATGTGTAGGCTATTTTTTCAGCGTTGCTACTTTTTTTGTAGGGTAGGAAGTAGGCGTATTTGGTGAGTTTGTCGACAATAACCAGTATGCTGTTATACTTGGTTTTTGTAAGGGGTTTTTCCGAAGGGGGTAGCTTTACTATGAAGTCCATGGTAATGGTTTGCCAAGCTTTGCTGGGGGCTGGTAGTGGTTGTAATAACCCGTAGGGTTTGTGTTTCGCAGCTTTGCTTTTTGCGCAGAGTTCGCAGTCTTTAATGGCTTTTCGTATTTTTTGTCGTGTTCTTTGGAAGTTGTGGTGTTGTTTTAGCCTTTTCTACGTTTTGGATATTCCTTGGTGTCCGTGGGCTTTGTTCCCATGTATTCTTTGTATTTTTTTTGGGGACATTATTGCTATGGTGGTTATAAGACTTCGGTGTGCTGGTAGGAGGTTTCCGTTTTTATTTGCCGTGAGGATAGTTCGGGTTTCTTCAGGTATTATTGTTTTGTGGTTTGGTCGTCGGCTGAGGGCGTCGGCCCTGCCGTTTTCTGTTCCTTTTTTGTAAATGATCCTGAAGTGGAATTCCGATAAGAATTTTGCCCATTTGATTTGTCGTTTGTTCAACACTTTGCTGGTGGTGAAGTGGGTTAGGTTTTTATGGTCCGTGTAAACTAACACCTCGTGTTTAGTTCCGGATAGTTGTGGTTTCCATTTTTCGAATGTTCGGATAATGGCCATGAGTTTTTTGTCGTGTATTTGGTAGTTTAGTTTTGGTCCATGTAGTTTTTGTGAGAAAAAGGCGCACGGGTGCAGTTTTCCTTCCTTATTTCTTTGTCCGAGTTGTCCACCAATTGCATAGTCGGATGCGTCGGTTTCGACTTCGAAGGGTTTCGTAGGGTCTGGTATCCTCAAAATAGGTTCCTTTGCTACTGCGTTGCGTAGCTGTTCGAATGCCTGTTGCGTTTGTTCCGTCCATTGGAATTCCAGGTTTTTTTTTGTCATGTTGGTGAGGGGTGTGGCGATGGCGCCGTATCCTTTGATGAATCTTCTGTAAAAGTTCACAAATTCTAGGAATGTTCGAACGTTTTTTACGTTTTTTGGTTGAGGCCATTCCTTTACTGCTTGGATTTTCGATGCTTCCATCCTTATTTCGCCAGGAGCGATGGTGTATCCTAGGAAGTTGATTTGCTTGCTATGAAAGGTGCACTTCTCGGGCTCGACTAGGAGCTTAGCGTTTTGTAGCTTTCGTAAAATTGTGTGGACGTGTTGCTTGTGTTCTTCCAACGTTTTGGAAAAGACAAGGATATCGTCCAGGTAGACAACTACAAAAATGTTTAGGCATTCCCTAAGAACGTGGTTGATTATTGTTTGGAATGTGGCTGGTGCGTTGGTGAGGCCGAATGGCATTACGAGGTACTCGTAATGTTTACGCCTGGTTCGAAACGCTGTTTTCCATTTTTCGCCTTCCTTCATTTTGATTAGGTTGTATGCTCCTTTGAGGTCCAGGGTGGTGAACCAATTGGCTTGATAGAGCATGTTCCTGAGTTTTCCTATGAGTGGGAGCGGGTAGCAATTTTTTATTGTAATGTCGTTAAGTTGTCGGTAGTCCACGCATAGTCGTAATTTTCCGTTTTTTTTTGGTACGAAGAGGATCGGGTATCCTGCTGGTGATGTCGATGGTTTGATGTATCCTTTTTTAAGGTTTTCTTCGAGATATTTATCGAGTGCGTCCATTTGTGTCGGGTTGAGTCCATATATTTTGTGGAACTTCGGTTGTGTTCCTTCCTTCAGAGGGATCTTATGATCGAAGGGTCCGTGCTCGGGGAGCCCTGTTTCGAGTTCTTTACTGAATAACCGTTCGTATGTCCTGTATTCGGTTGGTACGCCGTTTGTTTCGTTGCTGGGTGTTATGTGATTGGATCGGTTTTGGCTGGTGGATAGTCGCTTTTTTTCCGATGTTGGCTCCGGGTTCGGCTGTCTCTGTGCCAGATACACCTTTCGTGTTTGATTCGTCCGTGCCCTATGCTTTCCGTGTGAGTCCTTTTGTTTTGTGCGGTATTTAGTGATTGGGTGTTTTTCCCATTGGACCTGGCCGGTTGTCCAATCTATCCGGGGGTTGCTCCTCTTGAGCCATGGGATGCCAAGGATTACTTGGTTGTTCCCGATATCGGCTGCATCCAGCACGATATGTTCTTCCCTTCCTTGGAACTCCATCCTAAGGGGGTATGTTTCTTGGTTGACGGTTCCTTTGTTGTGGGTTATCGCTTTCCTTTCTACCGTTTGTAACTGGTAAGGCTTTTCTTTCCATTTGGGTACCCACATGAAATCTTGTAACACGTGGTACGAAATGTAGTTGCCCTGGGCTCCACTGTCTAAAAGAGCTTTCAGGTGTTGTCCGTTAAGTTTGATGTGCAGAAAAAGGTGTTCGTTTCCTGTCAACGTATCCTGCGTAGCGTTCAGGGTTCTTATTGGTCGTATTTTTGTTTCTGCCGTTCGGTGCCCTGTACCGTCTGGTTGTTTTAGTTTTTTGACTGGCTGGCCTCGCTCTGGGGCCCTTTTCCTTTTTGTTCTTTCTTTTGTTTTGGGGGTGCAGGCGTCTTGCGTGCGTTGGTTGTTTCTTTCCTTTTTTGGATCCTAGGGTCCCATACGATGTTTGTTATTGGCATGGGTCCTGGTAATCGGGATCGTTGTTTGTGCCATGCCTGAGCTTTGGCTAGCATATGTACTCTGCAGATACTGCGCGTGCACTGGTACCATGGGAATGTAGGTTGGTTGCAGTATGCTATGGGGTATCCGTCCGTTGGGGTGAAGATGGCTGTTGGTTCGGTGTTGAGTTTAATTTTGATTTCCCAGTGTGGTAGTTCCTGTACGGTGTATACCTGGTGGATTCCAGTTTGTTTGCGTTTGCGGGGAAAGAAGTTATAATATATTTTCTTGCTGAGGTGGAGTCCGCATGTGTCCCTAAAGCACTCCGCCCAAAAGATGTTTGGGTGGTCGGGGTGTGATGGTAGGATTTGTGGGTGGTTTCCGAAAGTGGGGTCCACAGGTTTTACGAGGTTTTTCTTTGAATAGGTTGCTGGTATTCCTGGGAATTGTACTGATTGGTCGTTTCGGTACAAGTCGATTGGTTTTTTCTCATATAGTCCTGGAAGGTTTTTTTTTGCTGCGACGTACGTACCAGGAGGCGTATTTTCCTCGTCGCTGGACTTTTCCTCACTGTTGTTTGGGGATTTGTGGAGAAGGTGGGTTTGACCCAAGGGTTTTTCCTCCTCGCTGGATTCCTCCGAATCCGTTTGTTCGGGCAATCCGGTCTCTTGTCGGTGTAAGTTGATTGGCTGTCTGGTTGGTTCAAGGGGTACCCGGTGTCCTACCGCTAGGGTGCGTACTCCTTTTGGTTGCTGGGGGTAATATCCAGCGTCGTTTTTTGAACTGTTGTGGACCATGCAGTTGTCGTTGTAACATTGGGTCCAATTCATTTGTTCGTGTGGAGCTTGTGTCGTGGCGTTAAGTCTTCGTGGTTTGTTTCCAATACCTTCCGTTCCTGCTGCAAAATCGGGTTGCAGGTTGGAGGTGCTGGGGCAATTCCGTGCGATATGCCCTGGTTTGTTACATCTGAAACATTTGTTACTTTTGGGGTCTTTCCTGGGGTTTTTGTGTTGGGTGGCGTTGAGGTCCATAGGTCCGCTATGGGTGCCATACGTTGTACTATGTTGGCGAGGTGGTTTGGGGTGTTGGTATTTACGTCCCGTGTTGGCTTGTTGTAGGTTGGGTCCCCAGGTGTTGCGTCCTTCGCGTTTTTCCAGCTTTCGTTCGTAAATGCGGTTGTCGATTTTGACTGCCAGTTTTACGTATTTTGACATAAGGCTTGGTCGTTCTTCCTTGACCAACTCGTTTTTTACTTTGTTTTTGAGTCCTGCGTAGAAGCGTGCTATCAGGGCCTCCCTGCCCCAAGGTAGCTTTGCTGTGATCTGCCGGAACTTACTAGCATATTTGGATGTTGACTTGGTTTGGACGAGGCGCGACAGCTTTCGTTCGGCTGTGCGTTCTTCGTCGGGGTTACCGAATGCTTCCTTCAGGTTTTCTTCGAAATTGTCGTAGTCGTCGAAAATGCGGTTAGTCTTAGCTTTACGATTCTCTTTTTTTTCATGGTCCAGGTAGTTTCGCAGAGTTGGTTCGAACCATGCGAGGGCGTCGCCTTTCAAGAGTGAGGCTGCATAGGCAACCTTTTCGGCGTCGTTGTCGAAGTTATCTTCGTTGAAGTGAAGGTACGCGCGAGTTCCGGTGAGGAAGTTTTGCAAGGTACCGGGGGTTTTTTCAAAAGGGGTTGGTAGGGGATATTTTACGGCGTTCCTGTTGGCTCTGTTAGTTTGTTCCTGAACCCGTTCCTGTAGCTGACGGTTTTTAGCTTGAAGGGTCGCGACCATCTGACGCAGGGCGTCAGCGCTGGCCGGAGCGTTAGTAGTAGAGGGGGTTTGAGGGGTGGTCCGGTTGGAAGACATCGTGTCGGTAATATTGCTCGGTCTGCTTTAAGGCAAGGTACTGAACAGGAGCAATCAAAATGTTACGATTAAGGTATTGGGGTAACCTGTTTTTAGGGTAAAGTACAGTGGGTTGAAGCAATTGAGCGTCGTGACGGATAACCAAGGTTCTCAATGACTGGGGGGTGAAGTTATGATCGGTCTCAAGTAAGTATTGAGGTTAACTAGAGTATAAGATTGATTGCTGCTAAGCAATCCAGAAGTAAAGCTATTTACATAGTAATGATCGTGTCCTTATATAGCCGAGTGATCACTTCGTGTAAGTGATCGTGATCACTCCCTAGTGATTACGACAGGGGTTGATTACCCTCTTGGCGGTGATCGCGATCACTGTCGCCTGGTGATCGGGTTAGGGTCCTTTATCTTATCTTCACGTGATTCTCTACTGGTGTCCTTTGTCTTTGTCCAGTGGTTCCCGGCGGGTCCCACTGGTTGTTCACTTCTTCCTTGTCCTGTCAATCCGTGGTCGTAACAAAAACCCTTTATAGTTTTGCGAAAAAACCAATTCGTTGGAATTTTGTTTTTTCGTTGGCAATAAATTCCAAATTACCCAAATTTAATATATTATTTGTTTGCAAACCCACAATGCCGAAAAAATTATTTTTTTATAATTATTAAATATACGTTATATTTAAATAATTTACAATTAAAAGTTTTTTATAATGCCGTTAATATATATTAAGCCAATATAATTTTAATTCCATTAATTTATATAGTGGTTTATTAAATTTTAGGTAAATTCCCGGGAGGTATTTGTAAATTAATTCCTTTGGAATATATATAAACATTATTTTATATAGATTGGTTTTTTATTAAATATACGTTTGGTTAATATTTTTAAACATTAAAAAATATTTAAATTTTTCTTATTATTATTATTATAATCTGTCACGGCCAGGGTAAGCATAGCACGGAAGCTAGTCTATTGGCACCTATCGACGAAGATTCTACTCTGAGGAGAGGAAAGGAAACAAACAAAGTTCTGAGCTTGACGCGACGTCGATAAAGGTATCACCCTGGTGGGTCGTTGGTCAGGGGTCAGGGTTAGGGTCTGGTGATCTCATGGTCCAAATGTCACATAATCCTATACTATTAAACGTAATTTTTTATAAAATTAATTTGTAGTTTTTTTAATTTTCCGTATTATTTTTAAATTAAACATTCGGCCTTTAGTTTTTGTTTCGTTTACCGGTTTAATCGTTCCCGAAATTAACAAATTGTTTATTTTTATTGTATTTAATTGTTCGAAAAAAGTTTCCGGTACAATAATTTTGTTTTCGTTTTTATATTTTAGGGATAATTCCAACGTTTATATTTTTTTGGCGGAAAAATAAATTATTTTATAGTAAATTTTGGGTTTTTTCGGTTTAGTATTGCGTTGTTAATCCTTTGGTTTTGTTAATATATTAATTATTTAATCGGGGTTTTGTTAATATATTAATTATTTAATCGGGGTTTTGTTAATATTAACTTTGTATATTTATTGGCGTTGGTATAAATATATTTAGGTTTTAAATCGGTTTGTTTGGGGTTTTCCGTAAAATTGCTTTTGGGTATTTTCGTTTTCGTGGTTATGTTTCCTTAAAATATATAAAATTTTTACAATTTCCCGGTATATTTTTTGGCTAATTTTAATATTTATAATATAATTTTACATATATGTTTTTAAATTTAGTATTTTCGTTATATAAATTAATAATAATACTATTTTTAGCTACGGATATTATTTTGTAAAATTTAATTCAAATTTTTTTTTCAATATACTAATATTTTCGTACCCAGTACAAATATTGTTGGTAATTTATTTTTTAAATTGGGGCCGTTCCATATTGTTAAAATATTGTTTATTTTTTTTGGCTATTAGTTTTTTAAATTCCCCTATAGTTTTATTTATTATTCCAACGCGTTATATTTGGGTAGTTGTTGGAGGTAAATTTATAATTATTTTAAATAATATACCAAAAACAAATAAAATAAAAACCAATCCGTTGGGTTTAACAATATTATTTATTGTTTTTACCATTGTTTAAAAAATTATTTTTTGCAAACAATTGTTTTTGTATTCCGCCCGTATAATTTTATATGTTTTTTTCAAAGGTGCGTAAAATTTTTCGATTTTTCCCATTGTTTAATATATTTTTACCGGTATTTAATGGCAAATAATTTCCAAAAACCGTATTTTAATATAAAATTCGGCTGTAACGAAGTTCGTCCCTGGATTAAACAATAATACGTTAGGTAATTTTAGGTAAATATTAATCCAATATTATTTTAGGGTTTCCTATATTTTTTAACCGAAATAGCCGTTAAAAACATTGCGGCTTAAAATATAATATTTAAATTAATTATATAAAATATTGGGCGGTTTTCCAAATATATAATATTAACAACAATTTTGTAATTAAAATTAATATTTTTTCTTAGGGAAAATTTAAAATATTATAGTAATTTTCTTTTTTTTTGGCAAAAATAATAAATTTTGTTAATTATTTAAATAATTTTTATATTTGTTTTTTTTTGTCCGTTGTAATAATTTCTAAAACTTTTTAACGGAAAAATAGCCGAATTTTTTGTAAAATTTCCGGAATTTCTTTTTAGTAAAAAATATTTCCGCAATTTTTGGATTTGTAAAAAACATAATCTCTTATATAGAATTACCCAAATAAAATCAAAAATAACCCCATTTTTATTTTATAAAAATATATTTTCCATTATTATATATAAATTCGCTTTTAACGTTATTATAATAAGCCCGTAACTTACTTATATTTTTTAAACAAATCAAAAACGGTATATTTATTTCCAAAATATAAAACATAATTGTTTTTATAAACGTTAATACATTGGTTATTTTTATAAATATAATTACATTATTTTGTCCGAATTAAATGCGTATTTTTCCAATACGTTATTAATTAATATATAAATCCAGTTTGTAATATTATAATATTATAAGTTGTTTAAATTTTGCTATAAAATATTCCGTTATATTTATATTTGGTAAAAATTTTTCCTATTTAAATTCGTTTTGCAAAAATATATAATCGATTTGATTATTTGGTATTATAATGGTTGGATTTTTTGGAATTAACAATTAATATTTAAAAAATTCGTTTGCCAAAAATTTAACGCCTTATATTATTATAAAATAATTAATTGTAAATAATTTTTTATTTTCAGAAATATTGTAATTATTATTTAATTGATTAAATTTACTATTATATAAATAGTTTGGATTTTTTTTTGTAATTTAAACGTATATTTTCTAATTGTTTTTAGGTTTATTACGGCTTTGTTGTTTACGTTTCCAACGTTTTTGTTTTGCCCGTTATTTTTTTGGAATATTTCCACGTTTTGTAATTTTTTTTTGCAAATATAATATACGTTTTTTTTAGTAAATTGTTTATTTTTAAAACGGTTTTTTTTTTATTAAATAATTTAAATAATTTTCGTATTTGGTGGAATAATTATTTGTTTTAAACTATTATTTAGTATTTGCAATCCACCAAATATTAATTTTGTACGTATTGTTTTGTTTTTATACTTAATAATGTACGAAATTGGCTGTATAGTGTTTTAAATATTTTATGAAATTAAATTAAAGCCGTTTTTATTTTAAAAATATTTTAAACAATTTATAACGTATTATCCATTAATTATTATTTTATTTGGTAATTTATTCCCAAAAATTTTTAATATTTTTATAATTTATGGCATAAAATTTATTTCTATTTTTTAAATTTTTTTTTACCGTATAAAATAATATTGTATTTTAATCCAAATGATATTGTTAACGGATTAATTTGGTATTAAATTTTTTTTTAAACGTAAATATATTTTCCTAAAAATTTTGTTGTTACCCATTTATTTATAAAAATATTTATTTATTTTCCTTTTAAAAGCCGACGGAAAAACTATATTTAATTAAAATATTTTAATTTGCATTATTTAATATATATTTGTAAAAAATAATATTTTTTCGTTCAAAAAATCGTATAATTTTTTTAAATAATTATTGTATATATTCCAAACCTGTAAAAATATTTTTAACATAGTAAACAGGAAAAATTTATTACCCATTATTTTAGATAATAAACATTTATACGCCAATATATTTTCAACTATAATAAAACGATTGTAAATTTAGTAAATATTATACGCATTTAATTGTTTTTTAAAAATAATTGTTTAAATGTTTTTTTGTTTTTTTTTGGTTTATTATTAATTAATTTTATATTGTAAATTAATTGTTCCCCGGGAACGGTAAATAAATATTAAAAATATTTGTTTCGGGCATTTAGGTTTTTTTAAAACGCGGTTGGATTTAATTTTTAAAATTCCAATTAATATTGTATATAATTTTTTATAATTTTAACCAATTATTCGATAAAATTTTATTTGGCGGTATTATAATGGGTTATTCGTCGTTTTTTTCAATTAAAATTGCAAATTTTTTCCTTATTTTCCTTTTCCAATAATCTAATATTATTATTTAATATTATTGTAAATAGTTTTTAAAACTATATATTATTATTTTATTGCAATTTTCAAAATCCTTTTTTTTCCAATTACCGAATTTTTCCAAAAAATAATCTAATAAATATTTTCCTATAATTGGTTTTTTCGGTTTGTTAAAATTATAAATTACCCGTATAATTTATACGTTTTTTTAAACAATTGTTTTTTATTTTGAGTAATTTGTAAATTTTATATTGTAATTTTCCAGTACGTTTGTATTAATTTCCAAATGGTTTTTCGTTTTAATCCTAATTATTTCGGATATATTATATAAAAATTTATTTTCGTTTTTATTTTTAAATATTTATAATTTCGATATTATTATTTTATTTTTTGTTTTTATATTTTGGTTATTTAAATCTTTATTTCCAATATTATATTGTTTTGGTTTAAGGGTAACGGTTTGGAATAAAAGTTTGTTATAATTAACGGTATAATCCAAATAAAGGTTTTTTTTATCCAATCGCCGCAATATATAGAAAATATTCCAAAAATTTATATAATAATAATTTACAAATTTTAATTATACCAGTATAGTAAAAATTTTTGTAAATTATTATAATATTTTCGTTATTAATCTATAATAACGTTTAAACTGGGGGGTTAATAAATTAAATACCTTTATTTAGTTTATTTATATTGTTTATATTAACAATATTAATTAATATTGATAAAAATTAAATAATCGTTGCAATTGGTAAAACAAATATAATAAATAACGGTAATTTAATGCATGCTTTATTTAAGTTTTTGAAACTATTTACGTGATTGTATGGATTTGTTGAAATTTCTGCTACGTGTTCCGAGATTACGTGGTTACGCACGTGATCCCCACACTCGTATGTTTGCACTGCAACCAACATTACCACTGTTGCGGGAGGACAGCTATCTACGCATTCAAGGGGAGGCATATCTGCGTAGTGAAAAATGAAAGACTGCCCGTGTTGGCGTAAGGGAATTATGGGATAAGCTAAATGAATTTTCATTCGATGAACGTGCCGCGAGTAAATATTTGAGCGAGCATCGCAAACATCCAGGATATGTATGAATAGAAACAAGATATAAATTGCATCAAACAACAAACCGCAGCGATCATACAGTCCCTATTATTAATTTAGTCATTTTTCGCTCTCGCACGCAGTACGCCATGGATCCGGGATCCCGGCCTGCTCCTTTCAACGAATGCATTTCGACCCAGAGGTCTGCCGTGCGGACAAGAGGAGTCGGCTTCCGGCCCCGCATCCCTTATCCAGAAGACGTTGTTCTCATCGTGCAACCAATAATACTGGTCTAAAAAATGTGCAAATGAAAATCATCCCGAGACAATATACAATACCAGGCAAAAATATCAAGTGCTGCGCGTTTAAATCCTTTCAATCAGAGGGCGACCGTGGCGGCGAACTCTGGGGGGACAAAGGCACAACTCCAGGCGCCCTTCCCGTCAAGAACTCATTGGGAGAGAGCCCATATGTTGGTGATGGATTCGTAGAAGGCGTACTCGGCGAAAGTGATCCATATGAAGACGATGATACAGGCGATGTTTCCGACGTCCTGAAGGACCCCAATGATGGCAATCCTTCCGCATTCCCGTTCTGCGGTGTTCCGTTCGTCGGCGATGGCGAACGTCCCCCCGACGACAGCAAGGATGTGGCCTGCTGGAGCCGCGGCGGCTGATTTGTCGGCGCTTGTCCCTGCTGCGTCGGTATCTGTACGCGCAGCCTCGACCGCTGCGTCTGCTCCCGTGTGGTTGACTGCACCTGTGGCGACCCTACCGGAGACGTTGAGCGCGCAGGCGCGCTCGCCGCCTGGCCGTTACGGTTACGGGAGCGAGAGCGGCGGGGCTGATTATCGTCCGGGGTGTCGGATCTGGCTTGGAGTTTGGGCGATTCCGAGGTCAAAGCTCCCGACGACCGGGGCGAGTGAATACCATCGAGCGCCCGCTTATGCAAAACAGCGGGCCTCGCAAAGGCAAGATCGGCGGTGGGATTGGCAGCGGATGGTTTCTGGACTGGGAGCGCATACGCATTATTGCAGAGGGAGGCGATGGTCGCGGCTGCGAATGCGAAGCGCCGCAAGGTGAATTTCATGGTTAATAAGATTGGGTTTGTTTAATGAGTGATTTGGCGTGAATTGTTGGTTCGGGGTTAGATACTTGCTTTACGGATGGAGATGGTGATGTTGTACAACAATGCTTTAAAACAATACTGTTGAGCGATGTTGAGTTTTAAACAGAAGTCGCCATGCATGCAAGAAAGGGTATTCTTTAATGATTTTACCCCTTGCAGAATCCACTGATTTATGAGTTTGGACGTGGCTTACGTTGATATATACCCCGGTTACATGCAGGAGGATTCACTCCTACTTAGTAAGCCTCCACAAATGTTACTAGATACGCATTTAAATGTATGCTTACAGTGGAGAGAAAAGGTGATGACAGGCATAAGCAACTCAAAGTGTCAAAGTGTAACACCTTTAATCCACGCCATCCTTCCCTCAAATACTTTCCCTCACCTTGTCACCCAGTCTCTTCCAAGCCCTAACAACCCCCTCAAAATACCCCTTTCTATAAAACGCCATTTCCCAACCACCATAATGCAGCGGCCCAAACGCCCCTTAGCACGTCCCCAAATTCCCTTAAAAAAAACCCCCCGGACCCATAAACCTGATAGGTACGCCCTCGAACGCATATCCCTTGCTAATTCGGCCTTCCTGCCAGTTCCAAACAACAAAACTAGGTAATCGACCACGGCCCGGATTTTGGCCGGTTGTCAGGAAATGTGTACCATTATTTTTTCCGCCGCCGTGCCCACCGCGAATACCGCAAGCCACCGAAGCGTCGCGGGGGCCAATGTTGCGTATACGACAAATAGCTGCCCAGTTTCCCTGTGTTATTGTGGCGGTGAGGTTCTTTCTACTTTTCTACAAGCAAACAACCCATTTAAGTGAACATATTCAATAACAATTGAAGATAAGATCACCTCACGTATACCAGCTTATTGTGAACAAAAAGATGCAAAGGAAAAAAGCCAATTCGACTTGAGTTGACACCGCCTGAAAATGCAAACAGAAACACACGTACTTCACCGTCTCGCCACAAGTAGTCGGATTTGCTTGGACTCCACGGAACCATCGTCGGACCATCAGACGTCTCGGAAACCGGCCCGCAGCAGGGTTTCCTCGCAGCGCAGCTCATCGGCGAGCAGATAGGACCGCCCGTCGTCGAAGCGCCACCAGCCGTCCAGCAGTCCAAAGACGCAGTCAAGCCAGGCCAGCGGCCGCGCCAGCTTCACCAAACAAAGGACGCCCCCGTCGCTCCGCAGCAGTTTGGCCGCGTTGCCGCACGCCGCTCCCAAGTCCCTGGCGGCGTGGAAACAGTTTGAAGACAGTACGAAATCGTACGCACCCAGCATGTGCTCAGGTGGAGGCTGTTCTACGTCCAGGATAGTGAACTCCAAGGCGACCCCGCGCGACCGCAGCGCCTCCGTGCCCCCGTACCGGTCTTCCAGCTTGCGGCGAGACGTCGCCACCTTGCCTGCCGATACGTCGGTGAAGGTGTAGGAGAGTTCAACTTCGCTGCTCCAAAGCTGGTCCAGGAGCTGCATGGTCGTTGCACCCGTGCCTGCGCCGATCTCGAGAATCCGGATCTTCCTTCTACTGGCCGGCGGTAGCAACGCGGGGGATAAGACAGGGTTATGATGGTTGTCCAGGAGCAGGCGGCGGAAAAACTCTTTAATGAGTTGATTGCCCGTGGAGAACATTGGGGACCGAACGTACACGTTCTGCAGGAGGGTCTTTGAGTCGGAATTTTGGAATATCAGCTTGAGTGGATCCTCCCGGCCGGCGATGCAATCAGCAAGTCGAGAACCGCTTAAATGGAGGAGCTTGTGCTCTCGCATGTATTCCGGATGCCGGTCCAGTATCTGACGGTACATTTCCGCCGCAGAGCCACCGGCGGGAAACGACTGAGCCGAAGCTGTCCCGAGGATTTCGTAGCACCGTGAGACCAGCCGCTCGTACTTGGAGAGGTAGGAGTTTGCGGGAAGACGGGCGCCCAGCTGCAGCTGTCTCCGATCGAGGCCGAGTTGCTCAAAGGCCTCGTGGATATATGCAATGACCAGAGCTGTCTGAGAACTGTATACATTGGCAAAAAAGCCGGCGAAACCAGTGTGGAGGGTGATGGCACCGGTCTCCTTGCGGAGGGCGTCAAAGGCCGCAGCAGTGCTGGTGGCTAGCGTTTTACTGGATAGAGGCGGTGCAGACTGGTCGTACGCAGCACGTGCGGCTTTCTGTGACGGCGGCTTCTCGACCTCGTCCGGGGCTCCGGCCATGCTGTTGGGGAGATTGCTGCTGCTTGCAACTGTAGCAGTAACGTCGGATGAAGTTACCATGCCACAAAGCTCCGAGAACGTGCAGTCTTCATTGAGGCTTGCTAGGCGTGGCCTGGGTCCAAAGTGCTCCTCCATGTCGGACTGCAGCTGTATCAAAACGAGGAAGTCCAGGCCAAGTGCACCCAAGGTTGTGCCTGCGGAAATTTCCTGCGATGAATCTAGGTAATCCCTGAGAAGAGTGGTGATGGTTGCGATGACGCTTTCATTGTTGGGTCCGGTGGACGACAGAATCGCTGTTGTAGGGCTATATGGAGGCGTGCTGGGTCCTTTGGGGATACTCTTGGAGGTGATATCGGTCAAGGCACTGTAGGAAACTGTGCCTGTGGCAGAACAGGGTGAATTTTCATCTAGATTGTAGTCCCCATACGTCTTTGAGAAGTCGCCGAGACTAATGTCGTCAATGTAGAAAGCATTATGCTGCTTGTGCGAGGTAACGGCCGGGCCTTCTTTGGTACTGTTCATGGCTTCGAGCGCCCTTTCCAAGGACCGGACCTGAACCCTCACAAAGTTGACACCCAGAATGGCTAGGCAAGGCGTGTTGTGAGCCGCGCCGACCAACATGATGTCGGCCAATACCTCATTGTCCCCATGGAGCTCCAGGCCCGTCTGGACTAGCCACGGACCGTCTGTGCTCGTCGACGAGGGAAGCTTGTGCCTGGAGTCGTGAAAGGGAGCAAGCGGGATCACGGCGTCTATTTTATTGCAGATATAGATGGCATCCATGGAGTCGACGCTGTATTGGCTGCCAACGTGGATTTCGGCCACAAGAAGAAAGTTATCAAACAATGGCGGCGTCGTGGTTGGTATAAAGACTTGTGCCGTGCGGCACTTGACCGCGATCGGTGGCTCCATTACAAGACCGACGGCCTCGTGACCTACCAAGGTGACGGATTTGATGCCGAGATAGTCATCATTTTACAGGGCCACCCGGTCGAGTATTTTACGCAGGAATGTGCCGTGGATTACAGACGAGTTCGGGTCTCTCAACAGCCTCTGGCAGCGACTTTGCGCACTTCGTAGCATTGCCCAAAGAGATGACGTCATAGGGGATTTATGTGGTGGCAGCGTTTCGTTGATGTGTCGACGAATTGACCCTGCCGCGTGTAGCCTCCTGGCGCTGCGGTTTCTGGTCGGGAAGCTCTCCATAACAAAGTGCCAGCTAGAAGCTGTCTTCTCGCGAAGACTAAAGTAGAGACATCTCTGGAGGTTCAGTCCGAATGGGGACAGCAAGCTCACTTCTTCGGCCACGAGGACGTGGTATGCGGCCGGTGACAGGTTTGATGATGAGGAGTAGACGGCGGATGATGATGATGATGTTGATGATGAGGATGATGACGATGGGGATGTTGCCGCTGCGCTTATGACGCACGAAGCAGCCTCCAAATACAACGAATAAGGCGCCAGGGTTTGGTCAAAAGCCGTCCTGCCTCGCACAAGAGTCAGGTACTCCTGGCTGTCCTGGTTGATGATGGCCTCGATTGTAGCAGCTGGTGTCTCCTCGTTCCTCACTAAAAGCTGAATCAGACCTGGCGCTCCTTGCTGTTGTTTCCTGGAGCATTCACATTTTACGTGTTTTGGTATCTCAAGAGGCGCGACAGGGAGTCGATGCAAAGCCTTCTTGAACTGATATGGCGGCAGTCGCCAGTGGTGAGCACCCTGCGGCCGCTGGAGTGGATGGTATAGCCAGAACTGCGTTCGGATGCCCTCTTTCCAAAGGCCCAATATCGCGTCGGCAAGGGATTCTGCCGAATTTTTGCTGCCATCAACATCCTCGAGCCGGGCAGAGTAAAACATGTGTAATGTTTTTTTGCCTGTTGTTGGCTGGAGTGCACGACGAGCCAAATCAAATGGCGGTGGAGCCGGGACCAGCCTCAACCCAAGCACACGCGCCAAATCGCTCCTGTATCCTCGTGATGGCGTCGGCAAAATAGACTGGCTCTTGCGACTGCTGCGATATCATTTCCGGCGTAATCATTTCGGCCCAGGAACCGGAAGAGCAAGACTCGTTGGGATGAATGGACGGCGCAGCTTAACATTCTGCGCAATCTGACCATAGTTGCACAGAATTGGGTCCATGAGCTGCGAGTGGAATGCATATTGCACTGCAAGCCGCTTGGTTGGAACCCCTAGTTCAGATGCGCACCTCTCAAACGCAGATATGGCGGCTTCCGTACCAGCAACAGTATGATGGGAAACCGAGTTGTAGCATGCAATATTAACATCGTGGTCACCTTGGAGCAGCCCAGCCGATTTCGCCACGATATGCTGTACAAACCCAATGTTCTCGGGCTAGATGCAGTTCGCACGCCGGCCAGGCTGTCTAGCTTTTTTGTCCACTTGTTATCTACCCACTTGCAGGTCAAGTTGCCTGGGAAGCCCTCCCCCCCCCCCCTCTTGGCCTTCTTGCCACTTGGCGCTCAGTTCGTCAAGGGCGACAAAACGCGGCGCAAGATACGCATCGCGGTCGGAACGGCAGCCGCCCAGCCAGACGAGCTAATCAACGAGCTCAAGGTCTTAAAACAAGCTCTTGAAGCGGTGAAAAGTGCAGAAAAGAGCCCACATGCGGGTGGCGGCCACTCTTTTATTCTATAGCGATGTCGAGTAGATTCTGCGAAAGTTCTCATGGGGCTCGAGGCCCTACACAAACGCTTTCCAGTGGCACAGTCGAGCCAGCAGGGTACACTTCCTCGAATGCGGCTGCCCTCTGGGGCCCCACGTATGGCGAAGCTCTTGGATTCGAAGGATGAGTGCGGTGCAGGCTCTTCATAAAAACGTCCGAAAGCAAAGAAGGGCCTGCTACTGTACTTAATCCCCATATATTAGATGTTGTTGGTACCAAGCTTGACGTCGAAACCAGCCCCGAACACGTCGGCAGGCTCCGCGATACCGTGGAACCTTCAGAGCAGTCAAATCGAAGATGCGGAAGCTGAAATTGGTTTTCGTAACATGCTCTGTTCAAGCCCAGGTAATTTTCGGAGGCACCCGAGGGCTTATTGGCCGACATATATACAAGTATGCCATCTCGAAAAGCGAATAGCCTCTGTCATTGAGAGTGACCGCCACTAACTCTTTTGTCTCAATTTTCGAGGGAATTGATTCATCAGGGTGACTGTTCAGATCAGAAGCAGCACTTCAGTCTCATCTGCACTTTGAAGGGGGGAATCAACATATAAGCAGGTATTGACAATATGACGTATGTGGCACTCATCCCCGAGACTACAGTTCCACGAGAAAGGCCCTGAGAATCTCCGGAAGTAAAGGGGCCATGGTTCGAGTGCCTCTCGCTGGGTCTTAGTCGGAGATTTTCCTCAAGACGTGTTATATGGCACTCGCGATCTTTTGATCAGCCGCTTTTAAGCCCAGTCAATGTAACCAAACGAAAGTATATTCTGGAAATTTTTCCAAGATATCCTGTGAAGGAAATTGAAGATCAACTATCAAAACTCTCCCCAAACTGGTAATTTTAGCCCTGCAGACAGGGCTCTGCCGCCCATGGACTGCTGTAACACCTGGCCACCTCGCGGCTCGATCATGGCCCGAAAGGTTGACAAATGTACACGACAAAAGGTCCAACTCGCGTCGTCAAAAGTTCTTGAATGAATCAGCAGGCACAACCATATTCAGAGAGCATACAGTTGCGTCACTCATTGAACCTCGGCGTTGTCGTCTACTCAATGCGCCGGAAAATTGCGTTGGTACTGCCAGCATATGCTGCTCAACGGATTAGAAAAGGTGTCCACCATCCTAGATATTCAGACGAACATGTTCCACATAGAATGGAACAAAAATAAGGAATGCATGTGTATGTGCATTCGATACTTGAAAAGGTGACTTGACAGGCGAGTCAAATACCACCTGTTCAAGGTGTGTAGAGTGCAACGCCAGGAAGCGAGCGCAGAGCTAAAGTAAAACTTGATATTCCGTCATGTAACAGTAGTACCCAATTGTAGCCCTACAACGAATTTAGGAAACAATCAGCATCCCGGATATCGGACTATACTGATCCTGGCACGGATTTTCATGCTAAAAGCTTCGGTCTTCTCAGCGGGACCGAAAATTGGTCGCGGTGCAGGTGGCCATAGAGACTCTGGTGGAAAAACATGTATGGAGCTGTATTCTTTCTGCCTACTTGGCTACCAACGTGCTCTGCTGAGGCGAGTAGCAACCGAGCAGAAGATCCAGGGATTGCAGCATGGCTGACAAAATAGAGCAGATGGTGCAGGCAAAGGTTGACAAAGGGAATGAATCCCATCAGCTGGCAAGGCAAATAGCTCCAAAGACATGCCGCGAATCGGAATGATTTGTCGGATCTTGCTGATCTTGGCCTCGATCTCGCTTGTAATTGCCCGAGAATGGACCAAGCTTCTACGCTGGGGTTGTAATACAACTGGGGCCTCACTATATCTTATGGATTGGCTAAACAAATAGTGCAATTTGTGCAACCCGCATGGGTTTCAGTTACATGGTTTTATGATGCATGGGGAGTGGATCGTGGTTAGACTTTTGCACAGGTTGCTTCCCTGCTCAAGCTAGATGGGGTTTACCCTTGACTGTTGTTTTTCTTCGTCTGCTCCTGGTAGTCGCAAAATGGAAAGCAACGCCCCACTAAACAAACAACAGCCAGCTGGACCTAAAGTCAATGAAATTGAAAAGTATAATATAATGCATGGAGGGAAATTGTGGACAAAATACACTAAAAATTTACACCGATACACTAATCCCATCTCATCTCTTTTCCCAGCCAGAAAGATTACGATGGTACTCGTCCGAACCTCCAGACCCAATATTCCTTAGCTCCACCGTCGAGCCCCACGGCTGCTCCGGCGTCGCGGCACCCGTCGCGGGTCCATCCTGTGCCTCCTTGGATACGCTGAACTCGGTCGTGACCTCGATCCCGCCACGTCCGTCCCCTTTCGAAGTCGCCACTTTACCGGTGGCTGTGCCGTTGCGCACGGCCGATGCCGAATAGAAGGACCTTGGACCCGTCGACCCGAACGTAGGTCCGCCGTTTGTTTTCGACTTGGATCGGCCGCTGCCGGTGCCCGTCGTGGTGCTGAGTCCAAAGAGCCGCTTGGTGCGGCGGGCGAGTCGTGCAAGCAGGGCGCCGTGACCTGGCATGCAGGCGCACACGATGCCGGTCGCGAGCTCGATCTGCGTCCACTTGAGGACCTCGGTCTGATTCCAAGTCAGGGAGTAGCTGCTGTTGATGTCGCGGCTGACGGGGGCGCAGCGGATTGCGCTCACGACCGTGGTTCTGTGTTGGGGGTTTTATCATGTTAGCACGTCGATAATTGTGAGTTGCTTGACAGAAAGTAAGAGCTCAACACTTACAAAGTTCCCACGCAAAACATGCTCGCGATGCCAATCTTTGTCCAAAAGAGACGCGCAACGCGGGCAGCAGACACAACGGGATGAGCAAGATCCACAAGTCTAGCAGGATGCTCAACACACCGTGGGCCAGGGGAACAGCCTTGCGGTTGATACAGGTGCCTTGTGTGATGCCGTCCCAGCCCTTCCAAAAGTACTCGAGGGGCTTGCACTGAAAAATACAGACCAGGATAAAAGTCACAGCCACGACCACGTTGACAATGTGTGCCCACATGAGCACACCCCCAAGCGTCCAGCGGTCCCGAAGGGGAGAGGAGGGACCACCGAGGGGCAGGCCCCAGCGCTGTAGTGATGATCCGCCGCTGCCGACGGCGAAGATGCGCGCAAACAAAAACAGGAATGAGGCCTTGAGCGCGGCGGCAGTCGCAAAGTAGATGGGCTCGCCGATGAAGACGAGCAGGCCCTGGAGGTCCAGATCAGAGGGGCCAGACACCCAGGGCCCGTCGCCGAAGCCGTGTCGGAGGGCGACCTCGGACATGGCCATGATGCAGGCCATGAGGATGAAGGTTAGGGTGAGGAGGGCGTCGTCCCACCAAAGGCCGCGAAAGCCTCGCGTGGTGGCGGTCGAGGAAACGGTGGCGCTGCTGCGCATGGCCATTGCGAGGCGACCGCCCAACCTGACGATGACGGACAGGGTGGCCACTCCCGTTGAGGCCCATGCGACTTTTCGAAGGTCCCGACCGTCTTGGGGAAAGGGTTCGTGGCATGCTGTGCTTGTTGCGCGTCTTGCTACTGTTGTTTGGTGAATGGTGGAGGGGTTAGTTTCCGTCCGATTTAATATCGCTCCTATCCGTCCTTCTTTTGTCCCACCCTTCAGAAGGATAAAGGTAGGATCTCGTTACTCACGTATAATATCCCACCCTTTGCATGAACTAAAAACGCAGTCAAGCGTCTTGCCCTCCAATGGGGCACAGAGGCACTCTTTACGGGTCGCTGGGCATTCTGGAGGATATGTAGCGCTACACGGTAGCTGTGAATGGAAGCAAAATAGGTTAGCCGTTGTTGCAGCAGGTTACAGGGCCTACCTTAGTCTCTTAGATAAGTACTTACCACACACGCAGGCAAAGTCGTGAGAAGCTGCAGGACGACTGCTTGATCTTTGGCCGACGTGTCTTGTGCCGCTACCGGTACGAGGAATGTCTGTGATAGAAGTAACAGGGGTAAAAGTAGCCCTGCGGCCCTGCAAGAAATCTTTGACATCATTCTCGGTGGTTGAAGGGTAGTTCCTGCTTTTCGCCTGTTGGAGTCACTGCATTCCCGCCTACGGCTCACCCCGTCCGACCGTAGAGTAGCACAATACACAGCGAGCCGGCGAAGACGAAGATAGTTAAAGATAGACGAAAAGAAAAACTAGACTAGTGGATATACATTACGGAAAGGACTAAGTCGTGGCCATGGAAACAGACTCATGCGTCTTCAGCTGACCTTTTAGAGAATCGATAGCCAAGACCCTGACTTTCCATTGAGCTCCAGCTTGCCTCTGGAGATCTGACAAAAAGGAAAAGTATCTTGTTAAAATATGGACACCAATTTGGTTGACGATCCGCACTGGCTCAAGTCTACCTGACTCGAAGTCTGATAGGCGATTGCAGCTCACTAGCCTACGCCCGTGCGCGACGATTCTGGTAAGAGCTTGCCGCTGCGAGCCACTCTGCCTGGGGTTGCCCAGTCTCGTGGGTTTTATTAGGTTGCGTTCGCTAGTTCTTTTGTCTGGTTTATGAAGGGTGGATGGCTTTTTAGCGCCACATAAACGAGGCACGGAAACGGAGTGAGGTGATGGACCCCAACAATGTGTGCGTGCTGCTCGAGAGCAAACTGATTTTATTGGTCTCATCGCCAAAAATCGATGGTAGATCTAGTGGATGAAACCTTGTGGTTTCCCACAACGGAGCCTTTATACTCGGGACATGTAAAGCGGGAACCTCGATAAACTGCATACATCTTGCATTCATGCCTTGTTAGGCTCGGCAAAGTTCTTACCCTGTGGGACAGAAGACGAGTCCTTCTCCTTGGGGGTTGTGGTTTTGGCGCCGCCACCCGCAGGTGAGAAGGTGGCACGCTGCTCCCGTTCCTTTTGTGCAATGGGTTTGTCCTCCTTCAAAGACTGTGCGCCGCCGTCCTTGGGAGACTGGGCCGTCTTGGCCCATGCCGTTCCTTCGCTCTCCCGCTTCGGTCTGCCCTCCATCTTGTTGTTGCCGTCATCCCCGCTGTTGCTAGATGATGGTGAAGAAGAGGTGTTCCTGTCTGATGCGCCACCACGCAGCCCCGCCGTCTTCTGGTCGCCCGCCGACCCATCCAGAACAGCCGTCTGCGATTTTGAGTCCTTCCGATCCGGGTCTGAGTTGCGTTTGCTTCGTACATCCGGCGTGGACGAGAATATGTGGGTGTCTTTTGTGTCGTGCTGCATGTCGCCTTGGCTGCGAGCAGCAGACCCGCCAGTACCAGCTATATGTTGTATTGTGCTCGACACCTTGGAGTCACCGTCGTCCCGACTCTTGGGTTGGGATCGTCCGCCGGCCGTCTGCCAGTACAGACCGCCGCCGAAAACTGTAAAGGCGCCCAG
Source organism: Magnaporthales sp. P1609 (assembly GCA_003709005.1). Classification (NCBI taxonomy): domain Eukaryota; kingdom Fungi; phylum Ascomycota; class Sordariomycetes; order Magnaporthales; species Magnaporthales sp. P1609. Next base: position 938,556 of record PELF01000003.1, read on the forward strand.
GGCGAGGGGGAGGCGGGATCTTGCTGCTGATGCCATTGTGATGTGGTATTGTGCTAATATTGCGTTTCAGGAAGCTGATTATCGAATGCCTGTCTTGACTTGTGATTTTCAAGCCTGGAAGTCAAAGGTAAAGTATAAAGCTGTGTAGAGTTGTTGGTAGGAATTGACCCTCACAAAAGCGGTACTTGGATAACAAACAATTGACCTAACTTCGGAAGCAGCAGCTTTCTCGACTTTATTTCCTCTAGCTCAATCAAAAAGTGGTGATATCATGATTGTCCGTTGATTGTCCGCAATTTTGTTCCTCAGCATGTCATAGTGATGACATCATGACCCTCGGGCATAAGCGCCCCTGAGATGCGGTGCTAAGGCATGCAACGCATCGCGGCAAGGCCATCTATTTTAACCCAAGACAAGGCGCCTGCAGTGTGTTTTGCTTCTCCAATAAAGTCGAACTTGCAATCTAAAAACGGGAGGAATCGGCACCGATCGCGTCCCCATTTCTTGGCGATCATCCGCACATCGGGAGGTTTTTCTTCCCTCGGTTGGATCTTCGTTTAGTGATTTTGGTGGTCCAAAATTTCTTGGCTGGGACCCATAGACGTGGCCTCATATCTTTGCAAACACGGTCGGCACCACCCCTCCCATCTCAACCAGCGTGCTCTTGTTCTGAACCCACGCGTCCAATCCCTTGTGGCCGTTCTCAACACCCATACCACTCTGCTTCCACCCGCCGACCGCCATCTCGGCCGGAGACTCGCCCCAGGTGTTGACCCAAGTGATGCCTGCCTCGAGCTGTGCGATGACCTGATGGCACTGGTTCAGGTCCCTGCCGAAAACACCCGCGGCCAGGCCAAGCTCGGTCGCGTTGGCGCGCTGAACGACTTCCTCCAGCGTGTCGTAGGTCAGAATCGACATGACCGGTCCAAAGATTTCTTCCTTGATAATGCGCATGTCGTCCGTGCAATCCGTAAACACCGTAGGCTCGATCCAGAAGCCCGCGGCAAGCTCCTTGGGCACACCACGCGGTTGCCCGGTGCCGCCGCACAGCAGCCTAGCCTTATCCTGCTCGATGCCGTGCTTGACGTAGCTCACCACCTTTTCATAGTGTACCCTGCTGCTCAGTGGGCCAAAGTTCGTGTTTGGGTCAAACAGGTCTCCCGCCCTGACGTGAGCGACCCTCTCCAGCACCGCTCGCTCGAACTCCTCTTTTCGAGCACGCGGCACAAACACCCTCGTCCCGTTGGTGCAGACCTGACCCGAGCTGTAAAAGTTGGCCATCATGGCCCCGTCGGCGGCCTGCGAGACGTCGGCGTCGGGCAGCATCACGAGCGCGCTCTTGCCTCCGAGCTCCATCGTTACCGACTTGAGTCCGCCCGCCGCCGTCCCCGCCACCTTGCGCCCAGTACTGACCTGGCCAGTGAAACTAACCTTGGCGATCTTGGGGTGCGATGACAATTGCGCGCCCACCTCGCCGGCACCGTACACGACATTGAACACGCCGGGCGGCACCCCAGCCTCGGCGTAGATATCGGCAAGGTACTGAGCGTGCAGAGGCGTGAACTCGCTCGGCTTGTAGACCAACGTGTTGCCCGCAGCCAGACAAGGCGCCGACTTCCACAGCGCGATCTGGATCGGGTAGTTCCATGCCCCGATGGCAGCACAGGCGCCCAGCGGTTCCTTGCTCGAGTAGACCCATGCGCCCGGCCTCAGGCGGAACGATTCCCCGTTGAGCCCGCCCGACGCGACGAGGTTCGCATAGTATGCCAGAACGTCGGCGCCCGTGACGACGTCGACGGCTTGAGTCTCGGAGTAGGCCTTGCCGGTATCGAGGGTCTCGACGCGCGCGAGGGCGTCGTTGCGCTCGCGGAGGAGGGCGACGGCGCGCTGTAGGATCTGAGCGCGTTCTGCGGCGGGAGTTTGCGACCAGGCGGGGAATGCGGCGCGGGCGGCGTCGACGGCGGCGTCGACCGATCCCCTGGATGAGATGTGGATCGTGGCGAGGGGCTGGGCGGTTGCAGGATTGATTGTGGTGAAGGAGCCCGGGCTATCCGGGCTGGGCTGCACCTTGCCGGCGAAAAAGGTGTGCCGATCCTGCTCGGTTGCCGAAGCCATGACTGTGGATGGGGGTTGAGTTTGGTTTGATTTTTTGTTTCTTTTTTTCGCTTTCGATCTCTGTTTCTTTCTTGGAATCGGAGAATGATCGGAGGTGCGACGTGGTGGATTAAGTGTAGCTTACATTACAGTGGTTGGTGACGTGGTGAGCAAAAGACACAACTGTGAACGAGATGGCGAGGGATCCCCTGTGACAGAAATCTTGGACAATTGATAGTAGCCCCAGTGCTCGCTTGCCGACGGTTCAAACACTTACTCGCTTCTCCGTGGTTCTTCAAGGCCAAGGAGGAAGCGAAACAGTAACTCCCAAGACCAAAGGAAAACACCTAAACTAAGAGGGAATTAGCTGCATGAGATATCCACGATTTGAGGTGGGGGGTATTAAATAATATCGGTATGTTAAGCAAGTCTCGAACTCGTTTTCTCTGCTGTCTTTGTTTTTTTTTTTTTTTTTTTTTTCCTTCTCCTTCCCCCGCACCTCTGCACCTCTAGAAACTTGGCCTAATCGCAGCTCTGTGGACATGGACAGACCTCACAGTACGTAACACAAAGCGGGGAACAGCATAAGCACGGTCCATGTAATCGGAACCAGTTGCCGGGGCTGTTACGTCATAGTGGATGGCCTGTGTTGCAAGTACGAGTCAGCTTGTCTTGGGGTAATCATATTCATATTCTTTACCTGCAGACCAAAAACGGTTGGATTATGGAGAGAATGAGCGGTAGCAAAAAGAAAGAAGAGATAAAAAATTGACTGGGGATCTATTGGAGAATTGGAGTTCATGGTAAATCGTTTGATTGGTTGACCATCTTATCGCCTGACCTGTGAATCGGGCGGCCTTGGCTACGTGAGGCGCGTGGAGTTCCTTACGTTGGAGAAAAGCAGATGATCAACCTGGAACAAACCTTGTGTGGATGCGTGCATGTTGCTTACCAAGGAAATCCTACTCTACAGATAAAACTAAAGAAAGGGAACAAATAGAAACAAAACCTCCGCTCAATCCTCTCTTTCACCGTCTTTAGCATGCTGCTTGCTCACCATCAATCGCTAAAGTCCTCGTCTCCTCTCAAGGCCCTGGTTATACGTCATTGAATAGTAAGTAGGTACCACTCAGGTCTCCGCTTGATCGCGGACACAAAAGTCGTGGACGCGACTCATTCCCTATCCCCTGCAACATGATACCGCTACTAGAAAGCCCGCAAAAGCGGAGCCACCACGTAGGGCGACGATTCAGGCGGGACAGGGAGCCTCTTGTGAATAGCTCCAAAGACGGCGACCTTTCTCCAATCAAGGACGGTCGAGTTCGGCATTACTTTGGTACATTATACAGTACATAATGGCACCGCTCCCGGCTGGATGGTTGAGGGCTCCGTGTAAATCTTTGTCAGGCAGATAGCCAAACCTCGCTCCCCACCTTTTTGTCTTCCCTCTGCTGCTTTTCTTTAGGTCTTGGTCGTGTGATCGTCCTTGACTTGAACCTCTCGCTGACCACCGTCCTTTCCGTCATCCTCACTCTCACGCTCACATTCATACATACCTAGTATTGTCCTCAGTATTCAACATGACGACCACCTATATCCCCGAGTCGGCCACCGACCACTTCGACTATGTCATCGTCGGAGGCGGCACCGCCGGCTGCGTCATTGCCTCACGGCTTGCCGAAAACCTTCCGGACAAGAAGATCATCGTGATCGAGGCCGGTCCTAGCGACTTCATGGACGACAGAGTCCTCAAGCTGGATCAATGGTTAGCCCTGCTGGGCGGCGAGCTTGACCATGACTACGGCACAACGGAGCAGCCAATGGGCAACTCGTACATCCGTCACTCGCGCGCCAAGGTCCTCGGCGGCTGCTCATCACACAACACGCTCATCTCCTTCAGGCCGTTTGAGTACGACATGAAGATCTGGGAGTCGTTTGGCGTTCAGGGCTGGGACTTTGCCACCATGATGCGCATGATGAACAAGCTGCGCAATACAGTTCAGCCCGTCCACGCCCGTCACCGCAACCAGCTCTGCTTGGACTGGGTCGAGTCCTGCAGCACCGCCCTAGGCGTCCCCGTTATTGAGGACTTTAACAAGGACATCACCCAGACTGGCTCTCTCAAGCAGGGCGTCGGCTTTTTCAACGTCTCCTACAACCCGGACGACGGCCGCCGCTCTAGCGCCTCAGTCGCCTACATTCACCCGATCCTCCGCGGCGAGGAGCACCGCCCGAACCTGACCATCCTGACCAACGCCTGGGTTGACCGTATCAACATTCGCGGCGACGAGGTCTCTGGCATCTCCCTCACACTCCGCGACGGCTCTAAGCGGGTCCTCAACGCCCGTGCCGAGACCATCCTGTCGGCCGGCGCCGTCGACACTCCCCGCCTAATGCTACTTTCCGGCCTGGGACCCAAAGACCAGCTCTCTGCTCTCGGCATCCCAGTCGTCCGCGACATGCAAGGCGTTGGCGAGAACCTAATCGACCACCCGGAGAGCATCATCATGTGGGAGCTCCACAAGCCTGTGCCCAAGGGCCAGACCACGATGGACTCGGACGCTGGCATCTTCCTCCGACGTGAGCCGCCCAACGCCGCCGGAAAGAAGGCGACTCCTACCAACCCCAAGGCCCTCCCAGACGGCGATATTGCCGACGTCATGATGCACTGCTACCAGATCCCATTCACGCTCAACACGACGCGGCTGGGCTACCCCGAGCCGGCCGACGGCTACGCCTTCTGCATGACGCCCAACATCCCGCGCCCGCGGTCCCGCGGCCGGCTGTACCTGACCTCGGCGGACCCCAAGGTCAAGCCGGCGCTCGACTTCCGCTACTTCACCGACCCGGAGGGCTACGACGCGGCGACGCTCGTGCACGGCATCAAGGCAGCGCGCGAGGTGGCCAAGCAGGCCCCCTTCAAGGACTGGATCAAGGGAGAGGTGTCCCCGGGCCCCAAGGTGCAGAGCGACGAGGACATCAGCAAGTACGCGCGCAGCGTGGCCCACACCGTCTACCACCCGGCGGGCACGACGCGCATGGGCGACGTCAAGAACGACCCGCTGGCCGTGGTCGACTCGGAGCTGCGTCTCCGTGGGCTCAAGAAGATCCGCATCGCCGACGCCGGTGTCTTCCCGACCATCCCCACCATCAACCCAATGCTGACGGTGCTGGGCATCGGCGAGAGGTGTGCCGAGATGATCGTTGCCGACGCCGCCAAGCCGCAGGCCAGGCTGTAGACGAGGAATGAGTAGAGATTTGGAGGGTGACTTTGAACAAAAATAAATGTTGATGGTGCGCTCTTTTTGGCTTTTTTTTTTGGCATAATCGGAAGTTTTGGCGTTTGATATCCGGGAGCCGCTAGTTTTGGATACCTTTTTATTTCATTTTCTTCTTGTCAGTATGTATCTAGACTCTATAAAGCAAAGTTGACAAAGCCATTGATTTGCATCTGCAGAAATCGTACTGTGTTTGGTTCCAATATACAACGAACCCAGTCACCTTGTCAGGCATTACTTTGCATGCTTACGGGGGCCTATGAGTCGCAGGCGCGTTTCGCGTCTGTAAAGCCAAACCATTGGACGCTCAATCTGTTTTGGAGGAATCAAGCGTTTACAAGCGTTTCCTTCCTACCAACGGCTACAGGCGGCCTGTAGTCCGTAACTTCAAACGATCGGGTTTGCAGATTTTGTCCACCAAGCAACCGACACCCAGTAACGACCCCACCAGAAGCGGGGATTGATCGGTGTTTCTCTCGCCTATGATTCGCCAATCAAGCTGACATAATCATAGTGCATCATCAAAGATGCCGACAAAAGCCCAGAAAATCACCACAGCTAAGAAATCACGACTCCAATTATCCATCTAGATCACTCGTAACACCACCACAAAACACCCAACCATGAAATTTTCTCGTACAATCATCCCCGCTAGCCGGGCAATCCTGACCAGGGCCACCGGTAACACGCTTCCCCGCCTACATCCCGTCCAGTCGCTGCGGCGGTACGCGTCAATCGGGGGCTCGCCACCACCGCAGTCGCCTTTTGACGGCAGCGACAAGGAAAAGGCCGACCTGGTAAACAAGCTCAAGTCCGACCCTTGGGTCAAGGAGGCGACAGGCAAGATCGCCCAGAACCCAGACGCGATCAAAGCCATCATGGAGTTTGAGCAGATCCTCAAGGCCAAGGGTGAGTTGGTCTCCTAACCCTGGAACTACCGGGTCAAACTATAAATAGAGAAACCGCTAAATCTTGCTGACCCTTCGACAATAGGATACGACTTTCGTGCCGGCCAGCAGCCGTCCAAATTGCAAATGATGAAGCTCATGATCGACAAGGAATTCAGGGAGGCGATGCTCAAGGTGAGCAAAAATCCATCTCCCTTTGTTTTGTCCTCAGGCGGCTTCCCACTCCTCCCTAGAATGTCTTCCAATGTACTGAGAATTGTTGACTGACGGTTCTCCCATTACAGCTTGCCGAAGAGATGCAGAAAGCTGGAATAGATGGGAACAGCCCGCAAATGAAGGTTAGTACTCACCGTCGGCATCGGCGTGCTGGGCTTCCTGAACGGTCACGTGGATTACATGTCCTAACGCAGAGTTGCTTCACTCCAGGAGATGATGAAGCGCATGGGCTTGGGCCAATAGAAGCTACCCTCGAGGGTGTGAATATGTAATACTAAAAAGCATGACAACTAAAACAAACAACAGCAACATACGCCGATTACCGTGTCCCATTATCATCACCAACTCTTTCATGTGTTTGTCACTTGCCATATGTACTCAAGCCAATAATTCATGCATGTCACGATCCCTCGGCTACTGCGGAACGAGGTTTATGGTCGGCTGTTTATCTATAATAGAGGAACAGAGCAGGATTGGGTCTGTTTTGAGCTTAGTCATCGTTGTGGCCAGGCAGACAATCACTCCTTGGCCCTGGCAGTGACCGCGGTGATCAGATTATGTGACGTGATTCTGTGTATCAAGCAAGCAGTATCAGCTAAAACCATGAGAGAAACGATCACCCTGCGTCGCTTGAATATTTCCACAATGATTGGCGTAAATTAAAGTACGCCAAAGGTGAGACATTGTGCTGACCAGAGTCTACACAGTCTACTTTATATACGTGCCCGTTAACATTGGGTGCCTATTTATGCTGGTATAATTGCAGTAAAAGGGCTGTGAACGTTGTTTTATATTTTTTCTAGCTATAAAGAGTGATGTCTGTCTATTCTAGTCTTTTGATATAGTAATTTGCACAATGATCAGCGACCAACGTAAAGATGATCTAGTCAATTGCGCAACAACGATACAACCTTATGCCATCCGCTAGTGGACGGTATTTGCAATTTCTACGGTTCCATATTTTCTTATCTGTAATTTACGAACTTCCTTACGATCTGCAACCGTAAACCGTATCGCTAGTGCGTAACTTCTCAACAGCCCTACAGTCCACAAACTTTACAGAGGATTTTATGGCTTATTTTATCTAGTCCTGACGGCGAAAGACTACTAGTACCCGCTCCACACCATAGTATGTGGGGTTTGATTTATAAGACGTTAAGTGAAAAGGTGCAGAGTAAGTAATATATAAAGGGAAATAAGTATTTGGATAAAGTAGAGGGTAGAGTATTGTATTGCAAGTTGTTGCTTAAAAGTCTGTGTATTAAAGTCTTTATTTGAAAGTCCTTATTCTATAAAATTCCTACAGCCAAAGTTGGGAGGAAAACACGTTATTTATACTCCTCTATAAAGCCTATTCGGGGTTTTGGATTATTCGGGGTTTTATTTTTCCGGATTTGTAATCCAAAATTCGTATTTAAATTATAGTTTGTTATTTCAAGTTTATCCGGAATTCGTATTTGGATCCAAAACTTGTTATCCCAAGTTTTGTCAAAGTTTATTCGGAATCCATATTTGGAATTCCGTTGTTTGGATACCCGTTGTTTAAATATTCGTTATTTGGATATTGGTATTCCTTTATTGGAATATCCTTATATTATATTAACCCATATAATATTTAATATGATTATCCTTTTTAGGATCCTGGTTGTGAATTTGTAGCAATAATTTACTTTATAAATTTCTCCGAAACTTTAATCTTGGCTAGAAATAAGTTATGGGAGAGGTCTGAGTTACATTATTCTAAAATACTTAAACAGCCTTTTAATCCACTTGAAGCTCTTATATATTCGTAGTACTGTCTACTTCAGTATTAGCTCAAGATTTATTTGCAATAGAAGTCTAAGACAACCATAGTGTTACTTGGGAGCACAGTTAAGTTATGTTACGTACAAGTTCTAAAAATACCAATTTCCAACTACTTTAAATTCAAAAAGCCTTGGTAAAATAGGAAATGATATTAGAGATAGAGTGAGGGAAAGAACCAACAGGAACCTTTGTTGTTCTTCTTCTTTTTGCCTTAACCCAGATGACTTGGTGTATGTAAGATAAAAATCACCCATTAGAGAAAAAAACAAGATACTCGATTGATTGGGAGTCGAGTCATAATTGTGGCTCGAAATTTTCAACCACTGTATTAGTTAACCTTTCATTGGAGGGATAAAAGTCTGGTTTGTATAGACAAAGAGGAAATTTATATTGTCGCCCTCACAGTTGATGTCTGCTGGTATGACTTGCCCCTTGCCACGCCATCTGCCTCGGGCTTTCGTAGAGACAGAGCAGAGAGGGTCACAAAGAATTTGACAGTGTGAGAATATAACCATCGATGGGCAAGCCATGTTGTCAGAGCTCAAAGCACAGACGAGGCCCGCGTGAATCTGTCACCGCAACAAAGGAAAGTTTACTCGATTTGATACTATGGAATATTCTATCCACTAGACTATAATGTAAGGATTGATCTCTACTGGTCTATAATCGGTCGTTTAATGTTTCTTGCGCAGCCTTTGTAGATGCTCTGGGGCCACGTGGATCCTTGCAGTCGACTTCTGTTCCCAGTCGTTGCTGGAACCTGCTGTCTGTCTCAGGACTCGAGAGAATCCAGATCCAGCTCCTCCTTCCTCCTCTTCACCAAAAACTTGATCTTGGGATTGTGAATGTAGGCAGACCCGGCTTCAACAGGCTTTAAATCCTCGCTGCCCTCTGCGAGCTTCCAGTCGTACTTGAGCAGAATATGCGCCAGTGCGATCTTGAGCTCGTTGGCGGCGAAAAAGCGCCCCGGACAGGCGTGAATACCGTGGCCGAAACCAAAGTGGTTAGCGCTAACGCTGACCAGGTGCGCTTTGTTCTCTTCGCCGGGAATCTTCCGCATTTCGGTGAAGCGGTAGGGGTTATACCGGTGTGGCTCTGGGTACACCTCCTCGTTCATTAGAACATCGGCGCTGTCGACAGTCAGGCTGGTTCCTTTTTTGATAACGAAGCCGTCGCTAAGCGTAACATCTGCCATGGCCCGCCTTGTAAAGTACACTGTGGCAGAGATGTTAGGATTGCAGCTCTTTTGATAACAACTAGGATAGGGACGTCCTAACTTACTGGTCATAACGGGCCTCATTCTCTGGCTCTCCTTGAAGCAGCTATCCATCAAAACAAGCTTCTGAAACGCCAGCTTCTTTAAACCATGTGTACCAAGAACCTCGATGACCTCCTGGCGTAGAGGAGCCAACAGTTCAGGATTCTTTGAAAGATCGGCCATAGTCTGCGTTAACAAATCCGAAGTGGTATGAATGGCCACGAGAGAGAGGCCAATTTGAGCCGAGGCCTCGTCGTAATGGCTTCCAATTTCATCGCCGAACCATTCGATTGCATCGTCATAACGCTTTACTTCGCCCCGGGCACGCGCCTCCTCGATGGCGGCGTTGCGTTTTTCGATATGCGGCCGCAAAACATCCCGACAATGTTGTAATTTCTGGCGGACGGCTGAGGCTTGGGGCAAAATCCGGTTGACAAACGGACGCAGGCTGCGCGGCCAAGAAGATAATATATAGCCTAGCTGGAACACGTGGAGGGTGTAGTCAGACGAGGCCTTAATCCATTCCTGGTCGTTGCAAAGCTCCTTGCCCATGAAAATCCGGGATGACATTCGCGAGACCACAAACATAATCATAGTCGGGGTTATTTCAGTCCATTCTGCGTATTTTGTTAATAATCTCTCCCCCCCCCTTTTCTGTGTGGCAACGTTTTGGAATCTCTTACCCTTTGAATCAGTTAAGACATCCTTGAGAGCTTCAGTAGTTTCCAATGATATTGGCTGCGTCAGGGACACTGGAATATAGAAGCAATTGTTAGGAGATCCCTTTTTGTGGAGGCAAGAGACCAACGGATAAACTTACTTAGACTTTTGGTCAAGTTTTTGTTGATAATTTGGGTCAGAACATCGGGCGATTTAAACGGCTCAAAGCCAGGAAGATAGTCATGATTGTACTAAGCCCGATAGGTAGTTAGTCAAAGTTGGTACATGGAGAAAAACAAAAGTCGGATGCACAGCGAAAACACAAAACTATGAAATTGGAAGCTCACCTCCCCGGCTATCTTCCTGAACTCGAGGTTTCGGTCGCTTTTCAGCTCGTTTGCGTACTTGTGTGGAATGACGATGACAGGGCCGTTATCCGAAATCACCTTGTACGGCTTGTCTTTAAACTTTCGCGTACCTTCCTGCAACGTCTTCCGGGGGTTGGCAAAAAACTCGGCACGTCTCTTCGACGTAGTTAATTCGGTGGGTCCTTTCGGGTTCAGCCATGGCAACTCTGGGTACTTGTCTCTGGAGCTAAAAGCAAAAAAGGCCAATAGCACGGCAGTAACGAAGTACGAGACATATAAAGCCGATGTTCCATTAGCGAAGCCCTGAAGGACTACGGCCTGGGAAACGTTGGCCACAGGATCGAGCGCCATTGGTTGGGATGACAAGTAAAAATAATCTGTCTCAGTTTGACAATTGGTATAGCTTGATAAGAAAGCGATGATGATTTGTTTGAATAAAATCGACATGCGATGGCAGGCAGCATGTAGACTCTTTAAATCTCTGCAATGAAAAAGGAAGAACACGAACAAGAAAATGTGGATTTCGACTCGGGCTACACTCACTCCCCGATAGCTCCAAAATAGCGTGGGAGTGGTTGAAATTAGCATGACGGACCCCTCATAGATCTAGGATGCCGATGCCTTCGGTCTCGGTTTCTAAATGCAACCCGTCGGAATCACAACCGGTTTTCGACGATCTACAAGTGGATTGCGACATATTATCTAGGTTTCGGATTGGCGTTTGTTCCCGGCCAGCCTGTAACTACCGGCCATCATGCTGCGAAGGAGAAGGCGGTGACAGAACAGATTATGAGTGTCAAGCCTCCTACTCAATAGCAAACGACGCATGAATTTCGGACTCCCTCTGCATTAGTTATTGTCAAAGGAGCCGCTAAAGCGTGGTCTCTCTAACAGGAAAAAAGATAAAACAAAGTGTTACGTCAAAGCGATTGTGCTTAAATTCTGAAGGACTCTGTCCCACAGCAAGTGCTGGCAGCTGGACGAGAAGTGGAGTTTTAAAAGGGGATATGATGGTGGCAAAGAGTACTTTGGCATGGGAAAAATGTGTTTACCTCTGCGCGGGCGGACCCATTCATCGCCCGCACTGAACCAAAAAAGGTATCTTCCTGGTTCTCGGTGTGTCAGATGCCAGAAGATTCGTAACGCGAGCCACACGACTTGTTAGGTAGTAAGATATCATAAAAATATAACAAGGAAAAGAGAAGAAGCAAAGAAGCTCGTACGCTGCCTACCTGCAAACTGTTACTGCTGACCAAAGTATCCCGATGTTGAAATATTCATTTTCAAGCGTCAATATGGCTTCGTGCTTTACAAAATCTGGAAAGTCTCGTCATCAACGCTGTATCTCCTGGAAGGTCTCCTCCGTCGCAAAGCCCAGTGCTGGCATAGGGTGGTTTTGTGACTCTTTGCCACCGCGGGGGTTATTTTGAGGAATGGTACCAGCGTAGCAAAAAGTATGAATTAATTAACCAAAAGTTTGACCGAATTCACCTCCTCGAGACAGTTAGGTTGCTTCCCTTCCAACGAACTCCGATACCTTGATAATCAACATAGGAAAAGAGCACAAAGTAAGCAAAGGACAAGTAAATCAAGAAAACAAAAGTGTACAATAAAACAAAGAAACTCGAGTAAAATACTCAAGCAGCAGCCTTTTCAAAGGAACACAACTCGGTCTTCTTGATGACAGTATCCGCCAGCGCCGAAAAAGAACCACTGCTCAACAGATCCAGGATCTGCAACACAGCCCCAAACTCCCTCGTGATCCAGTTCCGGATCTCAATCGAGACCAGCGAATCCAACCCGTAGAAGACCGTCCCTTTGCTCGGATCCAACTCCTCCCTCGGCAGCATCAGCACGCCGGCCGCCTTGTCCAGCAGGGCATCCACCACGATCGAGTGCGCCTCCCCGTACGACGCCGCCCTCTTGAGCGCCGCGCCAGGCGATATGATGGCCGCCGCCGCCGCGCCGTCTCCACCTTCCTCGGCGGCCCGCAGCTCCCTCATCCGGGCGCGCAACGGGGCGAATTTGGCATCCGCAGACCAGAACGTAGCCGGCGCCGACGAACTCAGCTTCAACCCCGTCAGCACCTGTCCACCGCTGGCGATCTGCGCGTCGTCCCCGGCGACGACCGCGGCCACCAGCGCCAGGATCTCCTTCTCGGATATGGCCTCGCCGCCGATCTGTCGCAGCACCTCCTGCTGGCGCTCGGCGTTCTCGGCCAGGTAGCCCGTGTCGCTGACGGCGGCGAGGTCAAGCGACGCGGCCGGTAGCCCGAGCGCCCGGCGGTGGCGGACCAGGCTGTCGAGGAAGGTGTTGGCGGCGGCGTAGGCGGATTGCCCCTGGTTGCCGATGATGCCGGCGACGGAGCTGAGGGCAATGAAGAAGTCGAGTTGGTGGAGGTGGAGGGCGGTGTGGAGGTTCCAGGAGCCGGATACCTTGGAGCGGACTACGGTTTCCCATTGGGGGAAGGTCATCTTTTCGAACAGGACATCCTGTGGAGATGCGTGGAGTTAGTATATTTATACAGGGAGAGGAGGGGGTCGGTGATGGCTGGCTTACATCAAGCACCATGGCGCTGTGTATTACACCCCTGATGGGGGGCATGCCTGCCGATGAGATGTCTGCAATCATCCTCTCCACGTCCATCATCTGGGCAACGTCACACCTGGAGACGGAGACTCTGGCGCCGTGTGTAGTCTTGGCCTCGTTGATCATCTCAGCCACCTTGCTTGACACGCCATCGGATCGAGACGAAACAACCACATGCCTCGCCCCCTTTTCCACCATCCACCTGATTATACTCCGCCCTATCCCACCCGTACCACCAACAACTACATACGTCGCATCACCCCTGAACAAGCCATCAAACCTCCGCGGCGAATACGTCGCCTTGACCACATCCCCCGGTGCAGCCGCCACCAGGATCTTACCATGTGCCTTGCCAGCCTGCAGCGTGCGGAAGGCAACCTCAATCTCGGACACGCTGAACACGGTGACGGGCGATATGGGCCGGACGACACCGTATCCCAGCAGGCGGAAGACGTCGTCGAGCAGCCGCCGCATGACGCGCGGCCTCTCCTTGGCCACGAGCGTCAGATCCACCGACGCAAACGTCGCGTTCCTATCAAAGACGGCCATGCCCAGCCCGGCGTTGGCCAGGATGCTGCGCTTGCCGATCTCGACGAAGCGGCCAAAGCGCGCGACGCACTCCCACGTCTCGCGCAGCGCATCGCCCGCCAGCGAGTTGAGCACCACGTCCACACCCTTGTTGCTTGTGGCGCGCTGGACCGCACCGGCGAACGACACGTCGCGGCTGTAGAAGATGCGGTCGGGCCGGACGTTGTACGTGTCGATGAGGAAGCTGCGCTTGGCCGCGCTGCCGACAGTTGCGTACACCTCGGCGCCGACCATGTGCGCCAGCATGACGGCTGCCTGGCCGACGCCGCCGGCCGCGGCGTGGATGAGGACAGACTCGCCCTTGCGCAGGTTCCCGACGTCGAAGAGGCCGTAGTAGGCCGTGGCGAAGACGACGGGCACGGTGGCGGCGGCCTCGAGGGTCATGTCGTCGGGGACGCGGGCGGCGCTGGTGGCCTTGCAGCGGGTATAGGTCGAGTAGGCGCCCTCGGAGCTGGCGCAGACGCGGTCGCCTGTCTTGAGGTCCGAGACGGCGCTGCCCACGGCGGCTACGATGCCGGCGCACTCGACGCCCAGGTAGGGGGATGGCACCTCGCCCATAGAGACCATGATGTCTTTGAAGTTCATGCTGGTGACTTTGACCTCGATGAGGATCTCGTCCGGGTTGAGAGGGTTCGAGGGGGTGTTGACCAGGTCGTCGGTGAAGTGCAGCGTGTCGAGGGCTCCCTTGGTTCCGGCGACTAGCTTGAGTGGTCTGCCTGGCTGGTTGAATGGCTGTGGGTGTGGGGCTGTTGCGACGTTGGTGTGCTGCTCGACAAAGGCATCGAGGTTCGTGTCGTTGGTGACGCGGGCTACGCTTAGGATGCCGTCCCTGGCTTGGAACTCCATGTCCGGGTCCCCGTCCTCATCCATGGTACCCTCGTTGGGGTGGGACCGCTTGCCAAATACGTGGCAGGCAACTTTGGCTATCAGCCTGCTTTCCTCCGCGGGATCTCGGGCAGATTTCCCGTCCAGGTCGAGCGTTGCAAACTTCACGCCAGTTTCGGACCTCAAAGTTCGAGCCAACCCAAAGATCATGCCAAGCCGGGGGTCTGTGGCGTCAGTGTGGGCCCCTTTTACTACCCAGAGGATGCCTTTTGCGGACATGATCAGGCGTTGGATGCTGGTGAAACCCGAGTTGTCAACGGTTGCGAGTAGTGGTGGTCCGTCTAACTCGGCAGTAACTATGCAGACTTTTCCGGTGTATTGGGAGACGTCCGACTCTTCTGGACAGGTTGTTTCTAGCGGTGATACTGTAATAGATTGGGCGTTGGTGTTGGAAATATGCTTCGATAGCTGTTGCTCAAGGCTTCCTGCCAAGATACTAGCTTGTGGCTGGGCTTGTGGCCCAACAATAATGATGTTATCTGATATTTCCCACTTTGTGTTTTGCTCAGAAACATCCGGTTTGGGAGCCTCCACATTTTTGACTCCATCCGTCACCGGAAGTATCGTCTCTTGAGCATCAGACGACTCTGGAGAAACCTTCTCTGCATTGAGAGGAACCCAGTCCAGCTTGTAGCACAACTCCCTAGCGGCCACTTGATCAACATGAGGACCTCCCGCGTCGTGGATTGGGTCCAGCACCAGCCCTTCCATCGAGATCAATTCAGATTTGCCTTCCATGTCGGTCGCAAACATGGAAATCTTTGTAGATCCAGGGCTGGAAAAGTCGGGATTTCCACTACCATATACCCGTATCCTGTCACCCGGCTTGGAGACGTGGTTGCGTAGATCCCCCGAGATGGAAAGGCTCTTGAAGAAGCGAGGCATGAACAGTGAAGACAGCTTCTGTCTGCCGGCGCCAACCACAACCCAGGCGGCGTGCGTAAACTGGTCCAACAGCGCTGGGTGGATGTGCACTGGCGGCTCGAAGCCCTTGGGCATGGTTCTTGCCGTGTCGGGCACCACTACGTCGGCGGTGCAGGTCGTATTGCTGGCCGTGCAGTTCTCCATGGAACGGAATTCTTTGCTGTACTTGGCCGTCACCACCTCGAGCTCTTGGTAAATGTCCTCGCTGGTCACTCGTTCTGTGCAGGCATTTGATATCTCGAGTTTTCTAGCCTCGAAGCTGGCTGCCATGTCTTTTCTGCCATCATAAACATTGTTGATTTGGCCTGGTATGTTGAAGTTTGCAGTCCTAGGGCTGCTGAGCCTGTCACCTGCTATCCTGGGTGAGTTTTGCTCCACCCTGATGAGTCCACGGCAGTGCTCAACCCATTCCCTTTCGCCGTTCCACGAGAAGATGCGGAACTCGTCCCATATGGTCGATGACTCTCTAGTACCCTCTGGGTTGGGGCGCATGGTGATGTTGATCTCTGCGTCGACGCCTTCTTGTATGACAAGCGGCCTGCTAATGGTGACGTCGCGGAACAGGAACCTTTCAATCTTCTGCTGCTGCGTTTTTTCCTGTTCCTGTTCCTGCTCCTGCTCCTGCTCCTGACCATCCTGCCTCTGTCCACCACCCACCATAACCGCCCTTTGAGCCGCCGCCTCGACCGCCATGCTCAGATAGCCCGCCATCGGGTACACAATCATATCCTGCATGACGTGGCCCCTGACCCACGGCATATCGTCGGTGCGAATCACGTTTCTCCACGTCGGCTCCAGGTCGTTGGACCAGTCGGCCAGGCTGCCGACGACGTCGCTGCGAGGAAACCTCCGGAACAGGTGCTGCCTCCCGACCCGGCTCTCCCACCAGTACCGCACCTCGTGGTCCCACGCGTACTTGGGCATGTCGCTCAGCACCTTGGGCGCCCGCGCCGGCTCGACGGGGAAGTTGACGGCGCGCATGTCGAGGGCCCTGCCGTGCGTGAAGAGAGAGGCCGCGAGGGAGAGCGTCGTGTCGACGGCGTCTTTGTTGCGGATCAGCGAGGAGAGGTAGGTGGGCTTCTTGGACAGCTTGTCGATGGATTTCAAGATTTGCTTGCTGGGTCCTTCGAGGGCGGGGTGTGGGCCGATCTCAATCAGGAGGTCAATGTTTTCTTTCCCCTCGACCGGTGTGCACATTGTCGTCAGGGCTTGGGAGAAGAGGACCGGCTGCGTGAGGTTTTGAACCCAATATGACGTGTCGAGGATGGCTAGATCTCGCACTCGTTTGCCTTTGAGGGATGAGTAGAACTCGACGACGTGTTGGCCCTCTTTTGGCTTGAGGCTTGTTGATTTGGGGTCCAGTGGCCCGACTGCGGCTCCATACCAGTCTGCCACCAGCTCCATGTGGTGTGAGTGGTAGGCCGTCTCTACACGCACCCGCCTGTTGAACAGTTGTTTCTCCTCAATCTTGGCCTGCAGTTCTTCTACAGCCGCCACGTCTCCCGATGCCGTGATACTTCCCGGGCTGTTCACGCACGCCACAGTCACTCTTTTTGTCGGGTCAGGGGTGAGCGTCTTGATCATATCCCATACCTCGTCCGACCCTGCCCCAACCGCCAACATACCCCCTTTCAGATCTGGATATGTCGCTTTGAGCTGAAGGACCGACTGACCTCTAAAGTATGCGATCGCCGCACACTCTGAGAGAGTCAAGGCGCCAGTGGCATAGGCAGCGCCGATCTCACCGCTCGAGTGCCCAATTACAGCATCCGGACGAACGCCCCAATCCCTCAGCAAATCCACAAGTGCCAGCTGGACACCGGTGCAACCGGGCTGGCTGAGCTCCGCATCCGAGATCCTCGACCCCTTGGCGTCTTTCTCAGTCAGCTCCTCTACCAGGCTGAACGTCGCACCAAGCCTGGCAAGACACGCGTCAAACCTTTCCAGCGAGTCCCGGAATACAGGGTAGGATGCCAGGAGCTCGCGGCCCATGGCATGCCACTGTGCGCCCTGGCCCGTAAAGACAAACCCTATCCTCGGAGGCCGAGTAGACCTGATTGGGTTGGCAGGGCAGGATGTGAAACCTGACGTCAGGGCTGCGCTGTCGGACCCGAAGACTGCGTGTTTGTACGGCAACAGGGAGCGACGCTGTCCCAGTGTGTAGGCCATGTTGGACAGGACGGTGTGCTGGAAGGCGATGGGCCGCCGCTCGATGTAGAAGGTGATGTTTGCCATTTGCTTAGCGAGGGCCGTTTTGCTGTTTGCCGAGACGACAAAGAGGCGCTTTGGTTCGACATGCTTGGGTACCGCTTGGTCGGGTCTGGGGGCTACTGTAGTGTTTTCGGCAGCAGTAGTGGTGTTGTTGGTGATGGCGGCTTCGGCTTTGTCAGTCACTGGACTTTGGACAGCAGCTTCGTCACCATCAGCAGCCCTCTCTGCTTTCCTTTTCTCCAAAATTTCCTCCACACTCAACCCCTCCTCCCCTGGCTTCCTGAATGGCGCCTTCTTGGTCTTGTTCCTCGGCGGCGCTGCCAAGACGGCGTGCGCGTTGCCACCTCCGAAACCGAAGCTGTTGATGCTGATGTACTTTTTGCCCCTGGGCCAGGGCATGACCTTGTTGGGGATTTTGACACCCCATTCGTCAAAGGGGATTTCTTTGTTGCCTTCTCTGAAGTCATGATTCGGTAGTACATAGCCCCTTTCTAGCATCATCGCCGACTTGATCAGGCTAACGATGCCGCTGGCCCCTTCCAGGTGGCCGACGTTGGTTTTCACAGACCCAACCAATAACGGATGTCGGGGGCTTCTATCCTCCCAGAACATCTTGTGCAGCGCCTTCATCTCCAGCGGGTCACCCACCTTTGTGCCCGTGCCATGAGCCTCCACGTAGCCGCAATCTCTCGGGTCGAGCTCATTATCCGCGTAAACCTTACGCATCAAATCCAGCTGCGACTCCCCGCTTGGCATGGTGATGCCATTGGTCCTGCCGTCCTGGTTAACCCCGGACCCAACCACCAACGCACGGATGTTATCCCCATCCCGCAGCGCATCCGCCAGCGGTTTCAGAATAACCACACCCGCACCCTCACCCCGCCCGAAGCCGTTGGCGCGCGAGTCGAACGCATACGACCGCCCATCGCCCGACAGCAGCCCGTTGGACGACATGGCGACGAAGTGATCCGGCATGACGTTGAGGTGGCTCGACGCCAGCACGACCAGGGACGAGTCGCCGCACCGCAGGCTCTGCATGGCGAGGTGCAGGGCCGTCAGGCTGGACGAGCAGGCCGTCTCGACGGTGTGACTGGGGCCGCGAAAGTCGAAAAAGTACGACACGCGGTTCGCCATCATGGTAGGGGCGTTGCCGGTGCTCTGGTGCATGGGCTGCGTCTCCAGGTCGCGGAGGTTGTTGAGCTCGTAGTCGGTGAAGGAACCCCCGGCGAAGCAGCCGACGTTCTTACCCGAGATTGTGTGCATGGGGATCCCCGCGTTCTCGAGCGCTTCGTACGTGCACTCGAGGATCAGGCGGTGTTGGGGGTCCATGGCTACGGCTTCCCGCTCGGTGATTTTGAAAAACGGCGCGTCGAACAGCCCAATGTCTTCGGTCAGGAAGCAGCCCCCGACCGGGTTGAAGCAGCCCAGCCGGTCCGGGTTTGGGTGGTGGTAGCCCTCCTTGCTGAAACGGTGCGCTGGGATCTGGCTCCACCCGCTGCGGCCGAGGCAGCAGAGCTCGTAGAAGGCCTCCGGGTCGGACACGCTGCCTGGTAGGCGGCAGGCCATGCCGACGATGGCGACTGGTTCGTACTTTGGTCCGGTTGGTGGGGGCAGCTTGCTGCGGTTTGTGTCTTGTGTAGCAGGGCGGGCATTGGTGCTAGTGGCTGCTGATCCGTTGGAGGTTTGGCTTTGTTCATGGCCGTTGGTGGCACCATTTGTGTGATGGCCATTAACGCCATTAGAGCCAGACCCGTTGCTGGTTATGTTGGTGGTTTGGGTGGCATCGATAAATTCTTGGTCGAGGACAACCCCTTCAACCACAAGAGGAACTTCAAACAGAGGCAACGGCTGATGAACCGGCGACACTGGAGTCTCGGGTGGTGTGCCCACGGGAGAACTCAAGGTCTCCGAAGTCGAAGCATCGTTGTCGACAGCATGGCTCTCTGGTGATGCATGAACTCGACCATTTGTCTCATCATCTGAGTTCAAAGCAATGGGTGCCATTGTTCCAACCGAATGTGCAGAATCTGGTTATGGGTCGAAGGCGTTTGGTTAAGCAGCCGATGCAGTTGATGTAGAGACTTGTATCTCCAGTAGATTCTGCACTAGGAGCTCTGAGGTGCTTCTCATATCATGAGGTTACATAATTTGGTAAAGATGGTCTTGTGTACTTCGAATAGCCATCAATAGCCCTGATTGAGATTATTCTGACAGTGATATCAGGCATGAGGTTCGAGGGATGAAACTAGACTTAAGTGTCGTGATCCAGCCTCCTGATTCCGTGCTCTTTTGAGATACTTGGCCTTTTGCCGCCACCCTCCGCCTCTTATCTTAATTTTACGTGGACCAAATATACAAAAGATCCTACTTCTTCCTCAAAACAAGCCCCTGGGTTGTTACTCCACTTCCCGCGGGCGACATCAATTCCCGTCTTCTCATCCGAGTTCTCTGAAAGGATGTTAATCCTCCAGTCCGCATCTAGTATCATATTGCAGTCCGGGCCAGTCAGAAAAACGATAATGGTCGGCAGTTAAGTCGGGTAATGCTATCATATAAGGTCGGAAGGCTCTCGCCTATGGGTTTGCAAGTGCAGCTACGACAACACTCAAAGTGGCAATGCCCGGGAAAACAACATGATATGAAGTTAACCCCAATAAAGGAATGCAACACTATCAATGCGGGAAGCTTTAAGTGGCTACATGCCGGTTGCCTCATCTGGAGGCGTATCATTTGCGTAATTCTCCTAGTGTTGCCGGACCGGGGAATTACCCGGGTCGGCCCTTTATAGGTCTTTTTTGCCGCCCCAAGTGCCATCCCCACATTCTGAGACGAGTCAAGGTAATGGGTTAATATCCTGCCGGTGAATAAAACGTTCCAGACCAAACAAACTGTGAACTGATGATGGTCAATGCGATGGTATATTTGTGAGTGGAACACAAACTATAAACCTTGCTTATCTTGATTTTGCTTTTGCTGTGACTCCGTCTCAGGGGTAAATGTAGATAGCGGTCTGACCGGTGAAGTTGCTTTCAGCCGAAAGGCTTTTGCATAAAAATATTAACAGTTGATAAGGAGCATGCTGGATAATCTGGCTTCTCAATCAAAAACCAAATCTTGTGTTTAGATAGCTGGTAAAGGGCTCTGGGATGATTCAGACACAATGACTAACTGGGTTTTCAGCCAAGATTCTCTGCCATGTCGAGGACAGAGAGAGCCTAAGAACAACAACATGACATTGATGGGGTTTAGAGTTAACAACCGTCTGCAACATCACGACACGCATATCTATCTAGATAGCTGCATATATCGTCATAACCTAACAAAGAACAAACTATACAAACCGAACATGGTTCAATACCGGTGCACCAATTCGACAAAATGCACAATCGAGATCCCTATACCCTACATCTGCCATCATTCAGGCTGATGACTTTCTAAACATCAAGCCAAAAACATCCTTCCACCAACCTAACCACCCCCTAAGCACAGTGTAACCTGCCAGGACCTTCGTGTACCGGTACACAAACGTCTCGCAGTTTTCGTAATCGTGCGCATAGCACTCCCAAGCCGCCTGGCTTCCAGGCCAGACCCCACCCCTCCCCGTGTCCGTCTTTCCTGGCTCGATCTCGACGATCCGCGCGCTCTGGCCCTCCTCCACCCCGAGATCCTCCACCTTCATCCGCGGCCCCACAACCGCAGCCCTCCCGCACACGTTCTTGTCCGCCACGAAGCGGGTCCCCGCGTCCACCACGTCCGCCACCGTCGCCTTGCCGCCCCCGGCCAGGACGAACATGACCGCGTTGGGCACCATGGGCGTGTCGACGAAGCAGGGCATGAGCATGTTGACGCGGATGCCGCGCCAGAAGCACGTCACGCGCAGGCAGCGGAACAGCGCCGTCACGGCGTGCTTGGAGGCCGTGTACTGCGGCGACCCGGTCAACGGCATGATGCCCCCGATGGAGCCCATGAGGAGGATGTGTCTGTCCCGCTGCTTGTGCCATTTGCTGCTGCGTTTGTGCTTGTCCTCGGCGCTTTTCCCGTCGGCGGTCTGCTGCCCTGCTTCTTGCTCTTCGTCCTTTTGCGGGGCCGGGTTCTTGAGCAGCCAGAAGATGGCCAGGTGGACGGTGTACAGAACGCCCGTGAGGTTGACGTCTAGCACCTGTGTCCTCGGGGCGGCGGCGCCTCCCCGTCCAGGTCCAGCGGGTCTACAAAGTTGCCCGGCTCGCCCGGCTTGCCCGAGTCCTGCCCGATGCCCGCGTTGGGGACGACGGCGTCGATGCCGCCGGTCGGGCTGGCGCGGACCGCGGCCTTGAAGAGCGCGACCTGGCTGTTCCAGTCCGTGACGTCGCAGTGCTGGTAGTGGTGGTGGGGGCTGCCGGTGGAGCGGCGGAGCTCAGCCACTAGTTTCTCGCCGCCATGGTCGTCGACGTCTGCGATGAATATGAAGGCGCCATGGGATGCCCACTCTCTCGCAAAGGCGGCGCCGAGACCCGACGCGCCGCCCGTGATCAGGATGACCTTGCCGGCGACGCCAGACTTGTCAAAGGGGGCTGAGAAGTCTACCGGGGCCATGGCTCGGATGACGGCAGCAATATGGTCGTCGCTGACGCCGATGCTGCCGCCGACGGATTTTTCTTTGGTCATGGTAGGTGTAGTGCAGATTGGTAGAGGTATGTCTGTTGAGGGTAAAATTGGTAGTATGTGTGTGTGAGGGTGTAAGAGAATAACAAGGAGTAATCTTGTGTGTCACAGCAAACGACAGTTAACTAAACCCCCTATAGAGCTGACAAAAGTCTAGTCAAGTACGGATATAATATTAGAGTCATTAACCCGTGCACACACAATATTGCATGACCTGAGAATTAAGACATGAGGAAAATGAGGATTCACCAGCCGCTAAAGATCAGCACCGCCCTCATGCCTTGGTCCAAAGTTGCAAAAAGACTTCATTCCCAAAAGTTCGGAGCAAAATCATATTTCCACCGAAATCTTTTTCCCCAAAAAAGATAGAGTTACCATGCCAATCCAGTGCCTAACTCCGTCGTTGTCATACTCGGAACAATTAGAGCATTTACGTGCCTTGCTCAAAAACAAAGCCCGCCAAGCCGTTAAGGAAATCCCGACCCAAGAACCGACAATCGTCTGCAGCATACTTTATCCCCACTCCCGGATATATTGCATGTCCGGTTCCTGAAAAAAAATTATGCTCCGGTGACAGCTCGGTTGGGATTTCCCGCATTTGGGTGTGGTAGCCCCTGCTGCTGCTATAGTGGTGCGTCGGTATATAATGCAACTGCAATGTGGGGGATGCAACGTTTGAGCATGCCGCGTCATAGTGCTGTGTATCGAATGATAAGATGGGAGGAGGTTGTTTATGAGTTATGTCACCGTCACAGATAAAGAAGTATGTGATGAGTTCGATATCTGGCCAACAAAGATCCGACCTGCGGCTAAATACAACATCAACCAAGCACAATGCACACTGCCGTTATACAATTCAATATACGCTTGCTTTTGCGGTCGACCCGAATCACATCATGAACGGGAAAAGAAAACAATACCACGCAAACCAAAAAAAACTGTATCTACATGTTATCCAGATTCACCACTCGCGGCTGAATCGTACAAACCATCGGCCCACCAAGCCCCGTCCGTTGTTCTCAGCATCACTTACGGAACGCGAGCCACCGCCTTTCAGGCTGTTTTCTCCCCTCGGCCCAACGCCATCAACCAACTCTCCAGGTGCGCCGCGAGACTCCTCCCGAGCGACTCCTCGACAGCGCCATCCTGCCAGCTCAGGCCCACCGACAACCCCTTGCCCTTGATGGTGATGGTGCTGATGTTCATGCCACGACCGACCACCTCTGCGCAGATGAGGAACCACGCCCTGTCGACGACCCAGCGCTCGCCGCCGCCGTCCAGCACCCCGATGTTGGTGACGTGCCACGATGAAGACCGCGGCTTGTCGATACTGTGCTCGTGCTCGGCCCGCCAGTCGCCCACAAACTTCATCATGCCCGTCGTCATGTCCGTCGTCCCCGTCTCGATGTAGTTGTTGATGTCCCTCCTCACGTCCCTCGCCACCTCCCAGATCGCCTCGACCAGCTCGGCCGGCAGCTCGGGCGCGGCTGTCGGTGCCGGATGCGTGAGGTGCGCTTCCTGGCTCACGTCGTTGGTTGGCTGCATCTTGGCCAGCAGCCTGCGGATCCCGGCAACCTGCCGTCTCCCGAACCGGTGCTTGGATGCACACATGTAGTTGACCATGGTCTCGTACGGGTCCAGCCACTCGTGCTTTGGGTCTTTCTCCCCCTTCTTGATGAAGCGTCGCGTCGTGACTGGCGTTTCTGCTCGGAACACGACCTGCTGGGACTCTGGCGTCTGGTATGCCATGGATGTGAGCGTCAGGTACCGTAGTAGAAGCATGTGGAAAATCTTCCCGCTCATTCCATCCATATTGCTGTGGTTCCAGCTGAAGAGGATGCCGACAAAGTAAGACTGGTCCGCCGCCTGTTTCCGAGTAGCCACGATCCTCCATCCAGGGCGGGTCTCCAGGTGATCAAACTTGGTATCTAGCAGGAACACATCCTGGTTTTCCTGTGCATTCTGAGACTCCTGATTTACCGTCTACACTACATACTTGATGTGATTGGCAAGCTCAACCGTCTCAAGCTCAATCCAGTTCTGGCGTCGCGAGCCCTCCCCCAGCAGACCGACCCTCAGCATGGGCTGGTCTTGAACGACGCGTGCCACAGCTCGAGTGAGCCATGTCGGGAGCACGCCCTCATCGGATCCAACACTGCTTTCAAGGATCGCCGAGACGCCTGGCCCGGTATACCTACAGGCAACCGACGTGCCGGCGTAAAAGTCTAGAAAGTGCAGAGCTGACTGGTACTGCTCTCTGCGGCACAGGATGATAGGAGCACGGTCAGTCGGAGACACAACGGGCTGAGGTTTGCCAGAAAAAAAGCGCCACGGTGGCTGACAGCCTAAGGTGGAACGTTGCACTCACAACTGGCCGAGCTGGCGGATTACTGTTGGTCCAGAACCTTTGGTTGGGTTGAATTTGTTGTTCTTGAAGACACTCATCTTCAACACACGCCTCAGGGTACACAAGGTAACTTGGTAGCTATGGAGCAGAGGCAACTCTAGGTAGGCCGTTCCCTACGTGACGCGTTTTAGGGAATGATACTTGAATGGCTGGCCCAGCTGACATTTTCTCTAACATCTCGGTTGTCGATTATGTGGGTCATGTTCACCCTGGTATCTCTCGCATTAAGTTGGCCAGGTGCTTGCCGTCGCCAAGAACATTTACAATAGGGAAGCTTGGCTCATTTCCAGATGACCGACGCAGAAAAAAAGAGGGAAACCAAAAAAAAAAAAAAAAAAAAAAAAAAAAAAAAAAAAAAAAAAAAAAAAAAAGGGTGATAGTTCTGCTACACAGAAGAGTGTGGTTGTGCTATGGGCTGACAGTGGATGAAGAGAAGAGAGAGAGAGGGCACCTTGATTACTCCACCGCTTCCCTCCACCACCATCCACTCCAATGTTGTGGGGGATGGACCTTGCTGACACGTTTGTTTAGTGGGGAGCGGGGTGTCGAATTGCGCCTATACCACTTCAATCGGATACAGTACAACGACATTGGTATTCGTGATGCTCCATGCGGTATTGTAAAATTGTTTGCTATTGCCAAGATTTAGCCGAAAACACCTAATCAAAAGGCCATCGGACCCTCGAGAACATCGATGGTGGCTGTGTAGTGAGCTCGTGGCTTACTCCACGATGCAGGTACACCTCCGCTCCAGCCTCCACCGGACTTTGCAGCAGTTCCACGATTGTCTGGGCAGGCTTTTTGTGCCGCAAAAACTTGAAACCCGCTTTTCTCAGTCACGGCGTCAAACACAAGCACCACCGACCAAACTACATATCAATTTTTATATCCATGGGATGTTATTTTGTATGCTCCAAATACATCTCACTGCGTCCGTCATGCAGTTGCACAGAGAGAAAAAGAGACAAAAAAAGAAAAAAAGAATCTGTTTCTGGCCAAGACTTGGCAGAGAACAAGGTGCCCTGCCAGCCAAAACCTGTCGTCGGGTACCTTGAAAATGGTAAGCACCTTGTTCTGCCTATCCCTTCGATCCAGTGTCGCCTTACCTGGCACATCTGACTACACGGCGAACAAATCCGGGGCATACTGCGCCCCTCTTGAACCCAATGAACATCCCTCCACGCGCCGGCGCTTAACTTGTAGGGCTCTGCATGTGAGTCGTAGTAAGGCCGTGTGAGAAACACCTCAGCTCGTCCAAGACGTAGCCCTATCATTATTTTGAAGTCACTCTGCTTATAAGTCAACCACGGCACCCCTTCCATTTAGACCACTAGTGTGTTTTTGTGATGTCCGCTAGATACTGGCCTCTATCTATTTACATATCACCAAACCCACCATGAGCTTCTAATAACTGTAGGAAAGAAAAAAGAATAGCATCTTTATTTTATTATTGTTAGTTTTTCTGGTTGTTTTGCTGCCGACGCTCACAAACACCCGCAGTCATGCGGTTTCTCAACATCTTGGCCATCGCAACCTGCGTCAGCGCCCTCGCCATCGATCTCAACCCGCCAAAGCTGACAGAGGAACAGGAAAAAGCCCTAGCAGCCATCACGGTGCAAGACGACCCGCCTAAGCCCAAGGAAGAACCCCCGAAACCAAAGGAAGAACCTCCAAAGCCCAAAGAAGAACCACCGAAGCCAAAGGAAGAGCCGCCTAAGCCAAAGGAAGACCCACCAAAGCCCAAAGAAGAACCACCTAAACCCAAGGAAGAACCCCCGAAACCAAAGGAAGAACCACCCAAGCCCAAACCCGAGCCACCAAAGCCCAAGGAGGAACCCCCAAAACCAAAAGAGGAGCCGCCGAAACCCAAACCCGAGCCACCAAAGAGCAACCTGAGCGAGGACCAGCAAAAGGCCCTGGACGCACACAACAAGGCCCGCGCCGACGTCAAGGACGGCATGAAGCGGGACCCGATGGAGTGGGACAAGGGGCTTGAGGAGGCGGCCAGGAAGTGGGCCAAGCACCTGGGCGACCGGAACCAGGGCCTCGAGCACGCCAAGGACCGGGACGGCAAGGGGGAAAACCTCGCCGGCCGCATCACCGACGGCGGGGCCATGCTCAAGGCCTCCCAGATGTGGATCGACGAGAAGAAGGACTACAAGTGCGGCGTCAAGATACAGACGTACTTTGACAATGGCAATTTCGGAAAGATTGGCCACTATACCCAGGTCATCTGGCCAAAGAGCACCAAGCTCGGCATCGCCGTCGAGAATGGCTTTGTTGTGGCCCGGTACGGGGAGGCTGGAAACATGTGAGTCCTTTGCGCAGTCCGACCTTGTCCTTATGCTCCCTTATCGCTTGTTCAAAGCCTATCAAACGCATATTCGTGACGAGCTAACATGTTACTTACTTGACAGGATGAACGAGGCTGCGTGCAAGTAAACGGGCCAGGAGCTTGTCTTTTCGTATTATCGCCTACAGCGCTGTTCAAGTTTTTTTTTTACGTCGACGCAGACAAAAGTCAGTCGAGCGCATGGGTCCGGAGTTTCTGGTTTGCATTTGGATTTCCATTCATGACTTTCTTCTTAACTGGTATTACTATTATTGTTTTCTCTTAGTAGGTGGAGCGTCGATACCCGTTCAATGTATATAACTTTCTTTCTTGTTCTTTTCTCGATATGCGTTTTATCTCGAATCTATTTTGCTAGCAATCGTATTTTGACATGGCAACGCACAAGAGCTGCTTGACTCCAGTGGAGCCCAGCGACATCACAGTAAGCTATGCTGGACCGTCGCTTAAAACCGAGCCGAGAAAAGCCAATAAGCGACGTGTGCACTAATGGACCCAACAAACGTACTAAGACAACGCGCAGCGTATCGACTGCGCCCCCCACACCTCCACTTGAAATGGA
This sequence comes from Magnaporthales sp. P1609, assembly GCA_003709005.1. Lineage (NCBI taxonomy): Eukaryota > Fungi > Ascomycota > Sordariomycetes > Magnaporthales > Magnaporthales sp. P1609. Next base: position 966,301 of record PELF01000003.1, read on the forward strand.
AGTCGGCCAAGGCTTTCCACACCACCACGAACAGGAAATTCTGTGCCCCTCTTTTGCATCGACAAGTCCTAGCGTTTCCATCACTAGCAACCTCACTACGTCGCATGTTGAAACGGTATACCAACAACTCCTTAAATCGGTTCTGGCAACTTGATCAAAGTGCCCTACCCCAGAGTGAAGAGTAAGCAATGGCATTGCACGCTCGCTGCTTGCCCAAAGGCGAGCCACACCCGAAGTTATACCAACTCATCCGCGCCCCTGAACGGCCCGCAGTGCTCGGCCAGCGCACCATTTTCGTGGCCGGCAACACGTCAGGCACCGACAAGGCTGACTGGCGCGCCACCCTCGTCGGCTTACTAGCGCACCTGCCCGTGACCATCATCGACCCGACGCGCGCCGACTGGGACGCGAGCTGGCGCGAGGACGCGGCGTTTGCGCCGTTCCACGAGCAGGTGCGGTGGGAGCTCGAGATGCAGGACCGCGCCGACGTCGTGGTCGTGCACTTTGGCGCGTCGTCCAAGGCGCCCATCAGCCTGCTGGAGCTGGGGCTGCGCGCCGGGTCTGGGAGGAAGTGTAGGGTGGTTTGCGAGAATGGGTATTGGAAACGGGGGAATGTGGTCCTGGTTTGCGAGCGGTATGGGATCGCGATTTCGGACAGCGTCGATGCGCTGGCGAGGGAGTTGATCAATGATGATTTGAGTGCGCTGCAATGACGCGTCACCATGTGTCGTTGTCTGAGGGCGATGGAGGTGAGTTTGGCGATGCGGGCGTTGCAGTGCGGTGTGGCTGTTCCCAACGGCCTTGGGCATCTCGCGGGTGCAAGAATCTCAGGACCAGGTGCTCTGGGGGCTCGTAGCTGGTGTCGATGTTGTCCCAAACCCTGAAAGGACCCAGATTCAGTCCTTTGCAGTCCATTTCCTCGTCATAGACGACAGCAACGCAATCAGATTCTTGCCGGTGACTTTGATGGTTGTGAAGCGGGACAAGCTCCCAGAGGTTGTGTTTCGTCGCTGGCAAGTTTGAGGGCGGTTTGCCAGGTTCAAAAGAGCATGTGCACCCTGTGTATCGTATGACTTGGGACTCGTCCCAGTAATATTCACAAGGCCGGGAGCTCACATCGTTGATTATAAGCTTCTTCAGGCCCGGGAAGCAAGCGACAAACCTGGGAAACATGTCCTCCCTGCAGATGTTGAACCGTAGTCCATCCAGGCAGGCACACACATCCGGGTTGTGGGGTGCATCGTTAGGATATTCTTTGTGTTCCAGGCTGAGGACATTCTCATCGTCCATCTCATAAACCAATGCCAGGTTCTGAATGGCCTGAAATGCAGGGAAAGTATTACAAGTCATGGTCATGACCTTTGGAAACAAATACAGATGATCACGGACAGCGCGAAGAGATATGACGTCGACTGCGCCATTATAACGGCAGAAACCAACCCTGTCTGCGACTTGCTCATCAAAGTCAGCGGCATCCTCGCCAGAGTCAGTCAATTCCTCTCCGCAAACCTCGAAGCAAATGATATCTGGAAACATCTGGAGCACGGCGTTTCTCGATTCTGCGCAAATACCACCCAAAAGGCGACGATCGGCCGAGCCGGCGATGAGATCTGGCTCCTCCGTAAAATAAATCTCAAAGACCGGGTGGACGGTTGTGATGTTTTGGGCAGAAGCACTGCTTTCCCATCGCATGCCCCTTTCATCACGGCCAGCAAGGTCAAAGGTGTATACCCTTGGGCGTCGATCAAGACATTCAAGCCAGATCATTCGCCGAAGCTCAGATGGAAGAGACGAGAACGACGGGGATATCAGCGGATGAGAGTTGGGGTATGAAAGAGGTGGTCTTGATGGCAGCAGCGAATCCATCATGAATCAGCGTATGAGACGGCAAAAGGCGGGCAAGTTTCGTGTGTACGTGTGTACAACACCGGTGGAAGGTGCCATCATGCGCAAGGAGAAACCAGGATAAAGGGAACGACAAAGAAGTCTTCCAGGGGGAGGGGGGCACACAGAATTGACTACATTGCACTTCCACATTGTGGTGGCTTGTTGCTAAAAGTTCAGCTACCAAAAGGTCAATTTTTACCATGATGTATATGATAGTAATGATGATATGGAAATCTCAGCTATGGATGGAATTTCGAACCAAAAGCAACTGGTCGCAAGCTAGCTCCATGTGATTGGCCAATGGAGTGCCAGAATAGCATTGGAAGTGGGTTCACTGGATCTGCAAAGGGCTAATTTCGACCGAGTTGTTCCCCCGCATAAAGCCACCAAGCCTGGCCAAAGACCCCTCCGCGCCGCCACCCACTTTCAACCGACAAATACACCCACTGTACCACATTGCAGCGGAATCTGGATATATTCTTGAACCAACATCGACTGTTAGATGTACCCTGCAGGTTCTCGATCCATCACTGCAGCTCCAACTAGCTCCGTCAAACTTCGCAAGCCGCTTCGCATAGCTTATTATCATCATTTACTTCATCAATCCCTGCGGTACCCAGCTACATAACTGCATCTTTAGCAGCCATGGATGACCAGTTCAACGTCAGGACGGACGATGACCTTTTCCTCGACGACTTTGAGCCGGTAGATACCGAAGCTGTCCCGTCAGTGGTCGCTCCCTCGCTCCAAACGCCAACCGAAACCTCCCCAGCGGCACCCGATACCCGGCCAAGCACCACCGAAGCCAGGCCTCCGAACCCAACCCCTAGAAAGGCCGCCTCTACCAAGCCACCTCCTCCATCAGCTGGGAGCCACGATTCCCGGCCGCGCGGGCAACTCGGCCAGTCTCGACATGCGCCAGCCGCCTCCTCCCCAAACTCTCGCGGTGGACGCGGTCAGCGCGGCCGCGGCGGGGGCGGCATAGGCAAGCCGCACGTCCACGCGGTACAGCAAGCGAAGAAGCCCGAGGTCGCGGAGGCCAGTAGTGCCGCGGTAGCCGAGGAAGACAGTCAGGCGGCAGACGTAACCACATCCTCGGCGGCAGCCGACGAGGACCCCAACGCGCCTCCGCCCAATGCGCCCACGGGCCCAGCGGCTGCCGCTGCGGCTGCGCAGCAGACAGGCGTCAAGCCGGCCTCGGTGACTTCGGAGGCGCGCCTCAAGTCCGGTGCGAACCCACGCACCAAGCTGACAGACGAGGAGCTGTCGGCCAAGATGGCGGCCATGGCGGTGGCGTCTGCCGAGAAGATGCGGCGGCACAACCAGGCGCAGCGGGACGAGCGGGACCACGAGATGGCCATGGCGCGTAGCGCCGAGGATGCGCGCAAGCGGCGCGCCGCGGAGCAGGAGAAGCGGCGACAGGCCGAGGAGGACAGGCAGAGGCTCGAGGACGAAAGGGCCAAAAACCGCGAGAGGAAGCTCAAGGCCATGGGAGCCAAGGATGGCGCGTGGGAGCAGGAGGCACAGCAGGAGGACAGGAGGGCGTTCACGGGAGGGGCCAACGGCGGCATCAGGGGGTCTAAGGGACTGCATTCTGGTAGGCTGGGTGGGCTCCAGGGTAGTAAGTATGCCACTGCGGATGGGGACGACGCCCCTGAGGATCGCGGTTACCATAACCACCGTGGCGGCCGAGGAGGCGGCCGTGGACGCGGCCGTGGTGGAGATTTAGGCGGTGGAGGTGGCGGGCGCAACGGCCAAACGTCCAAGCCGGCCATCAATAACGAGGCCGAGTTCCCACCGCTGTCTACAAACCCTGCTCCGAAGCCGGCGGCTGTAGAGACGACGAAGCAGGCTGATAATCCTGTTAAGATGTTCTCGCCGCTATCACCTAGCGCTCGGTGGGATGACGAGGTTGAAGCCGAGGACGCAAGAGCCAAGGCCTCGGATCAACCGGCCGCCTAGGCTTCATATTACAACTGGCAACACCAAGCGGCAGCGCATCTCTGATGAAACTTGCTCGAAAGACTGACTTATATAACAATGTTTTTGAGAATAGCACTTTGGCACATTAGGAGTAACCCAAGGGTGACAATCGTTCGAAACAAAAGAATCGACTGTCGGAAAAGCGATACCACATAGTAAAATGCGGACAAATATATAATCAGATGAAAATCAAATGTTTGGATTTCTGGGATTAGGGGAACCATACTACGCTACTACCTACGTAAGGTCTTGTAATTTTGTGAAAATGACACTTGAAATCTGCCCCAAAACAACAAATCAGCTTAGGTATCGCTCATCCAATCCTTAACGCCTATATCACATGGGTCCATTAAACGCCAATGCAGCCAGTAGAACTGAGAACCAACAAGGCAAACCATGCCTCACCACCTCCGCCCACGCCCTCCCCGGCCACCACCACCGCCGCCACCATAACCTCCGGCCCGCGGCCCTCTAGGCCCCTTCCAGCCACCGTCGTCATAGCCTCCGGGTCCGGATGGGTTGTGATCGTCCAACGGCATCCTGCCGCCGCCTCCTCCCCTAGACCGCAGCTCCTTGGGGAAGGCTTCGTACGTCTTGCGCATCTGCGCGTAGCCGAGGTGCATTTTGCCGTAGAAGTGATCCGCCAGCCGGCGATCGTTGTCGAGGCGCGACAGGTACGCGCCGCACACGTCGCACACCTGCAACTTCTGATGGCCTGATGGCCCGCCAGTGTCGGCGAGCGCGCGGAGCTCCTTTTCCCGCTCGGCCTTGGCCGCCTGGTTCTGGCGCACGCGCACGTACTCGTCCAGCGCGAGCGTTACCTGGCCCGACTCTCCAAGAATCTCCACCTCGACCAGACCGCAATTTATGGAGTTTTGGAGGTCGGATATCGTTCGTAGCTGTAGGTAGTCATAGTGTCAGGTTGGTCAGGCTCTCAGAACCCAGTAGGGTAAGTGTACCAAGAGTTGGAATCGGACAGTTAGCATTTTGCACATACCAGCACATTGGTCTGCCTGATCTCATCGGGCGTCTTCTCTAACCTCCTCTGCGCCGCATCTATCCGCCTGTTGCACTCGTCGATGTACTTTTGCAGATCCCGCATGTAGTCGTATTCGAAACCCATCTTTTGTCGCTCTTTTTCCGGCAGTGCCTCGAATTCAGCCTTGAGTGCCTCCGAGTGTACTTTTGGGCACGGGCCCAGGTCTTGACGTGTGTTTGTGAAGAGATCGTGAGGGCATGTGCCGGCAACATAGGACCGACAGACCTTGGAGTCCGTGAGCGAGACTTGAGCAGGGCGTGCGGCAACTCCACCACCCATAAGCTGCTCTGTGGACGTACGAGTTCGTGTCAGCTTGGTATGGAAGATTTTGAAGATAGATGCAACGTTGGCTTACCTAGGAGCTTTCTCTGCTCCGCCGCCATGTTTGCGACGGGGTGTTCCGATCAGTTGGTTTAGGGAATGGCAGGATTAGATTGCAGATGTAAGTAGTGTTCGAAGGTTCTACTCTCAGTGGGCTTTTGCAGAGTGGTCTAAAGTGAAGGTGCGTAGCGATAAGTGCTGTTCAACTATTAACCTCGTTGCTGCAGCGGTCTCTGGAAATTTTGACGTGACCGCGACAGCTCGATTCGATCTGGAAGCCGCTGCTTGGTGGGGCATGCTCAGGCCGATAGACGTCCAATCAGATGGGAGAGGAGGGGGTCAAATTGTGGGGTGCTCGGATCGCGGACCTGACATGACACCTACCTCAGGGCACAAGGGTCTCGACAGTTGTACACAACGACCAACCATAAAAGCCACCGCGCGAACCTACTCGACCTTGGCTAGATTGCTAACAGCCGCAGATGGGGCGGCCGAGGCGATGACACGACCTTTTCTTAGCATCACGATGCAGTCCTTACTTGCCTTTCTGCTCCTCCCCCTCCTTGCCGTCGCCCAATACCACGAGCAGCTGGTACTCCGACCACTGCCCCTATCCGCACTCCTCGCCAGCTTCAACTTCCGCGCCAACACGACCATCGCAGACTTTGAAAGCCACAACTACCGACTTTTCCCGCGCTCGCTCGCACAAATACTGCAGCATGCCGGCACGCGCGAGCTGCATTTGAGGTTCGGCCTCGGACGGTGGGACGCTGAGAGCTGGGGTGCCCGGCCTTGGGATGGGACCCGGGAGGGTGGAACTGGTGTCGAGCTGTGGGCATGGCTCGACGCGAACACGGATGAGGAGTAGGTTTATATATTGAATATGGCATATATTGGTGTCTAGCCACGGCTTGTTGGGTTTTCTGCCTTATTAACGTCAAGATGCTGATACCAGAGCCGATCGCAAATGGTTGACGTTGACAAACGCCCTGTCCGGCCTCTTTTGCGCCTCGCTCAACTTTATCGACGGCACGCGAACCACCCGACCTGTCATGTCTTTTCAGCCTGAGGGAGATCATCCCAATGTTCCGGCTGCCAACATGCATCTCCTCTACGGTACCCTTCCTCGCGAAGTTGTTTGCACCGAGAATCTTACCCCCTTTTTGAAGTTGCTCCCCTGCAAGGGCAAGGCTGGCGTTGCCTCCCTTCTGGACGGCCACAAACTTTTCGACTCCTCTTGGCAGAGCATGGCGATTGACGTCAGGCCCATCTGTGGCCAGGGCGGCGAGTGCGTGCTGGAGATCGAGCAGACCATTGACATGGTTCTGGACTTGGACAGGGCAAAGCGACCTCGTGGTATGCTTCGTCTCTTTGTTACACTGGACGGTACACATACTAATTGCATCTAGACAACCCGATCCCTCGCCCTCCCCCGAGCCATGAGCTCAAATGCGACACCACCAAGGATTACCACAACGAGCATACGTGCTTCCCCGCAGACTATACTGCACACCAGGATTGGACATTATCGAATATATTCGGTCGCATGATGCAGGGTGCATGCCCGCTCGCCAGCAGCGACGTGCCTCCTGTATGCATGCAAATCCCGGACAGCCGCAGTGTTTTCACCTCGGACGGTGTCCACGAGATCAAGAACCCGGATGGGCGGTCCCGGTGCTTCAAGGTCGACGATGGCGCACTTGTTGAACTCGTACTTGTCGAGCCGACCCAGGAATCCGCTGCTCATCCGGATTCGCCAGGTGCCGATTTTGAATCTAGAGGCTTGCTGAAACCCGAGGTTCCGGCGTTATATGCTGAGCGCAGCTTGACCGGTCACGGTGCCGAACGCGGTGGCGTGCAGACCATTTTTACCAACCCCAGCCCCGACAAGGAGATTGAGTTTGTATACATGGAGAGCCTACCATGGTTCATGCGCATCTACCTACACACTCTGGCGGCTCGTGTCGCAGAATCAGAGATTGACTCGAGGGGATCGACCATCTCGGCTGGTCAGGGCGACGCCAAAGGCATCAAAAAAGTGATTCAAGAGATTTACTATCGACCGGCACTCGATCGCGCGCGAGGCTCGCAGCTCGAGGTCCGCATGCGTGTGCCTCCAGCGTCGACAGTCTTCCTCACTTACGACTTTGAGAAGTCCATCTTGAGATATACAGAATACCCGCCCGACGCGAACAGGGGCTTCGATGTAGCCTCGGCCGTCGTAACGATCTTAAACGGCAACAGAACCTCTTCCTCATCGAGGAAGGCGAACCTCAGGACTGCGTCGGTGCTCCTCAGTCTACCAACGCCCGACTTTAGTATGCCATACAACGTCATCATCTTTACCTCGACCGCGATAGCCCTTGCGTTTGGTGGCATGTTCAACATTCTGGTGCGAAGGTTCGTTGGAGCAGATGAGGGTCCCCAGGTGGGTCTGGCCGCATCGGTGGCTAGATTGAAGCAAAGGATCAAGGACAGATTTGGGAACAAGGTCGATGGCAATGACGGCGCTCCGACTCTTGTTTCCGTAGGATCAGGGAAGTAGTAGTTCAAAAAGAAGTATTAGCAGTTTATTGAAATAATGCGAGCCATGGCTTTGGCCAAATCTTTTCAAGGAGATAATACTGTGATGTCTACTAATATTGATAAGGCCGGTAAACGCATATACGATGTTTGATGGCTTGGCTGTCTCCAGACAATGAATACGCTGATGGGCGAACGCCTTGGTTTGTAACAAACACTGGTAACTACAAAGCTAGTCAATGTAAGCTACACAAAGGTTGACCTGAGTAACAGGAGGAAACTTGTACTCTTTGTTATCTCACTCTGCCCAGCACCGCCACCTTTCATTTTTTCTTGTATGAAACTATATTGTCTTCGTTTGCTGGGTACATCTCGCAAAGCATACGCCAAACCTCCACTTTGAAGATACAAACCACCCCCTTTACTCACAAGCAACAGGTCAAGTTGAGAATCGTAACTTCCATCCGACGAAAGAAAAGCGGTTCTAATTAGTCGCGGGACTGCCACATCTCTTACAATGAGGCCTCTCCAGGCCTCCCTACCCTGTTTCTACGGCCTAGTCCTCCTTGTTTTTCTCGCCATCATCCAAGCCGCCGTATTTTCCTCGCTCCCACCAAGCGACCTGGTCTCACTCACAGACGACAGCAGCACCACCACCACTGAAAACAACTATGATGCCTCACCCTCCGTAACTGAACACGCAGTGGCCAAGTGGAACCCAAAGCCGCCAAAGCCCAAGAACCCATCGGAACCGGCGCCAAAGGGCATTTCTGCGCCCAGTGATGCTCCGAAGATCCTTCCGGGCGGGCGAGTGATCATCTACACTCAACCGGAGAAGCTGGACATGGGACCGAGCGACGAGACCTATATGTATGGTGGTTATCGTGAGTAGTTCAGTGGTTTTGTCTTGTTTGTCGTTGCTTTTCGGCTTGTCCCCAGTCCAGGCAGAGTAGAAACGCTGACAGATCTTTATGGGGATATCAGGCGTTTCGTGTGGCAGATATGCCAGCGGCAGCGAGGATGCTGTGAAGTCGGCTGCCACCATCTCTCAAAGGGACATCAACGCTGAACCAGGCAAATGTGTACGCGTAGGATGTAGCGGTTCGAGCGCTGTTTATGTGAGTTTCCCTTGTTTACTTGCTACTGATCTCACATGGCTGGACAAACACTGACAGTCCAATTTACCTTCTTACCACCTGGCCAGTATTGCAACCAAGACAAATCCAAGTCCAAGTCAGTCTCCTCCTCTAGCGTCAGCTTCATGGCCCAGACCCTTTCCGACCTCTGCTGCCAGCCGGCGCCCGGCGGTGGCGAGTCGGGCGAGATTTTCAACGATGAGGCCAGCTACTCGGTCGTGGTCGGGTATGGCAACTGCGCCAAGGGTGACGGCGACGGTCCGTACACGGACAAGCAGGTCAGCGGTCAACCGCTCTGCCGCGGGAAGCCGGCTCCTCGCAGGAATGCTGGGCCTGGAAGCATCAGACAAGGATTCTGGAGGGAAGATGCGTCGTGGGCTGCGGTCGTTTTGGGGCTGGGCTTTCTGGTGATGCTCGTCTAGGATAAGGTCATTACGGCCTGGATGAGTGTGTGGACTGGCGGATCGGGCTTTGTGAAGGAGGTTGCTTGAGAGTTGAGGGATTAATAACTCAGGTCGTACGATACGGTCAGACCTCGGGTGACGGCATCCGAGTTAATAAAGGGGCATGGTATATAGACTTTACAATTCTTGTTTGTCCAGTCTACAAATTTGAGTCACGCATGTACATACGCTGGAAACCTACCGCGGTGCTCTGCATATATCTACCCGTACCTACCTAGGTACTTGACTACTTACCAACCTCCACTACCAGCCTACCGACCTACTCACCCGTTTCTACCTCCCTATCCCGGTTAGTATGTTGCTAAGGGGTAGGTGCTGGTGGCTACGAAATGAGTGACTCATTGTAGGATAAGGAAAAAGTTGCATTGCATACACCTTCCATATTGTTAGTGAATGGATCGAATCGTGCGGCGAATAGAGAATTGCGCTGGTTACATACCGTTTGCCCTTAGCAGATTGGGCGACATAGCATGATAACCCTAGAAGACAACGTCATTGGCATCACATCTTTCTAACGCATAGGACGTGGATTCAACACCTGTCCCCATTGGGGCCATATTATCTCGCACTTTATCCGCCATACCAAATCTACTTGGGCTTCTCATAAGCTGTCCCTCCAGTCAACTGAAAACATTACCAATGAGAGCTAGAAAGGGCGCAAGCCACGGCTATCATTGGGAATAAGCGCGAGTATTTCACGCAGCCCAAAACCCCGAGAACGAGCCACCCACGCCATCCATCCCGTAACTTGGCACGATATACCGAGTATTTCCGGCGCAGGTCGAGGCTCTGCCTGGCGGGGAACCGACAGACGCCCTCGCTTTTTCAGCCGCTCGCGCCTCGTTTTGCAGGCTTGCGGTTTGCCAAAAACAGGTCCCAGCTCTTTTTCAGCTCCAGCTCAGGCGACATGGTGTTGGAGCCCTGTAGGGGTTTCGGCAGTAAGGGTACGGCACTGGTGGCCAGCCTGCGCCAGGTCCGGTTGGAAAGCGGCAGTGGCGGTGGATGGGGGCGTGAGGGAGAACTGAGCCTAGGACATGGTTTAAAAATAGAGTAAACGAACGCGGAAGATGCCCGTGAGTATTGTGTGCGTGTTTTATATTTGTTTCCTCTTGTAGTGTAACCGCCATTCATTGCCTCCACAAACATCCCCCCGAGTAGTGCAGTGAAAACCTTGCTCAAAGTTTAAGCGTTCCTGTATGTGTAATTCAGTCCCGTATCCCATTAGTGTTTTGTCTGCCTTTGGACTCTACGTGGGTAGGCACCAGGGATAATGGCAGTATGAACCAGCCCTACTGTACCAGGTTAATCTTTTATGTTCTGATTCTTTCGCTATCGATTGCAGGGTGTTGCACCACAGGTACACGACAACGACAATGAGACTTGAACAGGGCTTTTTCTTTTCTTTTTCCCCCCTTCTTCTTTGTCGCCCCTCCCTTCGTTGAGCTGACCGCGGACTTGGCCGGCAACCTGGGTGTCGAATGCGCGGGATGCTACTGCAGGGGTCTGGGGTCAATGGTGTCAATTGCGCAGATCCACTAGAAAACACCTTGCGCAAGGTGGTTGTGTGGGTATTGCCCGATAGGGGACTTTTTTTTCTGCTGCAGCTTTCGGGCCTGTGGTCCGAATAGGACCATCCCTTAGGATAAAATGATAATTTTATATCACTAGAGGGAGTGTGGGTTGTTGCAAGAAGCCAATACTTCCATCACAGCACGTCAATCCTTCTATTTTTCACATGCGCTGCTGCTGCAAGATAGGAAGTAGGATGTGCAGGGCAAAATACGATCATAGATAGGTGTGCGTGCTATATTTGGCCCCTTGCGTCGCTGGACGGTGATATTTCAATTGCGGCTGCAAGAAGCCGCAAGCCCGAAAAAAGGCATGCGGGACATGGTAATCCGCCGCCTGCAGGTGATAAGCGAAGAGGAAAGATTCCAAGAGCTTGGCGCTGCGCGTCCCGGTTGGCAATGGAGGCATATAAAAAGCCGCGAGTTGTTTGAATTCACGCGCGGCGGGCTCAAATTTGTGGCTGCGCGTGCGTTCATCACTTTCGGGTTTCGGGAACAGTTTGCCCCAAGACAGTGATTGTATTGAATTCTTCGAGCGCTGAGCTGAGTGAGGGTCGGCGAGTGGGTTGTCATTTGGTAGGTGGCCGAGCGGGGTTTTTGCCTTCACTTTCTCTCTATCTAACTTTTTTTTCTTTCCTTTTCCCGTTTGTCCGTCGCTGCTCCCTCTCTCCTCCCTTCTCGCGCAGAGTGGAGATCGTTGGTCCAGACTCGATTGCCCGTTACCCCAAATTGCCAGCTAGCACAAGGTGACGGGGGTTGTCACTCGCGAAACTTTATTTCACGTTTCTTCTGTCAATTTTCTTTTTTTCTCGGTCACAATTCAATCTCGAGAATCGACTGCTTATTTGTCAACGGCAGTGCTGTTGTTGTTTTTTTTTTTTTTTTTTTTTTTTCTTCCTATACGCGATTTATGATACAGTAACCTCGAGGCATCGATCTAAACCCTGTTCTAATCGTCGGACAGGGCGAACCATCGACATGCCATTCGAAGCATGGAAATAGTCCTTATCTGTCATTGAATCCTTTCGAGCTGCACTATTGAATTGGCACCTGCAGGCGGGACCCAGATTTTTTTCCAAGAACGCTGCCGTGCGTTCGTATTTCCCCTACCACCTCATCTGGCACCAGGAACAAACCGACCAGCAACAAACATTTTCTCCAAGGTCCAAAGTGGGGGGCAAAACCCAAAAGCTGCTTGGCGCCTTCGCCGCGAAAAACCCAACTTGCTTGTGCAGTCTTTACCATCCGTTGTCTTATTTCCCTGGATGCCCTTCAGCTGGGCGACGCCACATGGTCGAGGACGAGCAGGGCTGAGATGGGAACCAGAATTTTCGTTATTAAATGTCTTGGGATTCAAAGCAGCAAACATGCACCATGTCGCTGCCCCTGTTTGACCCTATACTAGAGAGCTCATATAATCACGAATACCTATAGCAGGCCCCTGTCTGTTCAATCTCCTGAGCATGGGTTGTCCGCAACCTCTTTCGTGATTAGGTCTAGTCAGTCTTGGCCATCAGCCGGGACCCGGTGTGTCCTGATGTCTATCACAACCCTTGTCACTTTGCGTACCACAGCTCCGGGGTCGACTCCCCTGATATTAATGCGGAGGAGCCCACTCACCCACCAACCACTTTCTGCCGATATTGGAGCTCCCGTCGCCGTCAACACCTTGGCCCCTCAGGTCTGCGATGCAACCTTTTGCTGCACCTCACGCCAACAGCACCACATTCGTTTGAGCATTTGTTTGCTGCTCTGGACATTCGTTCAAGTCACTCTTTTATTGTCTTCGTTCGTCTTTTCTTTACACCCTGCTGTCGCCCGCTGCTGTATTGTCAAGCAGCCGCTGTCACTCGTTTGCGCAGTATCTGGAGGAGGTAGCGGATCAAGAAACACCAAGGTTTCGTTCTGAGGGTACCCAACTCCCGTATTGAAGATATACTCTCGAGAGTTAATCACTGGCTTTGTGCATAATTTATAGCCTTGCATACCATTCAGCATCGCCGCCATGGCATCCCGGTTCTTTGCCCGGGCGTTGACGGCCATATCGGTCGTCATCGGGCTTGGTGAATGTTATGCACCCACTGACTACATCACATGGGGAGGAGACAACTCGAGGAATGGGTATAGGTCGTAAGTTTCTGCCTCTACCAAAACAACATTCGAGCCTATGACAGCACTGACCATGTTGCCCGCACCTTCAGCAACCACAACCTTGACCCGGCGATTGTCGCCAGTCCGCAGTTCCAGCAGCTGTTTGCCACTGCTCTGCCTGGAAACTATGGCGGTGTCAAGGAGCAATTTTTCTCAATGCCTCTGGTTTTTACACCAGGGAGCAATCCTGAGGGACGCCAGTTCCTATACGTCTCAACAACACAGAACAACGTGTACAAGCTTGATGCCGTCACTGGTGAGATTATCACCTCGAGGAACCTCGGAATTCCGTTCCTCACGTTGGACTTGCAAGGGAAAGAGTAAGTTTCATGTCTCGAAGTGTCGGCCTCGAATATGTGCTACGCAATGCTAGTGCCCAGCAAGGACGCTTCTCCCGCGTACATCAGCGACGGTGATGTGCACACCACGAGTACCCGTTTGAAACACTGACGCATCTTGTTTCTGCAGGGAGACTTGCGCCGATATCGACCCCCATGTCGGCATCATCGGCACTGGTGTCATCGACGCGGGGACTGAAACCTTGTACGTAATTGTCAAAACATATTCTGACCAGTCAAAGATCAACGTGCCACAGGGTCGTCCGGCGGGGAGACACAATGTCCATGCCCTCAGTCTCGACGACCTCAGCGAGCGACCCAACTTCCCAGTCAACTTCGAAGGTCTTGGCGCACGCAACAACCCGACTCGCCTCTTCCAGGGCGGCATCCACAACCAGCGTCCAGGCCTCCTGCAGCAGGGCCAGAACATTTACGCCGGCTTCGGGTCCCATTGCGTGAATTGGAATATAGTAAACCCTAACCCTAACCCTAACCCCCATCCTAGCACTAGCCTAACCCTAACCCCCATCCTAGCACTAGCCTAACCCTAACCTACACCCTCCCCCTCCCCTACCAGCATCACGGAGCAGAATCATTGCTGACTTGGTTAAGACTGGGTGGGTTATCGGCGTCGATAAGACGTCAGGGAAGATTGTCGAGCACTTCGCGACCCAGGGTGAGGGAGTAACCGCCAAGGGTGCCAGCATCTGGATGTCCGGTGGCGGGATAGCTGCGGATGACAAGGGCTCGATATTTTACAGCACAGGGAATGGTTACGAGTCGCAGCTTTCCACGATTCCCGTCGAGGGACGCAACCCGCCCACTGCGCTCGAGGAGGCCGTTGTCCATATGACGATACAGGAAGACGGCAAGGTAAAGCCCGTTGACTTTTTCATGCCCGAGGAGAAGCAGGTCCTGGATGGCAACGATCAGGATCTTGGCACGAGCCCGTTTGTCCTACTTCCATCCGAGTTCGCATGTGGAAATGTGAGACGTATCGGAGTCGTGACCGGAAAGTCTGGATGGACATACTGGCTCAACATGGATGATTTGGGCGGTTACCGGACCAACACACCTCAGCCTCGACCCGAAGGACAAAGAGACAGGGTGATTTACAAATACAAGCAGCGCAACTCGGTCTACTCTGGCGCGGGTGTTTATCCGCATGAGGGTGGTTATGTGTACATCAACCCGATCGGCTTCCCAACAACTGTTTTCAAGTTCTCCTGCGCCAGCAACGTGCCTACCTTTACCTTTGTCGGCGAGAGCGTCGAGGCCAACACTGGTCGCCTTGGTCCTAGCCACGGGGCCGTGACATCACTCAACGGCCAGCCCGGCACCGGTATATTATGGACTACGGATGTCGACAACCCGGGGCCTTCTAAATGGCACTTCAAGATACACGAAGCCATCCCTGGCACAGACGGCAAGATGAAGTTGATCAAGGGTTTCCAGATAACGGGAATCCGGAAGTTCACTCGACCAATCTTTGGCAACGGGAGAGTCTACATTCCCGCCGGTGCCGGAATGATCTATGGATTCGGTGCTCCGACAAAGCCTGCTCTGAACTGCACCGGGTCTAGCAGCTTTGGCATCGCCGAGATCGGCACAGAAGCTGCCGAGCAAGTCATCACTTGCACGGCCAAGATTCCTGTCACCGTGACCAATCTGGCGATTGCTTCGCCCGACTTCACCTTGACCAACCTGCCGTCGATCCCGCGGAATGTCCCGATCGACACCTCGTTCACGTTCAAGGCGCACTTCAAGCCGACTTCGGTGGGCAACCTGACAAGTGCTGTGCGCATAACCACTTCAAACAACGATCCGAGCAACAGCTATAGCTTCACCACGTCGGTCGCTCTTTCGGGTGAGGGCCGGAGCTCAGGCGCGCTAATCTCTGTGCAGCCAAAAAGTATCGTCTTCAGCCCTGTCGGCGTCGGAGCTGAGTCCATGTCACTATCCTTACTCCTTTCCAACCAGGGACGCGCGATACTCACAATGGGAAGTGTTGGATACTCGGAGAGCCCGACTGGGCCGTGGAGTGCGACGCAATCGAATCAATTCACATTCACTGACCTGCCTTTGACTATTGCGCCTGGAGCAACGCATATGGCCAAGGTCAGCTTTTCACCGTCAAAGCTTGGCAACTTCACATTATACGCCAATTTCACTACCAATGGCGGCACAATTGTTATGCCCGTCACGGCAAGCACTGGAAACCCTGCAAAGGCTGTGATCCAATGGGAGAAGCCTGATGGCTCTGGCTGGCAGACCTGGGCCCCCAGCACCACCCTCGGCTTCGGCAACGTCACGCAGAACACAGAGAGACGTCTCAGGCTGCGCTTACTCAATGGAGGTGGTGCAGGCGCTGTTGCGCTCGAGGTCCCCATTTCCAAGCCGCCTTTTGGTACTGGCGGTCTAATCGGGGCAGCCAACCAAGCCGATCTCGCCGAAGGCTCCCGGATTGAGGCCGGTCAGTCCGCTGAGGCTGTCGTGATCTGCCATGCTCCCAAGACCAATTGGAACGTTGATGCCAAGACGGAGCGTGCGGCCTGGACTTTCAACTTCAACGACCCAACCATGGGCAAAGTCAATGTCCCCTTTGACTGCACCGCCGTCGCGCAGCAGGGAGGTCCCCTCAATGATAATGGCGACGGCCGCTACCGTTACGTTGGATGCTTCAGGGAAAACACCCCTGGGAGGCAACTCTCACAGCAGGTTGGGGCCAACAACGCCATGACCACCGACATGTGCCTGAAGGCTTGCGCGGATAAAAATTACGCCTTTTGTGGGATGCAGTATCACAGGTAACCTATCCCATGACCCGAACCATAGCACTTGATCCGAACCCTAACCAATGGATTCTTTTAGGGAATGCTGGGGTGGTAATACCATTCCCAATACGCCTGCTTCCGAAGGCGATTGCAATTTCGACTGCAGTGGTGACGTCAATCAGTGGTGCGGCGGCGACGGTGAGGGCGTTAGGGCCGGAAACCCGCACATCTCCCTCTTCGCCACCAATACCACACTCCCTCCGTCTCCGGGTGCTCCGTCCGTCAACCCGGGAGTAAACGGCTACAGCAGCATTGGATGCTATACAGAAGCCACCACGGGTAGGGCACTTCCTTTCGGCAACACGGGTGACGTCCGCACCGTGGCGGCCTGTGTCAGCGCATGCTCTGCCAAGAACTACAGGTACGCCGGTCTGCAATATGGCGGTGAGTGCTGGTGTGGCTCGGATATGGCATCCGGTGCTGTGCCCGCCCCAATATCCGACTGCAGCATGACATGCCGTGACAACTCGACCGAGTTCTGCGGCGGTGGCTCCCGCAACAATGTCTATCTGCGTAACGGGTCCGGCCCTGCCACGACTGTTCTGCCCACAACTACCACGGCTGCCACTACGACGGCTGTCACTACGTCGACCGCCGTATCCACTCCAGTTGTAGCCACCGGCGCCCCAGCCCCCAAGCAGAGGGTTGGATCCTTTGCGTACCAGGGTTGCTGGACGGAAAACACTGGCGTAGGGCGAGCCTTGTTGAGCAAATCATACTTCAACGATCTCATGACTTTGGAACTTTGCGCGAGCGAGTGTGCGAGTTTCACGTACTTTGGAGTCGAGTACGGCCGAGAGTGCTATTGCGCAAATACCTTGAACGGAGATACGAAGCTAGACTCTGGTTCAGATGGGTGCAAGTTCCTATGCCCTGGTGACAAATCTACATACTGCGGCTCTGGTAGCAGATTGTCGCTCTATAAGATTGATAACTCAACCGTCAGCTCTGTCGTGTCCACTACTTCGTCGACCGCCACCTCATCAGCTGTCAGCTCGTCAATTACTGCGGCAAGCACATCTGCGGCTTCAACGACAATCGCTACCAACCCAACTGTCACATCGTCAACAGTTGTTTCGAGCGCATCTTCTGCCATTTCGTTGGCCTCGTCGACATCAACTGCGGCTGTTCAGTCCAGCACGATTACTGCAGACACTACTGCTGCTGTCTCTTCAACTGCATCATCGTTGACATCAACAAAAGAACCCAGCTCTGCCGTCTCAAGTACCTCGGTAGTATCATCAAGCAACACCAGTGTTGCTCCCACGGCCCTCGAAACTAAAGCCGACCTAATAGCCTCATCAACTGCCATTTCCTCAACTACCACGTCTGCCAGCCAACTTTCCACGACCTCGACTTCAGCATCTTCAGCTCTCGCCAGCTCGAGCACATCCACATCTACCAGCCAAGCATCAACGACGACTGCATCGCCATCCTCAACTACCACGTCTGCTAGTCAACTTTCGACTACGTCGACGTCAAGCTCACCAGTAGCTACATCCACCACACTCACATCTGGTAGCCAGGTATCAACCACCAGTACCGTCAGCACATCCTCGTCAACTGCGGCACCACCTCAGAGCACAGTCCCACCGCCACTCTGGCCTGGAAACGCCAACTTCACCTATTACGGATGCGTGAGGGAGCCCTCGAAGGGAAAGCTTTTCCCTAAGCAGAACCTCAACGTGCCAGACATGCTCCAAAAGACCTGCTTGGAGGCCTGCTGGATGTACAAGTATGCCGGAATTGAATATGGGTATGTACCATCCTGTCCCCACCATCTCAGCCTGTTGCGAACGATGCTAACGCTACCAAGTCGTGAATGTTATTGCGGTAACGACATCAACTGGAACGGCAATGCTGGCGCTACACCAGGGTCCAACACCACAGACGCGAGCTGTGATATTGCCTGCGGTGGCGATACGAGCCTCCCGGCGGCAAACAGGACCAAGTGCGGAGGCAGAAGCTTGATGACCTTGTTCTATCTGGACCCGGCCAAGAAAAACAGCTGAAAGGTCGTTTTGTTTCCGACGGAGAAGTAGATGGGCCTGCATCTCCACTTCATCCGAAATTTAGACTTATAGAGAATTTAATATTTTGCTGGCTTGGCAAGCAGTCAATTTTCCCGTAATATTTGGCACTGGTTGTAGCTATTCTACCATATCTCATCGTACCTCCTCCACTACCTGTTGTCTTGTCATCTATCATTCTTTCCAACTTCCATGCTATACATTCCTCCTGTCCTTCGATCGATTTACCTGCCCGCCTCCCACAACGCGATTCAACGCGATTCTGTGTCCGGATGGACATGTCTGCAAAACATGCGCATCTCTTGGAGCGGGTAGAAGACAGTAGGTAGTAGGATAGTTGGTATGAGATAGTGGGTAGTAGCATGATAGGTAGGATGGTAGGTAGGAGAGTACATGAAAGGGCAAGTAGGATGTCGTTGTCAGGCTCGGCGTTATAGTTACTGTCAGCCCTGAGATGGCCAACTTGACGGTATTGTCTGCATGTTTTGGAAGGGCAGTCTGAAGCTTCGTGACCTTGGGACCCCGCAATGATGACAGGTAACCTTGCTGAAGACTCGTGGGGTTTGTACTCGATGACTGGAAGGTCCGTTCTGACAAGACAGCGCAACAGTTCCAATTGACGATCGCAAGACTTTTCATCCTCGTGGTCTGAAGATCGAGACGGAGAGGTCTGCGCGAACAGGGTGATGGAAGAATAATTGTGGTCTTTCATTGCGACTTAAACGACGCCTTGTAGCTGCTCGACGTATGAATCTTGCGTTGAACCTCCAACCCAAGCAAGGTCTGCAATTGAAGTGATCGTAGCGTGGCTATGACTTGTAAACATTGCATGATGTGAAGTGTGCTTTTCTGAATAGAACATGTTAGACTTGTATTGACTGGACAAGAAGAAAATGTGTTCGTACCTTGGCTTATCAGCTCTTGGATGATGTTACCATTGCCGCTCCCCAGTGGCTTCGAGTCAAAGTGTTGAATTACACAAAAATTGCCCTCTCCGGCCCCTAGGGGCCCACGTTGCCATTGACCCACACATTCAGGCTGCGATCAGGTTTGGTTTAGTTGTAATCAGTCTCGTTTAGTTACGATCAATCAATTGACCCAAAAGGGCTTTATATTGTGGCGGTGCGCTGCGAAGTTCTTCAGTAATGCAACTTTTCACAAGGGAATATTTTTGGTCCAGCAAGGCCGTTTCGACTTTTTTACACGGTTTGGTTAAACCGATGGTTTTTGTATCGAACTTGGGTATTAGGTCCTTTGGTAGCAGTTTCTACATTTGAGCAACAATGTTATCAACAATAGCGCCGCTGAGAATTTTAAACATTGGAACCTCGACATGCAATTCCTTGATAAACCATGACCGGATATCAACTGCTACATGGATCTGGGATCCGGATCGGCCTCTCATCCCGGGATGCCCAGGAGATCCGGGGATCGCTTCCCGAAACAATTTATACGTTTATGGTCCTATATATATATATATATATATATATATATATTTTTTTTTTTTTTTTTTTTTTTTTTTTTTTTATATTGTTTGGTTCTTTAAAGCCCTCGGGCATGTGGACAGTGCCGTCGTAGCTGTAAAATGGATTAAGAACAATGGCAAACACGAAGGTCTCGCCAAACTTCCCTAGTTGCTCGGCCTTCCTGAAAAAATACTCCCGCCACGCTTTCGCACCGGCTCCTTTTATTACCTATCGCGTTTCTCCGGGTCGGTGATACCAGCTATATTAATACAAAAAGTTAGATTAAACGGGCGATTGGAAGCCGATTTGAAAATGCTATGGCAAAGGTTTTTTTTATTATGGTTGTACATGATCACACCCTTTTTTGTTATAATCCACCCATTGGTTCGGTGCTTTTGTCTTTCGTGGTGTTCTCGCAGAGTGGGCGAGTGAAGAGCCTCTCTTGCCGACAAAGCTTGCCTGTTTTTCCCTGCTGTGGGTTTTGGATGGACGATGACACCCGACGAGCCGATGGTATTGCCGGATGAAGATCGTCCATCTGTAGAAGTTATTCCACAATAGCGCGCCAGCATCCATCCCGTGGCGGTGTACATGGGCGAAGATCCACATATTTACAGTAAACACAGGGACCGATTACAATCCGCATGATTTTCTGTATTGGTTTCTCACAGTAAACTTCCCCGGGTTCGAACAACCTGCTTGGAGAACCTGGTCGCCGCTATATTTGGACATAAGAGGTCAAGGAGTACGGATCCGCGGGCGTGCGGGCATCAATATTACGACAACATTAGAATTGCCACAAAATGCTGTAAATAGGTAGCTGTTTGAAGCGCCAAGTTTAATAAGTTAGAGACATTGCCCGTCGTGTGGGTAGGGGCAGGTAAAGCCTTACTGATATTTTTGAGGCTATAAATTTCAATAGCCTTGTGTAGCACAGCGTGAGTCTCTCAACGTTTCTCTCAATTGCTAGCACTACCCGAGAGCGAGGGTATCACTGTCCTCGCCAGTAACCAACCAGCCCATCTACTGTAGGCAGATTGTTCGTAATTCTGGGCCTTAAGCTTTGGAAGTCGAAGGTACTAACAAGGTATTGAAACAGGCCTGACACATGTGTAAGGTTAATTATTGGCAAATTTGTTTGCAGCCAAGGTAAATGGGAAGTTTGATTTGCACTGAATCAAAGGTTATCTTGACTCGACGTGTGGGATAACCACATTACATCCTTAAATAGGTCGTCAACTACTGTATGCCCCATAATTTATCCGGTGTTACGAGTTGATGGGTCAACTCCGTTAATAATACTCCCATTGACGATATAAATCACAAAAGCTGTCCTACCTATCTAGTAAAACACTTGGATTACTTAACCAGCACAGTCGATCGAATTTACAAAATCTTAAACTATTACGTCTTTTAACAACTTTTGTAGTTTGAAACCGTCTTCCAAAAGAAAAACATGCTCGTCCTCAAAGCTCTCTTCTTTCTCCTTCCGGCCGCAGCTTTGGCCGAGGTAACGGGTGAATTTCCTCCATCGAAATTAGTGGAAGCCCGAGCGACCTGCTCCATTGTGGTCGTGCCTAACAAACCTCCTTGCGCTGTAAGTTCTAATAAAACCCTCGGGCCTCTCGTCCAACAAAGCTTGCATTCTTTTGAAAGGCAGTATATTAACTTGAGTGGGATGTCTTTAGACCTGCAATGGCCGATGCACTCCCAACAGGGCCTGCTGCTAAGGCAATCGTTCAACGCGGACTGTTAAGGACAGTTGATTTCGGACAAAATAAGAGCTCTTTTTGGAAAGTTTAGGGGGGATCCAACTAGATCGTCTTCCAACAGCGTTTGTCGTTTTGGAGGAGGGGCGAACATGAATTCGACAGGAAGTTGCTACCAAAGGGGATAATGCCTTTGCAGCATCTTATCCCGTGAATACCCAGACATCTGGGCCGCTTACCCATGGCCTCTTGCATCCAACGCCGCTGATACACTTTGCAGACGACATATCACATAGGACTGAGAGGATGGATCAGTTAATTACTATTTTAGAAATTCATGCCATTATTTTCCCAATATTTTGGATCATTTTATGCGAGTTCAACCCGGAGAATAGAGGATGGGTTGTTGCCATCTTTAAAGCCAGTCTTGATTTATTTCCCACATTTCCTTTGTACCCTTGGCAGCCATAATCTTGTGACTTTTTTCATTGAAGCCGTTTTGCTTCTTCCAAAGAAAAATTAAGCTTATAACGCAGGTTTAATACCACCACCCTAGGCCTGACCCAAACTTGCAAACAATCCTCACAAAGATCCAAATCAAATTTCGCCAACCATGGAATCCTTAATTCTACCCCGAAGCCAATCCGCCATCGTCGGCGTTAAAACGTCCATTAAATCAAATAATATTACAGACAGCCTAGGCATTGGCATTGCTCTACCAAATTTCGAAGATAATACGTTCATAGTCAGAAACGTCGCCGCGGAATTCGATTACGTCGATAACAAAATGGGCGCTAGCCCCGGTACCATCGCCGATATGGACTTTGCCGGCTCCGTTGTTACCAAAGGTGCCTTTGGCTGGCGCAGGCGCCGCCGTAACGATCGAGGCAGGCGACCGAACAGCTAGGGTTATCCTCAGCATACACCCGACCAATTCCCTCGTAAGCGCCTTCGCTCAGTATACGGGCGCATCGGACGGCGGTGTGCTGGGCCTACCGGACCATATGTCTATGGATCTATGGAGCAGAGCGCCTCGCTCGCCACCGGCCTGGGCACAGTAGGCCTGGCCCTTTCCCACTCGCTCCAGATCCCCGGCTATCCGCTCGAACTGTCGCCGCCGGCCGGGAGCAATGAAGTCAATATATTTCAGTACTTTTTCGGCTATCTTGGCAGGGAAATTATGGTAGAGAAGACAGGGAATGGGCAGAAAACGTTCAGAGGGGGAGCGAACCTCCTAACCTTTATATACACCCTCTGGCTTGGCGATAGGGGAGACGGCGGCCTGAGGCAACGACAGTATGCAGAGGATGGCGTACAGCGGACCAGGCCTGGCTTATTGTTGGCAGTTGATAGTAATCTATGAACATCAAGATTAGGCAAGTAGAGCTCTGCTAATCGACACGTAGATAGGAGTCCACTTAGTGCTGGGTGGGGTCGGGACTAATACATATTACCAGACCAGAGAAATATATTCGGTCACGTAGGTCTACATTTTGCCTGCAACCGTCCAATTTGGCACATGCGCGCAATACTAGCAAGTGCACTCGGTACAACATGTATCCCTGCGTCAACCGACTCTCGCTTTTTCCGGGAGGTTTTCAACTCAACTAAGGTTTAATAATAAAGAAGTGTCCCCGGTCGAACAGGTTAAAACCTGCCAGGGCTTGGCCAGGCGAACGATTCGAAAAGAATCCTAAACCATTGCATCAAGGTGCATCTTCGAACAGAAGCGCAGAGGAGCATGGTGCGGCGTCGCTTTTGAAACTATTTAGTAACACGTTTACCACCAGCACTACGGTGCAGCTTGCGTCATATCTTTCTTTAATCGGCGTTTCTTTTTCTCCCAAGGAAACATGAGAGCTCCCGCCCCCCAAGGTCAGCTTCTTATGGCTCTGCTTCCACCCAACCCCGACGAATAATTCGGTTGCTGCTTTAGTCTCGACTTCGAAAATGTACAGTGCCTGAATGTCAACAACACCAACATTGATCGATTGCGTTAATAGTTACCATCATTGTTGATATGATGATCACCTGAAAAAGTAGAATGCCTGCAGTATTCCCATGTTGCAATTTCCGCTCAGAGGTACCGGGCGAACTCTTCTTGCCTGGTCGGAGCTCAAAAAGCTGGAAGCGGTGAATGTGATACACCAGTGCTGCACGCGTCACTCAAGCAGGAGCTGAAATATGTCAAGTACACGACAATCTTTCTCTTGCACTAAAATCGTTCTGTGGAATTCTGTATCATTTAATCTATAAACACCCCCAAAAGCCGGCGTTTATCAGTCAAGGTGCGCAATCGCTCAGAATATGGAAGCTATCCCGGGGAGGGAAGTTCTTTGAAAACAATAAAAGGTCATTCGGGACAAGAAAAGGGCTGAGCCCAGTTGTCGGGCGCACAAGGTTTGCCGAGTGTGATTTTACAAGATGGTCTTCAACACTCACCTTTCTTAACTCTTCGAGTGAATCCTCCTTCTCGGGCAACAAAAGGGTTACTGGGATAAGGGCAAGGTCCGGTATCATCTTATGGGGGCCATGAATATGTACCAGAGGAAAGTATTTAGGCGCCGAAATACCTGTGTTCCACTCACGTCAAGGATCGCCCAGCAATAGCCGCTTTTCACCCTTGTTTGTGTTTGTATGGATTGTTATCATGGTCGACTGAATTTGGGATAGTCAAGTACATACGAAGGAAGACCAATGTAAAATTCAAAGGGCGAAAAAGCACCCAGCCTATATTAAGTTAATATTTTCTACCTGGCCTCCCAGGGACCCTGCTAAGATTCCTCAACCATCCCAGATAAGCCGCATAATAACGTCCTGCTCCCCCGACCCCATCCACTGCTGCTGTCCCTCGCCAAACTCACCAAACGAGAATGACTCCTCACCCAGCCAAGTTGCTATCTCATCATCCAAGATTGTCATTTCTGGCGTGGGCATCTGCGACAGACCAGCTGGCAGCTCTTGTTGTTGCTCCTGGGGCTGGCCTCTATCCGCCACCGAGATGGATGGAAGCGGCGAAAAGATACGATCCACCAAGCTCCCCCGCGAGGCCTGCTCCCTCTTCTCCTGCAGAAGCCGCTGTCTGTACTGCTCTATGGCGTCGCGGAAGTTTGACAGGATGCCAAAGTACTGCCCAGCCTGCGGGCTGAGTCGTCTGAGCTCGCCCAGGATGTGGAGGGAGCTCCGAAATGCTTCGTGCCTTTCCGTCATGTCCGTCGCGTCTTTTTCTTTGTCAGCCAGCAGGGAGAATCCTAGCACCAGTCCTGTGGCAAAGATCCATGCTCTTTTGTTTGATAGTTGTGTGTCAGCAGGAGATTCTCCAGCTAAATGTAGCAAATAGAAAAAGAGTATGTAACTTACTTGATAATGCACATATTCCCCAGCAACAGCCCAGAATCCATAGCCTGCCGACACGTCTGGGCCATGTACGTCGCCGCCTCGACGCAAGCACGGGACAGCTCGGCGATCAGACCATCCTCTTGGTCGTGGTTAGCCGAACCAGCGACATCGCACGACGTCCCGCGCAGCTGCGGCATGACCTCCCGGATCAAGAACCGCCGTGTGATCAAAATGACGGCAAAGTAATAGGCCCCAGCGACGTGTATGTTGCCGATGGCGACGCCTCGTCCGCAGTTCAGCAGATCCCTTGGTCCTCGGCGGAGGGACGGCGGAAAGTCTCGGCTGCGTTGCCGCAAGGTACTCAGAAAGGACTCTGCCGATCGGGCGTCCAGGTCGTCTTCTGCCGATTTGGTAACAGCGGCGTCGAGGACAGAGGAGAGGTCGTAGATGGCGGACAGAGCCGTGCCTCGGTGGGAGTGTGCTCTCTCTTCCTTTTGCATCTTGTGCTGACTGTCGCGGCCGGTTTTAAGTGGCGTGGCGCTGCTTCGGCGACCGAGAATGGAGCTGGAGATGACGTCTAGAACTCGGAGGCTTTGGGATGTCCGCATACTACATGAGATTTGAAAGTAAGACAACCTAACTCCTCATCTTGTTGCTATCGTATCAATATCACATACCGTGCATCTCGTACATCCGGCGTCGAATGCCTCTGCTGGCCGTTGACGTGCAGTCCTAGTATGTCAGCTGCCTTGGAAGCGACGCCAATATACATGAAAGCCGAATTTCTCCGACAGGCACCCAGCATGTAGAAGGCCATGAGCAAAAACGCTCGGGTCAGATCCAGCGTCGGGTCCTGCAGCATCTTGTCAAATGCCATCCGGCGCGCCTGGGCGAAGTACTTGGCAGCCGTGACGCCATCTGCAACAGCAGCTCCACGGCATTGGGCACCGATGGCGATCATGAGGTATAGGGTGGCAAGCGAGGTCTCGTGGGCACTATTGCGTGTTGTAGGTTCATTGCGGTTATCATGCGCGGTTTGTACTGATAGCTCGAGGAGCTGGTCAAGCTCGGCTGGACTGAAGAGGTCCAAAAGGCCACTTGACTGTAGGGTATTCATCATTAGCTCTCACAGTTCCTATTTTCAGAATTGTAAGTCGAGCGGCAGATGGAAGTAGCAGTTGCTCTGACGTACCGCATCTAGAAAACAACGTATCAACTCTTCTTTAACCTCAAAAGCGATATCATCTTTGAAAGCGGGCGAGACTGAATCAGGGTCGGCAGCTTCAAACAACCGATGAGTGTCTTGATCATCGGTAAAATTTGATGGTCCGGCATGGCGTTTGAGTATGTGCTGCAGAAAGCGAAGAAAGGATATCGCAGCTGTGTCGCCAATGAAGACTAGGATATCGAAGGCGTTTGCCGTTAGCGTCACAAGTAATAGCATGTTTTTTTAGCGGCAAATGTGGATGTTCAAAGTTAAGCACGGTCACAAAACCTTAAATAGACAGGTCTTTTCTTATGAACAAACTTGTAACAAAAGAGATGTCACAAACCTCTCTCGCCGCTTGAACTAGACAACATCACAGCCGGCTGCTGCGACGAAGACCGCGTAACATTCGAGCTGTCTAGAAGGACATCATCCACACTAGCCTGCTCATCGCTAGTCACTCCACTAACGCTTGGACCGGGCAATACCCGGTTGATCTCGGGGCTGCCCTCACCATAACTGCCCCAGGCAGCCGAAGGCGACGAACCCACGTCGGACGCGCAGTCGTTATTACACTCATCCTCCCTGGACACCCTGCTGCTGCGCCTGGGCTTGTGCGAATTGCCCCGCCGACCGGGAACGTACCGGCAAACATCGGCCAGTCCCTTTCTCAAACACGAGCCGCAGGGCCGGACGCCGTCGCACCGTTTCTTGGATGCTTTACAGGTCTGACATGCCCGTGCGACACGCTGCCGGTCCTCGGGCCGGACGGGCGGGCGCGGCATGGAAAGATGTTGACTAGGGTGGGGGCCTTGAAAGACTCGCGGAAAATAAACAGTGCCTAAAACGACTAAAAAAATCCGACGATGCGGGTGCGGGTGCTTGCTCGATCTTCCCGATGGTGCAATGCCATGATGGAGTCGGGGCGGATCACATCACAACATATGTCACTTGTTGAGGGGGGGTGGGCAGGCCACATCATAGTACACTGTGGTCTCCGCAGGGTTGACCTCTCGTTTGGGTGGCGCCAAGTTGCGGGGTGCATGGAGATATGGTTTTGATATCAATATCTGGCAAATTGTGCATTATCCGCTACTTGTCGGATGTGGGCTTCCGAGTGGCGTGGAGGTGGGTCGGTGTTTACAGTTTATTGGTAGAGCCAATCCGAGTGTTTGTGTTTGATTGCAAACACGAACGAATGCCACCCTCCAGGTTTCAAGACCACATTTCCATAACTGTCTTTTATTGAGCCGATTGAACCCGCTTTAGTGCATGTTTGCATACAAACCCCCGAGATAAGAGGGGATCCCAGGTTCATTATGGCCGACTGCCGTGATAAGTATGGGAGGGTACGAGTTGACGACAGCCGCCATAGTGAAACCGTACACATGAATCGCGGCCCTAAATTTGGCTTGTGCGGATGTGTTCAGCAAGGCCGATGACGTCAGGGTAAATGGCAGCGGATATGGCAGCGGATATGGCACAAACAGACTGCATCCATGCGACTGGCAAGATAGCTATGGTGTTTCAGCTACCCAACAGCTAGCCCTGTGGTCCATCATCGGCGCAGCGAGAAGGGCGATGGGTCGGCTGAAGTGGCTTGCCGGGTAAGTTAAGATCTGGGAGCTTTTATATCAGTGATGTAGTCCTCAAAGTGGCATGAATCACCAAGCCGAGAAGTGTCCATACAAAGACCTCAGTTGGCATTGTCCAACCAACACTTGCATAGTTGATAGTTTTCTAGCACTTACTATACACTTCTCTATATTGCAACTTCAAAATTTCGCAGACCACAATAGAAAACACCAGCCCACCCATAATGAACTATAGAAGTACAAACGGCCCCAACGGCGACGCTACCGACTGGAGACGCCTCAGCGTCGGCGTCATAGGCGGTGGCATCGGCGGCATGTCGACGGCCATCAGCCTCCGCCGAGCAGGCCACGACGTGACCGTCTACGAACGCAACGACTTTGTCGGCGAGGTCGGGGCGTCAGTCTCATGTGCGGCCAACGGCACCCGCTGGCTTCACGAGTGGAAAGTCGACCTGGCCAAGGGCGACGGTGTCGTGCTCAAGCGTCTCATCAACCGCGACTGGAAGACGGGCGAGCCTGTCAGCATCTACGAGCTAGACGACTACGAGGAGAAGTGGGGTTACGTCTATTACATGTTTCACCGGCAGTACATGCATCGCATGCTCATGGATTGTGCGTTTGACGAGGCGGGCGAGGGGCCGGTGCCTGTGTTGAAGGTCAACCACGCTGTGAGTAGAGCTCCTATTCTCAATAACCCAACACACATACTGACCTAGCCTGCCAAAGTGCAATACCATCAACACCGAAACTGGCACTATAGCCTTCAGCAACGGCACCATCGCCAGGCATGACCTCGTCATAGGTGCCGACGGCATCGGCTCCGTCGCCCGGCGCGCCATCGGCTTAAGCCCCGAGAAGCGGCCTTCCGAGTCTAGCTGCCTACACGCCAACGTCACCACCGAAGAGGCCAAGGCTCTAGGCCTGGTCGACTACTCGCTCGACAGCGCGCTTGAGTACTGGGGCGGCCAAGAGGGCAAGTGGGACAAGATCGTCCTGTCACCTTGCAATGGGGGCAGCTTGCTGTCATATTACTGCTTCTTCCCGCGGTCGGTCGGGGACTATGCCTCCCAGACGTGGGGTGGTCAGGATAGGCCGGTCGAGGAACTGCTCGCTCCGTTTCCAGAGCTTGACCAGCAAGTAAAAAGTCATCTTGCTATCGGGAAAGAGATTCAGCCATGGAGGCTTTGGGTTCAGTGAGTTTTTTTTTTGAGTTTTTTTGCTTTTTCGGACAACACGCATTGCTAATCTGGTCCCTTAGTGAGCCCTATCCATATATTACCAAAAATACTGTCGCTTTGCTGGGCGATGCTGGGCATCCTGTAAGTTACCTCATTAGCACTCCGGTCAAATGTTGGCCAACACTATGAGCATGATCAAAGTTTTAACACAATAGCAGATGATGCCACACCAAAGTCAGGGAGCATGCATGGCGATCGAGGATGCCGCCGCTCTGGGCATCATCTTTGGCAAGAAGCACTTCCGGGGAGATTTGCGTGAGTGTCTTGCTGTCTACGAGCAAGTCCGTCTTCCGCGGGCCACGCGAGTTCAGGCCGCCGCCGCCAAGGCCGCCGCAAATATCAACGAGAGGATCGGTAAGTTGAAGGATGGCTTCCCTACCAGTGGAATAACAAAGAGTTCTCGTAGTAACACGTCGTTTTCTGCCCTAGGATTCTCGAGCAACACCAACATAGCCACGTACAAGGTGGACGACGAGGAGAAGAAGTTAACGATTGAGGAGATGAACGCGTAAGATAGTCACATCGCCATTTCCTATAATGGGCATTGTGTCTAGCTAACAACCCCTGCTGCTGTATCCAGATACGACATGTACAAGGATATTGAAGAGGTCTTTGCCAAGAGGAGGCAAACAGAGTTCAAGCCCAGGTTCATTCGCGGACTTCCTGTCGGCCTGAAGCTCCCCAGTGGTATCGTTATCGGAGCCGAGGCTTAATGCAATACTGTGTGCTTGTCTATTATGTCATGATCTATGATTTTTTTTTATTTTCTAGGGGGTAGGCTGCTGAATGGCAAAATATACTACATAAGGCTTATCAAATTGGAGAATTGTGCTGAGCAATGCAGCGATTCCACCTTCTTATCGGGAATCCATTATAGCCTTGTTTAAAGTCAGCGGGTAACGTAGATGAAGGAGATGTAAGTAGGTAAGTAGGTAAGTAGGCAGGTAAGTAGGCAGGTAGGCAGGTAGGCAGGTAGTATGGATCAAAAAAAAGCGACCAGTGGGGAGAATTTGGGGGCGAGTCAAACAGAACTGTTTGGCCACTGGTCTTGGGTATTTTTCAAACTTCTGGGAAAGATAAAAAGCTCCCTTGTTTTGGATGGTAAAGTAGGCTACATATCTACGAAGTGTAGCAAAAGTTTGATTGGCCATGAAAAACCATCTCTGAGGAAGTGAAGAGTTTGCGAGTTTTGTTTTCACATGATTCTCGGCTATTCTTTGCCATTCTTATGTTGAGATTCAGATCAATCAAGGACGTGATATGTGACCCCACTGCAAACGGCGCTAGTATAAACAGACGGAATGCTACTACCCGAACAGGTAATTAGCTCGAGAAGATATTTCTTACCCAATGCGCCATCAAGGTGTCAGAGTACTTCGGCATGGTAACCAAAGTGGCCCTTGGCCGCTTCCTGGCAAAGGTCAACAAATCAACAAAGGCATCCGGGTAGGTATGGTAAGCAACTAGCTTGCGATATATCCTTGGTATGAGTTAATAAAATGCCTTGGGTTCTCGAACCAACAAACCGCACAAAAGAGTACGCATATCAGGGAACCCAAACAACCCATGGGCAACAATGGGCAAACTATTGTGCCCGGACACGTTCCTTCCATATTAAGCAAAACAAGTACCATAAATTTTGCATCCTTCAAATGAGGAGCACAAATGTTGCTTCGGCTGCAAGTGGGGCGCGTGAATGACTGTAGGGGGCAGACGCGGCTGGCAGGGCAAACAATATCAAGTGAGGGCAAAGTGAGGGCAAAGTGAATGCCTACAACATGGTCTTATTGCATTCAATGAACCCTAATAGAACAATGAGGTGACTCATCTGAAATCTACCCCAATTAATAATAATCCTAGATTTCACTCGGTTCTTTTCTTCCTCTTCCTCTCCAGGTCGCATCAAAGACAAGATTGCCGGCGGCAGTGATAATACCACAACCTCTTTTTTTGGCGTTTTCCCCAATACTTTGACAACATGTGAGTCCTTCTATTCTAGTTATATATATACAGATTTATTAGTATCTTCACTTCCCGTATTTCATCAGTACATCATCCACTCACAAACCTGGTTCCTCAGCTGAAGTCACGAGAAATCACGGAGTCAAGATGTCGGAAGAGAACAATCAAATCCGAAAGTCCCCTGTGGCAATCTCTGAAATCGGCGACGAGGTTCAGGTAAGAGATTCATCCACAGCCCAGTCCTGGTCGGAACAATGTGTTCAGCTACTAACTATTTCCTTGCGTAAAATGACAATTCAATCGAACCTGCAGTCCACTGCGATGAAACCAATGCGGGCCTTGCCATCAATCATTAGACTCCTGCACACGTGGATGTGCTCTCCTCAAGCGTCCACTACAATCGCCGCATGATCACTCCAAACAACAAGTGGACGTCCTCTTGCATCGCTGCGCACGAGATTCTTGCGAGAATCGCTGCAGAAAAAGTCAAACAGACAGTTCCAAAGATCAAGGCCTCAAGCTCGCACAGGCACCATTTTCGGGAGCCATGTCAGGCAAATACGACAGGCTCGTCATAGATGCTCATGTCTCCAAAGCAAACAAGAGAGAAACAAGCTGGCAGAACAAGACTCACGTCATTGACTGTATCAAAAACGTCATGTTGTTCCTCAAAAGTGAGAGCCTGGAGAAGGCCGTCGAACTCGACTTCAAGCGACATGTCACAATAATGATCATCTGTCATTATGCTGCTCAAGTTGACCTTTATCAGACTGAGCTTTTGCACATGTTGACGACGAAGAAGATCGAGTGCAGACTACGAGCGCATTGAAGTCAGGACTGTCAACTCGGCTCAAGGACATGAAGCAGATCTGGTAGTAGTTGACTGCGCTAGGACATTTGGGCTGGGCTTTGTGAGAGACTCCAGCGCATCGAACCTGACAACGATTCGCGCGATTTTGGCTGAGATTCACTATCTACCATGGTCTGTGTACGCCACCTGCTTTCAGCCTGGCTCCGAGAACGTTGCCCAAATAGCAGCCGATGCTCAGATCAACAATGCGGTCGTGAAGTTAGCCCAGTGTTCTCGCTGTCGCAGCTTGACTCTCACATGGTTCATAACTGTACCCAACCGATCAGCCAAGACACTTGGTGCAAGCGATGCGCAAAGGACAACGAAGAGGATTGGACAAGGGATCCGGGTACCGCGCATGAGTTCCACGACTGCCCTGACTCTAAGTGTACAAACTGCAAGTCGGAAGTCCTTGCTTCACATCCTTCATCTTGGTGCGAGTTGCCAGCAAAATGTCGCCGCTGTGGAGAAGCCGGTCATGAAACGCACACATGTGAGGTAGCGCCTGAGTGTTCTAACTGCGGATCCGACCAGCACTTTGTGTCCCAATGCAACAAGTGCCGATTTTGCAAGGAGCCCGGTCATGTCTCTCGGGACTGTACAAAGACTTCAACTCACACCAAAGTCGAGTGTCACAAGTGCAAGGAGAAGGGACATCTTGCCAAAGACTGTACGAAGCCTAGATGTAATCAATGTGGGGACCATGGTCACAAAGCTTCAGACTGCCCTAAGAGAACATGCAGACGATGCCATCAAGTCGGCCATTCCAAGGCAGACTGTACCGAGATCATATGTGCACGCTGCAAGCAGCCTGGTCATTTGCGTAAAAATTGCATCGAGGAGGCTGCGCAATGTACCAAGTGCGGCATGAAGGGCCATCGCGCTGAAGGATGCCGATCAGGCAAGCCACGTAAGAAAAAGCAAAAAAAGGGATGCTGGTGGCGGTAATTGGAACGCTGATCCCAACAACGACAACTGTGTTGACGCTGGCACTGCCACTGCCACTCATTGGTACAACTCGACTCGAGTTGACAATGAAGATGTTCAGAAGGCTGCAGAGAATGTCACCAATGTTGAGGACACTATTCAGCAACCTTCCCTTTGGGCAAGCGACACGTGGAGTGGCAATATTGAGAGCACAACTCAGCAATATTCCGACTGGACAAGCAATACGTGGGGTGTCGATGACAATGCGACTACTGATCAGTGGTGAGCACATGTGTCTTCGATGAGTTTTCTTTTTTGGGCCAGTGGCATCTTTTCAGCTTTTTTTTTTCTGCGTTACCTGATGAGGATAATGGAAGGATATCAGGTCGAGGACAACAACTTGTTTGTTCTATTTTCTCCTCTTTTCCCCTGCGCTGATTTTCGGTTTCATTTCAAGATGGTAGTTGCAGGGAATGAAGATAACATTGACATTCAGAAGTAATTAGCCTTCAATATCACAAAAAGTAAATGTGGATCAAGAAGGGTGACGGATAAAGCATTGTGAATGCTTTATACCACGGTTCTTATCCTGTTTCTCAAACAACCGCAAACTTTTTCTTTTAACTCTAAAGTTGACTCTAAAGTACATAATATGGTACAAATGAAACACAGCTCTCGTCCCAACCGCCATCAAGTTGTAGCGTTGTACGACACGCACGACCACGAGGAAGCATTATTAGAGTCCCCGCCCATGAACTTGTTCATCAAAGGCCACCTGCAGTGGTTCCTCGTGAACGAAACCTGCCCACCCTGAGTGTCGTTGACAAACGCCGTTCCCTTCAGGACATCCGGCGCCTGGCCCTGCTCCACCCAGCGCACGAGGCTCATAAGAACACTATCGTCAGGCTTGCTCACATCCGCGAGCTGCTTCTTCTGGTTGCCGATGTAGTGCGCACCGGGACCGCCGCTGCAGTGGCCCATGCCAGAGACGCGGAAGTAGCGGTAAAAGTCGTCGAGCTGCGCGGGCTCCTGGCGCAGGGCGGCCCGCACGGACTCGTAGTACCGCGGCGACATGTCGCTGCTGATGACGTTGTCCATGGTGCCGTGGTAGTGCAGCAGCTTGCCGCCGCGCTCGCGGAAGGCAGAGATGTCGGCCTTGGTGGTGGCGATGTTGGAGGGGTTCAGGGCGTCCGCCTTCGTCCACAGGTCGGGTGTGAATTTGTACATGTCGTAGTTCGGGTCCGACATGACAACGTACTTGATCCAGTCCGCGAGCACGCTGGGCTTACCGGAGAGATACAGGCCGAAGACGCCGGGGACAGGATTGGGCTGAATTCTGGGATAAAGGACGGTGCCGTTGGGCGCAAGCATGTCGCCGAAGACGGCATTGACCGTCTTGACCTGCTTGGCGGTCAGGCACTGCGCGGTGGCGTTGCTACCGCAGAGCAGATGGTCGACCTTGTACCGGCACAGGTCTGGGGCCTCGAGAATGCCGTCGGCCAGACCATCCAGCGCATCGCATTGGCTCAGAATGTCTTTCTGGATGAGGCCATTCCACAGATCCTGGCTGACAAAGGTCTCGCTGTTGGTAGGGCCGGTCAAGTTTAGGAAGTGGTTGCTCCAGCTGTTGAGGTTGTTGAAATTGAGAGCAGGCGCACCCGCCGAGACTCCATCAAACAGGTCTGGATAGTCCTGCACCATCTTGAAGCCCTGCCTGCCACCGGTGGAGCAACCCAAGTAGTAGCTCTTTGTGTGAGGCTTGCCGTAGAATGCCTCGGTCACATTCTTGCCCACCACGACGCCGGTCCTGATGGCGCGGAAAGCGAAATCCTCGAGCACTTCTGGCTGCTGGAAGAACGGCTTCCCGCTCATACCATCGTGGCCATTATTGGTGGCCACGGCGGCAAAACCCAGCGACGCCGCCCACTCGACGTCCTCGTACTGGATGCAGCCGCCTAGGCCACCATTTCCTGTGCTGAGAAATCTTCCAGACCAATTCTGTGGCAAAAATGCCTCAAAATGCAGGCCTGAGGAGCTCGAGGTGGTGATGTTGGCCTGGACACGGCAGAGCGGCACCGTCACGAGTTGCGACGGCCTAGTGCAGCTCGGGTCGGCATTAGGGAACTGAAGCGTGGTGTTTGCCGGGACAAAGTCGGCCGAGATAAATGTGCTGTTTGGGATCTGAAGAGTCTTGGCGAAGTCTTGACATGTTTGGGTGAACTGTTGTGTGTCGGCGGTGTTGATGGCTGCTACGGCGGCGGCGGCGGCTAGACCACGAATGTTTGGTACAGTCATATTAGGTTATTTTAGTATATGATGGAAATCTTGGCTAATTAATCTATTTGGAATGAGATGATCGAAAGTAAAAAAGAAAGTTTCTCAGTAGTTGGGACGATTTGGTATTTTATGTTTAAACCAGCCACGTCGAGAAGCGCAGACGCCTGATTCAGAAATCTGAAAATTACAATCCAGTTGCCACAGGTCATGCTTGCCCGCTCCATGAACGAGTCGGAATAAAAACGAACGATTCGGAATTATCTTCTTCCCCAGGATACACCTAGCGGGAGGTGCCGATCTGCGTTGTTGAAATTCCAAGACCTAGTCTAGCCCCGGCAACCACCGTTTGCCCCAGCCAGCAGCATAACTGCATGGCTGGTAGAAATAACTACCATGGACGGACTTTTCTGGGGTAATAGCTCGAGAGTGCACACTCGAGTCAGACCCCTGTTGTCGCGAGAGGTTTCCAGGACCGCGTGACCTCCACAACTCGAGTGGAGCTGTGCTCGAGTAACGCGATATAATCAACCATGGAAATGCATACATCCGCTACCGCAAGGTACTACCCACGGAAGAGTCATGTACCTATACATAGAATGCTGTACTGACTCTAGAAAGCTGTGCTTGTGATTTCTGGCGATGACGCCTATTTTTGGGTTGGTAAAAGTTGGACTGGTTTTCCAAAGAGAATGTATCTTCTCCTTTGTCTTCATTTCTGGTAACTTGGTCAATATTATTCAAGCCCGAAAGTCCATTCCTCGCATTACATGGCTCTCCTACAGACTCTAACTGTATTACGTACGTAGTGTGCAACAATCACCACCATGCGTAGTTTGCAAAGAGGTAGCATCATCGGCATTTATTTTCACCGTTGTTTGTAAACAAACCCACTCTCAGTATGACTTCACCCAGCCGACTTTGCCCAGTCCGTTCCACAATGGGGGCGGGCAATATGGGAACCCAAAACCCGCCCACTCGGGATCATACTCAGTAATTTTCGATGCCCCGGATTTCCCCTCGATTACTGGGGCGGGGCCCTCCGCTGCTATCATTAAACGATCAGCATTGAAGGCGTAGCCAGAAATGGCAGAGGGCAGGCATGACTGACCTACCCCAAGCGGATGGTTGGTATATGCGCGGTTTTTCACATGCTGCGAGCATTGTGCAATAAACAATGGCCCTTGTTGGGTTGCCAAGGAGGAAAGAAAACAAGTGGAGACAGAACCCTAGGTCTTGTCAGCTACCAAGTTACTTGATACACCCTAGGTTAAATGTTTATACAAAGGCCCAGGTCCTTAACGATCCTTTCCTTTCTTGGACACCACATCGCAATGCTACAGCCCACCACGCCACCGTACCTTTTTTAGCCGCTTGCGCTGCATACTCTGAACGCCTGCTACGCATCATCTCAACCAATATTCCAACGGCACATCCAACCACTCACACTGCTCCTCATCCTTGAACCCTCTCATGGCCTCGGCCTTTTCAATCTGCATGTCAAGAACCCTCATCCGCATGTTTCCCTTGACAGTGGGCTCCCACGGGCCAACAATCTTGAGCAGTTCCAGCGTACTATTGTACCCCCTGGCCTGCAAAAACGCCACGTCCGGGTTCGGGTCGTAGGTGCGCGCAAACGAAGCGAACGTATCCAGGACGTACCTCTCAAACACCAAATCATCCTCGTCCCTGTACGGCAGCCCCCTCCGCGCCACGTTGCCAAACACGTACAGCGTCTCCCCGCCGTGGCAGCGAAAGTTGCCCTCGGGGGAGTCCACATCCCCGCCGGGCGCCTCGCACAGGTCCAGCTTCGGCCACTCGGGCGCCTGATACGTGCGCTCAAACTCGTAGTACCAGACCTTGCCGTCCTTGCCGACCGCGCCCGTCTCGACCGCCGCGTGCGCGTTGGCCTGCCCCACGCATCGAAAGTACGCGTCCGTCGCCAGCCGCGCCCACATCCGGTACACCTCGAGCGTGTCGTTGGCGCTGGCCGAGCCGAGGGGAAAGAGGAGCTCCGGAGGCGACGGGAGGCGGCGCTCGATGATGAGGTCGCGGTCCTCAGCCGTCACGTCCGGGGGCAGCGGAGGGTAGGCGATCAGCTCGATGCCGTCCTCGGCGTTGACGCCCATCATGACGTGCACGGCGCTGCTGGGCTGGTCCGCGCCGTTGGCAAAGAGCGCCCGCTCGTTGCTGGTCAGGTAGTCCCCGTCGATGGTGAACACGCGCGCGTTGGTGTCGGCCCACCAGAGGTCCCTGGCTGGTAGTGCGCGGAGGCAACTGAGCGGCGACGTTGCGGTCGAGCAGTTTGTCGCCTGCAGGATTCGATTCCCCACCAGGGCCATCTGCTCCTCCACCGTGTAGTACTTTTGGAACGCAGCGGCATCGCCGTACCCGCCAAGGTAGCTCAGCAGCACCGCACCGGCGAACTTGCCTGCTGCGCGGGGCGACGCCAGCATGGAGCGGACGAGGGCGGCGCCGGCCGACTGGCCAAAGACGGTGATGTGGTCGCGGTCGCCGCCGAACGCCGCAATGTTGTCCCTGACCCAGTCGAGGGCGAGGATGAGATCGCCGAGGGCGTAGTTTCCGTGCGCGCCGGGTTCGGGCAGGGCGAGGAAGCCGAGAGCGCCGAGGCGGTAGTTGACGGTGACGACGACCACGTCGCCCCTGGAGGCGAGGTTGGCGCCGTCAAAGGTCGGGTCGCCGCCGTGGCCGGTCAAGGCGCTGCCGTGGATGTAAAACATGACGGCCTTGGGTTTCTGAGTGGCGTTTTGCTCGGCGCCGGGGAGGAAGGACGTCCAGATGTTTAGGAAGAGGCAGTCCTCGGACCCTTCGTCGATTTGGATGCATTTGCTTCCGATGGCGAGGGCGGGGCGGAGTCCTCCCGAGCCGATGTACCTGGTCGAGTGGGATAGTAGCTGTGGCTGCGTTGCGTATCGCACGCCCAGGAAGCTAAACGTGACAGCGTCGTGGTAGCTGCCGTACTTGTCAGCAGACTTTTGTTTCTGGTTGAAGGAGATGCGGCAGGTAAGAGGGTCAGTACTGCATTCTCACCCAACCACTGTTTCGTTATTTGCGTCCACACCCACCAGCCATGATCTCTGCGTGTCTTGGCTCTTTGAAGTAGGAAGCGCTGCATCATTTGAGCAGAGAACTGGAAGCATCGCGCCTTCGTCAGGGGATACCAGACTGCCTTGAAAATCCACAACTAGAGGCTGGTTATTCTTTGACCGAATCCAGTAGTCGGAAATTCCGGCTTCGCCTTGTTGTCTCAGAAGGCTTTGAATCGAGGTTTGCGAGACCTGTATGTCACCCTCTGGCCCCGGCCATATTGTCCCACCCAAGCCCTCACAGGCTGACGCTGCTTGACCGAACGAGTGTTTGGTGTGCACGATTAAAATGCTACTTTCCGGAGTCCAACTGCTAGAACCTTTTCAAGAGGTCAGTCGCGAGGAAGGATTCCACCGATACAAACTGGCAGATGAACAAACCTTGTAGATCATTGTGAGCCACAATGCTTACGGCCGTCTGCAATGGCTTCAATATCAAGTCGGCAAACACCATCGTTGAGATTAGCAACTGGGCGACCACAAGTGTGAACATATTGATTGCAGGCATGAGGCAGGAGGAAGTATTTGATTCCAAAATTACAAGCAGGATATCTTGACTTTTCAATCTTGCTGAGCGTAAATATGAACCTTGATGTGCAGTATAACTTCGACGAGCAGAAAAGCACCCAAACTGACCATATCACGCAACCCCACTTCTAGGAGCTGCTCCGGTTAAACGGCTGAATCCTTTGGCGCACAAAAAGTGCCAGTCCAGCCGTTGCTTGGGGTGAGTGCAATTCGAGAACTCACGCGCTTGGCCTACTTGAGCCATTCCGCGAAGACAGTTTGCGTCATTGATCAAGGAGGCATCATGACCACGTGACACCATCAACCACACCATAGAGGATGAGTACAGATTTTCGACAGACTTGACAATAATATGAGTTATGGCCGTTTAATAAAACCTGGAACAGCTCCATGCCAATCGGACTCATTTTGGCTGGGCGTCTTGTCGACACCGAGAAGAATCGTATTTTACACAATATTTTGTACCTGAAATGTGAAACCCGGGAGACCACATGTTCCCCTATGATTTAAGAGCTGCCAGACGAATGTCGTAGACAAGCTCCAGCGTGGCTTTGGAGTCGCCCTCCAGCGGCTGAAAGTCCACAACCAGCTCATCCTTGACGGCAAAGACGGAATCGTCCGTCAGGTACTTGCTGCTCTTGTCGAAAATCTGCGTGGTCAGGGGGGTGTAGTTCTCATTTCCCGCCTGTTCAGCAGACAAGTCAGCGAAATGATCAGGATATTACATGAAGAACCCGAGCAGAATTGAAAAAAAAACTTACAATGATGTGAATGTGAGCCGGACGGTACGGGTGGCGATCGAGAAGCTGCAGGACCTCACCAGCAGGACCTAGGGAGTTTTTTCATCAGTTCGATATTAGAATTTTCGATATGGCGGACGGGTGGCCGACAACAACATACCATCGTACGGAACGGGATAGGGTACCGGTCTCAGACAGTACAAGCCATAGTAGCCATTCTCGTCCGTGGTGAATTTGCCTCGCAGATTGAAGTCGGCTTGCTCCGGGTCCTGCTGCTCGTACAAACCGTTGGTGCTGCACTGCCAGATGTCTATCGTGATACCCTGGATTGGCTTTCCTGTTGCGACGTCCGTCACCACACCGTGCATAAATGTCACCTCTCCGTCAGACGGCATGGTTTTGATGATACTTGAGTCGTTGGCCGTGGGTGGCGTGTCCTTGCGGAAGAAGGGACCCAGGATGGCCGACTTGGTCGCCTCATATCCGGCGCCGACGAGCTTCTTGTTTGTGATTTCGTCGACCAGCCTGCATAATTTGTTCAGCTGGGCACAGCTGGCTATCAAAGTAGCATGAATAAAATAGGCGAAGAAACTCACGATTCAAGTCCCAGCACGTCACACATCAGCTGCCCTTCATTACGTCTATCATTACTCATTTTCCCGCAACGATTGATCACCTCCACTCCCATCATCCACTCGTCAACCGTGAGGTCGACCTCGCGTGCAAAGTCGTGAATGTGCCTGATTAGGCTGGTCATGACTTCGGCGATGCGAGGGTTTGTCTTGGGGCCGATGGCATTGATGACATTATCGGTGAAGTCGGGGTCGTACTGTGGCTTGACCTTGCCGTTTGGTGGTTGAGTGGAAGTCATTTTCGTACTGATGGATTGTATTAGGGGTTGTGATGGTTTCTTTCTTGCCTTGCTTTTGTTTCGGGGGTGCAAAATTTATTAAAAAGAATGGCCAGATTGTTATGGTGCTTTATGTCGGACGACGGATGACGTTTATGTGTAACTATCAGCCATGCATTACCGCTGATCATCAGGCTGACACCTCATGGTACAAATGTTAAAATGGAACGAAGTCAGGTCAAACGGAAAAAGTTTGAGATAACAGGAGTACTGAATTCCCCAAACTCACCGTATCCTTCCCCATTCGAGCACGGCAATACACTCACCGGGAAGGCCCGAGTTTGGTCGCTCGTTTCAATACGAAATCCCCGCTTACCAGCACGTTAAAAAGCTGCAGACCAGCTTAGTGCCTAGGGTTGCACCCAGTAGCTCGACCCCGCACGTCTGCGGAGAAACCCATCAGAAGTCCATCGGGTTGTATCGAATCTCGACCGTACTTAGCCGCACGTAAGGACTTTCTGGAACACACCCGACATCCGACACCACTGACTCGGCAGATAGCCGCTATCAATGCGACGCATACAACCACCAGAAAAGCAACAGCAATTGATATGTCCTTCCCAGTCCAGTATCCCAACCCCTCGTCTCATCCCCCGCACAACAGGCGATAATGTGATCTATCGCAATCTGCCTTTGCCAATCCCGCCACCGGGACCGACCGACCTAATCCAGATTCTGCATTTCTTCCGCCAGCAGCCACACCGAGCACATGATGACAGAACCGCGCTACTCCGCAACCGCCGAGTCGCGCCGCCTGCTCGATGTTCTGCTGGACTCGTTCGTCTCTGATCGGCTCTCGCTGCCAGCCGCAGCTCGCTCGCGCGTCAACCGCCACGTCACCTTCCGTGCGTCGCGCGACTTTCCATACTTTCCCATCCCCTTCAAGCAGACCGAGACGACAGCGGCACTCAAGGCCGTCGAGGCCGCCGTTGCTGCTGCGCTTTTAGATGCCAGAAATGGCGTCGATGTGGAGAGGCGCATAATTGTCGACCTGGAACGGACGACTGCGTTTTTGTTTCAAGCGTATTTGGCCACGGTTGGGGGTTTAGGGAAGTTGGATCCTGAAGTAAAAAGAATGCTCAAAGGTCTGGTTTTCTTTTTCTTTTCATCAGCTGAGAGACTGCTTTTAACAATCTTCCAGACACGGATCTGCTGCAGGCCCAGTCTGATCCCTATCGGCGCATGAGCGCGAATCTTTACGAAACCAAACGCCCAGGGGAATATTACCATATCCATGGCTCACTGGAGGCGTCGACTACTCTGCGCATGATCGGCCTGGAGCCCTTTCGCCCTGATCTCAAGACGCATGAGGATATTTCGAGCACGATCGAGTCTGCCGTAAGACAGTACACGGTCGAGGAGCTCGAGCGGATGAATGCAGAAAATCGGCAAGCTGGCGTACCTGTACTTAAGCACGCAGACTTTCTCAAAACACCGCATGTACGAATAATCCCGTTTTATATGATGCATGCGTGACTATGATGCATCTGGGCGAATCTAACACATGACGTATAGGGGAAAGTGATATCA
Organism: Magnaporthales sp. P1609; assembly: GCA_003709005.1. Taxonomy (NCBI): domain Eukaryota; kingdom Fungi; phylum Ascomycota; class Sordariomycetes; order Magnaporthales; species Magnaporthales sp. P1609. The sequence continues at coordinate 1,007,957 of PELF01000003.1, forward strand.
AAAAGCTCCCCGTGGTCAGTCGTACCCCTTGAGGAATCGACACCTCCGTGCCCACTTCCAACAGCAGACGACAACCGCCCTCTATCCGGGATCAAAGTGCTGGAGTTGTGTCGCATAATCGCCGGCCCGACGGTTGCGCGGATCCTGGCCGAGTACGGCGCCACGGTGCTCAAAATTACTAGCCCGAACCTAAGCGACGTGCCATTCTTCCAGGTCGACGGCAACATGGGCAAGCATGCAGCTGACCTGGACCTCAAAACGCCCGAAGGCCGCACCGAGTTTGAAAAGCTGATCGCGGATGTTGATATTGTCGTCGATGGTTATAGACCGGGGGCGTTGGAAAAGCTCGGCTACGGACCTCAGGCTTTGAGCAAATTGGCCAAAGAAAGGGGTAAAGGTGTGGTATATGTGAATGAAAACTGTTTCGGCTACGATGGCGAGTGGGCTCACCGTCCAGGCTGGCAGCAAATTGCGGATTGTGTAAGTAGGCCCGTCGATGCCGACATGAACGTTGTACATCATTTCCTCGTCACTCTCACGGTGCACTATACTCTTGTGCTCCAAAACTTAACACCGCCACTGACAACAACTCAAGGTCACCGGAATTGCCTGGGAACAGGGCCTCTTCATGGGCCTATCAGAACCCGTCGTCCCCCCATTCCCCATCTCCGACTACGGCACAGGGTGCATGGGTGCGATCGCCGCCCTAGCGGGACTCTTGAACAGGACCGAGAGAGGCGGTTCCTGGCACGGCCGCGCCTCGCTGGTGCAGTACGATCTGCTCCTCTTCCGCGCCGGCATGTACCCAGACGATGTGGCACGGCGGCTGCGGGACGAGACCGGCACGTGGGCCGGCTTCGAGGCGTTGCGGCACGACAACAGCGTGGACCAGATCAGCGGCACGGTGCTGAGGGGGATGCGGGAGCGGTTCCCAGAGTTTTTTGCCCGAGATGATCTGATTGACTGTTGGTATTCGGAAAAGTACGGGGCGGATGTGAGGGTGGTCGCGCCGGTGGTGCAGATTGATGGCGTGGAGGTTTCCTTCTCTAGGGCGAGTCGACCGAATGGGTCGGATCCGGCGACGTGGGAGTTTAGGGACGACGGAGATTATCGAAAAAAGGGAGGAGGCTAGCTAACTAGATAGATGTTAGATTCGGTTCGCTTGTGCAATAGAAGAGAAGTATTTGAGTGGCTGATGATCGGGCAATTCCGATTTGGAGGTTTTATGGGACGTTTTTTGTATGAGCACCCATAGAGCCTTGGAGCTATATGCGTCATCTCGAAAAGCTGGAATCCGGCCCAACTTTTCTCCGCATTGCAACAAAACTGTAACCCTAGTCATGTTTATATAAACCACCATTGTCCGCCCTTATGCTGTGGGTAAAGTTTCCCGAACGAACCGGCCCACTCATCACCTAAAATTGAACATCGACAACGATATATCAACCAAACCAGTTAATATCTTCACGAGAACTGCACATTTGCATCGAATCTTCGATCATGTCGTCAGACTACACCTTTGCCAAACCAGATGTCGCTCTGGACGAGGGCATCTACGCCTTCCTAGAGAACTTTTACCGCATCTCCGACGACCCCGAGGGCCACGACTTGTACCCTCAGCAATTCACCGCCGACGCAACCTTTGTCCTGGGGAGCCACAAAAACAAAGGCACAGCAGGTTCGTCTCACGCCCATCGTAGCTGATCAATCACGGACGGTGTTATCGCTTAATTACCCTTTGTTGCATGTTCATATTCTAACAACAACAAACGGTTGTAGAGATTCGGGATTTCCGGACGGGTATGTGGGCCAAGGTTACGAGCCGCAAGCACAGGGTCAACCGTGTCTTTGCGGCCGCGGCAGGGTCCTCAGAGGTTATGCTGTACGGGGATGTGGCGCAAGAACTTGAGAGCGGAGTCAAGATTGTCAAGGATTGGGCTGCGCGTGCTTTGCTGGAGAAGAGCGCCGAGGATGGCAAGTGGAGGTTTGCGTTTTACCAGATTTATTTGGTATGATCTACCCCCTCTATCTCGTCCGAGGGTTTTGTCCGCAAAGACTGAGATGTGTGATTTGCTAACTGACTGTCTAGGATCTGTCCACTTGAATGGTCCAGTTCTCCGTCGTAGCGTACAATAAGAGTGCGTGTAGTTTATATCAGATTCTACAGGGCAACTTTAGGTCTACACTGGATGATAGGTCAATGTACTTAAGCAATTTATGACTACTTTCTATAGACCAAGGTACTGTCGACATCAGGGGTTCTTTGGGGAATCACAGAAGATGCTCACGAGAGCTATCGCCCGTCTGACGAAAGTCTATCATCAGGAGTAGCCGGCGGAGCCTCCATGTTCATATAATGACATAGTGTAAATCGCCATCCCTAGTCCGTAATTCGTCGGCCCTTTTACTCCAAAGAAACGAGAGGGTATCTTGGAATTGCCCGCCCCGCTATGCCTCCTCGGATACAAGTACCCGAAATGCCACCAGGGAGCCTTCCGGGCCCAAGTAGGCCGTGCAAGTGGCCTGTTCTTGCATTCTTTCATTATTAACCTGGCACTCGCTGGCTTTAAGGCCAGGCAGAGGGTTGTTTCAACGAAGGAATAAAGCATTGGATGGAGATGCTTTGGGACATGTGCTCAATGAGCCGCCATGTTGGACTTGGGATTATACGCAAAATGTAGTCAGCAGGCATGCAGGGAAATCTCAGGAGATGTTCTGGGGAAGATCAGATATTCAAAGGTCTGGCTGCGTTTCTTAGCTGTGAAGAACTTAGCATCGTAGCACCATCTGTTATTTCAACAATTCAATTGATGGTGGACAAACTGCTTTGAGCGGATAAGACATATGTTTTCGATTGTAGGATCGCAAAGAAGAAAAAGACTCGCTCGGCCACTACGGCACCTGAGACTTTTTCAACTCCAATATGTCTTGACATGAGTGTATTGAATACACGTTACTATTTACAACGACTCAGTGTCTACCGATGCTGGCACATACCAGACTTACAGTTCAATATTTCATTTTTTTGAATGAAGGAGGCTGTTTTCCTCGGACGGACGCCCAATCACACATTATCTGAAATTAAACCCATATAAATCGCTACATCGACCCACGTGCACTAACGAGGCTCATCGCGGTAGACATTAATATCGTTTTGTACTTTGACTTGGCCACCAAGTCCAACAGGCTGAGCTGCAAGCCAGGTTTTGGGATGACCATGAACGCTTATATATAAAATTCCTTACTATGTCTTTGACACTCCTCTACAAATTTGAATTATATTTTCAGCAAGCTACCCATACCAAGTCAGAAATCGACCTATGTATATCGCCAGTCAAAATAGATGTAGCTGTAGATAGTTGTATTCTAAGCAACACAAGGTATTTTACTACGGAGGGCGGCGCTTCGCTTCGAATGCAATACCCCATGCTTTTTTATCGGACTTTTTGTATCCCCAAGGACTGGATGAAAATATAGCAGATGACAGGCCATTGACTACGTTCGTGCAGCAGATTCGTGATTTTGCCAAAGATGATCTTGGCGCCTGCAAGTTGCACGATCAGCTCCCCGAGTTAGAGACCTCCGGTCCAATAAGCCGTGGATTTCTGCATGTTTGTCATGTGCTTTTCGGAGCTCAACATCATGAATGTGTACTTGACCAAGAGAGACAGCCAATCAAGTTGCTGTGATGCAAGACCTCCATATCTCTCATCGTAGATAGTCGTACATCATGTGCTCGATCAAGATATCATATACGGTGCTTCGGCCGAAGAACTAAAGCAATTTAAGGAGCGATTCGGCTTATTAACCTCCACCTGCTGCATTCGCTCCTACCGCCGGGCGAAACTAGGTCTCGGAATGACTGCTTCGTCATGCGTCACTTAATTAGGGCGGGATTAATTGGCAGATATCGAGGCCTTGTATTCGATAAATCTACAAGGGGACAGGAGATCCAAGGGAGTTTGAGGACAAATAACACAGCCGATTCCTCGACAAAACTAACAGCTTAAAGTAGATAGTACTGTTACAAATCTGCGGTCTGGTATAGAACGGCGGTTTACGTAAAGTACATTATTTCCAATAGTTAAACTTTTATATAAAACTCTTGAGTTGCTCGTGTGCTGACCAAGTCACTTGCTGCCTGTATACATGCATGCCTTGGCACAATGCAAAAGCTGGAGCGGTTGGCTTGGAAACGGTAATAGCTGATATAACCACTCCACTTGACCAGCTTCAATTGGCATAGTGTCCATGCATCTTTGCGGCGCAGCGCAAATAAAACTTCCATGGTTTTATACATAAAAACCTATCGTCGCCGAGCTCCTGTTCCATCCCTTCTTTATACTACTTTTCTCCCCTACCCAACACATAATTCAAAAGCACATAATGTGCCCACCAGGCCATGACCAGACCGAACAGTGCTCCCAAGTCTTTATGCTCCTCGCCCTAACCCTGGAGCAGAGGCATGGCATTTGTCACGACGAGGTCAGTATTTATCGCAGCGAGTATCTGTTAGATTATGACCACCCGAGCGAATATTGCGATGCGCAAGAATCCTTCAACGCCTTCAACAAGCTGTATAAGCTGAGCCCCCAGGCAGGCCACCCGACACCTCCGCTCCCTCCGGCCAAACGGACCATCGGCGCCAGAATCCCACAAATCAACCGCATGCCTGCAGAAATCTTCAGCATTATTATCGAAGATTTCTCCATCTCAGACCTGGTTGCCCTGAGCCTCGCTTCGCAGCATACGTGGCTTCTCGTATCGGCCGCTCTTGCCGCCCGTATCGCCGCCGCGTCGGGTACCTGGGCCGGCGCCCCGCTCATTTGCACGGAGAAGTACCTTACCGACGTGCCAAGGGCCGTTTTCGATTTAATCCCCGGCTATTGGGATAGAGAGCGTGTAAGGCCCGAGGAGGTAGAGGCGCTTTCACCCTACGAGCCATTTGAGGGAGACGATTTATGCCCCGCGAGAAGGTGGAACTGGGGCGCGCTTTCAGACTACGCGCCATTTGAAGAGTTGCCCGACCCGAGGAAGGAGTTTGAGCGAGCGTTGGGGAAGTGGGGAGATGGTATTACTGCAGGGTTAGAAGGTTGGTTATACCAGTGCCTGGGGATAAATCCCACGATCCAAGGTGCGGATGATGAAATATGGTGCCTGCGGAATTTGACTATTGAAAAGTACTTCCGGATGGACAGGCATCAAGGTAAAAATCCATATCACAACAATTTCGTTTTGCTAGGAACAGAGTGGGCCACGCTTGATGTGGTGCTTTTGCTTCGTATAATGTGGACGAGGCCGAGACCGACTCATTGTTGGGCCACACCAGGTGAAGATATAACACAGCGCGGTGCATGGGCGGCCCATTCGTTTTGATGTGGTTGATGGTAAGAAATTCCTAATGGCTGATGGGGATATTGGGAGCAATCATAAGCAAAACGACATAAATCCCAAGTGGGAAGATATTGGCGAGTCTGTAGCGCGTCATGCGGATGAATGGAAAGCATGCTGGACGCGATCCCCCAGAGAGCCAAAGTCAAGTTGGTAGAAAAGTTAAAAGTTATTTGACGGGAATTTAGACCGAGTGGCACACTTTTCTCCCATTGCACCAATAATTGCTTTGCTTACAGCCCCAGTGTTATTTGATTTACTTTAATGAAATCGGAAGTACGTACATTATACATTTCTCTGCAAAAGCACATCCGGCGTAACAGCCACGCAGCCCCAGTATTTTTGGTGCGGCGGCAGTCAGAACACCAGAAACCCTATACGGCGTCTATATCATCCACGAGGGGGAACCAAGCGAGGGTCGGTAGGCGCGCTGGTCGCCGAACTCCCTAGGATCAGTCTTTTGGTGAGGGCATCTCGCTCTTCTCCGAGCGTGACAAGAAAACGGCTATCAACAGAAGAATGGCGATAAATCAGAATCTGTTGCTGAATTTTTCAAGTGAGGCATTCCAGGTGCGGAAACTCACTCTCGAGTGGTGGTCAGTGGCGCGTCTATACCAAAATCTATCAACAATTTCGGAACGGGATCCAGTGTTTCCCGAGGTTCATCTAAGCTGATCTCCGCAATATCGAGGCGGTTGCCCGTGGCATGAGACTAACAAGCAATTCAATGCTTCGATCATGTATCTTCTTGCAATCTTCTTGCGGGGACTAGCGTTAAATATACCCAAATCACTACACGATCGCGGGGCCAATTCCGACTCGCCCCTCGCCAGGTATGGAACAAGACACCTCCTATGCGGAAGTTACTTCGGAGAGCAACATTCCCGATTGAGAGTCGTCCCGAACTGCGAGATTGATCTGGGACTCTCATTCCGAGATAGAGGTGCGGTTCACCTCCGTATCAGTGGCTGGCACGACCACGACTCGAGCGGGCCAGGGTCGGTTGAGAGCTTGGTGATGATGGTTAACAGCCCTGAAAGCAATGATCCGGCCCTACTCTCGATGTTCAGATCTTAACCAGTGGCTCTGCAGATTGATTAATCATTCTGAGTGTCAAATCAACACAAGCATGATGAATCGTACATTAAATCCTCGCGGCCGAGGCCCAAACCGAATTAGCCAAGCCAGCAATCTATATCATACGGCTCGTTGTAGACCCTCGTCACATTCGGCGCCCCAATCTCCCAGGGCAATGGCAGCCCATTATACATATTGCAATGGTGTATGTGGTCATCGTCCCAAGCCAACGTATCCACCGCCGGCCTCCCCCCGCCGGTCCTATTCCTAAACGCAGTTATCAATCTCTCCAAAACGTACGCGCAGTGTATGTGGTGGATCAATCCCTCGCCCCAGAGGTCCCCGTGTTCGCCCGTCGCGGCTTCGGCAATGGTTACCTGGTTGACTCGTGCCGGCTCGCGCCAAAGGGAAATGTTCCTCAACGCGTAGTAGGACAGGTAGCGTTCGTGCATAGACGCGTTGAAGCAGGCCGGGTGCATCCAGCTTGAGAGCACGAGATCGTAGACGCAGCCTTGGACCTTGGCGGCGCGATAGTCGGGTGGGCATTTGCCGAGCGACTCGACGCCCGGTGGCGGTTTCAGGGGCTTTTTCTCGACGTGGGCTGCAGTTGGAGGGCGGTCTTTGCCGAGCATCTTCCTGATTTCGGACTGGCTCCACTGGTTCTGTTGATTGGATAAACAGGCGGCTGCTGTTGCTGCTTCGTGCCTGTTGCCTGTCGATGGGCATGGCTTGACGTCGGCTGCTGACATGCCCACAATGAAGGCCGATATCATCCCGAGTGCTACCATCAAGACTTTGCCTGTGGTGAGAGCCAACCCTAGCAGTTTGGACGGTTTTGGAGAGCTAGTTTTGCATCTTGGCTTTATTTTATCGGTTAATTGCTCGTCATCGTCCTCTAATAACCAGTTATCTTCCTCATTAGCCATGACTGCGATACCGTCACGGCTTCGATTGGCTTGACGGGTGATTGATAGTGGCAAGTTGGCTGTGTCACGAAAATGCACAGGATGCAGTTCCAAACTGTGTTAGTGACGAACGAAGTAATTAATATACCATGTTATATCCTTCGACATTAGGAACCGCTTTCGGCAAATCTTTGGGGCTTCGGACCGACAGGCACCTCGGACCGGGATAAGGGTTCATGCAGTAGCCAATGATCGTCAAATTGAATCCAGCCGCATGGGTAGCCGCATCAGGGCCTGCCGCTCAGCGAATGGTGTCTGGAGAGGCCTGGCCTTGCGCCTTCGGCCGAGTACAAGTGGATTGATACGCAGAAAAACACAAAGTCGTCTGCTTATCCGAAGCGATGCCGTCTCGGAACTCGTAGGGGTGTTGTGCTTGCGCTGTCGCAACTCTATCTAGTCAACAGACCAGAATTCTAAACAACAGTCGTTGCTTATAATCCAGTGACTAAAGATCATCTTATGCAATAGCTTGTCATCGCATTGGTATTTTGCCAGCCGTTTCAACATGTCAACCTGGTTGTATCAAACATCCTGCAATGAGAGCACGGCTACAATGCCGACATTCATGCTTTCCACCATCCAATCCCTAGGACTGGCATCTTACCCGCGCGTCATCGTTGCCCTCGCCTCTTTTGCGTCCGTGGCAGTCTTGTACATGCGCAAGGGGCGCAAAAACAGCCCATGCTCCTCTTTCCCTGCTATCAATTCGAGCGCGACCGAATACCTGGCCCTCGGCCGGAAGCTCCTCGTTAAAGCCGAGAGGGAGCTCCCGGACAAGCCGTTCCGTGTGCTAACGGGCGGCGGCGCCCCCCTGGTCATCCTCCCGCCGCGCTTCGCCGACGAGGTAGCCAGGGACTCGAGGCGCATGAGCCCGCGCGAGATGCTCCGGGGCTTCTGGCAGGCGCACCTTCCGGGGTTCGAGCCGTTCCGCCTCGCGGCCAGCGAGTTCATACACGAGGTTATCAAGTCCAGGCTGACGCAGCGGGACCTCTGCACGCGGCTGCTTGGGCCCCTTGCGGACGAGGCTGATGCGGCAGTCAGTGACCTGCTCCAAGGCAGCGACGGCGCACACGGCGAGTGGTGCGAGATCCTGCTCAGCAGGAAGATGTCCAAATGCGTGGCCAGAGTCACGACGTTGGCCTTCCTGGGCCCGGAGCTCTGCCGCAACCAGGAATGGGCCAGGATCGTGACCGATTACCCTCTAAAGGGACTGGCGGCGGGGCGGGTGCTGCGGCGATGGCCCGAAGCGCTGCGGCCTGTCGTGCACTGGTTCCTTCCGTGCTGCAGGGAGCTGCGGGAGCTAGTGGCTACAGCACGCGAGGTGGTTGATGGCATACTGCGAAAACGGCACGAGGAGGATAATTCGAAGAAGGCTGTAGAGCAGAATAATGCCCTGTCTTGGATGGAGCAGCTGGGGGCGACGATTGTTGAGCGTAGGTCCAAAGGGCTGAAGAATAGGATTGACGAGGTTGACGGGCTCGGAATGGAGCATACCGGCGCGGCTGAGCAACAATTGGGATTAGCGGTTCTGGCTAATGCTAGCAGCACTGACATATTGTCGCAAGTGCTAATAAATATCTGCCGGCATCCGGAATTAATCCAGCCGTTGAGGGAGGAGTTTGACAGGGAGACCCGGGACGGATGGAAAGTTACAACCCCATACAACCTCAAGCTGATGGACAGCGTGCTCAAAGAAACGATGCGCCTGAAGCCGATTGGTACTGGTGAGTTGTTGATTTTCACAAGGGAGGAAAAATTAAACAAATTCAATTTGCTAACCACAAAAAATACAGTTCTTCTCGGGCGCCGGGTTTTGGAAAACGGCGTTGTTCTAAGCAACAGGGTTGCCATCCCCAAAGACACGCATATTGCAGTTTCGTGCGAAATCATGCGCGACCCCAACGTGTACCCTGACCCCGACACTTTCAACGGCTACCGCTGGCTCGAGAAGCGTAACCAAGACGATTACGAAAGCGCGGGGCAAATGGCTAGTACGTCGCGCGAGTTCCTGAGTTTCGGACTCGGCACCTATGCGTGCCCGGGCCGGTTTATGGCGGCGACCACCCTGAAGCTGCTTTTGGGGAGTATCCTGTTGAAATACCATGTCAAAACCGGACCTAGTGTGAACTCGAGCGATTTGGACGTTATGGAATTTGGGTTTACAACCATGGCAAACCCAAGAGCCAAGATCATGATGAAGCGCCGTCGGGGGGAGGAGGGTGCTGCCTAAGGAAAGATCCTTGGGCTATTATGTTGCAAACCACAAGGGGATATAAACAGAATGAGGGGATATGGGCAAATTAGCCGATACATTAAGCTGAGCGTCTTGAGATTAGATGATATAACGTAAAGACCGTTTACGATTGCGTGCAGGTCACGAGCTCCATCTCCAGAATGTACATGCCCACTTTGTAAAGCTGCGACTCCTCCCAGGCCTTTTCGTAAAGCCAGCCGACGCCAGCGTCGCACCCTGTACAAAATACGTCTCGTACGATGTGTCTCCCCGTAGACATATCGCGTGTTTCGGGCTTGGCTGCCCGGACATTTACCAGTTTCCGGAAAAGGTGCCCTCGGCCGTGCGTGCCTCGGAAGTTCTGGCAAGTCAGTTGGAGGGGCTATCAGTTTCGGTAACAGCAGAAAGATATTCTCCCCCCCGATGGCCAGCTTCCGGTCTTCGTACCTTGCTAACCAGGTCGTTCTGGTTAGCCATGTGTGCCTTGCAACCATTGCAAACCAAGATTTTGTCTCCTGTCAGGTATTCGTTGTACCGGAGGCCCATCTTGACCTGGAGGGAAGAGGAGGCGGGCTTCTGGAGTGCTTATTGTGGGATTAAGCAATGTGTTGTTGTCGGGTGAACTTTTCAACGTTCCGAGGGCGATTAATAAACGCAAATCCGGGGTTTCACGGTTGTAGGTTAGGGCAAAGGCAGGGGATTGAGTTTGGCGTTTACCAAGGACATGCATGGTATCCTCAAGATCGGATTGTTTTCGGACCGGGAACTAGTCTAAGGGAAAACCGAGTCTTATGTACTCGGCGGAAATACAAGCCCGACTGGTTGATTGGAGCTATAGATTGGGGCTAACTTGTTGGCTTCCCAGCTAACCTTAGAAGGCCTTAAAACCATGACAATTAGTTCCTAGTCATGAACCGCATGAATCAAGGAACTCACAAGCTGTAGGAAAGTGAGTCTTCTCAATACAATGACGACACCAAGTGTTATGAACATCAATCATAGCAGCCAGACCGCTGGCGCGGCAGATAATGCCTGGGAGACACCGTCCCTGCAGGCCATATCCGGCAGCCTCGTGGCCCTTCTCAAGACGGCAGGCAGCTGCGGCCCAAGGGACTTGGCATCGTTCGAGGGCATGCTAGTGCTCACAGCAATCACACTTGCGACGGTTGTCGCCGCCGCCGTACTGGTGCGGGCGCCCAAGAGAGTTGACAAGCTGTTTCCTGTGGCGTGCACCAGCGAAACGGACTATTTTGGCAACGGGCTGAAAATCGTCGCAGACGGGATGAAGAAGTACGAAGGTCGGCCGTTCTGCATCAACACGGGATTTGCTGGCCACGTCGTTGTTCTACATCCCAAATTCACCGAGGATTTGAGGAGTGATAGACGGCTGTCGTCATCCAAGTTTCCGCTGCAGGTAGAAAATTTTCTATCTTGTTTTGCCCCTTTTCCAACACTGCAGCGCAGAATTAAGTGAGATTGACAGCCGGCCTTTGGTTGTAGTCATGGATGCACGGAATTCCAGGCTTTGAGCCATACATCGCCCTGGGCACTGATTTGCTTCACAATGTCATAAAAACAAACTACACGCAGAAATACCTGGGTTCGTGACAAACCATTCTCATTGTGATACGCGGGGAGTGAATGAATGTCTATTTGCTAACACTTTAGGACGAAATGTTACTACAACAGGTCAACTCGCCCCCCGCATAGCAGCAAAAGCATTAGAGGTCCTCTCTGCCATTATTGGCGAGGGAAGCGAGTGGCACGAGGCAACCGCCATGGAGACGCTGTATCCCGCTATTGCGCAGACCAACTCTACCATGTTCTTGAGCGACGACTTCTCCTCCCCCGGTAGCGGCAGCGAATGGGTCGCCGTAATGACTCGGTACAACACACAGGTGGCGGCGGCCGGTCGGGAGCTACGCCAGTACCCCCTCTGGGCATACCGGTGGGTGCACTGGTTCCTTCCCAGCTGCCGCGAGCTGAGGAGGCTTCGGGGGGAGGCGAGGAAGCTTATGCGGGTCATTCTCGAGGACCGCAAGCAGACGCAGAAGCAGCTGGGGGCAACTGAGGGTGCTAAACTCAACGACTCCATAAATTGGTATGAGGACATGGCGGCCAAGACGGGCCAGAAGTACGACATGACGGATCACCAGCTGGGCCTCGCCATCAGCGCCATCCAGACCAGCACGGACCTTGTGACGCAGACTTTGGTGAACCTAACCCAGCACCCTGACCTTGTTGATGCCTTGCGCCAAGAAACGACGACGGTTTTGGCCGATGGCAAGTGGAACGCCGACAAGCTTCGAGATTTGAAGTTGATGGACAGCGTCTGCAAAGAAACGTTGAGGCTGAAGCCTGTTGCAATTGGTAAGTACCCTATCAGAGTGCTTTACACCGTGCGATAGGTGATGATTTCTTTTTTTTTATTTTTTTCTTTTTTGTTTATTCTTTGTTGTTTCCGGATAACATAAACACCCCAATGGATCAAAAGGGCTCTAACCAGAAACAACACAAAGTCGCCGTAGCACGTCTGGTCACGGATAACTTTACCCTTCACGACGGCACACTTCTGCCCCGCAACGCTGCCGTGGCCATCTCGTCGGAGCGCATGTGGTCCCAGACGTCTATGACCGCCCAACCGACTTCGACGGGTACCGCTTCATGTCCCCGAACCCGAGCGACCGGCTTGTCAGCGCCTCGGCCGACCACTTTGGCTTCGGCTTCGGGGTCCATGCGTGCCCCGGGCGCTACTTCGGAGCCACCTCGGTCAAGATCATGCTGGCGCAGCTGCTGCTCAAATACGACTTTAAGCTCGCACCGGGACAGACGGCAGCCGTAATGCGCCTGGGATTCTCGCAGATTGCTGATCTGAGGATGAGGTTCATGTTCAGGAGGAGGCGGGACGTTGCAGTTAACTTTTGAGTGGACGGACAAGTGATTGGGAAATGGTGGTACATACCTAAGCAGCTGGCTATTGGTTCTTCCCAAAGATGCAAATTGTTTGGCCACTTGCTCACTGGATATGAATAAATCCCTGTTCGCAAGGAAGTACCCTTGGTTTGTTGATGGCCATTAATTATTTGCCCCGCGAGCTAACAGAAACATTGATGCGAAAGCATTACCACGGCCCCCGCCTCATCCACCCCGTTTTCCCCTGGCAATCTTGGCCACAAGTCGGCAATACGTCTGGAAACGACCCAAACCGCCTGAGACGTCATATTCCCCATTCCTGTCGGCCGTCAATTCCAGCCGCGCGACTATCCCACTGTGTACAGCGAGGTGTAGCCTCGCAATACCCAGCTTCTTTTTATCACTGCGGTCGTCGTCAAAAGTGGCAAGAAAGTACAAAATGATATACAGCGCCGTCACGGAAAGGTTTCGGAGGTCTCTACGGTGGGAGAATCGAGACGAAGTTGCATGTCATTCTCGTCAGCAATGTCGACCAAAAGTCTACAAAAACGGGAGAGACAAAACAAAAGCCATCCGACGGAAATGCTCACCGCTCCAAAACTGTGTCCTTGCCGACTAGCTTCACGTCGGCAATGGTAATGACGGCACAGGCCGACACGAAGCACGCGTCCAGGCATGTCCGTTTCACGTTCTCAATGGCGGTTCCGGCCCCAGCCGAAGCATAGTAGGCTACCGCCGGCAGCCAGGGGCAGTGGATGAGGAAGACGGCCGCGTGGTATGTGCAGAGCCTGGCCAGCAACTGATCCCCTTTGGGCCCGTCCAGCCCTTTGAGGCTGAGGACTGCCTGGCTGCTGCCGCCCGAGCTCAAGTCGGCGTCGTCGTCATTGTGGCGCCCCGAGGGCGGGAGGTGGATGCTCGTCCACGCCTTGAGGAGTCTCAGGCTCGTTTCCCGCGGTTCCTGGAACGCGGCGACCAGATGCTCGGGGGTATCGATGCCGGTCGGGCCTGACTTGTACTCGCTGCGGAGGATCGAGTCGAGGAGCTTGGCCGACGAGTGCAGCATTACCAGCTGGCTGCTGGCGGGGAATGCGTCCTCGAGTCGTCCTGCTGCTGATCGCGACGTGGGTGGTGGGGGAAAGCAAGGAACCCACTCGGCGGCAATCATCTTATTTCTTTGTAAGTCAATGTACTATCATTAACTGCGCCTAGCTGTTTTAGACAGCAGCTGGGCAAGGAGAGGAGAGAGAGGTACCCACAGGGAGCATGCCCCTGTAAATGGAGAATTGAACCTCGGAGCAGTACAGAAATTGAACTGCCTGCGTGGCAAGCCGCACCTGCTCGGCGTCTTGGCTAATCTTTGACCTCGTCAGGCCAGTGAGGCCTGTGTTCAGGAGGCCAAGTTCCCGCGCGCAATAGACGGCCAGGCTTAGGGACTCTGTGATTATTGTTTCGTTGTCGCCGCAGAGCTGGCACATCACGATCTGTATTCCGCGTTAGTACCTGTCAATCAAAACTCGATATTTAATGAACATGGCAATGGAGAAATGCTTGCAGTGAGCAAGATGGTCTGCAGTTTGAGAAGTGTGCTGGGACTCCAAATTGTACAACCTCTCGACATGCTGAGTGCGTGTCTGAGGCGGCCTTTGGGGTCTCTTGGATTTGGATATGCGCTCTTGCCAAGGGGGTGGCTCGATCGTCGTTGTGGTGATGTATTGGACTGTTCTGCGTTGACCGTGTAGTAATAGTGGCCAATGGCCTCGATCGCGTTGCAAAACAATCTTTCCACAGTTCCTGCCCCGTATTCGCGGTACGTTGGGACTCGTTCAGATATGTAATTATACGAGAGAAAGGCGCCAGACCTAGTAAAAAGCATCCTCGTTAGACGACTGACTTATGCTGCAAGAACCCATCTGAACCTTGTGCCGAGGTTTAAGCTGTCCTACAAGCTCGTTGGCAAAGTACATGCTGCGCCGGAACAGACAAAATGTTTTTAGCCACAAAGATCAACGGGTAGCGACAAACCTGGGTGTCAGTGTAGCATGGCATACCTTCCCAGTACAGTCGTACGGTTGCTGCATCTTCCATGGTTTGGTCGCCACCTCCAGCCCACGGTGATGGTTCCGGGCGCGGCCGCGTTTTATCTGCAAGGTGACATGGGTATTGGAATGGTTTGAGCATCATTTCTGTCAGCTCCGACACAGGGGAGCTTTTGCCAAAATGGTGTCTGTCACTCGAATCCAAGCTCGTGGTCTCAGTTAAACCTTCCAGCAGTGTCAGCATTCCATGAAAGGAGGCCCCAGCAAAGTCGACTGGCGGGACAGGCTCCTCCTCGAATGTTGAAACCGTCGAAAGAACGTCTGCTGTCGGCGTGAACGCTGCTTGGTTTTGATCAACTGAGAGTATGGCGCGGCCAAAATCCTCTCTCATGAATGCTGTTACATCCCCACAAGAAATGGAGGACGGCAGAGCCACGCCACTATCCTCCTCGTAGACCCTGGAGCATTTGCGCGAGACTTCCTCAGTCAACGGTGTGCCGACGACCAGGGTCGTGCAATTGCCAAAGAGCATCTCGCTCGGCGGGGATTGCCGCGGTGAATTGCCACAGTGGTTCGAATACTCCCCGTTTTGACCGCCGCCGCTCTGCTCGGCTTCTGATGATGAAGCGCCGAGCGTTGTGAATGCGAGCTGCAGATCGAATCCTACTTGAGAAGTGGCGGCGCCGTCACTGCATAAAGACTCCGTCTCCATGGCCCCGGGACCGAAAGCATCAGGAGATTCCAAGGGATTGTGCATGGGGGCATTGATACAAAAGCTTGGCCCTCCAGCCTGAGATGATGGTTTGGAGACGTTTGGATCTATGTGCGGTGACGGTGTGGTTGAGAATGCCAGGGGCGATACTAGAAAGTCGTCTCGCAATATCTGATGGTCATCGCCGTTCCTACTTTCGTCGTGACCACAGAAATTATTACTTTCACCATTGTCTTGCTGTCTGTTGTCATTGGAGGCATGATTTTGTTGATGTCGCCGTCGTGGACGGGGCTGCAGGCTGGGATAATAACAATCTTGAGAGTTCCGCTGTGATTCCAAGTTCCACGTTGAAGATCGACCAAGTTAATAACCCGGGATATTTCGAAGACGTCCTTTAATAATATCCATACTAACCTTGCAGTTTAGACAGGGCTTTGCGCCGTCACCTGCCATGTGGTTTTAGTATTGGTTCGGGCAACAAACTAATGGTAAGAAAAGCGCCGAGGGTTAAAAGTTGGCTTACATCGGATTTTTCGGTCTCGGCAGGCCTGGCACGCTCCCCTCCGGCGAGTTGTCTTCCTCTGTATTTGGGCATCGTTCCGTGTGCCCACGTGTGGTGTGGCGGCATGTATCGTGTCTATGCGGTCCATGGCAGATAACCGACACCAAAGCCGCTAGCGCTTATAAAAAAAAAGCGTACTTCGAGGCAAGTTGGAAATAACGCCTAACTAGTTTTACGAAGGCAGGACGGGCAAGTAAAGGGAAATTTTTAAGGTCTCGATAGGGTTTAACCCTAAATAAAGAGTGGTTAACACATTGGAGAACCAGGGAACCGTTTAACTGTATTGCTTCCTGTTCTGTTGACTGTCTGGCATAGGTGACAAAGTAGGTTGCACCAAGACAGGAGGGCCCTTAACATTGTTAGTATCGATACCATAGGCATAGGGATGCACAACTGTAATGCGGATTGAACCGAACGACAATTTGACTCGAGGTACCTTTTTAGCGTCGGGTGTTTTGCGCACGCTAGGGAAAACTGCAGGACGAGATGAAAAGGTAATGTAGCAATCTAGCAGATTGGGATGCATCCCTTCCGATGGGCATGCACGCTCGGCGGCCCGGATTGAGTGCTACGTCAGGATTGCTAGTGGTTGCTGGAAAGAAAAAAAAAAAAAAAAAACAGATGGGCGGGCATCCGCCTGCTTGAGTTTTGCTAAGCGTTTCTTTCCAGACCGCTTCTTTGTTCCTGTCCAAAGGTGCCGAGTAAAATTGCAATTGTTGTTTTCATTGCTTTTAGGGATACCGTTTTCTTGTTCTCTACGGTGAAAATTTTATCATCATTCATTTCCATTGCTTCTTCAGTTACTCTAGTGGCAAATGGTGTCATCCCTACCCACCAAGCCTGCCGATTGACATACTGTCTAGGGCCTGGACCGCACCGTAAGCCCCACTTGGCGATTGTGGCGTCACCGCTGATTTGACCTTGGTGCTTACTTTGCTAACTGTATACTTGCACGCAGAATAGGTACATAACAAAAAGTACAAGTCCTTCTTGTTTCTTGTCGTGTTTGCAACTTTGTGGCTTTAGGGCGCATGAATATACGGCTGATCAGCGGTGACGTGGTTTTGGCAAGCTACCTTGTCCAGGAAAGTTGCCAGATTCCTGCTGCTCGACCATGGAAGCTCCGAAAACTAGGCTGGTTTGAAAAAGAAGATTCGCCACGGAGAGCTTATAGTAGCCTCCCGCAACGGCTAATTACCAAGGTATGAGCATCTCGTCCGTTCTCTTGCGTTGTCCTAGCCTTGGAAATGCTTGGTTAAAGTTAGCGGAAATGGGACGTGATTATAAATGTTTGGTGGCGGTTGTTTTTACCTCACGGTTAGAATGATTAGTCAATCATTGTTGATCGCGGAATAGACCAGGTGCGCGCTACGTCGTGGTGGTGGTTGCTTCTGTGACTTTGCTTATGGCGCTGACCGGGTGTCAAAAACAGGGAGAAAGCGTTCTAGCTCTGGAAAGCGTAACCTAGTATACCAACACGGCTTATTGTAGCGAGTATTGAGTCAGACGTGCTGTTTCCGTTTATTTTTTTCCGATGAGGAGAACCTGGACACCGATTTTCCGAACGGATCTCTGTCCCAGTGTTTGGGTATCATTAGTCTGAAGGGGACTGTCGGACGGGAATGCTTATTACCATCTTACAGCTCCTGGCAGGAAATTCCGCCCGAGTGTCGCGGTCCGAAGTTTACGCCCATGTTTGTATGCAGTCCGCAGCATTGGTAAAAAAGGCAAACAGTGATCCTAACTGGCATAATTTAATACAGCCATGTATTTTCTGTTATTTTACAGCAAACATTTACCCGGTCGTGTAAGACTAAGTGATTGTTCTGGTGCCTAACAAAATTTTTCTCAGCATGTCTTCGGCTCGAATAGGCAACAAAGTTGGTGGCATGACACATGATGAAGCCCCGCCAGGGGACCAACATCAGCACGACATCAAAACGACCGGGCAGAGAAATGGCGAAAAGAAAAACGACTTGACGGCCCGCCAGCACTATGTCGACCATCGCCCGCCATACCCGGACTCGATGTGGCGGAGCTGGATGGACTACCATGCCGGCCCGCTTGACACCGTCCTGGATATCGGCTCGGGCGCGGGAAATGCCGCGCACAGCCTGCTGGGCCACGTCCTAGAGTCCGGGGGCCCGCCCGTACGCCACATGATCCTCAGTGATCCATACTGCGACAAGATTGAAGACGCGAGTGCCATAGTGGGTGACGGCTCCGCTTTCCCTGGGACACGGTTTAGCTACCGCATTCGCCGCGGTGAGGACCCGTGGGAGGAGGGGGATGCTGCGGTGGACCTCGTCATGGCGTGCGCCTCGCTACACTGGACCGAATACCAGACGACCATGGCCAACGCGGCAAGGGTCCTCCGGGCTGGTGGGACTTTTGCCGCCGTGGTGTACTCACCGTTCCCGGACGTAGTGGGCAACGAGCAGGCGGACCGGCTGCTGGTGGAGCTGGTGCACCAGAACGCGCAGGGCCTCAACAAGACGGGGTTCCTAGCCCAGAACCCAAAGTGGATGCGTTTGGCCCAGCAGCTGGCGGACGGCATGGGGGCGGTGCCGCTGGCAGAGTCTCACTGGGAGAACGTGCGGCTATACAAGATCAACTGTCGGCAGGCTTGGAGGCCAGCGGTTTTGCATGATGCCTGGTTCAGTGGCGGCCAGCCAGACGGGGGTGATCTGGGGCAGAAAGCGGGCACGGTCATGGGTACTACGGATCAGTTTGAGTTTATCGATGGAGATTCAGCATGGTGCATGGAAGATGTTACCATCGACTGGATCGCCGAATTTCTCGTGTCTTTGCAATATGGGTTCACGAGGGAGTCACTGGCTGCATCCGCCACATGGGAACAGCTCAGGGGGATTGTTAAGCACGCTGGTGGAAAGATGACTCTGAGCTGGGGGGTTCAGATGGTTTTGGCCCGGAGGAAAAGTTGAGAAAAGCGACGTTTTTACATAAAAAGTAGTGCAGCAACTAAGTAGCAACCCAACGGGGTAATCGACACTATAATTTTGCCAAGCAACAACAGAGCCGGCGTTTTCTACGGAATAGTGTACACCAACTTTGCGGCACTGACATTGCCCTGCTTCAAGTAACCCAGCCCATAGAGTACACCCTCGAGCCCCGATCCACCCTCGTTGACCATCTGCCTGACCGGTTTGAATTTGCCCGCCCACAAAAGCCCTTCGGCCACACCCAAAAACATCTTGGCGTATTCAAAATCGGCCGGTCGCGCCTCCACAACGGTCTCCTTCTCAATATCCTCGCCCATAATGGTGTAACCCACAACGGTCGATGTCGTGATCTTGGGGTTGATGCGCTTCAGGAAGGACCCGTTGACGTAAAGCACGCCGCAATAGTGGCCGCCCACCCGGCTCGACAGCACCGATGCACAGAGTTGGGCCGACTGGGCTGTGGCGATGCAGTCCCATGCATGTCTGAGTTTGTCGTTGGTTGAAGCCTTGATCTGCTGGATGAGGTCCGCCTCGGGGGCATGGTAATCCAGACAGACGTCGGCGCCCAGACTTTTAAGGTAATCGAAGTTGTGCGGGGAGCAGGTCGTTACGACAAAACACCCGGATAATTTGGCAAACTGGATTCCCATGACACCTGATGCGGTGCTGCCGCCGTAAATGAAAATTGGGATTTGCTTGGGGCGCGTCACATTTGTGTTCGGCAGCGGTAGTTTTAGAGTCTGATACAAGCTCTGGGCGACAGTGCAGACGCCAGTTGGGATGGCTGCGGCTTCGACATCACTTATACTGTCAGGAATCTTGATCTGAAGAGCTGCCTTGGCGACTAGGTACTCGGCGAAGGCGCCATCCTCGGGATGGTAGACATTGCTGTGGTCCGAACCTGGGGTCAGCTGATGTATTTTGCATGGCAGAATTTTCAGGGACCAGAACCGTAAATTCTAGGGGTCGAGTTGAGAAAAAAAAAGCCCTACGAGCCATTGATCGGTCCACAGATACGATCGCCCTTGGCAAACTCCCTGTCGACGCCTTGTCCGATCTCGACGATGGTGCCAGCGTACTCCAGGCCAGGTCTCGTACCTGTTGGGTTACCAACCCACATGAAGTCCACGTGCTTCCAGTCTGAGGGGTTGACAGCAACGGCATTAACCTTCACTAGGATATATCCCGGACGTAGTTTGGGCAGTGGCGCGCTATGAATTACCGCTTTTCCGCGGTCTTCAATAATGATGGCGT
Organism: Magnaporthales sp. P1609; assembly: GCA_003709005.1. Lineage (NCBI taxonomy): Eukaryota > Fungi > Ascomycota > Sordariomycetes > Magnaporthales > Magnaporthales sp. P1609. The sequence continues at coordinate 1,028,063 of PELF01000003.1, forward strand.
TCATAGCGCTTGTATTGGATTAAAACGTTGCACTACGGGTTGCAAATGCTGAAGATAGAAGTATAAGATACGTAAAACTGATCACTGTACGGATTTGATAACAGCTGAGATTAACCGAATCACAAAGACAAATGGGAAAATGACCGGGAGAAACCTAGAATAATCCATGCAAAAAAGCATATTTCGTTCGGACCGAGTTTTAGCTGGTATTATTTCATCGCATATAAGAGAGGTATACTGAAGGCGAGTAGTTGTGTGCTCGAAACTTTCATGCCCCTTTTGCACTAGAATTCACACCTAAAAACGCCTTGCCCCCGAGACCTGACTATTTGTGCACTTGGCCAGCCTAGTTGGATCATAATCATAAACATCTTTTAAGACCATCTGCACACAACCATATACCGTCACAGTCACAAACTACCATGGCGGACGACTCGGATCCCATCGCCATCGTGGGCATGGCAGTGCGCCTGCCCGGCGACGTCAGCACAACGGCCGACTTTTGGGACATGCTCGTCAGCAAGCGTAGTGGCCTGATCCCGATCCCAACGTCGCGCTTCAACGTCGACGGCTTCCACTCAACAGCGGCCCGGAGCCAGTCGATCCGGAATCGCGAGGCCTATATGTTCGACCCGGCGCACGTAGACCTAAACGCCTTTGACCCGTCGTATTTCACGCCGGGAGAAAAGGAAATCTCGGGTATGGACCCCATGCAAAGGCAACTGCTGGAAATTGCGAGGGAGTGCCTCGACAGCGCGGGCGAGACGAACTGGAGGGGGAGGAAGATTGGGTGTTATGTTGGCAGCTTTTCGAGCGACTTTCAGGATGATTTGAGTGTGAGTCTTGACTATCATTGTTCATTGCCTTTTACGTTTTACCAAACAAAGACCGCTATCTCGTCTAGAGGAGGGAAGCTTAACAAGTAGAAATTATAGATGGACCCCCACCACAACGGCATTTACCGTGGCTCAGGCTACCTCGATTTCTTACAGCCAAACCGCGTCTCTTATGAATACGACTGGACCGGTCCTAGCATGCTCATTAAAACGGGCTGCTCGTCCTCAATGGTCGCGCTGCATCTCGCGGCCGAGGCGGTGCGCAACGGCGCGGCCGAATCTGCCATGGCGCTAGGCGCCAACCTTTTAACGTCCGTGATGACGTCGGTAATCTTCACCGAAACCGGGGTGCTGTCACCTAGCGGAAAGTGCAAGACCTTTGACCTGCTGGCGGACGGCTACGGCAGGGGTGAAGCCGTCAACGCCGTCTATGTCAAAAGGCTGAGCCACGCGCTCAGGGACGGCAACCCGGTCAGGGCCGTTATACGGTCGAGCGCAACTAATAACGATGGGAGGTCTAACGGCATCATGAGTCCGAATACAGACCAGCAGGAGGCCCTTATCCGGGAGACCTATACGCAAGCTGGGCTGCCGTTTGAGGAGACTGCCTTCTTTGAATGTCATGGTAAGTCTGACCGAGGTGAAATGGAGATTTGTTTGGGGAGTTGTGGTATATGAAAAAAAAAAAAATGAAAAAAAAAAAAAAAAAAAGAACAAAAAACTATTCACTGACAATTGGCAACTTTAAGGTACCGGAACCCCGACTGGTGATCCATTGGAAGTCGCTGCCGTGGCGCGAGTCTGGGGAGATCGTGGCGGCATGCTGATCGGGGCTGTCAAGCCCAATGTTGGTCACTCTGAAGGTGCCGCCGGTCTAACCAGTGTCATCAAGTGTGTGCTAGCACTGGAGAACAAAACAATTCCTCCGAATATCTACTGCGAAACACTAAACCCCAAGAGTAAGTCGATGCAATGAAGCTTTGACATGTTGTCTCCAAAGACTGGCTGATTAGTTTAACACCTGGGCCATCAACCTTTAGTCCCTTGGAATGCCGCAAAGCTTTCCGTACCTAAGGAGCCCACAGCATGGCCTGCAGGCAAGGCTCAAAGAGTCAGTGTGAACTCATTTGGAGTCGCCGGGTCCAATGCACACATGATCCTAGAATCGGCTGAAAGCTGGGCTCAAAGAACCAAGTCCGTTGAGCCCAACGGGGAAAAAATAGGTCGAGCCCCTGTCGCCGAGATTCAACAGCCATCAACGTCGTCGTTGCTTCTGTTCTCAGCGGCGCACCCAAACGTTCTCGAAAAGCAGGTAACGACCCATCGGGACTACTTGCTGAGCGCCAAGATGCACGGCGACGTTGTTCACGATTTAGCCTACACCTTGGCCCACCACCGCGAACACATGGGTTACCGCGGCTACTCCATCGTCGACTTGGGCGGCGAGGTGTCGGATGCAGGCCAGTTCTCCCTGCTAGGGCGGTCAGAGCGGCCCTCTGCCCCGCCGCACCGCCGCCTTGTGTACGTATTCACGGGCCAGGGTGCCCAATGGCCCCAGATGGGCAGGGAATTGCTCTCGGCGCATGACGGCGCCGCACGTGTATTTGCAGACTCCATCGCGCGGCTCGATGCTTTTATCCGTGCCCTGCCGGCACCGTACACGGCCGACTGGAGCATCGCCGAGGAGCTGGCCAAAGACAAGGGTGTTAGCAAGGTGGCGAAACGCGGCTTCTCGCACCCCTGCGCCACGGCCGTGCAGATCGCCTTGGTTGACCTCCTTACATCGCTGGGTCTGCGGCCAGAAGCCGTCATCGGACATTCAGGTGGCGAGGCGACGGCCGCGTACGCGTCGGGGAGCATCTCGGCCGAGGCGGCCATGGCGGTGGCGTACTTCAGGGGCTGGGTGCTACAGCATGCAGACAAGGTGGGCGTGCCCATCCCGGCTGGCACTATGGCGGCGGTGGGGCTGGGACGGGCGGAGGTCGAGCCGTTCCTTATCCCGGGGGTGGTGGTCGGATGCGAAAATAGCCAGGTCAGCAGCACGCTGTCGGGAGATCCGGTATGCATTCAGCATTGCGTCGACCAAATCAAGCGGAGGCACCCGGACGTCAGCGCGACGGTGCTTGATGTCGAAACCTCTTTCCATTCCCCTTGGATCGAGCCACTCGGCGTCCCGTACCAAAAGATCCTCGAGCCGTATCTGGAAAATGCAAAACCTCCGAGTATCCCGCACTTCTCTAGTGTTACTGGTACGGTAATTGAGCCTTCCGAGAAGTGCGACTCCAGTTATTGGCTCCGGAACTTTGTCCAGCCCGTGCTTTTCGACTCAGCTATGCGGCGGCTTCTTGAAGCTGGCAGCAGCAACCTTTTCCTCGAGGTCGGGCCGCACCCCTCCCTGCAAAGTCCCTTGCGTGACATCCTCCGCACCCGTCCCGAGGCGCAGTCGGCCAGTGGCTACCTCGGCACATTCCGGCGTGGCGAAAACGCGAGGCGGTCTGTAATTAAGCTCTGCGGAGAATTGTTTGTACACCACGTTACCGACGTGGACTTGACCAAGTGCATCCCACGCGAGGGCACTGTATTGACGGACCTGCCGGCGTACCCGTGGCTGCGCGAAGGGACGTACAGCAAGCCGCCGTTGAACTCGACCCGGTTCAAACACCGCGCTCACCGCCGGCATGACCTCCTCGGCGCGCGCGTGCTCGAGGGCAACGACATCGAGCCCGCCTGGCGTAATATGCTCGACCTGAAGGAGGTGCCGTGGCTGCGCGACCACGTCGTCGACGGCCAGGTCGTCTTCCCCGCTGCATGCTACGCCGCCATGGCGGGCGAGGCGGTGCGGCAGGCGGCTGACCCGGGGAGCAAGATTGGGACGGATGCCAGCGGTGCCTATACCATCCGCAACATGACGCTTGCAACGGCGCTTGTCGTCCCCACCGCGGAAAAGGTAGAGCTGTACACGCGCCTGATCCCTGTGTCACCGGCCGAGGTGGGCGCCGGGGCCGAGCCCGGGTCCTGGTATAACTTCCGGATCATGTCGTGCGGCGACGGGACGCACTGGTTGTCTCACTGCGGCGGCTTTGTGCGCGCGGGAGCCGACGGCTCAGACTGCGGCGTCACACTTGAGCAGGCCGACGCGGACTACCCGCGCGAGGTGGACGCGGCGACCTGGTATCGGCGTGCGCGGGCGCTGGGCATCGAATGGAAGACGGCGTTCCAGGGCATGGACCTTATAACCGCCGGGACGGTGACGACCGAGGCGGCGGCGACGGTGTACGACTACGACGGCGACGACGGCAGTCGTTACGGCGCACACCCGGTCGTGCTGGATCAGGTCCTGCAAATCACGCTGGTCGCCATGTCCAACGGCCTGCCCAGGAAGATCGACAAGCTGATGTTGCCGACCTTCATTGGAAAGCTTGCCGTGTTTGGGGAGCAGGACATGCGCATGCGTGCGTACGGGTCTGTTGGGGTGTCCGACGTCGACGACGGGGGCGAGGGATGGCGGCAGATCTCTGCGCACGCCGCCTTGTTTAGCGACGATGGTACAAACACTGTGACCATATCCGGCCTTGATTTTGCCGAGCTCCCCGTCGTTCGCAAAAGGGAGACAGCTATGAAACTTCAAGATGGCCGGCTGCTTCTGGGGTCTTACTTTTCTTGGGACGAGGATATAACCCTGGCTGAATCTTTAAACATCTCGGGAAAGCAGCAACCCAAAAACGATCAGTGGAGAGATCAACATGTCAAAGAGGTTCAGAGGGCAGTTTCGCTGCTCGGCTTTAAAATACCCGATGCACGTGTTCTGGAGGTGGTCGACGGCGAGCAGGCAGAGCAGACACATGACGTGATGCAGATGGCACTGGAGGCTCTCCATCCCACAGAAGACGCACGATGTTATTCAACATATACCATCGCTGTTTTTGCCGAGGATGCAGCTGCAAAATTCGGCGCGTCGCTGCTTCAAACTGCCCCGATGCGGTAATGGTTTCCGTGGTTAACATGGACGAAGCGTGTTTAACAGGGCCTTTGGACGTGTTGCTACTGCCATACAGCGTTTTGACATCGGAGGATTTTACCGTACAAACAGAAATTGAAGCTCTTCTGCAGCAGATACAGCCTGGTGGCCGAGTCTTGATACACCACCTTGGAGAACCTGACAGCGCCGACGTGGATTTGAAAGCCAGAGCAGAGTTAGCGGAATCTCGTATGGTCGAGGTTGGACTCGAAGCCGTATTCAAAACGGGCTCCGGTTTAATTCTCGCAACACCCATCCAAAATGGCAATATGACTACCGAGGTCACACTTTTGACAAGCGAGCAAACCTCGCCTTTGGTACAGGAGCTCAAATCGACGTTCGAGATGGATGGCGTTACGGTTAACATTGCGATTTGGGACGGTGTCATCCCCGCCATCGCAGATAAGAAGCATATTATCGTATCGCTTGTTGATCTAGAGCGCGATCCTGTTGTCCACCAACTCGACGATGGCACATTCAAACCATTCATCCAAAGCATTTGCGAGCTCCAAAATTCTATGATATGGGCACTTCCCGCGGCACACGATGCTGTCTCCAAGCCAGAAGCAGCCATGATCCAGGGCCTGGTCCGGTCGGTTCGCATGGAAAACCGCACAAGCGACATAACTCTCCTCGAGGTGGACGAAGGTCTGCTTGCTTCCAAAATAGCCAGCGGCATCTTCAAGGTTACAAAAGGCCTCGCGGATCGCCGCAAAGGTGGGAGCACAGGACTAGATCCGGACCAGGACTTTGCCCTAAAGACAGACGGCACCGTCCAAATCTCCCGCATGAAGTGGTTCCCCCTGCCTGAGCAATCACAAACTCATAACCCCGAGTTCCGCGGCGACGCCGCCTACCTCTTGGCCGGTGGCATGGGCGGCCTCGGCCGGTCCGTCGCCACGTGGATGGCCGAGCACGGGGTACGCCACTTCATCTTCCTGTCCCGCTCGGCTGCGGACCCAAGAAACGACGCCTTTGTCAGCGAGCTGCGAAGCTACCCTGGCGCCACCGTCGCCGCCATCTCGGGTGACGTCGGGAGCCTGCCCGACGTCCAGGCCGCCGTCTCCCAGTCTTCCTTGCCAGTAGCCGGCGTGTTGCAGTTCTCCCTCGCGCTGCGGGACGCCGCGACTCGCGAAATGACATTTGCTGACTGGGACGCCTGCGTGCGCCCGCGCGTGCGGGGCACGCTGAACCTGCACGAGGCCCTGTTGGGCGCGGCACGACCACTCGACTTCTTCCTCGTCTTCGGGTCGGGAGGTGGCCACACGGGCTACTACGGACAGGCCAACTACAGCGCGGCCAACAGCTTCCTGGACGCCTTTGTCGACCACCGCCGCGCGCTGGGCCTTGCCGCTTCCATCATCGACCTGGGAGTCGTCGGCGACGTCGGCTACGTGCTCGACCAGGAGACGACGCTCGAGACGTTCAAGGCCGGCGGCTTTTTCCTGCTGACAGAGGCCGACGTACTGCAGGCTGTGGCTTTGGCTTTGGCACCAGACGGCAAGAGGGGCATCCCGGGCAGCTTCTGTCTCGGAGGCGTGTCGTCCAAGCCGCTGACGGATCCGAGCAACAAGGTCAACTGGAAGCGCGACGTGCGCTTCGGCATGGCCCGGCACATGGAGAGCTCGTCGTCCCCGTCCGCCGGCGACGCCAACGATGGCGAGCACATGGGCCACAGCAAGGACGAGGCGGTGCAGGCCGTGGTCGAGAAGATCCGCACGGGCGGTGCCACCCCGGAAACTTCGGCGTTGGTGGCGGGGGCTCTGGCCGGGGCGTTGAGCCGGCTTACTCTGCGGCCCGTGTTCGATTTCCCACTGGGTGACGGCCTGACCGCCATCGGGCTGGACAGCATCATCTCGATTGAGCTGGTCGACTGGATACATGGGCAGTTTGGCGTGGGAATGACGAGTATGGGGATCACACAATGCGCGTCGCTCATGCATCTGGGGCAGAAAGTTGCCGAGTTGGTGGTGGCCCAGGGGTGATGGGTGACGGCCGTGGTACTTTGGGGGGTGGTTGCTGCGATTGCCGTGCCAAAGATTCTAGGTGTTGCAGTCGCCAAGTTGTTTACTTTTATTTGATAAAAGAGATAGCTAGATCTAGGTCTTATAGGATCACTATGCGAATTCAATACAAGTAGATGCCAAATTTTATTCGAATTTGCTAGCAGATTTCCACACGCCCTCTAGGGGGTTACTTTGTGATTCACTAGCAAAACCTGACCGCCACAATAGGGAAAGTGCCCCTAGTGCTGTCTGTCCCACTACACATGTGCCCCTCGGGGGCCGTAAGTGGTAGCCATAAGAAATTGAACTCATGAATTTGGACGGCTTTGTCAATTTCTGCCACATAACGGGCGGAGAATTAGACACATTTTTGGTTCTCATGCACTTTTTTTTCAGCCAGGCTTTTTCACTTCTTCGGCCCCTCGTGTCACATCATGATGAAGTTCCCATCTCGCGTCCTCGCCCAAGGCCCACCGCACCTGTCCATGGCTTCCATGGTCCTTTTTTCCACAAGGAGCGGGTCGGTCGCTTTGACGTATTCGCGAACATATGCTTTCGAAGCGATGTTCTAACCATTTACCAGCTCTTAATGTTAGCTGCAATGCCTCGAAAACACAAGCCAGGGGCAAATATAATTGCACTTGCCTCCACGAACCATTCCGGGCTTTTGGCCCAGTGTTCAATGTATTTGAGCTTGTCGGGCGATTCCCTAGGTCTCATCACCTCTATGTGTAAAAACTCTGGCTCTTGCGACAGATGTTCAACCACATCTCGGAGGTGGGACAAGTACTCGTCGACTTTGCCATTTTGCAATGTGCAGCTAACCAAAACGCTGAACCCTTTGTCTTCATCCGATGGCGGCATTGTTTGCGATGTTTTCGATTTCGGGGATGGGTGGTTTTAGATAGCCGGGAACACAAAGTTTTCGACCACGGTGCGGGTAAGGTATGGTGTTTTTTAATTCCCACGAATGCAGTTCAGGATAAGGAATAGGGCTAGTCTAGTCGTTGCTTTTTGTCGTTAGAAAACGACTCGCTATAGGGTAGCTACTTCTATATTCGACTTATTATTGGCTGGCTGCTCGTATATTAGACCTCGGACCGAAACTAATGCTGGTGTGGTGCAACTTTTGGTTAGACGTAAAGTCCTCTCGTCGAGATGTGACGAGTTTCGACCACCACGTACTGGCCCGAAAATCTCACTCTCCAAAACACCCCAAAAAAAAACATGATTGTCAAAGACGGGGAGGAGCTCCAATTGGACACAGGCACAGGTCCCTCATTGCCTTGGAGACATGGGGAAACCGCCAAATTGAAGCAACTTGTGGATTTAGTATCGGATATACTAGTCATTCCCGCCAAAGATGTCCAACCTAGAGCAACATTTGTGGCGCTGGGAGGTAAGTGCCCCAACCGCAGGCTAGAACACAGACAATGATTGAAAATATGGTTTTAATGCTCACGCACTGCTACCGGCACGATCATGGAGCGCAGGCGACTCCTTCACTGCCCTCAACCTCTTCCGCCGGTGCATGAACCATGGGATGAATCTGCCGTACACCAGAATCCTAAGTTCGCCTCTGCAAGACCTGGCAGAAACGGCAACAACGCAGAGTACGTTGCAAGATTGCCAGGTTATTCGCCCGCCCGCGGATTCCAGGTTCCCCCTCGCTGAGGACTATGACGTCGACGCCGTGCTGCAGACACTCGCCAAGGCCGGCATCTCGGACCATGAGCTCGAGGATGTCTATCCATGCAGCCCAATGCAAGAGAACATGTACGTGGGACAGCATATTGGCGGTGCCCGTCTGTACCAAACCAGCAGCCTGTTCGAGGTGGACGGCCGCCGAGGTGGATTCGACGTCGACAACATCCGGCTCACCTGGCAACGGATCCTGGATCGGCACCAGTCGCTGCGGACCACTTACGCTGGGGTTGCAGATTTGGTGCCGGGGAGGTGTCTGCTCGCGGCAGTGCTGAAGCATAAGGTCGCCGAGCTAAGGGTGCAAGAGTGCGCCGATGAAGATGATGCCCGTCGTATGTTTCGGGCGCAGGATTTGGCAGATTATGAACATACGTATCACAGGCTTTGTGTTTACACTAGCCAAGGGCGTGTTAGGTGGCTTCAGGTAGATATCAGTCATATTATGGTCGATGGGGGCTCATTAATCATTCTCATGGATGAACTACAGCGAGGCCTGCTAGGAGACGACATAACAGCGAGCGCGCCGGGGTATGATAGGTATATCAATTATTTGCAGACCGGGGCCGACAGCACTAGCACGATGGACTACTGGATCAACTACCTGGAGAACACCAAAACATGTCACTTCCCCAAGCTGATTCAGGGGGTCGCTGGTTCCGGCGCCGACCAGCTCGGCGGCTCGTTCCAAGTTGTCGACGTGCCGCTAGATACCTACAACATCACGCTGTCGAGCTTGAGGTCCTCGTGCCGCAAGCAAAACGCAACAATTTTTAATGCTTTGCAGACGGCGTGGGCATTAGTACTGCATATATACAGCGGCCTTCCCGACGTCTGCTTCGGCTACCTCTCCTCTGGACGGGCCCTACCCATTCCAGGGGTGAACGAGATCGTCGGGCCCATAATGAACCTTTTGGTTTGCCGGGTGGATGGCATCGACACCAGGACCTTGGTGAGCCTCCTGGGAACCATCCGGGACGACGTTGCCGCCGCACTAAACCACCAATGCTTTGTGCTACGGGACGTGCAAAAAATACTGGGGCTTGGCGAAACGAAGCTTTTCAACAGCATCGTCACCTGCTACTACTCGCCTCTGTCACTGCTGGCTGGGGACGGAGGCTGCTTCAGGCTTTTGCAGTCGCGGAACGCTTCGGATTTCGACCTGGTGCTCAAGGCATCCTATACCGACACGCAACTAAATCTTCGGCTGGCGTACTCGTCAAAGGTCCTCTCGCCCATCTCGGCCAAGAGCATAGCCAATACTCTCGCCTCGATACTGTCAAAGATGGAGCTGTCAATGGGTGCCGATGACAGCCGCCTGTCATCGTCGCCCGCCGTGGCCGTTCTTGGAGGCCCGAGCCTGGAGGACCTGGAACGCGTTTTCGCCTGGAACAACCAGACCTTGACTTCGCCGGCGGCCAGTCCCGACATGATCCCTGATGCGTGTGTGCACTGGCTGGTGGAGGAGCAAGCGCGGCTACGTCCAGAAGCCGCCGCAGTCGACGCGTGGGATGGTTTGCTGAGCTACCGAGAGCTCAACGCCCACGCCGACTTGCTGGTGCGACACATGGCCCGCTTCAGTGGGGTAGTTGTGCCGGAGTCGCGGTTCGTGGCACTATGCTTTGAAAAGTCAAAATGGTACAGCGTTGCGCTGCTCGGCGTTTTGAAAAGCGGTTCCGCCTTCGTGCCGCTAGACCTTTCAAATCCTGTGGCCAGGATGCAAACCATGCTATTCGCAGTGGGTATAACCCCTGACTCAGGAACGATAGTCTGCTCTATGGATCAGGCAGCGCGCTGCCGACCCTTGGCCAAACACGTCATCGTTCTCGACGACAGGCTGATGGTGGCATCGACGGCATCACCAGCCCCCGCCGCCGTCATCCCCCGGAAACCGCAGCCAGATGACCCAGCATATGTAATCTTTACATCGGGCTCGTCAGGGACGCCCAAGGGCGTTGAGATCAAGCACAAATCGTACGCCTTCGCGGCCAGGGCGCACCGCGAAGCCATCGCGATCGGCCACAACTCCCGCGTCCTGCAATTCGCGTCGTACGGCTTCGACACCAGCATGGAGGACCACCTGACCACGCTAGCGTGCGGTGCGTGCATCTGCGTGCCGTCCGAGGCCCAGCGCGCCGACCTGCGCGAGCTGGGGGCGTTCGCGGCGGCGGCGCGCGCCAACTGGGCGCACCTTACCCCGTCGCTCGTAGAGTCCCTCACCCCGGAGCTTGCGCCTAGCATCGATACGATGGTGCTGGGTGGCGAGGCCGTGACGGGCGGCAACGTGCGGACGTGGGCCGCGCCGCCAGCCCGCAGGCTGATACAGGTGTACGGGCCGTCCGAGTGCTGCGTCACCAGCACCGCCAGCGGGGACCTAGGGCCGGGGTCTGACCCGACAAACATTGGCAGGGCATTGCCGGGCTGTGCGGCGTGGGTGGTGAGGCAGGACGACCCTGATAGCCTGTGCGCGGTTGGGGCGGTGGGAGAGCTCCTGATGGAGGGGCCGATACTGGCCGAGGGGTACGTCAACTACGACTCGGGCAGGGCGTTCGTCCGCGGGTTGAAGTGGGCACCGGAAAAGAGATTGTACAGGACGGGGGATCTGGTTCGCCAAGCCGCCGACGGGTTGTTGCACTTTGTCGGCCGCAGGGATGGGCACGCACTCAAGATTCGCGGTCAGAGGATCGAGCCGCGCGAGATCGAGAAGCATCTGGTTATGGAGCCTTCAGTGCGGCACGGTCTGGTGCTGGCTCCGGCATCGGGTCCGTCGGCTGGGAAGCTCATCGGTGTTGTCTCTCTGGGTGAGCATGAGGGTGGTGGCGGCCGGGCTGATGTGGTGCTGGCGGCGGAGTTTTCGTGGTCCACGCATGTGCATCGGATTTGCGACTTTCTACTAGACCGTTTGCCTAGTTATATGATTCCGGAGGTGTGGATTATACTGGATTACATACCTGTCAACTCATCTGCCAAGCTGGACCGAAGGAAGCTGATGAGCTACCTGGAGGGTATGACAGCCCAGGAGTTTGCCAAGCTGGTGGCACGGATGGATGGAACTGACGATGATATGGCCACCGAGAGGGAGGCCACTAACGACGAAGAGCAGATGCGCTCAATTTGGAGCAGAGTCTTGAATCTTGACCCAAACGACATCCCGCTCGACACGTCGTTTTTCGCATTCGGCGGCGATTCCATATCGGCCATGGTGGTTAGCAACTTGGCTAGAGAAAACGGCATCGAGGTTTCAGCCGCCGATGTCCTCCGTGGCAGGACCATAGAACGTATCGTGGCCGCTATGACCGACAAGAAGCAGGAGCCGCTGTACTTGGTCCGGGCCGAAGATGGGGATGAGTCGGGGTCTTTTTCCCTCTCGCCGATTCAGCGGCTCAGTTTAAAAATCACGGGAGGTCTTTTGGACGCGATGAATCAGCAGACATTGGTACTCCGGGTCAAGAGCCAATTTGAGCAGGTCCGCCTCGAGGAAGGCCTCGTTGGGCTTGTCCGCCGGCACCCCATGCTTCGAGCGCGTTTTTCCCAGTGCCGGAATGGGGAGTGGGAACAAAAGATTATGCCAGCTACTGAGTCCAGTAAAAGTATTCGCCTGAGGTTCCACAGCCGAGCGGACACTGAATACATCCTGGACTGCGTAGCAGATGCCCGCCGGGCCATCGACATAAATCACGGCCCACTGATTGCTGCGGATATTTTTGAGGGCGACCAAGACCATGGTAAAAGCTCCATCTCCCTGACAGCCAGCCATCTAGTTGTGGATACGGTATCCTGGCGGGTGATGCTGCAGGAATTGGAGGGCTTTCTTTTGCGAGGCACAACTATACCCGATGAAAGGACAACGTTCCGGACGTGGTGCAAGGCCCAAGTTGAGTATTTGGGCAAGGATAGTGCCGGTAATACAGCCAAAGTCGTTTTACCTGGCCCTGTGCCAAAGGCTGACCTTGAGGACTGGGGTCTCTCTGGAAAGTCAAACTGCTTTGGCGACATGGTGACGCGTCGGCTGCAGCTCGACCCGGATAGCTGCTCCAGGATAATACAATTATCACCAGGAAGGGAGCAAGGAATGACAAGCTTGATCTGTGCAGCCGTTGTCGCGTCATTTCTACAAACATTTGGCCGCCAACCAAGCCTTTTTGTCGAAAACCACGGCCGCACAGTGTTTGCACCAGGTTTAGACCCGTCGAGCACAGTTGGCTGGTTTACAACCTTTTCACCATTGTACGTCGTACAAAATGCAGACCAGGACATCAGGAGCCTATCCAGGCAAATCAATAACATGCTTACGAGCGAGCCGCTGGACGGGCTCTCGTACTTTAGCTCGTCCATAATCCCGCTACCCATGGAAATGACCTTGAACTACCTCGGCGCCTTCCAGCAGGTTGAATCCGCAGACGCAGTGTTTAGCCGATGCGACGACGGCCTAAACGACCAACTAGCGCAGCTCCGACGGAGACAGCGCGCAGGCTCAGAAAGGTACGCGCTGATTTCGATCCTGGCGGTGCAACGAGACGGGGGACTAGATGTCGACGTCGAGTGGAACAGCAAAATGAAAGGCCAGGACATGATAAAGAGATGGATTTCCAGCCTAGAAGAGAGCCTTGAGCAGGCCGTGGTTACGTCTGCGGCCACAAGATTGCCAAGATGTTTTGCCATGGACAACCGCAATATGGAGTCTGTGGTGGACGCTCTCGAGACAAATTGCGGACTGTTGCGTGAGAATATAGAGTCCATATATCCATGTGGTCCGATGCAGACGGGTCTTGTGCTTTCACAGCTGCGGAATCCTTCCGGGGTCTACAGCCAGCAGTTTATCCTTAAAATTGATTCAACTAACGGTGTCCCAGTCGACCCCGAGATGTTGTTGAAAGCCTGGAGGACTTTGGTCGATATGCACCCGATTTTACGCACCATCTTCTTTGAGGATCCACGCTACACGACGGACCAGCCGTTCCTACAGGCTGTGCTAAAGACTGTGGAGCCTGTCGTCGGTATCTTAAAATGCCAAAACGAGGAAGAGGTCATGACAATGGTGGCTCGCGAGGAGCATAGAAAGCCAAGTTCGTGCCCTTTCGACATCCAGCCCATGCACTCATTACAGCTTCTCCAAGTCCAGGACGGCATGCTATATCTTGTCCTAAGAAAGAATCACCTGCTCACAGACGGTATCACCTCGCGTCTGCTTTTCAGCGACTTGGCCGACGCTTACAACGGCTTTCTACCACAATCAAGGCCGCCGTTCTACAGATATATAGAGCATGTATGGTCGCAGGACTTCCATAAGAATGAAGCCTATTGGCAAAGATATCTGAGCGGTGTAAACGGCTGCACATTCCCTAAGCTACGCCAAATCTCGGATGGTCAAGTTGGGAGCATGTTTATCAGAGTTCATTCGACCATGAATAAAGAACAGCTTGGCCGAGGGACTCGACGACTAGATGTCACCACCCTCGTGATTTTCCAGGCAGCATGGTCACTGGCTTTACGGAGCTTTTCCAACGTCGATGAGGTAGTGTTTGGTGTGCTCTGCTCCGGGAGAGACCTACCCATCGATGGCGCCCATGAGATTCTCGGCCCCATGGCCAACGTCCTACCCATCAGTGCCGTGCTCTCCGCCGACACGAGCATCTATGATCTGTGCCAACACCTGCAAAGGGATAACGTAAACCATATGGACCACCAGACCGTGCCCATCGCGGCTTTACAGCACTCTTTGAAAGGCGGATCAGGGAAGCTGTTCAATACCGTGCTAAACATCCAAAAGAATTCGAGGGCTGTTGTGGCTACGCCGAGTGAGGGCATCCGCTGGAAGCTGCTCTTTGCCGAGGACACGAGCGAGTACGATGTTGCCATCTCGGTTACTGAGCAAGCTGATTCATGCGCTGTAAATATTGAGACGCCAGCCGCCTTTATGACCGAGGAGCAAGCCCAGGGTTTGTTGCAGGTTTTCATCTCCGCCGTGGGCACTATTTGTGACAAGGGCGATTTAAATGTCGGCCGAATTGGGCTTTCGACGGAGCATGACCATCAACTGCTCTTCAACTGGCACCAAGCAAATAAACTAGAGCTTCAGGAACGGTGTATTCCTAATGTTATTTTAGAAACGGCAGCGAAGGTGCCCCTTCGCACGGCCATCTCGTCTTGGGACGGGGAACTGACCTACGCAGATCTCGTCTTGCATTCTGGTTGTCTGGCTTCCCAGTTACTTCACCTAGGTGTTTCTAACGGCCGTGTTGTGGTTCTGTGTTTTGAAAAGTCATTGTGGGCCGTTGTGGCTATGCTTGCTGTTACCCGGGCTGGTGGCGTCTTTGTTTTCATCGATCCCGACTGTCCGGAGAAGCGAGCAGCGCAAATCATCCAGCAGACGGGGGCTTGCCTCGCTGTGGCATCGAGCGCGCAGCGGGGTCGACTCTCTGCGCTGGTCAAGACCGTGGTGGAGGTGGACAAGGCATGGGCTGGGACGGCAACTCAACCAACCCCAGACATGGTCGTCAAGATTGACCCATCCCAGCCAGCCTACATGGTATTTACGTCCGGCACCACAGGCACACCCAAGGGAGTGGTCATCCCCCACCGGGCATTCTGCTCCGCCGCGTTCCACAACCGCGCCCATCTACGGATCGGGCCCGATTCGCGCGTGCTCCAGTTCACAAACTACACCTTTGACGCCTGCCTCGAGGAGACTCTCACGGTCCTCATGGCCGGCGGATGCATCTGCACCCCCTCCGACGTGGACCGCCTGTCCAACATACCCGGCTTCGTAGCCCGCCACTCGGTCAACTGGGCCGCCCTGACTCCCTCCTTCCTGCGCACTCTGGACCCGGCCGACGTCGAAGCCACGCTCGGCTTCGTCACCGTGCATGCGGAGCCCATGACGCAAGCGCTGGTCGATCTCTGGGCCGCCAGGATCCCTGCCGTTTGCCCCAGCTACGGCCCCACCGAGTGCTCTGTTACAAGCACGGTGGGCGCGCCGTTCCGTCCCGGCCGCGACTGCGGCAGCGACAACATCGGCTTCCCGGTGGGCTGCCGCGCGTGGGTGGTGGACCCGGGGGATCACGGCATCCTGGTCCCGGTCGGTGCTGTTGGGGAGCTACTTCTCGATGGACCCATCGTCGGCGATGGTTACCTGGGTGACGCAGAGCAGACGGCCGCGGCATTCGTGGAGCCGCCGGCGTGGGCCCGTGGTGGGGCCCGTCTCCTCTGCGGGCACGACGACAGATGCTACTGCTGGGTGCATACGCGCAAGCTCTACAAGACCGGGGACATGGTACGGTTCGCCGAGGACGGCAGTCTCGTGTTCCTGGGTCGTAGGGGCGACGGGTGGCGCCAGGTAAAGGTGCGTGGGCAGAGGGTTGAGCTGCGCGAGGTTCAGCACCACGTCGATTCGGCGGCGCAGGTCCGCCATGGCCTGGTGCTGTTCCCGAGGACCGGCCTGTTGCAGGGGCGGCTTGTGGCTGTGGTCAGTTTGGCCGAGGTTGAAGGGCTTTCGCCTGGTGTCGATGGGCGTCCGATTCGCCTCGTGCAGGATGCAGATGGGGTACGCCAAAAGGTGGAGAAACTCATTGCGCACATGGTCGACCGCGTGCCGTCGTACATGGTCCCTGAGAAATGGCTTGTGGTCGAGGGGCTGCCGGTGCAAGTTTCGCACAAGATTGACAGGAAGGCGGTACAGGAGTGGGTTGCGACCATTGATCAAGCGTCACTCGACGACGCCGCGTCCTTGCTTGCACCACCTGCAGTAGCTGCGGAAGATCAAGCTGATTCTCTGTCTAGCCTGGAGGAGAATATGCGGGCGATATGGGCCAAAGTCCTTGGCATGGACTCCTCCCGGATCTCGCCGCTGCATCCTTTTTTCAGTATCGGCGGGGATTCCATTCACGGTACATCAATTTCTTTTTCCTTCTCCTGCAGTAGAGATATACTTTAAGATCCCAGCTAACAACTCTACTTGGTCACAAGCAATCCAAGTGGTGCGCGCATGCATTCAGCAGAACATCATGATCACCACCCAGGACGTCCTAGGCAACCGCAGCATCCGCCAGCTCGCCAATATCGCGACTAAGGCTTCCCCTATCCCTGACCAGGGTCTTGGCATGATCAGCCAACATCCCAAACTCTACTCTGCTGAGCCAAGAACACTCACCACCCTGGCTAATAAGCTTGGGATCAACGAACACGACATCTTGGACGCCGTAGTATGCTCTCCGCTACAGGAGCGCATGCTAAACGCCTTCCTTGGCAAACCTCAACGCCCATATCTGTTCAGCAGCTTGGCTCTTCTCCCGGAAATGCAGCAGACATGGGACAACTTGCCTGGCAGCGCAACAACTGTTGATTTGCTGGTCAAAGCATGGCAAAAAGTTGTGGATCGCCATTCGATCCTCCGTACCATATTCACAACAGACCCAGGAGATGACAGCTTTTACCAAGTGATTCTTGACAGCCACAAAGCCCAAACTAAAATCTTTGATGTCGAGGATGAGGAAGAGGCACAAAAGACGGCCGAGTTGCGTCTCAAAGTGATGAGGTCTACAATGATTCGGGCTAAATCTCCGCCGCATTCCATAACACTTTTTGTGACACCTTCTTCACAAATCTACCTGCATTTGACCATGTTCCATGCCATAGTCGACCATGTCACGCTCGGCTGCTTTTTCCACGAATGGACAGCTTTCTACCACCACCTTCTCTCGGCTTCCCAACCCGATTCCGAACCTTCTAACAAGCTTGCAGAGCCCGTCAGTTTCGACACGTACATCCGCCAACTCCCGTACCAGAACCGCCCCAGGTCCAACAAATGGTGGAAAGAGGCACTGCAAGGCACAAAGCCTTGCATAATCCCTCCGGACCTCCACCCGACACCCCAAGACGAGAACGCCCACGCCCTCGGGGCCGTCGACTTCGAAACGCCCCCGATCCAGCATCTTCTCGAGTACTGCAGGACCACGCAGGTCACGCTGGCCACCCTCCTCCAGTTCGCATGGGCCCTGGTCCTCCACCGCCGCACGGGGCTTGACGCCGTCTGCTTCGGCCACCTGTCGTCCGACCGGTCCGACCCGGCCGGCGGCGGGGAGGCGGTCGCAGGACCGGCGCTGTCGCTGCTGGTGAGTAGGGCGCTTGTAGGCCAAGGGGGGACGCTCGTGGACGCCATGAGGCGCCTTCATTCGCACAACATGAGGGCCATGGAGGAGCGGGTATATGACATGGGGGCTGTTATGGGGAGTTGTCGGCGGGCAGCGGCGATGGCGGTGCGGTCTTGTTCAACACGCTTTTTAATTACCGCAAGGTCGGGTTCAAGGGGGATGCTGGGGGAGGAAAGGGGCATCGGTCTGTCTGGACTAAAGATCCTCATGAGGTATGTTCTTGCATAGTTGCTTTTCATGTCTTGTTGCTCCTTTTTACGTCTTTGATTGAGATTTGCTAACTGCTGGCAGCAACATATCGTCATTTCCTTCAACGATGGTACATTTGTCCTTGATGGCAAGATAACCTACTACGAGTGCTTGCACACGCCTTTGACGATACAGGCCATTGTTGACGAATATGTTAGAGTCCTCGGGTGCTTGACCAGTCAGGATATCAACGCCACTAGGGACGATTTGTTCTCCGATATGAGTAGATAAAGTGCTCTGTGGCAGCTTAACATGTACATTTTGGGTAATTACCAGGAACTTTTAACCATATCTGCGACCACGAGATCTACAGCCACCACCGCAAAGATCACAGCAAACCTAAAACCGTATTAACTTTGATATCTCATGAATATTCAAGCAGCCTCTACAGGCAGGAAAGAAATAGAAACCTGTTTTAAAGTAGAATTTATTACAACACCGACTTGGATAACAAGCTTCGGCGCCCCATGGCATTACGGCGGCAAAAGTTACAATTCGGCTACATCAGAGTGAATTCTTTTTTAGCGTGACAAGTTTAACCGCAGGGATGAGATCTATTGCTAAACTGACAAGCCTTTAGATAAGTGTCTAAGCTCTTTTCTTTTCCACTTTCGGACCGGAAACCCAGCCACTGTGTGGAAAATATGAAGGAAGGTCTTGCTAGTCTAGTTTATGCTTTCGGATTCTGCCGCCTTTCGGATACAATATTATACCTCACGAACCAAGCGGACCGAACGTCGATCTGTCGGACTGCAGCAGCACACATGTAAGGTACGATTCTGATTGGACGCTTCGGCTACACCGGACCGGAAACTGGCAAACAACTTCTGCTGCAAAAAAGAAAAGCACGCCGAATAAACACGAAGTCTTTGTATCGTACCAACCAACAGCAACCCCATAATCGCAGGCATGCTCCCAAAATGGCAAACTACGAGAACATGACGTCGTCCTCCACTGACACACTGGATGATATTAAATGCGAAGATAATTATCAATGTCGACGATGTAGCGGCGAGCCCCGCCGACGCCGCTTCAACTGGGTCGGCGTCCTTTACTGGCTCGCTAGCACCGGCGCGACCGCGCTGCTGCTCGCCACCATCCTCATCCCGCTGCTCAGCCGGAACATGCCCACAACGTGCCCCCCGCTGCCGCGCGAGGTCGACTGGTCGGGCTACGTGTGCGCGCCCAACGGCGCGCCGCCCGACGTCGCGCGCGCACGAGGCTGCGAGTTCAACGACATGAGCCTGCAGTGGAACGTGCGCGAGTACCTCAACGACCCGGACAACCTGGCCTTGATCGAAGACTTCCACGCCGAGGGGCCGTGGCACCGCTGGATGGAAAAGGAGGGCATCCATTCGCTGGACAACCTGCCGTCCCGCCTGGCCCTGTCCTCCGGGTGGGTGACCAAGAAGGAGCACCTGACGCACTGCAAATACGCGCTGCGTCAGACGCACCTGTGGCTGCAAAAGGGGTTCGATGCCCCCTATAATTACAGCCACACGCTGCATTGCACCGACTACCTCCTCTCTACGATTTTGAAGCATCCGCCGCCGGATTTGGATGAGATCAAGGTCCATGGCAATCCGTGGCCTGAGCATCCGCAGATTGTAGGTTTTCCTTTCTTAATGTGACTTGCATAGTTCATTACTTGTTAAGTAACTAATCACGTTTGGTAAATTAGGTCAAGCCTTATTACCCTTGCAAGGAAGAGGGGCTTAGTTGTCAGTCTTGGTAAACGGAGGTAGACATGAGGATTTGACTCTTGACCGGTGGCCGCTGAGCGAGTTTGATAAAGCGAGCAGCCTGGAGATGTGGGAACGATAAGTGTACTTGCTCGTGCGGCAAGGGCGATGCCGCTTTTGATCATCACTTTTTTCCGGTTGCTTCTATAGAATCGCTTCGCAGCACACCAGAAACTATAACAAGCAGTCAGTTCCATGATGGGCAAAATATGAGTTTTTCGTTCCTGTCGGGTATCATTTTTTAGGCTAGATTAACTTTTACTTTTTGTGTATAAGATGATTATAATTGCAGCGCCAAGCGTCGCTTTCCGCACAGAATAGGTTGCCCGTTTCTCAATCCGAGAAAGAGTAAAATAAAAACACGGGCCACCTCCCAGTCTTGTTGGAGAGCACACTATAGGTCTGGTTCTCTTTCAACCTTGCATCACCGTTCTACCCCAAAATTCCCTCGGTGAATGGGCATAGTACCACCAAAAATTGATTTCGTCATAAATGCCACGACCAACTTTGAGAAATTGTCATCCACAATGATTACACCAAACTCACTCCAATCTCTTGCCATGTCCGCTTTCGTCGAGACCAAAAATGGCACCGATGCTGCCATATTCGCCACCAAGTTTTCCGATTATACCACACACGTCGCCCCCGCCCACACTCGGCTCTGTCTCGGGCTGATTGCTGATGCATTCGCCAAAATGCGCTGCGATTTGCACCGGGCCAAACCGGGCCAGGACCTCAGGCTCGTCAGGGCTGCCGACAAGGCCCCGCCCGCGGCACACAAGCACCTCGACTGGTGTTACGACTTGCTCGAGGGGGCCGGGCTCGTCACGCTGGACCGAAAGGATGGCGTCGTCACCCGGGCGAGACGGACCGCAAGCAAATTCGTCATCGGAAAGTCTGCCGCAGAGCTGCAGGCGGTCATCAAGTCTCTGGACCCCTCTTTCGAGGCGCTAACCAGACTTCTGTACCTGGCTGGTACGCAGCTGGCCGAGGCGTGGGCAGGAAGGGTAGACGCCGTCCAGGCCATTTTCGGCTCGGCCGACGGCAGGCGGATCCTCGAGGCCATTTACGGTCCGGCGCACGTCTGCGTGACGTTCCACCGGTTGATGGAAGACTTTGTATGCCGGCTCCAAGACTGCATTCAAGCAAACCCCGGCTGCCTCGATGACGAAAAGCTGAAGGTCCTCGAGCTGGGCGCCGGCACCGGCGGCACGACCAAGTGGCTGGCGCCGCGCCTCGCCGCCGCCGCCGGTGTGCCGGCTATCTACACATTTTCCGACCTTGCGCCCGGGTTCTGTGCGCAGGCGGCGAGGGAATACGGACCCATTGCGGACGCGAGCGGCGGCGCGCTGGAGATGACCTTCGTCCCGCTCGACATCGAGGCGCCGCCGCCGCCGGAGCTGCGGGGGACGCAGCACGTCGTGTTTGCCGTCAACGCGGTGCACGCCACGCGTGACCTTGCCGAATCGCTCTCAAACGTGCGAGGCTACCTCCGGCCCGGCGGGGTAGCATTGATCATGGAGCTCAGCCAGCCCATCCACTCGGCGGACTTTGTGTTTGGGCTGTTTGACGGGTGGTGGTACTGGCAGGAAGGTGACGGGGGCGATGGGAGGAAGCATGCCACCGCCGGGCCCGAGGTCTGGGAGCCTGCTTTCCGTCGGGCTGGGTTTGTGGATGTGGACTGGACGGCTGGGAAAACGCCCGAGTCAGAGGTTATGAGAGTATACATGGCAATTAGTCCATAATGCCTTTGACGTTCTATTGGCTAAGCAATCCGGCTGGCTCTCTCTGTTTATTTCCCTGAACTAAAAGAGCAAAGTAAAATGAACAGATTTCTTGTTTCTACGATAAAGCTCCTAAGTCTTGTCGTCATCCTCATCACTGGAGAGCTTGATATCATGACCAGTCCCTTTCTTAACCAACCAGCTTTCGACGAAGCCAACAATACCGACGGTACACATAATCCACCACGCAAAACCAGTAAGGTTGTGCGACGATCCCCAACCGTATGCCACGCCGGAAACGGCCGAACTTAGCGCTCTCGCCAAGCTAGTCACCACGAATGCTATGCTGTGTGTTCTGCCAAGAGCCGAAGGATGCGGTGACGATCTGCAACGAAAATTTCCATTAGCCGTAATGTTATTATGTGTGGGCGCATTGGCATGTTTTGGAGAGCTTCTGAATCAATGTGTGAACTCACAGATTAACAAGCAGCAATTGCGCAGGGACGACAAACGTGGACGAGATGACCATCACGATCTGCACAAAGATTATAAACACCCACACCACCAATCCATCTTTTGCATTGGGGGCCGGTTGGCTGGACGGCAGCACCACAATATAAGGTATCAGTAAGTAAGCGACCGGGAACCCAAGCAGGAACGTACGCCACATGCGGACGGTCCCGAGCGCCGCCTGCACGGGCACGAAGCCAAACAGCAACATTGGCAGTCCGACGATGCCGAACATGGCCTGCGTCCACCCGATGTTGACGGGCGACATGCCGGCGCCACCGCCGAAGCGGAACGGGAGCCGGAAGCCCTCGTCGGGCGGCGAGACGGGTTCGCTGAGGAATGATGTCCAGATTGTGTTGTAGGCGGCGATGTGAGACTCCTGGAGCGTTGCGGCCACGAGGACCGCGGTCATGTTCCAGGTGAAGATGCGACGGAGGGGGAGGGTGCGGGGGGTGGTGGGTTGAGGTTTGACCGCTGGCTTATCTTCGGCTTCGGGCGTCGAGGAACAGCCGCTTGCTGATAAGTCGTCGGGGTCGTCGCGGATTGAGCTGTTGCCGAGAAACGATTCCATCTCCTCTTCGTCGCCTCGTGGGGCTGCGCTGTGGGAATGCCCACGTACTCGTCTTGCAAAACTGATTAGTTTCCGGGATAATTCCAGTCCAGGGTCGTAGCGACCGACAAGTGGTTGGAGAGTCTGCTGCAGTCAGTTGACTATTTTACGGCTAGCGAAACCCAGAGAGATGGCGAGGGTGCGCACCTCTTCCAGAAAAAATATCACAAACAGCAGCGCAAGGAAGCTGAAAAAGCCGGTGACTAGGGCCGGGGGAGCGTATGGCCACCTCCTAAGGAACTCGTTGTGGCCTAGAGTTTCAGGGAATCTAGTTACGAGATCGACCAATTGACCGCCTATAAGAGGGCTCACAATGACAGCCAAGTTGAACGCGACAGGCAGCATCACGAATGCCCTTGGTTGGTATCTGAGCCGACCTCGATTAGCCCGCGCAGAGAACATCGTCAGAGGTTCAAAATTGTTATAGGACTTACCGCTTATCTTTGACGACCTCAGATACCATGGTTCGTACGGTGGCCACATTTCCATTACAGACGCCCTCGATTATACGCAACGCCAAGGCTTGTTCGAAGCTGGTGATGAATCCAAAGGCAACGCAGCTTATGGCTATTTGGAGCAAAAAGAGAATCGGTTTGTTGTCAGAAGCCAGCACACGACATGTACTTGATCAAATCAACTCAGGTACAGGGTGTCATCTCACTGGAAACCGCCGTCCCAACCACCAAAACCAGTTTCCGCCCACCGCGTGGCGAATCAGCCATCTTGGCCAAGACCATGCTCGACATACATTGGGCCAGCGTAAAGACCGTCTGCAGCAGCGCGGTGCGCTCAATGATGTGGCTGGAGGGCACATCCGGGTCCAGTGACTTGAGCTGGTAGTAGACATATGTGGCGATGGAAATCCGAACCATGGGCTCGACGAAGCGTAGGAAGTAGAGGATTAACAACTGGTCCTTTCTGGGCATCGAGGCCCAGGTAACTTTTTGCTGCGCTGGCGACGACATTTTTCGCCCAATCAACATCAAGATTTACCCTAAGCAGGGCTGTGCGGAATTTTGTTGTTCTATGAATGGGCACGCAGCTTCTGAAGCTGACTGAGGTAGATCAGACAAAATTTCAATTAGCCGCCTGTTCGGTCCGGTAGACCAATCTCGGATACTTTAACAAGCAATTGTGCTCGTAACAAGGGGTTTGTTGTTACTGAGGAAACACAGCAGTCTTGCTTTTGTCTTTTATTTTATGAATGGCATCACTCCACACTGTAGGGCACTTGAGCTCATGTACACAGAAACCAGCAATTTAATCAGCAAATATCCATATCCAAAGCCTTGCGCAGATCCATCGTGGTTCTGTCAATCTACGGGGGAAAAGTCCAGTATTAACGTTAGAACAAGAAAATCAAAAGAAATCCATTTTCCAGGAAGCCAAGGGGGAAAGTGCAAACTCACAAGAGCCGCATCAAACAGACTGTAATGATTCCCAGGCGTTTCTATGACCTGCCTGACGAATCCCTCGTGCATGTCCTCCCACCCCAGCAGTGGCAGGCTCCTCGTCCTGTCGAGCGGACACCTGGCACCCGTCTTGGTGGGTACGAGCTGCTGCGCCCGGATGAGCACCACGGGCGGTGCCGCGGGCAGCTGGCCGCGCCGAGCAGGCCGCGGGATCGTGCCACCCGTAACGGCAACGGACGCCGCCCACGTCGGCGGCACCCAGCAGTCGGAGAGGCAGGTGGCGCGCATCAACGCCGATTCAAGCTTGGCGCGGGTTTCCTCTCCAACGCCCTCGATGTCGAGCGTCTCTTCCTCCTCGTGCTGCGGCAGCTTGGCCGTCTCGGGCCGCACACAGCGCGGGTAGACGGAATCGATCAGGACCACGCGCGATACGCGCAGGCCGCAGCCCCTAGTCGCGAGGATGTGTGCAATTTGGACCGAGAGGATGCCGCCAAAGGACCAGCCTTTGAGGGGCTTTGTTAGTTAGGCTCGGCAGATTCGTGTTTGTTTACACTGTAGACCAGTTCTGACGTTTACGGGGTGATTTGGCGTACCACCCAGAATAATGTCCCCCCTGACGACGACACGCCGTATCAAACGGACGTAGGCCTCGGCTATATCCTCAACGCTCTGCCAGCCGCCAAGCCCCTCGGCGTCAAACTTTGGATCAAAGATTCCGTAAACCTTGCGACCGAGGGTCCCGAGTCGGAAGTAGGCTGTTAACAGACCACTGGCATCGTGTATGAGGAACAATGGTGCTGGCTCCGTTCTTGACCGGGGATAATCTTGGATGAGGACTGGGTTGCTGGCTGGCATGACGTAAAGGGGGGTCTAGCTGTACTGAAAAAAAAAAGGGACAAAGCTGTTGGAGTCTTTTTGAGATTCAGTTTACTTGGATACTCTTTGGGGTTGATTTTTTTCTTTTAAGTAGTAATGAGTGCACAATTCCCACAATTTCCCATTATGCTGTTGGGACGATTGCCACTTGGCAGGCCTTATCATTTACCAATTAGGTCTATCCACGTCCTCGGGTTTTGAGCAATGGAAACTACCTATATCTGCCCTATTATATCATCGCATCTTATGCGACATCGGGGTTGTCGATCCGCTCCGGACCGATGAGTTTGATAGATCATTTTGCTTTCTTGAAGGGTGGGGCGTGCAAATAACTCATCGGATTATGACGTCCCTATCTCCGTTTTAATTAATCTGGTCTCCTGCTTGTAACAAGCATCCGCAAGAAATAGATAATACCTAATTTAACAGGCTGTATTCTTGTTACAGGAGTAGCTTTTCATCTTTGAATTTGTGAAGCTTGTCTCCGTTCAACCCATGATGTAGATTTTGATTTTACCAACCCGGAGCTAACCATCCCTTTCACTCCAGCCCCTGCTTCTGCATCTCCGTGAGCTCAGGAAACGGCATAATCTCCTCCATCGAGTCCCCGCTCCCCTTGACCGTCTTGTTCTTGACCACTCTGACGCGTACACCCCTTTTCGGGTCGTTGGCCCATCTCTTCAACGCCCCATAGTCGCGGCACATGAACTGCTGATCGTCGGTTACATGGCCGACCCCAAAGCCGTTGACGTAGGACATGGGCGTCGCGTCGGCGAGGCACATGACGGCCTCGGCGACTGTGTTGACGCAGTGCGCGATATGCTTTGGGGACCAAACCGAGGTGCGGTTGTGGACGCGGTGCCCGTATTCTTCGATAATAGAGATGAGGCAATGCATTTGGTGGAAGCCACGGATAATGTACATCGGCCGGACCGTCCCGGTTGAAAAGTAATACGGGAGTTTGGTTACGGTGCCGTCCGGATGAACCCAGTCGGCGCTGTGGCCATTGACTAGAACGTTGGAGGCTACATGGCGGACGTTGTAAGTCAAGTCTATGGGTAGGTGGGTGCTCAAGAGATTCCCGCAGCTCTATAAACTTACAATTGTGTACTCGTTTGATCTTCTCCACAACCGCCCGTGTTTTGTTCAGGTCGTAGAATGTATCCTCGGGTACATGATAGGGTGATTCCGCTGAAAAGTAGGTCCAGCGCGGCGGCTCGCCCACGTTTGGGGGTACAAACCCGTTAGGATCGCTGCCGAGATGATGTCGCTCCCCGGGAGTATGCACATCAGAGTGGACGAAGCCATGCGCTTGGATTAACGCCAGGCTTGCTGCGATTAAAACAAGCGCCAGGCTGGTGATTGCCGAATAGATCTTGAGAAGTTTGACCTGGTCTTTCAAGGCAGTGACCTGCTGGTTGTTGTCTATGCAGGAGCCGCAAGCGGCCTGATCATTGTCACCCTCGGGACCGGTCGAGCCCCATGATTGAGAGCATGGTTTATAATCTGATCGACGGGTACTTCTAGTCTTGAAAAGCTGCCACATCTCAGCTGTGTTGGTTTCGAATTTCGAATGGGTTGTATTTCTAGAGATTCTCGACAAATACAAATTCCAGTTTGGGTGAAGTTGATATGAGGTATCTACACTGGCTGGCTGTCATTGGCAGCACAAAGCTATGATACCATGATACGGACTAACTCAAGGCTAGCTCGCCTTGTTTGACGGTCCGAAAGAATGTTTACAGTGTGTCCGGTTAACAACCGGATGTCCAAATGACCAGGGTCTCCCTAGTAATGCACAATGCACGTGGATGACAGGTAGAGATCATTTACAGTGGCACTAGCTTCCGCTTGCCATAAGCCACACTGGACACCGAGGACCAATACGGCCTCGCATGGCGTGAGTTTGCTTGGTCAGCCGTTAACTAAAATATCAACTGAAATACTGCTATAGAACCTGGGTTTTGTGAATTAAAAAAAAACCACTTGGGAGATATGCAGGAGGGACAAGAATACAGCGCATCAATACCAAGATGGATCCCAAAGGTTGCCACGTCTCTGCCGCACCAGTCGCCATTTGCGGCATAGGCATTCGCCTGCCTGGAGATATCGACACTCCCACAGCGCTTTTCGAAGCCCTAAGATCCGGCCGCGATGTGCGCTCACCCCCAGACGTACCGAGATACAACGCCAACGCCGTGTTCAACAACGTGTCGAGCCACGCCACAAAGCTCCGAAAGCTAACCACGGAAACAATGGAAGGATACTGGCTCCGAAACGATGATATCACCGGTCGCCGCTTTGACCCGGCGCTATTTTCGATAAGCCCCGGCGACTCGGCCGCCATGGACCCGCAGCAGCGTCTACTCCTCCAGGTGGCCTGGGAGGCTCTGCAAGGGGCGGGTGAGCAGGAGCACAGCTGGCGGGGCGCCCGCGTTGGCTGCTTCGTCGGCAGCTTTGGTGGGGACTGGGAGGAACTGCAGGCGCGGGAGCCGCTTTCAGCCGCCTTCCTAGCGCACGCGCAAAGGCGGGCCAGGCTGCCGGGCTGCGGCAGCTACGCGCAGGCTAACCGCGTCTCGCACGCCTTGGACCTGCGCGGGCCCAGCGTGACGGTCAAAACGGCGTGCTCGGCCGGCGGCGTGGCGCTGCACCTCGCCTGCCAGGCCATCCGGAGCGGGGAGTGCGACTCGGCGCTGGTCATGGGGGTCAATGTCATCCTGTCGCCGGCCTTTACAGGCTTGATGGCGGAACAGGGGGTGTTGGCGCCCGATGGGTCTTGCAAGACGTTTGATGCGGCGGCCGATGGGTATGCCAGGGCTGAGGCTGCCAATTGTTTGTTTATCAAAAGGATAGACTGGGCATTGAGGGACGGTAATCCGGTTCGAGCAGTCATCCGGGGATCAGCGGTCAACTCTGATGGCAGGACAGCTGGGTTGGCCACCCCCAGCTCCGCAGCACAGGAGGCAGTCATCCGCGATGCGTATCGATGTTTTGGGGTTGAAGATGGCGAAATTAGACGCACTGCCATGGTTGAGTGT
This sequence comes from Magnaporthales sp. P1609, assembly GCA_003709005.1. NCBI lineage: Eukaryota > Fungi > Ascomycota > Sordariomycetes > Magnaporthales > Magnaporthales sp. P1609. The sequence continues at coordinate 1,055,934 of PELF01000003.1, forward strand.
CACGGAACCGGGACAGCAGTCGGGGACGCAGTCGAAGCCAACGCGATTGCCAGTGTCTTTGGTGACGAGGGCCTCCTTATCGGGTCGGTTAAGCCAAATGTGGGACACTCGGAGGGAGCCGCAGCCATTACTAGCATTATCAAAGCAACGCTATGTTTGGAAAACCGTATCATTTTGCCCAACATCAAATTCTGCAATCCTAATCCACGCAGTAAGTAACTCGCTCATGTTTCACTTGGTGCCCTATCTCCTGGCTGAGAACATCAACTGTCGGGTGCTGAACTGACACTTTGATAATCACGGTAGTACCGTTCTTGCGTGGCAAACTCACAGTCCCAGTTCAGGCTACGGAATGGCCAGCGGATCGACTGGAACGGATTAGTATCAACGCTTTTGGAATAGGGGGCACCAATTTTCATGTCAGTATTGCTCATATTTTGTATATACTAAGGTGAAAGCTTTACTGATCTAACATTAAAACATATAACGATACAGGTCATCTTGGACTCTGCTGAATCCTTCCAAGCCGTCAACCAGCCCCTGCCCACGTCATTACCACCAAAGCGCCCTCTAGCAAGAGCCCGTCCTGCTCAGCTAGCAACACTACTTCTTTTTTCAGCGGGGACTCAGGCATCACTAAATGCTTCAGTAACCAACGTCACCACCTACCTGAAGAATAGCAACTCGTCCGACCTCACAAACCTATCCTACACCCTCAACCACCGCCGCTCACACCTGTCTCAGCACCGAACATACCTCGTCCTCGACGACAACCACCAAGATGCCTCAATCCCCCGGCCGTTGTCATTCAACCCCCGTCCCCTACCCGGCGGCCCGACCTTCATCTTCCCCGGCCAGGGCTCCCAGCACCCCGGCATGGGCCTGCACCTGCTCAAATCCGACCCAGCTCTGCTAGCTGACCTAGCGGCCATGGATGCCGCCATCAAAACGCTGCTCCCGCCCCACCTGTACAAAGGCAGGGCATGGACGCTCCGCGCCGAGCTCACCCGCCCCGCCGCCGCCTCGCGCCTCCTGTCGGACCCGGCCATCGCCCAGCCCGCCCTGACGGCGCTGCAGGTCTCGCTGGTGCGGCGGCTGGCGCGCCACGGCGTGCGGCCCGGCGCGGTCGTTGGGCACTCGAGCGGGGAGGTGGCGGCCGCGTACGCCGCCGGTGTGCTGACCATGGAGGAGGCGGTCCTGGTGGCTGCCCTGCGTGGGCACTTTGCCGCCGAGGCGGCCGAGATGAGTGGCCGCGGCGGCATGGCGGCCGTCTCTGGGCTGGGCAGGGCCGAGGTGGAGCCGCTTTTGAACGATTTTGTGGTCATCGCCTGTGAGAATAGCAGAAAGAGCCTCACGCTTTCTGGAGACAAGGAGGCGGTGGCGGTGGTGGTAAGAAATATAAAGGAGAGGTTCGGGCTGGATATTTCGGCGGGGATGCTGAGGGTTGTGGTCGCATACCATTCGGGTAAGTCTGTCAAATCTTCTGGTTGGAGAGATGAAGGCTAGTAACCGCTGACATTATTTTCTTTTATCAGACCAGATGAAGCCTGTCGGTGCAAGCTACGAATCTGCCCTCGAGACGCTCATCCAGCCCAGGAAACCCAACATCCCCTTTTACTCCTCCGTAACAGGCCAGCAGCATCGAGAAGGGACAGACTTTGCACCGCACTACTGGCGCAGGAACCTTGAATCGCCCGTAATATTTAGCTCGGCCGTATCCCGCCTCCTGTCCGACGCTGCCAATGGCAACGTGGTATCGGCCGCAGCGGCGTCCGTCCACCTCGAAATCGGCCCACAGGCCACGCTGGCAGGACCGCTCAGGCAGATATACGCCGATGCTGGCCCGGCGCCGCCTGCATACGTACCGCTCCAGGGCGTCTCGGACAACAGCGCCGTGTCGTTTGCAGCCGCAGTTGGTGAGCTGCACTGCCGCGGCGTTCAAGTCGACCTGCCCGTCCCCGAGGGCGCCAGGGTACTTCCCGACCTGCCGCCATACCCTTGGCAGCCCGCAGCAGCAGAAACAAAGCCCACCGGCGAGGACTCCTGGCCGCTGCCGCTATCAGGGTCCAGGGCTGTGCAAGAGTTTCGTTTCCCACGCTTCCCCCGCCACGAGCTCCTCGGCTCCCGGAACCCCGCCGACAACGCCATGGCGGGCGTGACCTGGCGCTGCCTCCTGTCCCTAGCCGCGGTGCCATGGCTCGCAGACCATAGGGTTGGTGGGGACATGGTATTCCCCGCAGCAGGGTACATCTCGATGGCGGCCGAGGTCGCGCGGCAGCTGAGCAGAACGGAGTTGTGTTACGGGCTAGACATAAGAGAAATGAACATCCTTAATGCCCTCGTACTTCAAAGCAGCGGAACTGTCGAGCTTGTCACGTCGGCGACGAGGGAGATGTTGACTGATACAGACGAGTCTGATTGGTGGGAGGTCTCCATTTATTCTGTGAAACCACATGGCGGTAGTGGCATTCCCGGAGCAGAAGATTCCTGGACGCGGCATTGCAAATGCCGCGTTAAAGCATGGCCTTTATCTGAAACTAGCTTGCCGACAACAGCAAAGGCTGTTGAAACATCATTATTAATACGTCATGCTGACCCAGGACTGTGGTACAAGTCTTTGAGGCGAGTCGGCCACGATTACGGTCCTGCCTTCAGGCACGTGCGGATGGTGCGGGCGAGCGTCGAATCCCCAGCCACCACACTCGCAGAAGTGTCAATCGAGCAGAGAAGAGATGATGGAGACGTAGGCACCGATCCAGAGCAGCCTTTTGGCTTCTGGCACCCCTCTATTATCGACCAGCTCTTGCAGTCTTTGATAATCGCCGCGCACTTTGGCCAGCCCCAATTTTTGGAAGGCCTTCACCTGCCCACACGTTTTGACAGAATCTTGTTAGACATTAGCGACATTGTAACGGTTCAGTCCACCACACCCGCCTCCCCTAAAGACAACCTTTCCGTCCAGACCGTCATCACATCCAACACAGCTCACAAGGTCTCCGGGGACTGCATAGCATCGACGATTCGGGATGGCCTCCCCTCACCAACATTCTGGATCAAAGGCATGCACTTCAAAAGAGTTCCCGACAGCTCCGGGCGCACAACCTTTACCCATAGCCTGGTTCAGCCTGTCTGGAAGCCACACATCGACCTGGCTGCCAGCTCGGCCTTGTCGCTTTCCCGCGCAGGCACCGCCACCAGCTCCGAGTTCAGCCAGACCCACGCCCAGCTGGAGGAGCTGTTCGCACTCTGCGCTGCAGCTGTGCGCGTCGCCGTCCCCGCGTCGTTTCCGGCGCCCGGTCACCTGGCGGCACACCTGGCCTGGCTGCACGGCGCCGACAACTCGACCGTCGCATCGGGAGCCGACGCCGCAGGGCTGGCCATCCAGGCTGCCCTGGCCCGTCTGGAAGGCTCGCCCGCGTCGGCGGCGGCAGCGCTGCTGGGGCGCTGTCGCGAGCATGCAGCTGCGCTCTTCTCGGGCGAGGCGCAACCTCTGGAACTGTTTCTTAACGGGGGGCTCCTTTCTCAGCTGTACGATTGGATGAACTCGCTGTGGTCGTACCAGGAGTTCCTAGGGCTCGTCTCGCATTTGCGGGGTCGGCGGTTGAGGGTACTGGAGGTCGGCGCCGGGACGGGAGGGCTGACTGCATGCATCCTAGATGGGCTGAGGAGTGCCGATGGGGAGGTCGTTTTGGAGAGGTATACTTATACCGACGTTTCGGCAGGGTTTTTCCAGCGGGCGAGGGAGCGCTTTGTCGGCGTAGGCAGTCCTGTCGACGGGGTGATGGAGTATCGGGTGCTGGACATCAGTCGCCATCCGAGGGAGCAGGGTTTCGTCGAGGATGAGGCCTATGACCTGGTTATTGCGAGCAATGTCGGTTGAACCTAGCCAAATGTTTTCGAGTTTTTGTTTGTGAATTTTGGAGTTCTTGCTAACGCAGTCCAACCCACTTAGGTTCTCCACGCCACCCCATATCTGACAGAGACTCTCCGGCACGTCAAGTATTTGTTAAAGCCAGATGGGCGATTGTTAGTTCAGGAGCTAGCCTGTGGTAAGTATTTCTTTCGTATGGCATATTGAAAGCAAGATGCGCCAACTTTTTACTAACATAAACTCTTCGCCAACCGAAAGAAACCAAGTGGATCAACTTTATCATGGGCTTCCTGCCCGGCTGGTGGCTCGGCACCAACGACGGCCGCAACACGCAACCATACCTCGCTTCTTCCAGCCAATGGACCGAACGACTCGACGCGGCAGGTTTCGCCAGGCCAGAGGCGTTTGTCTATGATGCCGAATGCCCTTTGCAGCTCAACGCCAGCTTTGTAGTACGACCTGCTGCCAGTCGGTGCCCATTGAGAAATGTAACAATTCTCAGCAAAACGGCCGGGAAAGATAATGGAATTGTGAGCCACCTAGAGGATTGTCTGTTACGGAGAGGCCATTTCGTGCAGCGTGGCACCTTTGTTCCCAACGGTCTGCCGGCCAACATCCACGAGGGGGATGTTATTTCCGTGGTAGACGTAGAATGCCACGGGGATGAGCCCTTCTTGTTTGACATGTCAGACGAAAAACTGGGGTCGCTGAAGGCTCTCGTACAATCACTTGGCTCAGCAACACAAACTCAGTCCAACATTTTGTGGCTGATACGGCCGTGTCAGTTTGGACAATCGCATGATCCACGACACGCAGCTATACTAGGTGCCGCCAGGACCATTCGTGCCGAGACTGGCCTCCGATTTGCAACGATGGAAGTTGATAACGTCGATGCTGATGTCGTTACGACAATATGCAACGTTTTGTTGAGGCTTAATCCAATCTCCAGTCCCGACAAAGAAAACAATCTGGATTTTGATATGGAGTTTTCTCACTCTGCCAAGTGGGGTGGAGTTCTAGTCCCTCGTCTTCAATGGACGGAACTAGGCAAGAGTTTGGTTGATGCACGACAACCGACAACAGAGGGATTTCGGCTTGTCAACACGCTTCAAACCACCCGTACACGCAGCATGGACAACCTGGCTTGGGTGCAAATGCTTTGCCCACCTGTCCCATCTCCAGGCCACGTCCGCATCAAAGTCCAAGCAGCAGGCCTGAATTTTAAAGACGTCGTAACCGCAACGGGCATCCTGGACAACATTACCCCCGGCACCCGCCTCGGTCTGGAAGCAGCCGGCAACATAATAGTCACACACCCGGACGTTGCCGCCTTTTCAACCGGCGACCGCGTGCTCGTCTTTGCTCCCGACGCCGGCTGTTTGTCTACAGAAATCGACGTCCCGGTCGAGCTTTGCGCCCACATCCCGCCAGACCTCGACTACCCTGCCGCAGCCGGCATGCCGTGCATCTTCATCACCGCACTCCGCGCTTTGGTAGACCGCGCACGCCTGCAGCCTGGCCAGACAGTCCTTGTCCACAGCGCCGCCGGCGGGCTGGGACTCGCCGCCATCCAGGTCGCGCGGCACCTGGGCGCCGGCCGCATCCTCGTCACGGTCGGCACGACCGACAAGATCGCCTTCCTGACCGAGTTCTGCGGTGTTTCGCCGCAAGACGTGGTGGGCTCCTCGCGTGACGATGGCTTTGTCGAAGGCGTCGCGGCCGCCACGGCCGGGCGCGGGGTCGACGTGGTGTTAAACACCCTGGCGGGCGAGCTGCTGCACGCATCATGGCGGTGCCTAGCGCCGGGGGGGATGTTTGTTGAGTTGGGCAAGCGGGACACCTTGGGCCGCGGCCGGCTTGCGATGGATCCCTTTGACGACAACAGGTCTTTTGTTGGAGTCGAGATGGCGAACTTGGCTCGTCAAGATCCAGCAGCCGTGGCACGTTTGCTGGGGGAGATGATGCGCCTTTATAAGGAGGGGGAGATCCGGCCTGTTGAACCGTTGGCTACCTTTTCGTGGACAAGCGCGGCTAAGGCGGTCAGGCAACTTTCACTAGGCAAACACGTGGGTAAGATGGTCGTGGAGTGCGACGATTCTGTTGGTGCCGCTACTACCACTGGCGGCGATCTTATGCCGTGTGCGTCTCAACCATTCAAACTGCGCCCAGACGCTGTTTATCTCATCATGTCAAGTCCCAGTGGTCTTGCGCCTGCCCTCGCACAGAAACTCGTATCCATGGGTGCGAAAATCATCGTTTTTGCATCCCGTTCCGCCGCAAAGCCCAACCCTCAGTACGACTTGGCCCTGGCAGAATTACGAGGGATGGGTTGTCAGGTCTTGACGTATACCTGCAACGTTACCGACCAATCTGCCGTCACCGACCTTTTGTCTTTTATCGACAATGTTACAGGCGGCAAACCCATCGCCGGAGCGCTCCATACCTCCATGGTTTTGTCTGACGCCCCGCTTGTCGACATGAACGCGGAGCAGTGGAGGGCCGCAACGGACCCGAAAATCCGCGGCGCGTGGAACCTGCACCAGGCCTTTTCGACGCAGCCCCTCGATTTTTTCGTCCTTTTCGGCAGCACTTCTGGCTTATGCGGCCAGCCGGAGCAGGCCAACTACGCCGCCGGCAATACCTTCCTGGCCGGTCTGTGCCGTCACCGACGTGCCCGCGGCTTGCCGTGCTCTGTACTCGACCTCGGTCCCGTCGAGGACGTCGGATACGTGGCGGCAAGGCAGGGGCTTGCTGAAAGGCTGGAAAGGCAAGGGACGCGTCTTGTCCCGTTGAGAGATATCCTAGCCGCGGTGGAGATTGCCATTGCCGGCAGCCGGGTGGATATAGTGGGCTGTGACCAGCAGCAGGATGGTCACTTTGCCGTCGGTCTTGGGTGCGTTGTGCCTTTGGACGACCCTACCAATACGGTTTCCTGGGTTCGGGACCCGCGGATGGCTTTCTATCGGCACGCCTCCGAGTTGAGCTCTGCCCAGGGAACGCCTCTCGGGGCCGGTGGCGGCGGTTCCAGGAACGCGTCGTCGACCAGGATTGCCGAGCATATTTCCCGCCTCAACAGCGGCGGCGAGGCGTCACTCGACTCGCCCTCCGCCGCCCGACTCCTGGGCATCGAGATTGCCAGGGCGGTCCTCGGCCTAGTGGGCGGGGACCGAACAAATGGCAGCGAGGGGAAGGAGGACGATGATACTATACTCCTGCTGTCCCCCGCGTCGCAGGGCCTCGACTCGCTTATCCTGGCCGAGGTCAGGGGCTGGTGGCGGCGTGTGCTGGGCACGGAGGTCGGGGCGCTGCAGCTCACGAGTGCGGCGAGCTTCGGGCAGCTGGGCCAGATAGCCGTGTCGCAGTTGATGGACAGGAGGGGAAAGTCGCCAACTCAAGTCAAGTAATTTTGAGGTGCACCACCTGCGGGCCATAGTCCACAACTTGTGGCATACTGACAAGGAATCGAGTTGACGGCTGATTTGGTCTGATGGAAATAAAAAAGAACTCTCCGAAAGTATTTATTGCAAGGGGGAAGGGTGTGTTGCAGAATGTTGAGACAGCTTTTAGATTTCTGCTTTATATAATCATGACAATGTAACACGCTGTTGTTGTCTTGTGATTGTCGCACAGTATTCACTTTGATTTGATACATCCTATAATATTATCTTGCATTGTTGACATCCTTATGCCCATAAAACTCTTCAGACATGTCAAGCAGACAAATAGGCGGTATCACTAAAGCATCGGTTAGTTTATTCCTACGCTAAAGTGCAGTGGGTTCAAGCTACTGAGCGCCTGAGGGGGCATCCCAAGCAATTATTGGGTAAGGCATGTTTGATTGATGTAAACCTCAACAGGACATTGAGGCGAGGCCGGGAAACAAAACATGTAGCTATCTACATGAGGATAAGTCTTTCCTTATACGGACCATGGTCTCCATTGATCTCGTTGTTCAGGGCCCGACTAGATCTTAGACACGCGTACAAAGCACTTAACGGCGATCTAGCCAGAAGTTATTGGTCAAGCCAGTACATGGCTTTCCCAGTAATGTCCTACTATACATTTACGTTTGTGTGCGTCTACTGTCAATATGAATTGGTTGTTCTGTGCTAAAACGCGATTTGATTCCAGATCTTTCCAGCTTTGTGAACTGGTTTTCTTTTGCTCGTGCCTCTGGTCAACATGCTTCTGGAGCAGACAATGGCGCACATTTTCTAAGCTAGTCTAGTTTGCTGCTATCCCCTCGGTCCGATTTGTGGGTTCGCCCAGTCCAGCCTTATTACTCGGGCAGCCACTGATGTTATTTTAGCTATATTCCTAGTCCCACCACTCACAAAGAAGTGTTGCAGGCTATATTAACCCAAGTCACTGGCATTAGTCAGTAACGGGGGCTTCCGTTTTTGACGGTGCTTTTAGTGCAACAAAAAGCAATCCTTGCTGTCCCCGGACCGTCTCCACTGCTGCCCTGGATTTTAGTGACGATGGTACAGTGGGTACGCACAAATAACGAGTTAATTTTTCAAAACGCGTTCGGAACGCGCCTCACCCTCATACCTACTCCCACTTCAAACACCAACAACATGTCAACTATCGCTACCCTATCCAAAAAAAAGGAGCATTCTCCTCATACACGCACGAAAATTGCGGTGGAATACAATTTAGGTCGATCCAAACGCATTTTGGCGTTTAAAAATAATGTTCCCGTCGGTAATGTTTATAAAATCGCGGTGCGTTATAATTAACAAAAATTAATCTAATTACGTCAACGACCCGGCCGCCCCCCTTTGTTTAAAAAAAACAACCTCGATTTTTATATTATTTTAATCGATTAAAATCTATTTATTTTAGCCATAAAAATGTTTGAAAAAAGTAGTTTAACGTATTTAACTTATATTTTAAGCCAAAAACTTAAAAAAAGGCTATTTACACCTACCCGCATTTTGAAGGCTAAAATTAACCGTTAAAAATGTCCAAAAACGTTTAAAATTCGCCAAATAATGGGTAAATTAACCGTTTAGGCGTTGCAAATTATAAATTTTAAGCAATAAATCAATTGTCGCCCGGGGTTAAAAAAACCGTATAAAATACGTTTGGGTTAAAAAAATATATATAAAATCCTGTTATTTATTACGGAATATTAGTTAATTTACGTATACTTTAGGGCCAACGATTAAACCCCAAAAATATATAGCCGAAAACCAAATTTACAAAGTATTTTCAAATATTTTGGGGTACGTTTAAATACTATAATTGCATTTCGTTATAGAAAATAAACGCAAATTTTATTATAAAACGTACTGGAATTACTGCAAATATTGTATTCGAATGCCTACAAAAAAACCTTCCAACTATATGCCAACCCGGTAATATATTCGTTCAAAATAACGCATTTACGTATACAGCCCATAAAATACAAAAATAGTTGAGGGAATGGGTTTTGGATAATAGGGTTAAATTGGTAGTTTGGCCTGCGTACAGCCCTGACTTTAACCCTATCGAAAATGTATAAAAATTGTTAAAAAAACGGATCTACAGTCGATATTCCAAATTAGGGGTTATGCCGAAAAATTTAATTTTTAAAAGAGCCTTTATTCAAACCGCCATTGAAATTTCGAAGGAGCTTGAAAAAGAAGTATTGCAAACGTTAGTAGTAAGCATAAAATTACGGCTCGAAGCCGTAATTGCAGCCAACGGTTGGTATACCAAATATTAATGTAAGTTCTAGAAAATTCCAGATTTTGATCTATTTACACAATATATTGGCTTCGTATTTGAATAAGATTTGAAAGCATGGTTGTAGGTTGAAAAGTAGGGTCGATAATGGCCAAGCCACCAAAAAGTGGGTTAATTCGTCATTTGTGCGACTAGACCGTAATATACTGGCAACAAATTTATTCTCCCGGCGCAAAGTACACAAAGGCCCTCCGAGTATGTCCGAACGAGGGAGGCAGCCCGTTCGCAACTTTTATCTTCTTCTTTTTTTTTGCTGCAGAGCGCGTGCCGTCGACCTTTTGCCCGGGATTCGCCCCTATTCTTCGAGTTGGACCGTGACTACAAATTGGTTCGGATTTGGCTCTTCACGCCGCAAGCTTGGTTTTTCTCTCTCAGTTTGCTGCCTCTATTAACTCCAACGCACACCCGCTGCATACCCTACAGGGTTGCCCAAGTTTTCACTCTGGTTGCAGTGATCAGGCGTGCTACTTCACCGCCTTGTTGACCTGTAAGACCTTTGCCCTCGTCTAATTCGACGATAAGAATGGTTCGGACCGAGCGCAAGAGGGTCTACTATATCCAATCGTAATAATGGCCTTTACCTATACGGCTGTTCAACATATATAAGGGGATGTCAATTCAACATATGATAGCTATGGCATCATTATCATCAGTACCAAAAATACCGATGTGGACGACAGAACCCTAGCTCGCACTTTTGCACATATTCGACATGTCCGTTTGTACAGCACCTCCTAAACTCATCTTTGGCTCCACTCCCTTCTTCAAAGGCGATGTTGAGGAGGCAAAATCATGGAAAGCCTTGCTGCACGAGCTAGGCTTCGACAACATCGATAGCGGACAAATATACGGCAAAAGCGAGACGGTTCTCGGTCAAGTCAATGCGTCCGCCGAATTCAAGATTGACACCAAAATGTCGACTGCCTTCTTGAAGCTACCGGCTACCAAAGCCAATGTAGTCAAATACGCGCGTGAAAGCCTGGAAAAGCTCCAAACCGATAACGTGTGTTGATATGCCACTGTTATTTTCAACTGAACAATGCTGACCCTGAGGATACCTAAGATCAATACATATTACCTCCACGCGCCGGATCGGACTGTGCCGTTCGAGGAGACGATGAGCGGGGTCCAGGAATTGTACAAAGCCGGGATGTTTAAGCGGTTTGGGCTCTCGAATTTTCTGGCACACGAAGTCGACAAGATCATAGCCGTCGCCGACGAGCACGGCTGGATACGTCCAACGGTGTACCAGGGCAATTACTCTGCCGTGGCACGGCTGTCCGAAAAGGAGCTGATCCCCACGTTGCGCAAACACGGGATGTCGTATTACGTGTACAGCGCGAGTGCGGGTGGCTTCCTCACCAAGGCCCCCGAGGAGCTGGTCGGACCGCATTGGGAGGATTCGACTGGCACGGGGATGCTTTACAAGGACTTGTATTGCAAGCCACGTATTTTGGAGGCCCTGCGGGAGTGGGGTAGATTGGCCGCCGCCGAGAACATTTCAAAGGGAGAGATGGCGTATAGGTGGTGTGCGTTCAGCCGGGCCCTGACTGAAGGGGATGCTTTGGTAGTTGGGGCCAGCAAGCCGGAACAGTTGAGGGAGATGGTTGCTTGGATTGCCAAAGGGCCCCTGAGCTCTTCAGTCGTCCAAAAGATCGACGAGTTATGGGAGACCATTGAAGATGTTGCACCCCTTGACAACTATAACAGCCCTTCATTTATCTAGAATGCAGTGGTGGGCAAGTCTTCCATCCGACCTAATCAGCATAGAGATTTTATTCATGCTATTCCTATCCGAGCTGGTACTCGTGCGCAGGCGACGATTCAAGTGTTGGTTTCCCTTACACAAGTACAGATGCTAGCGAGCATGAACTTTGATTAACATCCAATTTTTGACATCGAGGCTTGTATGGACCGCCATCCGTCAATCAAGTTCGGCCTCGTGATTCAGGTCCAGAACATTGGAAGTGCATCCCGGGTTCTCCATAACGGGTGCGTGTATTGAACTAAGCGAACTTAATCTGTGTCAGCACAGCATACCGTCCAATAAGCGAGTGGTTTCCACATTTAGAAATCCAGAGAAGAAAAGTAGGAGTAAAAGCTGTACCTGCATGACGTAAACGAAATAGCCCATTGTTTTCCTTGCCATCAATCTTTTGGGGCGATGGTAAGGTGCAGTCTCGTAATGGTCATTCTTTTCCAGCTAATATCCAAACCGGATGGGAGGTGTAATGCATTTTTACCAAGCGTGGCAGAGACAAAGAAACTAAACGAGCTATACGACGTCATGAAGCCCATCAGCCGCAAAGCCTCGTAATGCTGTAGCTTGTGAGGGACATGTACTTTTTGTACGCCCCCCCTTTTTAATTGGACCGATTATGAAGCGCCAGCTTGTTATTTTTGTGACGGGGGCGTGCCGCGACCGTCGTGGGCTATGATGACCAGCGGGATTGATTTCCTTTTCCGGATAACTGTACTAGACTGTAGGTGGCTACATACGCTAGAAAAACTCGACTTTGTCCATTCATCTCACGTTCTTCTTACGCGCCACAAGCTAGTGATCGCAGTCGCCCACTGTCGATTGCCAGCTGTGATTTTTTTGCTTTTCCTTTTGTCGATCCGACGAACCATGACCACGCCAGGGCAAATTTGGCCGTTGTAAAGCCGGTTTTGTCCCTGTTGTAGATACGACAATTCAGTTCGTAATCCTTGAGCTTGTTAGCGTTGGAAGCTTCGCAACGCGCTCTTGGGAATTCATGGGTGCGAGAAAAGTTGTTTTACTTTTAGAAATCGTTGGCCAAAGAGGGTAGTTGGCTCATGGCGTCCAAGTACTGTTTGCATTCTATGATTCGAGGATATAAATAATCTGCCGTTACATCCGCAGTTCCGATCAGGGGCTGAAGTCCAATATAGTTTGAGGAGTCCATCTGTCCTCAGTGTCTGTCAATTTGAGACAGGTGGATGGTTGGCTAAAGAAGTACCGCCTCTCATCATGCTCCAAATCGTCGATCCAGGTACATTATACCATGCTGTAGTGGTACAAATTCTGAGATCTTGAACAGCCTAGCTTAAAGCTTAATAAAGGCCAGAATAATCAAGCAACCTAACACATTCGTGCCCTTTGGCTAAGAAATGGCCAGGTGCTGTACAACCACGTCACTCGTTTGTTCGCGCTCCCTCTTTTTTGATTACATCTTAACAAAATCAATACTTGATTAACGGCTTCAATACTATGTCATTCTCATTTCGGATCTGTTTGTTTGAGCTACATATTCCTTCTATTTGCGGCGGCGCAGTCTCTCTATAATCACAAGCTGTACTGGAACGCATTTATTTCGTCAGCTCAGCTGAGGGCCATGGATGTCAGCTACATTGGTGCCAGCGCAGGTGCTGGCATGGTTCTGGTAGCCCTGGGATCTGCTCCAGCTGTATATTCACTCATCAACAGGGCATTCACAAGGCACGCCCGAGATGAGATTTATCAAGATGCCGACGGTAAAAGTACGCCGCAAGCGCAAGCCAAATTCTCGACCAAACTCCCGAAATTCCTCATTTTATTCTGGAGCTTCGTAGGCCTTGCCAGCTCAATGGCTGTCGGTATGCTCCAGGCACAGGGACAGCGCGGTGGTACTTTTCGGGATTGTTGGTTCAATGCTGGAGCCTGGGTAAGACTTCCTTCATCCCACCTGGGCATATGCCTTAGCTTGCTGACATGTTGAGCGTGCCATAAAGGGGCTCCTCCTCGTTCAGGCCATCGCCATAGCCTCGAGCAGAACATATGGCGAGGCGTACCGCCTGGGAATCTATTCGTTCCTGGCAAGCATTTTGCTGTTTGCAAGCCTCCTTTTGCAGGCCAAGCGTATAGGAGCACACATTTTTCGCCATGACAACGTACTTATTTTTGGGGCTTTCCAAATGTTCGCCGTTTTGGTGCTGGCCTTTGCCAGCAGTTCGGTACCGCGTCGCCCAGACGTTTTTGACGAAGACGGGAGATTAATCGATCGAATGTATACTGTTTCGGCTTTCAGCAGGTTCAACTATAGCTGGCCGAACACCATTTTAAAAATCGCACGAAAGGAGGGCGACCTCGAACACAAACATTTGGGGCGTCCGAATCACTTTCTACGCGCAAAGGATGCTTCAGCAGATTGGAATCGACGAAACTATACCCATCGTTTATGGCTGAAAATTCTACGAACTCATGCTTCCGGCTTTGCGTTTCAATGGATCTTAACTTTGGCAACCTCGATCTTCAATTTTGCGCCACAATGGGTGCTTTTACAACTGCTCCGCAATTTGGAAAGGCAAACATCCATAACTGCAACCCCGTACTCGCTGGACACTTGGATATGGGTGTTTTGGCTCGGAGCGGCCATCATTGTTCAAAACTGGACAGAATCCTACGTTTTATGGCTCTCCTGGGTCCAGCTTACAGTCCCAATTCGAGCCCAGCTATCAGTCCTGGTATTCGAAAAGGCCATGCGTCGGAAAGATGTTGAAGGGCATGGAAAATCTGACGCAAACAAAAAAAACAACGCCGATTCGGACACTTCAGGGGCCATCGACAACAAGGAGGACGACAAAGACGAAGCATTGAAAAAAAGTAAACAGGGCACGGTGAATTTGATAGGCGTCGATGCCTACCGTGTCGCCGACTTTGCCGCACTACAGAATCTTTTCCCCGACAGTTTGTTCAAACTCACTATTTCGACGACTTTCTTAATATCATTGTTAGGATGGAAACCGCTTTTGGCCGGATTTTCGACTATACTGGCCATTGTACCTGTCAATATTTACATTACCAAAAAATACACTTCCGCCCAGGGTCATCTAATGCAGGTCCGCGATAAAAAGCTGGCCATTGTTACCGAGGCTTTGCAAGGGATCCGACAAATCAAATTTTCAGCCCTTGAATCAGAATGGGAGACAAAAATTGGCAGTGTAAGGACCAAGGAGTTGGAATGCGTTTGGGAGGTGTCCAAAGCCCTTACAATTTTATTTGGGTGCTGGGTGACCAGCCCAATTCTTCTTTCTGCGATATCCCTCGCTGTTTACTCCTATTTCAATGGGGATTTGACGCCATCTACCGCTTTCGTCAGCCTTGGAGTGTTCAAGTCTCTTGAATTAACCCTTTCCGCAGTCCCGGAACTTATCACGCATCTCCTAAATGCGTGGGTCTCTGTTAACAGGTTGGAAGAATATTTTGCCAGTCCGGAAGTTGAACAAACTTCGGAAAAGTCCGACAACATCATTTTCCAAAACGCATCGATTGCCTGGCCTTCACATATCGACGAAACTCAACGGTTCGTCCTCCGCGAGATCAACGTTGCTTTCCCGAAAGGCAAGCTATCAGTTATATCTGGTAAAACAGGCAGTGGTAAAAGTCTCTTGCTGGCAGCTATCCTCGGCGAGGCTGATGTCCTGTCCGGAAAGCTGTTTCTTCCACGTGGGCCGACATTGCAAGACAGACACGACAACAAAGCCAACCGGTCGAATTGGATCATTCCCAACGCCGTCGCTTACGTTGCGCAAACTCCGTGGACTGAAAATGCGAGTATAAAGGATAACGTCTTGTTCGGTTTGCCCTTTGACAACGAAAGATACCAGAAAACTCTCGAAATATGCGCGCTCACAAAAGATCTCGAGGTTCTTCCCAACGGCGAAAACACCGAAATTGGTCCAAACGGGATCAACCTTAGCGGTGGGCAGAAATGGAGAATCACGCTCGCTAGGGCCATGTATAGCAGGGCAGGCATTTTGGTGTTTGACGACATCTTCAGCGCTGTTGATGCACATGTTGGCCGTTACATATTTGAAAACTGCCTTGTTGGTGCACTGGCGATTGGTCGAACCCGCATCCTGGTGACACACCACGTGGCTCTTTGCAAATCCAAAATCAACTACTTGGTCGAGTTGGGCGAAGGCAAAGTCCAACATGCGGGATTGGAGGTCGAGTTGGAAGACGACGACAGTTCATTTGAGCAAACTCATAGCCTCCAGGATGACGGCGAGCCGGAGAGAAGCCTTGCAGGGTCAGTTACCACGAAAGCGGCTACCAAGGCCAAGGCTTTTATGGAAGAAGAGTCGCGAGAGAAGGGCGCCGTTCAGAAAAAGGTCTATTTTGGGTACCTCAAAGCCAGTGGCGGTTGGCCGTTCTGGATACTGGCCCTGATAGTCTTTTTCACCAACTCGTCCTTCAGCCTTCTCAGGTCCTGGTGGCTAAAAAAGTGGACTGGGAGCCATCCAACGATCGATCAAAATACATTTGACTATATCAACACTCCTAACCTTGGATATCCTGCCCAGTCGTCAACCCTTTATTTGTTGAATGCTCAACGACAAACCATATTGAGCAACTCGGCCTCATCCGACTTCCCAGGTGTGCAGGAGCAACCAAATGAAGATTTGTTATTCTACCTTGCCATATATATCGCCTTGGCCTTGATGGCTGCCTTTTTCAGTACGGCTCAGTTCTTTTACATCTTGACGGGGTCAATAAGGGCCAGCCGTCTCCTCTTTCAACAAATGAACTTTGCCGTTCTGCACGCGCCCCTGAAATGGCTGGACACGGTACCGGTCGGGCGTGTCTTGAACCGTTTTATAGCCGATTTCAATATTATTGACTCACAGCTGGCTAGATCGTTTACATTTGGCTTTACCTCCTTTCTGGGTCTTTGGGTCGTCATAGTGGCAGGTATGTTTATCTCGCCGCTGGTCGTCATTTTTGCACTTGCACTCCTTGCTATCTGCGCCTACTTTGCACTTCACTATCTCGCCGCTGCTCGACCAGTCAAGAGACTGGAAAGCAATTCAAAAAGTCCTATTTTTGAACAATTTGGGTCTGCTTTAGCCGGTATTGCGACAATCAGGAGCTTCGACAAAACCCAGGTATATGTCGAACGAATCTATCAACGTATTGACGATTACTCAACCGCAACCTGGCATTTGTGGTTATTCAACCGCTGGATGGGGTGGCGGATGGCTTGCGTTGGAAGTCTATTCGCTGTTTTCGTCGCTGTCCTGATATTGGCGTCGCCCGAGATTGGTGCTCCTCTTGCTGGTTTTGCCTTGACTTTTTCCCTCGACTTTGCAAACTCCATTATCTGGACAGTCCGTTTATACGCAAACTTTGAGCTTGATATGAACGCAGCGGAAAGAATAATCGAATACACCGAGGTTGAAACGGAGACTTTGGAGGGCGAACGACCTCCTGCCGCTTGGCCGACCAAAGGCAAAATCGAGGTTGATTCGTTAGTTGTTGGATACGCAGCGGACCTTCCACCAGTTCTTAATGGGTTGGATTTCACAGTGGAGGGAAGGGAAAGGGTTGGTGTTATAGGACGAACCGGGGCGGGTAAAAGCAGCCTTACTTTGGCACTTTTCCGGTTTTTGGAGGCGAGGGAGGGCAGGGTGGTCATTGATGGCGTGGATATTTCGACCATAAGATTACAGGATCTACGGTCTCGACTTGCAATCATTCCGCAGGTGAGTGGACAGTTTTTTTTTCTATGCAGCACAGAGACGCAATTTTGACTAACATTGCTTGCAGGATCCGGTTCTATTCTCCGGTACCGTCAGGTCCAACTTAGACCCCTTTAATAACCACACAGACGCTGAGCTTCACGAATGTCTGATGCGGGTACACCTTTTGTCAGATAGTAGTGTTGTTGCCACGGATTCTACTACCTCGGAATTGAGTGGCGCCTCAAACTCAAGGACGGCCAAAAACGCAAATATTTTTGCAGATCTCTCCTCACAGATTTCGCAAGGAGGTCTAAATCTCAGCCAGGGACAAAGACAGCTACTTTGTTTAGCACGCGCCATCGTCTTGCGCCCTAAAATCATGGTGCTTGATGAGGCAACGTCGGCCGTTGATATGCATACGGATGCCTTAATCCAGCGAAGTATTCGCAAGGAGTTCACCGACACCACTCTAGTTGTTATTGCGCATCGCTTGAGTACGATCGCAGATTTCGATAGGATTCTAGTGCTGGGCGACGGTGAGGTATGCGAATATGGGACCCCAAGGGAGCTTTGGGAAAAGGGCCCAAAGGGTGCATTTAGGGCTATGTGCGAGGAAAGTGGCGAGCGAAATAGGCTGGAGGACATGGTGTTTGCACAGAAAGCCAGATGAATCAGGGTAGCAAGCTACTGGAGGGAGCGAGGGTGCCTCGAATGTATATGTCACGAATCCTGCAGGACGGGGTTGATCGCCAGCGTGGGCATCAGGTTGGGCAAGATTGCCGCCTTTTGGTCCCTTTCCCTTTAATTGTTTTGGGGCTTTATTGGGTGAACTCTTTGCATAGTTCATTTTCCTATGTCAACATACATAAACTGCATGAGCCCGCAATTAACCGATTCCTTGCACGCTTTTGCATGAGGTCAAGCCTACATATAATCTTGGAGCGTAACCTCTTTGACAATATTCTGTTGCATTATTTGAGAGTAACATAGCCTTACCAAGCCCATATAAACTTGAACTCTCCGTAAATAATAAGCGGAAATGTGCCCCTGACAACCCGATAATGGTGGCCTACATTGACTATGGACAGTCGTTCCGAATTTTGGCATTACCCAAATATGCTTTACAGCCCAAAGCCGAAGTCAGTTGAGCTATGAAATGCTCCGCATTTGCGTCCTGTGGTGCTCTGGGTTAGATAGGTTGCTCCATGTTGCTTACCAGTAGTGTTAACGTGGTTTATTAGGAACCCGGCCGTACTATGACCCGAGGAACTTTTCTAGCTTTGACATGCATGTACAGTGCAGAATCGTCCTTCAATTGTAACATGTATTTTTTTTTTCACCGAAAACAGACGATTTTATTTTTTTTACTCGCCCGGTCAGCATTCTTCTTTAGATCGTTCATTCAAGCTCACATCTTGGACAGTCGTCGTATTATCACATTTCCGGTCTGACCAATCCGATTCGTCGACATATCGCTGGCTGTGGTCGTGGGCCGCGTCGGTTGTAGCTCCCCAGCTCGGTTGAAGACTCGGCAAATCGTGGGAGTCGGACGCCTGGCTTGATTTAAGTTGCCACGAAAGAGCCCGTCGGCGGTATTCCTCTTCCCCTTTTCGCCGCTCCAAGCATCTCGACCAGAGCCGGGACGCAGGCGCAGACATGGCCATAAAGATGAGGCGCAGCGTTGGCAGGCAGGCGCACACGGTCCCAACGGCGATTTCTAACAAGGACCAGAAGAGCAGGTCCCAGTTGTTCCAGGTGAAGTTGTCGGTTTGTTTGAATTTGTGAATGATGAGGATGCGAAAGATGTTGATGATGGTCGCGCTGTGTGGATGTCAGCCTTTTCTGCATGTAGAAAAATGAAACAAAAAAAAAAAAAAACCAAGAGAACAAAGGAATAGAAATATTATCGGCTCTTACAAAGTCCCAAGGACAAACATGACTGTAATGCCACCTTTGCGCCATATCGAAATCTTGAACCGCCAAACCTAGGATAACGGCAGCGCAAGCATCCAAACATCCAAAACGATGCTGATCACCGCATGGACCATGATGACCGGCTTCTGGTCAAAGTGACATGTGCCGTCGTGATGCTCGCGGTCCCAACCGTTCCAGTGAACCGACAACGGAGTGCACTGCACGATGAAGAGGACGGCAAAGACGCAAGAGAAGACTGCGTTGAAGACCATGGTGAGCCTCAAAAGGGTGCGGACCTGGAGTCCCAAAAAGGCGGGCTTGGTTCCTGATGGGCAGATGACGCGAAGAAAAAAGAACAGAAATGCGGCCTTGATGAGAAAGACGTTAATGACGTAGGTGATCTTGAAGATGAGGGCCATCTGAAAGAAGGCAGTGATCTCGTCGTACGACAAACCCCACAAGTCGACTCCTGTAGGGCTGCCGATTTCTCTGTCGATGCCTAGGTTCGCGACGGAGCAATAAAAGATATATACGGAGAGCGTGAGTAAGATGAACAAGTCATCCCACGTCCAGAACCTGGGAAATCTGTTGTACGCGAGGCGGACGGCCACGGCGGCGACGCATATCCCAAGCATGGCCCAGGTGCCTGCGTGTATCTTGGCTCTCTTGTCGCGGGGACGGCGACCACACGCTGTGTTGAAGACCTTTTGGGAGCCTGTTTGGGGTCGTTTTTAGTGGTGCCATGCAAGAAGACTGGTGGAAGGTCTTACGAATAATGTCCATGGGCTTGCAGGAGTTCATTGTGCAATTGCCGAACTTCTGGGCGACTTGCGGGTTATTGCACACGCATTTTCTGTCTGACGCCGAACATGGAGAAGCTTGGATTGCTGGCAAAGCACAGGGTTGCTATTGTGCGATAGACGTAAATAAATCTCATCGTGAGTATATGGGCTTTTTCGCGGCTACATTTGTCGCCTGTGTGAGATGAATCGACATACCGCGCATCTTGGCAAAAGTGATAAAGCGTCCACCATCGTGTCTTGTGCCAATACGCCCCATGAACACCCCAGATTCGTTATTATGACGACCAGGGCGGCAGCCCATGCAACGCGCATCTTGTTGTTTGGACTTTGCTGCCGGTGAGTTCATCAAGAGAAATCTTGAAAGGACGATGAGCTGGGAACCAGGCAGGACCAAGATGGAAACCAATGTTCAGTAGTATAAATCAGGGGGTCCTCAAAAAAAAAAAAAAAAAAACGCATTTCTGCCCCTTTGATATTTTGAGGGGTTTAAGTCGAAGGCATTGTGCCACATTTCTTGGCTAAGTTCCAGACGGCGAAGCCTGGAAGCATTGTATAGTATCTTCGTTCGGCGACAAGACCCTTACCTATGACGAAAATTCAGCCACAATGGCATAAGGAGGGTTGCGCTTGGGGGTAGTCATGTGATATCCAACCCCTATTCTCTCTTTGCCCAAAAATAACGCCTCTGCGCCCCAAGGAGGTCCAGCCCACGAGGCGCGCAATTGGACGTGCACCCCCACATAGCTCTAATCAAGTGCAGCCGCCTCATGACAGCTGGTCAGATCTGTGGCGCGACCCAAGAGAACATACACAAGGCATATGGTGGAGCTGAGATCGATGGGCTGAGCTAGTTCACGTGGGGGAGAGGCCGGCACGAATCAAATACATTATCCGTCCACGTGCTAGCGCTGACTTGGAACAGTCTGGATACCAGTGTCAGAGCCTATTTCTAACATCTGTTTAAATATGGAGACCCGATTCGCTTTCGGGCGCGGCTCGGAAACGTGGCGTCGCGCCATGCCCATACATGCTTCTAGGCATCCGACGAGAAAGGTTCATGGCTGGCATTGATGATCTTGGGCGAGGTTGTAAATTTGCTGGACTGCTCGACATGAAAGAGAAAAAGAAGGCCACAGTTGCGTTTGGTCAGATTCGGCAGGGACCTTCAAAATGTACCCATACAGTTGTACAGAACACGAGCAGTAAAACCCAGGTATTCAGGAGCGCCGTATTAATCACTCAACCCCGCGTCTAGAGTGAACACAGACCGAAGACCTCCAATAATTCAATAATCGGGACATGCACGGGGAAACGACGGCAGAAGCGAGGCCGTCTTTGTCGAGTTGAACTCATTCCGGACCGTGGGCGAGCCGATTGGATTCAAGAGGGGTACGTCGCACTCATCCGGAGCCAGTTCCCCGAAGCCCGAGTTTGCGGTGGTGGAGCACCATCTGAGCGGGTTGGAGGTGATGGAAGTAACCAAGAATTGAAGACGGATTTTCCGCTGATAACCGGGATTCTCGGGGGCTTCGGCAGACAAACCTGGGAAAACATGGTGAATTCTTCCGAATCAGGAAGTAAAAGTGCAGTTCCGCCGTTTTGTTTCATGGATCGGATAATGCACCATCATGTGCGACGCATATGTTGGCCAATGCTGGCTAAGGTTCGTCCCCTCTTGTATTTGCAAACCATAATCAATGCGGTGTTTCCTACGAATGCTTTTCCCCGCATCCTGAAATCCCATGATGCCTGCACATTCACAAGCTGCTAACCACAATACCGGCTACTGTTGTTGCCGGTGCAGCGGCAATGTACCTCTGACAATTTTGTTATCGCTCCGCCCGTACCCGCCGAGATATTCATCGTCATCATCATCATCATGTCACCTATTTGAAACTCTTTTGCAATGCGTGTTTGCTCGATAATTTTCATGATTTGTTAATTCTTATTGAGCTGGCAACCCGTGAAGGAACATTGTCACATAACCCAAACAGTACACTACTCACGGCCATCCATCAAACAATCTCTTTCATTTCACTTAAATCCTTTTCGCATCAACACAATGTTGGGCAAGGTTATTCTCGAAGAAGCCTTTGCGCTCCCGCGCCTGGAGGAAAAGACTCGCTGGTGGGCGGGGCTGTTTGCAACCGACCCGGAAACCCACGTCAAGGAGATCCAAGACTTGACCGACATTAGGCTCAAATTTGCAGACAAGCACGGTGTCGGTTATACTATTTTGTCGTACACGGCACCCGGCGTGCAGGATGTCTACGACCCCAAGGAGGCCCAGGCGCTCGCCGTCGAGATCAACGACTATGTAGCCGAGTCGATTAAGCCATATCCCGATAGGCTCGGGGCGTTTGCGTGAGTTGTTGGGTAGCGTAATGAATAAGAAGAAAAAAAATTACTAACATCCAGCAGAACCCTCTCAATGCACAACCCCCAAGAAGCCGCTGACGAGCTCCGCCGCACAGTGACAAAATACGGCTTCAAGGGCGCTCTCGTCAACGACACGCAACGGTCCGGCCCCGACGGCGAGGGCTATATCTTCTACGATGGGCCGGACTGGGACGTCTTCTGGTCGACTCTGGTCGATCTCGACGTCCCGCTGTACCTGCACCCCCGCAACCCGACGGGCATCGTATTCGAGAAGCTCTGGAAGGACCGGCAGTGGCTGATCGGCCCTCCGCTGTCCTTCGCGCAGGGCGTGTCGCTGCACGCCCTCGGCATGGTGACCAACGGCGTCTTCGACCGGCACCCAAAGGCGCAGGTCATCCTAGGCCACCTGGGCGAGCACATACCCTTCGACATGTGGCGGATCAACCATTGGTTTGAGGATAGGAAAAAGCCGCTGGGTTTAAGCTGCAAGAAGACCATAAGGGAGTATTTCAACGAAAACTTTTGGATTACGACCTCGGGTCATTTTTCTACCACCACGCTCAACTTTTGCGCGAGCGAGGTCAGCGCGGACAGGATTTTGTTTTCTGTTGATTATCCTTTTGAGAGGTTCGAGGACGCGTGCGACTGGTTCGACAATGCGGAAATGAATACCAGGGATCGGTTGAAGATTGGGAGGGAGAACTCCAAAGCGCTGTTCAAGCTGGGAGATTACAAGGACTCCAACGCAAAGGTTGTTTAGATAGGTGCCTGAGCTGTCGTTGCAGGCATTCGCCCTTCCCGACCCAAATTCAGCATGCCAAGATCTGCATATTTGTTCGCGATTTGATCAGAATGTGGTCAATCGTAATCTGTAGCGGGCAGCAAGTTGGCTCAAAGGGCTTGGAATTGCGGCAGTGCGCAGTAAAGTCATCATGCAATTTTGACTAGTCGCCATCACACGTCTGACAATATGAGCCAATGATTGTTATCCCTAAGAGTAACTAGGCTATTTGTAAACGGTGTGGAGGAAGCAGACAGACGCAGTAGAAAAGGGGCTGAGCCTGCCAGGCATATAAGATACCACATCCCTGACCCATGCTTGTTCAGAGTTTTCAACATCACTGTTTAACGATATCCGTTTGCATAACCATGGCCAAACAGTAAGACAGAGCTGGGCTGCGTGTTCGAAACCTTCTTTACCTCCAAACTTGCCCAGGAGAAAGAACAAATCCAGCACTTCAAAACTTCCTTGAAAACTGCTGCGCCTACAAACCAGTCAAAACGGATGCCATTATTATAAAGGTGCTACCTGCTGAGTCCAATGACGCCCATATGTAATGAAAGCCCCTGCCTAATCACCCCTGGCTGCCTCATATGCCATACGAGCAAGGTTGGTCATCAAATTACGGTGAGGCCGTATCTTCATCTGTCATTGCCCTTGAACAGAGTACCCTGGTGTGGCGGCAAAATCTTTCGCCAAAAGAAATCTTAGCTATGAATAGGAGTACACGCTTGGCCCCCATCAGTATTACTGTTCCCACTTCTGAAATATGTTGCCCCTGTTACAACCGTCTCCCTGCCGCTACGAGACGAATACCACATCGCGTGGTAATTGATCTTTTGTGAAACCAGCAAAGTTTCACCTTGTTTTAACTTTCGGTAATTGCGCTCAGTCTGTTATTATTGCCGTGCAATTATTTACCGCAAACACGTGCATGTAATACGAAGTATGAGATAATAACACAAACGTTTTGTATTGCAAGTTTGTGCTTCGCGGTACCATGGTTGCTCTGTTCTTTTGCCAAAGTAAAATCGCAGAATGCTTTGAACTTTATATGCGCGAATCCATGTAAGAACCCCTTAAAGGTTCCTAGGGTGTTATTATACGACGTACGTAAGGGATACTTCACCAGATTCCTGATTGCTCGATTGATGTATTCCCTAATTGGTCTCTATGGCTACGGGTTTTGAATTTGATGGTTGACGACCGTCTGGCGTAGCACGTCGGCGCTAGTAGGGGTTGGTGGTCGAGGGGGCCTGTGGGGGTGGTTCGGTTGCAAGTCATTCTGTCAGTAGTAAGTTAGGAGGCATAGGTTTGGAGGGGGCATAGGTTTGGTGCCTCCACCATAAAATGGAGTTTGATTGCCTATTTCGGCCTAGTGCGGTACAAAACTATACTACCATTTTAGGCAGCAATTTTCGAACCCAGCCAATAGGAACGAAAAACTCGTTGCATGCGGATCTATTCGGTTAATTGACTTTCCTGGTTCCGGGTTAGGCGTTATTGGGTTTCGTTTCCTTGAATATAACGTCGACGGCGATTACATAATATATATTCTAAAATCGACCAATTCAAAACCGCGAAATAATTGGAAAATCCACCTTTAATATTGCGTAGTACGTTTATCAAAATTAAATTGGAAATAAAAGGTTTTACGGGGCATAATAAATAATGTAATTTAATTGGTTAGCTGGGATAGGGTAGGTTGAAAAAGGAAATAAATTCTTTTGGTTTTTATCGAAGGAGATACTTGCTTATATATTGTAATAAGACCCGTTTCGGCCCCATTCCCTGTGATTTGATTGGCTAAAACCGGTGGAGGCACCAAACCTATGCCCCCTCCAAACCTATGCCTCCTAACTTACTACTCGGTACAATTTGAGGTAGAGTACCGAACAGGAGCAGTTGAAATATTACGATTAAGATATTGGTGCTTCTTCTTGAGGTAGGACATAATGGGTTGAAGCAACACACAAGGTGTCCGAGCAATGGACTTGGAAGGGGTGACGGCTTGACCGAGTGCACTAATGCGTGACGATAGATTGCAATAATCTGGGATTGTCTGCTGGGGAGCAGTCCTACAATCGAACATATTTATATAGCAATTACTATGTCCTTATATACCCTGGCGATCACTCCCCCTGGCGTGATTCTTTGGTTGGCCCTTCTTATCTTATCCTCAGGTGACTTCCTGGCGCTCAGTCTGGGATGCTTTGGGTTTCTTCCTGGGTTCCAAGTTTCTGACTTTGGTCTTTGTCAATCCACGGCTGTAGCATGAATGCCGTTGTAGTTGAGCGCATCTACGTTGCCATACTTGGCTCTAATCAAACGCACCGAAATTCATTGTCTCAGTCCTGCTATGGTAAGCGTTGAAGCAGTCACTGTAGTTATGACTAGTATATATTAAAACATCGGCTTGGGAAGGCTTGGGATCCCTTCAGGCACTTCCTCTGTGCGAAAATGCTGGTTAGTCTGCCTTCACCGTGCGATAATTGCATCAAAGTATCGTTTCTAAACAGTCAACTTTCCCCTTGAGTTTTCTCTTTGGGCGATCACGACGCAACATGGCTACCGTCTTTAAAAAGGCAGTGTTGCTGGGACCAGGTCATACCTGAGCTACCAAGAAGATGCTGTTACCGATGCACATTAGATTGCTATGATGGTGGCATAGTTAGGGATGGTTCATGGTAGGGCAATGTCGAAGCAAATCAGGACTTATCAAATCTTCAATATACCTGCTTTTTTCTTGAAACCAAGACCTCCAACTTTGCAGAAAGTCTACTCTGCAATTTTGATTCTTCATCAAGGTTGTGACTAGATTAGATTCCAGGCAGTATTGGACATGCAGATTGTCTCCGCCCACATTAATTCTCAAAAAAGGAGTCCCGGGTTCATTTTGTGACTGCCAAGGCGGCACACATTACAAGGCTGATAGAACGTACGAGTAAAAAAAATGCATTGCGGCCATGAATGGAGGCTTGTCGACAGAATGAACGAAAAGGGGACACTCGATTCAACCCCAACTGGACATTTGTCTTTTTCATCAACATGCCCAGGTTGACTTTGGAGCTGCAGCTTTCTAGACGAAGGATTCAAGTTCTTTTAGGCCCCTACGCTCATCAACGGCTTGAATAATACCTTCAAAATTATTCATTTACAATGGTTTTACAGTCATATGTTACGACCAGACAGTTGGGCCGGTACCAGGAAGGCCAGGTGGGGTCACACCCCTCCTGACGACACACACAACATCGACCGGCAGGGAACAAGATTACGTAAGGAAACCAAGTCACGTGGTGTCACGTGATTGCCAAAATAGTGATCTCAGTGATCACGAAGAAATCACGACAGATCAAGGAAGTAATCTCTGCGATCTATTGGAGATCAAGGGAGATCACATTTGGGCAAAGTCTATATGAGACACGCTCATTACCATGTAGACAGAACCTAGCCTAGATTTGCTTAGCAGCAATCAACTTACTACCTACCCAGGAATCGATCATAACTTCACCCCAGTCATTGAGAATTCCCCTAGCTACGTTGTCGACGCTCAGTTGCTTCAACCCACTGTACTTTACCATAAGAACAGGTTACCCCGATACCTTGATCGTAACATCATACTAGCTGATTAGTGTTAGAATTGCGACCTTTCTAAACTATAATCAGAACTACATACAGTTGATAAGTTGAGTCAAATAGATGCCCAGGCACTTAGATCGGTTGCTCAAAGCTGTCTTAACACATGGTTTTCAAACCCATGCGAGAGCTTAAGCCCTACACAAATGGCCATTCGTCTCAACCCAGTGCTCACTCCCAACGCAATTATGGCAGTAAAACACCCCCTGCGGATCAAACTTCTGCTTGACCGCACTCAAGCGGTCCCAGTTGGTGCCGAAAAAGTCTTCTTTCCAGTAGGGACTACCCCAGTCCGCCTCATTCATATACGTGCCGGTGGTCGGGCTCAGCTTCCGCATGGCCGGCGACAGCACCTCCCTTATGTTCTTGAAGGCGTCCAGGTTCTTGGACACCTCGAAGCCGTCCATCTCCCGCTCAAAGATGTCCAGGATGACCGAATTGTACCAGCCGGGATTCGCCGCGCTCGAGGTCTTCCGTATTGATTCCTCGGCCTGCTCCAGCCCGTGCTGCACGACTGTGTGCGCGACCGGGGCGCCGGGCTTGCCTGCCGTCGTGGCTAGCGCCTCGCGCAACGCGGATTTGTTGGTCAACGCAGCCGTGCTAAGCAGCCGCGAGTCGAGGGCTGGCACGGCCCCGACCGGGTATACGTTGCCGCCCTTGTGGGCGTACCAGGTGCCGAAATCGGGGAACTCGGACCACGCAACAGTGGCGGCTGGTACCTGGGAGGTGTTGTCGCCCGCAGGCATGACGGATTGCATGATTTGGAATTTGGTTTTGGCCTCGTCCGAAGTTCCAAAGTAAGTAAACGTGTGCTGGTACAGGTTCGTGAACCCAAGCGGCCCCCGGCCCTTTGGCAGGTGCCCAGCCCACGCTCCGTACCCGCCAAACCCACGCTTGGATAGTTCAGGCAGGGTGGAGTAGACGTTTGTCACGGCGTCCACGAAGCTATCTATCGTCGAGTTGCCCACGGAGCCGAATTCGATATTGACCACGGCGATGGGCCGGTGGTCCGAGTACGTCTTGAGCAGCATCTCGATGACGATTCCGTAAGTACCCGGCCCGCCGCCGCTAATGGCCCACAGCAGATCCGGGTTGTTGCAAGCGTCTGCCGTCACGACTTCTCCCGACGCGAGCACCACTTTGGCAGCCACCACCTGGTCGGCGCCCATGCCCGCATGCCTCGTGTAAGGGCTATGGCCACCGCCCTGGGTCCATCCACCAGTGCTGGAGGGGCCCGTGGCGTCGCCACCGACCACGATGTAACCCTTGGCCTTCGCCGCTGGGTACAGCGAAGACCAGGTGTAGGACCCGCTCACGCGGACGGTGCTGCCGTTCCACTTTGTCTGGGGACAGATCGCCAGGTTCGGGTTGGTGGGGAAGAACTCGAGGCCGTTGCGCAGGTTGTGCAGCCAGATGGACAAGGTACCGTAGCCGGACGAGCGCTGCATGTAGTCGTGGCCGGTGGACTTCATCACAATGCGCAGGTTGTGTTCCTTTGCAAACTCTAGTGCGTCTTGGATGTGCTTTACGCTGTGGACGTCGACAGCGTACACGGGCCAGGACCCAATTGTGCAGTTCGTGTCCGGAAGCGTGCCAAACGCAGACGGTGGCGGGCAGGTGCTGTTCATCGGGAAGTCGTAGCCGAGCGGATGAGCGGCTTGGAAGTCTTCGTTGGTGAAGTTCTGCAGCACAACGTTGCAGGCGTTCTGGTCCTGGCTCTTGCCCGAGTAGCATGGAAGCGGGAGCGGCGTAGTCTTGATCAATGCCCCACCTAGGGTGTTATTGAAGCCGGCCCATAGCTCGGGCTTTGGCCAGCAGTCCTGGTCAGGTGTCTGTTTTGTGGATAACTGTTAGATCCATGTTTGAGTGAAAGGGGTGCACGACTTTTGCAACAACTTGCACATCTGCATTTTGACACCGAACCACACGCGGTGGCGGAGCCGAGGCACAGCGCCCACGCAGTTATCCAGGCTGATTGATGCTTCATTGTGGTGATGCAACTTCTCTTGACTTCCAAGGTGGTGGTGGTGAGCCAACAGTACCTGAAGGTGCCGCCGACGTTAGGGATGCGTCAATCATATATGTACCGATTGTTCAAGGAATATCACATATTATCTTTTTTTTTTTCTCTCTTTTGACGTTTAACTTTTCTCTCTCCTATCCAACCTGGTAGCTAGATCTATGGTGGCATGATACGAAAGCTTGATTACGTAGATATCATGTCAGCCGCCACACATGATTGACTCAGATATCACCATTCATGACCGAACAAACAAAGAGCCGAAATGACCTTCGTCATACCGACTAATTTGGATACGTGTATCTCCATCCCGCTAAATTGAGATTATTTAATTTGATGTCAAAGCGTTATTCTTAACCAAATCAGGGGACAATGTCGCCCTACGGCTTAAACCTTGTGTTATAATCCCTCACATTTCCCCTGACGTTCCCATAGTTTATTTTCAACTTTCGAACATAATCACGTCCAGCGTTTATACTGGTATTAAATCAGCTAATTCTTTTCGGGCGCCCCTAGAGAGCCGACTACTTGGCAGATAATATGAGCCGCGCTAACTACCAAATTAACGGTCAAGAATTGTTGAACCCTAAGATGCACCTATATAAGTCGCAGTGGCAAAGAGCCAATTGCGGTTCCGCTTTTGTGCTTCACAAGAATCCAATACGTTACTTAGTTTGTACAAAGTAGTTGATCGCTATATTCACAGACATTGGTTCTGTAAAATTAAATAATGTCCAAATGCAAGCAACCAATAAGCTTTTCTATTGAATTCGGAGGATGTACGTACACGACAAAACTGAGTTTTGTTGTTCTCTTTTTTTTGCTTCATTCCAAAACCTTTTTACCATATCAATTCACCCTTGTAGTTTTAAACACCTCGATAACGTACTATGCTATGTAGCCCAATCTTGTCGAACAACCTTTGAGGTGCAAAATTCTCGACCAATCTTTACTTCACCCTTTTGAACAATAGAAAAGGGCCCGTCTTGGCCCCAGTAATGTGATCCTTGAGTAAATACTCCCCCTTCACCCCGTCCCCCTCCCTTGAAAACTCAAACTTCTTAAGCATGGTAGCGAGGGTGAGCAAGATCTCGTGGTAGGCAAACCCCTTGCCGACGCAGCTGCGGGTCCCGGTAGAGAAGGGCATGAAGGCGGCCCTCGCACCGCCCGATGACGACTCCTTCAGCCACCGCTCGGGCCGAAACTCAAAGGGATCAATGTGGTATGCGCTATGGTGGAGACTGTAGATACCGACGCCGACGTCCACGCCGGCGGGGACGTGCACGTCACCGATGGACATGCCGCCCGCGCAGACCTCGCGCCACGGCGGCCCACCGACGGGGGGAGACAACCGCAGCGCCTCGTCCACGCACGAACGAAGGTACACGCACGAGTTTAGCTCAGGTCCGAGGCTCACGACGTCGTCGGCCTGCACAGCGCGGCGGACCTCGTCCCGCGCGCGGCGCTGGGCGTCCAAATCGCCGGCGAGGTAGAAGAGCGTCGCCGAGAGCGTGGTCGACGACGTGTCGGAGCCGGCCACGATCAGTGTCGCGCACTCGGCCCTGACCTGGGACTTGGTGAGGGACCGCGAGGAGCCGGCCGGGTCTTTGGCGTGCTCGAGCAGCGAGAAGACGTTGCCGTTGTCCGCCGAGGTCGCCTCCTTGCGCTTGCCGAGCAGGGCGGTCACGTAGCTCAGGAAGTCGTTGCGTGCGCGGATGGACGCCGGGAACAGCTTGCGGTCTAGGCGGAAGTGGGAGAGCAGGCGTGACTGGAGCAGAGTGCCTACGCGGACGTTGGACTCTTCGATGGCGGCAGGGATGTGGCTCCATTTGGCATCTTTCATTGCGTTGGTCTTTGTGCCAAAGACCACTTCGCTTGTTATGTCAAAGGTGAAGATGTTACCTGCGGGTATTGGCGTTAAATGTTACCACTTTTCTCATTATTCGGCTCAGCAATTGGACAACCTACTCAGCTTCCCAAAATCAACAGCTGCCCCGTCAATCGATGTCTCGATTATTTCGCACAGGGTGTCGATATGCCTCCTTATAACGCCTTCGTAAGACTTGACCTTGGCATCGGAAAACGCCAGACTCATAACCCGCCTCCGCCACGCATGCTCCTCTTTGTCCGATAGCGTGAGGATGTTGGGCGCGCCGTGGACCAGGGCCTGGTACGCTTTTGACTTGACGCAGTTCGCGTTGGAGCCGTATATGGCGCGAACACCCGTCTCGGTATTAAACAGAAGGCGGGATGGCCCGTAGCGGACCAAGGGGCCTAATCGTTGCGCCAAGGTTTCAGCTAGTGTGCATTTTCACCTAGATTTGGTGACTTGGGCAACCCACCATATTTCTCATGACACTTGTAGATATCCGTGTGCAGCGACCCTCTCCACGCGTGATAAGCTGCGTACAGGTCCGTGCATCTTCCCAACAGAGGTCCTGGATATCGGGCAAGAGGGTGGAGAATAAATTGCCGGACGTAAAAGACCGATACCTGGCAGCTTGTGAGTATGAAACGGACTACAGAAAAACATCCGTCGTACTCACTGCGGAGATCAAAAAGAATCCAAGTATCCACATGGCGCTAAATGGTGGCGTTACAAGAATTCAACTAGATTGATGGTGGGAAAAAGACTTTGGTTTGATACTCATTCGGCTGGCGGCATCAGTCTCTACTAGCATATGAGCAGCACGCCTCTTCTCTTTCCTGGTGGAAATGAGTTTGCATCACTTTGTGATTATGACACGTATATCGGCAAACTGCTTATTCAATGTGCACAAAGGCCCTGCTTAGGCGAAACTATAAAAGTTCACGTAATGTTTGCTGACGTGATGTCTTATTCAGGCGTAACGTAATGCCCCACCAGCCTATGTCAGTGCAATGACTGGTTAGAGATTCGAAGAAACAAGATGATATTGAATCTGCATACTGGTTGTGTAGGTAGCCAGACTAAGCTCACGTATCCTTTTCTTTTGGATCATACTTCGGTCGTCTGAACACTTCCGTATTCATTTTATACTCGTTCAAGCGTAGGCACTGTATCTTACAGCTCTCACTCGAAAACAGTTATTAGAAATGAAAATTCAAAGTGCATGGCTGCTCTTCATGAGCAAGAAACTGCTAGCTGCGGTCATCGTTGCGGGCATACTATACCTGGTAATTAAACCCATGGCAAAGGCAGTCCAACAGCAGCAGCACAAGGAAACCCAAGTTCTAACTCACCAAAAGCTAGCAGTTTTCATCTACCGAATATACTTTCACCCATATTCCAAGTATCCAGGCCCATTCCTGGCCAAGCTCACGAGTTGGTATAGCGTCTACCACGCCTACCTTGGAGACTTACACACCGATATACACAAATGTCATGGCAAATACGGTGAGGAACCTCCCCTCCAACGCAGACTGTAGCTTTCCCGCCGCTAATGAATATACGCAGGTGATGTGGTCCGATATGCCCCAAACAGGATAATCATCAACACGGAAGCAGCATGGAAAAGTAAGTTTTACATTATCTGAAATCCCATACGGGACCAAACACAACAGGGAAGAAAAAGCTTAACAATCAACAGCCATATACGGTCACGGCAAAACCTCCCTCAAGTCGAACGCATACCTGCGCATCACGCTGGTGCCGGGCGTACACGCGACGCTCGGCACCATCGACAACTCGGAGCACGGCAAAAAGCGTCGCATCCTAAGCAAGTGCCTGTCCGACGCCAAGATTCGGAGCAAGGGCAATTTGCTGAAGGAGACGTCGCTCACTTTCGCCGAGGGGCTGGGCGAGCGGGTTGACAGGTTCGGGAATGCACAGAGCTGTGAAAAGGGATGGAGTGCGCCCAAGAATATGGCTCATTGGGGTACGTCCTGTCCTGTACTATATTCACTGCATTAAAAACAAATCCTCACCTATCTAAAAACAGCCGATTTTTTCGCCTTTGACGTCATGTCTCGTTTAGTCTTTGGCACTTCATACGACCTCCTCACTATACCCACCAACCACTGGATCATCGATGGGGTGCTGGGCCAAATGCGCCGCGTGGGCATGCTCATGCACCTGCCCGAGCTCGAGGATATGGGCCTTCATCGACTTCTGTTTGCCGACGCGCGGCAAAAAGCCCTGCGCTTCTCGGCCAAGAGCCGCGAGATTATGAAGGCCAGCGCCGCCACGGTGCAAGATAGGCCCGAGACCATGATGGCTTCGCTTTTTGATGCGCGGGACCCCGACACTGGACGAGGGCTGGACGAACGGCAGCTTTGGGCCGAGAGCAATTTGCTTATCATCGCGGGTGAGCCTCCTTATCTAGCTTACCACTTTTGACCCAGTTATCTTTTTTTCTTCTTTTTTTTTTCTGACTGAATTCTTTCTCCCCTCAGGCTCAGACACATCCTCGACAGGCTTGGCAGCAACATTCTTCTACCTCACATCTCACCCCGAAGCCTACGAGCGCGTCAGCGCTGAAGTCCGGTCCGTATTCCCAGATCCCTCGGCCGTCGGGCTGGGCCCCTCGCTCAACTCGTGCGTCTACCTACGGGCGTGCATCCAGGAGGCGCTCCGGTTGGTGCCGCCGATATCCGCCGCGCTGTGGCGGTCGGCGCGTCCCGGGGGCCTGCACATCCCGCGGCCCGACGGCGGGGTTCTGAGCATCCCCGAGGGCCTCGAGGTGGCGACGTGCATCTACGCGCTGAACCACAGCCCCGCCATCTACAGCGACCCAATGGCGTACCGGCCGCAGCGGTGGCTGGGCCCCGAGGCGCAGGGGTTGCCCTTTGCCACCTTCTCCAGGGGGTCGAGGAACTGCGTGGGGAAAGAGCTGGCCTGGGTCGAGATGATGCTCGCTATGGCGGTCATCTTGGCCGGGTGGGACTTTCGGCGGGCTAGGGATCCCACGCTCGCCCGTGTTGGCGGGAGCAGGCCGGGGACTGTTGATGAGCATCACTATGCGACAAAGTCGTGCTTTACCAGCTGGAAAAATGGGCCTTATATTGAGTTTAAAAGAATTGAAGGGCGCGGTACAGATTGACTTTTCAGGGAAGGAAAATAAACGCTGCAGCTAGGGTTGATTGTTGTGTTGCTGCTTAGGAAAAATTAAAGGAATTTTCACTTTCGGTTTATAGAAATCTAAAATTACGGCGGATAGTTAAACCATCTGGAGTGCATCAATATTTGGTGTGATAATCAAAATTATCGCAAGAATTACTTGAACACATCATACAAAAGAAAGTTCAATCCCCCGACCTAATCACATCCGATATTTGCGTCTGCGCCATAACTTAACAGAAGGTCCAAAATCTTTTCCCTGCCCAACTTCACAGCGAGATGCAACGGCGTGACCCCATCCTCGTCCTGCGCGTTCATGCACCGCGACAAGCTGTCGTCCCCACGCCGCTCGCACCACTCCAGCACCGCCTCAACCACCTCCCTGTAGCCGCGCGCCACTGCCGTGTGCAGCAGCCCCCGCTGGCTCGAGTCTGTGGTGAGCACGTCCGCGCCAAGATCCAGCAGGGCGCGGGTGGCCTCGAGGTTCCCCACGTCCACGACGCGGTGCAGCGGAGTCAGGCCCGCGCCGCTGGGCGCCTCGAGCTTGGCGCCGGATCGGACGAGGAGCCGCGCCATGTCGAGCTTGTTGGAGAGCACTGCCGTCAGAAGCGGGCTGCATCTCTCGAGGGCGTTGGGTGCCGATTTTGATGGTGGTGGTGGAGGTGCTGCTGCTGCTGCTTCTGCGGGGGATGGTGGCGTCCCGGAGCTGGAGAGGCTCACCTCCGGTGATGTTTCGTTGACGGGCGATTCTTGCGGTGTGTTGGACAAAGTCCCAGTCCCCCATGGGCTGTAATCCACCGGCAAGTATATGGAGCTGTCGAGGGAGCCGGCTGGGTTCGTCTCCACCATATCCAAACTTTCCGTGCCAGCATCAAAAGTTGCCTCGAGTAGGCCAGGGAGGAGGGATAAATCAGGGACGACAGAGGTGGGGCGTTGGCTGGAGAGGTCCTTGTACTTGTAGGGCAGATGTGGATAGGACAGGTTCAGCCATACTGGATCGAAGGAAGGAGAGCTTGGAGATTCCGGGTGTAAATTGTCTTCACGCAATGTTAATTTGGCTGGGTGACGGTGATAGGGGGCTGGCGGTGGCACGGCGTGGTGGCTGTTCCCTGGGTCTAAAGCTGTCTTGAGCGAAGGATAGACGCCCGTGCCGATGGAAGCGGGTAACAGACTGCAGTTTACGTTGGGAAAATCGTGGAGCATTCTTTCAGCAAGTTGAAGGCGGGGTTTTTGCCGTGTGCCTTGAAAATAGTTATTAACACCCTTTTTAGGAAGTTTCACAACAAGATGTAGAAGGCCTCTTACGGTAATTCTTTTGAGCTGTTCGATTTTGAGCCCTACGCCTCTCGAGGCTGTCTCTCAGTTTCTCATCGCGTGAGCTCGATTCTTCATGGTCTGAATCGGTATTCTCCATGGTTCAGCGGGTTCTCCAGTCGTCTGGTCTGTCAATATTACAAATAGACGAGCTAGTTGTCATCCCAACTTGTATGAAAACAGGTTCGTCATAAGTGAAAGTCGTTCATATCCCTGGAACGAGATCTTAACGAAGAAACTTCTAGTAGCACCCACATTGGGTAACCCCGGTATTTCGTCTACCTAAAACTGCAACACTCCCACTGCGCTCGTCTTGTTTCCACATTTCAAATAGCATATTCTGGTCGGTGACATGCTTTTTTTCGAACCATGTAATTAGATGTTCTGGTCTGAAAGCCGGCCTATTTCGATTCATAGAGCAATCTAGAATGGGCTCTGTCAGTCAAGTTACAAAAGAGTAAACAATCAACCATTGTAAACAAGGTCTTGGTGTTTGAATACGGTGTCTCTTACCCGTGGACGGTTGCCAACTCAAGAAACCGCCTCAAGCTTGGAGGGATATCGGCAGCGGCTAAGTAGCTACGTCCTTGATCCGACAGTTTGGCGCGACAAGTCATACGTACTGCATTCGCCATTGCGGGATTTGCCGGCCAGCGTTTTGGCCCCTGGTAAATAGTAGAGTTTTGCCTTGCAGGTAGCAAGGTAAACTTTTTATTTTATTTTTTGCTTTCGTTTGTGAGAAAGGAAATACGGCATTAAGCTTTCTTCGGCTACAAAACCCGCATTTGAACTTGATCTTGATAGAGGTGATTTGATTGACCGCCCACAATTTGAAACAAGCATCCCTGTTGAACTGTAATATCATACGACGGCACAGGGTAATGTTATCCCCACCAACATGAATTTATGTGATTGCTATGTTTGAAGGTCAAAAGTAAGTTTCCGCGGGACGATCTTAATCCACCACTGGAATATCAACCAGGAGACTTGCGGCGCGAGTACTTCAATGCAAGATGATGTGAGATGATGTGAGGGCATAAAAGTATGAGGTATTAAGTTATGGATAATCAGCAGCTTCGCCCTTTAATATTCGATCCAAGAGGATAATATATATGAATGTGACAAGACTCAGGGGCTTCACGCACAAAATTGCGTTACATGACACGTCGGCAGAAGCCGACAAATCAAATTTTAATTTTTCAAGTCAAAGCGACCATACTTACTCTGTTCAATCGCACCCCAGCTGGATAAAAATTATTCGACTTCGTTTCAGCACTTTAACATCTGTCTATCTCATGTGCTAAGCCTTCGGTACAGCATTTTCTTTAAAAGGATCTAAAGCCTGAACAAGACAAAGAAACAAAGCAACTCGAGAAACTCACAGGCAAATCAAGACATAATGCCAGAAGCAGACCAAAATGGGACAGTCGTTGTGATGGGCTGCGGTAGGTGAATCCTGGGTCAATCCGAACAAACGACAGGTGGTCAAGATTCCTAACATCAATCATTAGGTCGACTCGGTACGGCCGTGATCAGGGGCATATGCAGAACCCTCAAGAACCCAAACAGCAGCCCTGTCAAGTTGCAAAACGAGCCGAGACGCTTCATATTATGTGTGCAGACACAGGAAAGCGTCGCACGGCTCGAGCGCGAGTTTTCAAAATATATCGGCACTAACAGCAAGGACATAAGCGCTCCGACGGTCACAATCTACCGCAGCCGCAACGTCGACGCGGCGCGACAAGCAGAAACGGTTATCCTAGCCTGCCAGCCGCAACAATTGTCGGCTCTCTTGTCGGAAGACGGCATGGCCGCCGCTCTGCGCAACAAACTCTCTCTTAGCATCTGCGCCGGTTTCTCTGGTGACATGATCCGTAAAATGCTGGGCGTCAGCGACAGCACTGCTTATCCGGTTGTGCACGCCATGCCCAACTTATGCAGCTTGGAAGGGCAGTCGACCACCGTCATTACCGAGACAGACCTCAGCGCACGACACTCCGCCCTGGTGATTTGGATTTTCACCGGTGTGGGTACGACTACCGTCATTTCCGAGCCCCTGATAAATGCAGCAGGGATCACGGCCGGTTCCACCCCGGGATTTTTAGGCCTGGTACTGCAGGGAATTGTTGCCGGCGCAACGCGCTGCGGATTGTCTCCGGACCAAGCACTCATCATGGCCGCTCAAGC
Organism: Magnaporthales sp. P1609; assembly: GCA_003709005.1. Taxonomy (NCBI): domain Eukaryota; kingdom Fungi; phylum Ascomycota; class Sordariomycetes; order Magnaporthales; species Magnaporthales sp. P1609. The sequence goes on from PELF01000003.1 coordinate 1,093,074, forward strand.
AATGAAAGGCACCGCACACATGGTCCTGGACGCACGATTGGATCCAGCGGACCTGACAGCCAAGGTGTGCACGCCCGGTGGGTGTACCGAAAAGGGGGTGGAAGTCTTGAAGGACATGGCGGTGATAGATGCGTTTGATAAGGCCATTGTCGAGGCTGTTGCAAGGGCTTTCAAGCTTGCTGGGCAGTAGCGCTGGTAAGCCGCACTTGCGCTTTTTTTTTTTTTTTTTTTTTCTTGTTTTTCTCGCCTCGATAATCATGGAAAAGCGTCCGGAGTCGCACGAATCAGTCAGGATCTTCCCGGACTCGAAAAAGCCAATCCAGGGTCAATATCTGAATATTTACGCACTAAGAAAAGTACCGATAGATACGGGTTCCGGATCCGTGGTACGCAAGATATACGAGCCGCGGCGCCTCAATTTTACAAGGCCAAACCTCGTGCCTCTTGGTCTGTGACATCTTCTTGGAATCACACCATTTTCCACATCCAGTTGACAATACGAGCGATTGCGTGTGTATCCTAAATGTACATGGACATCTACTAGCATAGAGAAGATATCAATGAACCATCCAATCTCAAAGTTGACATGACTAGTAGAAAATATTAATGATTTAGTCGATTCCGACGGTGGGCATTCTCCGGGCCGAATAACCAACCACTTATAATTCGTCCGACCAACATCAAGAGACAAGGTTCTCAACTTTGCTTTTGAAAGTTGATTTGATTGTAAAGAAAAAAGGAGCACTTGAGAGTCGAAGGCCAGCAGGTTGGAAGCTAACAATATGAAGTTTAGATACTTTGTTAGTTTCCTAATGTGAAGTCTCCAGCAACTTAGGCTCTCCCCTGCAGACCTACTCTCAGTAATATCTCCATAATTTTGACTGTTTCCGAAGGGAGAAAATCCGCACTTTGATTTTCTTGACCAGATCATTCCTTCTAACGGTGATATAACCTTCTCTAGCTGATTCAATCCTTCTGATATTTTGCTTGTGCTCTATATCAGCAGAACTGCGTCTGGCTTAAAATGCCACGCTGCCCTTTGATTTGCAATGTGAGCTTCAATCTGTGATTCCGGGATGCCTGCCTTCCTCCATTCTGTAGACTGTAAGTAGAGCTTTTTCTGCACGCAAGACATGATCTATCAAATCACTTTTGTTCCGGTCTCCTTTATTCGCCGTTTAAATTCTTCATTGATGACAGCATTCTGCTCCTCGCCGAGCTTCGGTGTCTTCAATGTAGACTCTATGTGGAAGAATACCTGCCAGCCGAGCTGCCGCCTGCTGGATCCCTTGTGATAAGAAACGTGAACCTGACAGTGACCATCTTAAAAGGAACTACAGGACCGGATCTTCAAGGGAAAAGGGTCAAGACATAGCACAACTTACTCTTCCACACTCAAATGAATGGCTTGACACTTCAACTCAAGTGCCCCGAGTGATTTAGTGATTCATAATAGACCAAGGATATCGGCGCTTTGATTCTGCGCAAGTTCTCTTTACAAGAATCTAGCATAACAATATCCATGTCAACACTTCGTCAGTCGTCACAAGAGCCTCACACAAGCACCATATCCACCTGCTATGAGTCCGTCACTTGGCGTTCTTGATGAAGCACATGTCGAACAAGTTAATTGCAAAAAATGTAATGTCATGTTTCCAAAGCCTTAGCCATGCCATGGGGGCTGTGTGACCCACGCAAACCGAACAAATCGCCTTTGCTCCCTCATAATATGGGATGCTTATGGTTTTTTGAGGTGGCCGACAAGGAAGGGGAAATAAAAGACTAAACCCCCGGTTGAAGACGTAGCGTTCCATTGTATATATTCTTGACCTCGCTGCCTATTCAGCGTATTGCAAAGAACTGAAACACTCGCGGGACGCCGGAAAACGGCGAAACACCCGTGCTTCTACTTCTTGTCTTTAAGTTCCAATATGGTCTTTCTCCCTCCATCAGAGAGTTCCTTCAGCAGTTGTCGCAAGTGAGTTTATATCCAGCGGGGCCAAAGCACCCACCCAGATACTGAGAAGTATCGGCGCCGGAAACCTTCCACGTACTTACGAGCTTGTGTTCTATAGAACACGATTTTTAACTACTTGAAAGGCCAAAATGATGGGCAGACGTCTTACATTGTGCACACAGACCGTGTAATACCCTTGAAACGGCACTTCCATTACAAAAGACCTTCAAGTCAAGTTCCCAAAGAACCAAGGCTTAGCAAAGGTGTGAATTGTTTCCACAGTAAGTACCAAGATCATCCTGTGATCTATTGCGGTCAACAGAGACTAAGTAGGGTCCGTTTCAGATACGGATTTGAAGTGGTACCGGTACCTATTAGAAAAGAGAGCAGATCGAATCGAATTGTGCATGTCAACAGCTTCTGCTAGAAGTCTATGGGCCTCAAATCACCGAAAGCTTGTCCCTCATGCGCAGTGAATGCCGTGCGTTCCACGTAATAAAATCTGCTTCATTTATGTGGTGCAAATGGTATTCCATAAGCGTCAGTCAGCACAAAATATCACCCCCCTGTTGGCCCATCTTACAATCCATAGCCTTCCCCTCCAATCCTAGATCTCGGACTTTTTATTCGTTGCCTACCAGCTGACATCAGCAAAGCATAAAACTTCAGACTGACGAATTCTGACGCAATTGGAACCGACTGCCGATTTGCAGTTTGTCAAAAGCAGCCCTACCCATCAATCAGGATCGAATATGTGGCTCGTCGATTGCCGGAATGGTCGTCGGCATTACGACTCAAGAGGCTGCTCGGGCCGTACTCTTGCTGACGACGAGAAACACCAAATACGGGGCGGGGATTCTATTCTGGGCTCATGGTTGGCAGCGAAAGGTATATAACATCCTTTCAAAAGGAGCATGTTCTTAACAATTTAACGAGCATGGGAAATTGAGCCATCAGTATGCCTAGGGCATGATGAAGCATTGGTGGGACCCTTGAGAATGGCATCCCAGTTTCCTCGTCTACACCTGGCTGCAGAAATAGCTTCTTCGTTGAAATTCCTCCATACGCTACAGAACGCCTTGGCTCGGGGGTGATAACGTCTGCGAGCCACACTAGAGCTAGGAAGCACCAAACGCGGGGGGGAAGGGGGGACACTGGGCAAATTTGGGTAAATGTTTCAAAGCATCCCAGCCACTGCTTTCGACTGCTATTCGCAGCTTGACCACACAGTTTGGGGCCCCTCTCGTCTTGATACTTCAGCCTGAGAAATCGAGCTCGGTGGTATGACATGGTGCTTCATCACATCTTCATCACATAGTATAGCTCTGCAAGCTGCAGGGGAACTGTGGGTAGCGCTTTTTCTTGGAAAAGACAACACTCCCTGGAGTCTTTTATATAGTAATAAGTCATTGAGGAATCCGGATGGCGGAGGTATTTACTGGTGTGGGAAGCTTGTCAGGTTGCTAGACGTCTTTCTTGATTCTGAATACAAAATCAAAATGCACCCGCCCAAGCGATCCGACTTGATAGTTTCAATCAGGGCTTCTCCGATCATGCTCAGTCGCGCGGGCAACAACAAGTCGCATATCCTACATATCCGGCAACAGCTCACTGCGCACCCCAAAGGTACTTCAAAGTCCCCCGTTAGTGGGCTGTGCCAGTTTTGGTGACGAATGCGTATGGCATTGTTGTTTTTCTTGCGTACTGTTCTCGGTCCCGATGAAATACACCGGTACAGCATATAACCAGGTTTGCTTCAGCCGTTTACGGGGGCCTAATGAATGCGTCCCTATAGGATATGTAACTTGTTGGGGAAGATGTGTATTGACCCCAGTTTGAGAGTGACGGCGGGATATACTTTTAGTGATCCCAAAATACTTGCCGTCAGCATAAGAGTGAGATTGACGTGAGGGGTGCTGAGTGGCTGCGTCGGTATGACACATTGGCTTACATCCTGAATGCCGATCAAAGTTCTCCTGCGGCGTGAACTGTGTTACACGGCAGTTGTTTAAAAAAGCATTGATCACAAACAAAGGGTAATTGACCAAGGAGATCACTCCTGGGATCATTCTGCCGTACTAAGCGGAGCTCGCATGCAGCTTATGATATCATTCGCTTGAGAAACTAGTTATAACATGAAGTCAAGAGGCGCAGCTGAACTTTTGATTTGAGGCTTAGCAAACTGATATGCACTCCCCATAAGCCTTTGCCGCTTGTAAGCCTGCCTGCCTGGCCAAAAGGGGCCAGGTATCAATCATATCGACCACTCAGTAATATACAACACATGCGTTCATGACGCTTTGGTGTCTGAATATACGCAAACCTGTTTAGTGTGACGAGATGAGAGGATGTCATGACGTCGAAGGGGCCATGTGATGTGTAGAAAGAGTGTTGAAAATCAAATCCTGCCCATCATTGTATGTTCTTAGCCCTGAGGATGTCGAGTATAAAGAGGCTTGGTATTTCCTACCTTCTGCATATCTTGAAGGAAGTCCATCCAAAACAGCCTCATTCACCCTGAAAGCCTCAGTAAAAACACCTAGAAACCACACCTTCGGATCAAAATCACTTCACATCCATCCATCACCATGAAGTTCATCACTGTCTCCGCCTTCCTCTTCTCGGCCATCACGGCCGTCAATGGCTTCTGCTGCTCTGGGCCTCAGTGCGCCGATGGTACTAGTGGCACCCCCTGCTGCGCCACGCAATCCTGCAACATCTTCTGTTGCGCCTGCGGCGGACGTACGTCTTACCCCAGCTCTCTTTCCCCTTTGCCTCTCCTTTCGAAGCGCATTGCCTGGTTAGCCAGCTGCGGGAAACAAAAGCAAGATCTTTGAGGATAGCATTACTGACTTGGACACTGTCACCGCTCTGGCGGCGACTCGGTCTTCATCACCACAGACTGCCGCGGCACTGGAAAGCGCTCCGTCGTCCCGGACGTCTTTCAGCGCGACGTGGACAGCGCCTTCAAGCTGGCCGACGTTGGCGGAAACGGCACCATCTCTTTGCCCCAGTACCTGTCGTATATGGAGGTCGACGCTAAGAGTGAGCGTGCGCAAATGTGGGAGGACTGGTTCAAGAAGTAGGTCATGCCTGCTTGTTTCTTTGTTTCGTTGCAGCAGTAATCCTCTGGACTCTGTCTGACATCATTTGATCTCTGCGCTTACTAACACCGGGCGGCAATAAACAGGCACGACAAGAACAACGACGGCGTCATCACCATCGACGAGATTAGCCTGGAGTAGGCTTCCTCCTTATCTGGGCCTGCAGTGCTCGAGCGTGAGGAGGTTGCGGTGGTCTGAGCTATGTGGATAAGATGAACTGCTCTGTGATATACCGTCTCGTCAAAAACCACGCTCGTTATGGAATTTGTACTCTCCCAGTCCAACCGAGACGAGATGGTCAGAGGGAATAACCTTGAAAGAAACAAGGAGATTGAGAGTTTGGTAACATGACCAGACTGTGCTAGTACCTAAAGTACAGAAAACATAGGATAACTATTCGGGGGACGCCCCTTCCATTACTTCAAATTCAGGATTACAAGCCTCTGTTGTTTGACCTGACGCATTTCAAATTTTTTGCGAGCCTGCTGGGCAAGCTTGGTCAGAGCTTCATAATTCCAAGGCCCGGGTTATATGGCCTAGATGCTTAGACTAGATGCCTCAAAGCGAAGCCTTCCGTAGTTTTGTTTTTTTTTGTTTTCCGGTACATTCTTACTGGCAAAATGTAGAATTCAGCCACAAACGCCTACAGGAGTCATGCTCACAGTAGCCGGGTGAGCGGAAGCTACTGGCAACCACCGCACCCGAAATGCACTCAAAATGAAGCTATTTCCAACCGCCCTTTGCGCCCAAATTGCACCCAAGTAAAACAATTTCCTTTTTTCGGGTAAAGACAGACTTGAGTCCTGTTTGTAACTCCCAGTCGTGCACAGCAGAAAACAAATGCTGAGAAAGGCCCGAGAGCAGGGTTTCAACCTGAGCGAGATCATCAAGCTCAATTTCGAAAATACTCACAATGCATGCGTGGTGAGGTTAGCATTTAACTTTTTCTGTTTTTCTAGTTACCTCAGAAAAACGTCCCTGGGATTCTGGAGGCGAGAATGCCGTGGTAGAAGGAAGGTGTGTATTCGGAGGGAAATTAAGATTTGGGTTGTGAGGATCGAGATAAGTAGAGATCTTAGCTGGCAGCTGGTTGGGCTTGGGCCGGTCCGGATCCTTTGGCGAGGGCTGTGTGGAAGACTCTGCAACTAGGGTAGACTTCAAAAGCTGAGCCTGCCAACCAAATTTCTGATGCTTTGGCGGTGGCCGGGCTGTGGTATAAAATGAAGAAAAGGTTGACAAGCCGCGCTGAGGGTCATTAGAGCCAATGATATGGCTGGCATGATGATAAAAGTTGGGGTAGGCACATGGGGCGTCACAAAGCAGTAGTGGGAGGGAAGCGCCGAGGAAGCCGTCTAGCCGCACCTCAACTCGTCTCCCTGCCGCCAACGCGTAACTGTCGCTCCAGCTGATGAACAATGATACAGAGGGGAAGTACCCCGCATGTCCAGAGTAATCTCCGACACACGAATCAATTGTTGATCATGATTAAAGGTTTGGCCTGTGCACCTATTCCAACCTTACGTCTATGAGTTACATTTCCTCCGTGTTGTATTGTTGTAGGCGCCGATGATCAACCGAAGCGCCGTTATCTTTTGCATTTGCAAATATCACAATGAACTCACCTGCCGTCCAGAATCTACTTGTCGTTCGACTCCACCCAGGCCTGGATGCTACATCGGGTGTCATCTTCCGATAATGCGCCACCGCCTCTGGATTCGTGGAAAAGAAGGGTCCAGTTCGCATACCGGTATTGAGAACTCTTGGCCTAGTCGTCGTGCGAAAGTACTCTAATATCAGGGTGCGGAATTAGTACAGTGATGTGATATTTGCATTTCTACAGGAGCAGAACTTTGTGCATTTCCTGCTCCCGAAACCCCAACAAAGGGTGGCTAAACCATGGGTAAACCAATGAAGCAATTGATTGTATTGCTTCCTCTTTGGTATAGGTCACAAAGTAGATTGTACAAAGGTAGGAGGACCTCTTATAGGGGTTTCGTACCCAATTATTATGGTCAAGATGGGCATGCACAATCGCAATGCGGATTGGTCCGAATAAAAGTCCAACACGAATTCTTTTTCAACTACAAGTCAAGTCAAATCAATGTTATTAACTTTGTTGTAAAATTCAAATGACCAATACAACTCTCTTGCGAATCGCAATGCTATGTTTTCAAATACAATCAGGTTTGCCCTGTCCAAACTAGTTCAAGTCTGTCATCAAGTCAGTTGTTGACCTTGAACCGGACGGCAGAAGCAGTCGTTGGCAAGAGCGATGGAACCCGAGCCAAGGCAGCTAAGCTTTCAACCGGCCTTCCTAACCGAAGATTTGGTCGTGAACTTTGAATGGATAGATTGAATTTCACGTTAACTTTAATCAATTATACTTTTAAAGCCCCTCTCAGACCCAAGAACTCAACGCCTCTGCAGACAATTTAACCTTGCGCCATCGGCAAGATGCCGTAAGATGAGGTGAGCAACGTGTGGTATAACATGAATCAATCACCACTTTTCGGCCCCTTTGAAATCAAACGTCAACTTCCTTGCAACGTATATGACCACCTACCATGTGTTAATACTAAAGAGACGTAATCTCGAGCTGATGGCACAAATGTACTAAATATCTCTTGTAGGGGGTAAAACACGTAGCTCATGTCAAGAAACAAAGAAATCACTGAGCCGGCTTCAAGATGCACCTCTGGGTGAAGTTCGAAGTTGTTTAATGCATTCCTTGGGTTATGTGGCGGTGACTTGGATTTTTCTTAAGCTAAAAAGTAACCAGAATATGACGAGCAGAATGTAGAGAGCAGGAAAAGTACACGAGTAGATTGGCAACAATTCCAAGTAGACAGAGACACAGCTTTTTAGGCCAGACACTCAAAGGTAAATGCATAGTTTACTTGTCTGCATTGGCATTCTGAAATGCCTCCTGGGGTGTTTCCTGAGTTCCTTCCGGAGCTCCTTCCTGAGATTCCCCCTGAGATCCCTTCTGAGACTCCCTTCGCTCCTTCAACGACTTCCACCCCAAGAACGGCCAGGTCACCACCGTCGCGCTGCACAAGGCGGCGGTAAGCAAGAAGATCTTGGCCACGCCGCGACTATACGCAAGAACCCTATCGTTGTTGCTCAACCCTGCCCCCTCGTTGGCCACTTCGGACAGCAGCAGAGACTGTGAGACGGAGACGAAGCACGCGCCGCCGACCGTGTTGGCCAACATGACGGCCGAGATGGAGTATGGCACGTCGCGGGCGGCGACCACGATTTGCGACGCCACTATCCCTTGCTGCATGCCCATGCCGGACCCAGAGCCGAAGAGGATCTGGTATCCGATTTGGCGCGGGATGGAGATGCCCGGCGAGAGGGTGTGGAGCAACCCGCTGCCGACTGCGCCGAGGACGGTTGCTAGCATCATGAAGGGTGTTTGGTAGCCGGTTAACGACGCTCCCGCCCCGCCCAGGATTGACACGACGATCACCGCCACCACCATCGGGAGCAACTTGATACCGGAATCCCTTGCCGAGACGTCCTCGACCTTTTGGAACCACAGCGGGAGCTATTTTCAAGAGTTAGCAAAACAAAAAGAAATACATTCAAGATTGTAACAAAGACCAACAAGTCACACTTACAAAGTAAAGAGTAACAAACTGCGAGCTGGCCATCAAAAAGCTGTACGCAATCACCGATGTAAACTCCCTATTGCGCAGGAGCCGTACGGGGAACGTAGCCTCTTCCCCAAGCCGCGCCTGGTAGAAGCCAACGGCGGCAAAGGAGATGACAAAGATGACCAGCAGCGCGACGACGCGCGCGTCGCTCCAGGGGTATACGGCGCCGCCCCACTGCAGCGCCAAGAAGAAACACACGAGGCTGCCGACGATGCCGAGCCCGCCTGCGAAGTCGATGTCGGCCAGGCGGCGGGCCCACGGCTTGTCGTCGTCGACGGACCCCTTGGTGAGCTGGCGCGGCGCCATGGTCAGGGTCGCCAGGGCGATGACGGCCGAGCACGGCAGGTTGATCCAGAAGCACCAGCGCCAGCCGATGCTGTCTGCGATGCTGCCGCCGATCAGGGGGCCGGCGATCAGGGCCATGCCCTCGAGGCCGCCGAGGAGGGTCGTGTATGCGGGTCGGGAGGAGATGGGGGTCACGAGCGCGATGATTCTGGTTTTTTGTTTTGTGTACGGTTAGTGGAAGAGCGTCCTAGAAAAAAAAAGGAGTTCGAGAGGAAGGGTTGCGTTGGAGGACTTGCATTAGACAACCAGATAGCATCCCCGACGCGCCCAACCCCGTCACGGCCCTCCCGCCGATGAAGGTTGCCGCGTTCCGAGCCAGGGCACATGTGATGGAGCCGATGGCCAGCAAGACTACCGATGCAAAGAAAACCAGATAAGGCGGGAAGATGGCGTAGATCTTGCCAACCGATGGCTGTGTTGTGCCTGCTACCAAGAGGCTGGGTATTGGGTATTAGTTTGAGTGTGTGTGGTTGTAGCCGAGTCTCGCCATCGGACATGCTGCTTTGTACGTACTAAATCGCGCCGTACCATCCCGACGAAACCTGCGACTGGAACTCATTGATGAGTGTAGGGACAATGGTCGATACTATGGTGGCATCCTGGTAATGTTGGGATTTGTTTCTTGTTAGCAGATTCACCCAAACACATGGACTTTATAGGGACAGAGTCTTGTACCAAGGAGCTCACAAAGCCCGCTACTCCAAGACAGGCAACTATGATAGTTCTGCGAAACAATGTTACCTGCACCGGATCAGACGCATCAAGCGCTGCGGCCGCGTGCGGTGGCTCTTTAGTGTTGGGTTTCATGGCGAATTGGTGATGAATGCGAGATTTCAACTGCAAAAAGAAGAGGAGAGAGAGAAAAAAAAAAAAGAAAAGTATTTGCAGTAATGTTGCTTGCAAAATCCCCTAATAAGTTGTTTTGGCCTTGAGAGCATGCATTTTAACGGGGAAACTGACTCGTTCAGTACCGGTCAATTTGTTTTCGCTGACGTGAGGAAATAATTTACTGACACGATTAGTTTGTCGATTATGTCGCATTACCTAGGTCATGCAATAACCGGCGAGTACATGGGTTACAAGGGTTGCAGAGGACAGTCAGTATCTACGAGTATTTAGGACTCACTGTTGGCAAAGTCATACTGGCATAGATACACAAGTACAAGCAACTTGATTGCCGACTGGAAACACTCCTTTTTGCCAATTTTTACGCAAGGTAGCCAAGATCCCGACCCTCCTTTGAGAAATTAACAAGTCCCCATACACCAAACACCATGACCACAGAAGTTCTGTTCCAGTTGAGCAGCTTTCCAGGAGCAAAATCAAGCTCAGAATCTGTACATATACTTGGCAAACTATTTGATCCGTCACAACACCCCCCGCGAGAGTCACCAGAATGTAAATACCTCCTCGAGGCTGCATGGTGCATAACGCTCCGCCTATACTCCGGGAGCACCAACGTCGGTTTCCACTGTTACCAAAACAAAAGAAGCTCGCGGCTTAGGTGGTACGAGTTCAGCCACGACCTGCACGAGGAGCTGGGGGCCGTCAGTCGGTTCTTGGAGCAGACGGTCCAGGATGAGCAAGTATACCGAGGCTCCAACGTCGGCTTCTGTTTCGACGTGGACGCTGCTGGTCAGCTCCCCCACGAAGATATCCATCTGGTTTTCTGGGGTGGCCAAGGCCTCACGCTTCAGTTCCGCGAGTCCTTCATGTCGGCCGAGGAGGCGGAAAACATGCTCGAGACTATGGCCCACGTTCTGAAATTGTTGCACCTCCACCCAGAGACGACGGTTGCTCAGCTGGGGCCAAGCCCCCGTGACCTGGCAGCCCTTACGAGGTGGAATTCCATCCCACTATTGACGCGGGACGTTCTGGTCCACGAGGAGTTTGCAAAAGTCGCCCGGTCCTTACCGTCACACACGGCTATCCACTCGTGGGACGGCAACATGACATACGCCGAACTAGAGCAGGCGTCGGACGCCTTGGCGCGGCACCTAGTAAATGAGGGCTGCGGCCGGGGCAAATGGGTTGTCTTGTGCTTCAACAAGACGCGCTGGGCCATGGTGGCCATGCTGGCCGTCCTCAAGACCGGCGCCGCCTCGGTCCCGATCGACCCGAGGTATCCATCTGATCGCGTGAGGCAGATCCTCGAAAATACCGGGGCCAGGATGGCGTTGGTTGGCGGACATGGGCAGGACCGCTTTACCGCCCTCGTGTCCGGGGCCGATCCGAAAGTGAATATTATCAATGTGGCGGGTGACTACTCGCAAGAGTCGGCAGCGTTACCAAGCGATATCTCAAGCAAAGACCCGGCGTACAGTATTTTCACATCTGGGTCAACTGGTACCCCGAAGGTATGCATTGTGGTTTTTTAGTTTGGGAACATTAAGAGATTTATCGACTAACATGGAAAAATAACAGGGTGTTGTCTTCACACACTCGGGTATCGCCTCCAGCACCAGGACATACAAATCCATCGTCGGGGCAGACGAGACGACAAGGATCCTCCAATTCTCAGCATTCGTGTTTGACGTGTCGGTGGCCGAGATCTTCACGTCACTCCTCCACGGCGCCACGCTCTGCATACCGTCCGAGGAAGACCGCGTCAGCGACCTGGAGGGCTTCATGAGGCGGTCGCGGCCCACGTGGATAGCCCTGACGCCGACGGTGGCGCGCGTGCTCGACCCGCGGGCAGTGGCCAGGTGCGGCGTCGGCAGCCTGCTGCTGGTCGGCGAGCTGGTCAAGGAGGCCGACATCGCGGGCTGGATAGACGCCGGCGTCAGGGTGTTCAACGTGTACGGGCCGGCGGAGAACACGCTCATCACGACGGTGGCGCGGCTGGACAAGGGCCGCGCGAGCAGCGTCGGGCGCGGCGCCAACACCCTTCTCTGGGTGGCGGACGTGGAGCGTGGGCGCCTGCTTCCGGTCGGCGCCGTGGGCGAGCTCGTGGTCGAGGGCCCGCACGTCTCGCCGGGCTACCTCAACGACCCGGTCCGTACGGCGCACGGCTTCCTCCACGGCCTGGACTGGATCCCAGACCCGGGGAGGAGAGGCGGCAAGAGATCGTTTTACAGGACCGGTGACCTCGTGCGCTTCAATGTTGACGGCGAGCTGCAGTGCATCGGCAGGTCGGACACGCAGGTCAAGCTTGGCGGGCAGAGGGTTGAGCTGGGCGACATCGAAACCCACCTGCGGAGGCATCCCCTCTCGGCAAAGGGCGCCGCTGTCGTGGTGCCGAAGGATGGGTCGTTTGCGAACCGCCTCACTGCGGTGGTGGTGAGGAAGCTTGGTTCGTCAACGTCGTCGTCGTTTCAGCCGTTGGATCAAGACTCAACGGTGGAGGTCTCGACTTATATGAGCAAGCTCGTGCCCGAGTACATGATCCCGGCCGTATGGCTGACCACAGAAGCCCTGCCGGTCTCGACGTCGGGAAAGCTGGACAGGCGCATGTTGACGACGAGATTGCAGGAAATGTCACTGCAAGAGGCAGCCAGGATCCGGGGCTGCGAGGAAACGGACGAATCCGAAATCCCTTTGTCGGACTCGCCGAGTAGCGTCATCGCCCAAGTCTGCAGTCAAGTACTCAACCTCCCCATTGGGGCGGTGGACCTCTCGAGATCATTTATCAGCCTGGGTGGGGACTCCATCAGCGCCATGCAAGCTTCTTCGCTGGCTCGCCGCGGCTTTGCTTTCACTGTCAAGGTCTCGGATCTCCTGACCAGCCCTAACCTGACTGCTGTGGTGACCAAGATGCAGGCTGTGGATGTTGGGTCGACTGCACAAGAAATAGCGAATGTGGAGATTGGTGCGCGATACGGTCTTTCCCCAATTCAGCAGCTGTTTATGGACACGGCAACAACCACAAAGGCGAGGAATCACTATCATCAAAGCACTTTTCTACGTCTGTCCCGAAAGGTTGAGGTCGGGGTTCTGGAGGCGGCGACAAACGACCTCGTCCGTCGCCATGCCATGCTGAGAGCTCGTTTCGAGAAGGATCAGTCTGGGGAATGGCGCCAGTATCTCTTGTCTCCAGAAGAACCCGGCAGTCTGCCAGGCCTGGAGCAGTTTGGGAACGTTGACAGCGAGGATGAGATGACCATGCTTGCAGATGGGGCGAGGAAATCGCTCGACATTGAAAACGGACCCATCATGCGCGTCCTTTTGATGGCCAAATCGGATGGCCAACAGCTCTTCTTCATGGTTGTCCACCACCTTGTCATTGATCTTGTCTCGTGGCGCGTCTTGCTTGACGAGTTGGAGACAAAATTGAGACATGAAAAAGCAGAGTTTACATCGTCGACGCCGTTTTTGGCTTGGTACCAGCTGCAGGCTCGAGAGGCGGCTTTACTGCATCCAGACAAGACGATCCCATTCCAACCCATCGTCCCTAGCCCTGATTTTGATTTCTGGGGCCTGAGCTCCCCCGTGACGCAAAATGTATTCCAGCACGTTGTGGAGAAGAGATCCGCAGTTCCACGCCGCGTCGCGGATATTATATTCGACTCGGCAACCCACGCCGCCCTCGGCACCGACCCGGTCGATGTTTTCCTGTCTGCCATTTTCCTCTCCTACTCGCGCGTCTTCCGCGATCGCCCGGCACCGCCAATCTTCAACGAGGGCCACGGCAGAGAGGCAAAGGAGGAGGACGGCGTCGACATCACGCGCACCGTCGGCTGGTTCACCACAATGTATCCGGTCTGCGTCGGCTCTACCGACTGCACCGTCATCAACCTCGTGCGCCAGGTCAAAGATTACCGGAGGGGCATTTCCAGAAATGGCTTTGGCTACTTTTCCGCCAAGTATCTCAACGGCCTTGGCCGAGAGGCTTTTGCTTCGCACATCCCCTCTGAGATCATGTTCAACTACGAAGGCCGTTACCAAAACCTGGAAAAGGAGGATTCTATCCTCAAGCCCCTGATGAACCAGTGGCAAGCCGGCGAGAATCTTGCCGACCAGGCCGAGAATCTGCAACGGTTTTGTCTTTTCGAGATTTCGGCTGCCATCCTGCCAGATGGCCAACTGCACATCACCTCGGCCTGGAATACAACCACGCGCCACCAGGACCGTGTGGAGGTTTGGCTCCAGATGCTGCTGCCCGCGGCTATTGCCGAAGTGGCTGCTGCCTTGAAGGTCGAGAGCCCGCGTCTGACCCTGTCGGACATGACCCTGGTCAAAGGGGTTAAGACTTATGCGGATGTGGATCGTATAGCCCAGAGGCTCCTAAAGTCCCCTGCCGTAAGGAGCAGTGGCGACATTGAAGCTATATATGAGGGTTCACCTATGCAGGATGCCCTCGCCATGAGCTTGTCCAGGGGTGATCACGATGGCGCCTACGAAATTGTGTTTATATGGGCACTTGCTGGTGACTCGGGCAGTCTTGATCCAACCAGCATCACATCGGCTTGGGAGGCCACAGTGGCGCGCCACCCTCTGCTGCGCACCGTTTTTGTCGAGTCCAACACCGGAATGCTCCTTCAGGCCGTCTTGGAGAGCCACAAGCCTCAGTGCAATGTCCTGTCCGCCGACGAAAAGGCAGCGGCGGTGTCGGCGCTGTTGAACCTGGAGAGGCCCGACTGGAAGCTCTTTGAGCATCCTCAGCCACCCCACAGGTTGACAATCTGCACCACATCTGAGAACGACCAGATCCTTGTCCGGCTCGATATACATCACATCATCTTTGACGGCATGTCTAAAACAACACTGCTGGCTGATCTCACCACGGGCTGTGCGGGTCAGTTAGTTGACAAGCCAACCGGGTCTACCTTTGCAAAGTTTGTCCAGTACATCAACTCTGAGCAACGCAAGGCCGAGAGCGTGGAGTACTGGCGATCATTCCTGGCTGATGTCCAGCCGTGTCTCTTTCCCAAGTTGCCTGCTGCAAAGTCACGGGAAACTACAGAGGAGGCACGGGGAGCCTGCAAGGTCGTGTCATCGGTCACCTTGGACCAGATAAATGCACTTTCTCTCCGGTCAGGGGCTGCTCTTGCATCCATAATCCATTTGACGTGGGCTCTAGTCCTTGGGCTGTATACGGGATCACAACGGCCCGTCTTTGGACACATGACGTCTGGGCGTGACGCCCCGATAGACGGAATAATGGAATCGGTCGGGCCCTATGCTTTACTACTGGCTAATGCTATTGATATCCAAGAGGCCGCCCAAAAGACTGTGGCTGAAGCTCTTGCAGCGACCCAGCTGTCGATAGCAAGAGCCATGGGCCATCAGTCCATAACGCTAGGCGAGATCCACAATGCACTGGGCTTGTCTGGGAGCAACCACCTCTTCAATACCGGGCTTGCCATCATGGCCCAGGTTACAAGCGTGGAAAGTGCCGGCATAGCGATTGAGGAGCTATACGCCATCGACCCAACAGAGTTTGATCTTTCACTCATCGTCGAGACAACCAGCACCGATCTTGCCATGCACCTCGAGTATCGCACGGGCGCCATCTCTGACTACCACGCCAGCAACATAGCTGCCACCACGGCACATGTTCTAGAGACGCTGATCATGAGCCACGACTTGCTCGTCGGGAATCTTCTCAACGGCCCCAGTAGTCGCGACCAGCGGCAGATTTGGGACTGGAACGCAGAGCTGATCAGCCCAGCGACAGAATGCATCGACCAGATGTTCTTGTCCGCAGTTGCTCAGCATCCCGACCGACAAGCCATCGACGCCTGGGATGGCTCCATGACTTATGCAGAACTCGGCGAGGTGGCCACACGACTCGCCCGACACTTGAAGGGGCTCGGAGTCGGGCCGGAAACGCCGGTGCCGCTCTGCTTTGAGAAGTCCATATGGGCCATCGTCGCCGTGCACGCTGTCCTTCTGACCGGGGGCTACTTTGTCATGCTGGACCCGGCTCAGCCGGATGCACGCCTCTCGAGGATCGTGGAAGAGGTCGATGCCAGGCTGATTCTCTGCTCACCCCTTGCCAGCAAATCCAAAGATTTGGCCGCCATGACAAAGGACTCGCTCTCCGTCGTCGAAGTCAGCGGGGAATACCTCGAGTCTCTCCCGCCGAGCAAATCTCCCGTCGAACAGGTGAGCACACCCGAGACCACCGCGTACATTGTTTTCACGTCTGGGTCCACTGGCGTCCCCAAAGGTGCGGTGGTTACCCACAGCGCCTTGCGCACGGGGCTGCCCGAGTTTGCGGCAGCCTGCGCCATGCCAACGGCAGTCCGGGCGCTCCAGTTTGCCTCATTCACCTTCGACGCGAGCCTCGCCGACATCTTCCTGCCCTTGCTATCGGGCGGTTGTGTCTGCTTGCCTGCCGAGGAAATGCGCAACCCTGTCGACATCGCAGCCTTCATCACCCGCACCCGTGCAAACTGGGCGGGCATCACACCCTCGATGGCCTCCCTGATCGACCCGGCCTCCGTGCCGACCCTCAAGGCGCTGACGCTGTCTGGGGAGGCGCTGACTTCGGCCGAGATCGACGCCTGGGCCGACCGCGTGGCCCTCACCAACATGTACGGGCCGAGCGAATGCTCCATAGCCTGCGTGGCCAACACGGGGCTGAGCCCAGGGGATTCCTCTTCCAACATCGGCCGCGGCTTCCGCTGCGTCACCTGGATCGTCGAAGAGAACGACCAAGACCGGCTGGTACCCATCGGCGCCATCGGTGAGCTCCTCATCGAAGGCCCCGCCCTGGCCCGCGACTACCTCAACAACCCCGAGCAGACGGCGCGCGTCTTCATCACCTCGCCCCCATGGCTGGCTTCGCGGAGACCCGACAGCCGGCTCTACAAGACGGGCGACCTAGTGCACTACAACGCCGACGGCACGATAACCTTTGTCGGCCGCAAGGACCTGCAGATAAAGATCAACGGGCAGCGCGTCGAGACGGGCGAGATCGAGAACGGGCTGAGGCGGATGGTCGACCCGGACGAGAACGTGCTCTTCTACATAGTCGACTTGCCGCGCCAGAACCAGCAGGACCCCATGCTGGTTGCGTTTGTCAGCTTCGCCGACGCCGAGGGCATCCGGATACTCAGAGACGAGTCGCACCTGCGGAGGCTGAGGTCGGTCGTCTCCAAGGTGCTGAGCGCGTGGGGCGCCGGGTCGACGACGCTCAGCCGCTACATGATCCCGCAGGCCTTTATCCCCGTCGGCCGCCTCCCCATGATGACGTCGGGCAAGATCAACAGGAAGGCTCTGAGGGAGGCCGTGGCGAACATGACGCGCGCGGAGCTCGTCTCGTTTGCGTCCGACGCGGGCGCCAAGCCACCGGTGGCGGCGGTAGTTAAGAAATTCGCCAGCCCGCTGGAGGAGCTGCTGGGCAGGCTTTGGAGGCAAGTGCTGCAGGTGGATTCGGTCGACAGAGACAGCCACTTTGTGCGGCTGGGTGGGAACTCGATCGCGGCCATCAAGCTGCGCGGAGAGGCCTGGCGATGCGGGCTGGACCTGTCTGTCGCTGACGTGTTCTCCTGCCCCGTGCTGGCCGACATGGCGCAACTGTTGCACCACAAGGCACCTGTGTCGGTTGCTCCGTCGCCCAGCCTCACGCCCCCACCGTGTGAAGAACCTTTTGCTCCTTTGCCACCTCGGGAGGTGGATAATGTGCCTGTGCCTCGGCAATCCTACCTTCCATTCGAGCTCGTGGGAGACGAACCAGTCGGTGATGCTACAAAGCAAGTCGCAGCCGAGTGCCATATGCCCCTGCAGGATATTCAGGACGTATTTCCTTGCACCCCTGTCCAGGAGGGCCTGATGACCATGACCTTGTTATCTCCAGCTGCTGCGGCCTACAGTCTTCACTTGGCACATCGACTACCCCGGGACATCGACCTCAAGCGCTTCGGCAAGGCTTGGGAGGATACTACGCTGTTTCACGATTTACTGCGGAGCCGGATGGTCTTGCGTGCCAAAGGTAGTTACATGGCCATCGCCAAGGGACCGGTGAGGATGCAGAACCTGAAGCTCACGGGCGGCGTCGAGGAATACCTCGATAACCAGAAAAAGACGCCGTTTGCATACGGGCTTCCACTGCTACGAATGGCGCTGGTGGAGGGACAAGACGCGCAGTGCCATTTCGTGATGAGTATCCACCATTCCATCTATGACGGCTGGTCGATGAAACTGATCTACGATACTTTCCTCGAAACATACCATGGAAAGACAATTGTCCCTGGCACGCCGTTCCAGCTTTTTGCCAAAGACCTATCGATTAAAGGGACGCAAGAGTCTATGGATTATTGGCGCCGCGCATTAGAAGGTGGGGTGGCGTCGGACGAATATCCGTTCCCACCTGTGCCGAGCACCCACAAACCGGTGGCCAGGGCCTCGTCGTCCTTCTCGTTCGACTTTCCCATCGAGATGGTCTCCAAGCATGGCGTCACCCCGGCGCTGTTTCTGCAAGCAGCATGGGCCTTGTGTCTGTCTCAGTACAGCTCCAGCTCTGCCCCTATTTTCGGCGTGGTCCTGTCGGGACGCGACTCCCCCGTCGCGGGAGTGGAGACCATTGTCGGTCCCATGATCACCACCGCGCCGCGACGTTTCGAGGTCGACCGAGGCCAGAGCCTAGGCCGGTTCCTCGACAAGGCCCAGGCCGTGGCCGTCGGGGCCACTCCTCACCAGCACTTGGGGCTGCACCGGATTCAATCGCTCAGCGACGCGGCACGCCAGGCTTGCAATTTCTCATCACTGGTTCTTGTCAACGTGAGGGAAGAGGGCGACCAGAGCTCGCCGCTGGACAGCATCGGAGCTGTTCTCGATCCCGCTGCTCCACCGGACCTTCACCCGTACCCTATCGCATTGGAATTCACCATCGTCGGACAGAAGGTCGAGTTGGTGGTCTACTACGATCCAGTATGCGTTGATGAGCAAATGGTGGTGTTGATTTCCATGCAAGTCGAGCACCTCGTCGGGAGAATGTCCACCGCGTCGCCGGAAACGGATCTCATGGCCTTGTACAAGGATGTATCCCCCTTTCACGTGGAACGGGTAGTAGAGTGGAATTCCGAATGCGAGATGCCCGACGTGCCGACGCCGTTGATCCAAGAACTTGTTTCTCACTGGGCCAAGACCACACCTTCGGCCATGGCGGTGGATTCCCACGACGCCAAACTCTCCTTCGCCCAACTCGACACATACGCCAGCCAACTCGCCTCCCATATCGCACAGACCGTTGATCACGACAAGAGTCCCTTCATCGGCGCCTGCTTGGAAAAGTCGGCGGCCGCCATCGTCACCATTCTGGGCATCCTCAAGTCCGGACACGCCTATATGCCCCTGAACTGCGGCGAAGCCCCAGCCAGGCTCCAGGCTGTTGTCAAACAGGCCGGTGTCGGAGTGATCCTAGCGTCCGAGGGCCAGGAGAGGTTTTTGGTCGAGACGCTCCCCTGGTGCCGCATTGAGCCGATCAGTATGGCCAAGCTAAAAACTTTTGGTTGCGCAGCTAAACCTAGAAAGGTGGCGCCACAAGACCCGGCTTACATTCTCATGACTTCGGGGACCACGGGTACGCCCAAACTGGTGCTCATGGAGCACGGGTCCTGGGCTTGGGCAAACGCGGCACACGGTGAGTTTTACAAGTTCTCAAGCCAGACCCGGTCGCTGCAGTACGCCTCGTACACCTTTGACAGCAGCCTGATCGAGATCTTTGGCGTGCTCACAAACGGCGGCTGCGTCGCGGTGCCGTCCGAGACGGAGCGCCGTGACGACGTGGCCGGGTTCATGCGAGACCACGCCGTTACGTTCACGCAGCTCCCTCCCACCGTCGCCCGCCTCATCCCGCCGAGGACCGTACCTACGCTCAACTTCCTCGGCATGGGCGCCGAGCGCATCACCGCCGCCGACGTCGACCCCTGGGCTGGCTCGGGCGTCGAGCTGTTCAACCTGTACGGCCCGTCCGAGGCGTGCGTCGTCACCGTCGGCCGCCGCATCGACCCGGACAACTGCGGCAACATCGGCCGCCCCGTGGGCAGCAACGCTTGGGTGGTCAACCGGGAGTCCCGCGCCCTTTGTCCCGTCGGCGCTGCTGGCGAGTTGTGGCTTTCCGGTCCCATGCTGGCCCGCGGGTACTTTGGCGACGAGCAGCGCACGGGCGAGTCCTTTGTGCGGTTGAGTATCCCCTCGGGGAGGGGGGTGGTGGTCCGCGCGTATAGAACCGGTGATATGGTCAGGCTGCGCAGCGACGGCACGCTCGACTTCCTTGGCCGGCGGGACTCGCAGATCAAGGTCCGGGGCCAGCGCGTCGACGTGGGTGAGATCAAGCACCATGTCGAGGGCTTCATGAGGGGTAAGCTGCAGTTTCGACAGGCTGCCATTCACTTTTACACGGCCGGCGGCGAGCAAAAGTCGTTCCTGGCTGCATTCATTGCTGTTGACACACCACTGGGCGGCAAGGTGCTGGACACTGCATGCGTCGGCGTCACGACGGCGGAGTTGGGTGGTTCAGGCGTAGGTGGCACCGCCCAGCTGTTGAGGGAACACCTCGGAGGGGTGCTGCCGAGCTACATGCTTCCGTACATGTTTGTTTTTGTCAACCGCATGCCCGAGACGACGGCCGGCAAGCTCAACAGCAAATTCCTGGACGAACTTGTGCGGGAGTTGCTGGTTCAAAGGACTGCTGAACCTGTCAAGAAGCCCGTCATTTCCCTCTCGCCTGCTGAGAGAATCCTGCGCAAATGGTGGGCGAAAGTAATTGATATAGAGGAGGACAAGATCCACGCCGACGACGACTTCTTTGGCCTCGGCGCGACCTCGGTCTCTGCCATCCGGCTCGCAGGTGTCGCCCGCTCAAACGGCCAGCGACTCTCCTACGCCAACATCTCCCGCAACCCCGTGCTATCCGACATGGCCCGCAAGATCACCATGCTCAGCCGACGTATCGAGGTTCCCAAGCCGTTTGAGCTTCTACCCAACGGGAAAGACGGGCTCGAGGTGCTGCTCGCGGCCCACGACGTCCCGATCGACACGGTCGAGGACATCTACGCCGCCACCCCGCTGCAGGAAACCCTCCTGGCGGCTTCTGCGCGCCATCCTGCCGCCTACACCATGTTTGGGGAGATGAAGGTCCCCC
This sequence comes from Magnaporthales sp. P1609, assembly GCA_003709005.1. NCBI lineage: Eukaryota > Fungi > Ascomycota > Sordariomycetes > Magnaporthales > Magnaporthales sp. P1609. The sequence continues at coordinate 1,114,170 of PELF01000003.1, forward strand.
GTGGGCGGGTGCAGCAGCTCAAGGAGGCGTGGGCGGCCGCCGTGTCTTCGTTCGAGCTCATGCGCACAGTCTTCATTTCTGACCCGGTGCTGGGCCTGCTTCAAGTCGTTCTTCGACCCAGGGAGATACACTGGGGCGAGTTTGACCACGCTCAGGACTTGGTTAGATATGTGCACAGCCAAGACCCTTCGCGATGCCCTCTGTCCTTTGCAACTGTACCGGCCGGAGAGGACGTCATGGTTTTGTTCAGCATGCATCATTCCATTTATGACGGCCGATCTCTTCAGTTGCTCATGCAAAAACTGGAATTTCGCATGGCCGGACGTCATGATGACAAGCCCGGCGTACCATTTTCGGTATTCGTAAAGTACATCAAATCACTAAATGTCAAAGAAGCCAAGGATTTCTGGAGGTCGACGCTCCAAGGTTTCTCTGGCCAGAAGCTCTCTGTCAAGGAAAGCAAAGTGGGCAAGACGCAGGCTCTCACAGCCTCGGTTGTTCTTCCTCCCACCGCATCACTCTCCCGCTTGGGTGGCACCCTGAGCACAGCCGCTCACGCCGCCTGGCTTCTTACACTGTCTCACTTTACAGGAAACAGTGACGCCGTATTTGGGTCGACCGTGTCCGGGAGGGCGATTCCTGGCGATCAGGTCGCCGATGTTGAGGGCATCTTCGGGCCGACCATCGCCACCGTTCCCTTCCGCGCCAACATCGACTACTCGTCCGGAGTGGCGAGCTTCCTCAGTGGGCTGCAGCGCGCAGCCATTGATATGGAAAAGTATGGCCAAGTCGGGTTGGACACCATATCTAGTATTGACGAGTCGTGCAAGGCCGCGTGTGACTTTGACACCATCTTCAACTTCCAGTTTCTCGAGGAAGCCGACGGCGTTGAGGGTTCGCCCCCCTGGAGACCGCTAGAGCATGAAAACTTCTTCACCAACCCGGTGGCGGTGGACGTCCAAACCTCAAAGAACGGCCCCGTCGAGGTGGTCCTGACCCACAGCCCAGCCATCGACCCGCGTTACGCCGCCTCTCTTCTGAACATCTTCGTCACCATTCTTCAAAACCTCGTCCGGGCGGGCCCGCAGGATAACCTCTGTGACGTCGCTGCCCTCTCGCCCCATCACCTCTCGTCCCTCGTCGACGTGGGGTCCAGCAACGGGCCTTTCGGCGTCCCCGCATATGAGACGGTGCTGGACCGTATACGCACCCAGGCAGAGCTCAACCCCTCGACCAACGCGCTCGAGTCTTGGGACGGCTCCTTGACGTACGCCGCTCTGGACGAGCTGTCGACAGCACTTGCGCGAAAGCTGGCGGGGCTGAGGGTCAAGGCCGGAGACAAGGTGTGCTTCATGTTTGAGAAGTCGAGGTGGGCCGTCGTCGCCATGTTGGGCATACTGAAAGCCGGCTGCTGCATGGTCCCCTGCGACCCGGCTTCCAAGCTGTCGCGCCTCGAGTACATTGTCGATGCGACCGGGGCACCGCTGATGATCGTTTCGCCGAAATGCCTGCCCATTGTGCAAGACCTGCGTCCCAGGAAGTTTGTCCTTGAAGACGGAACTCTTCCCATGCCCAAAGCGGCGCTTCTTGGTCCTCGATTTGACACTCCTGCCCGGCCGTGCGACCCTGCGTACATCCTGTTCACCTCTGGCAGTACGGGTGTTCCAAAGGGGGTTGTCGTTCAGCATCAAACACTAGCATCGACCCTTGGGCTACTCGGGGTCGGTTTCAACCTAGGCCCTCACACCAGGTGCTTCCAGTTCAACTCGTACTGGTTCGATATAATGCTCTTGGACATCTTCGGCCCGCTCACGCACGGAGGCTGCGTGTGTGTTCCCTCTGACGACCAAAAGCTCAACCAGCTCGCCGGCAGCATCGACGCCACGAGATCCAACTTCATCACCCTTTCCACCTCGGTCTCCCGCCTCATCGAGCCCGAAAAGGTCCCATCCCTGACCACCATATGTCTGGGCGGTGAGCCCGTGCGGCAGAGTGACGTTGACCGCTGGGCGCCACGGTCCCGCCTGGTAGCAGGGTATGGCCCCACCGAGGCCTGCATCATCTGCGTGCTGGGAGACCTGGGCCCGGGCGCCGAGCCAAGCGTCATCGGTCGCCCGGTGGGCTGCCGCGCCTGGGTCGTCAACCCTACAAAGCCTGAGCTGGCCCCCTTCGGAGCGGTTGGCGAGCTTCTTGTCGAGGGTCCCAATCTGGCGGCGGGATACCTGGACCAAGAGAAGACACGCGAGGCGTTCCTACCCACCCCGGCCTGGATACCCGGTACAGGTAGCGACCGAAGGGTCTACAAGACCGGCGACCTGGTGCGTTGGAACCCCGATGGCACCCTCAGCTACGTCGGCAGGAAAGAGGACGGTCAGGTCAAGATCCGCGGCCACCGGGTCGAGCTTGGCGAGATCGAAGAGGTTATCCGCCAGCAGCTGCCAGGCATCACCGTCGCCGTGGACCTCGTCCGATACGGCGAGAGGGCCTTTCTCTGCGTCGTCTTGGGCATTGAGGACCCTGACCGGGATGCCCGCCTTGCCGAACTAAGGCGGCAGATCGACTCTGCCGTGCGTGCCGCCCTGGCTGCACACATGGTGCCGGACGTCTATCTTGCACTGCCAAAAATCCCCACCACCTCCACCGGGAAGCTCGACCGTGCAGCCTTAAAGGAGGCCGTGCGACCCGCGCTGGCCGTTATCAAGAATAAACCGACCCGGGAGTCGCCCTTGTCCCCCAAGGAGCAGCGCCTCGCGGCGTTATGGGGCAAGGTCCTTTCGCTGGACGACAGTGTCATCGAATCATGCGACAGCTTTTTCGCGCTCGGCGGCGACTCCATCAAGGCTATGAAGCTCGTGGCGCTGGCGCGCAAGGACGTCGTGCAGCTGACGGTTGCCAAAATCTTTGCGCAGCCCACGCTGGCGGGCATGGCGGAGGAATTGCAGTTCCGCGATGGGCACGCTGCAGACGGAACAGTGCACATGAATGCCCCGGCCCAGCGCCATGCTGAAGCAAGCAAAGACATGCAGGTCATTGGCCCCTGCACAGATTACCAGGCGACCTTTGTCGCTGGCGCAATCGCCTTTCCCGGCGCGCACACAACACAGCACGTCTTCAAGTTGCACCAGACAGTCGACATGGCCCGGCTTCGCGCCGCGGTGGATGCGTGCGTGGCCCACTTCCCAGCCCTCCGCGCTCGCATAGTCCAAGACGATAAAGGTATCAAGCAGACGATGGACTTCTCCGAGGCCGTTTGGTCCTGGCGCGAGGGCCAGCACCTCGATGAGCTCCTCGCCAGCGACGCCGCCGCCACATGGGACCTCGGCCAACCGCTACATCACATCTCGGTCCTCAAGGGTTCCAACGGCCCGACCAATCTAGTCTGGACCATGAGCCACGCCGCCTACGACGCGGCCTGCCTCGCCGACATGCTCTCGACCATAGATAGAAAATACTCCAACCCGGGGCTGGAACTCCCACCAACCCTCCCTCTGGGTGAGTTTTCCCAACACGCAGCAGCGAGCTGGGACGCCTCTCGCCCGTTCTGGTCATCATACCTATCCTCCCTCCCCACACCAACCCTCCTCTTCAGGTACGCGACCATCTCGCAACCCCGACAGGACACGGTGGCCAAGTTCCGTGCGCAGATCCCGCGGCGGGCCTTGGGGACAGCCACGGCGTCGTGCGCAGTCGTAGCAGCGTGGATTCTGACGCTAGCCAAACGATGCGGCGACGACGTGACCATCGCGCACCTGATGAGCGGGCGGACGTCGGGGCCGGACGGCGTCGAGGCCTGCCGCGGACCGACCATCACCAAGGTGCCGCTGCGGGTGCGCGCGCCGCCGCGCCGTCAGGCGAGGGTGGGAGACGTGGCGGCGTCGGTGGCGCGCGGGCTGGCCGCCGTGCTGCCGCACCAGCACAGCGGCATCCGGGCCCTGGAGCAGCTCGTGCGCGATCCCCGCACGGGGGATGGCTCGTCGCACGCCGGCGCCGTGTTTGGCCGCCTGCCGCTCGATCTGGCGGTGCATCCGCCGGGCTATCTGAGCATGAGGAGCGGCACCGAGGCCGCGATGGTGTACGAGAGGAGTATCGCGGTTGCGCCGCCGCCGGGAGGGTTATCGGCTGAGTGTAGCCTGGTTAAAACAGACTCTGGTGTCGAGGTTGACATTATGATGATTTGGGACTCAAGGGCGGCATGCCATGCCGAGGTTGGGGCTTTGGTTGAGGAGTTTAAAGGTGTACTTGCCCAGGGGTAGTTGTTGCTTCTTTGGTCTCTAGTGAATTTTCTAAACTTACCTGTAATGTGTGCAATGTTGGGGGTTTTGTACTATAGTTTATACTTTGGAAGCCGATTTCCGTTGGGAAGTTAATATTTATAATTTTTATACTTGGGCATAGTTATCCCCCGTAAAGTATATAAATATAAGATGGTTTATTTAAGCCGTGGTTATTGTGCCAGTTTGTTTAATCCCATGTTTTAGTTTTGACGCCAGCGATATCATTTTATAGACCAAGTTTCAGGACTAGACAATGAAGTAAACTAACTAGTTATTCGTAGTACCTCGAATTGAGTAGCCCTTACATATAAGTTTGCCGATAGATTTGCTGCGTACCATCCCTCGAAACAATCCTTGGACACCGGTGTGGAAGCCCTTTTGCCATGGGTTAAAAGATGGTTAAAACTAAACTATCATATAGGCTATAAAAGAAAGAGGATTTCTTGTTTCCTTGGTATTTATCCAGGGTTTGAAAAATCAAAAACGTACCTTGCCAGGATTGATTTGATAAAGAGCTGTCAAACTATACTTATATTCCCATGTTTGTTCCTCAGTCTGATGGCGAGGATGTTTTCTGCTAGAAAAATGGGTTTATACACTAATATATCGGGCATCAGAGCTCTTTCTTATCTCTTAGATTCCGGCGCAGGGATTCCACCATAGTGAGCAGTTCAATTGCCCCAAGAACAAATTTCCAAACACAGACAGTTAAAGGCGCCCAAATTGAAAATGATCGTTAAGAGACCATCCAAAGCCCACAAGTTGCTTTTTCTTAAATACAGAGTAGAATTTCTTTTCCCTTTGTACACCCTTACCTTCATACCCAGAATTCGTCTGCAGTTTTCCTCCTATTATATAGAGGCTGCATCTACCCTCTTCTAAAATAGAAACCGAACTACAGATGGTAAACACTAAGCGATTTGGATGTGTGTGTGTGTGTGTTTGTGTGTGTGCAGACATCGTGTACCCATGCTGTTGTATTGGGATTCTTAAAGACTTAAAGATAGGACTAAAGGAGAAGCGTTCCTACAACTAGTTCTGTGTTTCGCCTTTTCAGTGACCTCTAATCCAGGGGTCGCTCCCGATAGTGAAGCCGCTGAGCCCTCGAGTGGCTGTGAAGGGTCCGCATTGCAGTTTCCCTCGGCACTGGGTAAGCGTCGCCAAGGCAAGAAACTTGGTCATAGGACAGTTACTGATTGAACATAGTCCCGTCAAATCAGTAATCTTTGCCGTATCGAGGTACAAACCAACGGGGGAGGCGCTCTGCAAGGATTTCAAGTCGATAGTAAGGGTAAAGCACCCATTCCTATACTATAAGAAAATCTTTTTCTTCGAGCTTTTACAAAGCGAATTTATTGATACGAAGTCCTAATACACGTGATAATCGGCCTTGTTAGGCATAGTTAAATACTCTTCCATACACTAGTCCTTAGACGTCCTGCTATGTTTTCTGTCCATTTTTACTACAATCCTTCTCTTCGTTATATACTGCTTGGCATTAGATGAGAAAGTACTGCAACAGGTTCAGCAACTATGAGCTTGGTTCCCAGGCATATAGCAGTGGTCGTCTTTAACCTTGCGAGTCCCGACGAGTCAGCACCAAATTCTCCTTTGCATTCAACGGACCGACCTTGAAAGATTATTCTGCAGGACTTGGCATTTTATATTGCGTAAAACTAATTCGTGTTTAAGTGTGAACTAAGCTCAAAATGGCGGGATGCAGGAAAAGTACGGTGTCATGTCAAAACGTGACACATAATAAATATCCAATTGCGCCTAACGCCCTCTTAAAAGCACACGTTCAACTTCTTCCTTGCCAACTAACCCCTCGCTCTTAACCCTCACCATGCCACGGCCACCGTACAGCACATCCTGAAACACCCTGTTTGCTCTTGCCATCCGCACCTTGGCCTTTTGCACATACTCGACGTACTCTTGCTCACCGCCGGGCAACGCGGCGAAGAGCAGATCGCGATTAACGGCAAGAACCTGCGCACCCTTTTGCCCGAACCCGAAACTGGTAACCGTAACCGCCTTGACAACGTCCCTCCCAACCCCCACGCTTCGCCCGGGGTAGAAGAGCAGATCCGCATCCCGCAGCTTCGCCTCCACGTCGTCGAGGTGCGGGTTGCCGGGGACGCGGCCGCGCGACGAGAGGATCTGCAGCGCCCCGTTGAACGCCAGGGCGCCGGCCGCGGCCTTGGAGTGCCCGACGACGGCCTTTTGGCACACGCACGCTACGGCGTTGCCAGGCGTACGGCCCAGGTGGGCGAGCTGCGACTGGAGCACCATGGTCTCGTTGACGTCGCCCAGGGAGGTGCTGGTGCCGTGCAGCGAGGCGACGGCTACGTCGTCGATCGTCAGCCCCCAGACTGCCAGCGCGCCCCTCAGCGGAGACACTCCCTTGCTCAGGTACGCCGGGCTGCAGTAGCGCCGCCTCGCTGACTGGATCACTGCCTCGGTGCGGGAGGAGAGTTGGGCCAGCCCTCGGGCCTTCTCTGCGACTATAGCGTCCGCCAACTCCTGCTCGAGCTGTGCTCTACGGTCTCCGATGTCCAGCAAGTCCGCAGGGACGTTGTGCTCGCCTGCGGCAGTTAGCACTCCTTTGCCAGGCGCAGGCAGCGACCGCCCGATGCCGTCGGCGGCTGTGTGGGTAAGAGCGAGAACACCATAAACCGGCAGACCCAGCTCGATAGCCGTGCGAGCCGTGGTCAAGATTTGCAGGCCACACCCCTCGCCCTCCACAAATCCCGCCCGAGTTGAAGCCATCGGCCGGCTGGCCTCTCTTGGCGAACGACCTCTGCTCGCTTCGGCCGTGCCGTTGACGGTGGCGCCCATGTGTGCAAAGCCCTGCGTGACGTCCCTTTCCAAAACGTCAGTCCCACCTGCCAGAACGAACCTCGCCCGCCCGCGGACCAGCAGGTCGTAGGCGTTGTCGAGGCTTTCGAGGGCGGTAGCGTAGGCGCCGACGGGGGTGCGAATGGGACCCGCGGCGCCGAGGAGCAGCATGTTTAACCAGGCGGCTGGTGTATTGGCGAACGACTCGGCCAAAGCGTCGTTTTGGTTGTCGCGTTGGAGATATTGGCCTTTAAACAGGTTAAAGGTTGCCCGTACGCCGCCCATACTACTGCCCAAACAATTGCCAACCTCGGCAGGACTGGTTTCCATATCCGTAAACAATTCGAAAGGGTCTGGAATACCAGCCGAAAGGAAGGCTTCCGAGGCGGCCACGAGGGAATAAAGCGAAACCGGATCGACCTGCGAAATAATATCCTCTGGGATTCCATAGCGTGCCGCTGACCAGCCTGTTGGCATTTGCGCGGATATAGTGTGGTGAAAAGGTTTGGATTTGGGGAGGAGGAGGGTTGCGCCTGCGTGGATGGTAACGTATACCTGCCCGTCCGCCTCCTTGATACTTGCGTGGGAGCCATGTTGGCGGGCCATGTGTGCTGCTGTTTCTGCGTTCACGGCAATGGGTGCAAGGTCCTGCTGTAGGATGACTTCGTGGAGCTCCTGCTCCGAATCAGGACCAACAAGATCATGGTCCCGTCGCGTACTGGGTCGGATGCCGGTGTTAGCAAGGATTTGTGCTTCGTATTTTGCTTTAACCTCGGCGTCGGCGATGGGCGTTTTGGTCTGCGCATCCAGCCACCCGGAATAATGGTTGTTGCCTGACGAAGGCAGCGGACCCCGATGATAGGTAATCAGGCCCATAATCCAGGCGAGTTCGAGACAGCCTTCGATGGAAAGGGAGCCGTTAACTTCAAGCTCCCAGCGAGTGCGAGAGCTGCCACATGATCCCGCCTCTCCGTAGCCAACCACCACCACGACCTCGTCGAGGTCCACCATTCCACGCAGGGCGGGCGCGTGGAGCGCGACATCCTTCCAAGCCGGGAGTTCCACGCCGTTGACCTTGAACCTGGCACGCGGTGTCATTTTGACCTTGGCCTCGCTCTCAGTATTTTCGACCTCCCAACGCGCTATCACTCTCTCCACCTCGGCCTGATCCTTCAACCCCTTCCGAATCCGGTCTAGTGCCGGCCCCAGTTTCATCCAGGGCACCATGCCTCCTGAAATGTCGGCTACAAGTGGGCCCGAGTCGCACGCCGTTCGCAGAGTATGCGAGTCGAGTAGGCCGACTAGATGCCACGCCATTTCGGGGGTGGAGAAGGTGCGCAGCCCTAGTTTGGCCTCGACATCTGCGGCAAGCGCGTCGTTTTCTGCCATCAGCCCGGTGCCTCTGGTCCAGCCGATAATGGAGCCGCACAAACTCAGGAAATCGCCCCATCCTTCCGAGGACCATTTGTTTAACAATACCTCCAAACCCACCTTGGACTCGCCATACAACCCGTCCTGCCCGAAAGAACCGTGGTTGGGCGATAATGGTAGTAGTACGTGTGTTGGATGAGTTCGGATCCCGCGGGTTTCCTTGGCCCTTTTAATAGCCCCCAATAATCGCACCGTGTTTGTCAACATAGCGCGGTGAGCGAGCTCGGAAACGGAATCGATTCGATCGATGGGCCTACCCTTTTCACCGATGGCGGCAAACGGGATAACGTGGTCCAAATCCCAGCCCAAATCGTTGTATATATATGTCACAAGCGCTTCAACATCCCGTATACTAGCAGCGTTAAAAGGTAGAACGACTAGCTTGGACCCGCGGGCGCCATGCGTACTGTAAAGGCTTTGGTAAAAGGCAAGGGTCTCAGGGGAGCAGGAACTCGTTGTAACGAGTACCTGGGCCCCGGCGGAGAGGACCAGCGAAACCATTTCGGACCCAATGGAATTGCGTCCCGCGCCCGTAACAAGCAAGGTTTTGTCGGCAAAAGAAATACCCGACGAAGCGGCTTGCTCAAACCAGGACGTATACGCGGCGGAAAGGGTTGCATCGTGTACAAGACCGTCACACTCGTCGAGAGTCTTGATAAACGGCGTGCCGCTATCACGGAATGACTTTGGGGGTGGTGTGTCTGCCGAGGAAAGCATCGTAAATGAGCTGCCGAAGTATGAGCGTGATGGGGTGTGCACAGCTTCCTTGACCATGAACTTCCCGTCAGACCCGTTTCGAAAGAGCGCCGATGTGGAGACGACCGAGTGGCGGAATACGGTAGTTTGCTGCTCTGCAGCCGCTCTCACCAGGATCGCCAACATGCTCATGATGTGCTGCGTGTTTTGTCTTGTTTTGCCCGCCGGCAGCATCTCCACCCTCTTCACGAGCTCCTCCACAACCCTCACCAACCGGTCGCAGCTTTTCCTCTCCACCCTATCAGCCATGTCTTGCACCTGTCCCGAGTCCAGGCTGCCATTTACAAGGCCATCGAACAGCATCAAGACGTCCTGGACGGCCCAGTTCCACCATGACTCGTACACTCGAACCTTCTCCTGGCACCCGACCAGGGCAGGAATGATGCCGGCTTCGAATTCGTCCCCCAGCTCGGCCGTCCACTCTTCTAATCTGCGCTGCGAGTCGCCGACAGCAGCACGGAGGGTTTCAATCTCCTCAGCGCCCGTCTTGTCGTCCTGGTCGCACTGGCCAGCCAGCAGCTTCATGACGGCCTTGTAATTATCCTGCATCTCGGCGCGAAGAGCGTCCAACGCCTTGGAGGAGACAACTTCTGTCGGCCCGGCAGAGTCGACACCTTGAGCCCCGGCGGCCAGGCTAGCCGGGTCGATACCAACGTCCTTGAGCACGGCGTTGGCAACCTGGGCGGTAAAGGCATCCACGTCCTTTTGGGCCACCAACCTGGCGTCCGGTTGCATGGACACGCATGTGACGAGCGCGCGGTCCTGCATCCCTGGTCCGAACCCTCTACCCTGGAAAGCCTTCCTCAGCCCGACCACGCTGCCGCCGGCGCACAGCTTCAGGCCGGCCATCCTGCTCACCAGCGCCGTGCTGCAGGGGCCCAGCCTTCCGCCGGGCAGCTGGGCAGCGAGCTCGGCGATGGTCATGGCCTCGGGCTGGTCGGGGACCGTGCCAAACTCCTTGGTCAGGTCCCCAATGATTTCGTTTTGGATGGTCGAGCGGCCGCCGCAGAGGTTCCTTATCGGGACGTCGGTGGGGAGGGAGGTGGTTGACTTTTTAAGGGCTGTTGAAATCAAAAGGACGAGGATCAAGATGGCGGGAATGGGGGAGTCGGGTATGGAAATCGGTGCTGCTGTCGACGTCTTTGTGTCAGGAACGACAACGGGAACAAGTTGGGGTGCCGGCTCTGCAGTTTGCTTTTCCACCTCTGCCGGTGCGGTCGATGCGACGTCGGCCTCCGTCCGGTAGTATATCTTATCTGCGTCCTTCTTCAAACTCAACAGCTCCCTCGTCCTCCTGTTGGCCGCATCCTCGGCAGCAAACCTGGCCTTGAGGGTCTTGCGGGCCATGTTGAGCAACGTCTGGTCTGGGCCGACCTCGAGGATGCGGGTGGCCGGGTGCGAACCGCCGAACAAGGCATCTTGGGCGGTTATCCATTGCACCGGGGAGCAGAACTGGTATCTGTTTGGCGGTTAGTTTGAAGCTGGAGCGTAGAGGTGGAGAGGGGAGTCCATACGCTAAAAGTTCTGTCAATAGAATGTAGGAGAGCTCGTTGTCTACTTCGTTGTAATCTCGTGTGCGGGGGCCTGTCATTTTTGGCATGTTTTAACTGGACATAAAATAGAGCAAAACACGGTATTCCGATTGTGTACTATTTTTTAAGAAAGATACCAGGAACTTATTGTCTTTCTTTTCTAGTTTGTCAACGTTAATTTCTTAGTCGCGATGAACAAGTCGAGGGCTAATGTAAATTACTTCCACATGACTGACATGTTCAATGCTTTAACTTCCGATCCCTTGTTCCTCTGGGATTAGTGTTTTATATGTTATCTTGTCATGAACCCAGATCCCTGGGATTGTACGGGGGGTGATTAACAGTTGGCGCTATTACGTGAGCTAACGTGATATGCTGCAATAAATGACATATGTCCGTCGCTGATAAGGGTAAGGCGGGTAAAAGATTCAATAAGCCAGACAAAGCAGAGTTGACTCGGGTAACGTTATCAGTGTCAGGGGTTCAGTAATTAATGGCTCAAGACGAGGTGACATTCCGTCGCGGGCCCCTGAGTCTAACGTTTGAACGAATATACCTGTATAACTTTAACGTACATTAATGTATTTCTTGGCAATGCTTACTCTTGGATACTTTGAATAATTTGTCCTTGTTTTCAACGTGTTAAAACAGAGCAACTTCTGAATATTGAACCCTGGGTATTTTTAAATGCCACAATATTTAAAGTTTGGTTAGCAGAATAACACCCCGCAGATCCATAACGCGATCCACGGTAAAGAGTTTAAAGCTGTCCAAGGTAGTACACAATAAATGTTGGGAATCTCTCCCACCCGTTATACACATACATTATATTTGTTAACATGATAGTTTTACCCGAAATAATAGGCCATTTATATACCACGTATTGCTGTGAGGGAAACATTACTTTACGCAGCAAAATCGATATCATTGTCAACATGTCACAGTCCAAATCAAAAGGCCCATCTAATAAAAGTAAACATACACTATGTCTTACCTTTCACACCACTTTTCTAGAGATAGCAATACCCAGCGGGTTGGAACGGCTTGCTTCGCGATGCAAGCAAGCTTTCCTTTCCAACACAAACGTCACACCACCAAAGACACCGGCTGAACTGCTGGTAGATTTCATCACCTATCTTTCCACCCAGTCGAGAAACAAAAAAGGCCGCAACGCCCTCGTCAACATCCTGTGGGGTTATCTTGAGAATAGGATCTTGGCCGACAACGACATACACGTGTACGCCGCCGCCAGGTACACGAACCCCGCCCAGCGACAGCGGTTCATCAGCAGGTTCTACGCGGCGCAGGATGCCACGGGCGTCGACAGGAAGAGGTATACGACCGCGCTGCTGCGCGCGAGCAGGGCGGGCGACGCGACCATCTACGCGCTGTTTGGCGGGCAGGGCAACAGCATCCAGTATTTTCAGGAGCTGCGCGATCTGAGGGCCACGTACCCTAGTTTCCTCACGGATTTAATCCAGACTTGCGCCTCGCACCTGTCGTCTTTGGCGGCGGATCCGTCAATCTCCGATCAATTCCCCCAGGGGTTGAACGTGCTGCGCTGGCTGGAGGACGCGGATGACACGCCCGACGCCGAGCATCTCGTCCGCGCACCTGTTAGTTTCCCGCTGATCGGACTAATACAGTTTTGCTATGTTAAAGCGCTGCTGGCTAGTTTGGGCGGCACCCCCGCCGAGTTCACGACGTCTTTCGCTGGGTTGGCCGGCCATTCGCAGGGTGCAGTGGTGGCCGCCGCCATGGCCACCGTTACCACGTGGGAGAGTTTCGACCAGGCCGCCCTGACCGCCATCACGGTGCTGTTTTGGATCGGCGCCCGCAGCCAGCAGATTTTCCGGCAGACCCCTCTGGCCGAGGAGACGGTTGCAGCGTTGGAGGCGGCGGGGCTGGGTCAGCCGTCGCCCATGCTGAGCGTCACGGGCATCTGCCACGCGGACCTGGTCGCCGCCATCGACGGGGTCAACGCGCACCTCGCCGTCGACGTGCACATGGTCGTGGCCCTCGCCAACAGGGAGGACGCCTTTGTGGTGGCTGGGCCGGAGCGCACGCTGGCTGCGTTGGTGGACGCGCTCGGCGGCGGCAGCGGCGCCAAGACGGCCCAGCCGCAGGGGCGCGTGGCCTCTTCCCAGCGTAAGACAGCTCTGCCTCGCGTTCGGTTCCTACCAGTCTCTATCCCCTGCCACAGCCGGCAGTTGGCCGGGGCGACAGCACTGATCATGGCCGACTTGGAAAAGGCCGGGGTTAGATTTGACGGCGCGGCGCTGCGTGTCCCGGTCAACCAGGGCGTTGACGGGGAGCACCTGGCCACGCGGTGCCTGGCGGCCAAGGAAAGTCTGATCCGGCACCTGGTCGAAGGGATAACCACGCGGCCCGTCGACTGGCGCGCCGCTGCGTTCCCGTCGGCCACGCACATAGTCGATTTCGGCCCCGGAGGCACGTCTGGCGCCGGGGCCCTGACTACGGACAATCTCTCGGGCACCGGGGCGCGGGTTATTATGGCCGGCTGCAATTCCCTCCGCATCCCCGAGCAGCCAGACATGGGCACGCTGGTGGAGATGTACGATCGCCGTGACGAGAGCCTGGGCTGGAGCGTTAGCTGGCCTAAGGAGTTCGGGCCAGGGCTGGTCAAGGTCGCAGGCAAGTTGGCCATCGACTCGAGGATGAGCAGGCTATTAGGTCTGCCGCCTGTAATGGTCGCTGGCATGACTCCCACGACTACGCATCCGGAATTTGTGGCCAGTGTTATACACGCAGGGTACCACGTCGAGTTTGCATGTGGTGGGTACGCCACGCCCGCTGCGTTGCGTACTGCTATCCTGGAGTTGGTTTCCATGCTGCCACCCGGTAGAGCCTTGACCCTGAACGTCATCTATGCCAGCCCCAAAACCCTCGCCTGGCAAATCCCGTTGATCCGGCAGTTGCGCATGGTGGAAAACATACCTATCGATGGACTTACTATTGGGGGTGGTGTACCGTCCGTCCAAGTGGCCTCTGAATACATTACCACGCTCGGCATTTCGCATTTGTCTCTCAAACCCGGATCACCAGCGGCGATTCAGCAGGTCTTGACCATAGCGCGCTCTCACCCTACCTTTCCCATTATTCTGCAATGGACCGGTGGCCGAGGTGGCGGACACCACAGCCCCGAGGATTTCCACGCGCCGGTGCTGGAGGCGTACCCGCGGATCCGTCGCTGTAACAATGTGATCCTCGTAGCGGGGTCAGGGTTCGCCAGCGCCGGCGATGTGTACCCATACCTCTCTGGGACGTGGAGCCTTTACCACGGACGGGCGACCCGCATGCCCTTCGACGGCGTCTTGCTGGGGAGCCGCGTCATGGCGTGCACTGAGGCGCGGACCTCAACGGCCGCTAAGCAGGCCATTGTCGATTGCCCAGGTCTACAGGATCGAGAGTGGGAGGGCACGTATGGCCCCAGAGGGGCGGGTGGTGTGGTCAATATCGTTTCGGAAATGGGTGAGCCCATGCACGTCGTCGCCACCCGCGGCGCGCTGCTATGGGCCGAATTGGATAGGGTATTGTTCAGCATCCCCAAGGGCCCGAAGCGGGATGCCAAGCTGGAGGAGATGGGACGGCAGGGGTTGATATCGCGACTCAACGAGGACTTTCAAAAGCCTTGGTTTGGTTGTCGTCGGTCCAGGGCCTCTGGTGGACCGGTGGTGGTGGCGTGCGAACTACTAGACATGACGTACGCCGAGGTTGCCTGGCGCGTCGTCGAGTTGTGTAGCGTCGATGGAGGTACGTCTTGGATTGATTCGACCTACGCCGAGCTGCTGGCTGGTTTCTTGGTGCGGGTGCAGGAACGCTTCCTCGACGCGGCAGCCTTGGAGACCTACGACGCCGTCGGGCTGCGCAAGGCCTGCAGGTTGAACCCGTCGGCTCCAGTGTATGATGTCATGGCGGCCGTGCCCGAGGCAGAGTATACACAACTTTACCTGGAAGACGTGCACTACTTTGAGCAGCTTTGCGGCACGCCCGGCATGAAGCCTGTCCCGTTTGTGCCAGCGCTCGATGGCAAGTTCGAGACGTGGTTCAAGAAGGACTCCCTCTGGCAATCCGAGAACTTGCATGCCGTCGTCGGTGGCGATGCTGGACGAGTGCTCATCCTCCATGGCCCTGTGGCTACTCGTGGGGTCACGGTCATCAACGAGCCAGTTGGGCAGGTGCTTGATGGAATCAACGACGGGCTCGTCCAACGGCTGCTGACTGATTGTTATCAGGACGACGTCGATGCCATCCCAAGCGTCCAATACATCTCAGGCCTGGAGATCAAGGATCCAGGAGTGGCTATGGATGATGATAATAACACCTGGGAGCTGGTGGTGGAAACCGACTACGACGATGGGAGTGACTGTGACAAAGATAGGGGACCACTCAATGGCGAATCCTTAAGGGCTGCTATTTGCGCCAATACCACCAACGACCCTACACAATTCTGGCGTCTCGCTCTCTTCCACAAACAGCACATCTTCCGCGGGACAAGGCTGATCGCTAATCCCTTGTGGACCATCACCGAGTCCATCTGGGCCGAGAGCGTCGAGACCGTTTTGTCTGATGACTGCACCACTGTCCTGATCCATTGCACCTCGGAGAACAACAGCCAACATGATCAAGGTTCCGGCCTCGTCCAGATTACTAAGCTCAACACCTCCAACATTATCACCATGACAGTTTTTACCTCGTCCTGCTCGCCCTCCTCGGCCCCAGTGCCGCTCGATCTGCAGCTAACATACCACCCGGACACCCCCTACTCACTCATCCGCGAGCCGCCCAACTCTCGCAACCGGGCCCTGTACACCATGTACCGCAAGCTGTGGCTCAGCCCAGCCGTAAAACTGGAGCCGGATGGCTGCTTCACCGAAAACGTCCACATCACGGCCGAGGCCGTGCGCGCCTTCAACAAGGCCGTCGGCTATTCCAAAGCCCACCGCACCGAGATAGTCAATATGGATTTTGCTATAGTCGCCTGCTGGGGCGTCATCTGCTCCTCCCTGCTGGCCGACCCCGTCAAGGGCGACCTGCTGCGGCTGGTGCACGTCAGCAACGGGTTCGAGTTCGCCCCCGACGACCACCGGGCCAAGTCCGTGGCTTTCGGGGACGTCGTCACCGCCAGGGCCCGCGCCGATCGCGTCATGCCCACGCGCGGGCCCGATGGAACCGTCACTGGGTGCGAGGTTGGCGTGGTGTGTCATTTGAGCTCGAGCATCGGCGCGCCAATCATGACGATTCGTTCGAGGTTCTTGATCAGGGGCCAGGCGGATCGTGATGACACTGCAGACGAAAAGACGACGTATTTTAGCCACGCCAAGAATGCGCCGGTGGAGTTGGTACTCAGTAGCGTGGCGGATGTTGCCCTATTCTCGGTCAATATGCGACATTGTCTGGTTCCCGACGCCGGCGAAGAGAGTTCCCAAGGCACGCTGGACAAGCTCATCGCTGTGCATCTCGCCGTCGACGTCGCGCTTCGCCATCGAACCCTCGAGTTCCACACAGAAACTGACACGACCAACGACACAATCAAGACAACCGGCGATTTGTACCTACGCACCGACACCGGCCTGCTGCATATAGCAAAGCTTTCCTGTACCTCTTCCTCTTCTTCCAGCACCAGCACCAAGTGTCCACTGCAAGCCTACCTGGCCAAATCCGGCCGGCAGCTCAACCAACCGACTTCGCTCCTACGCCCCATCACCTACCCACCCGTCGTATCCGCCATCAAGGTCCCCTTTACCAATGTGCCCTACTCCGCGGCGTCGGGCGACACGAACCCCATCCACACGTCGCGCGTCTTCGCCGCCCTCGCCGGCAACGCCGACACCATCACCCACGGCATGTACGTCAGCGCCACCGTCCGCCAGGTGCTGGAGCGCGTGGTGGCCGCCCAGATCCCCGAGCGCATACTGCGCTACGACGTCCGTTTCGTCGACATGGTCCTGCCCGGCGACGTTCTGGACGTGACTTTTACTCACGTCGCCATGCTGGACGGGTGTCTGGTCGTCGATATATCCGTCAGCCGGCAGGCACCGCGGGCCGGTGTTGTCGACAGTCAAGACGAGCAAGGCGGCGTGGTCGTTATGACGGGATCGGCGACCCTTACGCAGCCTAGCACCGTGCTGCTGTTTACGGGTCAGGGGAGCCAGGAGGCCGGTATGGGTATGGAATTGTACGAGGCTTCCCCTGTGGCGAGGGCCGTTTGGGACGAGGCGGACGAGTACCTTCAGGAAAACCTCGGCCTCTCCTTGCTACACATTGTCCGTCACAACCCAAAATCTATAAAAGTAAACTTTGGCGGCCTGCGCGGTGCGGCACTGCGGCAAAAGTACATGGCCGCCACCAACGAAGGCCAACCCATGTTCCCGGGCGTCACCGCGACGACTGCGTCCTACACCCACTCTTCGCCGGGAGGCCTGCTCTTCACCACGCAGTTCTCCCAGCTGGCCATCACAGTCATGGAGGTGGCGGCGCTGCGCGATATGCGGGCGGCCGGCGTGGTGGACACACGGAGCCGCTTCGCGGGCCACTCCCTGGGAGAATACGGAGCCCTGGCCGCAGTCACCGACTGCCTGCCGCTCTCAAGCCTCCTGCCCATGATCATGGCCCGGGGCGCCACCATGCAGAAGGCCGTGAGGCGGGACGCGGACGGCAGGAGCGCCTTTTCCATGATCGCCGTCGACCCGAGCCGGGTCGCTCTGGGCGGCAGCGGCGGCGGGAAGCTCTCACATGCATCACTGCAGGCGCTTGTGGAGCAGATCAGCAGGGGCACGGGCCTGCTGCTGGAGGTGGTCAACCTGAACGTCGCGGATGCGCAGTACGTCTGCGCCGGGGAGCTGCGGGCGCTGCAGCTGCTGCAGAGGATTCTGGACGACGTGAAGCCGCGGGCCACGACTCTCCAGCAGCTGCCTCGGTTGGCGGAGGAACACATGTCGACACTGGACGTGCGCGGCACAGACGGCGCCAAGACGTCCATCCGCCTGGTCAAGGGCGGCGCGACCATACCGTTGGCGGGCATCGACGTGCCGTTCCACAGCAGCCACATCGCCCCGCGGATGCCGGCCTTCCGGGAGGCGCTGCTGGCGGCCATTCGGCCCGACCGCGTGCGGGCCGCCCAGCTCGTGGGCAGGTACGTGCCCAACGTGACGGGTCGGCCGTTTGATATTTCAAAGGACTACTTTGATGAGGTTGCGGCCGTGACCGGGTCTGAGAGGTTGAGAGGTGTGCTGGCTGAGTGGGATACGTGGGTTGCGCGGAGAGAGGCCCTGCAGGGTTTACGGGCGGCATGAGTGGGATGAATTTGGATACGTTATGATTTCGTCTTCCAGAAGTAGTTTGATATACGTCGTGATGATTTGAAAAGGTTACAGAGAAACATGTCATATTTTATTATTCTCTTTTTCTCGCTTTATAATTCCTCATTCGCATTCGACATTAGTTCCACTTCTCAGGCGACAAATAACACATCCTCATCGCCTCGCATGGTACAAAACCAACAGCCCCGGAGGCTTGCCAATCTAACGATGACATGCTCCTCCTGGCGGTACTGATTGGCCTTGTCGCATTGCATGGAGGTACTATCACTTCGTACGTACTACTACACTGTAATCTTTCGAGAATTGAATTAACCATCGGACCACAGAGGTTACCACAATGTAAAAACTGGTAAATTCAACCTATTTGCGAAAGAGGGTCGCTCTCTTTCCCTGACGATGCTACGGATAGGTTATTTGGTACACTTTTGTAAGTGCCTGTGTATTTCATTCTGGAGCTAGACTTATAGATCAATTTTTGAGCCGACTATTCTATTGATCAAGACCCTTTGCCATGCCTGGCGAACAAGTTCAAAGAAGCATTAGAAGTCGCTACCTCCCGGGTTGCAGTAGCATTTGAATTCCACTGTGCAAGCCATATTTTATCAGCAACACATACTAGTCATCTCCTGGATTGTTTACCTGGCCGCCAGCAATAATAGGCTATTTACTATATGCACCTTGAGATAAATGATCCCGCGATTCGAGAAAGCCCAGATAGATTAGACGCATTGATGATTAGGTAAGGAACTATGTCCACTTAGAATACTTCTGAGCAGCTTATACAGGCGGGCGCCATTTGAATGATATGGTGATAAATATAGGGCTGCTGTTTATGCAATCCTTTACGGCATATACTTATACCAACTCGCCGATTGCCGAGGCTCAAAATACTTTAGCTCTATCATTGATCAATATTTTGAAATGCTTGGTGTGACTGCTGCTATTCTTTTTCTCAAAAACAGCTTAAATAAAGCCCATCAAAGGATATCCCATTTTGTGCAAGATCGCCATGGGCGCCGTGCCGCAGACTCTGGCTTCAGTTCGGGCGACAACTGAGCGGCATAGTCGTGTTTTCGCCTCTGTTGCATCATGGGAAGCCGGTTGATGCTTCGAGAGATGTCCTAAATCTACTTATCCATGCTGGAATGGTGCCCAACACTAACTCTTCATTCTTACTGCGTTTTGCTTTTTCAGCCAGTAGCAGGACGCAGGCGGTTTCTTTGCCTTGTTGCCCTCAAAGGGACTTGTCGTATATAAAACTCTGGGATCCTCAACTTCTATGGCGAGCAAGATTGGGATGGATATGTGCTCACAGAGTCTATTCAAAGACAGGTACACAGATTACATCTCACTGCTCCCAATACAACAAATAACAAGTACCATAAACCCACACCTCAAACATTGTTCTGGAGAGCAAACACATCCGCCAGGGCCCCATTCTCCTGGTCCGCCGCCGCCAATCCCTTCCGTCGAGCGTCCGGCTCGTCGGTATATGGCTGCTCCAATGCCGGCGGCCCATCGGCAAGCCCCTCCAGCCCGACCGCCGCTCCCGTGGTCGCGGGGTAGTAGACGGGCGCATCGATGCCGGGAAACTCGTCGACCCCACGGTCCATGCCGCGGCGCCAGTTGCGCACGCGGACGGCGGGGAGTGTGAAGCCGGCACCGACGGCAAACAAGATGGCCCAAATGGTTGGGGCGCGGACGATGAGCGGGGCGGGGCTACCCTTGTCGTCCTTGTCGAAGAAGGGCGGGTGCGACGCCGGAGCCACGAGGCCGACGACCAGCAGGAGCAGCCCCGCGACGAAAAACGCGAGGTTCGCGATCGTCCACGCCCGCTTGGCGCCCATGTCAGAGGCCGAGAGTGATTGGCGTGCGGTCAGCACCTCGGGGAAAATCAACAGGAACGCGAGGATGACGGCCACCCGCGGGAGGGATTCTTGAAAAGGCGACAGGAAAATAAAGCCCATGAATGTCATCCCGACGCGGATGAGAGCAAGCATGAAGTAGGTTGCCGTGGGGGTGTTGGTTCCGGGCTGCCGTCCCGGTCCATATGCAAGTTCCGGCGAGGGCGGCCAGGTTGACGAAAGGCGGGGTGGCCAGCTCCACGGCGCAATTGTAGGTGATGTCATCGTCGCGGACGCCATGGTGATCGGTTTGGGTGAGCTTGAATTGCGAGGAATATTCAAGTTCTGCTTTTTGCCATAAATGAAATTGAAAGCAGCGAAAGGATGGTGGTATGGGTTCTGAAACAATAACCTGGCGCAGGCAGCCACACGTAAGCAGAGGCTGAGTACCTCAAGACGATCACTTGGCGCCAATGACGACGCTTTGTTCGTCGGGTACAGCCACTTTTTTTGTGCTACTTCAAGCTAAAGGCCCTCCTTGTGGGGGCCTAACGGTGGCTAGAAGCAGAATGGTCAGTCAACAAGGGGCCAGACAGGAAGAATTGAATTGATCGTCACATCTTCGACTTTGAACGCAGCCCATGACGCGCTAAACGAGGCATCGTCTGCCACGGTTTCAGCATGCCTCAACGATCTGCGTACCGAGGATGAAAGGTCGAAGTAACCCATCAATCGAATGAAGTGATGCTCCTCTGCTATTGGTGCCAGCGGTTCAGCTTGCACGAGCTGGCGCGCCTTCCGCAGCAAACCGGCACCTTCCCGTTGACGCACGCTCGCCAGGGCGCCAGAGCTGGCTGCTCCTTCTGCTCTCTGCTTGTGTACTCGGTCGACAAAGGACAACGGCGCTACGAAAATGAAGAACAGATGCGCATACATATCCAAGCGACCTCCAGTCGGGATAATGGAAATGGCACTCATCGATGGGGCGATAAAGGCGGCGGACTCTGCATTGATGGCTTGCGCGCCTTCCTTGCCCAACGTGCTTACCTGGCCGACGGCCTGAAACCAATAGAGGGCTCGCTGGCCACTTTTAATGTCTGCGCCGACCGTGAGAGCGCGGCCTCAAAGACAGGGGCTGTATCTGGCCGCTATCTTGGCCACGACCCACAGTCTACCGATTTCGCGCATGAGGTCCGAAGCTGGCTCAATGACTGCAGCCGCGGTCACGAACGGTGTCGCCGTTCCCTCTCTGGAGTCGAGTTGCCCTCCGCTCAACGTAGCCTGCTCCCGACACGCTGTGTGGAAGTAGGCGCAAAGGCCAACCAGCCATTGCGCCTGGTTGAGACTGCCGGAAATATAGGTGCGTACGCGACGCTCAGCCACCGATGGAGCGCAGACACCCAGCAGACTCAAACCACAGCGCTCAACTACGAAGCCAGGAAGGCCGGCTTATCCGCATTGGAGCTGCCCAAGACGTTCCGCGACGCCGTGGACGTCGTGCGCCGCCTTGAAATTCCCTACCTATGGATCGATTCGCTATGCATCATTCAGGGCGAGGGTTCCAACGACTGGACATCCGAGGCTGGTCGCATGGCGGGTTACTACCAGGGCTCACTGGTAACGCTCGCCGCAGCATCCGAGGCCCAGCAGCGTGATGGGCTTTTTCGTGTTTCAGCAAACCAGACGGCAGACCCGTGGTTCGGGAGACGCCTGGCTCGCCTGGACTTTCTCGACCGTGGGGGGTCACCGCGAGGGTACTTTTACGTGTTTCCAGCCGAGCCCGTGGCGCCACACTACGAGGCCCAGATCCGTCGCAGCGCGCTGATGCGCCGCGGCTGGGTATTCCAGGAGTGGCTTCTCAGCCGCCGCATCGTATATTTCACGGGAACAGGCGTGTACCTCGAGTGCCAGAGCGACTTACCTCGGAACTCGTACGGCGAGCATCTGACGTGGTCGGCTGCACAGTCTACCCATGGAAAGTTCTCGCTCAAGAAGTTTGTCGACTTTTCAACCGCTCAGCACCAGCCCGAGCGTCTCTGGTGGGACATTGTCGAGATTTACTCGGCGCTAGAGCTGACTTTCCCAGCCAAAGATCGCCTGCTCGCCCTCTCTGGCGTGCTGGCTGAGTTCTCACGGGCACAAAAGGCCCGCTTGGCTGTCCCTGGCCCCGACTTGTATGTATCCGGCCTATTGCTTAGCGATCTACACCGAGGCCTATTGTGGCGTCAAAAGCACCGGTCCCTCTCGAAAGCAGCCACCGCTAGTGTTTTGAACATGCCATCTTGGTCTTGGACGTCTTTCCAGGGCCCCGTAACGTGGAACCTGCTCTGCCGCCCACAGACGATAAACAATTCTTGTGAGTTCCTGGAGATGGGAACGGCAGATGGAAATACATTCACAGTCGGACCAGATGACATCAGAACGTACGCCGAGGCCGAGGCGGTCATCACGCGCATCCGCGTGCGGTGCCGGGTATTACCCATCACTGCCTGGGAGCCCTATACGTCCCGTGAGCTCGACGACCTACCTGTGCCGGTTCCTGTGGCCGGGGATGACGACAATACTACCAGCGGTAATCCCGGCGACATTTTTAGAAAAGTCTCGTTGAGTCCGCCTGCAGGTCAAGGCAGCAACAATGTAAAGACGCGGCTCGTACGCGGCTGGGCAAGCTTTGAAGACGCCGGGTTTCAAGATCAGCTTGACTTTGCCGACGGCGGACAGACGTTTGCCCTGCATGTTTTGACGTGCCGGGCCAGTCACGGCTGGATGGAGCGCGGGCTGTTTCTGGGCTGGAGGCCGGCGCACTGCGTAATCTTTGTGCGCCGGGCCGACGATGACAGGCACGGGGGAGCTCATTACCGCCGTATCGGGATGGGCGCCCTGTGGGGTGATCGGGCGACTGCTGTGCTGGGCCAGACGCCGATGCAGGACTTTTGGTTGGTTTGACCTGAGTCTGCTATATGTTGGCCTGGCTCACGGTAGGGGTTAGAGTGCATCATGATCGGAGAGGGCAGGGGAAAATCTGAGAAAGAACCTTTGTCAAGCATTTATGGATCCTATTACAACCTCTACTGGGACAGGTGTTGGAATCAAACTATAAGTTGTAATTAGAATACCATTTCGGTTTAGTCTATCTTAGGTAGAAGTAGAGTTTTGCAGGCTATATTAACCCAAGTCACTGGCATTAGTCAGTAACGGGGGCTTCCGTTTTTGACGGTGCTTTTAGTGCAACATAGAGTACAGTGCAAAGTCCAAGTTCAGGTCAACATGTCAAAATGCCTGCATTCAGTGCGTGTTTCAGCCACGAGTCTAGTTGGTTCAACGCAGATCGTCGCCTGGAATGGCGGTTCGTGGGAGACCGTAGATATAGATTAGTGCCTATTCAACAGTGAAAATGACGCCATGTGTATCGTAATCTTTAACTCTTGTGTTTGCTTGCATATATTGTTTTGTCTATTTCTTTCGTAGCCCAACATGATCTTGGGTTCAATCCCGAAACCCCAGTTGCTCACGAAAAGTTACCAGCAATAAAACTACTTAGTCCACGTGGTTGCCAAATAGACGCTCCCAAGCGTGAGGAAAAGCCTTCTCGAGAATCTTGCAGTACAGTCCAATCTTTGGATTGAGGTACATTTTCAACCCATGCGCCAAGTTCTGCATGTTTCGGCTTGCAAGGACGCTGGACAGGCGTGTGTCCCCGCCCCGCGCGGCCTCAGCAAGCCTCACCAGCCGGACGTAGCGTTCTCGCTCGGCCATGCACTCCAAGGCGTCCGGGTCGCACGGCTCCCCATCCTCGTCCAGGTTGTTGGGGTGGTCCATCGGGGGTGGAGTAAGGCTCATCCACTGGGGGAAGTCATACATCTCCCAGGGGATCGTGGTGGCCCCGTCCCAGTCGATCACGACCAGCACGTTGCTGCCCGTCTCCTTGTCGACGATGATGTTGCTGTGGTAAAAATCGGGGTGGTGGAGAGGAAACGGTCCCTCGGCGAAGAGCGACCCGTCAAACTCGGCTATGGCGGCGAGGCGGGCTGGGAACTCCTGGATGGAGCCCCAGAGCTTAGGAAATGACTTTGGAATAACGGTGCTCATCTGTGCGGTAGTCATGGAGAAGTGGTCATGGCTTCCCCAGGCCTGGAAGAAGTCGGCTGCGGTCGAGAACGGTCCTCCCAGCCCCGGCAGGGGGCCGACGGTGTAAGAGCCGTCATCGAGGCGCACCACCGACCCTATCTTTGGGAAGCGCAGAGATGCCATGTCCACGTGGATCCCGGCGACTTGCTCATTGAAATGAGGTGCGATCTCCTTGGGAACACCAATGTAAGCACCGTGCCAGTCTGCGAAGTGGTCCATCATGGTATCTCCTGGAACAAAGCTCAGCAGGGAGAATGGTACGCCGACCGGATTTGGTACACTTGCCTCGAATCCAATGACGTCGGGCACCTTGATGTTGGTCCTCTCACGAATCAAAAGCAACGTATGCATCTCGCTGGTTAGGCGCTGCGCGTCCACGTTGTCTATCCCTGAGCTAAACTGCTTCTGCAGACGGGCGATCCAGAGGACTCGATCGTCAAACTCGATAATCCGGACCACATGCAAACCGCCAAAGTTGTGCTTGGGGAGTAGGACGCAGGATGAGAATGGGGGGCTGCCGGCATTGCGCGATTCACGCCATTGACGCCGTCTGAGATTCACAGCGTAGGCGGTCAGAGCGTCCCAGTTGACCGGCAGGTTTGTCATGTCTTCCAGTCCTTCCGCCGGCCAGCTGAGAAGTGCAACCTCACTGGCTTCTAGGGAAGAATTGTTAGCAGAGTGTACTGGCATGTTTTCTGCGATGAGCTTTCTCAAACCTATGGGTATTGATGTCTTTGCTTGTTTACAAAAGGCTGACTCAGACTCTGATCTTGGACAAACCAATGAGAGATCACTCCCAACAAATCACAAAAACCGTTACTTTGTATATCCTCCAATGACTGTCAGTGTCACCTCAACATTGTGTCTTGGAAGGATTCGACAACCTTGATCCCTTTGTCTCGTAGTTTGGACACCTCGGGCCTATACTCGAACGAAGCTTGAGTTCATTGTTTCAACATTAATTGAAACCTGTATAGTATTAAACGCACAAAGACAATCGCTAGTAGAAATCATATGAACAAAAACACAATTTAAACAAACAAGAAAAAGTCAAATCAGACAACCCAGTATTATCCATGTTGTCCTTTTGTTTAAATCTGCTTGCCTATTATGATATGCTGCTCGTCTTTGTCATCTTATACATTGGGATACCTCAGCAAAGCCTTTGAGCAGATTACCAGTGTAGGAATCCCCGGATCAATGGCTGCTTCTTTGTGCAACCATTTGGCGTGTAATGACCACAGAAGTGTGTCGTTGGAAATGGCAAAATTGACTTCCCGGCCTGGATATCGGTTTCTGCCTAGCAATCAAATATGCCAGCCTCTAGGCCTGTAGAATCGTAAACGTAACCTGGCTGGACATGCCGGGGACACTATGCTATCCTGGATCCATTTGTCTCAAAAATTGAAGCGCTTGCTAGATATATCTAGCTTTTTTCTCTTCATGCATTGCTCTCTTTGGTTGCCTGGATAACTTTTGTCTCCATGATGTTGACGAGACCATATAACCAGGTCATTAAATAAGTTTGTTGCTGTAGAAGGTCTGTTTTGATACAATTCTTCGTGCTGTATACTTACCGATTCCTTCACAAATAAAGCCGCTACGCAGTATCGACACGAGTAATAGGAACAAAATCGATAACAGAATCAACACCGAGGTCATTTCTACCAGCTCGGCACCCTCTGTGTAAGCATATATCTACCCAAGCGCACTCAAGCGTGTAGGCTACATGAGTATGACTGACACGGTTTCACTAAACATAAGTCTTGTACCCGAATCCCAAATCGTACACGCGAGTTCTAGATCTACAACGACCGATCAAGACACAGACGCCGGGGCGGGCAAGAAAGACGCCCTGCCGAGGGTGGAGAAGATGGACAGATCCAGTCTCTACATCCGTTGCACGACTTGGGGCTGCAAGGATACCGTTGCCCGCGGATCAGCTTGTCCATGCAAATATGGTTATGTTCGTCCAGCCAGCGACCAACTCATAGCATAGAGGCGATCTGCAATCAATTCCAAACAGCCATTGCGACAAGCGTAGTGTCCTCACTTTGCGTCTGTCTCGGAGGGAGATTCAAAACTGCTGTCGTAGAGCGTGAGGAAAATCTATGCCGTCATGAAGCAAACCTTGCGGGTCCATGGGGTGTGTAGTCATGTACAGGGACTTTGAATGAAGAACATTGCGACTGCTCTCATTTTTTTTTTTGTTTTTCATTGCTGCAGTTGAGCGTGTAGATCTAGTCGAGATCCCAAACAAGATATTCACCTCGGGTTGAAATCTAGCTCCCCACCTCTACTGTTCGGTCGTTACCTGAACTTTGAGTGCCCACCTAGCCCATCATCCAATCGCTCATTTGTTCGCCCGATATGCATCCCATATTTGATGCATGCGAGCACTAAGAAAGTCACGTTAGCCTTCTCTAAGTATTTTTGAACAAAAGGGACCCAACCAGGCCTACTCACATCTGCCCCGGTGTAAACTCGGTCATGCACGGATCCGTCGAGTAGCTCATGTAGTTCTCGTTGGGGTCGGACGCGTCCGTCCCATTGGGCCCCTGCGTGTCGATGCAGGTGTTGTAGGGCCGGTCGCAGAAGGAAAACCCTCCCGGGGGAGGACGCGCGGGAGGCGTGTCGGCGACAAAGTCCTGGTCGGCACAGCCGCCCTGGAAGGTGTGGTACAGGCCGACCCAGTGGCCGACCTCGTGGGTGACGGTCTTGCCCTCGTTTATGAGCGGGTCGGGCCCGCCGGGCATGGTGCTGGGGTCGATTATGGCGCCGTCAAAGATGCGAAAGTCTTCCAGCTCGCCCTGCTGGTCGATGAGGACGGCGACGCCGGCGGCGGGTAGGCCGACGTTGAAGTAGATGTTCAGCACCTTCAGGTCGTCGCCGCCCTTGCGCAACTGCCGCTTCCAGTTCACCTCCCAGTCCGATACTTCGGGAAAGTAGCTGTTCCAGTCTGGTGGGAATTGCGTCCAGGCCACGTTGACGGTGCGGGTCGTCTCCTGACGGATCCAGTTGAACTGGAAGCCGGTTCCGACGTAGGTGGTGTTGAGGAGGAGCATCTGCGCCTCGAGGGTTTCATCCTGAAAGGAAATGTTAGTGGCTGCCCTGGGAAGGATGGTTCATAACTGAGAAAGAAGCCAAGCGGAAAACTTACAGTAACCCATCCACCGCCCACAGTCATGTCGCGCGCAATAATGTGCACATAAGTGTCCACAATTATGGGCTCGGCATTGGGAAAGTACTCAGGCAAGCGTCTTGAGCTCCTTCGCTGGGGAAGGTTGTCCTCTACCAAACATCTCGGCTTTCCCAGGGCACGTGGTACAAGCGGCAGGTGTGCACCAAGGCCAGCCGATGCCAGCATGCCGAGGCCAAGGAAGAGGGATGTTTTGAGGTGCATGGTGATATCAAACCTTGCCAACAGTCGAAAAGACACAGGGTTACGTGAAAGTACAAAATCCCAATGACAGGAGGCGACAGACAAGTCTTATACGAAACCTGGCTCTGGTCGTCGAGACGCGTAGTCTCGGTATGGACTAGTTTCAAAATGCATTGTGCAGCTCCGAGATGCGCTGTCACTCGAAATTATCCAATCCCGACGTCGGCCACCAGATGGGGATGTCTTTGGCCGGGGAGGGAAAGGAGAAAAAAAAAAAAAAAAAGTAAAAAGAAACAGCAACAACATAAACCTCCTGCCGAATCGGTTCTTTCCACCTTGCCCGTTTCTGCAAAGCGCTCAATACCGGGTTCCAGGCCATGAAAGCTGCGGGGGGGAAAGCTGTCGGTCGGGAGGGGCGGGAATGCCAATAGACTGGATATAAAAAGAAAGTCGCGTGGTGTGGGATATGCGGCGTTGTTCAGCTGCGGTCTGACCCGCGCCGCCTGCTGGGATCTGGAGGTGGATTATTGATTTTTGGTATCGGTCAGAAGCAAATGAACCAGTGGGAAAATGCACAAGATGGCTGGTCCGATGGTGAGAGGAAGGGTTGCAGTGCAGCAGATGGCCTCGCTTCTACCTTGGCATCTGACCCAGGAAGTCAGGGTAGGTAAATTAATTGAATCACTAGGATGCGTGGTAAGCTGATAGTATTTGTGATACCTTCTGCTTTGATTTTGCCGTTTGCCGTTCAGGCGGAGCTTATTCAAACGTTTCCATTTTCTAGTTTTGTGACGAGCTAAACACGACAAGTTATCGTGTCTTCAATCTCCATCACTGGCTTGTCCCCTGCTCTGTGATGGATTCGGTGGTGTAAATGTAATTACAAGACAATACGTACACCCATTCCAAAAGCCAACCACAACGGCTCTTCGTTCCGATTTCGTCCTTCTTTTCGCCGCGTCTACAACCCCCTGCTTCACGCCCCTGTACCTTTTTGTTTTCGTCACACCACGTCACACGGCCGCTTCGTCACTCACTGTCTCACAAAGAAGCAATACCCCGATTTCCCGCCCCACGTCCTCAACGGTCCCTTGGTTTTTCCACAATCACGTAGTCTTCGTCCTCATCATTCAAGCTCGCGCTGCGGTCTTCTCCTCTCACATCTCTGCACCCCTGCTTGCAGTCGCGAGAGTGCTGTCTCGTGGTTATGCTCCGATGATCACGCCCGACCGCGACGCCATGCCATAGCGGTCGAAAAATGCCCGCCCTCGTCCCGAACGGCTCCTCGTCGTCGCCATCATCGCCATCATTGTTGTTGTTGCTGTGCTGTTGCTGCTCCTGCACTGCAAAGAACCCTCCCATGGCGTCGCGGTCGAGCAGGTTCGAGTGCGCGTCCACGTGCGTCAGGCTGACGGTCGATGCGTAGCTGCTGAAGCTCCCCGTCGTCCCGAGGCTGGCCTGCGAGGGCCGTCCGCGCAGCTGCGGTTGCGCTACCGAGGGTGGTCGGCTCGGTGACGCAGGCGTCCTGCTGCCGTGCTCGGGGGCTGGTGATGTGGCATCTGCGCTCGGAACCTTGGGCACTGCTGTTTCCGGGTAAATTGCTGTTGACATGTTAAGTTCCTGGTTGTTCTCTTGGATTTTGGCATTGCTCCAACCTTTTCCAAAGCCAGGTGCGTCATCGGCTGCTGCGCTTTCCCCCGGAGTTTCCTTGGGCCAGGTCGGCCAGATGCTCGTCACCGGTTGGGGTCTGTTAGGTTCTCTCAAGGATGCCGCCGCAGCAGCTGCTGCTACTCGCCTCCAACGCAAAGGGGCTCTGACACCCATGGTAGGAGATGATGCACTCGGTGCGGCTTCGTCACCGACTCCATACCGCCCCAGGCCAAGCACGAATCCCCACTCGGCCTCTCGACACCTGACTTGTCGTCTTGCCTCAGACCTCGGGGCGGTTTCCTCGACGGCCCGGTCATTTCGGCGACGAAGGACTTCCTCCGCCACAAATGCGGATGGTGAGAGAAACCGAGAGAGGAAACGAGCCTCGGCGAGGCTGTTGTCATCCCGCGCCGACTGTATCGCTGCCTGGAGGGAAACATGGCTATTCCGGCTGGGGGAGTCGCGGCAGATTGAGAGTTGGGTGATTTTTGGGTCGAGGTTGCGAAATGGTGACTGTGGCTGATCTTCTCTGATGTCGGCACTCCATTCAGCGCTCTGGTGGGTTACTTTGCCCAATGGCTGCTGCCAGGTGTTTCCTGTCTCTTTCCCCTGTTCTGCTGACATTTTGATAATCCCAAGTCCGAGTTCCTAATGATTTGCTTGCCTTTTCCTGGGTGTGTGAATCAAAATTAACTTGCGATTGTTCCACCACATCTTCGCTCTACGTGCTGTTTTGTCATCGTTTTATAATGGAGAGTTTTGTCCTGCTGGTTTGCTCACGGCATTTTGTGATTCAAGAGGATTTTGCATTCGTGTATAATGTTTGCACAGTCACAGCTTAGCGCTGCAGGACACCTGTGGGTTGGCACCAATGACAAACGTTTATGGATGTGCTTTTTGTGCACCCCAGCGGCATCACGAATGTGGGATTGTTGGTTTTACGTACCGCTCCATCTATCTGTTTTTGGTATCTGACCTACAGGTAGAAATAATTTGACCCGCAAATGTAGTTCAAATCATAGACACACAGGTGGGGGATAAAATAAAAAAAAACGCTACTATTCCAACCCACCTAGAGTTTGTTGCTCACCTTACCATGTGCTTGTCCATAATCTCCCTCAATTTCTCCAGGTCAATTGCCTCGACCGTAAACCCCTTGAACCCCGTCATCGTCTCGGCCATGCAGAGAGCATTGTAGATGGCCTCCTGCGTGGCATCCGCCGCCGCCTCGAACAGGGCGTTGATGGTGTTGTCGTCGATTGAGCTTCCCGGGATCTCCTGGGCGGGGCGACCACCCTCGGTCTGCACGAGCACCGGGTTGGCCGTCGAGAAGGCCAGGAAGATGTCCCCGGAGAGGTTGTGCCCATAGCCCCCAACCTTTGCCAAACCCACCGTCGCCCGCTTAGCCAGGCGCTGGCACTGTAGGGGGTTCAACGGAGCGTCTGTGGCAATCACCACGATGATGCTGCCGTCTTTCTTGTCCTTGGCTTCGGAGTATACCTTGTCGGCTTCAGCCTTTTCCGCCTCGGTTTTACGCTGCTCCATCATGATGCGGCCTACGGGGACGCCGGAAAAGTGCAGGTGGTGCATCTTGCCGTAGTTGGTCTGCACGAGTGCACCGACGGTCCAAGATGTTTCCTCGGTCTCCCCGTTGCCGGAGGGCGAGAGCTTGACGCCAGGAACGAGACGCGAGCTGGATCCAGTGCCGCCCTTGAAGCCCTGGCACAACATGCCCGTGCCGCCGCCGACGTTGCCCTCCGGGACTGGGTCGGCGGATGCATTCTTGATGGATTGGACAATATGCTCGGGCTTGACGGCGAACTGATAAAGATCGTTCATGAATCCGTCAAACGTCTCTGCGATGACGGGCAGCATGAACCAGGCCTGATTGTGGGCCCTGTTGTGCTCGACGGCATAGTCCAAGACTCCGCGGTAGGCCTCACCGACGGAGAAGGAGTTGGTGATGATTATTGGGCTCGCGAGGAGACCCATCTCTTCCAGCAAGTGGGAGCCGGTCATTTCGCCGGAGCCGTTGAAGCGAAAGATTCCCGCCTGGCAGGCATCTCGAAACCATTGCTTGCGGGGGAGGATGGTGGTTGCGCCGGTGTTGACCTGGCCGTCGGCAGAACGAATGGTCTCGGTGTGCACCAGAACCCCCGGGATGTCGGTAAGGCTGTTCTTGGGGCCAGTAGGCCAGAAGCCGAGGTGGATGCCGGGGACGGCATCCCTGACCCGACGACGCGGTTGCTTGTTGGTAGAGGATGCGGCTGTTGCCATGTTTCTTGTTGGCAGTGAATTGTAACTACAAAAGAAAGTTGATGAGGTAAAAGAGGAGGTAGATTTCCCCCTGAGAAAGCTTGGTCTTGTCATTCTTGCATCGGGGGGTTAAATACTTCTACTTTCATATGTTACGATACGGTCCATATTTTACAGTGCTTACTCTCTCGACGCTCTGAGCCACGATGGCTCATTCGAGTGCGTCGCAAAATGCCGCAGCTAATTCCGAAATACCGACTTGCATCGGAGTCTTCTCCAATTGACGCTAGCGGAAGCGAATGAGTCATGATGCCGCATTCCGAGTCCCTTTATCATGTCGATTGTGAAGAAATAGCATTGTTTAACGTTGCTTGGGTAGGTCAGGAAATATGCAATTTGGAGCAAGTCAGAAATGGGGGGTTGCTCATTTGAACGCGGGTTAGTGTCTATTGAGAACTGCAGCTGTCAATCGACCATGTCTCTTGGCTTCATCTGCTTATTAACGTCATAATTTTGGAGCAAGTATTTACTGACCACTTGGGAAATGTCGCTTGATTATTTCTCTGTTCTTTTCTACTCAGTCCCTATTCTAGTCGCTTCTCATACCCGTGCCATTTTCCACATGTCCTCCTAAAGCCTACTCTCCATCAGCAACTTCATCATCCGCCCCACTTCATCGGCATTTGAGGCGTCAAATGGCTCCTCGCCCTTGCTCATTTGCCTTAATTGGATTGCAGCTATACCCATCCGCGTCGCGAAATCATCCTCACCAGCCGTGTATTTGACAATCGACTGCACCTTGCCCGCGATGATGTCCTGAGGGAGATTCGGTTCCTGGCATGCCGCCCGCCCAATCCCAACTCCATCGATTTCCTTCAAGGCATCAACCATGGCGCCCACCGTCTTGAATCCGCCCGTCGAGTACACCACCAAGGTCTTGACGGCCTTGCGGATGGTCTCTGCAAACTCGATAAAGTAGTTCTCCCGCTTCCGGCTGGTCTCCCTGCGGTGCTGGAACCCATTGGTCTCGTATGTACCGCCGCTCGTTTCCACAAAGTCGACTCCCGCCGCCTCGAGCGCCTCGCACAGCTTGACCGCCTCCTCAGGCTTGAAGCCCTTCTCTTGGAACTCGACGCTGTTGACTTTGATGCCCACGATGAAGTCCTTGCTGGTGCGCTTCCGCACCTCGGCAACCACCTCTAGGACCAGCCGCATCCTGTTCTCAAGGCTGCCGCCGTACTCGTCGGTGCGCTGGTTCGTCGACTCGGACAGGAACTGCGCCAGCAGGTACCCGTGGGCGGCATGCAGCTCCACGCCGTCGAAGCCCGCCTTCTCGAGGTACTGGGCCGTGTGGCCGAAGCCCTCGATGACGGACTTGATGTCCTCGCTGGTCGCCGCCCGCGGCATCCCAAACTTTGTCCCAAACACCTCCGCCGTGAGTTGCACGGCGCTGGCGCTGATGGGGTTCGGCTGAATGTTTCCGCGCGCCTGCCTGCCCGGGTGGCCGACCTGGGCCACGATCAGGCTGCCGTGCTCCTTGGCCGCCGTCGCCAGCTTGGAGAACATCTCGAAGCGCTCGCCGGACGCCGCCTCGCCCGGCGGCACCACCATATTGCCCGGCTGCTCCAGGTGCTCCGGGTGGATCATGACGTTGCCCGTCTGTATCTGGCCCCACCCGCCTGCGCCCCAGCGTCGGTACAGCTGCACCAGCTCCGGCGTCGGCACGCCGCGCTTGGACGGGTCTGCAAGGTCAAACGTCGCCATGCCCTCCGACATGGCGGCGTTGAGGAACCGGTTGGGCGCCGTCCTCTGCGACACCGGGTATGTGAGCGGCGCGGCGAGCGGTGAGGGGTCGGCTGGGGCCGAGTCGAAGCGTGGTGGGGACATTATGTTTGTGTTTTTATGTTTTTGTGGCGGCGACTTTGATCGGGCTAGAGGGAGGAATAAGTTTGACGCGTCTCTGTTGGATATTTATTGGAACTAGTACCAAGGACACAAGAAATATAATGGTTCTTTTTCCATTGTCGGCACGGAGAAGAAAGCCAGTCTACGAATATTTATACTCTCAGTTGTTTTGCCTCCAGCGCTGGCTCCGTCCTGCCAAGCAATTCTTTCTCTGGGTCCAGGAACAGAATGAAAGCAGGGTCACGCCGCTCGCATTTCTAATCAAGCCCTTACCCCTGACTCAACCCACAACGCAACTGGGTCTTGGTTTTCTCGGCGGTCATCTGGAACCCGAATATAAGCAACATATCCAAGCAGCAAAAGGAGTCTAAGATCTCACGTCAATGAGCATATTTCTAAATTGGTGTGCACCAACGATGACCGCGGAGCAAAATCACCCCGTCTTGGTGAGCTGACGAACAGGCAGAAGGCGTCATCTTGAGGAGGAACGAAACCTACAGACGGTACAACAAGGGCGGAATTGCCCGCCATGTGGATTTTTTATCATTTATCTAACCAAGCATCATGGCGGAATTCGCAACCGATACGCGTGTTTGGCACCAGTGGCGTGTGTTCTGCCCCTGGTTGTGCAGGCGAGTTCCCTACTTAAATTTTTAATGCCGAGGCACTGCCCAGATATGGTTAGTCAGTCTGCTGCCCCTGAGTTGACTAGGCTACCAACCATGCTCGCTTGTCGTAGGGGACATGCACGTGATCCATACGCTTAGTCAGCGCTCGGCACAGGATAAAGTTTCCGTGTTGCCAAATTAAAGAAAAACGTGAAAGTCACGTGCAGGTCTAGCAGACAGGTCCGATACGTACTCAAAAGTGATCCACATTCTTAATGACGCTACACCGTGGCAATTACCAAAAGGCAATTGTAGTAATAATTGCGGCGGCAGTTCTAATTGAGTAACTCAAACTCTTGACCCGCCCCACCCCAGTGCGGGGAAGTTTGGGGTTCGGGCTTGCGAGGATCGGGGCTCGGAGCGTGTGTGCTTAGCTCCAACCGCGGCTCAAACTGGCTGGTGATTTCTGACCTCATCTTGACATCCATTGATCTAAACCTTGCCAATCAGGACTTTGGTAACTCGGCGATTACAGAAGTTGCTGGAAAACTTACTGTATAAGAACAGACATCCTTGTTTATGTGACCATGACTCTCGGCATCAGGATCGCACCCTCGTCGGCGACCAGGGCCGCCAGCCTATTGCGCACAATCCAGTACTCGCACCCGCCTTCATGCCCGTGTCACTCCAACCCGGGCCATCACCACCACCAGCGCGGCCCAGCGCTGACGCCATACCAGCGTAGGCTGCCAAAGAGGCATTATGCCACGCCGCAGGAGCCCAAGGAGTACGCATTTGAGATGGCGGCCTCGTCGATCCGGTTTGGCGAGGGTGTGACGCAGGAGGTCGGCATGGACCTCAAGAACATGGCAGCCAAGAGGGTTTGTGTGGTCACCGACGAGACGGTCGACAAGCTTTATGCGATGCAGCAGGTGAGGGAGAGTTTGGCGAGGGAGGGCATCAACTTCAAGGTCTTTAACAAGGTCAAGATTGAGCCCAAGGACAGCTCGTACGTTTTTGTCAATATTTTGTTTTTATTATTCCGGGGTCGCTCGCGTCTCTGCACCTGTGAACAAGGAGTGGAAAAATTAAATTCCCCCCTTTGTTAACATTAAACCCTGCGACAGCATCAAAGAAGCCATCGAATGGGCAAAGCCCTACAACCCAGACGTCTTCCTCGCGGTAGGCGGAGGCTCCGTCATCGACACGGCCAAGCTCATGAACCTATATACCTGCTACCCCTCAGCCGCCTTTCTGGACTTTGTCAACGCACCACTCGGCGCCGGCAAGCCAGTCGACAAGCCGCTCAAGCCGCTGATAGCCATCCCAACAACGGCAGGCACCGGCTCCGAGACCACGGGGACGGCCATCTTTGACCTGGTGTCGAGGCGCGCAAAGACAGGCGTCGCGCACCGCAACATGAAACCCCTGCTGGGCATATGCGACCCACTCAACACGCGCACGATGCCCGCCGCCGTCAAGGCCAGCTCCGGCCTCGACGTGCTCTGCCACAGCCTCGAGAGCTGGACGGCCATCCCCTACACGGAGCGCACGCCGCGCCCCAGCAACCCCATCAACCGGCCAGCGTACCAGGGTGCAAACCCCATCAGCGACATCTTTTCTCTCAATGCGCTCAG
This sequence comes from Magnaporthales sp. P1609, assembly GCA_003709005.1. Classification (NCBI taxonomy): domain Eukaryota; kingdom Fungi; phylum Ascomycota; class Sordariomycetes; order Magnaporthales; species Magnaporthales sp. P1609. The sequence goes on from PELF01000003.1 coordinate 1,149,754, forward strand.
GGCAACCGTAAAGTACCTTCCCAGGGCCGTCAGAGACCCGGATGACTCGGAGGCCCAGAGCCAGATGTTGCTGGCTGCCACGTTGGCGGGTGTGGGATTCGGTAATGCGGGTGTGCATTTGTGTCACGGTAGGAGTCTTTCGGTTTTTCTTTATTTTTGCCTCAAAATTCATGAAAATAAATGACCACTGACAAAGCCATCAAACCCCCCTCTTACAGGCATGTCGTACCCCATCTCTGGCCAGAATCCTGGCTACAAGCATTCCGGCTACGAGGTCTCGCACCCCATCATCCCGCACGGCGTATCGGTTGCCGTCTCCGCGCCCGCCGTCTTCCGTTTCACCGGCGCGTCCAATCCGGAACGCCACCTGGAGGCGGCCGAGTGCTTCGGCGTCGACGTCAGCAACGCCAAGCGCGAGAGCGCCGGCGAGATCCTGGCCGACGCGCTCACCAAGTTCCTCGCCGACCTCGGCGACCAGCCGGCGGGGCTGAAGGGGCTGGGCTTCGACAGCAGCCACGTCGACGGCCTGGTCGAGGGGACGATCCCGCAGGCGAGGGTATTGATGCTCGCGCCGGGGCTGGCAATGACGGAGCTGGAGAGGGAGAGAGAACAACTGAGGACGTTGTTTGAGGATGCGATGGAGCATTGAGAGTTTGTTCTCTGAGATTCGTGTCTAGACTTCTCAATGGCTGGCAACATACCTAATGCAGTGTTGCTCAATTCCTGTTATTGTCTGTGTGGCGTTTCACCTATCATTAAGCCAGCTGTCTGCCAGTCTCAATCTTTTCATCGCAGGCATTCTTCTTCGCCCCGCTGTCATACTCGCAGTCTTCCACTTGCCTTCTGCTCCTAGTGTCATTTTTGCCAGCAGAATAATTTGCCACACCCATGGAAGCTCAGACACTCCAGATGTGCCTTGACAACTCAACAAGAGCTGCTACCTGGGATATAAAAATCTCCGGGTGGCCAATCTCTAGCTCCCTTCATCTCATGCCGGCCGTCATCGACGCAGTTCGCGGTGACTTGATGTCCGCCAGTTCTCCGTCGTGGTCGTGGCACACAAAAGTCTAAAGGGGCTGAGTTCTGCCTAGACGGTCTGTCGCGGTTATATTCACCAATTGCTCGCAAAAGTATATGCATTGTTCTAGTCCAGAAATAACCAGTGTTTCATTATCGGTATGTAACTGCAGTAGTCGGCCGCCTTATACGACCTTTGCCCGCTTTGAAACGCGACTTACCGACTCTCGCTCTCCTGAACTCAACCCAGGAGATGGCATCAAGGATCGAAGCTCGCCCTTGGCTATGTTAGAGCAGATTGCTAAAAGAAAGTCAGGGATGAGTCTTTACTCGAGCGCCGCGGTCGGTCAAAAGCTGCCATCATCAAATCTATAGACTTTCCACTACCAGTAACCTTTATTTTCAAAGTATAGGTCTCCTACCTTTCTGCCAAAGGCGAGGAGAAGAGACTGTTCACTCACTATCTTGTCACTGAAAAGCACCAGTGCGCCTAGAAACGGCTCAAGACTACACACAATGGTAGGCCACAGCAGCTATAGAGCCACTTAGAAGCATAAAGAGAGTCAGTATTTGAAATTCTTTTCACAGCACTTAATGATAAGTACTATTACTAAGTCCTCATCACAGGAATATCCAGTCACTACAAAGCCGTCAGAGCTATGTTCAAGCGGTTTGACTCAAGTCTTTAAACGGACAAGCTTAGATTCGCTGCTGAAGCTTTTCAAGCCAGTTTCTTATTCTCCATCGAGCTTAATCTATGCATGACCTATAATGTTACAACTTCCGCTCCAGATTAGGCTGAAAGAAAATTGAGTATAGAGTTACGCAACTCGTCGATTTGGAACTTTCAATTGTTTCGTTATATGTCAGTCGATAGATTATATTCTCACCGGGTACCCTGTATCCCTAAATGGGAAATTCAGACCCGAGACCTCGGAACGCAACAAACGAAGAATATCAAGCGATTTTGACGCATAGCCCATCAAAACCAAAGCGCACAGTACGCGACAACAAAAAGTTACCCGACCCCTAGTTGCACCCTGCAGGCGGCCAGAACACATCGAAACGATGGACAGCAGCACCACCTTGACGCACACCGCCTCCAGGGAGGTAGACACCCTTCCCAACAGCGACAGCCCAGCTCCCGTGCCTCGGCACCTCCATCCTCAGCAGCTTGTCCCAGCTGTCCGTCACGACGTTGTACGCCTCGGTGTCTGGAAAAATGCCATTCGAGCCAACGGCCTGGTTCCCCTCGCCCCCAAACGTGTAAATTATGTTGGCGATCGTCGCGGCCGCGACCCCTCCCCTCGCCGTCGGCATTCGTCCCTTCTTGGTCGTCCATCCCGCGCCGGCGTCCCCGAGGTCCAGGGCAAAGACGGTATCCTTGGTGTTGTTCTGTCCGAACGCGCGCCCGCCGACGACGTAGAGTACGTTGTCGATGACGGCGGAGCCGGCGTGATCCCGTGGCTCTGGCAAGGCGGGCAGGTCCGTGACCCACTCGTTCGAAGAGATGTTGTAGGCGATGACCGAGTCGACGGAGCCTTGCGGGATGAGCTGGGTCATACCACCAGCCAGGTAAATCAGGTCTCCCAATGCGCCGACGGACGCACTGCCGCGGGAGGAGGAGTCCGGGACGGATTGGAGTTCCTTCCAGCCACCATCATCCTCTAGGACGTAGCTTTGGCCCGACTTGACCCAGTTTCCGTCCGGTGAAGGGACTAAACCACCGAGCAGGTACAGCTTCCCGTCCACGACGATCGTGTTTGCATGATTGACGGCGAAGGGAAGCGGTGGGCCGAGCGTCCACTCTTGGGTGACGGTGTTGTAGAGCTGGAACATATTGGTGGTTTCCCAGCTCGAGGGGCTGTTGCTGCCGTCGCCTCCTGCTACAGGAATTATGCCACCAATTATGGCAAATGCGGTTTCGTTGAGTGAAACCGCGGTGTGCTCCTGTCGTGGCTGCAGCGGGATGGGGCCAAGATCCTGCCAGGATCCAAGACTGTTCCGCTCGAGTGGATGGGCTGCTGTTGAGGGCAGGCTGTTGGCAAGCGCAGCGAGGGCGCAGATGAGATGGCCGCGATGATGCATGGTGTTTTCTGTTTTCGGGTCTGATGCTGATACAGGTGAGGTTTGATGTAGCTGTTCAATGTCTTGTTGCAGGCTGATGGTTATGTTATCGACTCGACAAAGTTGGTAGGTCCTGGTAGGTTTATATATCCGTTGCTTCTTACACGAGCTGCAGAGGAAACGAGAATAAAAACCAAAAGCACTACAAAAAAGAAAGTTATCACGATCCAAGCATTCACTTGATCATCACGGCAGGATATTTTGCCCGCCCCGCACGACGTGATGATCTTTTTTTCAGCCACAATTCGGGGTTGAGAAGGCGGCTAAACACCCTCGTGAGGACCGCCAAGTGCTTTAGTTCCATCCGTCTTATCCCCAATAAACTTATCTGTGCCCTGTCAGTAAAGTCTTGGCCGCGAAAAAAAAAAAATCCATTTGTGACAAAAGTAATTCACAGCGATCCCGCGTCTTTCGCCCCGTTTCGGCCGAGAGAGAGGGTCCGCGGGATTGAACACCGCGCACCGAGATTTCACGACGCGAAGTCGACTCCTGAAGGAACGACGACGAGAATGCATTTTGCAAAGCTGATATCCCATGCTTCTGTTCCCAATCTCTCTATCCAGCGACAGCAATTATGCAAATTCTGAGCGACATGAAATAATATAAGATGACGCGGCGAGCGTGTAAGCCCTTACAATATAAGCCTGCGCCTGCATTGGCAACATTCTCACGCACCTTTCAAGTCATCGCTTGACGCCACGGGGCCACCGCCATCCTATCCCATATCGCCGCCCAGACGACTAACGTCAAACCTCTTTTCCGTCCTCTGTAATCACCATCATCGTTCCCATCAGCAGGTCCCAGTTCCGAATAGGGGCCTTGAACAGTGTCGTATTTTTCTCCGTGTCAAAGTGCCAACGATCGATCGTGTCGGCCTTGAAAATCTCCCATACCTCGCCAAGCGCGTTGATCGTTTCCTTCGGATGAGGTTCCTTTTCGACGCGATCAAAGTAATGATTTATCCTTGAGCTGCTCCGCGCTTTGACACGGCATTTCCGCCCTTGACCTGAGCTACGAAAGTGCACACCACCCATCGTAGCACCGCCTTGACGACAAACACCTGTTTGTTATCCCAGTATTTCTTGGGTGTTTTCTATTAGTCAACCCGGCTCACAAAGATCCAGGTTAGAAGGGAATGAGAGCTGAAGCGGCGGTCGGTAAAAGGTGTTCCTGACACCGCAACCTCTACTCCCTCCTTGAAAATTCCAAAAGAGCGCGAGTGACCTCCTTCCTCCGGCCGTCCTTGTTGTCCCTCATCTTTTCTAGGTAATAAACAAGTGCAAATCAGGGTGGATACTTTGTATCGTAGTGGGCGATGCGCAGACATGCCGATAGAGGTGATAACATATTCCAGCGACCGCTTGTTGAACTCTCCGCGGTAGACCGAATTCTCCTTAGTAGTGACGTGCGCAATTCCGTGCGGAAACGCCGTAGGAAAGCGGCATTCCTTTGTGGATTATGCCATTCAAGTAGGGTACAGTTTTCGAGTACTGGCCACTAGGGAAGGTTTGTTTAGGTCGTCAACGATTTGGTACACCTCGTATTGCAGCTTGGAGGAAATCTTGGATCTTGAGATGTGGTAGGTGATAATGAATAGCGACCAGCTCGCCGTTCCCATATCAGCACCGAACATAGCGCCGGGCTCGTCGGTCAGACGTCAATGAGACTTTTCCTCTTCGGGAAAGTTTGATGTTGGCAGACATTCAAAGACTATTGGGCGTTTATATACAGAATTTGAAATTATGTGTGAGCTCTGTGTACCCGTGCACATTATGCGATAATCAAAAGTCTGCCTCCACTTCTAAAGATTAGGGAGATACAAATGAGTGTGCAACGGGGTCAGGCAGCCGATAGATACCTAGCTTACTTATATCAGCTTTAAGCTTGGTCTTCGCTTCTACACGTGGAAAAGGCGTTTCAATTTGCATAGGTTCGATAAGGAGTGCCATGCCGGTAGACCGCCAGTTGATCATCCAAGGCACCAGGATAACAAACCTATTTCTCGTCCAGGGAAACGAACGGAGGAAGAAAACGGGGTTGGTGGGGGAAAGTTCCGGGATTGGTGAAATTATGGTACCATTCATCCTGCTCCGAAACCCGCCGGATACAGTGGAATGGGAAGTTTAATCCAGCAGTTAAGCTCACCAGGCCTACCGCATAAGTCTCATTAAAAAAAACCTTATATCGTTGCAATGAATCTTGTCGGATTTTATATAAGCAAGTGAGGCCATATTTGCGGTGTATATCTATAGTTTTGTGAGTATGTCTATAGATCAAGTGCATGATATCGTGGTAAAACCCCGGGATATACGTAGTATGTTATCTCCGCGAGCTTTGGATGATCCTTTGATGGTAGACATGCCTGTAACCAAGGTGGTATTCAGCGGCGTCGGCTCGTATTTCTTTTTTTCCCCTTGCATGTCTCTTTCTTTTCGGCATCACCGGAGTCCCAGAATGGAGCCTGCAAACTTTAAAGATCTCTGGTTTGACCATTAAAAGAGGAGCATGCCCCTCATCCATATAATACACGACTCTATGTCCACCCATGGTCCGCATTATCCGCAGTTTAAATCAACGACCCCCAAACAAGTGTCACTTCGCCTCAGCACACGCCCGAAAAAAATAAAAGTCGTCGCCAGATTGTCCAAAACCTCATATCGTACGCATATTACGACCGGCTCGTAGCCGCCTTTGCAGCAGACGATGGCACCCTTCAGCGGTCGAGCGCGACGCACTCCGCCATTGGCGTGATCCAATATGTTTATTACATATATCTCACCCACGCGGACGGCCGAGGCCCGCTACCACTCTGGATGCACCTCTTCCACCTCGCCCACGACAGCGTCTGGGCGTACATCATGGCTCAGGAAGCGCCCAAATATAACTACCATCCTTATTTCACCTCGATGGCAAAGGGTTTGGCTGTTTGGAGCGTCTTGGAGGTGTACTGCATCTACCGCGCCGTCGTCTACGAGCGAGAGGGTCTCTTTAGCGATGGTCCGGACGGCGACGACAACAGCAGCAAAGCAAACAAGAACAGCAAGAAGAACAAGAACAGCAAAAACACCAACAGCAGCAAGCCCAGCAAGACGATGGCATACATTTACAACCTCGTCCTTCTTCTCTGGTTCTACTGCCTCGTCCTCACAATCATTTACATGGTCGGCAGGGAATCCTTCCCGCACTGGACCCTGCGGACCAAAATACTCGGTCCTATCAGCCTCGGGGGCTTTTGGCTGGAGCGGGGCTCTCGAAGGGGCACGAGGATGAGCCTGGCCCTGCTCTCCGTGGTGGATGCCATAACGAGCTTTTGGCCTTTATTCGAGATGGGTGCTGGCCTGGCCAGAGGTGTTTGATAACCCGATTTACTACCTAACAGGTGTTTCCTGTACGCTGGCGGCCTTGTTCAATGTGTACGTTTTGACCAAGCTGCCAAAGAAATGAGGGGAAGGAGGTGGTTAAATTGGTAGAGAAGTTATGAATAGAGGCGAGGGTGCTGGAGAAGTATCAGGGCCGCAATGTGATGCTTGATTCCTGATAAGTAAGGTTCTTATACACTGCAGATGTGGACGGTTGTTTATCTTTTAATTTTATCTGATTATCCTCAATTAGCAAAGTGGAAATACTTCTCCCAGGATCATGGGCACGTATCTGACTCATGAGCGTACAGCATATAGAGCGTTGCAACAGAGCCACGGAAAAATTTGAGGAAGGGCATCAGGGCCTGGCAATTCACCGAGCAAAGTAGGTATCTACTTGGAAACCTGCACCTCTCAGCCATTAGCAAAGACTTCACCGCTTCGAGCAGTAAAAAGTTATTTGCGTAAATTCGCTCAGCTTTGCACTGCTGTGCTGACACTGAATTCAATTTTGAAAGTCTACTAAAAAGTCCAATGCAGCTTTTTTGGACCCCAAACGGACACAAACGGCAGGTCAGAAACCCGTACCATCTTGGCGACATCAGACATCCAATGGAATCCATGTCGGGACCCCGAGCCAATGTAAACATCTTCAGTTTTTTCAAACTCGCTAAGAAATCATAAATTTCCTTGGGGGAACGAATCCCTTGCAGCATCCAGTCTAGACCAGGCAGACAGAACAATAATATCAATGCCGTGTTTTAAAATGGCGCAGCTTGCGTTAAAATTAACATAGCAAAGAGACAACTATGGTAGCCGAGCTGGAAAGGCATAAATAGATGTCTATCCCAGCACATTTCCAAGCAACACTCTCTATCACCAGTGCCACCAGCCTCCTGAATCCTAAGCCCTTCAACTTCCTCAAAATGCACTTCCTCGCCGTCCTCGCCCTGCCCGGCCTCACCGGCGCGGCGATCCTCCCGCGCGCAGAGCCTTCCAACTTCCTACCAACCCCTTACTATGAAGACTCTGCGCGGCGGCCATCCATCCCGGAGCCGGTGCACATAACCTGGACCGAGGCCGATGTCTTCGCCAAGGGCGGCAACGCGACCGCCGCGCCGGCCCAGGAGCCAGACGAGGCGGTGCACCTGGCCGCCCTGCAGGCGCGCGGCATCATCGGCGTCGACAACCGTGTCGTCCTCACCGACACCATCTATCCGTTCTCGGCGATGGGGCGGCTGCGAATCACCCTGGCCAGCGGCGCATCAACATGGTGCTCCGCATCCCTGGTCGGGCCGCGCGTCGTCGCCACCGCGCGGCACTGCGTCGCCCCCGGCGCCAGCTACAGCTTCTCGCCCGCGTACCTGGACCGCGACCGGCTGCCGACCGGCAACGTCATCAGCGTCATCAGCCTGGCGCAGAACGGGGAGCTGCAGGGCTGCGAGTGGCGCAACGACTGGGCGATCATGATCCTGGACCGCAGCCTGGCGGGGTCGTCGGGCTTCTTCGGCGCCCGCATCTGGGACAACTCGGTCGCGCGGCAGAGCATCTTCCGCACGTACGGCTACCCGCAGGACAAGAGCCCCACCGGCCAGCACCCGTACGTCCAGGGGACGTTCCCGGCGTGGACCGAGGCCGGCTGCGCCAACGGCGGGCCCGTCTACTTCAGCGCCGACGTCACGCCCGGCCAGTCGGGCAGCCCCATCTACCGGCAGGTCCCGCCTACGCCCGGCAGTGAGTTTGTTCAGTTCGGTATCGCTGCCGGGGGCAACAATGTTTACAACGTCTGGGCGCATGGCGAGGCGTTTGTCAATGCCGTTACTGCGGCGAGGAGGGACTTCCCTGCTTGAATGGCGTACATGGTGCTTGGCAGGATTCGCAGGAAGGCAGGGTGTACGTCCATCAAATGATTGTAGATTTGGGTTTGGCGTCATATACAAGTCGCATCAGGTATTGCTCTGTTGGGAAACGAGTCTTTTGATAACAATGTCACAATATGGCATATTTGAACAGACAAGGAGCGTTTTGAAAGCAAGGAGGAACCACAAGATTATATATTCAAACCTACCATGGATCTTTGCACACAATTTCGCCACAGTTCGCGTATATCTTCATTTTCAGCTTTTCCAATAGTAAATAATCATTTGAATTATAGCTGCTTCTATCAGCAAGCTGGTGACATGATGTGCAATAATGCCATGTCTTTGCTCCGTTGTACTTTCAGCTGGGTCGTGCTTCCAAGTCAGTTTCTACACCAGCAATCTTAATATGAACGAAACAAGGCCCATGCCTGTACAACACCGATCTCTATTTCGATATGAATTCCGTTATGGAGGAGTAGACTAAGGTGTTCAGGGGCTATGGCAGACATAATAAACTTACGTGCTTGGGTGGCTGTGCAACTGGTCAGTCACCATAGACCAATCCCCTGCTTGTGGCACTTTACCCCATAGAAGGGCAGACTGCAGGTTATTTGTAAAGTCACTCAATGCCCCATGGAAGCTAGCATCAGAACGTCGCGGCACAGCCCTGTGTGTCTGCTCAGCCATTTTCCATTACCCCGCCACACCTTCCGATATGTACGGCCCTGTGATCTTCGATAATCTTTATTCTTTTTCGCTTGCCACCTTTTTTTTCCTTTTGCTCTCCCTCTTTTCCCTCTGCTCTCCTTCTCTGTCGTTGCTCATCGGCCAAAAGATTCGTCGCCAAGGCATGCCAGACCGAGTGCCCTCAAGAGGTTTCGTATTGGTAGTAAAATGGAGCCTTTAGCACTGTTAGGGACCATTGCGAGCTCAATCCAGGTTGCTGATGCTGCCCTGCGCACCGGTCGCCAGATTTATGCGTTCCTCGACGAGCTTTCAAAAGCTGCACAGGATGTTCGCAGGTTACAGAAAGGTCAGTCACTGCCCCGCACATGCTTTCCGTCTTGCTTCATGGGGTAATTGGAACCACAAGCACACTTACTCAAACCATTTGCTCTTTTTTCAAGTGTACATGGAGCTTCAAAACATGATTGGAGATATCCACTCTCTTTTGGTTCTGGCCCAGCAAGAGTATTCCCTGCGCCAAAACGACACAACGCAGCCTCCGCCTCCCGTCACCCTCATCTGTACGGTTCAATGGTTTCATGAGGATATCTCCTACCTTCGACAGTGTCTTCCGGACACGCTTGCGCCCAAATTGGGGGCTAAGATAAAATTCGTGTTCCAAAAGCACAAAGTCGCAGAGGCTGTTCAGAGACTCGAGGAGAGAAAGGCCACTGCCACTCTTGCCCTCTCCGTCTTTGCAAGGTAAGTGAATCACCTCGCAATCTGCTAATCCCGGTGGCTAACAATTTTGGGACTGTTCTCAGGCGCAATGATACCGCCGTTATGACGAGACTGCGATCGGTTCAGTCGTCCTTGGACTCAATCGTCGGCAAGCAACAGCAGTCAACAGATGGGTCCATGCCAGTGCTGCAGCTTATCCAAAGCAGTTTGACAGAGTGCCTGCAACGCATGGACACACAATCTTCGGTTCAAAGATCCGAAAACGCGCAAGTGATACAGTCCCTCCAAACAATAGTCCGGCACTTGACGGTAGAGGCCCAACAACTTCCTCAGACCACTCAGCTTCCAGATGAGGCCCAACAGAGAAGCATGATGAGCCATGTGGTGCGAGCTGAGCTCAGACACGTCCTTCGGCCAGTTCTGCAACGATTTGACCAACTGGACTCGAGGGTCGATGTCATCACAGATCTAATCTCCCAAAAGATCGCATCATACGAGGCGTCAGACGGGGACATGGCCGGTGAGCAGGGCGGCTCGGAATCCTTGCCATTACCTGCAGCTGCCGCAACGCACAAAGAGACTTCCGCTCTCGGTGGAGACGATCATAGAACCCAAAGTCGTTGTGCTCCAGCTCCTGTAACTGGGCATGCCACACTGTTTACCGTCACTCACACACACGAGTCGGCGGTCGGCGGCCAACTGACAATCCAAGTCACCAAGTGTCGGACAAGAGGACTTGGCAGCTGCAGTTTTTACCGCATTCTGATTCGATATGTACCTCCCCTGTGGGTGCTCTCGGCTACGAACCGCGGGCTCGAGATGGCCTTCTCAACGGGCCCTGATCAGCAGGGGTTTTATTCCGTGGCGCCGTCCTTGAGGCCGCTGCACATTATTCCCAAGTTCAGCTCTCACCTTCGTGGGACTTTCTATCAAGACAGCGTACTGGAGTTTCAAAAACTCTTGGCCTCCGCAGAGCTGAGCTTAGGTTGCGAGGATACCAATGGCCTGACATTGCTACAGGTAAGGCACGTTTCCAAACCTCGCGCGAAGGAGATGTGTATCTTCGTTATTTGAGACTAGTATTAATCACGTATGAAAATGGACAGATCGCATATTGGTGCAATGCTGAGAGCATCATGCATTACATGCTCCAATTTGATGCTATCGAAGCGCTGGCGGGAAATTGGCCGAGGAGCCGGTTTTTCGGCTACAGTCTTTTGCGCTCCAGATTTATGACCCACAGAAGCATTGAGAACATAGTGGATGATCTCGTCAATGGATCCCAGTTTCAGGAGCTCAGTGACTTGAGTGGCCACACATACCCAGCATTCTGCTCTCACGGTCACATCCGTATTTGGGATGATTATCTAATGGTCTTGGGCCTTATTAAGTCCCCTGATGCCGCGTTTACTGCTGTCGCTGTAGCATTGATGGAAAACGATATCGAAAATGGTTTTTTTTCTTTTCTGCGCAAGTTATCAACAATTTGATAAAAGGACTCAGTCACAGTCAAAGTCGTCAGTATGTGGTGGCCTACCTGAGTATGTTGGACATCTATCTCAGGGCAAAGGGCGATCCAAATGAAGCGGTCGGGGATCCCGACGACAACATGGGCCGTGAAATAGGAAACTCGCTATTTTCCTGCCTTATCGCTCTATTGGAATACATGGTATGGCAGCTAGATGGTCAGACGGGGATATCTTTGACTACAAGAGCAGAAATGGCCGCGATAGAGCTAGAGATGCGATTACGTGCCGGCGCTGACCCTTGCGTCGTCATCAATGTCAACGAATGGTATAGAAGCCACGGCGGCGAGGGAGATGGAACAATGACAATCAGCGGGTTTGTAGCAAGGGACTCCGTTCTAAAGGATATTTGGGAGCAGGCTCTGGAGGCGAGCGGCTTCGACGTCCAGCAGGTGGAAGACACCTCGAATCGGAGACTGAGAGACTTTAAAGCCGGCCGTGGACGTATCAGCGGCGTTGAGGAAGAGCATTACAGCGGACCCGGGCAAGCTGAGGGGCTGAGACGGCGGAGAAGGCGTGACTTTGAGCACAACTGATATCATGAAGAGATTTTGTTTTCCGAATGATGAATTTGAAAATCGACTGGTAGCAGTCGAGCTGAGCCAAATTTTACCAGTCTGGTCGCAAAATAGAGTTAGCAGCTTAGTCAAAGGTCTTCTGGTATCATACTCTGGTTGTGATAGTTGTATTGTGTAAGAGCCTAACAGGTTGTGAGAGAGCTCTTGTTTTGGCTGTCTTAGTCTTAACTTTGACAAAAAAAAAGAAAAATAATATCTCCTCTTATTTAATGGGATTATTCCAGCTGTAAATGCTATACTAGCCACTACCATGACATCCTATTCTATGTGTGGCGGTGAAGGGGCGAATCGAACATCTGCTCAGACTTAGTACAGTGCACTCAGTCTCAGGGCTGAAGTATACAACTTAACAGCCATCTATGGACATTGCAGAGCAGCGCCTAGCCATTTAGCTTATATCAAGAAAACAAACAAAACAGACACACGCAAGATATGGGGAAAGGCAAACAAGCAGAGCCCGGAAACCAAGTACCACTCGTGAGGGCCTGTTGCAACGGCAGCCAGGCCGGCCAAGGCCCAGGGTTTTGGTCGACTCAGAGGGTTTAGTCTCGGCCCGGGACTTCGATGAGCAAGGGCTTGCAAGGTTAGAACGAAATCCATACTCACATATGGTAGTTCCAGATCTGTGGTGTGCTGCGAGAACTCTCTTGTTCCGTATTGTGGCAGACATAGTTTGCTCGCCAAGCTCTCATATGTACAGTCCATTGGTAGAACTAGCTAAGCCAGAAAATAACAATTTAATGGTAGTTCAAACCTACACCGTGCGATATCACTAGAACTTTCAGCTCACAGGTATGTAGGTCATCAGCCGAGTTGCAATATTCCAGCCTTAAACACCTCTCTTTCTATTTTTTTCTTCTCATTTTCTCTCTACTATAGCTGCTTCCCAGCTTGCTAGAGCTGATTTTACTACGTGAAGCAATGGTTTTGTAGCCGAATAACCTTTCTACGTAAACCTATAACCTGTTATCCTCTGGTTGCACCAACCTTTCCTCAGTCACCATAAGTTTCCCAGACCAGACCACACCCATGATCAACATCCCATGTTGGCTACAGCTTCTAGGGACCGTGAGAGAGCTTTTGATCTGCATAGTAATTTTAGCAGTTTAAGCGGTAGAAAGCTGCATTTGCTCAGTGCAAGGTGACGAGAACTGACGCACCAATCAGCATATATATAATGGCGAGAACACAGCGGCATATATGCGTCGTCCGAATTTACTATAAAGCTCGTTCTTATCTTCGCGCAGTACTCCGATGTCGTCCGAAAATCACGAAAAGAAATTGTAAGTGCTTGAGGCTGAGGGCCTTACCAAAGCGGGCCTGGTTAATCTGAAGCTCCTCGTGAGCTCAGGGAAGCAAGCATAGCGTCTCCAACTCTTACTAACTACTACCTATAAATCACGTATTATCCAGTTGTGACTGATCTCAGTTTTTTATACCGAACGTGGGGACTGAACCTAAGCTCTCACCACCCACTCGTAGCCTCCATGGCCCGCACGGCCACAAAAGACATTTGATTCTCCAACGGCGTCTGCATCCCCGAGGCAAAGCCGCTCGTCATTGATGGGCGCTGGTGCATAAGCTTCTGAGATGTGCGATAACCCGCTCGATTTCAACGCGTACCACTTCTTCAAGTGGTACGGCACCGACATGGCAAGGCTACAAGACATCTTTCTCGAAAGTCTGATACGAAAAGGGGCAGCGGCCGGGGGGTGGAGAAAGCTGGCGACCTGGACAAAGACAACAGTAATCACAGCTGAGGCGCGACCAAGTCTACAATGTAAAGGTAGATTCGCTTGATGAAGTTCGATAAATATCGAAACATTGATGCTAATTAAACTGCCCAGCCTGAATAGAGATGTGCTAAACCAAGACTCCATATACTCCAAGCTCAAATGCGCCTTGTTGCTCCCGATAACGAGAAACAACACAAATGTTTGACGCCGAGAACGCCATCCCAATCCAGTCCTAGTAACCCTAAATTTTAAACCCAAAAACGCCTGAAAAGATAAAACAAAATGGTATCATAAAAGAAGAAAAAGAAACCAAGAAAAGAAAAGGTATTACACCAGAAGAGAAAAGAAGAAGGAAAAAAAAGCAAAGAAACAAGAGAAGTAGAAGGAAAAAGGCTACCACCGACCATACTCCCCATCACAATGCGAAGCACGGTTGTGCGTGATGAAGCACTGCCTGCGCATCTCAAAGTCGTGTGCAGACTGCCTGCCAGCCTTGACAGCGGCGGTGATGAAGGCGATGAGCATGCCGGCGCAGCTGAGCAGGAAGACGCCAAAGAGCAGCAGGCCCGCCAGCTGGGCGTGCTGCCTCCGCCTGGCGGCCTCGTGGAACTCGCGGGCCCGCGACCCGTGCGACTCGGGGTCGTACTGGTACTGCACGTCCTGGAAGACGCGGCGGTTGTGGTGCGGTCGGGGAGGGCGGGCGGCGCCGCTGCCACCGCGCGAGGTCTGGTTCACGAGCTCGACCACGGCGGCCAGGTGCGAGTTTATCAGCGTCGCGTTGACATAAGGCGGCGGTGGCGGAGTGCACGGCGGGGATACAGCGTCCTCGGGGATGCTGGGGAGGAGCTTCTCGGATGAGAGCCGCGGTGACATGCTGTTTGAGCGAGAGCGGGATCGCGCGCGCGGCGAGGCGGTCGGGGATGAGAAGCCGGACATTTTTTCTGGGGTTGTTTTGTTGAGGATGTGGAGGCTAGCTGTTGTTGTTAGTCCGCTAAATGGTTGTGGAGATCAGTCTTTTCAGTCTCCGGTTAACGTATTTGGAAACCTTGGAAGTGAAATCAGCGGCTTCGGCGTTTTTGATGAGAAGAGATACTATGTGAATGGTGAGTATTGCTTTAGTTGCTTGTGCTTTGTTGAGATTTGCCTTGTTAGTTGATCTTGATGTAAGCAAATGGATGTTAGCTGGAAGGCTCGATCTTGGTAATTGAGCTAAGGATGAGTGAGTGTCTATTGTTTTGGCAGTCCAAGTTGTTACTTGAAATAGGACTGGAATCGATGTAAGAAAAATCAAAACAAAATCTGGAGGAAGAATCTTTCCAAACATATATCCGACACCAACTGATCTCGAATGTCAACCAGAGCCAATAGAAAAACATGGGTCAGACTACTGCTCACCTGCAGCCTGTTCTGAGCTGTGTAATCATTCGCGTGGTTGGTGGCACGAGCTTACTGCATGTACCCGCCCTCAGGGGTCTTGGCTGAGGCGGAGTGCTGCGACGATTACTAGCCCGAGGGACTTGTGTACCTGGCCACGACCCTTGCGCAACCCACAAGCATGGCATCCAGCTTACGGAGACAACCGAAGAAAATCTCCGATTGATTCTTGTAGGGTCAAAGATGAGTGTATTGCGGAGCTTTCGGGTTGGTTTGTGGTCGAACGGCTTTGTGGGTTTTTTGCACTGCTTTACTCTTCTTTGACTGTTTTCGGGGTTTGGTGCCGCGTCTTAGGCGTCAGGCTCACCGAATCAATTGCAGTCAGACCCTCGCAAACCGTCGATAAGGCAGCGTGAGGCATCGAGGGACGGATACTCGAATTTAATTTATCGGGCCAATCGTTATCTCTCTCTACCCAAATCTTCTGTAGGTAATTTATGCAGGATGCGAACAATTTGCACAAATGATTTCATAACACCCTCCTGTTGTCGGTCTCGTACCTTATCTAAATTGTCAGCAAATTCAATCAACACCACCGTCCAACCAACCCTTCGCTCTATCTTAAGACGCCCATTCACCAGTGACGCGACCACGTTCACTCAGTGCGTCGCAACCTCCTTAATGGTGCCGCGATGGACAGAAGCTAGCCACGTCGTCGCCATGAAGGCGCGGATCCTCTTGCCCCAAATCATAAACACCAACAGCACCAGGTTGTTGATCAGGAGCAGCGACATGAAGACGCCAGCGATCATTACCGCGTACCCCCTTTGCATCACCCACTGGATCAGGTTGATGCCCATACCGAAGCTGATGGCCTGCTTGCCGAGGTTCATGGCGATCAACATCTCGCTGACGTTGCTCTGATAGCTGTCGATGGCGTAGGCGAGAGTGAAGGTGAAGTAGAAGTAGGCGCCAAACTGCGTCAGGCCGCTGCCGAAAAAGTAAGCCACCCAGTGCAGGTTCAGCTCTGCCGCCGCGCCAAAGAGTGCCAGGCCTGCCGGGGCAATCAGCATGGCTGGAAGCATGACACCCAGGCGCATCTCGGCCTCGCGGATCCCGTCGTTGCGCCTGGTTAGGTACGCAGCGAGCCTGTCCGAGGAGGATGTGAAGAGAACGGCGAGGCCGAAGCCGATGATGGTCGCAACCGACACGAGACCCCCGCTCGTCTCGGGCCAGTTGTAAGGAGGCGCGACGATCTTGATGGGGAAAATGAAGTTGAAAGTCAATCCGCCGAGCCCAATGTAGATACCTAGCAGTCAGCCCGGGTTAGTATAATTCTTTTGTGTTGCAAAGAATGGATAAACGTATAAAGTCATGGAGCATATGTTCGAGTCAACTGACCATATGTAGTAATCACCCAAAGTACATGAGGTACCAGGAAGTATGTAGAAGACCTGGCCATCATGATAAAGAAGTCTGTCTCATGGTTCCAGACGCCCCAGAACTTCAATGTTTGAATGAAAGTCTTGCGAGGTGGGATACCCTCGAAGGAAACCGTGTCCTCGACATCAGTAGCTGCCGGCTTGTCCCCCGGGTTAAAATTGGTTTCTGGCCGTTCGGCAGCCAGTTCGTTGGCTCGATTGCGGTCGTAATTCGTCTCCTCGACGAAGAAAAAGGCCATGATAAATAGTGCTATGCCGAATGCGAGCTCGACATAAAAGAAAAGCCTCCAAGAGTATCCTCCAGCCAGCATATATCCGGCATAGAGAGGCCCGGTGGCACCGAGACAGAGACAAACTACAAAGCCGAGTTAGCAAGTCTTAGTAAAGCCACGAAATGCCAACACCTATCAGTTCCTACCTGTATAGTATCCTAGGCGTTTTCCGCGCTCGTGCAGGAAGAAAATGTCATTGACAAGCTGTACCGGCAACGCCTCGCAAACGCTTGAGCCGAAGGCTTGAAGTACGCGACAAAACATGAGGGCATTGAAGGTCTGAGACAAGGAACAGCCGAGGAGTCCTGCGCAATACTTTGCCGGGAATACATGTCAGTGTTTTGTGAACAGGCAAAGGTATCATTTGAGAGATCGCATACCAGAATAAGGGAGCCGAGCATTACTGGTCTGCGGCCAAATTTGTGGTAGAGCGGTACAAAAACGAGAGAGCCTTTGGAATATTTCGTCAGTCACTCAAGCTCCAAATCTACAATACATCAGCTGGTGCATACTCACCAAAGCCAAACGCCAAATTGGCATAGTTTACCAGTCCAGCCGCTTCGTTAGGGGTTACACTGAAGTCGACGGCGAAGATTCCGATGTAGACCGATGGACCCAGCAAGGCCGAGTTGGACAGGAACGAATAGAGTGAGCAGACCACGAGTATCATGGCCTTTTTCCATCTCGGCCACTAGATAACAATGTCAGTTGGCTGAGTAAAAGCTGAGATTTCATGTATGGATCATACCTGGAGAGGATCGTTGGGATCCAGTGCCGGAGCTGGATACAATGCCTGTCCATATGCTGTATCGTCGCCCTCTGTTTACATGCCTCCGCGTTAGACACATGTTTTTCTTTATTAAATAGGTACTCACTCATTTTGTGCATTCAAGGACTTACCAGCAACCTTGAGGTTCACAGTTCCGGGTATATCTTCCTCGTGCGCATGACTGTGTTTGTTTTTGCCTCTGTAAGCCTACATCTTCACACCATGGTGGTTGTTCTTTTGATAAAAAGACCCTACCTGCGCACCAAGTGGCTGGGCTTGCCAGTTGGGGTTGCTTTTTGGGACATCGGAGCTTTTACGACTGAAAAAATGGACGAAAACCATCAAAGTGTAGAAAGAAGCTTAATGGATCTCGAGAAACAGCAGTAATTGTACCTTTCAGCCTTGTCAACCAGGACACATGGAAAATGCCTTCAGAAGATAGGAAATAAAACGTGGGGGGACGCAAAGACGCGATCAATCTTATACCAGAAACCTAGTTACGGTACGCGGCAACAGGGAAATTGTGTCCGAGAAAATTGACAAGCTTCATCGTCCCCCGCCCGCCCCAGGTTGTGGAGAGGGAGAGTTAGGACACAGCGGCAGTTGAAATGGGGGTAAGATGGGGGATGCAGATGCGGGGGTTGTTACCGAGACATCCCCTGTCTGATTGCTACCTTCAACATTTGCAGCATCTTCGGCAGGTAGCATGAACTACTCCGCGTTGCGTTCTATATGGGCGGCGTAGTATCATAGCATCAAGTCTTGTAGCATTTCCGAAAGAAAGGAAAAGTTTTAACAGAACCCGTGGTTATTGTGAGCGCTGCACGGATGTTTGTGTGTGAGAGCCTTCGTGACGATGATCACTTCCTGTGGCGATTACCCCAGCCAAGCACGCGGCATGTTCAAAGAGCACGAAATCTAATTGAGCCAATTGAATCGCGACCAAGGTGGTTACGATGAATCGCAAGGTACTTGGTTGTAGCAACTGACTCTGGAGTCGACAAAGCAAGGTTTTTGCCTTTGAAAACTACTGAAGTTTTGCCAGATTTCGGTAGTTCGGGAGAGAAACGTATCTGATTCTCAGTTGAGGATGTGGAAAAGCTCGGGAGGTGGAGTGCGATACGTGCTTGGTATTAACCGGCCCAAACTCTTGACTTGTGTAACCACAATCAAATCGACTGGTACTCTTACAGCGGCAACACTCAAGTACTCTCGATAACATGTCATCTCAAGGTACCATGTATATCCTGGCAGTGCTAGATTTGTTTTAATTCTGAGTTGGTAGACTTATGGGACGGCATCTATTGAGTGTCGAGGAAGTTAATTTTACCGACCAGAGAATCCGGTCAGTCGCCCCAGGTTTTCGGTCGTCGCAGTAGAGGCGCAGCGTTTCGTCTGATGCGAGTTCAAATGAGGAGGCAAGGCGGCTTGCGGGATGGTCTGGTATAAATGAATGAATCGCTACACGGCTGCACTGATAGGCCACAATTTGAATCGGGTGAGCTAGAGGCAATTGACGGGCGAAGTTGGGAGGCTGCGCTGTCACAGCCGCTTGGCGTCTTACTACGACTTAGATCGCAAAACTTCAATCACTACCGGGAATAGGTGGCAATTTTCAAGCTTAACAGTGTTGCGATACCTAGCTGCAAAAGCCATCCGCTATGCTAATGCGTCATGCAGTGAGATAAACACGTGCAGGAAGTCGACTCATGCGGAGTTCTGTTGTTTGCATGTAAAGATGAAAGACGAAATTGAGAATAGTAGGTAGGTATGCAAGTTGATGTGTGAAGTATCTATCTAGGTACTCGGGTGACCTTGTTCTGGTCGCTACGCTGCGGCCTGGATTGAATTGTTTGAAATGACCCTATCTACCTAATTATTGTGATGTACTGAAGGCGCAAAAGACGGCTGCAAGCGCCTATCTCCCACACGTGACCTTCTCTTCACTCACTCATTCTCTTCATCATCTCCTTTCAGATGCGGGGCAAGCACAAAAAAGGATCGACATCCACCCCATGGCTTCTAATTCGGTAACATGGCCCGCCTGCCGCCTGTTCGCCATCTGCTGCCATCTGCCAAGTTCAGAGTGGAGGCTGTACCAACAAAACGACTCTCTCCAAAGCGATTCGAAGTTCAGTTGGGTTCCATGCTTGGCTTGCCTTGACTTGCCTTATGTTCCTCGAGTTGTTCCACTACTACTGTACCTACTACTGTATGTACTCCTACTTAGGTACTCTACGTACAGCAAGCAGTACATTATTGCCACTCCCATTGAACGAGTGACCAGCAAGTAACAGCCTATCACCCACCGTTCATACTGACCTCCAAATTTGGAAGCCCAGCCCAGCCAATAGACTCCGGATTGGACGATTTACCCGCCTCCTGACATTCCCACGTACGCACATTGCATCGCCTCGCAGCTGCCTCGACGCCGTCAATCCTGTCTACCAACCCTTGCAGTCCTCGCACGCCTGACGGTTTTCTCTTCCAACGACCTGCGAAACCACCAACGCACATACTCATACAACGCACATAGCGCAACGCAGCGCAGCCCAACGCCTGCACCAACAACAGCGAGCACACACCGCCGTCGCAAAAAGTCTAAACTAAAAATACTTTCACCGGCCGTGCCTGCCGGCGTCAATCCGTGACCTTTCTCCTCAATCCGCCATACTGGCCGGCCACGGCGCCTAATCCTACACGGCCTACGACTTTTCCTCAGCGCACGGACGATTCCTACCCCTCCGACTATCCTGGATTTTCAGCCTTGAAGAACTGCCCATCTCAATCCTGCCGCCCATGATATTCTCATGATATAAAACCACAGCCGTTGCGCCCGACTGCCTGACCGTGCAAAGTCAAGGGAAGCGTCGGCCCAGGCCAACACGCTGTCCCAGCCCCAAGTGCAGATGATGGTGCGTCTCCCTTTTCAACTGGACACGCGTGGCGTCGAGGTGCCGCTTTTCCTACTACTTAAGGCCTCCGCCTCACCATCTATCCCTTCCGCTAGTCATACAAGCGCCGTCTTGTACCTCATTTAGTCTTTGTTTGCTGACACGCTCTTTTGATCCTCATCGCTTCACAGACCTCGTCTCGACCCCGCGATGTTGGTGGCAGCTTTGCAAGCCGACGAGGTCATTCCAACCAGCTGTCCATCTCGGACCCGAGCCATCATGTCACCGAGGCAATAGGCACCATGTACGGAGATAGCGATGACGATTCCGGGCCCGAAAACCGACTCGACAACCCATCCTTCCCCGACGCTTCTCGAAAGAATCGACCCATGAGCTTCTTGGCATCTCCGGCCGGTGGTGAGCAGATAAAGTCTTCTGAAAACCTCAAGAACGGACAAAAGCTTGCCCGTTCGGCATCAGACAAAACACCACTGGCCGTGTCGACAACGGTCGACGACGCCGACGCCAATGGAGGTTCGGCCGAGCCACAAAATATACCAGTTCGGATGACGAGCAAACGCGGCAAATCCTATGATGGTCCTGGTTCGCCAAATACTGGCATGTCGCCCATCTCGCCCAGCCTATCACTCCGTGATGTACAAGAGGCCGAATCATCACAATTTCCGTTAGGCAACATCGAAAACCCGAGCGACATTGCGCAAGAGCTTAGCAACCTTCAAGCGCTCCGCCGGATGTCTATGGATGTTGGCAACACCAGTGATCCCGATCTGCTCCCGTTCTCCGGGATTTCTCTTATGGCCATGCCGACTGTGGCACCCACTGGCGAGGACGACGAGGCTGATCTATCGCGTCTTTTATGGGTTCCCGCCAAGGTTCATCCGGAACTGGCCCCCGATCAGTTCAAAAACTTCCTCGAGAACCGTGTCAAAACGATCAAGAGACGGTCAGGGGATTCCACGCTGTCTGTAGATGATGGACTGGAAAGAAATAACTCGGGAAGCCTTAGAAGGAAAAAGTCGATGCTCTCAAGGCAGGTGCACAGCTCGGCAATTACATCGGATGCATACGAAGAGTCTGAGAGATTTGATAGAGAATCAATCAACAGTGGAAGAGCTACACCGGAGCTAAGTATCAATGATCTGGTCAAGGATCCTGGCAAGGTCGTTCAGAAGCTGGCCCAGGAGACACAGGATGCGGGCTCTGAAGGAGACATGCCAATTCTACCCGTAGCACCCGGCATGGGGCTAAGAAGGTCCACAAGAACAACATACCGCAAAGGCGGCAGTCTCCGTTCCGGCGATCGACTTCCATTTTCAAAGAGAGTGGCTGCTAGAGACGCAGAGAAGGACGCAGACAAAGATTCAGAGGAAACAGCACCTCCATTGCCTAATAGTGAAACGACAAAAGAGCAAGGTCTCCCCAAGATTCAGACAGAACCAGGTCAAGCAGCCGAGAACTTCTCTCGCCCGATGCGTGCTGTCAGGAGACAACAGACATTTCAGAGAGATAACGCGCCGTCCGCATCACCCACATCGCCAACTTCTACAGTCGACCCTGCTACCCCGGTCTCAGCACATATTGATGACACTTTGAACATCAAGAGCCCTACATCTAGGCCTGGTTCTTCTGACAGACCGAGGACTTCGGATTCTGGCCGCTCTGCTTCCACTTCAATACCACAAATAGTAGAGACGCCGCCGCCCACCGACAAGGAATCCGAACTACCGCACCCCCAGTCATCGAGGTCATATCCTCAGCGGTCGTCATCGCAGAAGACTATAGATCAGCAACAACAGTCGCAGCACAACCAGCAGCAGGAGCAGCCTCCGCCACGGTCATTGAGGCGCCCGCCCTCAGTCAAGCAAATTCAGCAACCCCAAACATCACCCAAGGGCAACGTGGAGCAGACTCTCAGCGACATGGCACAACACCCATCTCCACTACCGGGTGGCAGCAACACTAGAACAGATGCACTCACATTCATTCCAACCTTGCCAGCCGAGGAGAGGAGGAAATCCAAAGATGAGAGCAGCGGCGATTCAAGCAAATCAACTGGTTGGAAATGGTTCCGCGGCGAAGATCGCGAAAAGAAGAAACGTGAAAAGGAAGAACAGTCCAAGAAGTCACGCAGCAGGACGTCGACCGAGAAGGCGGCAGGCCACGGCGATGCGCGGCTGGACGTGCTCCAGAGCAGTATTGACACTGCGCTACAAAAGGGCCGCGAGAGCCTTTTGCTGGATAGCGACTCTGTCGACAGCAAACTACAAGAGGAGCGCAAGAAGGAGAGTTCACGTGCCAAGTCGGGCGAGTCCAAGAAGGAGAAGGACGGCTTCTTTGGGTCCATATTTGGCGGCAAGAGCAAGAAAAGCGACAAGGACTCGACTTCGAGTCGAAGCAAGCAACGAGCGTTGTCACCGGAGCCACCACCACGGCCACTCAGGCCCGATATCGACTATCCTTACACGCGATTTCCGATTGTGGAGGAGCGGGCTATATACCGCATGGCACATATCAAACTTGCGAATCCACGGCGGCCATTGTTGAGCCAGGTACTCCTCTCAAACTTTATGTATTCGTATCTCGCCAAGGTCCAGGCCATGCACCCCCAGATCAATGTCCCAGTCTCGCCGCAACAAAAGCGGGCAGAGGAGGAGCGAAGACGGCAGGAACACGAGCAGCAGCAGCAGTATATGATGCAGCAACAGATGGCACACGAGTCTGAGCAAGATGATGAACACGGTAGCTATGATCAATATGGTTACGATCACCAACGGGTATGTGATAATACTTTATCCTTGGCTATCCTTGGCGCAATGCTAACTGGCGGCAGCAGTCCGGAAATCAATATGGAGATTACCAAGGGCAGCACAATGGCTCTGTTGACTACATAGATGATTCGCAGATATACGAGCATGACCAGCAGCGAAACGAGCAGGATAGGCACCAAAACGGCGGCTACCGTAGCGAGCAGCAGAACGGTCATGGTGATCGGCCAGGCTCTTCAGGTCGAGCATACTATGACTATGAGCAGCATGAGGATGGACGTAGGCGAGAGGGTGAAATGTGGTGAGAGCCCTGTCCAACCAGGTGTTCAGGTAGCTGTAGCTGTCTTGAAGGCTATGCATAAAGAACCACGGCATTCAGGTTCAGGGGTGACGCTCGCAAGCACTTGAAGTAGCGGCAGCAATCTGTAACCGTCTTGAGCGTTCTTTTCTTTTACTAGTTTATTCTTTGTCGCCTTGATGAGTTCTTCTATATCATCTTAGTATACTGTGAAAGTACAAGCATAGCCGGCCGAGCAATGGGGAGGGCAATACTGTCTATCGTTTTATTCTTGATTCAATTGGGCAACACCTCATGGAATGCGACTTGAAGTAGGCCTTCTGTTCATAGAGCCGCCACATTGTTGGTATGTTCAAATACATGGTGGGGTTCGAGTTGGATTCGATACTTGTAGCAGTGTGCGCTGTCTTTGTTTCTGCTAGTTCTCTTGAGCTCCAATACCTGAAGTAGTACCTCACGAATACCTAGGCTAATTTCCCGTTGTGAGTAAAAGTTGACTGCATATGGCACCAGACCTCAATCTGAATAATCGCAATGACAGTATTATAGCTGTACAAAGATCAGGTACGTTTATAATTCGGGGGTACGTTGTAGAGAACCAATGATTCTTTATGGGGAATCCTTTTTGACACTCAACAGTGTCAATGTCGAACATATACGAATTGCACCT
The DNA here is from genome assembly GCA_003709005.1 of Magnaporthales sp. P1609. Taxonomy (NCBI): domain Eukaryota; kingdom Fungi; phylum Ascomycota; class Sordariomycetes; order Magnaporthales; species Magnaporthales sp. P1609. Next base: position 1,173,871 of record PELF01000003.1, read on the forward strand.
TTTGTTTTCGTACAAATCCCATGATAAATACAAACCCTAGCCGCTCACAGATACCTAATCCTGGCCAGAGCAGGATATTTGTTGGGTTGCGTAGGTAGTAAGAGTAAGTTGGTCTAGACGCTGATGCAGTGATCCATTCGTGGTCTCATCCATCAGGTCTGATTTGTGGTATCCAGGTTTGGCGTGAGATGAAAAGGAGTGGAAGCTGCCCAACTTCGAGCGCTAGTCCTAATCGGGCTTAGCTCAGAATAGCTTAGGCGTGCAAGCGCTTTGGCAAGCGCAAAAGGTGACAAGACAGCTGGAGACAAGACACCAGGCAAGCCATTCACGTTGTAGCCAGCCATAACCTTTTCTCCCCTGCCTCAAGATTTTGAAGGGTCATCGACAAGAAAGAGGAACACCCACACCCGCCACCCCCAACTAACTATACCACAGACTCTCTTGATCAAACTTAATCCCTTCCAATCGAGACTTACGAGGTGCATATTACCCAACTGTCACTAGTCTTTTGCGCTGTAGCCGATACCCCCTCCATAAAAAAAAAACTTCTTAGATTTGGCAGCCTTACCGCACGAGCGCTTTTCTTCCTTTGCTGTTGACGCCTCCACGAATTTGCGTCGCAAAGCACAGTTCAACCTGGCCACACCCCCCTCCGATCTTCCGCCGCCTCCAAACAAAGGACGTGACGACGCAAACGAGGCCATCTTCAATCCGAACATCGATACGCGACCGATCGATAGCTGCTGTTGAGACAAGCTCGAGTCGTCTGCCTGCTGCTTGCTGTGACAGCTTGCCTCTTGAGCCTCCGTCATTCCTTGCCTGTTTTTTTTCGCCTAAGCAATGGCCAACGTGAGCTTCATATCCTTTTCCCTTTTTTCACATCACACCAATATGCATTCCGCATTGTAATTGCGCCTTACAATGTGACCTTTTTCTTGTTATATTCGGACTACGCACGACAAGTTGGATGGGCCACCCATCGATCCTCTCATGCCTCCCATGCGGATGGATATCCTCTTCATGCTTCCTATACCTTAAGCCCCCATGCTAAACTCGTTTTGATTTTTGACAGCAGCAACAACCGAGACACCCTTACGGCGGCAACCAAGGCTTCATGGCAAATGGAGCTCATAACGTAGCTGTTGCTCCTGGCGCCACGCCGCTGCTACCAAACCAGGGTCGCATCATCCAGACCGGCCCAACGCGAGTTCTTTGTATTGCCGATGTTCGAGGTAGGATTCAGTTATGGAGATCCCTTTGGGTGTTGCTAGAAACAAACATGGTTGAACTAAGATTCAACATTACACAGGAAACCTGCGATCATTGAACGATCTTGCGAAGCAAGCAAACGCTGACTACGTCATTCATACCGGAGACTTTGGCTTTTATGATGAGACTTCACTGGATCGTATTGCCGAAAAGTGTGTAATATCATTCTGGACCTTTTTCTCACACACGCTAAGCACGAACTGACAAGGCAATGTCTTTAGGACCTTGAAGCATGTCGCCCAATACTCTCCTTTGATCAGCGAGTCCGTCAAAAAGGCCATACAAGTCGGCGGAAATGGTTCAGTCAAATCACGACTCCCCCCTTCCGAGCTACCATTGTCTGAGCTTTCCATGCTCTTGAACGGCGACTTCAAGCTCGATGTTCCCGTCTACACCGTCTGGGGTGCCTGTGAAGACGTGCGGGTGCTGGAGAAGTTCCGCTCGAAAGAGTACAAGGTGCCTAACCTCTTTATCATCGACGAGGCTCAGTCGATGCTGCTCGAGGTCTCGGGCGTCAAGCTTCGGCTGCTGGGTCTTGGTGGTGCCGTTGTGATGCACAAACTCTTCGACAACGGCGAGGGCAGGACAACGATCGCTGGAGGACAGGGCACAATGTGGACGACATTGCTGCAGATGGGCGAGCTGGTGGATACGGCCAACCGTGTCTACGACCCGACAGAGACTCGTGTATTCGTCACTCACGCCTCACCTGCCCGAGAGGGTATCCTTAACCAACTCTCCGTTACACTCAAGGCAGATTTCTCAGTATCTGCCGGTCTCCACTTCCGATATGGTAGCTCATACAACGAATTCTCCGTCAACCCCACGCTCGATCACTACAGAGGCAAGCTCGCTGCGAGCAAGGCTTCCTTCAACGATGTTTGGGAAACGGTCAAGGCGGAAGTAGAGCCGGCGATCTCACAGAACGAGGCTCAACAGAACCTGCTTAAGAATGCTCTCGGTATTGTCGAGAAGATGCCATCAACGGCGGCTGGAGGTAACCCATTTGGTGGGCAGACCTCAGCCGCAGTCGGACAGGTCGACGAGAGCGCTTTCAAAAACATGTGGAACTTCAACCTTGCGGATGCTGCGTTTGGCTATCTGGTACTTGAGATTCAAGACGGCCGTATCGGCACCGAGATGAGGGCTCAAGGCTTCAACTTCTCACACCGTGGCGCAAAGCAGCAGCCCAGCGCGGCAGTCGGTGCCCCAACCGCCCCTGCTGCTCAGAGCGCTCCCGTAGCAGCCCCCATCCCTTCGCGACAGCAATCCCAGGTTGCCCCTGCTCCCAAGGCTTCGCCCGGCCCACAGGCCAAGCCAGGAACCCCGAAGCCGAGCGCTCCTACGCCCTCCCAGGGAGACAACGAGAAGCCTGCGCCCACCAACGGCGCAGCACACAGCAGCGATGCCCCCGCGGTGTCGCCTGCCCCTAGGGCCAACCACGAGAACACTATCGGTCTTTTCGTCATGAATGCCCAGAGCGACGACCAAGTCCGTGACATCTTCGCCGAGGAGGATAAGACCAAGATTGCAAAGATCGACAAGTGGGGAGCCACGAACAAGGTGGTCCACTTCAAGACCATCGAGGAGCGCGACGGCGCCATGTCACGTCTTGCGGAAGAGTACAAGGGCCAGCGCTCGCACGAGGACCGCAGCAAGCCTCTGGTGCGCATCTTCCAACATCGTGAGCGCGAGAACCGCGGCGAGCCCAGGGAGTCCACAAAGAGCTACGGCAACCGCGGCGGCGCGGGCACGTGGGGTAGCAGCCGCGGTGGCAACGCTGCCGGTCAGGAGCGCGGTGGCTACAGGAGCGCGGGCGGCGGCACTGCCAGCGACTCGGAGGGCGCCGGAAGGAGGGGTGGCCGTGGAGGCCGTGGCGGACGTGGTGGTGAGCGCGGTGATCGGACAGAGCGCGGTGAGGGTCGGGGAGGTAGGGGACGCGGTCCGCGCGGTGGGTTGAAGGGTGGCGAGGGCGGTGGTTCCGGCAGCCCAGCGCCGGCCTCCGCTGCGCCCTCGGCTGATTAAATTCAAGGCCAAATATACATCCTCTTGGGGATGTTATATCTCCGAGGTTGTCTGTTTCGAACTCGTCTCGGTCGTGTCAGGATTAATTGGTTTTCCATCTGGTGCAACGCAATCACTCTCTAGTGATGCAAGCTACAGTAATCACGTCTCTACGCCATTGGGCTTCTACATCCGTCTTTTCTTCTTCGACTGCTCTTTCCAACGTAGGAGCTTTTTGATTCCACGGAATGCTGAGATGGGAAAAATACTCTTTTCTTCTTCGTTTCTTGCTGTCGTTTAGTGGAAAGTTATTATTGGGGCGCCTTCGCAGGGTGGGTTTCCTTTTTCTCTCTTTTTCTTCTGCAGTAGATTTCGGTGGGTGTAAACAAAACAGAGAGAGAAGGTGCTTTAAGAAGAGTGAACTCGGGTTGCACAGGTACACTTTGACCAGATAATGTATTGAGCTTGATTACGCAGTATTTACTCATTTTTTGCATTACATCTATCGCCTTACTGCTTGAGGCCTTTTGAATGCTGCACTCTGCCTCACGGTGATGTCATTGAACGCTGGCTCGCCGGTCGAAGAAAAACATCCATTTCATCACAAGAAGCAAGCGATGGCAAACTTTTCCTACGATCCGTAAAAAAAAAAAAAAAAAAAAATCAAGATCCCCCCATTCAATGGATCAGCTAGCTGGATTTCCGCTGTTGGCTTGGCTTTGACTGTAGGGCTGTCGAACATGTTCGTGCTTTTTTTTTTTACAACCGATGAACAAAGGCAAGAATTATCGCGGTGATTTTACTTTGTATGATGGTATTCTACATTGTATAACAAAAGCATCCCCTTCCTTTCCATTTTTCTCTGATTTCTTTTTTATCTTCCGATTGCCCTCCAGTTATGCTAGTACAAGTAAACTGAGATGATAACATTTTGTACAGTGAAAAGAGAAGGGACTGGAATAATACAACAAGGAAAAGTCAACTACAAGCCACGGGCAAGGACGCCGGCTTTCAACCATCCAGTGGCTTGACGCCCTTGTGGATAGCAGCCACGCCGCCCGTGAGGTCCTCATAGCCGTCGCCCGAGACCTCGAACCCGGCGTCGACAATCATGTCGCGGAACTCCTCCTGGGATGGGAAGCGCTCGATGCTCTCCACCAGGTACTGGTAGCTGTCGCGGTCGCCGGCGACGAGCTGGCCGATCAGGGGGATGGCGCCGAACGACCAGCGCTTGTAGACGGCGTTGAAGAGCGGGTGCTTGTCGGCCTTGCTGAACTCGAGGCAGGCAAAAACGCCGCCGGGCCGGAGGGCGCGGTAGGCCTCGCGTAGGGCGGCCGGTATGTCGGTGAAGTTGCGGATTCCAAAGGCGACCGTGTACAGGTCCAGGGAGCCCGGGGCCGGGACGTTATGCCTCGGCGTGGCGGAGGAGCCGGGAGACAGGAAGTCGGTCGCGTCGGCCTCGAGGAAGGACAACGCCGAGAGCTGGGCGGGTGGTAGTGTGGCCTCGGCTCGGGAGCGGCCGACGGCCAGCATGGAGGCGTTGATGTCGGAGATTGTGACGCGGACGTTGGGGTTTGCGTTCAGCACGTGCGCGTTGTGCAGCATGCGGAAGGCGATGTCGCCCGTGCCGCCTGCTACATCGAGGATGTGTTGCGGGGAGGGCTGAAGGGGGTTCGAGGAGAGGCCTGGGTTAAGGGTCCGGACGAAGTGATCCCTGTGTTCTTTTGTGTCAGTGAAAAATGCCAGCAAGGTTCTTGTCGATATAGAAGGATATACACCGGTTGGCAAACACAGATAGATGCCTCTCCCCAGGGCCAAGTACGTACTTCCAGACTCTGTGCCAGCCAAAGGACATGAGATCGTTCATTTTGTCGTAAGTTTCGGCGACATTGTGAAAGACATCGGCGACACGCCCGGCTTTTTGTGACTCGGGAACCGTCTCGAAGCCGAAATGTGTTGTGCGCTCAGTTCCGGGGGCATTTTGATTAGGTGTGGTGGTTTCAGTTCTGGACGAAAGGGCGCGTGAAAATTCTAAGACTGGTGGTTTCGAGTATGATGTTATCGGCGAATGCTGCAAATTTGAGCGGCATTGGCGAGCCGCTGCCCGGAGTACTGTTTGTCGCGCAGCCATGTGTACGTATTATGCGACTTGACGCGCTCGGCGGGCGCGAGAGAAAATGTAGTGGTACTATGAGGGGGTTTCAACAAAGTGTCCAGTCAGTCGTCGTCGTTCGTTCAAAGTTGCGCGAAAGTCAGATGTTGCTATGGGTAGTGGTCTCCAGTGGTTGTGGCGGCAGCATGAGACCCATTAATTGGTTGAAGCTTTGGCACCCTTGACAATTTTTGTTCAGCCGAGACCGGAGGAACCCTGCAAATATAATCCAGCGTTATCTCCTCCCATTTCACTTTTAACTCACCTGTGCTTTTAGGCCGCTGAAGAATCAGCGACCCTGTCCTTTGCCTCCAAGGTATTGGTGATGAACTTGTTCACAACCGTACGAGCAAGGTAAATGGTGAGTCCAATAATTGCGATCATGCACAGGATGATGATCACAACGGTGCCGTTCTGGTTCATGTTGCTGTTTGCGAATATCTTGCTATGTGGGCTTATGTTGCTTCAGTTGGCGAGGAGCGTCAATGTTGACCGTACCTTCAAGTCCAAGTTGGATTTCACTGCTTTGGTACTTTTGCCAGATGCAGTCAATGCAAGGTGCGGTGAGTGTTGAGGCAATAATTGATTGAAGAATATCACGCTCAATGTTAATGAGAAAGTAGGCAAGCGGTGATTGCGCTTTTGTTTGGTTTGTGGGCTTGACAAATTATCAGCTTGCTGGCTTGAATAGCAAAGGGAGGGGTAAGTGGTTGGAAGAGGTACTGCAGCACAAAACAATGTCTGGTCACAACGACTGGACGAACGCAAAAAGGTCAAGGAGGTAACTACATGGGTGTCTGGGGGTGCCTGGATGCATGCTAACAACCTGTGTGGACCAAATCAAACCGCCGAGCATCAAGCCAACAACCACCAGTTGCCACATCCAGGCCTCACTGCGAATATGGGTTTAATTGTCCGTAAACTGCGGCAAACTACGGCTTCAACGAATCCTTGCCTCCTTCGAACTCCCCAACGTCATACTCCTCCGGATATCTCTCAATATGGTCTCTCAGCTCTGCCATCTGCTCCTTCAGATCTGGCGTCATCTCCTCGTATACATCCTCGAACATGGCCCGAATCGGTGGCTTCTTTTCCTTCTCCGCCTCTGAGAACGCCTTCAGGATTTCCTTGCGCAGACTATCACGCATAACCTTCTCTTTGTCGTCGTCCCAGATTCCCTTGCTCTCCATCCACTTTCGCAGCCTTGAAATCGGGTTGTCTCTTCGCTTCCAGTCCTCGACCTCTACACGTGCCCGGTAGGCGAACGAGTCGTCAGATGTGCTGTGGTGCCCGACACGGTAGGTCAAACACTCGAGGAGGACTGGCTTCCCACCGTTCTCAAGCGCCAGCTCCCTTGCCTTCTTGGTGGCCTTGCGCACGGCCCAGATGTCGTTACCGTCGACTCGAACCGTATCGATGCCGTAGCCGACACCACGGCTAGCGATTCCGTCTCCCTTGTATTGCTCCAGCGACGGGGTCGAGATGGAGTAGCCGTTGTTGCGGCAGATGAATATGACAGGGCATGCCCTTGTCGCTGCGATGTTGAGTGCGGCGTGGAAGTCACCCTCAGAGGCGGCGCCTTCTCCAAAGTACACAACAGCAACCCGTTCCGGCGCTTCCGGGTTGGCGATGCGCTGCATCTTCATCGCGTATGCAGCTCCTGAAGCTTGAGGTATCTGCGTTGCCAAGGGCGAGGATATTGTATGCTGCGGACCCGTCATTAGTCTGGTGTGAAATCACACGACTTGTTGACCGATGAGGAACGAGTTGTTACTCACCATGTTGAGCTCCTTGCTGCCATAGTGAACCGGCATGTTTCTCCCTTGGCCCGGGTCATATTTGTTCGCAAACAGCTGGTTCATAAAGTCCCTGAACGTCATACCCCGATGCCTGTACACGCCCTGTTCACGATATTGACAGAAGATGACGTCTCTCATCTCTAAAGCCGACGCGGACCCGACACAGACAGCCTCTTCGCCAGCAGATACCATATAAAAGCTGACACGTCCCTGCCTTTGTGCGTCAAACATAATCGAGTCCATTACTGAGACGGCCACCATATCTTCGTACAGCTTGACTACTCCCTCGTTGTCTAGGTCCGGCTCGAATTCCGGGTCCACCACAACTCCGTGTTGGTCTACCACGCGGTAAGTTGGCATCGCGGGATATTTATCCGAGCGCTCGAACTGGAAACTGGTCGTGAACTCGCTCTTGACCGCGCCGGGAAATGACACGAAAGCTGAGTCGGGTTTTTGTTTGAGCGTGCTGGCTGCCCTCATCGAGGATCCGGTTACCGGAGAGGTCTGATGCAAGGCGCCGGTTATTGGCGCGCCACGACCATGGTTATGGCATCGTCGGCCGATAGAGGCTGCACTGGGAAGACGGACACGCATCTTCCGGCTTTGTCGGAACTGGCGTCCAGACCAAGATACAATTGATGGCTTGGCTAAGCGAGACTGAGTATGCCTGTGCGACTACTTTGAGGGATGGAAAAAAAGTGAAGAGAAGACAAAAAAACAAAAGGATGTAGATCGGAATGGAATTGTCTAGCCGAGGCGGTGTTGTTGAGAACTAAGGTAAGGTACAAGTTATCCTGGGTGTTTAGTCTTAGGGATTGGCGTGTTTGTGAGGGGGAGATCATTGGCATTGGCATTGACCGACCACTGCTGCCATGAGCCGCTGTCCCGTTGATAGCCGCGCAATGAGCGTGGGGTAAACAGACGACGTCATTTTCTAAGCCGTGCTCACGTGCCCAGCTCAGATAAGATAAATCCAGTTCCCAATACAGCAAACAAAAAGTAGCTTTCGAGTCACTTCTGAGTGTAGACGCCCGTAGACATTGAACGAAATATCCAGTGAAGAACAGACTAGGTAGACTAGGTAGACTAGGTAGATAAGTGTAGGCACTTGTGCAACATGAAAACTGTAGGCTTTTGTCGGGAAACCAAAAAAAGAAAAATAAATAAATAAATAAATAAGTCCATGCTCAGGAGTTCAAATGAGTACCGAGGACGAGAAAAATCAAGTAAATTATTTGACCCCAGCCTGGTTACATGAGATATGGACATAATCGATCATCTACTTGTAACTAGATACAGCTGAAAGGATGAGGTGTTATACCGTCAAGGTACCTCCATTGTAACTCATAGTTAAGATGAATGAGTGCACTTGGCCTTCGGCGCTCTCGAGTCAATCGTAGCCCGAGTCACTGCAGGCAGTGAGTGGACTGGACTGTAGATCAATCTCGAGTTGGAGGTATGTGAGGAAGCAAGCAGCAACCGGATTTTCAATTGATAGTCTTTATCCACCTGTTCACTTGTAGGACTTTTGAAAGTGGTAATCGCTGAAACAGCCATCTTGAACCTACGAATCACGTCAACCACTAAGGGATGCGGCGAAGGGTGCACCAGCACAGATTAGAATTTTAACGAACCGACGTAAGGACAGTGCGGCACGGTCGGCGAACGAAACCGACATCGCATACTGTAAGCGTCAAAGAGACAAAGAAAAAAACCATGTCGCGAGTTATGTCAACCATTTTGCGTGATACCTACGTACCAGATAAATACGGGTATCAACAAAGGCACAAACAATATTGAGATTGTCAAATCCATGACACGCGCGACCTACTACGTAGCTTTGCAAAAGGTCCGGCATCGCTTGCCTGGTCCACACAGTCTAGACCCAAACGGTGTGCATCCAGGGCCCACGGTAGCGCTGTCCTGCTGCTGACCAATGCAATAGGGTACGCCATAGATGAACGCCAAGGGCACTCATACGACGTAGGCACCTCAGGCCAGCGCAGGGGTCCCCGAAAGTGTTGGCGGCCGACGGGTGGGTGGCATGCTCTGTGCTTGATTTGATCGGAGCCGCCTGGGCCCTTGCGGTTCGGACACAATGCGCAAACTGTCACAGGTAACTAACTGTCGGTGATTGATGACTGTACCTTTTTCTTCGGCTTCTTTGCTGGATTAACGTCGGCCGATAAACAGATGCCCATGCGTCCATGAGTTCAACCGGCGTCCAGATTATCTATGTTCCATCTGCTTCTACCCAACCAACCGACCAACCAACCAACCCCTGACCGCAATCCGTTTTACAGCACACTGCATCGAGAAGCCCGCCCTCCGACTGTCGTGTCGCCCGCCCCTCGCCGTGCCTAATGGCGTAATCCATGGCAGAACGAATGCCATCTAATCCGCCGCGCCAAAGATCGATCGTTGTCGAGAACAATCATCATCATCCAGCCTTTGGTCTTCCGCGTCCGGAATTCCCTTTACCAGTCGCCGATACCGCCGATAACGAGCCGTGCCCCTCTTCATCCGTCGTACCGGCCGCTCCTGTAGTTTCTGGCGCAGTGTCGGTCAAAACTGCTCCTTCCTCACGTCAATCGCCATCATCAAGGTACATTCCACCTCAACTGCCCGACGGTCTCTTGCTTAAATCCCAATACAATACATTGCTTGCCTCAGGCTCCACTGCACAAGACCAGCCCCGTGTTTCGGATTCTGTAATTGCCTTGAAGAGGTCAGCGCTTGCGATTACATCTGGAAGCCCCGCGGAGTCGTGACAGTGCAGTGCCTGTTTGTTGGTGTCCGCCCTTGTCCTGCTATCCCGACAGGCGGCGGTGGGCTGAACTTTTTTTTTTTCCCCTCTACGTTTTTCCTTTCCATGGTGTTGCCTTCGGCTTCTAAATTCCAGGTCGCAAATTGGCTCACTTGCCCTTCCTATTTCTCCTGTTCAACTGCTTGCCTAACAACAGTGTCCTGCCCTCATCCGCCCCATCCAGGTGCAGTACAGTCATTCTGGCGGGCTCATCTACCGTGCACGCCACCAGGATTCTGCCCGCCCGTCATCGCCAAACCCGAATCCTCCACTTCACCGACGCACTTTGGGCAACCGTCACCACGCACACAATTCTGCCCACCTCACCGTGAAACCCTCCCGACATCTCCCTCTACAAACTTACCTCATTCCCATCATTTCAGCATTGGACTCCCTATCTACAATTCACGTGGTTTACTTTCGTTGTACTTTCGCCTCGCAGTTCACTTCATCACGCCATTCTCTTGCAGCCTGTTCTACTGCCCTCACAAAGACCAGTTTTTGTTGTCGGGCTATCTCAGCGGCCGTTGACGTGACAGGCCCGGATCCTCTTTGTTGATAAATTTTTGACTCTGCCAGTCGTACTCACACATGTCCTCATGTCTCCCAGAATCACCCGCTCGTCGGTTCGTTACGCCGCAAACCAAGCAGGTCCCCCGCCCTCGACCACTCCTGCCCCAGGTGGCGCAGAACCCGTCACGGCTGCTCCTGCTGCCTCACCTTCCGTCTCTGCCAGCCAGACCTCGCGTGCCACCACCCGAAAGCGGAAGTCTAGGGAATCCAATACATCACAGCCCGAATCTCCGGACCACACCGCCGCATCCCGTCGACCTAAACGTCAGAAGCCGATTGCAGAGTCGTCTATAAACCCACCCGCACAGTCTCCTGCCGCTTCCACTAGAAGCCGCAAAGGAAAGGCTCCTGCTGCAATGTCTAGCCCAGAGTGAGCTTCGACCCGTCCACTGCATCTGACCGATTGCGGTGAGCTTTAACTGACTAACTCTTATCCACAACCACAGTCCCAGTGTTGGGCCGTCTGGCCCACCTGATAACGCCACATCTGCTTCCTCGAGTAGGAAATCCAGCAGAAGCAAGAAGAACACACAAACCTCGGCAGGTTAGTTTGTTAGACGCTGCTCGCCCTAAAGACGAGTTCAGAAGCTAACCCCAAACCGATAGAGTCGAGTACACGCCCTCAGAGCTCTGCAAAACGCCGAACATCACAACGTCCCTCGAAGAACGATCCAGATCAAGATATGGTCATGACTGGCACCGACGAAGCCGAAAAAGCAAAGCCTCCACCTCCACCAGATCCTGCAGAACAGCATTCTGGGGATGATAGCGACGAGAACGACGATGATGATGACCCCAGATATGACGACGACGACGACGATGACATCGATCCTTTCGGCAGTTTTGGAGGTCCGCCTCGCGGCCTAGTGGGAGGTCTTCCGATGTTGCATACTCTTATGTCGGGAATGGGCTCAAGACTTCGCTCCCTCATGGCCAACCTATCGAACAAGGAGGATCCATCAGTACAGTTGATTGCATTGCAAGATTTGTCCGAGATTCTCCTCGTATCTAACGAGGACAACCTGTCTGGTCACTTTTCGCCCGATGCCCTGGTCAAGGAGCTAGTGGCTCTGATGCAACCCCACGAGATTACTGGAGAAGAGAACCCAGAGATTATGCTTCTGGCCTGCCGCTGCTTGGCCAACTTGATGGAGGCATTGCCACCAAGCGTTGCCAACGTGGTTTATGGAGGTGCAGTTCCGGTGTTGTGCCAGAAGTTGCTTGAAATATCGTTTATCGATTTGGCAGAGCAAGCCCTAAGTACTTTGGAGAAGATCTCTTACGAGTACCCAGCCAGCATCGTCCGCGAGGGTGGCTTAACGGCTTGCCTGTCGTACCTGGAGTTCTTTCCGACAAGCACGCAGCGAACAGCAGTGACTACCGCCGCGAACTGCTGCAGGAATATCACAGAAGACTCGTTCCCAGTCATCAAGGAGGTTATGCCTATCCTGCTTAACGTCCTCAACAGTAGCGATCAACGAGTTGTGGAGCAGGCGTCTCTGTGTGTGTCACGCATCGTGGAAAGCTTCCGATACTATACTTCCAAGTTAGAGGAGCTTGTCAGCGTTGATCTCCTCAAAGCTGTCCTCCGACTGCTTCTCCCTGGCACCACCAATTTAATCTCGCCGAGCATTCACACCCAATTTCTCAGAGTTTTGGCACACACAGCTCGAGCTAGCCCACGGCTCTCGGCTGAGCTCTTCAAGCTGAATATTGTCGAGACATTGTATCAGATCTTGACCGGGGTATCGCCTCCAGCAGGCACTGATGACGTTGCTTCTAAGCTGGACAGCGTCCTCATAATGCAAGCTTTAATCCATCGTCCTAGGGAACAGATAATCGAGACACTGAATGTTATATGCGAACTACTACCTTCGCCGCTTCCTGTGTCATCTCCCCAACAGTCCGAGACATCTGCTTCAGTCGGGGAACCAGCGACCCCATCGTCTCAGGCGTCCCGGAAAAAGACAACGAACGAAAAGAGAGTTGAGCTCCTCGAGGAGTGCAAGGAGCAAGTTCGACGGTTTTGTTTGATCTTGTTTCCCACCCTTACGGACGCTTTTTCTAGCACCGTCAATTTAACAGTCCGCCAGAAAGTCCTCACTGCACATCTCAAAATGTTGTCAAACCTGGACACGGAGATTCTCATAGAAGCTCTCAAAGTTGTGCCTTACGCTTCGTTCCTTGCTTCAATTTTGTCGCAGCAAGACCACCCCAGCCTTGTCATGTACGCACTGCACGCTACTGAGCTGCTTATGGGCCGTCTCGACAGTGTTTATAGATACCAGCTGTACCGTGAAGGCGTCATCACAGAAATCACCAAGCTTTCAATTGAGGAGGTCAAGCCGGCAACGGAGGATGAAAAGAAGGCGGCTGAGGACGCAGGGCTGGAAACACCCGGACAGTCATCGGCCTCTGCCGCAGCTGGGAGCAAGGCCGCCGAGCATGACTCGGATGAGGAAAACGGTGACGACGACAGGGATGGTGACGACGATGATGACCATGAGGTAGACGAAGATGGCGAAGATGGTGAGGATGGCATGCGCTCTCATCACTCATCTGACGACGAGAACGATGAGGAAAACGACAACAACCACCGAATCGAGGAAATGTCAGCGTCACCGGCCAGCTCGGAAGGCTCCTCGATGTCCATCGATGGACCACCTCGCCATATCATTGCCCCTGTTGATTCTATGCAAAAAGCCATCTCAGATGTTGCCAAGAAATTTATCGAGACCCACGAAACTGAGAAGCACAGCAAGGTTATGAAGAAGAATGCTACCAAAATCCTTGATAGTCTTTCTGCGCTTGCAACGGATATCGAGATGTTCTACCTCCAGCGCAGCTCGCAAAGTGTAGATGCCTCCAAGGGGGTTGCATACTTCAAACAGCTTGCATCCTATTTTGACGCAGATCAGTTGGAAAGTGTCACAAGTGCCGAACTGCTTGCGTCAGGGCTCGTGCGGGTTCTAGAGAGGGTTTTCAGCAATCCTGACGAGAGCCTTGCTGCGGCTGCACAGTCTGACTTCCTACAGGTTTTCATGGGCTACACTGTGAAGTCAAAGCCCAAGACTGCCACAGCAGACTCTCCCGCCACTCCTTTCAGTGTTTTGATTCACAAACTGCAGGATCTTTTAAGCAGATCAGAGCATTTCGAAGTCATTACAGTCCATCAGAATGCGCTCGATGGCAACCGGAGCAGTGCAGCCTCAATGCTGGCCAAGCAGATCAGGCTCAGATTGGTTGCTGACGATGATTCGGATATACCTCGAGCGTATCGCAATATCATGGTCAGTATCCATGCCATTTCGACGTTCAAGTCTCTGGACGATTACCTGCGTCCTCGCATCAGCCTATCAGAGAGGCCTAGGAATAATAGTTCAAGAAGTGTCCTTTCACGGGCTATGGCTGCACTCGCGGGTCATCCAGGAATCCCTCTTGAGGCGGCCGAGCGGCTGGCTGCCCGCCTCCCAGCCCTTGCTGCAGGTGGAAGCCCGTTCGGTGGCCCCAGTGCAGGATCGTCGCTGTTCCAGCCCTCGCAACCTTCTGCGTCTCGATCTGCTCGCAAGACCAAAACAAAATCCAACCCGCATCCGGAGTCCCCCAGTACGCCAGACCAGGCTTCGCCAACATCCCGCGAGAAAGCCGTTCTCCGTAGGTCGAGTAGACGACAGGCTGCATCGGCGGATACGCCCCCTCCACCTCCACCTCCTCCAGACGAAGAGGAGAGTCTAGCCAATGCCCTCGAGTGCGCCGATGAAAAGCAGCTTTCTGACGGTGACGATATTGGGGAGGCTAGTGCGCTGGACGCCATAGTCGGCGAGCTCGAAGAAGACATGGGGGATGAGCCAGCAGCGGATCCAACAGCCGTCAACCTGGAGGTCGCGGCTGGAGGTAAAATCACCGCAAGGAAGGACGATGGGACTCGTGTGCCAACTCCGTCCCAGGCAGCCGGATCGGCTTCAACCGCTCCACCAACGGCTAGTGGCATTAGTAGGGACAGGACCACTGCCATCAATGCGGCCTTCCAAAATCTGCAAGGTACTCCTACCCCTGGCGGACCGTCGAGGCCGCTTTCCTATGCGGCTGCGGTGCAGGCAACGCCACAGGACTGGCATATCGAGTTCAGTGTGGATTCAAAGGTGATCCCAAACGAAACGACAATCTACCGCGCTATACACAGCCCGAGTGCGATTGTCGATAGCAGCGTCAGCCGTAGCGTTTGGTCTGCCGTACACTCAGTCAAGTTCCGCCGAGTCCCTGGTCCACCCCCAACCTCTGAAGGCTCACCCTTTGGTGCATCCTTCGAAGGGGCTGCGGGCACCGTCGATGAGAACGGAACACCTGCGTCTCTCAGCAAGCATCCTGCCACCACCTCAATCCTGCGCCTTCTGAAGATGCTTCATGATCTAAACGCCAATATTGATGATGTTTTGGTAGAGAACAAAGAGGCACTAAAACTCAACATAGAGCCATTGTCGCAATTCGTGAATACCAAACTCACGGCGAAACTCAACAGACAATTGGAGGAGCCGCTGATTGTGGCGAGCAATTGCTTACCCAGCTGGAGTGAGGATCTGGCCAGGCAGTTCCCATTTCTGTTCCCTTTCGAGACGAGACACCTATTTTTGCAATCAACCTCATTTGGCTATGCACGATCCATGACAAGGTGGCAGAACGCGCAATCTCAAGAGGAATCGCGTCGCGACAGAAGGGATGAACGTCCATTCTTGGGCCGCCTGCAGCGCCAGAAGGTGCGCATTTCTAGATCCAAGATACTTGAGTCTGCCGTAAAGGTCATGGAGCTATATGGCGCAAACCAGAGCATCCTTGAGGTGGAATATTTTGAGGAAGTTGGTACAGGCCTTGGCCCTACGCTGGAGTTCTACAGCACGGTTTCAAAGGAATTCTCAAAGAAGAAGCTCAAGCTTTGGCGCGATGCGGATCCCCATGATGCAGACGAGTTTGTCGCCAGCCCCAACGGCCTGTTCCCGCGGCCGATCAGTGAGGAAGATGGCTCGGGAAGCAACAGCGATAGAGTCTTGGGCCTTTTCAAGATTCTGGGCAAGTTTGTTGCCAGGTCAATGATTGATTCTCGAATTATTGACATTAACCTCAATCCCATCTTTTTCAGGATTGGGGATGAGAAATCGGGAGTGAAGCCTTCACTGGGTGCGGTCAAGATGGTCGACCCAGCACTAGCACGGTCACTGATGCTGATCAAGAAATTCTCCCTGGCGAAGAAGGAGATTGACGAGGACCCTTGTCGGACGCCTGCTCAGAAGGTTGCCGACACGGAACGCATCACGCTTAATAACATATCTATAGAGGATTTGTCCTTGGACTTCACGCTACCTGGTCAGCCCCACATCGAGCTTATTCCCAACGGGAGTCAAATCAACTTGTCTATGGACAATGTGGATCTCTACCTCGACAAGGTCATCGATATGACGCTCGGCAGCGGGGTTCGTCGACAAGTAGACGCTTTCCGCCAAGGTTTCACTCAGGTGTTCCCCTACGCCGCCCTAAGCGCTTTCACCCCGGATGAGCTCGTGTCTCTATTCGGTCGTATTGATGAGGATTGGTCTCTTGAGAGTAAGTTGTCCCTGGTTTCTTGTTTCCTCCCTACTTGCGCTGTTTGCTGACTTTTGTTTGTCAACCAGCACTTATGGATTCAATCAAGGCCGATCATGGCTACAATATGGACAGCATCAGTGTCAAGAATCTCCTGCAGTTCATGAGCGAGCTCACGCCTGCAGAGCGGCGCGACTTTTTGCAGTTCACCACGGGAAGCCCCAAGCTACCCATTGGAGGTAAGTCATGCCGCGTGGAAGACATTTTACGCTCATTTCTGACTGTTTACTCGCATCACAGGTTTCAAGAGTCTCAACCCCATGTTTACGGTGGTATGCAAACCGAGCGAGGAGCCTTATACGTCAGATGACTATCTTCCGAGTGTGATGACATGCGTCAACTATCTGAAGCTTCCAAACTACACTGACATTGATGTCCTCAGGAAGAGGATGTCGACGGCTATGAAGGAGGGCCAAGGAGCCTTCCACTTGTCTTAGCTCTTAGCGGGACCGCAACTCATAATGCCGGATATGTATTTATTAATTCGATCGCAGCCTTTCTTCCCCGCAAACAAACATCTTTGGCAAGCTTGGAAGTTGGTGTGAATTGACAGGCGCAAAGTTACTTGGAGCGTTTACTGCGTCAACGACTGCTATGAAAGGCAATACCATGCTGTTATTTTGAGGCGCCTATCTCGGGTTTTATTCTTGTTACATGCATTTTCGGCAATGGTATCAAACTTTAGGCACATGGCGAACTGAGAATTGTTTGAAGCCGTCTCCGTCCAACATTGGGAGGGCAAGGCAGATGAGTGAAGTCCTGATCACTTGCCTTTTTGTTTTTATTACTTTTCAGCACAATGTAGCGAGATTTTTTTGCCGTTCAGTAACCATAAATACATGTTTGGTGATTCGGACCAATTACGTTAAAGGACTGGGTGCTTCGTCTTGATTAAATTACTAGACTAGGCGATGTCTGAGAACCGATTCCCTATGTAGGCCCTGATTGTTATCAATCAAGTTTGACAGAGTTGTCAACAGCGTGGTAATGGTAACAATCACCAAAAGAAAAGTAGGGAGATCCAGACGCTCAGATCAAGTCATGACATGCTAGATACTTGGCAAGAATTCGGCCAGATCAATGAGGTTTCGGATTTAGCCTTACAAGTTGGGCTGCCTGGCTTCAACGATATGAAAAGTGGTTTGCTAATGGTGGCGCTGGATTCCAGAATTGTAGCGTACATTCATCTCAGCAACAGGTCCATTGGTTTGTTTATCCAGTGGCCAAAGTTCACCCCATGCGAACGCCTGGCGCAGAAGTTTTTCATAGTTGTCGTGAGTAACATGTATCAAAGTTACGTATTCTCATTGCGCTTATTGAATTTAAATATAGAGATGAACTGAAAAAAGCAAGAAAAAAAAATGCATTCAATCATTTACAAGATATTGTACACCCCTTATTCTCCTGACCCGTTGAAACGCGTGGACGCGTCTAACGAGCAAGTCTCAAAGTAGGGTATTAGAATTTCTCAAGCCTCGGTACTTTTTGAGTGCCGTTGTTACTCTGCGTTCCAAACAAGGTACCGATTGTTTAATGAGCCCGGCGAAAGGGTGCCGGACTTCCCGCGCCCCTCTTTCGTGCATCTTGGCTAGTCTTAGCCAATAGGAATCAGATCTGGGGACCCTTGGGAGCTTCTCGAGCTTCCAAGGAGCTAGCTACCCCACGTTCCTGTGGGCTGCAGCAGCGACAGAAAATGGAAAAGGCAAACAAAGTTCCGACAGGGGTCTGGTCAGCGGATGAGAACCGTATTTTCTTTGCATCTATCTTTGCTTGTTCGGATCTCTTCAACCAACCGCATGTCTGTACACTAATGCACAGACCATAAAGTCATCCCATGTTACATACACCTCACCCACCCGCGCTACATACGCTGTTAAAACACACCCGTTATCGTCCGCCACCCTCTTGGCTAGGCTTGGCACTGGTTTGCGGCTGGCAGGATCGAGGCTCACCACAAAGTGCATGGAGATGTAGATGTGCACACGTTCAATGTGGCCCCAGCTTTCCTGTCTTGTTTGCATCGGGGGTTTGGCGAGATGGGCGCACCCCTGCCCCTCTCTATGTATGTCTTGGTGTCTTTTCTCCCGTCCCCCGTGTTTGGACTGCCCTAAAGTAAACTGCCCTCCCGAAGGTGCTTGCTTACCTTGGAATACACCGCCAACTACTGCCCACAGCTGCCACCGTCGGACGTTCTCCTTGCTGCCATTTCCCTCGCATCCCAGCACATGGGGCCTATCATCTCGCGTCTCATGTGTGGCTTGCTCATGCTTTTTTTTGGTGTTTTTTTTTTTTTTTCCTGGTCTTACTCCTGCTCGCTCACCTGCACCCATTCACAACTCCCACCCCCTCCAATCCTGGGCTTGACTTGATCCGCGCTTTGCCTGGGCCCCCCGCCCATTCTATGGATCGTGGTCCGCAACCTTGGTGTTTTCTTCTTTGGTCATTTCTTTCAAAGTCGCGCGGCCATGTCCAGCCCCACGGCCACGTCCATCATTGAAGCTCTCACCCTCTCTTTTTCGTGCCCACCCCTTGACCGATTCTTTGGACTGGTTCCATTGTCGCAATCACGTATCATGCCTACCTTGCTTAGGCAGTTCTTCCTCCAACCCCCGTCATGTCCCCAAGCAAGCTTGCTCGCTCGCTTGCTTGCTACAGTACGTACAGTACGTGCTTAAAATCTCTCGATTCTTTTCGCCCTGGTCATCAGTTGACTCTATTCCCGATGGTCCAGGGCCCAATTTTCCGCCTTCCGTCTGCACTCTGCCCAAAACAAACCGGAAAAAATTAACCATTTTACATTTTCTCAAAACGCAGCTATCCCCATCATTTCCCTTCCCACCCAACCGCCACTAATCTCTCTCTTTCTCCCACCATTTTTTTCCACCACCACAGCGCCATTTGGCTGCACTCATTTTTCCATTTTCCATCAACAGCATCGCGACGCACATCTAGAGCATTACGAAACTGGTATATTTCAACGCAGAAAAGTCATCTGCGTCAATCTCCACCATTGAATCGTCGGTTATCGCTCTGTTGGACGCATAATACCGACTTTGAAGTTGCCCCGATCGACTTTGGCATCTGCTTCCGATCGGGCGTGAGGATATTCGCAACTCTCCAAGGTTCCACTTTGGGAATTGCCTGCACGCACGCCTGCACTCGCACACGCCAGGATCCACCACCACATAAAGTCTAGCCGATCGGGTCACGTTACCTAGCACCCAACCCATCGGCACAAAGTCGTTGGCAGCTGACGCCACTTGCAAGTTGGTTCGTGATTGCATTGCAAACCGACCGGCCGTTAAACAAACAATTAATTAACCAACTGCCAACCAAAGATCGGGATAAAACATACCAGCACACTGATTATTTTGCGTTGTCCAGTCGCCAAGGGCCTTTTACTTTCCGTCACTTGACTTATAAATGGACCGAGCGCTTGTTTGAGGTTCCGAGTGACGCAATACTGCTTCATTTACGTGACTGCCAGCAAGGACTAGGAGGTTATTTTGAGAAAATCATCATCAGAAATTCGCACTTCTGAGAGCAATTTGAGTCGAAGGGAGGGGGAGTGTGGTGGCTAGAAGGAAGGATTTGGCGTTGGGAAAGCATGGCCCAGTACAGCTCATCGCCATCTCTGTCGTCACCACCTTCAGGTTCAATATCAGATCCCGGCTCACCGTCCCGACTAATTCAGGGCCGCGCCAACATAGCCATGGGCGATGAAATCGTTGTCGACACCGAGGCCAGGTTCCGCTTGGACTTGGGTCAACCGTCAGCGCCTCAAGATAATGTACCCTTGACTGCAGCCGGTGTTCCGAGGAAGAAACCCGGCCGTAAGCCCGGAGCTGCAGCTGCAGCAAAGAAGGCTGCCGCCACCGAGGATGGATCGGCTGCCAGCACGGATGCCCCCGCTAAGCAGCGGAGGCCGCGCAAGCCCAAGGACCCTAGCGCACCTCCTGTTCAGCGTAAACGGAAACAACCCCCGACCGAGCTCGATGGCGCATCCGAGAAGAGGAGCTTCTCCGCCGGTCTGGACTCTCGCCAGCCCAAAATCACTGACCTTACCAACCTTCGAATGGACCTCGATCAACCTTCTCGAAGTCAACAGCCTGTACCACCCCCCGCTCCGCCAAAGGCTCCGGCTCGCAGTTCTATGCATAGTCTGCTTAACCACGACGACCCACCATCGCCACAGAACTCGCCGCCGCCAGTTAGAAACAGTGGCCAGAGCTATGACCCCGTGCGATCTTCCAACTACGATCCTGTGAGGGAGACTATGGTGGCTCGCGATCCCTGGGGCACCGGCTCCATTGGTTCACCCCGCGCACCTAGCCAAATGCAGAACCGAGCTAGTGCATCGCCCTCAATCACCAGCCTCATCGACCCAGTTCCTTCCTCTAGCGCGGCTGCACCCTTGAGATCCCCTTTGCTACCGTCCAAGCACGTGTATGGTGGCTATTCTGAGTCGATATCGGCCCCTACTTCGCCATCAAACGAGATGAAAGCACCTAACGTGCCCGCTACGTCTACCTCGAAGCCAACTCGTGCACCTACCGCTTCGCCGGACGCGTCAACACCGGCACCAAAGGTCACCAAGAAGGAGTTGCCAGCTTCCGAGGTCACCAAGCCAGCTAAGAGACAGTCAACTGCAGGAAAGGGCAAAGATTCCTCGTCCGCCAAGCCATCGACAACGAAGGCCTCAGCCAGGACATCAATGACAAAGGCTACAGCCAAGGCTTTATCGGCAGCAAAGGCTTCGGCGGAAGTTTCGGAAAGCTGTGCCTCGGTGTCTTCCCCGGACGAGGTGGCCCCGCCCGGACCTACGTCAGCCCCCAGCAAAAAGGTCACCTCAGTTGCTCTGCAAGAGCGTAAGCAGCAAAAGATTGCAAGTGCGACCTCTTCACCAAGGATATCTGCACCCGTCAAGATGCCTCCGGTTCCAGACTTCCCAGATGAGGATAGCGAGCGATCGATTCTTGACTTTGGGAAAATCAACCCAGCCGACAAGAAGGTGGCACCCTCGATTGTACTATCCATCCCTTTGCGCGGGGAGTCGAACAAGTATGTCAATTTTATGCGCATGGCGGAGGACAAATACGGTTGGGACGCTCTACACCCTCGCGAGGCCGCCCACCGCGACCGCAAGGCACGTATAGCGGCAGCAGCCTCTGCACTCGAGAAGAACGTTTCCGGTCGTGAGACGGGCGACGAGGAGACAGACAAGGAGTCTGATGGCGACAACAGTGACGCCGAGAACAAAGGTGGCAACGGAGCCGGTAGTGCCGGGGAAGCTGGTGCCGACGTAGCTAGCGGAGCTGATGGCGTGCCGATGAAGAAGCAGCGCAGGAAACGAAACTGGAGGGAGGATGAATACGACAAGGAGGACGACTTTGTTGATGACTCGGAGATGCTATGGGAGGAGCAAGCTGCGGCTAGCAAAGATGGCTTCTTTGTCTACTCGGGCCCGCTGATCCCTGAAGTGGAGAAGCCACCACCTGGGTATGTTATGTCTTGGGTTGGTTTTCTTGCTACTAGTTCTCTTGCTGACTGAATTCACTTAGATCCGATGGACCTGCTAAGCGCGGGCGCGGGGGTGGAAGGGGTAGTAGGGGCGGCGGCCGTGGTGGCACAGCGCGTGGCGGCACCACAACTGGAAGAGGCCGTGGTGGTGGCCCAGGCTCCCGAGGCGGTCAAATTCGCAAGCCGCGCGCTACCAAAGCCGAGAAAGAACAGGCAGAGCGCGAAAAGGCAGAGCGTGAGAAGCTGGCCCAAGACAGTCCGGCAAAGGCCGCAAACAGCTCTCACGGCTATGATCTCAACCCGGCGGGCACCAACCCGCAGCTTTCAGGCATGTTCATTGATCTGATTTAAATGATGTCTTTTTGGAGAAGTGCGAACAGTCGACTGTCAACCTTGCTGTGCGGCTCGTCTTCAGGAATTATTCTTTGATGGCCTTGAGGCCCCTGTTTCTGCTACTCGACTGTGAGGTTTTGCAGGAGGCTTTCAAATTCCGTGGGTTTTTGGTTGAGGGAAACCACGTTGTATTGTTTGCGATTGAAGGCGTTATTGGAGCTTTGCTGGTTAGGTCTGCATGACTCTTGTGTCGTACTAATTCGTTTTTTGTTGTGGGAAACATACTTCAGTTGCCCTCTTTGATGGCTTACGGGTCATTTCATCTGATTTATTGCAGACAAGCGGGTCTTTTCTACTGTTTTCTCCTTTCTTGTACTCGGGTTGTTGCCAGTGGTCGGTTTGTAAGCTGTCTTTTCGGGGTTGTTGCATCTCACAGGAATCGGACGGCCATAAGGAACAAGTCGGTGGGCCATGTGGCATGATGAGCATTACCCAAAAAAAAAATATGGGCAGAGTACATGAAAACTGGGATGGAAGGCGTACTGGAAGGAACAAACAAGGGCAAAGACAGGGAGACAGGCGTCAAGGTTACAGGACATTACATACAGTGGCTCGATTAATAGATATTCAAGAAATAAACTTGCACGCAGTGACGAAGAAGGACGATGTGTAAATGAGAGATAGGCCTGGCTGATTCAATGAAGGTGGGGCGACGGCGGCTCATCCAGAGGCATCCGCTAAACTCAACTACATGTAACCTTATTTTCTACATACATGAATTAATGCTGTATTTTGATACAAAAGGGGCTCTGATGGCGGATGTCAGCCGATTGTACCCACACTTTGGATAGAGAAACTTGTTGCGGTGAGACAGTTCCGAAAACCGGAGTAATATTCGAGCATGGAAAACACTCGCTGCTTGTCTTTCTTTTCGTCTTGGCACGACGATGTGACAACCCTTTCGTTGCCCTGTGGTGTGACTAGAACCAGACTAGACTAGTCTAGATAAAAGAAGAGAACAGAGTGCGGAATGAGTACCGCCTTTCCCAAAGCGCGCGAGTTGAACGGGACTTATACCGCACACAAACGGCTGGCTACAGCCCTCCCATCACATCATCAGGTTTGGCCAAGACTTGGGAAACCGGAGGGTCACATTGCCAAGCTTTGTTTTTTCTTACCGTACATTCATTCCCCTTTCCCTCTTATTACCGAGCGATGTGCCCGACTTGCCCTAATAATTTTTGTACTAGACTATTTCTAGATAGTAACAAAAGGGTCAGCGGGAGAAAAGGCCGAGCAGGAGGGGGGACAGGGCTGTGTGGAGTCTTTGACTGATAAACACCACTCCCCTGAAGTGATGATGCCATTCATTGGGTCAGGGTTTTTTTTTTGTTTTTTTTTTCGGGGTGGACGAGGCAAGGGTTTGTCCTTCTTTGGTCGATGCCAATCAGAATGGTATTTTTCCTCTCCCGTAGCCGTTAACTACATGTGTAGATTTGTCAGTTTTGGTTTTTGGTTTTTCTTTTTTGTGCTTCGGTCTTCGTTTCGATCCGGGGCAGTCAGTACCGTACCTGTCAGCTTTCTTCAAAGATTCTTTGTTTGTAATCTTTCGATTTTCGGAGCAATTCTTCACCGTTTACTTTTTAAAAGTGATTGTCGTCGATAAACAGGTCGCCGTGTCTTGAGCCTCTTTCCTTCTTGGCACATACATGAGCCCATCCCTCCCTCTGTCTCCTGGATGTGCTCTGTTTACCTTTCTTTATACCGGCTGTCAATATGTCAATAGTGTCTAAATAAGGGTGTGTATCGTGTCATTGTTGTTGGTCATTAAGGTCCAGCTCTCCTGTTTCTTTCAGCTATTCGCGGTCATCAACACCGTCAAAAGGAAATCATTGCAAAACCCACTCAACCCGGAAAGGCTCCTTAGGGATGGCGGAAGTCGATATGGATTCCGAAAAGAAGAATGATCCACGGTGGCAGCAGCAGCAGACAGGAACATCATGCTTGTCAGAAACATCCGAAACCGACGACAATACCGTCAACGCAAAGGCAGACGAAATCAACCATGACAGACACACCCAGCCCCTGGCAACAATAACAGGGCACCATGCACACAACTCCTCCTCGCATGGCCCATCAGGAGGCGTCTCGGAAGAGTCCCTGGCAGCACTCTCCCGACGCACGACGGCGGCGTCGAACCCATCAGACGACGGCCAAGATGCAGGCGAGCGAGTCGAGACCATGACGCGGGCCAGGACGGCGACCAGCCTGGGCAGCACGGCGTCGCGCATGCCGGAGCACGAGGTGACGCTCGACGACGACGACGACGACGACGAGGCTGGCACTAGCAGCAACCCTCGCGACTGGCCGCGCTGGTACCGCGGGTGGGTGCTCTTCTGCATCGCCTACTCGACGTGGGTGGTGGTCCTCTACAGCACGAGCTACACGGCCTCGATCCCCGGCCTGGTGCTCGAGTTCGACGTCGCAAGTCCAACCATCGCCACCTTGGGCGTTACCAGCTACCTCATGGGCCTGGCCGTCGGTAGCCTCGTGCTGGCCCCGCTGAGCGAGCTGTACGGCCGTCGGCCCGTCTACCTCGTCTGCATGGCTTGCTTCACCGTGTTGATCATCCCGACGGGGTTGGCCACTTCGCTTGAGGAGATTATAGTGGTGCGGTTTTTTGGGTGAGTTTTTGTTTGCGTTTTTTTTTTCTTTTTTTCTCTTTTTTTTCTCTTTTTTTTTTCTTTTTTTTTCTCCCCATATATGTATGCATATATACACATTACCAACTTACCATGTCCACACACCCATCAAACCTACCACATGCCTAAAAACTAACAAAAACAAAACCCCCCCTCCAGTGCCGTCTTCGGCGCAGCCATGATCTCCAACAGCACCGGCACCATCTTTGACATATCGACCGAAGAGTACCGGGCCATGTGCATGTCCCTCTTCTCCATCGCGCCCTTCAACGGACCCGTGACGGGACCGCTGATCGGCGGCTTCGTGTACCAGGCCTACGGCTGGCGGTGGGACAACTGGCTGGCACTGATCCTGGGCGCCGTCGCCTTCTGCTTCATGTGTACCGTCCGAGAGACGTACCCTCCCACGATCCTGAGGGCCAAGGCCCGGCGGCGGAGGGCCGAGACTGGGGACGACAGATGGTGGTCCAGGTACGACGAGGTGGCCGCGTCAAAGGCGGAGCTGTTCAGGGAGAACATGGGTAGGCCGTTTGTGCTGGCTGTTACAGAGCCTATTTTGTGGTTTTTTAATCTATGGCGAGTATTTTCTTTTTATTGGCTGTTTGCTTGAAAGTGTGTGCTGCAATGCTGACCAAGGTCGAGTTCGTCAACTGATAGGATTTCTTTGATCTATGGCATTCTGTAAGTCATCTTCTACCTCTCCTGGCTGCTTATGCTTAGTTCAGCCTGCCTTCGACATTACATACTCACAAGTCACTACTACACCCACTACAAACATTGTTCACTAACTCAACCCACCCGACAAAACAGCTACCTTTGCTTCGTCGCCTACCCCATCGTCTTCTCCCAACACCGCGGCTGGGGGCCCGGCACTTCGGGCCTGGCATTTATCGGTATTGGCATCGGCACTCTGCTCGCCATCGCCGCCGAGCCGCTCCTCCGCCGACTCATCAACTCCCACCCCAAGGACCCGACCACCGGGCGCGTGGCCCCCGAAGCCTCAGCCAGCGCCATGGTGATGGGCGCCGTCCTGGCCGCAACGGGCCAGCTCGTCTTCGCGTGGACGTCGCTGCCCGTCACCATCCACTGGGCGGTGCCCATCGCCGCCGGCATCCCCTTTGGCGCCGGCAACACCCTCTGCTTCATCTACGGGAGCAGCTATCTGACGTCGGCCTACGGCATGTACAGCGCCAGCGCCATGGCCGGCAACGCGGTCCTCAGGTCCCTCGCCGGAGGCACCCTGCCGCTCGCCGGCACGGCAATGTACGCCGCGCTGTCGCCGAGGTGGGCCGGCACGCTGCTGGGCCTGCTCGAGGTGCTCTTCATACCCATCCCCGTCGCGTTCTACAAGTATGGCGATCGCATCAGGGCGCGCAGTCCCGTCATTCGCCGCATGAGGGAGGAGGAGGAGGAGAATGAGGCTAAGCGGGCGAGGAGGTTGGCCAGGGCGCTGAGGAGGATGGGGAGGGAAGGGGAGGCTGTGGCGTTGGAGAGGAGCATAAGTGCTGTTGGCGTTGGTGTTGGTGCTAGCGGCAGTGGTGATGTTGATGGAGATACCATCAGAGAAGGACCAGTCAGTGTCCAGGATGATGACGCCGAAAAGGGAGCTGCTCAGAGGGGACAGGCAACCTTGTAGAATTCTCAATTAATACATGCACTAATATCATAGCGGGTTGGTTATCAGTTACAGAGTTACATATAAACTAAAACATATACATGTAAACAATACTATACGTGTATATATACCCGCCTCGGCTCAATGATACCACGAACGGCACCCACACTCCGAGTCAGGGTCACAAAAGCGGCAATTTCCTTCCCAATGCGTAGTAGCAATCCGATACTACGTTGCAACAAAGAGGGAACAAGCATCACGCGCACCATGAAGAGTCTCCATCTTTTGCGTACCCATCCATGCCCCCCCCCCCCCCCCCAGGTTCGCGAGCGGGAAATGTTCGCCATGAACGAGTTTAAAGAGGGGGGATCCGCACCATGACGAACCTGGGGTTGCGTCGGGTGTAACTTTCCCCACAATCAACAATGTATATAATACCACATTATATCCCGGCCAGACTGTGCCATATTGAGGTTCCTTTGTCAGTTAATTGGAGAAATCATGGAAATGGAAGGTCCGTTCCGAGGTCTCCTTGTGTTTGTTTTGTCCAAGCACATGGCTTTGGGCCTTTGTTATACGCAGACCCGGGTAAGGCATTTGAGCATGCATATAGATGGACACAGGGATGCGTAATTGAAATTAAATGTTTCTTTTGTGTTTCTGTTCCTCCCACGTCGTATCTGGTCCTTCCAGTCACCTCGTGCATCTGGGATCGTGACTGTCATCCACCGTTCAGGTCATAAGGGGCGACTGTATCTGTCAAGCGCCAGCTATATTCATTCACCTTGTGAAGAAGCCTAGCTATCTCCGTATAGATCCAAAATGCTCGCGCCACTGCGCCGTTCGGCCACTATAGGCCTAGCCATCTTTGCAGGCGCATACGCATCGCTCCAGATCGTACCCGGAGGGACATGGACGGCGGTACGTCTATGTTCTCTCTTGTCATGCCAATTATCCTTGATGCACTGCATCTCATCTTGTACTGACATGAGCGCAACCTCGACAAAAACAGGACAACGGCCTACACATCCAGGCCCACGCTCCCGGCATCATCTTCGTCAACGGGACCTACTTCATGGTCGGGGAGGACAAGACCAACGGCAGCCCCTTCCAGAACGTCAACTGCTATTCCAGCACGGATCTGGTGCGGTGGCGATACGAGGGAGCACTGCTGTCGCGCACCACCGAAGCCGGTGATCTGGGCCCCAACAGGATCGTCGAGCGGCCCAAGGTCATCTTCAACGAGCGCACGCAAAAGTACGTCTTGTGGATGCACATTGACAGCTCCGATTACAAGGATGCCAGGGCTGGTGTTGCTGTGGGTGATTCGGTCTGCGGGAAGTACAGTGAGTGTTTTGCCCTGAGGTCTGAGGTCGAACCGGTCAATGGATTCAGGACAATAGCAACAAAAGCTAAATTTGAATCTCGTCAATAGCTTACTTGGGTAGCTCCCGACCTCACGGCTTCCAGAGCCGGGATAGCGGCCTGTTCAAAGACGATGATGGCACAGCATATCTGCTGACCGAAGACGTAGGTTCACTCTCTATTACCTGGCATTTTCGGCCTTTTCCAAGGGCTATCTTTTTAAATTGCAGACAGCTAGCTGACTGACGACCGAAAAAAAAAAAAAAAAAACCCTCTCTCCCCACGACCTTGAATGCAGCGTGAAAACGGCCTACGCATTAACCGCCTCACAAACGACTACCTCGGCTTCGCCGACACGACGTCCACCTACCTGTGGAGCCAAAACATCGAGTCCCCGGCCATGCTCAAGCGCAACGGCATGTACTACATGTTCGGCTCCAAGCTAACGGGCTGGGACCCCAACGACAACGTCTACAGCACCGCGACCTCGGTGTCGGGCCCCTGGAGCGCCTGGAAGACCTTTGCCGACGTCGGCAGCAACACGTACGCGTCGCAGACCACCTTCATCCTGCCCTACGGCAACGACGGCAACGTCATGTACCTGGGCGACCGCTGGGTGTCGACCAACCTCCAGTCCAGCACGTACATCTGGCTGCCGCTCAACATCTCCGGGTCGACGGTCACGCTCAAGAACCGCGGCGCCTGGATCCCCAACGCCATCAACCCGGCCGGCCCCTGGCAACCGTCCGGGGAGGACGGCGTCTACGAGGGCGAGGTGGGCCGGCTGGGCGGAGGGGCTCGCGTGGTCTCGTGCAGCGGCTGCTCGGGCGGCAACGCCGCGGGCTACATCGGCGGCGACGTCGACGGCACGGTCACGGTGTCCGGTGTGCGCAGCTCCGCGCCCGTCGGCACGCTCACCACGGTCCGGATCAAGTTCGCCAACGGCGACGGCAACCCGCGCTATGCGAACGTGGCGGTCAACGGAGGGGCCCCGACCAGGGTGGCCTTCATGCCTACCAGGGGAGGGGTGTCGGACAGCACTCTGAGCGTGCAGCTGCGGCCCGGCAGTGACAATACCATTGTGGTGTCCGGGGCTGGGGGTGGGTTGTGGGGACCTGATGTTGACCGCCTGATCGTGCCTGTGCAGTGAGGGGTGGTGGAGGAGGATGATGATGATGATCTTGTGAGGTGTTGGAAGAGACAGACAGATTCACCCCGTTGCCGATTTTGTCTTGTTGGCCATGTCTAGTATAAAACACACCTTACTACGTATCTGAATCTGTGTCTTCAAGCCACACTGTGACAAGAGTCCTTGCGTACGAAGTAGGGGATCAGTCCGAGTCAGTAAGGTTCCGCCAGGATGATAAGCTGGATATTGAAAAGTGAGACTAAAATCAAAATGGGCTCCAAAGGTCATCATCCTTCCAGGTCGTGATTTGTTCCGCAATGTTCATTCGTTTGTCCTGCCTTTGCTTCTCTGTCTCTTATATTTCTTGCATCTAGATTCATTAAAACAGGTCCGAGAAATTTATTTGGTTTACTTTGTTGATTAAGCTACCTTGCCTGGGTCGTTATAGCTTTAATTACCCAGATGAGATAGCTTCCACTTTGCCGTGGTGATGGACGGGCACCGTCATTTCCCCCACAAAGATGGCTTTCTTAGCGGCACTTTCACATTCGGGTTGAATAGTTCATCCAGGGTGTTTGGCTCCCTAGTTGCAATACCCAAGCTATGTCCACCTACCTAGTCTACAGGGAAGCTAGCGTGCGAACGTTGCGCCGAGAGAAATCGGACATGGCAAATGAGCTAAAATCTGCACAATGTTTTGTGTGTGACAAGGAGCCAAGAATGTGCAGCATTTGTGTCAGCGTTTTGGATATTATTGACCAATCAAACCATCTCCTCTGTCCCCCCCCTACCTACCTACCTACCTACCTACAAATAAGACATCTTCTGACTAAGGGAGCTGTGAAGGTAAAAGTAGTTCAAGTTATGCGAGTAACTAATAGATATTAGCCCCGCGACCTAAACTATAACTTACTCTAATATTGATCAATTCTATTTCAGTATAGAACCACCACGGGCCGCCGCTGGGTCTTCGATTGTATACTGCTCTCATCAGCAGATCTCTTGTTTTCGAGCGGTCAAAGCGTCTAGTGTCGATCTTTCCATGTGAAGTGAGATGGATAAACACCTGCCTAACCTTAATTAGGTTGCCACCGCGAGCCTCTGTGTGTCTTTTAGCGCTCCCTCGATCAAACATGGGGAAGGAAGCAAGGTATGTTTCTTTGGGGGGGGGGGGGGGGGGGGGGGGCATTTTCTCGCGTGCCTCGGGCGCGCGGAGCTATGTTGGTTGGGGTTTGTTTCCCTGGCCAAGGCTGACTTCGTATCTCTCTACCAAGAGCCAAGTAATTTGTTGTACTCCTAGCCTTCCTTGGTCGGGCACAAACTTTGTATACAAGGTAGGTTTGTATGGAGTACTGTAGAGCACTACAATACGCAGTAAATTGGGCAAAAATACCCGCAGATGGACGAACGAGACGGCAGGGATATTAAGCGTGATGACATGTTCACCACGTCCCCCACATCGCTCGACTTTACCATTGTCGTAACTGGGCTCTTTGCTCACCAAGTCACCTGCAGCAAGGCAAAGCCTGAATGTAACCATTGGTTGCTTGGCAGCTCCTGTTTCGTCATGTTCATTGAAACCAAAATAAAAGATGCCCCGTTACCCCATTTAGGCAAGGCTGGCTTTTTTTTTGTGGGTGGCATCGTTGAACGCTTCTAACGAGCCCCAACCGTCAGTTGGTTTTCCCCACACGGATCAACCACCCAAAGAAATACGGCACATCCAAGACTACTAAATATTTTCAGCACCACATGAGCAAAGTTGGAATATTAAACATTCTACGATGTGTACTGTGTACATACACGCCTGCGAAAGGAATAAAAAGTAAAGTAAAATAAAAACCAACAAAAATCAGACGATTCGAACGGCGCTCATTACCCATACGAACCCGGTTGTGTACCCATTCGGAAGACGGCAAGGGTAAGGTCAGCCAAAGTCTGCCGATGCGCCGGCCCATGCACAAATTTGTTTTCGCAGGGCCATGCCAGTTGAGAATTGGGGTGAGAGAAAAAAAAAAAAAAAAAAAAAAAAAAAGGGTGGTGGGTTCAAGTTGAAACAATGCCATATGCTGGGCAACCGTCGATTTGTAGGTCGCCCGGATAGGTCTAGTCGATCTTGACCAATCTACGATGGACTGGGTTTATTCACTTTGCTAAGCTTCTGGTATTAATCAAGCCTTGGTAACAGAAATGCAAGAAAGCCTCATCAATGACTCGATCCATATGCTGACTTTTTGAGCATCGCAGGCACATCAGCCTGGATCTGTACAAAATAGGACATGACCAAGTAAAAGGAAATCAATTATTACTCTACGCACGTATGTATACCTTGGAACTTGTCTCTGAACGGAAGCAGGCCATGGATTATTTTCCCATGGTTGAAATCGGCCCGTCAGTCAAATCAACGCCGCGACGCATCTCCCAGTGTCTAAGACGGTCACAGGCTTTACAGGACGCATGATGCAAAGTGTGCCTATGTATGTACCTGCTGCTGGTGCGTTGGGAAGACATGTCATGCAGCGATGCTCCCGGCCCCGAGTGAATTGTCCCATCTTTTTTTTTCCACCATGCAAATTGCGTGTTGGATCTGCTCTGATTTGCATCACTGTGGGCACTGTGAGGGTAGGGCCCGGTTATTTATCCCCCATGGTCAATTGCTAATGCACCTGATATGTAAAGGAATTATCAATGGAAGCTTTGGAAGCCTGAGGAGGTACTTTTAGAATACCGCCAGGACCTGGTGTTCTAGAATCCTAATGCCGACTGCATGTTGTTGGACACGCCGATAGATTCCCGTCTACACATGCGTCGAAACAAAACCGACAAGGGCCACTTGCCATATCGGTATGCGAGCTGAGACAAAGTGACAAAAAAAGAGGATACTTAGTCTAAAAACAGCGAGACGTCTTCTTTAGCAAGTGCTTATCTGTCGGCTGCTTCGGAACTACAGTAGTACACTCTTCAGCCAACACGGGCCATCTCGAAACCGTCACCCTACTAGAGAGTCTCGGGCCAGTGAGACGACCAATCAAGCAGATCATCTCGCCATCTGCACCATGTGTCAAAATCTGACATGCTCGTACGTATGTGTTGTTGGATCTGAGGTATCCGAATTTGTTTACTAGACCTCTCCTTAGTGGATGACAATAATAGCACATCGTACCGTAGGCCATAGAACTACTGTAGAGCAAAACCCCAAGCCACAGCTGACGTCTATTCCTGAGCCAGGGCGAGATGGCTCTTTCAGCTTGGCTCTACTGTACAGTACAGCAAGGAGACATAACTGTGGGGGAAAAGAGATCAATTCCATTTTCAGCACAAAAAAAAAAAAAAAAAAAAAAACAGTAACGGTCGCTCAATGCCACAAATCCTTGATATCCACGGCTGATATAGACGAGCAGCACTAATCCTGTTTCAAAGTTAGAAAAGGGAGGGGAATGTCGCGCAGTGGCGGATCGACAACCGATGCAATTACTTTTCTCTGCTCAGCTGTGGGTGCTAATTGCTAAAGATTATGTACCCCAAACAGGTCGAACCCAGTAATTCAGTCGCGAAACGAAACAGCCTAGAAATGATGGATGACAATAGAGGGAGGCAAAACAAGGGCACTTGATCAATCCATCAATAGTTCGACATACATAAGAAAAGTAAAAGTTTACAAGTCACAACTAAGATGTTGAACAAGAAAAATCAGGTTGAGAACAAAAGGAAGTCGCGGATGTGTTACAGGGTGCATCCCTCCATTCACACCTGAGGGGCAATGCATGTGCGAGTGGAGATTTGGACTGGCCACTCACAGCCGGCACTCCCCTGAGTTTCTGCACGCCCTCATTCAACCCCTGCAGCAATTCTAAAACAAAAAGATTGATGAGTGCCGTGTGCAAGGGGTATCGAAGGGTCGCCGTCAAGATCGTGTCGCACTCCACTTGACGGGTTTGAACATCATTATGTAGTGGTTTTATACAATGCTATGCAGGGAATAAAAACGATAAAATAATAACGATAATAATAAAATCATTACACCTTTGCAACTGGGAAACTGCCTTGTTAAACAACGAACTTGAAGCCGGAGGATAAAGTTGCGACGCCAAGGGGTCCATGAATCACGTCACTGCAAATCTTGCAGGTGGACCTAAAATTATCGAATGCCGACAATATGATGGATAAGGTAGGAAATGAGACGACAAAACCCAACTGCCTTATTAGATGTGATAAGCTGAGAAGAGAGGGAGAGAGAGAGAATGTGTGTGTGCGTGCGTGTTTAATGCAATGCCTTGGAGCAGATCGTCTCGGAGCGGAGTGCGTACAGCGTAATCAAAACTGTGCCACAGCGGTTGTACGCAATTGACAATCTCGAGACATCTTGCATAATCTTCACTGTACTTCGTTAGGGTTTGATGCTAGATGTTTTTTTTTTGGCATTGGCGGATGAACCCTTTAGTCCAATTGTTAATTGATATGGCCCTGGAAACCAGTCGACGTTGGATTCCGGTTCGTCTGTTCTTCGGTCCAAGTTGGGGGATTCATCGCCGATCTTTTTTTTTTTTTTTGCTGTCACGGAGCAAAACCATCCAATGATTGAAGCAAAGCAAACTTAACTGGTCGGGTTGCGTCTCTGTAGGTTCCTAGCGTAGCAGCTGGAGGCCAAGTTACTTGGCTGTTCTCCACTACTGTACTGGAGACGCTCCCCACTAACTCTTGCTTATTATATGGTAGCAGGAGGCAGGCGTATATGCATGCGTGCTTGGTGGCCCTTGTAATCTGCTACCGCGCTGCAGTCGGGTTAGGTGTCAAGGCCCACGGCTAAGGCAGATGGTACGTACTGCACAGTTCCAAAGAGTACTCAGGTACACAGTACGTACACTTTTGTAGGCAAATAACCCGGAAACCACAAGGCAAGGTCGAGGCAACGCCCGCCACGAAAGACGTGCATTTACCACCATCAAGCATGCTGCATCCTATTCTATTGAATCCAGGAACAAGACCATTTGCTTAGCCTTCCCGCCCTCGACTGTCTCAATTAACACTCGCCCACCCACCACTCTTTCGGAACATCAGTTGCGCCGGGGTCGAATTTGAATGAATGATTTTCCTGTGGTCGCAGCAATCAGTCGGTCTTGGCAGCGAAACATAGGCGACCCAGATAATCGTGCAAAACAGACCCTGGCCCAGCCGTCCATATCCGTCAGTAACAACCCAACGTGTGCTGTCTGTCCTATCGGCGCCTGACGTTGTCTAATAGCCCGCCCCGGACCTTTTTTTCTTGCATGGTGGGGGGCCACGCATCTCCCCCTTTCTGAGACAGAAGTCTCAAGCATAAGCTCCCTCAATTAATTCCCAAGCCTGACGCACCGCACTTTTCGCAACACCCCAAAACAACCAAGACCGTTGCCCAGTCACGTCCGTTGCCGCCTGTCAATCGCCAACCGCAAACCGACTCGTACTGATTTCTCCTCCCAGTCACACGAATTAGAAAGACGATCGCGAAACGAAACCACGCCTGCCATCCGAGGACTTTTCCGGAATCATCAATCGAAAACAAGCCTCTTGACTCTCAGGGGCGCCCCTCACATCCCCCCCGTCCGTGCGACCGACACGATCGATCTCGTAGCATTGATTGTCACTATTTGATGTTCACGACTGTCGTCAACAAGCCACCCAGAACCAAGGCCGGTATTTTTCAATAACGTCGTCGGGCATAACCGCCCGACCAACTGCCATTCCAAAATCTGCATTGATCGCACCCGAACAACACATAGCCGCCAGTACCGATTCCATCTGGTGGGCCTGTTGTTTTAAACCGCCAGCTTCGACCTTGCGACGCAAATATCACCAAGACATTCCGGTTTTCTTTTTTTTCCCTTCGCCGGGCCACGGACGGCACATTCCACAGGTCGATCAGCGATCGCGGAGGCTCCAGCCCAGCAACCCGACCGGTCGCTTCGGGTTCCTCAAAGCCGCGCCTCCGTCAAAATGTCCGTCATGCTGCAAACTCCATCCAGAGCCTCGTCAGCCTCCTCATCATCCTTTCAGCCTATATCTCGCCAGAACACCATGTCTTCTTACGATGGATCACGTTCCACCCGCCAGTCCAAGCGGTATTCTATGTCGGCATTGTACATGTCAATGTCGGCAAACGAGACCGACTTGGAAATAGAGGATGATCTTGCCAAAGGTATGATTGAATGTTCGTTGACAACCACGGATGCGACCAGCAGACTGACTGATCCTTGTGCAATGTAGCGCAAAAAATACTTAGGGACCTCAAATCAAAGATCTCATCGCAATCAAAAAAGAATTTCGTGCTAGAAAAGGATGTTCGATATCTAGATGGCAGGATTGCCCTCCTGATCCAGAACCGCATGGCACTGGAAGAAGTGAGCTCTTTCCACGGCCGGCGTCATATACGCCTTTGGGACTCTGTTGAACTTTCGCTAACCGGCACCTTGCGTAATCTAGCAACACGAGACCGCGAGCTATCTAGAAGATGCCGCCGACCTACAAGAAGGAGCTTTCCCCAACGACGACAGGACACAGAAGTACGGCAATTTAATGTTTTTGCTGCAGTCTGAGCCGAGGCACATCGCCCACCTTTGTCGCCTGGTCTCGATGCAAGAGATCGACTCGCTGCTTCAGACTGTCATGTTTACCATCTACGGTAACCAATACGAGAGCCGCGAGGAGCATCTTCTTCTTACCATGTTCCAGGTGCGTCGAGCTGAGCTTATGGCCGCCTCACGGCTGCATCAGATCTAGTAGCGCTAACACCACATGTTCACAAATTAGTCCGTTTTGACCTACAACTTTGAAAACACGCCAGAATATTCGTCCCTCCTCCGCGCAAACACCCCTGTGTCGCGAATGATGACGACCTATACGCGAAGAGGCCCTGGGCAGAGTTTCCTTAAGTCCGTACTTGCCGATAAGATCAACAGCTTGATCGAGCTAAGGGACCTCGACCTCGAAATCAACCCGTTAAAGGTTTACGAGCGGATGATTGAGCAGATCGAAGAGGATACAGGAAGTGTGCCTCCGTCACTGCCTCGGGGAGTCACGGCTGAACAGGCCGCTGCAAACCCACAAGTCCAAGAGATCATCGAGCCCAGGTTAGCCATGCTTACCGACATCGCCAACGGTTTCCTCAGCACAATTATAGACGGGCTGGAAGAGGCCCCATACGGCATTAGGTGGATTTGCAAGCAGATTCGAAGCCTTACAAAGAGGAAATACCCTGATGCTAATGACCAGGTCATATGTACACTCATTGGTGGCTTCTTTTTCCTCCGCTTCATCAACCCGGCCATCGTAACACCAAAGTCGTACATGCTCATCGATGGGCAGCCAGCCGACAAGCCACGAAGGACGTTGACACTCATAGCAAAGATGCTGCAGAACCTTGCAAACAAGCCATCGTATGCCAAAGAGCCATACATGGCCGGGCTTCAGCCCTTTGTGCAAATGAACAAGAGCAGAGTCAACAAGTTCATGCTTGACCTTTGTGAGGTTGGTGACTTCTATGAGAGCCTGGAGATGGACAACTACGTGGCCTTGTCGAAGAAGGATCTCGAACTGTCCATTACACTCAACGAGATTTACGCTATGCATGGACTGCTGGAGAAGCATGCTCATGAGCTTTGGAGGGATGAGAACTCGCATCTTGGCCTGCTTATGGGAGAACTCGGCCAAGCGCCGCCGCAAGTCCCTCGTAAAGAGAATCGCGTCATGAACCTGCCTCTATACAGCCGCTGGGAGACCGCCATCGACAATTTGACCGCCGCCCTAGATATTACACAAGAGGAGGTCTTTTTCATGGAGGCAAAATCTATCTTTGTCCAGATCATGCGATCCATACCACAAAACACGGCTGTGGCGCGTCGTCCACTAAGACTAGAGAGGATCGCAGATGCGGCCGCCACATCAAAGAATGATGCAGTTATGGTCCGCAAAGGAATCAGAGCCATGGAGCTGCTCAGCCAGTTGCAAGAACTGAAGGTTACTGATAAGTCGGACGGTTTCAGTTTGTTACGCGATGAAGTCGAGCAGGAGCTGCAACATCTAGGATCGCTCAAGGAGGGCGTCATCGCCGAGACTCAGAAGCTGGAAGAGGTGTACAAGACGATTCGCGACCACAATGCGTACCTCGTGGGTCAGCTGGAGACGTATAAGAGCTATCTGCACAATGTGCGTAGCCAAAGCGAGGGCACGCGCCGCAAAGCCCAGAAGCAGCAGGTTCTGGGCCCGTACAAGTTTACACACCAGCAGTTGGAGAAAGAGGGCGTTATCCAAAAGAGTAATGTTCCGGACAATAGGAGGGCAAACATCTATTTCAACTTTACAAGCCCTCTACCTGGGACCTTTGTAATTTCGTTACATTACAAAGGTAAGTACTAGGCTGCCTCTGACTACTTTTTCAAACTTGTCTCGCTAACCTGATTCAACATAGGACGTACCCGAGGACTTCTCGAGTTAGACTTGAAACTGGACGATCTTCTAGAGATGCAGAAGGACGGCCAGGACGACTTAGACCTGGAGTACGTTCAGTTCAACGTCACCAAGGTTCTCGCACTGCTGAACAAGCGGTTCGCGAGGAAGAAGGGCTGGTAGAAACAGCAACCTTTACCATCATCATCAACCTACATCCACACCGACTCTAAATCACCGTGTTCCCTACGATCTGGCCTCACTTTCAAGACAGACGACTTGACGACTGCTCCCACTTTCGAACGGCCAACCAGCCATGATGCACCGAGTTTCGCACACTTCTGTAGAATGTGTGGACTTCTACCTTTTTCCTATGGAGTTCGGGGATCATGATACCACTTCTTTTCCTTAAATTCTCTGTTTCAAATGTCCATAACTACCGGACAACTCTGTAAACGACCTGCCCAGCGATGAAGCTTTCTCATCTCCCATTTGTTGGGGTTGATTTTTTCTTTTCTTTTTTTCTTTTTTGTTGCCCCAGGTTATATAGCTCAGCAATTGCTTCGGTTGACGGTTTCTCAATTGTTTTCATGTTATTCTCTTTCCTTTTCATGCTTCACCGATGAAAAGCGCCATACCAACTATAATACCACCAGGCGGGGTGAGACCTAGGAATATTATTGCGACGTGCCTTGACATGCTGGTCGATGGCACCTGGAGAACTTTAAGCTGCGCGGAATCGTTCGAATCAAGGCGTACGCTCCCGGATACCAAACGCGGCTGGTGTTGAAGGAAGTGTGGGCCATTTCACTGGCCCGGCCCGTTGGTGAGAGGTTTGAGGATTCCTGGTGTTTATTATTACACATCAGCCGATCCTTCGACATAGTGCGGTCCTCGCAGCGTGGAAGGGCACTCTTCAGTCAAAGCCACGACCGATGTACCAGTGGAGTCTGCGAGGAGCAATGGAGAGCGAGTCTGGACATTTCATTAGCCCTGTTTGCGGGGTAACCGGTATATATATCTTTCGTTGTGTTGGGGGGGGGGGGGGGAGGTAGGATCAGCTGGCTTTAATGACAGACCCGCGCCCAGCAATGGCGGAGACGGGGTCGTAAAATGGAGGCGTGCGGGCGACAGAGGAGCTTTTTGTTGGGTTGTGCTTGAATGGAAGGAGAATAGGCGGCTTTCACATATTAGTATTATATTCCTCGGCTGGTCCGGTGTCAGTGATCGAGCTTTTGTCTTATTACATCAAAACTACTATTCTGATTTTTCTCCCCTTAGGAGCTGTATAGTGCCTGCTGCGGTCACTTTTATCTACCCTTTTATCATGCCCTGATAAGGTTGACAGCCAGGGAGCACCAACCAACGACGTGCTATGATGGCAGGAAAAAAGAAATTTTGGTATGGGTTGATAATCTGTACCCGAGAACTTGAGAGTGCGTGGGATAAAGACCTACCATACATCCTGTGGTATTTGACAACAATTCCACCAACCACAACTTGAGCCACTCCGTTATTAAAAGTAGGCCAAACAATTTCAACAAGCAGTATCGATTGAGCGCTGGCGCCGTGCTATCCAATATCTATAGCATGAGAGATGTGAGAATTTGACCAATCCCACAGACTTGACATGCTTTTATCTTAATGCCCCGATCGAGAGATCGGGGTGGGTCCCCGAAGACGTCCGGCAACGGAGGACCTATCCGTGGAGATGGCACACAGCAACAAGGCAAAGATATAGTCCGGATGAATACCTACCAGATAGTTGGCTGTCTACAGTATACTAGCTGCAGGTACCTATTACGGTATACATATCACAGTATGTAGTGTGGATGGCAAGGGCATAAATCCAAGGATTGTTATCATATAATTTTAAGAACTATCTCAACAAGGCAAAAAACCGTCATAATCGGAGCCACCTTTTGTTAGCCCAGGCGCGTGGCTTTCGTACATATCTTGCAAAACCACACTGTATCAGTACGGCTCAACGAACCACCTCACCTCTGGTTTTCACAGGCAGAGTTGCTTATGATACATGTCATTACCAACAAACTGTCAATCGGCCTGCCAAATATTCAAGATGTCGGCCATGCCGGAATTTGCGACGGGCAGGGCTGTGCGACTGGCAGCACGCAGCAAGCAGTTGACGGACCAGACATCAGGTCTTGCACCATCATACATCCAAGCAAACCTGATCGTGCTACCCCAACGCTATGCAGACGACTTTCGCCTGCTCTGCGCGCGGAACCCAGTCCCATGTCCACTTATAGCAGAGTCCGTTGCACCCGGCGACTACAAACATCTCAACTCACACATGGTCGGGGTAGAGGGCACCAACCTACGGGTTGCCGAGGACATTGACCTCAGGCACGACTTTCCGGCCTACAGAGTCTACACCGACGGGGTGGTCACCGCGGGGGGCGGCGACGACACACCCGAGGCGGAGAGGAAGACAGACGTCGAAGCCGAGTGGACGGCCGAGCACGTCGGGTTCCTGATGGGCTGCTCCTTCTCCTTCGAGGACGCGCTCGCAGCCGCGGGGCTCCCGCCGCGGCACGCTCTGCAGGGCCGCAACGTGCCCATGTACCGCACGACGGTGCCGCTCTGCGCGGCGGGGGCGTTCGCGGGCGCGACCATGGTGGTCTCGATGCGGCCGTACCGCGCACGGTCCGAGGTGCCGCGCGTGCGGGACATCACGCGGCGGTTCGGCGCGACGCACGGAGAGCCGGTGGCCTGGGGATGGGAAGGGGCCCGGGCGCTGGGGATCCGGGACGTGGCGGAGCCCGAGTTTGGCGCCGCGCCGCTGCGGGCCGATGGGAGCGGGTTGCCGTTCGGGCCGGGCGAGGGCGGAGACGATGACGCCAGCGACCAGTACGTGCCTGTATTTTGGGGATGCGGCGTCACGCCCCAGGAGGCGGTGCGGCAGGCCCGGTTGGAGGGGACGGTCATGGCGCACTCCCCCGGGTGCATGGTCGTCTTGGATTTAGTGGATCATGAGGTGTTTGTGGGGGTTAGGCCGGTGAGGGGTCCTGGGGATAAGATTGCCTGACTGCTGAAGCTGTTGAGGCATTGATGAACAATTGTTAGAACTGTAATTATCAATAATGAATTAATAGTGAATGGCTAGACATATGTGTGTTCAATTTGTATTTATCCGGGTCACTATCTTTCATGGCCCAGTATAGATAGCGAACTGGTTGGTGGCAATGACGTGCATGCGATCCAGAGCTAGAGCTAGTAGAGATGGTGGGTTGTCAATTCGTGCTGTGGATCCGATCAAATGCATCTCACTGGCCCCCCGATAACGGGGACCGACTCCGCCAATTATCGTGACCCCGCGTCTTTTGCATCAATCCAGTGGGCTCGAACTCGATCCATTCATAGCGGGCACGACAATCTACTACCAGCATCACCATGTCTCAAGGTAGCATAACTGCAGGGTCCTATCAACGGGTGTGGATCATCAAATGGCAATGGAACCCAATCTAATGCGACTTGGACTCTCGACTCTGACGAGACCAAAAGTTAGCCATGCGTTGATTTCCAAGATTGCGTACTCTTGGATAGAAAGAAGCAGAGAAAAAAAAAACTTTGGCATTGTCAGCAACCACCACTTTGTCACCAACACAAATATCTCGCTTCATTAGCTTTGGATCCCAACTCTTGTGGGCCCTCCTCCTGATCATTGTCATTATTATGGAGAACCCTGGATGAGCTGGCTCTATGACTCCTGTCCCCCAAACCATGGCGTCCTCTGCCTCGCCTTCATCACCGCCGTCTGAGTCCAGCTCAGTACGACCCATAGCGTAAGTCGCAAACTACTGTCGGAATTTACACGGCTTCGGTCTCTTCATAAAATCCGCCAAGAAGGCCCAGAAATAACTCCTGACGCATCCATGACCCATCTAGATGCAACGCCTGTCGGCAACGCCGATCTCAATGCTCCAAGGAGCGACCAAAATGCAAACGTTGTCGTGAAACCGACATTGAATGCATCTATGAGGAAGCACGCAAGATCACTGTGAATGAGAGGTATATATCTCCACCATCTATCTGCCTCTCCCTCTTGAGTGTGTCCCCTTGTAACTGACTCATCCTGTAGCTACTTGAGAGATCTGGAAGCCAAGGCCAGGGCTTATGAGGAGGCATTTCAAAACCCATGCCCACAGGGCCCAGCATCGGTCCCGATAAAGGGTTCTGTGTCTAATGCGGAAAACCATGAAGAAACAAGTGAAGGCAATGCACTTTTGGAAGATTTTGGTCACCTTGGCGTAGACGGAGGACCGGCGTCTCCCAGCCTGTCGAGCAGCGTCAAGGGCGGCGGCGGGTTCAAGGGTCCAGGTCACTCGGACATGTTTCTTCGTAGTATGATTACCACTCTGAGAGCACCAAGGAATACGGGAAGACTCCCCGGTGTCCGATATCTCGACGATGTCAGCCTCGATCTGAACCACAACCTGTACGAACCGGGACTACTGGCACCTAGGCGGTTGGCCATTTGGAGCAGCATACGACTGCCTCCCATAGAGACAGCCAGGCGGTACTACGCGGCTCAGTACACGTACATTGGCACCATATTCTCCTTCACCGACCCGGTGGACTTTGAAAAGTCCCTGAACAGGGCATATCAGAGCTCGGGGCCAGACCTGTGCGACCCACAAGCCTGTCTCGAATACGCCAAGATCCTCGTTATCCTCGCGTTCGGCCAGCTGTACTCGGTAAACCAGTGGATCGACTTCAAGGGTCCGCCGGGCTTCGACTATTTCACACATGCGCTGCAGCTGCTTCCCGACGTGCACGAGGAGGGATCGATCCTCTGCGTCGAGACGCTTTCTCTGATTGGTTACTTCATGCAGAACATGAACCGTCGCGACGCGGCGTTTCTGTACATCGGCATGGCCTTGCGCATGGCCATATCCCTTGGTCTGCACCAAGAGGTTGCCGACGCAACCATCAATGAGGAGGACCGCGAGCATCGCCGACGGGTATGGTGGAGCGTTTACAGCCTGGATAGAATCCTGTCAGTCAAATCTGGCAACCCAGTAACGATACAGGACGAGGACATCGGCGTCGGGCCGCCATCAAAACTTGCCTCTGAGCCAGAGTACTGCCCCGCCGTTGTGCTGCGCCACTATACAGAACTGTCCAGGATTCTGGGCGAGGTCAACACGCGCGTATTCCGGAAAGGGACGCACAAATCCGGCACCATGCTGATGGCATCAGTCAAGGATATCATGCGGTCACTGTCAAGGTGGCATCGAGAGCTTCCAGACCAATTACGTTTCGACCCGGCGAGGCTGGCCATATCTAGAGAGTCGGTGTCGACCTTGGTGCATTACTATCAGTGTATCAACATGACCGCCAGGCCTCTGCTCTTCCACGTGGTGCAGAAGCGACTCAAATCTGGCGATGCCAGGTCAAAAGACTGGAAGCAAGGTCTGTCGCAAACGACCGTCGGGGTCATTGAGACTTGCATCAACGCCGCCCAGGACTCCATCAAGATCATGAGCATTGCTGCACAGCGCGATCTCGTTGCCACCTATGGCTACATGGACAGCGAGCACATATTCTCCGCGGCCATCGTACTCCTGATGGTATGCTTTGCCTTCCCACCGGACGAAAGAAACACCCAGGCCATGAACATGGGGTTGAACCTGCTGAAGGGGATGGCGGAGCGAGGAAACAGCTACATTGGGGCGAGATATCAGCTGCTGCACCACCTGCGCTCCATCATCGACCCTCCGTCGTCTGCAATATCAAGATCCAGACTTGGTAGAAGGCATGAAAAGGCAAAACTGAGGAGAAAGTCGACCAGTAATCATACGGCTTTTGTCGGGCTTGACGCTGTTTACAGTGCTTCTTCCCCCAAATGGTGTCATCACCTCCGACTCTTTCCTCCGTATCGGGGTATCAAAAAGCCCGTGGTAGCTTCAGTGGTGCATCTTTACCACAGCAGGGACAGACCATGCTGCCGTCTTTTGTTACGCCCAACACAGGACTGCCGCGGGACAATATGGTATTCGGGCAAGTGCCATTCGCAGAAGCATCGACGTATAACCAGCCGCGGCAAGATGTGACGCCTGCGACGCAGATGATGGATAACTACCCTGGCAGATACATACCGGGGCTCCGACTGGGCGATATGGACGACATGTTCATCGACGTCAACATAAACAACAACATGGGTGGAGATGACGACTTTGGGCTTTGGGAA
Organism: Magnaporthales sp. P1609; assembly: GCA_003709005.1. Taxonomy (NCBI): domain Eukaryota; kingdom Fungi; phylum Ascomycota; class Sordariomycetes; order Magnaporthales; species Magnaporthales sp. P1609. The sequence continues at coordinate 1,217,407 of PELF01000003.1, forward strand.
GCCGGCTTTGCCGATCCGTCGGCCTACGACCTGGCGCAGCTGACGCAGGCGGCGCAGATGGCTGTCGACCACGGCGCTGAAGATGACGGTGGGGAAGGTAGTTGCAGCGAACAATCGACCGGGGCGGGCGTGAACATGAACATGGAGCTCTAGTTGGGGTTGTTAATATTAATACGGGCTTTTGTCGGTTTATGATGTATTTTTGGTGAGCCTTTCACCTGGCTGGGCCCGGCTCTGGAGAAACTTGAAGGGAATTGGCACTCTGCTCACGACCCTATGGTAGCTGGATTACCTCGCACCATGTTTTAACATTTTTTACACTTGTTCAAATTTCCACTGATTCTGTATCTGAAACAAGAAAACATTCGAGGGGTTTATCTTTGCCTTATTCCAAATGCTAAATAAAATACACAAAAGACTGCTCGCTGGAAGACAAAAAGAAAATTGACCAAAAAGGGGGCCGTCGATAGAGGCAAAGAAGAAGAAGAAAAAAAAAAAAAGCTGAGAACCTACGGTCACGCACGCACAACCAACCCTCATGCCTCGTCCTCGTCGTAACCCGGAGGGGATCTGTGCATGCGATCCACGTCTTCCCTACTCGTCCTCATCGATGGCGATCTCCGCAATCGTAGGGTCCCTCCTGGTGGTGGACGTGCACGTGATGATGGTCGACTTGGTGGCGGGCTTTCCGGCGGCGTCTGTGTAGTTGCACTGTTGGGTGCTGGTTTTGCTGTTGTCGGTGGGCGCAGGGCAGCTCATCCAGATGTCCTTGAGGCTGGCGCACTCGGGCGGGATGACGGCGGTGTTCACGATGTTGTCACCGCTGCTACCAGAGCTGGGGTTCGCCTGCCGCGACGGAGAGGCCTTGTCGAGTGGCATTGGGGCCGCTGCTGCCAGGGCTGAGAGGGAGATTACGAGGGCTGACAGGAATTGCATTTTGTTTTTCGAGGGGGTTTTGATAAGTTTTATTTTGGGAGTGGTGTGAGATACGGAAATGTTGCTTGGTTATGGTAGCTTGTTATATAGTCGTTATGGACTTAAAACAAGTTGGGGTCGTCTGTAGCGTATGACCACAATGTATTGTTCAAAAGTAGACAATGTTGTAATAATAGAACAATGGAACAAAGACCAACTATCGTCAGATACCTGCCCTCCTCTTTGTACTCCCTCAACACCCATGGCGCTTCGCCTCGACAATGTGAAGTATTCCCGATCGAGTTCGGCCGGGGTTAAAGTTCGCGGCAGTGAGATGTTACTTACTGGTGATAAGCAAGCAACAGGGCACGCTAGAATGCCGATCTATTCTTCATTCTTTCCTATTTTGGTGGTGATTACTGTGAAAGCTGAGCAGCTCCCCAAACTGCCTTTCTCCCCCCTGTAAGCAAAGCAATCCTTGCCCTTGGCCAGAGCTGTGCCTGCTGTGGAGAAGATTACAGAGAGTTTTTAGGCAGTTATGCACGGCGCTGGCTCTTTGGGACTCTTAAATGAGCAGGCGCTGCATATCAAAGCATGTACAAGAAGAAAAAGAGAAGACGCAAACTTTGTTTCTTTTTTTTTTTTTTTTTTTTTGGAAAAAAAAAAAGGATACACATTGAACTGTATCTTTCATTAAATTGTGGACTATGAGTCTGATTTCTTGGGGGTGCATTGCCTGGAATCGCGGCGCAAACTGATGCGATGCAACCTTGGTCAATTTGTTGCTTGCTTACTGTGCTCTCGGCAGGGGCGGGCACCGGGTACAACAGGTACACAGAGCTGTGTTTGCTCGCTCTAACCCACGTGATATACCGCACGCATCCACGCAAATTTAGGTGCAAAAGCTACCTAGAATAGAGAGCAGCCTAGATTAGAAACATCATGCAGTGCACGTATGCACTCACACCATAATATACCATCGCCACCTGAATCTACCTAATTCAAGGTAACAACGTTAGGTATCAAAATCCAGCCAAAATTTAATCGCGAAACCGCCTCCTCCAAGCAGGCTTTCGCCCAGCCGCCCGACGCCATCATGGCGTACGGCACGGCCTTGAACAGGACGCCGCCCGACGTAAACAAGAAAACGTAAACAAGAAAGACAGGCTTCTAAACGCCACAGTAATTAAGTTCGGGCAGGTACAGGACCTGGACATTGCAGGTGCTACGCTCGCATCACCACCAGCACGACCTTTTTTTTTTTTTTTTTTTCCAACGTCGGCATGGCCTACACGGACTCGTTGCGGAAGCGGGCGAGGCAGTCGTGCAGGTCGCGTTGGTACGATTTGCCACCAGAAGGTCTGCGGTTGTCGATGCAGCCGCTGCGTCATGGTGGGCGGGCTGCACGTCGTCGTTCGTCGTCATCATCTCCAGTGACGTCGCCAATGTGGCCACGCAACGTCGACATATCCCGCCGAAATACGGCGGAGGGGTTCGATCAGCCCGACCTTAGCTAAGGTGGGCGGAATCAGTTCTGCCAGTAGGGTGTCGGCCAGATGGGTGCCCGTCTCGTGAAGGCACTCCAGCCGCACCGAGTATGCTCCAGGCCGTCAATAGTCCAGAGGCCGCTGAGAAAGCGGCTGGTGCTGATGTTTGGTCGGCATCCCGGAATGCGTCGGGTATTCGTGCCGCCATCGTCTGCCCTGGGAAGACGGAGCCGGTGAATGCGATTTAGGCTCGGTTTAAAGTCCAGGCGTAGCTCCCGGAGCGACCTGATGAAGGTTTGACAGCCAAAGAAAGGCGCGGAACGAGGAGGAGAACAAGACTGCCACTGCCCATCCAACCTTCCTCGATCGACATGCCGTGTTGAAGCAGCAGCACTCCTTTGCCTCTGCTGAACAATGCTTTGACAAATTGACAGAAGTCTAGGACAAAGGCTCTGTCCCGGATGTTTCACACCGTTTGACCGCAGCAACAGATGCACTCGTTCGTTACTTTGGTAATACGGGCGTCTACTAGACTAACTGGTAAAGACAGTCAAATTAGCAGACATTTTTTTGGTCATGGGATCAGGGGTTGTGCTGCCAGTATAAACAATGAACAAGTAGGCTTGGCGAATCTAGCCCCTCACGCGTGGGACAACCAAGGTAAAAAAGCTCCGGCCTGCACATGAATGAGTAGGCTTTTGTATGTGCCGGAAAATGATGCAAAAAAAAGTACAAATACAAATCCAATGCTTGTCGATGCTCAAAGACACCACCCAACCCATACCCATCCATAATACCCTCGCCCTAATAAGGGAATACGACAGACATATATTCGACTCCAAACACCCGTATGATAAAAGCCGAACGCCAATGACCATCAAATTGCCGAAAATAGTTCCCCTGTAACATCCTCCAACATTCTCAACCCGTAAAACTTGGCCACGTTCCGATACACCTTCATCCTCCGGACAATCTCGTCCCTCTTGACCGTCGCCACCCAGTCCCCGCTGCAGGTGCAATGCTCCATGAACTCGTTGACCCTCAGCGCGCCACACTTGGCACACTTGAGATCCTGCGTCGTCCACTCCGCCACGATCGCCTCCACCTGCGCCAACAAAACCTCCTCGAGGCCGTTCCGGTCGTACTCGGATTCGCAGAATGTGCATCGCCACGGCCGCTGCTGCTGTCCTTGCGTCTGCCCCGGCGGTGGGAGAAGGTCCTCATCACGGCATAGGTCCAAATCCCGCGCCACGGTGCAGCTGTCACACGAAACCTGCGGCAGCCTGAGACTCTCAGATGGGTTCTGGAATGTCGCATCTTTGCTGAACTCGCGTACATCCAACATCGCAAGAAGCTCCTTGCGAACTAGCCTTGCTTCGAGTGCAATGTTCTTGTCCAGACTAAGCACTTGCATCAGCATCTTGACCAGCTCGAGCACCGCCGTGCTGGCGTGCAGGTTTGAGAGGTGGCTGCCCGGGAGAATCGGGAAGTCGTAGTCAACCGCCAGCTCCGGGTGTAGCAGCTCGCGCTTCTGCGCTGCAATCAGGCCTGCGATTTCTTTCTTGAGAGGACGCTCGAACACCTTCCCTAGGATGATTTGGCCCTCACCATCCTCGGACAACCCGTTGTTGCTTCGGACAGGAAGTTGTGTGGCACGCGGTGTCGAGCCCTCGATGGCAGCTGGGCGCTTGTGAGAGTGCATCAACTGGATGAACTCAATAACCCAGTCCTTGAATACGGGCTGTAATCTTAGAGGCAAGAAGGTAGCCATCTGCCAGTGCATAATCATGTCAAGGCTCTGAGTCTCGGCCTCGACCACCTCCTGACATGCCTTCCCGCCATAGTTGAACTGGTCGTACCAGACCAGGTAGTCCCAGTATTCTTTGATCTCGAGGTCGATAAAATGGAATAGTGGCTTGCTCTTGATGCTCTTGAGAATGTACTGGCTGTAAGCATACGCATTGCCCACCTCTCCCTTGGTCGTCTGTAGGAGCAGCCTATTGGCGCTGGCAAAAACAACTTGCGAGCCAACTCGCCGGAAATCCGACATGAGCTGTTGGAACGCCTTTCGCGACATTATCTGAACGTAATAGTGCAGGGCACGATCGTATAGAAACGAGTCCGGGCTTTCCACCCATCGCACTAGATGCTGAACCATGACGTCTGCCATAGTACTTCCACGGCATGCTTCTGCCCACCAGCTCTTGACCATTTCCCGCAGAACCTGGACACCTGCATTGGCAAAAGCGTTTTCGGAGTGAAGCATCTCGCCAGCACCATCCCCGCCTGTGGCATCAGAAGCAGGGTTGAAAGCTATAGATTCGGCGCCTTCGAGCTCATTGATAAGAGACGAGGTGAGGATAGTGTTGATGGCTAGGTTGCGTACCTCGATATCTATGCAGACAGAGGCAAAAGTTCCCGGGTTATTGACTGATGGCATCTGCACCACATCCAAGGGCCCTGCGACATCGTCCTTCTCGTAGCCAGCATGGTCCGGTCGTGGACCTGGTGACCACCATAGTACAACATTGTTCGCCTGCAGGCGTCGCGCGTACGCAACGTCAATCAAGAACCTGGGGTCGTCGCGTTCGAGATTGCACAGTGGCACGTCGCCGTACCTTGCCAAAGCACTAAGGTGTAATACCCACGATCCTAGACCAAGATAGTGATTGATAAGCCGTCTTGCCACGACAGACTGCCAACCCAAGGGTGGCAGTGAGCTATCGGCAGGGTCGAACTTCAGAGGTAACACGGGAAACTCCTGTAATATCGGGATCTCGTGGAGCAGCATATTCCTCTGCGAAGATTGGATGACCATCATGATGGGACTGGCCTCATCCTTACGCATCTTTTTGACCATGTCGCTGATCTCAAGGAATGCCTTCCTGCGTGTTGTCACCTGCGTGGTCTTGAAGGAGATCCGATCCTGGTACTCGAAACAATCCTGCCACGTTGACTCTGGTGTAGACGCTTCTTCCTGCCTGCGCTTGGCCAAAAGGTCCGAGTACAGCCTCGTGATGTTAGGCATATCTTGGGCGCTGTCCCTGCTCTTGTTGAGGATCACAACCTGGGCATACTCTGTCCTTGATGAGAATACGCCAAATATCTGTCTCTCGCCAGCGCTGATGTGCGAAATATAAATGTAGGCCATTTTTGCAGAATCGAGGTAAGGTTCCGGTTTGATTGGCCTCTGCAAACTGGTGAGCTCGAACCCTTGGTCAAGCCCTTTGCCCAAAACACCAGCCTGGCTCTCGTCGATTGTGCAAAGGTTACCGAGCTGAAGAACAGCGCGCATGTTGAGAGGAACTTGCGTCTCGTACACTCCCTCGACACTTGGGTGATTGAACAATAGCGAGAACTTTTCCGACTCGGCAAAGTACACATCTTCATCGACGACTAGCTTGAAAAGATGCACTGAAGAATGGCCGTTTGGTAATGTGTGGCTGACCTGTTCCACCTGACAGCCCTCGACCTCCACATCTGGTAGTTCCCTGCTCTTGAGGTTCAGGAAGACCTGACGCGGTACCTTGATCTTGACCGAATGAATTTTGTTGTCGATCAGCACATACGCCGATACGATACCCGGGTTGTCGGTTAATTTAAGCTGCAAGAGCTGCCACGTGTTTCTGAACGTAATCTCGGCCTGGTTCCGGAACGTCTGCTGGATGTTGTTGTTTGTATTACCACGACGATCGCCAAATAGATGTCTTCTCCGAATCCTGGCCTGCTTCTGTAGCTTCCACTTCAGCTTCTGGCACTGTAAGAATGCTGGGTAGTCTTTCGAGGGGTCCGGCATGACCTTGGGCAAAGCTGCAAATGGATCAGTCGGCACAGCTGGTTCCGGTTCCTTTCTCTTCGAGGTAGAGACTTTCTGACTGGCGGTGATGGCAGCATCTACTGTTTTTGGTTGCAGAAGCTTGTTGCCAAAATCCTCTAGGTCAGTCAGTCGAGAGGAACTGATGTTAGTGATGTCCTCCAAAGGCCCTTTTGTGGCAAACAAATCCGTCATCTTTTTCTGCTTCATCTTGTCATCCTTGGCATTGATCCTGCGTTGAAGCCAGTCTGGATGTGGCACTCTCGGAACCGGATTCCGAACCTTTTGCAACGCTGCTGGAATGGTGATAAGCTTCTGAATAACCGAACCGAGACGTTCCGTGTAATATGCCCAGTCAAGTAGAGCTCTAGGATCCGTGTCTGGTGGCTCTTCCTTCAACCATTTTTTCAGATACAGACGCTTGGTCACCTCGTCAGCCGAGAAGATGGCGACAGGTATAGCTCTCTCAGTAACGGGGGCACCCTTGGGTCTCGCACAGATGATAAACTTGCAGTTGAGACCCTTGTCCTTGACCATCTGCTCTCCGAGAAAGTCGGCCAAGCGCTTTGCGGTTGTGATGGAGGTTGATTTCTGACTGCCATACTCCTCCAGCGTCTTGCTCATGCTTCGGTTTTCCGAAATGAGTTCCATAAGCTCCTCATCCGCTAAAGTCGTTCCTTTGTTGTCCAACACATCCAGCCACCTGTTGGCAACCTTGGCCACAGCACTGTAACACTCAGCTAGTGTTGTGCCTTCGAGGAAAAACTTGAAGATTTGCTGCTGAAAGATCTTGATGAGCTTAAGCTCACCTCTTCGTTTGACCTCGAATCCTTTCAGCTCGGCAAGACTACCGTCGTCGTTGAACACAGCATAACGCTTCTTCAAGTTCTTGTCCTCCTCCTTGGATGTTGGCAGTACCATGGCCTTGTAAGGCCCATCTACCTCGAAGAAGATGGAGTTGTCGCTGTGCGTCTCGTACTTGAAGGTGTTCGTGTCGACGAGCGTTTGGTATTGATGATTTGTGAACTTGGCATGGACAAGATGGTTCAACATGACACAAGGGTACGATATGGCCAGCTTTTTGCCGTTCTTCAGCTTGAAAGCAAAATTCTCGGGGAACGTAGCGGGAAGCATGCACCAAATACCGTCAGTGTCCAGTTCCAGAGGCCTTCCCAGTCGTTCCACGAGCTCCTTGGCAAGTTGAATGATAGTTGCTCCTGTCAGGCATGTCACGCCAGCCATTTCCATAGAGTACCACCTCGAACCTTTCCTCATGACGTAGCCGTAGAATGAGTTCAAAATAACCTTGTGTGCAAGCTGGAGCGAGTCGAATAAGATGATCATCTTCTTGGCTGCATCGATTTCGTTGCCAGGGGCCCCTGAAGACTTCAAGGCATCCGTCTTGCCCTTCCAAACCTTTGCTTTGCCCTTGTAGTCGTATCGACGGTCTCGAAAGTCGCGCACGGTGTTGATGTAGAAAGGGTTCTCTCGTTGACAGATAATCGCCTCCCGGACCTTGGTGGTAGAGTCGTGGATCTTGTGGTATACCTTCTGTGAGTAAGTCTGCAACCGTTTCCGGATCAGGTTGGCCTGCTCATCCACCGGGAGCTCTTGAAAGGTTCTCATTGGCGAGTTTGGCCACTTGCCTGGGAACCTCTCGTTCTCCAAGGCGTTCCTGATCATGTTGTACTCATCTCGCTTTGCTGGTAGATACTCTCCTCTCCAGGCCCATGGCAACCTCCTGTCGCAAGTTTTGCCAGGCCGGTTGAAGTCACAGGCTGCACAATCGGCTTCTGTAATCATAGAATCAGGCTGAAGTCGATTCGTCGTCATGATGTTTGGGTACATGGATGCAACATCCAAATGATAGATCAGCGGCCTCTCTTGTCTGTTCGGTGTATCCCTGAGAGCCAATAGCTTTGCCTTGATCTGGTCCCTGACCTCCTCGTAGTTTGTCACATCTTCCATGTCCTTCTTCTCTTCCACGGTAACACTGAATTTGAGTGCGGCATCCAAATCCCGTATCAACTCGTCACAGGCTGAGGGGTCCACGGCAAAATTGACTGGTATGTCTGCGCGAAACACTCCAGCTTCTATACTTTCGACATGGCCACCAACGTACGTCTCAGAATCCAACAAATGACCTTCCCAAAAAGACTCTTTGGGGGATACATGCTTATTTGGTAGCACAATGTTTTGTTGATATGCCTGCACCATCAGCAACATCTCGCAAAGAGTTCCGGTTCCTTTCCTCTCCGTGTCGTCGGGTCCTAGAGGCAAAATGGTGCAAAGCGAGAAAATGAAGGGGTGCACGTATTTCATGTACAGATAGTACGTTGCCACGGCATCGGAAACCGAGTACTCTGCTAGCGTCTGCGGTCTCTCCTGCGCATATGGTGTCATCAGCTCCGGGTCGAGTTCGTCGGGGTCGTAGCCGAGCTTTGCCACTGTAACCGCCTTGAGACCTCTGCTGCCTTGGGGAAGATAACTGTCTCGGTTAACCCAGTGGAAACAATCCATGTGCACCGAGTAGTTGCACTTGTACTGATCGTCTGTGTCTTTCCTCCAACCTATTTCCCTGTACATGTCGATCCCGTTGAAGCTTGCTCTGGCGTCGACAAATGGCCAATCGAAGAAGTCACCGTTGTATGTAGCGATCACGGTCGGTCGTGCCTCTTGGATGTGTAAAAAGAACCTCTCAAGTAAAGCTTTCTCGTCCGGCTCATTGAAGATCATGAAAGGTCCAGGGTATTCGGGTTTTGGTGTGTACTCAAAATCAGCAATATCTTCAGAGATGACCTCCCGATTCGTGATTAGGAACCCCTGCCCATCGATCATGTAAGATACCATCATGACCTGGTCGATGGCAGCGTCTGGAAATTTCAGTGGCAGCTTCGTGGTTTCGATATCGTAGGCCATGACCACCGGATCTGCCATCACTAGGTGTTCTTCGTTGCAAACGATCGATGTGACTCCATGTTTCGCCTCCACCCAATACCACTTTCCAACTCGGATATCTGGTTGTTTCTCGAGTTAGGATTTCCACAAATGCAATACGACCAAGTGACCTTACCTAGATCAATCATTACTCTGACGTGGTAAGGTACGTCATATTCTCGTATATCGACAAGGAAATCGCTCGCATCAGCAAAAGAAGCATTATGTCGTTTCTCATCATTTCGTAAATCGTCATCGAACAAGTCGAAATCGCCATTTGTACTGCAGTGCGGCATCCATAGTATTAGTAAGAGTCAAATACCAGTGACAACGGACAGCCAGGCATAGGGAACGTACGCGGCAACCTCGGCATAAGTGTCCATCGCATCCATATTCTTTTTATTCTTCTCCGCGATGGGCATGATATCCTTCCTCGCCGCCATCAAGTTTTGCACATTCGCAAAGCTCAGCTCCAGGAATGTACGCCTGTACCCGAGCAGGTGATTTGGCATCTGCAAGTCCTCCTTCTCGATCCTTCGGACCTTCTTGACCACACCACCGCCCGGCACGCGCTTGCACCACTCCTCAACCTCGCCCTCGTGACCTTTGCGTACAGCAATGAGAAAGTAAGGGTCGTACTGCACGGTAGCCTTGAACGTGCCGCCGTCCTCCTCGATGAAGTAGCAGTCGAGCGCGGCCCGGCCGCCACCGCCAGGGACGCGGTCGTCTTCGATACTCGTAGGTTGGACGTTGACGAGCCAACCCTCGCGCTTCCGGCCGGCATCGTAGCGTCCAAATCCCATATTCTCGTCGATGTCGTGGGCCAGCTTCACGCGCTCCCACTTCTCGTCTATCGAGGTCGCCTCGTTGCGGCCCGGGGCGGCGGCAAAGGTCCTGGCACCTCGTGAACCGCCATGGAAGGCCACCTTGCGTGGACCACCACGATATACCCTTTGCGGTTTTCTTAAAGATGTGTTGGGCATGGTGAATGTGTGTTTCTGGGTTTCCCTATCTCACTAAGAGGGTCGTCGGAGCACTCGTGTTGGTGTCGATTTCAAGATTTGGGCCAGAGCCCTGGACTAGGGAAGGGAGCCACTTCGGACAGTCCAGTTGGCGTCATATATGGGCAAAAGACCACTTTGATCAATTAATTTGAAAGCCACTGGGAGCACAAATATGTTACTTTACTCGACAATGCGTCGATCCTGGGTTGATTGAATGGTTTTCTGTGGTGCATTTGCAAGTAGGACGGTGGGGTACATGATTTTCCTCCAAATAATATTCCATCCAACATAAGGTAAGCGCGTTTTCAGTCGCGAGCTTCGACGCGACTACATCGATTGGAAATGGGCAACGACGCGCCTGCACGGACCATAGCACTTTAACCCCTGTACGGGTGTGCTTAGTGAAGGAATCCCTGTCATCAACCCGAACCCTGCGCTTCAAGTACCAATTCAAATTCGGGGAGCTTCAAGCATACAAGCATACCAAAGCCGCAAAAAAGAGCTCCTTTAGGGGATGACTTCACACGGCTCACCAATTTTGACCAACTTCCCGATATAGCGAGCTGCTCTACACGTCATGGCACCCACGGCTCCGATGAACATAATACCAGCGCCACCGACACCAGCACAGCCACCAGGGCCCGACAACGCAGCACCACCACCATGGCAACAGCAACAGTTCCAAGGGGCACCCTCGCCCGAGCAAGTCAAGGCGCTGCAAGAGGAGGACAAGCGGAGGGCGGAGATTAGGGCACGAGCTGGCCAGCCGAACGCGGGCGTGGGCGAGGTGGTTAAGACGATCAGCGCCGACGATTTTCTCAAGGTTCATCAGGCACCCTGCTCGAGGGATGGCTTTTTGCAGGGCATAGCCGCCGGTGCGGCGGTTGGTGGGCTGCGCTATGTCATTGGAGGTGCGGACTGGCCCAGCGGCAGCGGTGCTGGCCGTATCTTGATTTGAAAGTTTACACTGAGCTAACCACTTGCTGTGTAGCTCCAATACCAAAATCCGCAAATTGGGCGGTTGGAGCCTTTGTCCTTGCGGCGACAGGCTCGTACGAGTACTGTCAGTACAACAGGAGAATACAACGCGAAAATATGAAGAGGACCGTAGAGGTGTATACTCAAAGAGCAGCCGAAGCGAAAGCGAAACAAGAAGCCAAGAAAAAGGCTGAGGAGGAAGCAGAGGTCGCAAGATCAACCGCACAGAAGAGCTGGTACAAGTTTTGGTAGCTCCATCGATCAGGCGCGCTTTTGACCAAGGGATGGGATGTAACACTATTGTGACAATAGGTGTAAGTATATGGAAGCATTACATTTGCGTGGCCATTCTTTTCAGTCACCACTGTTGCACATGATTATATATTCGTATTCGATCATAGGCCAAGCCCCTGGCATTTTTGCATATCTGGATGCATTTACCTGAAGCTAAAAGGGTTCAAAGGAGCCAAAGGCGTGCACAGCACACATGAAGTCATTCAAGCACCAACTCCAAAAGAAAACCATTGATCGTGTCGAAAACACCCCAAGTACCCTTCGTGCCGTTTGAGTCGTCGAAATCTGAAGACGTTGCAAATCCGACCAAAGGAAAAAAGAGAAAGAACAAAGAACATATGCGCTCCAAAACGCCAGAAGCCCCATCAGCATTTCATAAAGGTCGTCAAGTGGTGATTACCACGGTAGGCTCGAATTCCATAAAATGGACCCTCCTCGCCGATGGCCCCGCGGACTGCGTGAGCTTCGCATCGCCATCCGGAACCTTCGCTGCCTCGCTGCCCGTTTTCGGACTTGTTCTCCTGCGCAAGGTCCTCCTAGCGCGTGCCTCCCGCTCTTCTCGTTTCTTGTACTCGGCAAGCTGCTGGCGCCGCTTCATGGATCGGGCGTGGGCGATGGCAGGTGTGGGCCGAAACCCAATCCCGTTGATCCCGACTCCATCGTCGTCCTCGTCATTCGGGTCGTAAACCGTTATCTCATCCTCATGCCACGTTAAAGCTGCACGCACAGGATCCACTATATCAACTTCCGAGTCCTCCGTGGCAGATCCGTCGGCGCTGGTTTTTGCTGCGACCAATGGCGGAGTGCCGACTCTTTGACGACGCCCCTTACCTGCTGAGCTTTTGTGCGACACTGAAATATCAGTGTTGGCTTTCTTAAGGGATGCTTCGGCGCTAGATGAACCCGGATTTTTCGCAGTGTCCGTGGTGCTGAAACCTTTGGACAGCGTATTTACTTCGTTTTCTGGAGATTTGTCTAGTCCTGGAGCAAATACGCTCGTCGTATGGATTTGCGAGGTGCCAGTCAGTGTGGTATCATGCTTGCGCGGTGTGTTTCCTGTAGCGTCTGGGAGCTTCAATCGCTTGCGCATCGCAGACCCATCGTCGGCTTGCTCCCCGACGGGTACATAATGCATGTCTTTGCTGCAGCTGGAGCTGTGACTAGCCGATGGTTTTGCACCCGATATGCTATCTGGGTTGAGGGCTTTTGACGACGACTCCCAAGTCTCTGCCTCGCTATCGGCTGTGACAACGCCCAGGGCAAGACCCTGGAACTTTCGGGCTACCTTGGAGCGCGGGCTACTGTTTCCATCTTCGCCATCTTTAGTAGGAAGTTCAAAAGAAAAATTCGATTTTGGATATTGCAAGGTCGGTGTGTGGGGTCTGCTATCTAGCGATAGCTGGTCTCGCTTGCGTTTCGGTGATGTTGACGTTGCCAAGGGCGGCGCCGGTGGTTGCAGTGTTGCCATTGCTCCTATTCGGAGCCTCCACCTGTTCGGCGGCGATCAGTTCCGTGGGTATCCGACCGCACGATCAAGGATTGTATGATGTGATGCAAGCATATGCGCTCGAGTTTGCTGCTGGCAATACACTGTCTTAAGTCGCTATTCATGCGGATAGAAGAACGGTCGATAATCGAAATACTAGCACGATGCAGTGAACAAAACAAGGTCCAGTGGCAAAGATGTCATCAACAGAAACTGACTGTAATGAACAGCGGCTGGTTATATCAGGTAAAGGGTTGGATGATCAGTAAGACTGAATCTTGTCGACAGGCCAGGAGTCTCAGTAAGGCCAAAGGCTAGGTTGAAACAAATGTGAGTTAGCGGGAGAGTAGGTCTATATGTTTTAACGGATTCTACTGCCTCATGTTATTATTTGACGGTGCCTTTTCGTTCTAGCTTGCAAACAATTGATCAGGCGCAATTCGAGTCCGCCACAGCCCGAGTGCGGTCATTGGAACAGGCAAGCATCCATCCCCGCACTCCATGTACCGAAAACGGCAGTGACAAGCAAGATGCGACATGCATACGGTAGATAGGCTGCCATCCAACTTGTTACGACCTTTCATTGAAGTGTCAATCATATGTCTCCGTCGAGAATTTATGCCGCATTCTGCATTTTCAACCGTATATGATTGAACTTGAGAGGACAGTGAAAACTGATATGAGATGTTGCTCGACCCCAGTCTGATGGATTGCTTCTGAGTCTGCATTGGCGCGCATAGCTACAGGGCCGGTTATCCACAGCAATAGCTACCCCGCAAGATGGCGCCCTTCCCCGCCGAGAAATAACTCTTGTTGGAGTGAAGAGGGGCAATATGGTAGGTTGGCTCCCACGCCTCCATTACAACTCCCTCTTATGACACCATTGACACCAAGACTCGGCTATCATCCCAAAAGAATATCACAAACATTAGGCTGAATTGCTCCGTAGAACAGAAGTGGATATTCCGAGCGAAAAGTGTCGATAGATCCAAGCCTTGCTCTGCTCAATAAAGAAATTGATTCTATTTAGCTTAGCTCCTCCTCTCCCCCCATCTTTTCATCGTGACTATCGCCTTGAATACTACATTGTAACGCTTATACTTGAGCCTCAGTAATCACAGCTATAACATTAGCACATACCGCTCACTTCTAAATCACGACCATGTCTCTCTACGAGCCCATCAAGCTCCTGCCGCTCGGCGCTATCATCCAGTCCTTCAAGGTTGGTGACGTCGACATTGTCCAGGGCTTTCCCACTCAGGAGCTCTACGAGAAGCACAACAGCCCCTACTTTGGTGAGACCATTGGCCGCGTGGCGAATCGCATCAAGGACGCCAAGATTGACTCGCTCAACGGCGGCAAGAGCTACACCCTCACGGCCAATGACGGACCAAACAACCTACATGGAGGTGTGGTCGGCTGGGGCAAGCGCGTTTGGGAGGGACCCAAGGCTGTCGGCGTCCGCGACATTCCCGGCATCGATGGGTTGGTTGGCGGCGAGACCGTCGAGTTCTCGTTGACGAGCGAGGATGGTGACGAAGGATTCCCGGGCACTGTCAAGGCCAAGACGATCTATACGGCGGGCGAGCAGACAGTTGATGGCAAGAAGGTGACTGTGTTGGGCATTGAGTACATTGCCGAGCTGGTCGGGGACGCTGAAGAAACCCCCATCAATATGACAAACCACTCGTAAGCCTACCTGCCATATCGTAGGCTTTGTGCCAGAATGAGTTCTGACGTGCTAAAATTATATCCTATACACTTTGCAGATACTTCAACTTGACAGGAGGCTCCTCCATTGCCGGCACAGTGGTTGAAATCGCAACCAACGCATACATCCCGGTCGACGACGGCGGCATTCCTACAGGCGGCTTTGGCACATTCTCCAAGTTTGAAGGAAAGAAGCCCTTCACTCTTGGCCCCGAAGAGCCTGATATTGACGATTGCTTCGTCGCCAACGACAAACCTGACTCCATCCCTATCGACACATCATCGTTGCCCCTGAATCGCCACGTTGCCGCGCACCACCCCGACTCGGGCATCCACCTCGAGGTCTACAGTACCGAGCCTGCCTTTCAATTCTACACTGGCAAGTACATTGACGTGCCCGAGGTTGGCGGCGTGCCAGCCCGGAAGCCGCGAAGTGCATTCTGTGTCGAGCCGAGCCGTTATGTCAACGCCGTCAATGTGGATGAGTGGAAGAACACGACGCTTCTGAAGAAGGGTCAGAAATACGGTGCCCGAGTTGTCTATCGCGCTTGGAAGGAATAGGCCAAAGGATAACATGGACTGCCCTTAGCTGACCGAACTAGAGTACGATTGACGCCTGATGACTAGTAACACCGTCATTCTATGTTTTTAAGACCCCATAATTTAACATGAAAAAGTCATTCGACTTCATCATCTGGTATACCCTCGGCTATAATTGGTGCTTTTGCCTCCTGCTTGCGGAACAAGCTTGCGAGAAATTCGCCCGTACTGGCTTCATCAATACTCTTGTCATCTCGCTTCTTCAGAAATCGAGGAAATCGCAGGCTGAGGCCCCTCTCATCGCTGACCAGTCCGATCGCGGCAGTGTATGTAGGACTAAGAGTTATGTCCGCAAACGCCATCTCCCATACCTCTTGAGGTTCGAACCAGACATCAGGTTCAGGGCCCGAGTACTCCACGAAAGCTGGTTTTCGAGCTCGTGTGTTCTGTCTTTCGCCGTCCTCGTTGCCGTCATTGTAAAATACTCTATTCTCTTTGTAGAACGCATCTGTGAAGCCTGACATGCATTTAGTGACAGCCTCGAGTGACCCTGTCGCCTCATTGCGGACAGCGAGGAGGATCGGAGACCACCACTTTGCTTTCCTTCCCTGGCCATGCCAGGCCGCAATCGGGATAAGATCCAGCGTATCGAATGTTGAGTCGTAGTCCTTTTTTACCTTGAGCCATGAGTCAAGACGTTTATCGGGTTCGTATGTGGCGAGCAATGGCTTCCGTCTTGTTCTTTTGGGTTCAGGATTATCAACCTTTGCCTTCGATTTCCCTCTCGCCTTAACGGTTGACGGTTTTGAGGGTTTCTCTGGTTCGTCTACCAGTTCAGTAGTGCCATCGCCTTTGTACGCAATATCTGGCAAGTTGTCTAATATCTTGACCATCAAGCCTTCGCACTTCAGGTCGGTAGCAGCCTTGAAAAATTCCAGTACAATTTCGGAGTCTTGCGATGTTGCGTCTATACTCCTTACCCAAGTAAAGTTATGGGGAACCTCGATGAACAGAGACCTTAATAGCTCTCGACGCTCCCTGAAAGATCTATCCATGAGTGGCTGTCCGTTGAGTAACATAAGGTCGAACGCGAACAAGCATACGTTGACTGTGATGCTGCCGATCTCGACATCCTTTCTAGCACGATTGGTAAGCGTCTGGAAATTCTTGAGATCTCCTGTTGTCGGGTCGACAGCTACAACTTCTCCCTCTAGGATGAAGCTTGAGACACCTTCCCCTCTGATCTTGGGGATGAGCACAACAAGATCAGGGTACTTGTCTGTCATTAACTCCAAATGCCTGGAGAATATTGAGACTTTCCCTTGCTCGTCGCAGTGGACTTGAGCTCTTTGACCATCGTACTTGAATTCACAAGCAAAATCACGCCCCTGTAGTTTTGTGAGCATCTCGCTGAGATCTCTCGTGATACTTCCCAGCATAGGCCGCAGCGGTATATGAAGTGCCAGACCGCAGCGCACCAGCAATTCATCCGTGACCCCGATCTCCAGGAGGACCGGTACGAGATCGTTGTAGTTGGGACGACGCGCGAAACAAGCCTTCACGATTTCTTCGCCTCGTGCCCAAATTTCGGCAACCTCTTCTTTCTTCAGGCGAGCAAGATCCTTGGGATCTTTGGTTTCGAAGTCAGCCCCGAAGGGTTTTGACAAGAGAAAAGCCCTCGATAAGGCAATAAGCATTGTTGTCTTAACTGCTCCGATTCGTAACTAGCATGAGTACGACATAATTAGTTTCCAGGCATCCAATAGCTAGCCGAATGGGTAAAAATGCCAAATTGATGAACTCACATGTTGACAGAGGGTTCGAACAATAAATCTGCTCTCCTCGCCTCCTCGGGCATCCTGCAGCAGCCTATCTACTATCTGCTGCTTTACATTGACACTTCCCTGCCCCTGGCTCTGTGCAATTTTAACCAAAGACTGGAAGACCCCTTTGATGGTAAGTGGTTTGGGTTTTCTCAGGGTAAAGCTCTGTTTTTTCTTGGCCTCAAATGCAACATCGCCCGGATCACCATATTTGTCGTAAATGGCCTTAAGACTGCGGTTGTCCAGGCCGCATACTTGTTTCAAGGCTTTTGAAATTGCCGACCCACCAAGACCCAGCTCCAGCGAGATGTATGGCGGCGAAATGGAGTTTGTAGCCAACCAGACCTGTGAGCCTCAATTAGTGGCAGTTCAGGTAACAAATAGATGCAAAAGGTACGGGACAAAACAGTAGTAAATTGGATGACACAAATCAAGCTTTGGCACATCAGTGCTTAAGGCTATAAGCCCCGGAAAACAACAGGAATTGATAGTTTCTCATTTCAAAAGAGACAAAGTCGCACGAACAATGTATACTTAGATATGCTTTGAAATGATGAGGTCACTGATATAAAGAGGTTATGCTCACCGCTGGTAAGAGACTATCTGGGTTTGCCTCTATGAGAATCCTCAAGCAGTTCACCAGTGTATCGACAATCTTGATACGGCTGCTTGTGGCGCTTACGAGCACAAAACATCGGGTAAGAAGGGCGTAAGAGGCATTCCCGCCTTCTGTATTCCAATGAGCTTTTAGTTTGGTGGTGTACTCTGATGGATTGAATGTCAAAGGGCTTTCATCCAGAGGGATTGTGGATGAAATTGTATCCTCAGCAGACGCAACGGACTGGAGGGAAAGGGTGTTGGTCCTGGTCGAACTTGCAGTGGGGGCAGTACCATCTATTGACGGAAACTCTGCCGTGAGAGGAGGGCTACTCAGGATCAAATCATCCTGCAGCTTTTTTGCAGCAGCATAATCGCTATCTGCAGATAAGGCCACTTGGGTTCCATGATGAGCAATCTCCTCTCTGTTCCATTCCTCCTGCAGTTTACGAGCCAGCTCCTCATCACTCGAGACTTGACTGGATGTGGCGGTATGCTCATTTGTCAGTGGCTCTGGTGGCTTTTGCTTCTGCTTGGCAAAAAAGTATTCCAGTCCTCGAGGTGGCGTTGGATTGTTGTCGCCATTAAGCTTCCTTTTCTTCGCAGGGCTGACCATCGTTGTGACCTGATGGTAACAAAGTATTATTGACTATCCAAGATAGTCATGCTGGCAATTGTGGTTACCCTAAATAACTGTGTGCGGGATCTTTCACCCATAGATTGTCACCGGATGTTGAAAGTTGTAATTTAAGTATACGGTACGTTGTTTGTAGCCTGACAACGCTTTCCTCTGTTGAGGATGTGGAAGGTACATAGACAAACAAGCTCTTTAGCGCGTCGATACAATTGGTGAGGTCATTCGTCTTCACCAACTGGCCACCAAATCACGTGGCCGTATCCAATACGCACTAAGCCTTATTGAGCCAAACCAGCATTTTCACACAGGACGAAATTGCGCCCCACCATACGCGAACTTTCCAAAAAGGCGCCGGCTGCCCCTCGGTTGAAGACGACGACGACGGACGACGAGGCTCGACGAACATCCCTCCACCCAATACCTCCAGATAAAAGAAGGAGACACCCACACAGCTAAGATGCCTCGCCTTCCAAACAGCGAGGACCCGCCCGAGCGGCCCGAATTCATCACAAACATCATCAACGGCCTTGAGAGGTACAACCCCGAAGCCGTCGGCACACTCGAGCAATACCTTGCAACACAATGCGAGGAGAGGTTCTGCGATTGCAATGCCAACAGGACATTGCTGAAGCTGTAAGAATACCCAAATCGCGCGCCAGTCGCATTTTATTTGTTTCGTCTCCCTAGACTTTGGATCCCGAGTTTTGTCCAGGTTTTCCGCTTTACTATATGATGCACGATTAAACGTTTCCTATTACCTGACTACATCCTATGATATCGGACCGGCTTGCGTTTGCTCGTCCGCGGCGCAGGCTCATCCGGATCTTATGGAGCTGAAGTCAACTAGTGACCCCTGATTATTTCCTTTCAGCGCGGAGCTATCTAGACTACATTTGACGCTTGAGTTCACGAGTCGGAAGCTAACAGACCTGTCTCCTACCTGTTGCCCAAACTCGCAGGTATCAACTCAACCCAGACCGCATCAAGGATGAAGTCATCACCAACATCCTCGTAAAGGCCATGACCCTCTTCCCTTCTCCGCAATTCAGCCAGGCCCTGCATCTGCTCAGCCCGTCCGCCCTCTCGCAGCAATCTGAGCTGTCCGAGGCTGTGTCCAAGCTGCGCGCGCTCAACAACCAGCTCGAGGGGGCACAGTATGCCCGCTTCTGGGCAACTATCGAGAGTGACGATCTCTACGCAGATCTCACAACCGATATCCAAGGTTTCGAGGAGATGGTGCGCATGCGCATCGCCGTCCTGGTCAGCCAAGCATTTAGGGAGGTGCAGCTTTCGCTGATGGAGCAGTGGCTGGGTCTGGAC
Organism: Magnaporthales sp. P1609; assembly: GCA_003709005.1. NCBI lineage: Eukaryota > Fungi > Ascomycota > Sordariomycetes > Magnaporthales > Magnaporthales sp. P1609. The sequence continues at coordinate 1,236,949 of PELF01000003.1, forward strand.
GATGCGCCCCTGAAGCAGTTCATTACGGAGACGTGCGGGTTTAAAATTGAGGGCGAGACTGTTCAGATCCCAAAGAACCCTGACAACGAGGCGAAGAAGGCTGAGATTAGGGAAGACGTCAACGTGGACATGTTCTCAAGGGTTATCAGGAGGGCATGGGAGGAGGTTGCATGAGGGTCTGGTGTCGGGAAATGTTACGGTTTACGACGCAATAGATTTTATGATACCAGCCACCGTTTCAAGTCCGAGTGCTACTCATGGGAAGGGTATTGAAGGTTGAGATAAAAGCCCTGCGTTCGGTTTGAGGTGGAGCTTTTGTGGCCTTGGTGCCAGTCTATACCGGGGAATGATACAAACGCCACTAGCTATATATGCCATGCCTACCTGAACGATATCTCCCGGGGAGGCCTGGCGGGTAGACATGGCTGATTGATTGTTACCTGGATACCACCGGCTCCGAAGGTATTACCATTTTCATGATTTCTTTTTGTGTGGCATCGCATCCATAATATCATGGACTACCTCTTCATTGTGAGCTCTTCCCACTGTACCCCAGCCCATTCCTCAACGTAACCAATCTCAGCCTCTCCGGTGCCTCTCTCTTGGCAGTCCTTGGAGCAAACGGCAACAATCACAGTACCCCAATCCATCCCATCCAAACCATCCTCCTCACACTCCAGCTCTGTAATGGCATGCGGCGCAAGCTGCACCTCAAACACCCTGCTAGCACCACAGCTTCCACAAGTCGGTATCTTGCCAGCCTCCAACGCCTTCCCGACCTTGTCTTCCTTGCTATACAGGAGGGGAGTGCCGCCGTATTCGTAGCGGATGACCTGGTCCGGGTTCTCACCCACACGGTCGGCGAACTTTTGGAACTGTGCGTCCATGCTGCTCTCGAAGACCACCTTGTCCTCCTTCCCGCCGGAAGCGGAGCCACCGGCCGGATCGTCAATGTCCATAGAGACCGTGGGCACGCGGGGCATCGGCGTCGGTTCAAGGGTTTCGTACTCGGCGTCCGAGATCCAAGATATTGGGTAGGGTTTGGGCTGCACATCCTCCGCAGGCCACGGCTCGGGCGGGGGCTGCGGTCCGGATGGCGGTTGTGTGTTGTTGAGGTTCAGTTTCTCTGCAAAGGTCGCCGGTAGAGTCTCAGTCTTGGCTTCTGGCTTTGCAGGTGTCGCATCAGGTGCGGATGGTGCCTCTGGCTTGCTGCTACTACTGGTGAAGGGGTTGCTTGCAGCGGCTGGCTGGGGTTTTGTCGAGAACGGGTTCGAAAAGGGATTTGCAGCACCAACACTAGCGCCCGCGGATGGTTTGACCCCAAATAGGGACTCTCCAAGTCCTGTGCTAGGCTGTGCGGGTTTGGCTGCGGGTGTCTTCTCCGCCGGCGCCTTTGCCGCCGGAGCAGGAGTATTTGTGGCGGCAGATACCCTCAGGCCTCTAAGTGCCCGGACTGAGCCCTCCTGGCCCCAGCATGTCTTCTTCCTGCAAACAAATACGTAGAGTCGCCTCTCATGGCCTGGGAAACGGTCTGGAAGCTCTCCATTAAGCTGCAATAGGAGGACCATGAGGTCCCTGCAGACTTTGCATTTTGCCAAAGCCGCTGACGGCGGCTGGTCTGCTATTATCCAGTCCTTTTGAAAGAATACCATGTTAGTTCTGGGATTTTTGAGAAACCTGTACAGTAATACATATACTCACAGGACGGCCACCGAGACGGCTCACTGTTTCTGCCCCGGCCTCCTTGGACGTGTAGCCGAGAAGAACATCAGTCTCAGTAAAGTCTTCCCCTCCTCCTGAAGAATCACTGTCGTAATTGACCATTATGTATGTACTGGCGCATGAACAGAGAAATCGTTTGTTGATGCTCAAAATTCCCCAAGCTACAGCGGCGTCGCATTGGTGGGGCTAAACTTTTTTGTCAACGCGACGCGGGGCAAAAAAAAAAAAGGTGGGGTGGCTCTACCAATTCAAATGGGAAGTTTGGTGGCAATGTAGTACAAGTGATGAAAGGTAGCTTGCAGTTCTAGAGATGGTCAGAGGGGTGTTCTGGGCTAGGCCATTTATCATGCGCTCTATCACCACTGCGTGAAACGTCATTAAGCTGTCTATCTTCCTTTTTGTTCAATCCACATCTACCGTATAACGCCTCGAGGTTGCAGAGCTATAGGTACAATGGTATCGTGTCTATGTGAAAGAGACCAAATTACTCCTCCGGGCCATCCATGCCCGGGCCAGGCCCTCCTTGCCGACCCATCTGTCGTGCCTTGAGCATCTCATCACACAACAACAGGTTTGACGCAATGCTGGCACTTGACGCAACCGAGTTTCTCAACACCCTAAAGGAGTCGTAAACACCCTCCAATGTCGGATCCATGGTGCCACCGGTCTGCAAATCCAGGCCGAAAGCGTTGCCATCGGCGAGGTCATCTTGCAGGTTGGCCACTGTAGATAGATCAGTATTTTCCTATCAATGAGAAAGTGGAGGGGAGATACATACATGATTCTTGGATGTCGTGACCAGCATTGGCAGCAAGAGTCTTGGGGATGATGAGCAACGCATCGGCAAACGCCTGGACACCCCATTTGCCCTTGCCCTTGACAGTCTTTGAAAACGCGTCACTGCGGAGGTGTGCCGCACACGCAACCTGGAAAGCACCACCACCAGGGACGACACTCTTGTCTACGATGGTGTTGTAGACACTTCGCAGACCATCCCGGACAGCGTCGGTGATCTGGGTAATGGTATGCGCGTTCGGGCCCTTGATAAGCAACGTAACCGATTTGGGGTCTTTGACCTCCTCGATAAACGTGTACTTCTCCTCTCCCAGTTGTTGCTCGTACACAAGGCCAGCCCAGCCGAGGATTTCGGGTGAGAGATCCTCAACACTGTTCTGGGCCACGCCTCCGGCGATAAGCTGCAGGCGCTCCATGTTTCTCCTTTTGGCTCTCCGAAGGGCAAAGATGCCGTTCTTCGCCAGAACATCAAGCGAAAGAGGGTCAATACCCTTTTGATTGACAATGACGAAACTCTTCTTGGGGTCGTTGCCGCACACTTCCTTCTTGAGCTCTACAATCTTCTTCAGCTTTGCATCGACATGTCTGCGCTCGCTCTCAACGAGCTTGTCACGCTGTTCTGCGCTGTTGTAGAAGAATCCAGAGTTGATCTCGGACTTCTCATACTCCAGGCCCACGTTCAGGGTCAAGATGAAGGCATTCTCCAACCTCTTGGGCATGTCGGGGTGCCTCGCTCCGTGGTCAAGAACGAGACCCCGGATAAGTTGCGTGTCCGAGGCTGTCCTGTGCTGCATCTTCATGATCTCCACCATGTGCAGGTCGGGCTTTGCGGGTGCCTTGTAAATGGCAAGGACAGCGTCAACAATATCAGGAGTGAGCTTGTTCGCAAGGGTCGAGTTGAGCTTGGTTGCTAGTGAAGTCCTAGCAACACTGATCAAAAGCTCGCGGTCAATGTCGCGAGGGATCCTGAAGTCATCGAGGAACTGCGTCGGCAAGGCGTAGTTAGTTTACAACCCTGGGTACGTATCGACAACGCAGCTGCCGACCGTCATACCTTCAAAGCCTCATTTTTTGCGATTTCAAAACCGTCCGCAATGATTCTTGGGTGCAGACCCTCCTGAATATGCCTCTCCGCCTGCTTCAAAAGCTCTCCAACAAGGAGCACAACGGAGGTTGTTCCATCACCACAAATGTCGTCCTGTGCTGTGGCAGCCCTCGCGATCATGACGGCTGTGGGGTTTTGTATTTGCATTTCGCGAAGTAGAACGTTTCCATCTTTTGTGAGTTTGATCTATGCGCAAAGGTTTCCGGTCAGTCGTCGAGTGCGCCACATATCGAGGGGCATCTGTTTCTGTTCGTTTACCTGGCCCGAGCCGTCGACAAGCCTGGTCAAAGTCAGTTATGAAGCGCAGGTAGAGTGCATATGGTAGTAGTGACCTACATCTTGATGGTCCCAAGGGGACCAAGGTTTGACTTGAGGACATCCTGCAGTCCCTCACCGGCGCTGATGTTGACTCTTAGAGCCTCGCCCCGCCGCTGTCTCCATTGTCAATCACGGAACCCTGCGAGACATGCAGAGGGGAGAGAAAATTAGTGACATACCCTGGACTCGGCCTTGGGGTTGAGAAGTTGCGCCGCAGACATGGCTGTAATATCTTTTGGCGTGTGGTCGTGTGCAGTTTGTGGAAGCAGGGAGTTTTTGCTTCGTTGAGTGCCTTGTTGACGCCGTCTGGTAGCGCCGTTCGCCGATGTGGGACACGAACTTTTTTGCTTGACGCCTGCAAGCTCTCACAGCGGGACATGGCGGGCAGCGGTGACTGGGGTGTAGGAGCTTTGGCCAATCAGCAAAGGATTTGCGATGTTAAGGGGTACGGCATACCCCACCACTGATTTCCCTATTGACAAGTACCTTCCATCAACGTCTGGTGGTTGGTGGTTCTCACTCAGCGTTCAACCGAAGGTCATAGATAAAGAACCAACAAGCCTTGTTTTAACATCCCTTTGTGCACATACGTGAGCGATCCCAATCCTTCTTTCAGTGGGATGATCAAACAAGAATGCTGTAAACCCCAAAAATTGTCCATCTAAAATACAGAAAGTTTTGTTTTATCGGTGCGCATGCTGTTTTGAACATGAGGTTTTCCACAGAACTAGCAGTACTTGCCTCCTGCTGGGGGGCCTTGGCTGGAGCTGAACCAGCCTCCACGGAGCATCAATGCTCAGCTATTCCAGGCGTTCAGAGCACCGTGTCGACCTGTGACAAGCCTCAACAGATCGCTATCATCGGTCAGTCCTGTCGCATTAAGGACCAGAAGTCATATTCACTCATTTATTGAGAATTATGGACTAGCAAAATGGATTGAAAATACGTCACTGAAAACTGCAGCTAACACATACATTAATATTAGGAGCTGGGGCTGCGGGAGCCTCGGCGGCATATCATCTCACGCAATTCGCCGCAGATGCGAATCTACGCATAAACATCACGGTTTTCGAAAAGACAAACCGCATCGGAGGCCGTACTCTTACTGTGCACGCCTATGATGATCCGAATCATCCAGTAGAACTAGGCGCCTCCATTTTTATCAAGCTCAATCATATTCTGTATAGCACAGCCAACCATTTCAATCTGTCTTTAAAGACACCAGGTCCTGAAGAGGATGAGTATCTTGTCATCTGGGATGGTACTCGCATCAGGTATGAGTCTAGAGACAGTCAATGGAACTGGTGGAAACTCGTCAAACTCTTTTGGAAGTATGGCCAAGCACCATACAAAGCCCAAAAGCTCATGAAGGCAACTGTCGGACAGTTTTTGAAGCTGTATGAGGAGCCTCATTTTCCATTCCGCTCGCTGACGACCACTGCGTATGAACTGGGGCTCACGAAGATCACGGGCCTGACAGGCACACAATACCTTGATCAAAACAATGTAAGAGCCTCATCCCCTGTTATTTCTCATGTATGTCCATAATACTCACCTTAAGTAGATTGGTATGTCCTTTGCGCAAGATATCATCCAGGCGGCTACACGTGTCAACTATGCCTCAAATCTTGGGCGCATTCATGGACTTGATACTATGGTAAGTCGACATCTCACAACTCCTTGCCTGGCGATGTTGTTCACAGTGTGCTGTTCTAGGTCGCGATCTCTCCTGACGGTGCCTCTCAAGTCACTGGGGGCAATTGGCAAATATTTGACCGTATGTTGAATGCAACAAATGCTTCGCTGCACCTCAACACATCCGTCGTATCCATTGAGCTAGATAAGGCCGACGACGGTTCAAGTGTGCTCGGTTATGTTCTCGAGACGAGTGAAGACGGCCCTGGCAGTAGTGCAAGGACGTCTCACCGCTTCGACAAGGTCATCATAGCGAACCCTTATCAGTTCAGTAACATTCATGCCGGTGATGACGTCTTGCAGCGGCCGGTCGACGAGATTCCTTACGTCAAACTCCATGTAACCCTTTTTACATCTCCGCATCGCCTGAGTTCTCGATTTTTCAACATGCCCGTCGACGCGGAAGCCCCAACTTCAGTGTTGACCACACTCGGCGAGGGAGACGATACAGCTTCGGGAGCGGGCAAGGCTGGATTTTTCAGCGTCACCAACCAGAGACTCGTCATCAACCCAGCCACAGGCAACACAGAGTATCTTTACAAGATATTCTCTCCAGACAAAGTAACGGCCGAGTTTTTGTCCTCACTTCTGGGTGTAAAAGTTCCAGAATCAGTCACGGCTCAGAAGACTGATGATGAAGCTAAGAGCTGGCAAGGTGTTGGTCCTGTTACATGGTTCTACCCCCATGTGTTTTACTCTTATCCGCAGGCACTACCGCGTGTCACTTTTCAGGATCCAATACTAGGACCTGGCTTGTACTACACCTCAGGAATCGAAAGTTTCATTTCTACAATGGAAACGAGCGCGTTGATGGGGAAAAATGTTGCAAGGCTTGTAATAGACAGTGTGCTTGGGCATAAGGCAAGCAATGAAGAGGGTGATCAAGTTGTTCTGGGGGCACAAAATGAAGAAGACAAGGATTCGGCCGTCATGGAAGAGCTGTGAAAGGAGTTAAAGCAGGTGGAAATCATTAATGAGGAAGCCAGTGGTTCATATGGTAAAGGAAAATGACAGCTCATTAATCTTGCAAATAAGTGTCATTAAATTTAAGGGAGGGTTTTTCTGTAGGGTAGCCTTTGTGAGGAGGAATGGGAAATCTGTAGAATACTTCAGGTAGCTTACATGTTCCCGTATACACTTGGAGTAATCTTTGAAAGGCTAATGTATGGAAGTTTGCTAGGCTGTTAGTCAGAAATAGAAACTGCCAACTCATTAAACATTCCCCGTTTGCTGCGATGCCACTGACCTGGTCGCTGTGCACCACACACATTTGTCTCATAAGCTAAAAGCGACAGGATCAAAGAGGTGATGTCAAGGTACCTACTGTGATGAAAATAGTATTCTAAGTAAATTAGGCCGGATGCGTTATCAATTATCAAGATTGGCTGTCGGAGAAGGGGGTCATGTGCAGAAAAAGCATCAAGCTACAATGGCTCGTCTACAGCGAGGTGGGTCCTAGTCGGGAAGTTTTGACCAATTGTAGGCCAAGTTCTACTGAGGGGTGTCAGTACTTTCTCAGCTTTTGTGATGACGCAGTATCCTGGAAATTGCTGGACATTGGACTACATTGACCCCAAAAATACGAGCTGTAATAATCCAGCACGGCCGGTCGTTGCCTGATCAATCATTCCTTTGATCCCAAAAATCGCTACGTATCTAGTAGCCTTGGATATGCTCTATTGATATCCGGTCTAAACATACAAGATATCTGCAGCAGCTGACCTCACACAAAAAAAGAACCTCACAACAATACAAAGGCAAGGCGATTGCCCCGCAGCGCAGCCATTTGACAGTAAACAAAACAAACACTGTCTGCTTTCCAGCCAAGACAAAGAAGATGTTCTTGGTGCGCAACGGTAAGTGAGACCAACGGCCACTGATGTCTTGATGATTTTTCTGGCTTTGAAATATATTTCTTTCTTTCTGTTTTCCTTCTCACTCCTCATCAAATTCGTCCACGCAACGGACCTAAACTAATATTTACATAACCCCGCCACCAGCCGCCAAGCTTATCTTTGGCTCTGGAAGTCAAGAGTCCCTGATCGAACTCCCGCAAGGCCAACTCTACCTCGTCCGACCGCTCTCTCCTAAAGGCTATTCTGAACTCATCTTCAAGGACGCCGCCGCCTCAATACGCCGAACTGCACAAGACTTCCAGTACCAGCTTGTGGTCCAGCGATTCTACGAGGAAGGCGAGGCCGAACTGCTCAACGAAGGCGACGAGGAAGAAACCGCAGAGGACGCGCTTTCATCCGAGCGCGACGAGAAGACCTTCCTGCTCGACGAGGCCCTGCACTTGAGGGTTGAGAGCCGTGAGGGCTCCACAGAACGCGTGATTTGCTGGCGCGACCTTAGTGGCGACGCCGGTGACGTCTACGAGTTTGTCTGTGATAGCTCTGCTGCCACCTCGGCTGCAAGAGTTGACGACTTTGTGCGCATCGCCCGCCAGTGTCAGTACGAGCGGAAGTATCGCAAGCCACACACTACAGCCTCCGAGGCCGACCTTGAAAGCTTCGATTTTGACGAACAGCTCATTCCGCCCGCCAGTCCCATTCACAGTCCGTCAATCAGTCGGACACTCGAGTCCAACGAATCGATGTTTTCAACTATCAAGAACACGCCAAACAAGGCGGTAAAACGGGCGCCGAAGTCTGCATCTGAGCCTGAGCTTGAGCCTGAGCTTGAATCTGAAGCCGAGTCTGCATCTCTGGGCACTGAAGTGACACCAACGAAGGAAAGCAGGGGCAAGGACCGCGAGGTTGGTCCACCACCTGCTGCCGCGCCGCCAGAGGCCACTGAGATCCTGTCCGCCGAGCTGGGCGAGCTCCACTTCTTTGATTTTCCATCTGGTGCGTTTGTTCTGCAGGCTTCTTCGGTCACGGCAACCGTCTCCGAGATTGGAAAGTGGGAGTATTGGCTACAGATCTCGAATTCGGAGAAGGATTTTGTTGGATTGCCCGTGGTCGCCGACATTAATCCAGTCTTTAACTTCGAGTTCCTGTCTTTCATCTTCAATCACTTCTCGGACACTGGAGCCGTTTCGTGGCTTATCAGGTTTAAGGACCAGGAGACCCTTGAGCGTTTCCAGGAAGGCCTCATGCGTGCTCTCTGGGAACAGCTCAACGAGATCAAATGGGAGAAGATTAAAGAGAAGGAACGTGACTATGTCACCGAAGCCTTTGCAGACATGACCATGGAAGACTCTCCCGAGGCACAGCTTCTTGAAGAAGAAGAGGAGGAGGAGGAGGAAGACGAGGAGGAGGACACTGACGAAGGCGCCAGGAGTGAACACTATGATAGTGACGAGGAGGAGGATGATGTCGAGACAGGTACCAAAGGCGGCTCTAGGAACAAAGCTCTGGCTGTGGGTTACAAGCACGACAGGTCATTTGTGGTCCGGGGCTCGCAAATTGGCGTCTTTAAGCACACTCCTAACAACAAACTGGAGTTCAGTACCAACATCTCCAAGGTCGAGACTCCCAAGGGAGGTCTTTTCAGCCCGAAGAAGGTCATGTTACACAATGAGGATCGTAACATGATTCTTCAGAACGAAGCGGATCCCAACAAGTTATATCGCATGGACCTTGAGTACGGCAAGGTAGTCGATGAGTGGAACGTTCATGAGGACATCCCTGTTGTGACGTTTGCGCCCGAGAACAAGTTTGCACAGATGACCCACGAGCCTACATTTTTGGGTATTTCACGCAATGCACTGTACCGCATCGACCCACGTCTGTCTGGTACAAAGCTTGTCGACAGTCAGTTGAAGCAATACGTATCCAAGAACGACTTCTCTTCAGTCGCCACGACTGAGAAGGGACACATTGCTGTCGCATCCAACAAGGGTGACATCAGATTGTTTGACCGCCTCGGTATTAACGCAAAGACTCACATTCCTGCTCTCGGCGAGCCCATCCTTGGCTTGGATGTATCGGCGGATGGTCGCTGGGTCCTGGGAACATGCCGCACGTACCTTTTGCTCATCGATGCGCTCCAAAAGGACGGCAAAAATGAGGGCAAGCTCGGTTTCGAAAAGAGCTTCGCAGCCGACTCGAAGCCGCAGCCACGCCGCCTGGCCCTGACCCCAGAGCACGTGGCGCAGTTTGCCTACGAAACTGGCAAGGGCGTCTCATTCACACCGGCACGCTTCAACACGGGATCCGGTCAGGAGGAAACGCAGATTATCACAGCCACAGGGCCATACGTGGTCGAGTGGAGCCTTCGCAAGGTCCTGGCAGGAACCAAGGCGGCATACAAGATCAAGCGGTACTCTGATGAAGTCATGGCCGACGACTTCAAGTTCGGCAGCGACAAGAACATTATCATGGCGCTGCCACACGAGGTGAACATGGTGGATAACAAGACACTCAAGAAGCCAACAAGGCAGAGCATTGCAGGTAACGCGCTCCTCGGCGGCGGAAGACGCTCATCGGCGAGGATCGGAAACAGAGACAGCGGCAGGTATAAGCTGGGCAAGGATGACGTTGTCGACTCGCCTTACTGATTCTTAAGCAATGCGATGTGGTACATGGATTTTCTTTTTTTTCTGTTAATTATTTTGGTAGTCTGGCGATAAGGATAATATCCGGGGTTTCATTTTTTCGAGACGGAATACAATGGCGGCTGGCTTCTTGGGAAGAAATTGAGTCATAGTCCGTTGCTTCTTTATGGCAATGTTTTTTTGTCAAGTCTGGATTGCATGTCAGATGGGAGTTGGGAGTGGAGCACCTTTGAGCCAGTGTCATTTGACCATGATTTATCACGACGCCCGTTTTATGTTCTAATCAAAGGATTTGTTGCTTCTACTCTTGGATGAAACAAACCCCATCCCCTTTTGGCTGAGAGAATTACATAGTGTTCTAAACTATTCTACTTAGACTAAGTTTCTAGATCTGTGAGGAAAGCAAACTTGAGTGGCTATTATGACAATTAGTATTCAATTGAATCGGTTAAGTTGCAGTCTTGGCCAAACATAAACAGCGGGGTCAATTCTCAGGTCTAACTTCAGTGTCACATCTAGATTCCCGGTACGCCTTGTTTTGTTACTATTTGTTTACCGCCCTGATGACAGCTATGTAGACACAACCTTTTTTTGTAAAACACATACCAATGATTGACATGCATATGGGCGGATGAATAAATAGATAAAAGAGAAAAATCAAAAGTCATTATAAAACACCATCATTACGTTATCCGTTAAGCCTCAGTGTCCCTCTGTCTTGTTGCCACCACCCGGCAGAACGGAAGACACGGCATCCGCAACCTTGCCTGCGCCGTCGGCCACGGCATCACCAACGCCCCTGATGGCGAGCTTGGTCTTCGAGCCTTCCCCATCTGCGCCATCACCCCCGGCCGCGAGCCTGTTGAGCTCGGTGACGAAGCTGGACCCCCACCAGGCGCTGGTGTACTTGAAGACGTACCTCTCCAGCTTCTTGAAGTTGGCCTCGCGCTGCTCAGGCCCCATGGTGACGGCGTCGTGGATGGCGTTGGCCAGCTCTTCCGTGTTCCAGGGGTTCACGATGAGCGAACCCGACAGCGACTGTGCGGCGCCAGTGAACTCAGACAGGATCATGACACCGTGGCGGTCACGTTGGGTGGCGATGTACTCGTAGCTGACAAGGTTCATGCCGTCGCGTGTGCTGCTGACCAAGCACACATCCGAGACGGCGTACAAGGCGGCGAGCTCATCGAAGCTGACCGACTGGTGCAAAAAGTGGATGGGCATAAACTCGATGGTGCCGAACTTGCCGTTGATGCGGCCGACCAGCTCGTTGACCACCGCGCGCAAGTTCTGGTACTCCTCGACGTCCTGACGCGACGGCACCGCCACCTGCACGAGCACGATCTTTCCGATCCACTCTGGATGCTCCGTCAGGAAGACCTCGAGGGCGTGCAGCTTTTGCGGAACGCCCTTGATGTAGTCGAGTCTGTCGACGCCGACGATGAGCTTCACGCCCTCGAACTTGCGGGTAAGAGCTGCGATGCGCTCCTGGACTTTGGGTTTCTGGAGACCCTCAACAAAGTTCTCCGGGTCAATTCCGATAGGGAATGCACCGACCGTGACAAACCGGCCGGCGAACTGGACACCATTCGGGGTTGTTGGTGCCGACCTGCATGAAGTCAGTTTGGGTCTTCTCTTTCTAAGGAAAGAATGATTGATGGTCAGACAGGAGCTTACAGGATACGGGAGCATGAGCTCAGGAAGTGTCGTGCGTAGTCATAGGTGTGGAACCCAAGCAAGTCGCAGTGCAGTACACCCTGCAATAAGGCCTGGCGAACGGGCAAGATTCTGTATATTTCGGATGAGGGAAAGGGGGTGTGGAGGAAGAAGCCAATCTTGATGTTCTTCTTCGAGTTTCCTATCTCCTCGCGCAGCATCTCGGGAAGCAGCATAAGGTGGTAGTCGTGTACCCAAATCATGTCGTCGTCCTGAACATCCTTGACGACTGTCCGGGCGAACAGCCTGTTTACCTCCTTGTAGGCAGACCATGCCGACTCGTCAAAGGTGATCTCTCCGGGGTGGTAGTGGAACAGGGGCCAAAGGATCGAGTCTGCAATTTTGCAGCAAGGCCTTGTTAGCGACCAGTGCAGCTTTTGAAAAAGAACTGCAGAAGCGTATCACATACTTGCAAAGCCGTTGTAATGCCTGTCGGCGAGTTCGTCGTCAACAAACACCGGGTGGGCGCCGTATTCGTTCTTCAGCCTCTGCACGACTGGACCGGCCTCGGCGTCTGGGACTTCGAGACCCGGCCATCCATACCATTGAAAGCTCGTGGTTTTGGCGAGACCACTGAGGCCGGTGACCAGACCACCAGAGGACATGGAGAAACTGTATTGTCCATCATCTGAGCGCTTGATGGTGATGGGCAGGCGATTGGAGATCAGTAAAAGTCGGCCACCCGACGGAAGGGCCGTCTCGTCCTCGACGCTGCCCATGTTGGCGAGGGTGCTGGAGCGAGGTGTTGGTGTTATGATCGGTTTGTTGACTTGACAGTAATACCGATCGACTGCTGTATATGGCGGTGTTTTGTCTGAGGGCAATAGCTGCGAGGAGCTAGGTGGGAGCTATTCGAGAAAGGCCGTTTACCGCCCTGGATATACATGTATCAGTCAGTCCGTTGCCCATTTTGCCAACAAGCTGGAGCAACGCAGTTCATCGAATATTTTTCTATCGACCATGTCTGATTGGATGCCAGGTTCTAGCCCGTGCTGACACCGCATCTCCAAGTCATCTGATGCGGTGATGTGATAATGTTTGCGCGAGCGCAGGGAAACGAGGCTCACTTGACAGGATGATTGATGGCGGGGTCGCGGGAACGGTTTCGAATCGGACCAAATCGGGACTGAGAAACTCACAAGAACCCCAGACCAGCCTGGCCGGTATAATGCAGTAAGAAACCTGAAGAGTTCGCTGAAATGCGATCGCTCAGAGATATTCAAGACGTCAAGTTCTTCTGGAGAGGAAGAAAATATCACCAAAAGCAGCTTGTACCAAGAGATGCAAAGCTGTTGTAACGAGTCGACCAGAACACATGGGGATGATGTCTACTACGTAATTTGTACCGCTAGTATACTGCCATACAGGGGTGCTAGACCCGCCCGCCCGCCCTATTCCAGCCAACGCGGCGCTCCCACAGATTTCGTTGAGAGCCGCTGAACTGGAGACGTTGACATGCCTGGGCCCTGTCGTTTTGATCCCGCACACTCCTCCGCCTTCGTGCATCCATGCCTGCAAGCAAATTGCGCGAACGGGGCCGATGCTCCGGCTGAATAGATCCAATTTAAGGTAGGTTGACGTTTGTGTTCTTGCCCTACAAAAGCACAATACGATAAGCAGGTTGAGGGACTTTTGGTATGAGTGGGGCCTAGTTGATGTGAGCATGCTCGGAATAAACAAACCAGTCAATTAACCCATCCTATCACCCTGGTCTGAATAGTGCAGGCGAACAAAATCAGTCGTAGAATGTTGGATTGGCCTTTCCCCTTGCAAGCACAGCAGAGGTCAACTATAGAGTAAAACAGCCAGAAGCATGTTTCAATAAAATAATTTTTGTTTGACATGACATAGCAACTAACCAGTCAACCTTGAAGGAATAAAGCCAACCTATTTGTATTGTACGAGTCTTTTGGATATACCTCAAAACGGTATGTAACTTGCGGAAAATAAATCTTATCATTATGCACATCTAAGTTGAACACCATGGAGGGCATTGATTTTTTTTTCCCCCTTGTGGCGGGCCGAAATTCCAACTGCTCCGTGTGGTATCGCTTGTGACTAGCAATCATTGACACCCAATCATCCACGCACACATTGAACTCACGGGTGGTATCTTATTCTAGACTAGGACCCCAGCCAAAGGCAGTGAGTGCCCAATGTGCTGTGGGCGCATTTGCTGCTAGCTCAACAGTAAATCCCATGAATGCTAGGCAAAGGTCCGAAAGTTGAGCCTGTAGAATGACAGCCCTATACTTGGCTACACTTGCTTGAGAAACAGGCCAGCTTTAAGCGAGGAAGGGCACTAAGACGACTGAGGTTTGGTTTACAATTAACCCTGCTTTGGTAGGTGGAAGATTGGATTGCCTATGTGAAATCGTATACCATTTTGCAGCTTTAGGTGTGAGAAGATATCGTGGCAAAATATGCCGGGACTAGGGACCTTGCGCGCGCGTGGGTCTCACTTGTGGATATAGTATGGCCGTAAGAAGCGACTAATAACTGCCCTTGTGGCGTAGTGGTAGCGCGTCGCACTTGTAGCTCCTTCATGGTTAGCTAATGCGAAGGTCCCTAGTTCAATCCTGGGCGGGGGCAGATCTCATTTTTTTGCTTTTTTTCTTTTCACTTCCTTCCTTCAGCATAATAAAAAAAGCCTCAATGAATGAATGCAATGCAGTTAGTTAGTCTATTATTTCAGACCTGTCTGCTACTGTATTAATGCCTTTTTTTTTATTACTTTTTTTTTATCATTTATTTATGAGCATGGGCAAGGTGCAATATGATATAGTACTGCTTTGTGACTGCCGTTTCCGATTTCTTGCATCATGCCTTTTATTCTCCGTATAATAAATCTTATTTAATATTCTTGGGAATGTTCCCATGCTCAGCAGTATCGCACACAGCCCGGACATCAGCTGGTTTTGATGCAAGAAAGATGATGTAACATTGCTAAGATTGCTAAGATTGCTAAGATGTACCAAGCAAGATATAAACATTATGTCGACAAGAGGAGTTGTGTCAGCTGGGGAAGGATAATCCGAAATGTACTTGACTAATATCATTTTCATCAAGGTATCTAAGTATTAAAAAGCTTGCAGCACAAGCTTTTGGTTTGTCTCCTAGGTGACAGCTGGTTGTAGATAGGTTATAGGTGCTTGCCACTTTCAACGCACCTCTCTTATATCTGTACATTGATCTTAAAGTTTGAATCTCAAGCTTGGCTCCTATGTTCACAAGCACATGGCTCGCGATCCAGTTTCAAGTAGGGCGTCATGCACGCTACATGCACTCTACCAGGGTTACTCTGTGGTTATTGAGAAAAAAGAAGAGCATTCAAGGACATAAACCTAAGCATCTGCATAGAGATAAATAATAGTATTGTCAAGCCAACATACCGAGTGAACTGCACTTATAAATATGGCCGCTTCGTTCTTCCCTTTTCCCTTCTTCATTGTCAACTCGCTGTTTCCCTGGACGTCTATGCCTATCATACCTGCCATCCCAGAGCAAAACACCATTGTACTGGCAAAGTAGCATTCTCACATCAGTTGGGAACCTTTGCGAAGAGTATCACAGAAACCGGCTTCCAAAGATATGGCAACCCATCTGCTGCCCACTACGGGCATCGTCGTTGACGCAGACCTTCAGATGGACGTGACTACCACAGGCGACCTGGAGTCGGTCAACACCAACGCGCCGACGGGCACACAAGTATCCCAAGATGACGAAGCAAATAGCGTCGATAGCTTCGTACAGTCGAACGGGGCTGCTCCGGTGGAGGCGAACTCACCAATGGGCCGATCCGTCGGCCCTTTCACCGTCGTCATGTTGAACATTGGCAACATTATCGGTATCGGCGTCTTCTCAACCTGTAAGTGGCAGTCATGATTCATATAAATACTCCTTTTTATGCTCCTCTGGACTTGTAACTTAACGAAACTCCTTGAAACAGCCTCCTCCATCCTCAAGGGCACCGGCTCGGTCGGAATGAGCATGATATACTGGACCATCGGCATCGGCATCGCCGCAAGCCACCTCGCCGTGTTTCTAGAATTCGCTTGCTATTTCCCCAAGCGCTCTGGATCGCTCGTCGTCTTTCTTGAGCAGTCCTATCCGAAGCCTCGGTATCTCTTCCCTATTATGATCGCCCTGGTCGGCCTCTTGCTTGGGTTCGGCAGCAGCATGGCCCTGGTGCTGGCCAAGTATACATTCCAAGCCGTCGGTCACACGTATACCAGCTGGGAGCTCAAGGGGTTGGCCGTAGCCGGCTACACTGCCGTCATTGTGCTCCTGACGCTCAGCAACCGCGTCTCGTACTGGGTCATCAACGTCATCGGCGTCGTCAAGATCGCCACGCTCGCCTTCATCTCGGTCGCGGGCCTGGCCGTGCTTGGTGGTCGCGTTCCGACGATTCCCGACCCGTTGGCAAACTTCCGCGACCCCTTCTCCGGCACTGCAACCGCCTACGGCCTGACAAACGCCCTCGTCAAGATCATCTTTTCGTACGCCGGCTCCGGCAACGGCATCAACGTGCAGAGCGAGATAAAGAAGCCCGGCAAGAGCCTGCGCGACATGGAGTTCCTCGCGCTCGGCGCCACGGGCATCCTCTTCGTCCTTACCAACCTCGCCTTCTTCACGGCGATACCCAAGGAGGAGCTCGAGAGCTCGACCGAGATCGCGGCGGGCATGTTCTTCCGCAAGGTCCTTGGCGACTCGGGCTGGGTGCGCGGCCTGAACGTCCTCATCGCCCTCTGCACCCTCGGCAGCATCGTCTCCACGACGCTCGGCCTGTCGCGGATGACGCGCGAGTCCGGCCGCCAGGGCGTCATCCCCTTGACCAGGTTCTGGGCCTCGACCAGGCCGTTCGGCACGCCGCTGGGCCCTTATGCGTGGCGTTGGGCGCTGACGACGCTCATGATCCTGGTCGTGCCCGCCGGAGACGCCTTCAACTTCATGGTCGACCTGCAAATGTACCCCGGGGTATTTTTCGAACTCGCCCTCAACGTCGGCCTCGTGGTTGTACGGGTTCGACGGAGGCGGTAGGGCGTGTCGAGGCCCGAGTTCCGCGCCTGGAACGCCGCGCTGGCCGTCAACACGCTCGCTTCGCTAGCCGTCATCGTCATGCCGTGGTATCCTCCCGACGGCGGTCCGTACGCTGGCGATGTCAGCTTCTGGTACGCAACGTACGCTGCAACTGGCGTCGGTGTGCTGGTCGCTTGTGCGTTGTATTACGTGATCAAGATACACCTGATGCCAAGATGGGGAGGCTATGTTATCCGCGATGCGACCGTGGTCTTTGAAGACAACGTCCACGCCAACATGCTTGTCAGGGTTCCACGAAACAAGCTTGCCAGCTTAGACGAGCCACAAACAGGATCCTCATCCAATAATTCGTCATTGGAGCCAAACAGTGGCAGAGACTCTGGGAGCAAAACATCCCGAGACGGTTGATGTAGAACCTGGGCGAGTAAGTGAGGCAGTGGAAGTAAAAACAGGCAAATGGGCTATGATGGAAGCGATTTGGACTGATCAGAGCAGCAAAACATTCGGGGGGGGGGGGGGGGGGGGGGGTTATCACCAGTCAGCTTGAAGGCTCACCAAGAAGGCTGGAACGTTAATAACGTCTGTCTATAGAGGGGTATAAATTAAGCTTTTTTTTTCTGTGCAGACCAACATCATTTCAAGTTGCTGTCATCATCTGTTCTAGACTCATTGTCAGAAAATGGTAATAGGACATCCGATTCCGAACCCTCGCTTTCGTCGTCAACCGCATCGTTGTCCGCAGTACTGGCCTCCACTATAGGCTCCACGACGGGTTCCGCAGCCGCTATGCTTCGACCTTCGGGCTCATAAGCTGCCAGATCGTCAAGAGTGATGTGACCCTTTGGTTTGTTCACATGATACCTCCAAGCTACACATAATACCGCTAGCCCCGAGGTCAAGACGTTGAACCAGAGCAAGATGATGTAGAGGCGATTCTGCCGTGGCCGCATGGACATGCCCTCTGGGAGTTCGTGATCGATGAACTTGATAATGGTGAGGAAGAACATGGGCATGACGGTATCTTGCGTGGCTGCGAGGAAGAAATAGACCACCAAGAGAGGGTAAGTGAATACCCGAACGCGATCCCAGCGGTGTTCTGGCAGTGCCTCGATATCCTCCGCCGTGCCATTCGGATAGGGACACCAGCGTTTGCCGAATAGACAGCGACATTTCATATGCCGAGGGGCGAAGGATATGAGTGCCTCATTGATAAGTGTCAAAGCGACGAGAATGAGGCAGCTGATGTAAGTGATGAAAGATATGGGGATCTCCGAGACCCCAGTCAGCCAAAAGTCGTGGAATCTTTTGGTCCATGCTTTGAAAAAGACGTTCTTGGGACAGTCGGTACCGTCGGGCTGGGGCTTGTCTCTGTAGCAGTCCCAGAAGGCGCTGTTGTTTTTGCCTGACAGCTTGTCGGCTATGTGCAGCATGAGGTCTAGGGGATCGGATCCGGCGTACGGTCCGGTTTCGGCTACTCCGGCGAGTTCGACGAGCCCCCGTTGGGAGTTCAGTACGCCCGGACAATCGGGACATTCCCAGCTGAATGCGTTGGGGAACTTGTGAAGTGTAACCATGTAGTTGGGCGAATCGGATGGGTGAGTCTTGTTGACGGGGATGATACCGTCATACTGCGCAAAGAAGGAGATGTCAGCCAGGGCCAGCTGTCACAGACTGTCGATTTCAGCTTTGAAAGGAAAGTGCGCGACTTGACATACGGAAACCATCGCCAGGCTCCTCAAGCCTAAGCTCAAAACAGCCGGGCGGTCGGGAGCATTGTACAAAAACGTGCCAGCGGAAAGGAGCAGAGTCGTTGTGATGATGGGAATGAAGATCAGCCATCTGCTGGCGACGAGGAGGAAGCGCGTCAAAGCCGCATTTGACGAGTTTTGCAACGTTTCGGACATGACGTGTGATGGTGTTCATCGACTCTCGTCGTTGGTGTATATGGAAGGAAAAAAAAAAAAAAAAAAAGTTTCCATGATTCCCCTTTTATGACATCTTTGCTTGACTTGTAATAAAGGTGCTGCTACTTTTAGCAGGCAAGTGCTAACTAAGTTCCTTAGCTTATGCCGGCGGGCACACAGTCAGGTCAGTGTCTGTTCGCCCAGCCCCGGGCCCCTCCTTATACGAGCGGGTGGAGCTCCGTACAGGGATTTGGGTCGACTGTCACTGCCTCAAGTTTCACGACCAGCACGTGACGTCCACCTTGAAGGAAACCAACCAGCTTGTAGACCTCGAAGGGAAGGTGCAAGAGGTTTAATAAGATTACCTTAATACTCGCAGTCCCTTTACTCTACATCTACGGCCCTATGAATTCACCAGCAGATGCTTGAATTTCAGAATGTGCTATGATCCCAGAACACGATTCTTGCAATGGCCCTCGCATCCAATCTGAAGCACATTGCGTCTTTGTTTGCCTCATCCAAAGAGGTTGAAAGGTTGTTATTCATTTGATCTTAATTTACATTACCTTACTTAGTAAGTGTTGAAACTGTCATTCCGAGGGTTTCCTTCATGTGCGGCCCATGGAGCCGTGTCATCAATTGCCTATGGGACGACACGCGAGTGGGACATTCTTGATTGTCGTTTTTAGATTTCTCAGACTGTTTCCTTGCGGCAGTCTGACCTAGGGTTTGATGCGTTATTATATTGTGCTTTAAGCGTCATTTGCTCTCTTCAAAACATGATGTGACAGCAAATGTGAATTGAGACTTTAGCTATATCTCGGGTATCTTGAGCTTTCTTGCAGTTCGAGATCCCGCAAAGACAAAATACTACGTAGATATAAACCATTTGTTACACATGTGAGGAAGTATATGGCGGCATCACACAGATCTCTTCAACATGACAAAGTCACCAATGTTGCTTGCACACACCGCCTTTTGTGCGAGCTTGCCCGCAGTTCTCAAGGTCCACCATGCCACCGAGTACATTGAGCCTCTGACATGGTCTGATCTTGAGACTTGAGGGGCATTGAAAGAAGACCGAGAACTCAGCCGAATATACTTTATCAACCATAGCCAAGCAAAATGTCCGCTGAACTAAAGCTAGGGAGTCGTTACCGACTTGAGGTCGTCGGGTGAGGCGATTCTTGGGCTAAAACCCCCCTCGGAGACACCTGACTAACACTTGTGAAGCGGGAACAATACGATAAACAGAGCCCTGATTCAACAGCTGCCTACTTTCCGCGGAGGAAAAGTAGCAGGTGTTGAAGCCGATGCTGGGTCGTCGCCTTCGACCCAGGCCTGCGAGATCTTCCCGTCTTCGGCATCATCAACGTCCCCATTGACCCTCTTTGCCGACAAAGCCTCGGGGGAACAGGTCTACGCACTGCGCGGGCCCGCTGGCAAAGGCGACCTGCAACTTGTGCAGATAGCCGCGCCCGGAGGAGAGAGAGGCAGGATGGTGGGATCGGATGTAAAGTCGGATGGTTGGAAGATTGTCGAATCTTGGGGCAGGTTGCTGCTGAGGTACAACGAGGAGCCGGCGGGTCTGAGCCACTGGGTTGCGGTGCCGGAGGAGGAGGAGGGCGACGATGGGAAGATCATGAAGAGGTGGACTTTCTGGTGGGTGGCGCCGAATGCGGCTAACATGAACGACCTGCCAGGGCATGTACTGGTTGATATTCTGGTGGTTCCTGTGGAGTGAAATCGACAAGTGGTGCGCCGAGACCTGAACTTTACACTTGAGGTTTGATGCAACCGTATGGTTTCATCGAGAACTTGACCTGCCTTGTTAACAAGGTTAGTCTTGATGTCATACTGCTTGTCTTGAGTGTTGCTAGAGGTTCGAACAGGCTGCATCATTTGACCCGAGTATTTTAAACATATCAAAGCCTCGTGGATTCCTCTGCTATCGCTCAGAGACATTGGTATAATCTAGTGCCTGCTTTATGATTCAAATATGTACCTTATTCGTCGCTTCTCTGCGCGCAAGAACGAAAAAAAAAATACATAGATGCCTGCTATGTGATGTCCTGGTAACGTGAGCTTTGGTTCTCTACCATGCATCTAGTAGGCTCATGGCAACCGTAGGTATATCATTTTTACCTACCTACCTTGGTGGCTATTCAAGCTCAACCAAAGTGACCTTGGATTGGGTCAAAATCTTCGTAGCAGCTACATGATAACCTGCATTTCCTCTCGCCCAAACATAGAGATGGCCATTATGTCATTTTGCCGTGTAAAACGTATGCAGCGTTTTCAGAACATTGGGTCGTCGAAACCCAGATTCACGTCTGGCAGGCAGCCAACTCGTTTCCCGGATACAGACTGACACGCCATATAAAATCGCCCGCCCAACTCAGTCCAGGCCAGCGGCAGACAGAACCAGTGTTTCAACAGCCGATGAATCCCTAATATCTCACGCTTGAACCTATCTTCAGGAACATTCGCGCCATTTAAACAAATAACTTCTGGAAACCTCCAGAATTTGGTTCGGAAGAGTCTCCGGTATCATCAAAGCCCGCCATTACGACATAGGGAGGGCTAGCTCTCGCGTTGATGTCGATCATTTATACTAGACTAGTCGAGACACCACGCTCAAGTCAATGCCCACAACGAACAGTCTGCCCACCTGTCACAAAAGATTACTAAAAAAAAAAGATCATGCAGCCTAGATCGCCATGTCCTGTACGTCTGAACGCTTGGGATAAAGACGAAAGCTCGTTCGCGATCAGAGACCTCGCCCATATCCTGCGCTGCGCTGTAAAGCAACTTCTCCACCCCGGAGGACACTGATCTCTCTAGCCTCTCTATCCAGCAGCCCCAGACTTGGACCATGACGACAAGCCTTGGGTCCACCGGATCTACCAGACACCAGGTTGAGCGAGGACATGGGGCTGTACCCAGGTAAGCAAAGACGAAAGCTTGCAGTTGCGCTATGACGGCCGAACCATCTCGAGCAGGCCCCCCGAGACGCAACAGGGTGCAAATCTTGAACGCCACGTCGAAGCCCACCTACCCAGAGGCACTGAGGACCAGAGGTTTTCTTGTAGGATTGCAGGGATCAAGCAAGGGATATTACCAAAGAAAAGGCTAGAGCGGGTTTCGCCCGGTGGTGGCTGCCGATCCATAGCTTGTACGCTGTTGCTTTTTGAGAGCCCCATTTGGTTTTCTTCTTCATCTATCATCAGTACTGTGGGCTTTGGCTAACCCAAGCCCAGCTGCTGCCAAGTCGGGTGTTTAGCCAATATTGATTTGTAGATTGGGCATCAGGGTCCCTTTCGCAATACGAGCTCCCGAGCATCCCTTTGTTCTTTTTTTTTTTTTTTTTTTCTCTTTCTTTCTTGGAAGACACATGGAAATCTAAACACGGGCTCGCAATGTCAAACATTGACATTTGCAGCGACCACATATTTGCTTACCGCATCTACTGTCCTACGTTCCAATACATTTCTTTTTCGTCGTTGCACAGCAGCTCGTGTTGTGGAAGAAAAAGTATAGTGTGATGACTCCCTGTGATGGGGTGACAGAAATTTTCTCATAATCCACGCCGCCAAGACGGCAACCAAAACATCAGGAAACAGGGCGCTTTGCAATTGAAAATGCTTTCAAATGTGTCGGCTTTGGCTGCTCGTATCGCGCAGGGCGACCGGATAGCTGAGACTAAACCACCCGGAACTGGGACAGGATGGCCTGATTTCATCATAATGGATCGTTCGCAGACATGATAACATAGGGCAAGTTGGTCAAAGCGAAATTCAAGCCTCATTCCCGAGGCTTCAAAAACGTGATTAGATTATAATAAAGCTGGATGTGATGAGCTCTTCCGACTCCCCTGGGGTAAATCTGGCCGGTCTATCTTGGTCTAGTGATACAAATGGAATTCGTCGACAATCCATGAGAGCTTATGACGGTGAAGTGGCGTGACAGTCCTTGACCTTTAAACGAATTAGACATCCGTTGCAGTGATTTTGTGCGGCGGTTGTGTAGTATCCCGAGGTCCGTTGGCTCATCATTGACGAGCTGGGATGTCGTAGTTCTAGAGTCCCGCTCAGATTGCGTATTTCCAATGATAATCCAAAAGATGTTGTTGTCGATCTTTGCGTGCGTTGCACACCCACTCCCATCAGAAGACCTGCTCCTAATTAAATTTTGTTATTCCCACCACAAAGACATGTCGGAACCATGCGGAGCACGTCATGACGACGACCCGTCCTTGTGAAGGGGCTGAGTTTCAAATTCGAATGCTGACGCTGGCACCCACATGTCCGAGTCGGAGCGTAGTGGCCATTCGCCTTGCATCGGTTCGTATTTGCTGTATCGAGGACCGCTGCCCGAAATCGTGACCCTTCGAATCGGTTCGCTGGCCCGCGACGCATCCTGTTCCATTGTTTGTAACTTGCCCATACTGCTGTGTCGTTGCTGATGGCTGTTGGACTCTCCGTTCGCCTCGGCATTCTCTGGAACTGATCCTAGCGTGCCGATGTGGCTATTCCGGCTTATTATCCTTCCGCTGCCAATCAGAGCGTTTGGCATGGGGAGCGGTGGCCTCGGCAGCCCTAGAGGCGACGGGAGTGAACTGTTGGTCGAGTAGGCCCCGCTCGATCTCCTCCTCTGCGAAAAGAAGTCTAGATTCGAGGGCCGAGGTCGGTATGAACCGGCGATGCCTGCAATCCGGCTGCATTCGGCCCTGTCCATGTCCTCCCCTGATAGGCGCCGCTGTATGTATTCGTCAAAAGCTGTGCATCGCTCGTGAGTGTACTTCTCGAGAGGTAGACTGTCTGGTACTGTCCACTGTTTGCGATCCATGCTGTCTCGCTCGACGAATTCGTACTCTGCTGGACCACTCGGAGCCTGGTGATTAGTTTTGGTTCGCCTGAGAGACTTGAGGCTGCCGAGCGAAAGCCTCTGTGGCCGGCGACGTTCGGGGGCCGGACAAGCACCCTCAGTCTTGCCGGCATCGGGCCATTTTGCGTCCCCGTTGTCGTTGGCGAAGTACCCGCTCATCTTGTCACCCTTGCCCATCGACCCGCTGTCGCTCACCGGCGTAGTTAGGCTTAATGACGGTGCCTTGTCACCTGTCTTCCTGCCGGAGAGGTTGGGCTTTTTGAGACCTTGACAACCTGGGTGATGGTACTCGTGCTTCATCAGTCGACGGTAAACTACCGTAACATATACTGCCGGGACGCAGGTGATGAGCCTGTAAAGGGGTCAAGTGTTATATTAGCAACGGACTTTTGAGACGACAAGGAAAAAAAAAGGATAAAAGTTGTCAGGGTGGTAGCATACACCAAAGCGCAGCCAATGGCCAGTCCCGGAGTTACGTAGGGGTCTTTTACCCTCTTGACGTAGACTGTAACGTCAAGGGCCAAAACAACACTGGCGAGGAAAGTTTTCAAAAGGTGGGAGAGCACCATCCAGGACGGGGTTATATTCTTGTCGAAGAACCTGAAAACTTCGGCGCCCGTCAGTCCCGCCGCAATCAAGGGAAGCGCCACGTTCGTTCCCTCCCAACTATAATATCGACGATATTGTCTGTCAGCCCCTTATACCCCTGCAAATGACGGACCCTGGTGGCGCGCCCACTCACGCATGCTGCAGTATCAGAACATGTTTGGTCCTTCCCTTGCCCACGGATAGCTTGGCCGTTTCGGTGAGTCGATAGATGAATATACCCGTCAGACTCAACAGCACGGTGAACTGGAGTATCCAGAATGGCGTCAGGACGAAAGGCTGCCATCTGGCACGGCAGAAATGCCCTTGATCTCGGTAGCTTGGCATCTCAACCCCGGGGCCTGGCTAGAATCGGCAGCTCGGCAGCAATATCTCCAAGTTTTCTGACTGGGTCAGAATCTTCAGGAGCTACTGTGCTGAGGAAAGGCAAAGAGTCGAGTGTGATGGATCTAGACGTTGAACATGTGGTACTTCAAAGCATTATAATCGCGCAGAGCACCCGGAAGCATTGAACCGAAACATAAGAAGAAAAGGGGGAAAAAAGGGGGCTAAAGCGCTACACAGTCATGAGTATAGCCAGGAGGGTATTCTGAGCCCCGTAGCGGTTGGAAAGTCCGAACAGTTTGGCTCACACTGACCTTATACATGCACCTACACGAGGAAAGACAAGCATGTGTAGCTGCTTCTTGACATCTCACTTGGTCTGTTGCTTTGCGGAGGCCAGCAGGCCATCCATGTCTCAGCAGTATTCCACGGCATCTTTGTGCTATGCGACAGGGAAGACAGTAAGCCTCCCTGACCATCGTGGGATCTAGCACATTGACTAGCGTACGTGTTTTGCTGGTGAGTGGTTGGTTGGCCCAAGACAACAACTCATGCATGCCTGGGCCGCTAGTGGAGCTGATCACAGCTAGGCTGCGGTGATCCTTGCGCCCCCACGACCAGAAAGGACTACCGTAAAACTAGCACTTCTCAAGAAGCAAGATGGGCGCTGTGTCATTGTTCCTGACTAACCCGGTGAACGACCGTTGCTTGAAGCACGTTTTCGACTTCTCGGCAGCAGCTTTTGCCTCCAGGGCCCCGCAGATCTCCCGATGGCTGTGCGAGTAATCGGTGAGATGGCGCTGGTGGGCTGGGAAGCTATGGCGCACAAACTTTGACTAAATGGTGCCACAGCTGGGAATAACTTGACGTTCGTTCCTAGAGG
The DNA here is from genome assembly GCA_003709005.1 of Magnaporthales sp. P1609. Taxonomy (NCBI): domain Eukaryota; kingdom Fungi; phylum Ascomycota; class Sordariomycetes; order Magnaporthales; species Magnaporthales sp. P1609. The sequence continues at coordinate 1,262,445 of PELF01000003.1, forward strand.
TGCCAAGGTGCTAGGCAAGACTAACAACTCTGACGAGGGAACTTCTTCTGCGGACAGCCAATTGATCATCCGGTCAGCTGGGTTGGGGCAAAATAAGCCTATGCTACTCGAAGCCCGGCCCTCGAACGGTCTTTGAAGAGCTTTAAATCCGTCAACCTTAGGAAGCAGCAGGATTCTATGGAACTACCGTCGGAAATGGACGTGATGAGGCGCGTCTCAGTGGTCATGTTTTGCACCTTCAAACATCCCTCCGCCCCGTCCTTCCGTGGCCGTGCTTTAGCGCCGGCAGCCGCTTTTGTGTTGCCAAGGTCGTGGACAATGCGAGATGGAAAAAAGGGAAAGTCCTTTCTGTCGAGCCGAACGGAAGGGCGGCAAAGGCAAAACCAAGGTGTATACCTTACCTAGATAGATAAGCAAGGCATGCATGTACCTAAGGTGCTTCAGCAGGGAGATTTTCCAAAACTTGAAAGTTGATGGTTAATGGAAAGTAGTGGTTTCAAAAGGTGCGTCAAAAGTGCCCTTTACTTTAGAGTTAGGAAATGAATGAGTTGTTGCCTGGACTGGCCAACCAAAGTGAGCCGCCGAACAGCACCAAAACCTGTGCCGCTCTGCTGCCGAGTGCCTCGACTGCCTGTCTGCCCCGTGCCGACCGCGCTTACCTGTTCTAACCCGTGCGAATTGCCCTAAGTGGCATAAAAAGAGCGACATCATGTCGTGGCGTACCGTGCTGACCAACGCAAGCAGACGTGGAAATTTTACTTCTTAGATAACCAGTTTCTCCAATTTCGTCAGGTGATTGTCAGGTATAGGTGTGGGCTCTTTTTCTTCTGTCCTCCCATAAACTTGGGCGTCAAGCCCTTTGGATCCGGCAGTGCAACCAATCTCTTGTTTTTTCTGTTGTTTTTTTTTTGTTTGGTTGTTGTTGTTCTGGGATGGTTTCATTCGTGTTGATGTTGCACGTCTCCACAACAATTGAACGGTACGCGCAGCGGCTGCCAAGGGTGGGAAGCGATGGGCTTGGACTGTTTTATTTACGGAGCATCCCAAGATGCAAGAGTGCAAGCGCTTGTTGAGATTTCGAGGCTTGGGGGTTCTGGCCAGACGAGATTGGTGGTTCCTTCCCAGGTACCTTAAGCGAGCTTGTCTCGACCGTGGAGTGGGCGGGAGAAACAAAATAGCAAAGTGCAACCCACACTTTGAGGCCTGTTACCAGACACAAACAAGAAAATAAGTATATCTCCACTTAATCCCCTTTGACTGTTTTATAGAGTAGGTCTGCAAGATGTCGAGCCAGCCCACCAAGGTCAAACACCCCATGGGCATGGTCCAGACCCTCTCAACCAAACTCAAGGTCGACCGAAATCAATTTCACCACCCGAACCATCACGTTCCTCCCATCACATCTGCATCCATAATCTCCTGGACCTCCAAAGTTCAGACGAAGCATCACAAAAATCAATCAAAGTTATGGGATCAAATTCGGTGGTGAAAAAAATAACCGGGTCGCAAATGCGCCCAAGAAGAAGAATGTATTCAAAGTTTGGTCTTTGCTGGTGACATTTTATCAGCCCAGAGGAACATCAACATCACTCTGGTGAAGGAGTAAACTGTGCGATGGTCTCTTAAATCGTTCTTGATTTGAACAATCTCTCCAAACAACGAGGCTCTAAAAAGATTAGATCCCCGACTTTGTCCATCAGCACCTCGGGAAAGGTCCTCGAGGATCCGCGATTAAAATGGTGGTATCGTAACGTCTAGTTGTCCCCCTCCCCACATCCAGTTAGGCCAACTGCTGGTTGCCCAATTTCTTGACCAGTTGGTTTCCCCGGGTGTCGTCCATATGGTATGTATCTTGTTATGTGGCGGTAGGGTGCATTCACAGACCCTTGGCCACGCTGTCCTGGTAGACCTTGGTCGCGTCAAAGGCGACGACCGTGCCGTCGGCAGAGGTCATGGCTGGGGCGTTGACGGGGACGGCGTTCTGGGTGGCACCACCAGCAGCTTGGCGCTTGACGAAGTCTATTTGTGGGAGCAGGAAGTCAATACATTGCTTGTTATTTTTATTTATACAACATATCCTGTGGTACTGTAGTCCACTCACCATTGCGCTGCTGCTGAGGGGTAGCGAGGGCCGAGACGGCAGCCACAAGGGCGAAAAGGGTGACGAAAGAGTACTGCATTTTTGCGGTTTTGGTTTGTTTGTTTGTTTGTTGTGGAAGGTTGTTAAATGATTTGTCGGCCGGCGACGAGCTTGATGAATGGTCAACAGGAAAGATTAAAGAGTGAACACAAACGACTTTGAAGAATGGAATGGGGATAGGAAAAAAGGAGAGGAGTGAGATGGGAGATCAGTGGAAGAAGATCTAGTTGTATTTATGGCATGTTCCAAGGGCATTCTATCTCTATCCAAGTGTACTGTAGGGTAACCGAGTTCCAAGGCCCCCCTGGTCCGATCCGAAAGGGGGACGGTGAAGATCAAGAGCGATCAACACGCAGCACGGTCCGAGTTTCAGCCAGAATCAACCGGATAGTAGGCTTCTTCTGTTGGCCAAACATGTCGGCCGTGAGGATAGAACACAGCCAACGGGAGTGGAGAACCCCCCCTTGTACAGTACTCATCTTCCAGCTTTGTGTCTACTACTGTATGTACCATTAAGTACAGCAGTATGTATTTTGACAGGGCCGTACAGTATGATGGGGCAAATCTCGGTTCCATGTTACGGACCTCGCATCTCACTATTTTCTTTACGTATTATCATACCGGGGCTAAAGGGGTGACTGTCTCCTGTTTGCTGCCTACAGTACATGTGCACTCTGTAAAGTGGACCTCCCAATTATGATCGGGTGGTCTTGGCTTCAAGAATTCTAGATACAGTCAAGCCCGGCAGTGGGAGAAGAGATGGAAACAAGAGTTCGGTACCAGGAACCAAGCCCACTTGACCAAAATGAGAAAGTCTCTACGATCAAACAGTAAGCTTAACCCATCAGAGTATGGGGCGCTGTAATCCACCGTACGAGGGCTTGAAACCGGTCTGGTGGGAGCAAAAGGCAGGGTCTTGGTCTGTCGATGACTGCTTTGTTTGTACTGCGTACTTACGTATTTTGATACACACAGTCCTATTTTTTCTTTCTTTTTCTTTTCCCACCATCACAAAACACCACCGGATCACGTAGTTATCTACGTGGACACTGTCGCACTCCCCTACCACAAGAACATCACCAGTAGGAAAGGAATACGTAACTCCATAAATAATAGTATGGGGTTGGGATCAAATTGACCAGGTGAGGGTCCAGGGGCCCCGTTGGCGGCTGAAGATCATACGCGCTAGCGAGCTGTTGCCGGTACTTCCGTGTAGCAGAACGCCAGCCACGACCCTTGTCCAGCCATCATGCCAAGGGCTTACAGTGGAACAGTGGAGCCTAGGTCCCGTTCCCACCCCGCCAAGCTCTCTTACACTTTGTTTCCTAGATTTCTCAGGTCCTAACATGCGACGAGAGGAGTTCACTCTGAGAGCCAAGCTTTCCAATTCTTTCCATGCAAAACGCGTTTAAACGATTGAAGCTTATAAGGACCCAAATGACTGCCCACCCACGAGCCCCTCTCCACCGCCCGACGTCTGGACTCTCGTCTCATATCGGGTCTCAACGTACAGTACTCTGCAGACGCCAGCGCATCCGCTTAGGCCCTCCGCTGTCATCCACGCAGGTTCCTTACCTTGGGGTTGAGTTTAAAACAGGTAATCCCAACCACAAACGAGAAGAGCCCCTGTGTACTTTTTTTTTTTCTACAACGCCCACGACCCGATGCGCTTATGTTTGCGTCATCGCATAAAAGAAAACCCGATTTGTGCTCAGCCACATTCGTCTTGTGTCCCAGTAGTGCTTTCGATCGAGAATGCTGGTTTTTGGTCTGCTCCTTTTTTATTCCTTTATCTCATACATTGCTGCTGTACCTCCCGAAACGTATACTCATCCCAGTCGCGGGCATGTGCAAGGGCAACATCATCAAGTGAAGCATGATGATTGTAGGTGCTTGTCACGAAGAAATTTATTTCAATTGAGAACAGTTGACTCGTGCTGGGATTGACAGCGAGACGTCAATGCAATTAAGCTACTCTATGCTGCTGATATTCATCCAAATCAATCGCAAGGCAATGCTACTAAATTTGATTTGATTTGTCAAAATTTCCTCTCATTTAGCCTTCCATAATACTTTCAATAGCTGCTGTTTCTAGCCGCATACACAAAACAGGCGCCACAGAGACGATATAATAAGTATATGTTTGTACCTCTCTGCAGTCATCTAATCCCAGTTCTTGTATTCAACACTCCAGTTGTCTTTGACAAGGCTTCCTTCGGATGCAGGGTCAAGAAGTATAGCCTTGGCCTTTTCGTCACCACGCATCTGCCACTGCAGGTAGTTGATAGCTGCCTTGCCAAACTTGCCGCCGCCAGTGGCCGCGTAAGTGCCGCCGTGACCAGTGTCAAGGTTGGCCTTGTATGCCGGCAGACCTGCGTTGAGTAACTTGTAGTCTTTCTCGGACTGCAGCGAAAACAGGAGAAACAGTCAGCTTCATCTTACTTTGATCGACGGATTGACACGGTATATTGAAGACTAAAAATGAAACCAACCCCGGGATGACCCATGTCTTTTGGCCCTCCAATGAACCACGCGACAGGGACTTTGATTTCCTGCAAGAGGTACCTCCTGTCGTCCTGAAAGATGGCAATGTTGAAGAGGATGACGCGGTGGATCCGAGGATCGTGGTACGCCGTCGACATGGCCGACAGGCCGCCGCAGCTGTGTCCAGCCGTGATGATCTTGTCCCGGTCTATCTTGGCGTACTTGTCGGCTCCGCCCTTGAGCGCCCAGTCCACCGACGCCCTCATGTCGCTCACGAGGCTCTGACGCTGCTGCGCGACCGGCCCGTCAGCCGAGATGACGTAGCCGTGGCTCGCCATCATGAGCAGCATGTTGCGGTACGTGGCGCCACCGTCCATGGCGCAGCCACCGTTGCCCAGGCGATGAAGGGCACCGAGACGTTGGCGGGCGGCGGCGTCGAGGGCACGTAGAGCGTGTGGCCCGGCAGCGAAGGGTCAGTCACGACCTTGGCTGGGTATGGCCCGTTGTCGGGGCCGGGGGCGCCGGCCCGTGGTACCTCGGTACCGACGCCGCTGGGAGGTTGAGACGTGCCACGGCGCTGCTGAGCTCGTTCAGCGGGATGCAGAATATGCCGCCGGCTATGGTGTCGTCTCCCGTCGCGGGGAAGTAGCCTGGGCGTGGGCTGAATGGTGCCTGGCGGGACTCGAGCAGGGTGCTAGGCGAGGCGGCTGCGCTCCCTGCGAGGAAGGCCGCGGTGGCGAGTATGCGCATGACGGAAGCCATTGGTGTTGATACGAGGACGGACGTGATTGTTGGCTGGTGGCTGTTGGGGACCTTTGGTGCTGGTCGAATGTCCACTGTCAATGGGTCATGTCGATGTATTTATCGCCATCTTTAGCACGAAACGGGTTTGCGTTGATATGAAATCACGACATGGGCTCAAGGTGCGGTTGCTTTGTGAATAGAGCAGCCGGCAATCTTGGTCGGCATTGCATCAAGATCCGATTGCCATTTTGGGACCGGACTGGGTGATATCCAAAAAGGCACCATTCACGGAAAGTTTGCGATCAATGGCCGGAACAATCAAAACTGGTGTAATTTGGGATTTGATATAGCCGTAAGAGCAAGGATAGGTAGATTGGTCCAGAGTAGATAATTAAAAATATGTCTCTTATTTGGCTCACCCCTCATCAGAACAGATCCTATCTGAGGAAACGCTTCTTGATTTACAAGGGACTTCTCTGCTATTGGCTACCTAGTTTCAGTATACCAAAGGAAGATATTAGATCTGGACAGACTACCGGCAGAGTGGAAGGCAGTTGAGTGCCGAAACCGGCGGGGATTGAAAGCTTTGTGATAACTGATTTAGACACACATGAACGGTCTCTCACCATGAATGCTTAATTAATTTTTCAAGTACCCGAATTGCAAGCAGACAAGCGCCAGCAAAGTCGTCTTTGCAATGATTGTTCCTTGATCATTCTAGTACCTACCCTGTATTCCATTGCCGACTATTTTGTCCCTGGACTAGAGTTTTGAGCACACCGCCTTGGAAGAAAGAACCAAAACCATTTCAAGCGGTCTCTCGACTTTTAGCTTCAGCTGACGTTTCTGCCCAACGACTTGCACCAGACTGAAACAATCCCAGCTTTTCTACCCCCAAAATTGCCGATCGATGCCCTGATTCGTATTGTGAAGCTGCGAATCTTGAAGATGAATTCGACAAGCGCTTCGCTGTCGAATCCAACCTGCCCCAAGTAAACGATGACTTGAGGATTTTGAGGATGGCATTTGATATAGTGTTGTTGAAGCCAGTGCTTTGGCGAAAGTTGGATGAATTTCAAGTGGAAGTTGGCAACATGGCTTGCATCCCACCACCAACCAACCAACAAGCAACTCGTAAGCTGCAGCCTTCCCCTCATTTTCCTCATGCTTAGGACGAACAGTCAGCTACCCAAGCAAGCTCCAACCCCATCTTCCAACCTGCGTCAAGCAGGTTACCTAAAATTACCAAACACCATCGAAGCTCTCTCATCGCTTGCAGCCATCTACCCTCCTTCTCTCCGGCCAGCGCTGAAGTCACCCATCTATCGTCGTTTCCTTTGTCACTTGCGTCCCGTCCTGCCCCCAGGCAACATACCTTACATTACACAAATCAGTCATTAACACAAGCTCAGCCGCCAAGAGAGTGCACTCGCTTCCCATAACTACCACAACAACCGCTACCAGCAAAGCTCGCCATGGCATCCGCCGAACACTGTCTTTTCTGCTTCGAGGCTCTGGCGGCGCACCTTGAAAACCGGGAACCCCTCTCGCTCGCCGAGGTCCAAAAGTCGTGGGCCTCTCACCTGGCCGCCTCCAACAGCGCCACAACCAAGCAGTCCCCCGCGGTGCGCCGCGTCGCCGATCTCTCGGCAGAGCACTCCTCGGGCTCCTCGGCTGCCAGCAGCACCACGTCACTGGCCCCGGACACGGCGGCAACCACCCCGGCCGGCCCCAGCGAGCTTTCGCTGTCATCCGCCGCAGTCCCGGACGAGTCCCCGCTCTTCGTGACCTGGAACACGCTCCACCCGCGCCGTGGCGCCCAACTACGCGGATGCATCGGAACGTTCGAGCCGCAGCCGCTCGAGGAGGGCCTGGCGTCGTACGCGCTGACGTCGGCGCTGCACGACACGCGCTTCGACCCTGTGCGCGCACCCGAGCTGCCCTCGCTCGAGGTCGCCGTCACTCTGCTTACCGACTTTGAGGACGCCGAAGACGCAGACGACTGGGTCCTTGGCACACACGGCCTGCGCATCAGCTTCTACCACGGAGGCCGCCGCTACGGCGCCACCTACCTCCCCGATGTCGCCCCCGAGCAGGGCTGGACCAAGGAGGAGACACTCGTGAGCCTGATGCGCAAGGCCGGTTGGATGGGCCGCAAGGACAAGTGGCGCGACGTTGACCTCAAGGTCGTCAGGTACCAGGGTAGGAAGGTCAGCTTGGACTATGCCGCCTACAAGGCCTGGAGGGACTGGGCGGATAAGAATTCCAAGGCTGCGGTTGCGACTTGATGCTGTGGTGGCCTTGTAATCACAGTATCACAGCTCAGCTCAATCTAGGCTGGCGCTATTTGTGAATTTGTGGGTGCGCTGTAATTTGGGTCTTCGCTTTTTTTCATTTATTTTTTTTCTTTTTTGCCGTTTGGTCTATCAGACATCAGGCATCAGGGAGTAAGGGAGTTTACGGTTTCCAGGCTAGACCATCTAGACAGAGCCTTTTATTTCTGACGAAAGTACTTTAGTCAGTGCAGGTGAGTATTATGACTGATTTAAGTGGATGAGATCTGCGATGCAATAGAGATAGAGCAAGGCTCTGGCTTTATACCGTGCAGTCTAATCTATCAAGCTTTGCGTCTTTAATCAGCAATTTACTTCACATGCCAAAAGCATCAAGGTTATTAACCATGCCCCGAGACTCTGATTGATGCCCTATTGGGAAACGCCTGGCCGTACAAAAAAAAACATGAAGTATTGCTCTTCTGCTCCGTGTACATTTGTATATACCGACCATGCTGCCTGTGAAATCAGCCCCAACGCCAAAACGCCACCGGGTAATAGTTCCGAGAAAGGAAGAAAAAGAAACAAAAAAATAACAGCAGGCCGCATCAGGTGAATGGTACCGTATTTACGGTACGCAAAACGGGAAACAAAAATTCGTCAAGCAAACAACGCTGCACATGTAGAGACGACGAGTGCAGCAGGCACTTTGAAGTCCGGATATCCCTTTTGCCCAAAACCAAAACCGAAGAGTGACTCCCAGTGGCCAAAGTCAGAGGAAAATAAGGAAAAAGGAAAAGGAGGGAAAAATAAAAGCCGTATTTCGTGGTTCTCATCTCGCTCCTGTCTCGGAGCCGTCGTTTTCCCCCTTCACCAACATCTCAACATCCTCCAGAACCCCCTACCGCGATTTCCCAACCTGGCACCGTTGATGTTGGGCCCTCTAACCCCGGGGCCTCGGTGACCGTGTCGTTCCTCTGCCATCGACTTCTCCGTGTCACGCGACGGCAGCGGACTCAGCGGCTTGGTCATACCGCGCTTGTCCATCCTGCCGCCGTCGTGATCCAGGACGCCCATCTCCGCCAGGCGGCGGCTCTCGACGACGCGGCGGACTATGAGCGCGAATGTCTCTTCGATGTTGACCTCCAGCCGGGCCGACGTCTCCATGAAGCCGCATCCTCTGCGGCGGGCCCACTCCAGTCCCTGCGCCGCCGGCACCTGCCTGCGCTCCTGTAGGTCGCACTTGTTGCCCGCGACGATCTTGACCGGCGGCACCGTCTTGGCGCCGCGCATGCCCATGCCACCGGGCGAGCCGGGGAGGCTGATACCGTCGTAGGCCAGGCTGCTGGGGCTCACGCCGGCCCGGGCGGCCCTCGCGGCGTTGTCGAGCCTTGTCTCGGCCTCCATGTCGATCAGGTCGTTGAAGTAGCCGAGCGCGTCGAGCGAGTCGATCGAGGTTATGTCGTAGACCATGAGGAAGGCGTCGGCGCCGAGGTTGCTGCTCGCCCACATGCCGCGGTACTCCTCCTGGCCCGCCGTGTCCGTCAGCGAAAGGTGGTACGGGACGCCGTCTACGCGGCGCGTCACGCTGTAGCTGTCCTCTATCGTCGGGTCATATTCCGAGGTCCATTGGGAGCGGACGAGCCGGAGCGTTATGGAGGATTTACCGCAGCCGCCGTCGCCGCATATTGTTATCGAAATCGGGATCGGGGGCTGGTCGCTGGAGGACATGGAGTGTGTATTTCGTTGTCGGGGCATCTTTGCGGCGAGGGCGCTCGTGTTGCTTTTCTACTTGCTGCAAGTGAGCCGCTACGTGGCTCGACCCTGCGTCTTCGGGCTCGTTCCTACGCCTCCTTGCCCTGTTGCTGGCTGATCGGTTTGCGCTCCGATTTCCAGCAAAGGTTTTGTTTTGGGAGGGACGAATAAAAACGCACAGATGGCTTTTGCTGAGTTGTTATTTCAGTAATTGCGCGTTGGCATATGTCTCTTTCCTCCTGAGACCAAGGTTTATGGCTATGGTATCGATATCGATTGTCCGTATGCGTATGCGCCTCGACTTTGGGCAAAAGGATTGGCAAATACGCGTCGTCTAAAGATGGGATTTTTGCTATTATGCAAGACTGTTGTGTGGGCGCAGATGTGATGTTTATTCGGAGTGGTTGCTAAATTGATCGACAGTTTGGAGAACTTGCGCTGTGCGATGGTTTCTTCGTTGTATATTTTGGGTTGCTTTTGCTTGGCTTCGGGGTTTGCTGAATGCGCTGAGCTAGCATCAAGGAGCTGTTGAGTTTTTTTTTTCTTTCTCTTTTCTTTAAGGTCCTCTATTCGTTACCCCTTCCCCTCGTTATTGGTTTTTGGTCTTGGTGCCTGTCCGTGCAGCTTTAGGGTCAAAGGCCGAGCCGTTGGGCAGGCACACGCGCAAGAACAAGTTTATTTAATGGCGAGGCTAAAAGCCAAAAAAAAAAAAAAAAAAAAAAAAAAAAAGGACACAGACGGGCGGGGTTCGCGCTGCTAGTCGTCAGTGGTGTCGGATCGCGGCAAATGAGAGTGACATCAAATGGAAGTCAGGCTAGGTTGGATCCCTTTGGTTGGTTGCCAAATGAGAAAAGCGAATTACCAGTAAAAGAGACGGAACGGCAAGATATTGGTATTAGGCTGACCGACTGACTGATGCCCATAGGTCTGATCCAAAAGCCTAGAAGAGAGACGGCGTGCTGTGTGTGGATGGATGTCTAGTTCAGAGGACTTCGGTTAGAAATCCAACTCGGCCGTCATCGACGATTTTCAAGGTCGGGATGCGGGCAGTGGAGGCTATGGAAGTACGGGACTCAGCACGGGACAGGGGGTATCTAGCTGTTTCCCGGGGGTCTGCCTGAGTGGGCGGGCTGGGAAACTGAAGTGGATTCTGGTGGTGGCAGGGGGTGGGACGTGCTTACAAAATGGAAGCTTTCATGTTTTTCAATCAAGTTTTTGGCACTGAACAGGGGACTAGCCAACCGGGGAATTTGGCCTTTAAGTTGCTTTTCCATCTGACCACAATGTAGCAACAGCTGGATCAAGATCCTATTCTACGACGTAGGCACAGTAGGTAAATTAGGTATCTAGGTAAGGTATTTTACTTGTTTTTCTCGTAATCAGTGACGTCTGTGTGATAGAGCCTGGTCAATACTGTCTGGAAGTACTTGGAAAATTTAAGCACTTCTTTTGTAGACACCCAAGCTCCAGCTTGCCCCTGATGAATCAATCCAATCACCCCTTGTCAGCCCAACCAACCAGGAAGATGCCTACCAAGGTACAGTCTTAGCATGGAACCCGTTTTGACACGGCGCAAAATGCAGTCGATAGTCAAATCGTCTTAGCAACATGTTTCGCACCAGAACAAGTTGCTTGCCGCTGAGCAAGCACACTGGCCGAATACGGACTCTTCTAAATTTCGGAAGCTTGTCCAGAGATGCGCAAGCTCGCTGGCTAGGTAGGTACTGAAGGTATAGGGGCTGCCTTATATTTATTTGTTTTTGTTGGGGTTTCTCATGAATCACATACGAAGCGAGAAAGAAGAAAATAGATGGAGAAGAAAACTTGAGAGGAAGATTACATCTGCAAACACAATGAATATAGAAGCCAGCATACGAAGCTGGTGCTGTTACATTGTTGCTTAAAGAAGATGAAAATAAATTTGTGTTACAAAGTTATCAACTGATAAGTTATGGTGATATTATCCCGCATAACGATATACAAATCCAGCTGGTGCTGGTCGTCCAGCATTTTAGGAGACGAAACATGGTAGTGTGTCCAATCGGCAGTTTGGTGGGTTGTCGCTTATAGTGAGTGGGTGTTGTTGGTTCGATCAGCCCAGTGATACCCCTCCCAACCTTTGCGCGCATTTCGCGACCCATCGCCCAAGATATGCAATCTTGTTTCTATACTCTGCGCTGATTTGGTATCATGCGATTCCTGTTGTCACTCATTCACTATAGAGCAAAGTGCATTGCTGGGACATCAGCTGGATACATTGCATTGGGGCAACCCCTAAATCAACGACTGTACAGGCATGCGAAACAGACGTCGCCTGGGGGAAAGTAAAAGACAGGAGTTGCGTGACTCAAGATTCGCCATCGCCAAATATCGACGCTCCCTCCAGCTATGGAATGCTAACAACATTCCCCCGGTCGACACTATAGCTACTCGATATTTTATCAACCTAACATATCCACCGATCATACTTTTCCATCGTCGACAAGCCGGCGACAGAGGCTCCCCGGCAATTATGCAGTTGTCATTGCCGCCGGTTCGGCACCGGGGAGGTATCCCAGCAGACTGGAACGACCGGATGATGTCAATTGGAATGGATCTGTCGCCGCCGTAGCACGTAATCCATTGTTTGAATCCGGGGAAATGCAATAAAAACTTTTCTGGGTTTAATCCATGTCCACACGAGTCTTTTTTAGAGGGGGTCTTACTTTCCTGCTGTGTCGACATTTTCTTTCTCAGTCTCTTCTGATTCTATCCAGGCTTTTTCTTTTATTGTTCTGCCTTGTTTATTTTGGAGTTTTCGCATTGTTGACCAACAATCGCCTGTAGACTTGGCCGAAATATTGTTTGTTTTGCGAATGCTAATCGATACTCTGACTTTGTAACCATGACGCAAAAAATCATTCCAGTCCTCAACAGGGCTGAGGAGGTTGCTACAGTAAGTGTATCTTCATCCGACTAAATAGGATGGTCAAAAGCCACCGGACAAGACCATTGAATACAGACATGGCAGTCCAAGCTTCAGATTTGGATTTGTAGATGGGTCCAGGGGTAGATCACTAAGAAAGGACCCATCTACCAATAACCACTTGATCTATGCCATTTCGTGCAGAATGACAGTCGTAAACCACAAAGACTTGCTACAAACTGAACAACGACCTGGCTAACATGGATGACCCGCAATCGATAGCTCATTGATGCTGTCAAGTCGATGATAGTGCCATTTGTCAGGGCCGCCGACGAAGCTGCGGCGTGCAAGGTCGATGGCGGGGCCGCCTTGGCTGCCGCAGGCTCTACGCGAAACTCTCTGGTCGAGTCACTTGAGCCCAACGACCTTGTATCAAGGCTTGCGTTCTCACTTCCTGAGAAGGAGGGTCATGGAAGGGAGGGCCTGCTGGACATGGTGCATCAGATCTTGAGGTACAGCGTCAACACATGGGATCAGGGGTTCCTCGACAAGCTATATGCAAGCACCAATGCCGTAAGCCAAAGGTCCTGCCTAGAGCAGCCATGATTATCCCTAACTGACAAACTGGCTGGTGAATATGTTGGCAGGTCGGTGTGGTCTCTGAACTACTCCTGTCTGTTCTCAACACCAATGTAAGTGTTCCCCACCTCAGGTTGTCGACTGGAGCAACATTATGTACTTACTCTCCAAAGCTCCATGTATACCAAGTCTCGCCTGCCCTTACCATCATCGAAAAAACCACAGCTCGTACCTTTGCTGAGCTCTTTGGTCTCACCGGACCCAACGCGGGAGGCGTCACAATCTCAGGCGGGAGCGCTTCGAACATGACCTCGATCATCATTGCACGGAACACACTGTTTCCTGATAGCAAGACCGAGGGCAACGGCAACCACCGCTTTGTGCTGTTCACGAGCGCGCACGGTCACTACTCGGTCGAGAAGGCCGCCCAGGCATGCGGTATGGGTTCGTCAAACGTTGCGGCCGTCGCGGTCGACGAGCAGGGGCGCATGAAACCCTCGGCGCTGCGGGAGCAAATCATCAAGGCCAAGTCGCAGGGAAAAACTCCACTGTACGTCAACGCCACTGCCGGGACGACGGTCCTGGGATCGTTTGATCCGTTCGAGGAGATCTCGGCCGTCTGCAAGGAGTTTGGTCTGTGGATGCACGTCGACGGGAGCTGGGGCGGTTCCGTTGCCTTTTCTGCCCGGCACAGGCGGGACAAACTCGGCGGCGTGCATCTCGCCGATTCAATCACCGTCAACCCGCACAAGATGCTCAACGTGCCCGTCACCTGCTCATTTCTTCTCGGGCCGGACATGCGCGTGTTTCACCGGGCAAACACACTCCCCGCGGGATACCTATTTCACAACGGTGGCGGCGACGAAGACGCTCAAGACGACCCGGAGAAGCAGGTCGAGTTCTGGGATCTTGCCGACCTGACGCTGCAGTGCGGGCGCAGGGGCGACAGTCTCAAGCTGGCGCTTTCGTGGATCTACCACGGCGCCGCGGGGCTGGAGCGGCAGGTCGACGGGGCCTTCGAGGTGGCGACGCACCTGGCGACGCTGGTCGAGCGGCACCCGGACCTCGAGCTGCTGTCGACGAACCCGCCGCCGTGCCTGCAGGTTTGTTTCTACTACACGCCGGGGGACGTCGGTGCAGCTGCGGTCGGCGCGGCCGAGAACACGCGGCGGACGAGGGCGATGGCGAGGTTGTTGATCAAGAGGGGATTCATGGTCGACTACGCCCCCGGCGAGCACGGCAGCTTCTTCAGAGTGGTGGTCAACTGCCAGACGTTGAAGGGTACCGTGGAGGGGCTGATCAGGGGTATCGAGGCAGTTGGTGTTGAGGTGGTGGTATAGGCTGGTAGGGAAGCACTTTGGTTATGACCTTGACGAAATCTACATCAATACATGGAAAAGACGGGAGATACAAGATGTAGATATTGGATAGAGAGGTTGGTTTAGTAAACCGTGATGTTACTTTTGCGAGTCTGGAACTGACAATGGAAGTTATAGATCGATAATGCTCCGGGTTTTCCGATGTAAAAGAAGAAACATGCAAACGCGAAAAGAAAGAAAGAAGTCTCGCAATCGAACCCGAATCTGTTTACCTGATAGGTCAAGCAGTTGAATTGGAAATTTTAGCAATATTGAGTGGTACTCCACCGATTTCATGCTAAACATTAAAGCACCCCGAGACCCTGAGGAAGCTTGCAAAGATTGAGGCCGAACGACAGCACTGCTGCTCGGCACCCGGCAAACTTGCCAGGCGACAAGAACCCTTTTTTTTTTTTTTTAAAAAAAAAAAAAAAAAAAAAAAGGCGCCGCAAATAACACTCTTATATGGATCGAACATGTCTGACCTGACAACTAATTCTTGAATTGGTGGAATATTTGCTCGGTCATCAATCATTCGATCGCGCCAAGGGCTTTGGGAAAACACGAGGAGAAGTGCATTCCTCTTGACTCCATTCCCAAACAACGATACGAGGTTTTTAAAGAATTCATATTAGAATGCATACAGTACATGCTTGTTCGACTAGAGGTGCCACACCTTACCCTGTTCTCCGTCTTGGCATCTGAAAAGCTAGCCTAGGAATCAAGTCCTGATCCCTACCATCTTTTTGTCCCGGGGGTTCATTTGCCAATGGGACTAAATAACAAGACGTCCCGTCCTGCCTTTTTGGGAAGAGGGGCGCTAGCCTTGTGCTTTACTGCCCCTTCATGTCGCTTTCCCCAAGAACCCTTGCGGCGTTTTCTTGCCGATGCCAATCTCTCTCGTTGGGTCCACCTCGTCAACAGTGACCGGGGGTGTTTTTAAACTACGAGAATGAATTGAACAAAAAAGAAAAAGAAAAAGAAAAAGATTAAAATGGTCTGCAATCCCGCTCATCGGTGCCCTCGAAGGGTGACGGAGAATTGGTTTGATGGTAACTCGCGGTCAGTCACTCGTTCCTGACCCTAGTACACCACCACAGCCTCGACAACCACCATGGTCGTCTGGTCTTCTCTTCTGCCCCTCTTGAGCCTGACGCTCTCGGTGGTCCTTGGCACCGCTGCTGCCCAGGACCAACCCAAGGGTGCAGAAGTGCCTGCTCCGACTCCTATCGTCGAGGATATCCCCAATGCCTATATTGTGGAGTTCGCCGAGGGCTACGGCATCGATGCACTCCTTGCCGATCTCAAGGGTAAGGCAATCGACACGGTGAAGCGCAAGGATCTCAAGTTCAAGCTCTTCAATGGCGCCTCATTCGATATCAAAGGCAACACCAAAGAAGAGGTCGAGGCGGCCGTCAAGAAGATCACTGGTCATACCAAGGTCAAGAAGATATGGCCGGTCCGCAAGGTCATGCTTCCAGATGACAAGTTCACCTCGATAGGTTCCGGGCCTGCAGGGTCTTATGGTGTGCTTCAAAACGGAGGCGTCCTCAAGCGCCAGTCAAAGACCAACAACACGTACAACCTGCACATGCAGACCCAGGTCGACAAGCTGCACGCCGAGGGTTTCACCGGCAAGGGAATCAAGATAGCCATAGTCGACAGTGGCATCGACTACAAGCATCCGCTCTTGGGTGGTTGCTTTGGTAAAGGCTGCAAGGTCTCGTTCGGTTACGACCTTGTTGGAGATGACACGGCACATCCCGGTAAATTCCCCGACGACGACCCCATGGATTGTGCCGGTCACGGCACTCACGTGGCGGGCATCGTGGGCGCCAATCCCAGCGAGCTTGGTTTTGTCGGTGTAGCCCCCGACGCCGAGCTGGGCGCATACAAAGCTCTCAACTGCATCGGCTATAGCACCAACGAGATGCTCATCTCGGCTTTCAACATGGCTTACGAGGCTGGGGCCGATATCATCAGTTCGTCTACAGGTATCGAGGGCGGCTGGGCTGACGATGCCTGGTCTTCAGCCGTCTCTCGTATTGTCGATGCCGGAGTCCCTGTAGTCATTGCTGCAGGAAACTCGGGCGAGCAAGGTCTCTGGCGACCCAGCAGCCCATCTGCAGGTCGTGGTGTCACTTCTGTTGCCTCGGTCGACAACACCGAGTTTACTCGCCTCTTCCTGGCCGGCACGTACAAGCTCGATGATGAAGAGGCGGTCAAGTTCCCATGGGTTGCCAACGAGCCAGCCCTCGGCAACATCAGTCTGCCTCTGCGCCTCCTAACCAACACCTCGGGGGCTCTATTGGATGCTTGCCAGCCTCTTCCCGAAGGTGTTTCGCTCTCTGCGCAGGCTGTTCACCTCGTCGCTGAGACCAGTACCTGCGTACATCTCACCCAGATCGACAATATGGCTGACAAGGGTGCTAAGCACATTATCATTTACGCGCGGAATGATCAGTAAGTGCAGTGGGAGACTCTTTTGTTTCTTCTCCCCAATCCGAGAGCACTATGGCTAACAGTATTGAACATAGACCTCAAAAGCAATCGTTTCCATCAGCATCGCCTCCCAAAACCAACGCTGGTTTAACTACACAGACTCAGGGCAAGGCCTGGGTCGACGCACTACAGGCCGGATCAAACATCACTGTCACCACTCTAGAGCCGGCCCACTCTCCCGGCCTGGCGGAGCATAGCCCGAACACAGCCACAGGAGGGTATACCTCTTATTGGAGCTCTTGGGGCCCAGACTGGGAACTATTTGCGACTCCCAACATAGCTGCCCCTGGTGGGGAGATCGCGTCTACCTACCCCCGAGCCCTCGGTAGCTACGCAGTCGCATCAGGAACGTCAATGGCATGCCCGTTCGCCGCTGGAGCTCTGGCTCTCGTCGCGCAAAAGAGGAAAGTCAAGGACTCAAAGTCGCTCCGCGCGTTGCTTGCCAGCACCTCGAAGCAGCTAGTGCACCACGACGGCCAGAGGGCGGACCCGCAGAACCGTCTTCACTCGGTCCTTCAGGGCGGCCCTGGTCTACTCCAAGTCTTCGACGCTTCCGAGGCCAAGGGTCTCCTCAGCACCGCTTTCATCTCCTTCAACGACACGGAACACTACAAGGATGTCACCTTCTCGCTCAAAAACACGGGCAACGGGGAGGCGACGTACGAGCTCGGCCACCGCCCTGCCGCCACCGTCTACGCCCTCGACAACCGTGAACCCCATTTCCCGCAGCGTTTCCCGGTAGAACTGGCCCCGGCCGTCGCCGTGGCCGAGCTCACCTTCTCAAAGAATGTCGTCAGAGTCCCAGCCGGCCGCTCCGTCTCCATCACCGTCAAGGCCAAGCCGCCTACCGAAAACGTTGACCTGTCCCGCCAGCCCTTTTACAGTGGCTTCATCACTCTCAACGGCACCAACGGCGACGCCCTCGTGTTGCAGTACCAGGGCCTTGCGGGACCTGCACTGCGCAAAGCCCCCATCATCGGGGAGGGCACCACCGATCTGGGCCTGCCCATGTCGTACATCTCCATCACCACCAACCGCTACCCCTACCCTATAAACAACGACACTGTCTTCCGCATCCCGCGACCCACGATCCCTCCTGTCGAGAACGGCAACGTCGGGCTTCCACAGGCCCGCGTATCCCAGGCGCTTGGCACCCGCAGGATGGAGTTCCGCGTCGTGCCGCTGGACCACGGCGGCGCCGTCGAGACTGTGGACTGGCACGGCCTGAAAACCCTGCCGACCGAGATCTACGGGGCCCCTTTCGAGCTGATTCCGCGCGGTTCAACGTGGCGGACGTTCGCGGGCCTGATGGCCGACGGCGGAACGGCCCCCGAGGGCAGGTACAAGATCGTCGTGGCGGCGTTGAGGTTGTTTGGCGACTGGAACAAGGAGGAGGATTGGCATGTCGTTGAGCTTGAGCCCAGCTTCTCGATTCGGTATACTTGACTTCTGGGCAGCTAGCTTGTCCTACTATCAATACAGAGAATTCTTTTCTTTTTGGCTACTGATCCCCTCCTCTTTACAAGGTATTGGACTAGAACTAGACCTAGTTGCAGCTGCCATAACTCATTCATGATGTCCATCAGACGATGTGATCCCTTCTCGGTACTGCGCTCAACGCCCTGAAACAGTTTCCATGCTCGATTTTCTCAATAAAGGTTGGAAGCGCTAGCGCGACGGAATCACAATGCCTTTTTTTTGCAATAGAATGCAGGACGACCACATAGCCAGCCAACAAGCGGGTGATCAGAGATCGGCGATCGTCCAAGCCAGATCGGAAATGTGAAAGCGCGGCTAGCTTCGTTTTTTATTCTTCTCAAATTCAGGATGACAACGAAAGAAACCCTTGGCATAAGAAAAAAAGCAGACGAACCTTGGCGAACGTCCCTGTGCGGCATGCTATGCCGTGGGCTCTCGTGACGGCAGGGGAAGCGATTCCCATGGTCGTTTTCCTGCAACGTTGGTCTAGATCGCGCTTTGATACATGAATTTCGCATGCACCTCATCTTTCCCCGAACCTTTTTTCTTTCTTTTTTTTAGCTTGAGAGGAACCGACAAGAAAAAGAATCACCCCCAACCCACGCGAACGCGGCGTCTGTCACGTCCTCCGTCGTCCCAGTGATGTCATGGCGCCTCCCCCGTCCTACAGACTTACGGCCTTGGCAGGTGTTTTGTTTATCCTCTTGAGCTAGACGCCTGGTTTAATGATTGCGGTAAGAAGGTGACAGTGCTGCTAGACTAGTCTCCCCGGACTAGAGCATTAGGTGAAAATCAAAATCAAAATTTGGGGGGCGGGGGGAACCAAAAAAAAAAAAAAAAAAAGAAAAAAAAAAAACACTCTCATCGCGATGGCTTGGTTTGAAGCAGCCGCTCAGAATTCCATGGAGCCAGGCACATAAACGTACTGCCCGACATCTCCATTCACAAACATTGAATCGGACCATTGTCCCGTCTTTCAAAAGACGGGGTGGTACGTTCGGCAACTACCGAAGGATTTCAGGGCACAACTATTCACACATGTTGTGAAGGGCTGGCATAAGGGGTGTACCTAAAAACGGTCTCACTATGCAGGTAGTTCTTTTTACCCTGGCCAGAGACTATTGAAGCAAATTGCATAGTGGTCCCATAATTGCCTCAAAAGCCTCAAAGCCTCGCCGAAAATCCTACTTGGTATACTTGGCGAACAAACACTTATAAAGCGGTCGACCCGGCATGCCGGGAAGCGAGCTGTAGGATACCCGATGTTTGCTGACCGTGGTATTATTATTCCTTGCTCCAAAATAGCCCAGTCGTCTCACCATCCCAAAAAAAAAACAGTGGGCTCTATTCCCAGGCTGACGGGTTCAAAGGGAGAAAAAGGGGGCGGTGTGCAAAACATGATCGAAGAAAGAAAAAAATCCGATCTGGTTGTACACACAAAGTCTTCTAATGTCTCGGCCCAAACGAATCCTTGGGATCAGGGGCGCGGATTTATTTGGATCGAACCTGGGCAACGGGTTGCTCCCCCTACGGTGGTTCATCCGCCCTCTCTCTTTGTATCGTCCCTTCCAGCCCGGGGGGCCCAGCGAATATATATCCGCAAATCGAGTTATCATAGGGGGATCGAGGCTCTAACCCGGTGGGCTAGCGCCCTTCACTTTTTGATAGCTAGGCTAAGCTGGGGGTGCCACAGGGCATGGGCCACGCGGGGTGGTTTTTGAAACCAGCGCTAGGTGTTTTGATGGTTAGTGGGATTTCTTCTTTCTTTTCTTTTTTTTTTCTCTTCTCTTTTTCTTCGTTCCTATGGACTCGGAAGCAAAGGTTTTGTGAAAGGAACATCAGATGGCATGCACGCATGTGGTTAGCCCTCTTTGACCAGGTTTTGTTTGTTCTGATGTGACTAGAACCAGACCGGGTATAATTGCGACAATTGGTCATATCTTTGCCACGATTGGAGCGAGGCAAGTTTAGTAAAGAAACCGCTGCAATTGCAAAGGGAAATGAGCTTAGATGTAAGTACGTAACCAACGGTTATGTCCGAATGGTGTAATTATTTCTCATTATTCCTCTCTTCTTGGTTAGTGGGATCGAGATCGGTTCTTGTAGAAATAGAGACCTCTATTCGCTGCACATATGCCTATCCGCATCTCGACAGTGGCAAGAGACGCACTGCCACAGGTGCCTGACGGGAATTAGACTGGAACTAGAGCACCCCAGAGCTTTTGGCCATGGGAGGAGGCCCAATGAATATTAAAGGGGGCGAAGAGAACGAAAAAAAGAAAAAGAAAAAATAAACTAAGCAGATGTACCGATAATCTGCCGTATGATTTGTGATCGCTTTCGACTTCCGATGAGGAGATCTGCAATAATACCACGCGTTCGGTTGCATTCACTGCTGCTCATTTGCCTTGTCTGGTTGGGAAATTATTTATTCCTCGGCTCATCTCACTGATTATTAACTTGGGCGACAGTCTACGTAGACCAAGCGAAACTGCCTGCATAACGGAGGGGCGAGAAATTTGTAAGAAAAAAAAAAACACTTACCTACCACTACCCTGCAGTGTAGTTGCTAGGTGGTTTCCCCTTTACCTTTGACCTAGAAGCGGGGGTCGCATCTGCATTCCATCGAGCCCATTGGCATGTCTTGGTCGTGTTGGGATGACTGCGCTGTCTGTAAGTAATATGTACCTTAGTATTGCATCCGCCCTCATCCGACATCGAGTATGATAGGCGCCTATACCAATCCCAGAGAGTGGAGCTAAATAGACTTAAAGACACTGCCTATTTCAATTCCTATCTATGTGATCGATCGTCGATCTGAGCATCCCGCCGTGCTGGGACCATTTGCGCCGTCAAAACGAGGTCATGCATTCGTCTTGCGCCCATCAGCGCGGTTCCTCATGCGGCCGCGTTTCATCAGAGGTCGAAACTGGTACTGATATCCTTTAGTTTAGTTGCTTGGCTTTTTTTTTTCTTTTTTTTTTTTTTTTTTTTCTTTGGTGTTGTTCGCTCCTTTTGCAATTTATGAGGACGTGCCCCTCAAGGTATGACGAAATTGTTACATTGTGTTATTTTTATCGTGATTTCATTTTGCCGTCCTTCACTCGTACAGGGGATTCTCTACTGTAGGGACTTTCTGACCCCGCTTTCCCTGTGCCGTGCATCTATCAACATGCATGCCTTGCCTAGGCCTTGCTTCTTGGCCTGCTTGGGTTGTTCTTATTGGAGTGGACCCAATAGAAGAAGAGAACAAAATGTTCTTTCTCGCCTACCTTGATCGATCGTGATTGAAATTACAACGTTGAGCCGTCAAACCCGTTTCTATATATATATTTTTTTTTCTCTCAACGAAAAATTTCTTCGAAATAGCACTTCCCCCCCACGATATGACGTTGTGTGGGAAGCAAGCAGGAAGCGAATCCCAGCGCACGGCTTTGTGGCTGGTGACCCGAGCCAGTGCTCTGATGATTGGCTGTCACGACCTTGGGCTGGCCTGTCAAGCCTGCTTGGCAATTCGGGATGCGGCTGAGTGGAGCTGTTAGTGTTGTTAGGTATGGCACTTGTACTGATCTGCCAGCACTCCGGAAAGTTTGCTCCGGTCGTGTTATTATTCTCCCCGTGAATAAGCGTTGTCTGCCAAGTCCCCCCGCTGCCGTTTTACATTTCACAGTCATAAGAAAACACCCCATTTCTAAACGTGCGGGACGTGACAGTTTACCACGAGGTAATTTGTGGCGTCGTAGCAACTGTGATGCCATTCTGACGTTGATGTGTCCCAAGCGTGCCCCAGATCGCATTGTTTACCCGGCTGGCTGCTGGGGCTCAATCAAGGTGATCGTTTGAAAGATGCTTTGCATTTTATTTTGCCAGCCCCGGCCTTAGAGGTGTTTTTTTATTCTCTTTTTTTTGGGGGGGTTTTTTTTTTTTTCGTTACGCCCAGCTGAGTTGATCCACTTACTACCAATCCACAAAGGGCTGAATCCACATAGGACTGACTGACTGCCCTTGGCTGAGAAATTTGTCTATTTTGTTATGGAGAGTATAAATAATAGCTTATGTGTTCATCTGTGACATGCTTGCCCAAAGCAGTCAAGTCAAAGCAGCAAGTAGTGTCTCCTCGCCTCCCCTTGTGGCTTGTCGATGCCCACGAGACCAGCTGCTGTGGTGCACGCACAGCCCATGCAGGCCGTCAGCAGTACCAACCATGGAGTACATGAGGGAAAGTAAAAGGTAGCAAGGGAGGTGGCTACGCGGTGAAGCTAACGCAACGCTGATTGGAGATGCCCCCTCAATTCAAGCCACACCGGTAAACGGGAAACCCATCACAAGATTGCGGCAACCAACCTGTTCGGATCCGATTTGCTTTCGACACCGGATGGCACCGAGCTAGCCAAGGTAAGAAACCCAGTCTAGACCTGGCTACGGAACTTGCTTGCGGTGCTACTGGACGGAGTAGAGTGAAGTTGTCCCGCCGAAGCGAAGTCTGATGCATACGGGACGCTCGTCTTGTCCACAACCTTTTGCCGAAGTTTTAAAGCTTGCCAGCAACTCGCATGAGGTTGAACTAGGCAACATATCCATTTAACTCAATGCATAAAGATTGTCCCTCGGTCCAACTTTGTTTACATTGGAATTAAGTTCAACCCTTCGCCCGCTGATATTACGCGGGGCTTCACAACCAAGAGTTGACTTGAATTAAATATTATTTTCTATATTTAGGTAGGTACGTATACATAGATGACTGTTAAAATCAGAGCATCGTGAAGACGAGGTTAGTTAGCCCATTAGGTTTTGGCTGCACTCAGGGGGATGGATAACTATCCCTCGACCCAAAAAATGATGGAGGGGGATTATCTGCTGGTGCAAACCCTAAGTGAAGCGAAAATCACCCCACGCGCCGAGAACATTGGACCAACAAAGCATCTAATGCGAGAGTCGGCTGTGCCAAAAAGTAAGGGTAGTCAGCTCCAGGCAACTTATCCGTCAGTCTCGCAAAATAAAATAAAAGCCAACACGCACCGATGAACAACCTTAAACATTATGGGGAAAGGGGGCATCTCAGAGAGCCGGTCTGCACAAAAATTCGCAGACATAATTTGAGCCGGTGGCTTAATAGTGTCTTACGGGCGCAAATGGTGAAATTCTACCAGCATAATCATGACCGAAAAATCCCCCAAGAGGTTGCGTGACGACGATACGATGCAATATGAGGAACCACGCCTGCTCTGGGTTGTCAAAGCGTCGTCAACGTGAGATCACGGCAGAGAAGTTGATTTTCCTACCAGTGGTACGGTACCTTGGGTACCTAGGTAAATAGATGGATGGCACAAAGCCGTCCACCTTGGCTTTGGCAGCTCAGCATGTGGGTCCAGCCGCATTGTGGGACAGTTGAGCCTTATTCCCGTTTCTCTTTTTCTGCTCCACTTATACCTACCGCACTAAAGGTAAGGTAGAGTTTCCGAACCAGGAATGAGCCCCGCAGACGCGCCAGGCACAACCACAGAGGGGAAAGCTCCAGCTTACATTCACAACAGTCCGAACCAGACAGGGATGGAGGTACTTTGACCAGAACTTCCGTCATAACAGCTAACAGCTTGATCGAGATCGATCGACAAACACACGCCACGGGGGGTTTGCCTTTCGATTCCACACGCTTTACTGGAAGCATTCCTCGTTACTCTGACTATTTTTCGCCTTTTCGCTCCCTCGACGCGCGGTGCTTGTTTGCATTGGGAATTGCACGCCAAGTCAAAGTGTAGCTGCTTTCTTCTAATTATTAATCTAATTGTTTTCCCGTTTGCTTTGGCTTGTCAAGGATGGTACAAGCGCTGGGAGAAGTCACTCCAGTCATCTCTGAGATGATCATCCCGTCCGCCCCCGGGGGGTGGACCAATCGGGCACCAAAAGCCAACACACACCTCTCTGTAACTTACTGTCTGCACCTGCCCTTTGCTACCGAAGCCCGGGCGCTTTGCTCCTGGTGGACAAGGGTCTGCCGAGCCATCCCATCTTGTTTATAATGATCCATCTCCCCATCCTTTCACCATGTTTGCTTTGTGTCTGGGTCAGTTCTTGACAATCCATTTCCGTCAACAAGCAATCATTGCTGTCTCCATTTACGATAACTCCTTTTTATTACTCGGAACCCTCGAATATCGACACTAGGCGATCTTTTCCAGTGGTGATTGTGTACTTGAACACTCGGTCAAGATCCGTTCGAACCTCGAGGAACAATATCAACGCGATATCGGACAGCTTACCTGCCGACCGGCCTTTTACTTTACGTTTGGGACTTCCTGAGCGCTACAAAAGCTTCTCCTGCTACTATTATACTCGTCGGGACGCCACTCGAGCCACATCAAATAACTGCCGTGGAAAGGGAGGATTATTGAGACCCCTGGATTCATTTGTTCCTAGTACAGTAGCCAGCTACTCGTTACAACTTTGTTCATCCATTCCGACGTTTCTACAAGCTGAAATCAAGCTTGCTTCTTCTATCTTTGTGTTTTGCACAGTTGTCGAGCCCCGCGATTGTGACCGCATTTTGCAAAATATTGCTTTTGCCGACGCCACAAGAGGAGCTGGGCAAAGAAGACTTTTTTCTACCATCTGAGTCTTTGATCAGCCTGCTGGGTTCCAATTATAGTTGCATATTTCTTTCGCACGTTCAAAATGCCTAGGAGATATCCCGAGACTACGGGCTCCAAGAAGCCTATGAAGGCAAGTCTGCACTCTTGAGCAAAATCCCTGATCCTTCACCAAGGCTCTGTGGCAACCAAAGTTGCATTGAAGAACCGCCATCGGTCAGAGTACACTCAGCTAACAGTCATTTTAGACCGAGCGCTCCCATGAAGAGAATCAAGAACGGGCATACATCGCGGCTTCCAGAAGATCAGACCGAAGCTTGGAGGCTCGCGTTGCATCCGCACGCCTCGCTTCTGAGATACACAAGAAACGCACAGGGAAGGGATTTAAGATTACAGAAGAGATCGTGTCAAAGGAGGAGATGTACGAAGAGGAGGAGGATGATATCCCCCTGGGTATCCGCGGAAGCCTAGGACATCTTCACACCAGCTCGTCACGTTTCAATGCCCGGATGGACGCCTACTTAGCGAAGCACATGGGTATGGCACAGATGGCAAGAGAACTCGAGATTGGCCAACAGTTCGAACAGCATTTTCCTGGCTTTAGCAGCATGAACTCTCGAGCGCGGATGATGCAGCAGCAACAGCAGATGCAACATCAGACCCAATTCCAGCAAGGTAGTCAACCGCAGCAGCAGATGATGCCTCAGCATACTCGACACCTCTCATACGCACAGCAGGATTTGCCGACTCACGACTTTCCCCAGTCGCCAGTGGCATGTACAACACCTCTGAGAGATACGTCTTGCAGTCCACATGTATCTTACACGCGCCGTCACACCGTCGCTGCTGACGGTATGGACAACTCTGCCGATCTCGAACCGATGAGGATGATGAACCCTCAGCGACACAACTCCAACGAGACAGTTTCCACACCCGCGTTGACGGTTTCTGGAGGGGAGTCGCCCCAGGCCCAGTTGCGGACACCCGAGCTTGACGTTGCGAATCCTTACATGACCGACAGCCTTCGACCCATGGTCCCGACAGCACCGATCGTTAATAGCAACTCTGTCTTTACTTCGCAGCTACCTGCCAACGTGGAGCAGATGCTCTCTGGCCCTTGGATAGACTACAACATGACTTACCGTCAATCATCGGTTGATGCGACGCAGTCACCTTTGACCGCACACCATGGAGACCAGGATATGGACCAGCTTCCCGAATGGCTTCAGACCGACCAAGGTCAAAAGACACACAACTATCTCAACACTACGAGTGCGGAGGCTCATGGCTCTATCGACGGTTATACGAGTCCTCTCGGTGTAAACCACATGTTTCAAGACGACACTGCTGAAACCTTCAGCGGTATGTCTCCCGATGGGCTCAGCAACGACATGAACTACAGCTTTGAAGACATGGATATGGATCAATACTTCAACTTTGAGTCGTTCAATACGACTCAAAGTCAGCCTCAGTCTTGAAGTATGGAACAACGCTTTGATCGAAAGCATTAACATACCAGTCTATCCGTTACTCCGTTACTGCCAAACTCAACCGGTGATTGGTCGGCTTCTCAGGGCCCCGAGGCTTTGGAGTCATGTCAACACAATATACATCTACGACATCAGAAAGTCTTGTTTCTTTTCTTTAAATCACGCTTCATCAACTCATCTATCAAAGCACACGACTGCTCGGGCGAACAAGAAACCGAGGTGAAATACGCAATCTCTTTTTCGGATTGATAATCACGAGAGGTTGAAAACATAATATCTTCTGATTCAGTCCCTCGGCAGAGTTTTCCAAGTCGGGACGCTTTCCAGGAGGCGAGAGGCATGCGGTGTTTCAAATTAACCACTGATAACAATAGTGGTCAAGTTCTTTCAGTCACTCAAATTCGACTAGTGGAAATCTGCCATCCGCTTCACAAGCGAGGGGGATATGGAGGGAAAATGCAAAGGATATAAAAAGGCATGCACGATATCGAGTATTTTGGCTCGATATCATGACAGTTACGCAAGGAGTTTTGGGCGCACACATACACGATGATTTGCATTTCAAGGGATCAGGAGAAATTTCCCTGAACGATGCATGGGATGGGTCTAGGATGTTTTGTCCGTTCTGTTTTTGTTTTGAGTTTTTTTTTTGTTTGTTTTCTTCGTCAGCAGGCCATGGAACATATTCTCCGAGTGTTTCTGCTTTTGTAACATTTGGGCCTTTGAGCCTTCTCGGGATTTAAAATCAGATACCCCCTCCACTTCAAGGAGAAAAAACAAGTTGATCGCCCTTGAGGGTTAATAATATCCAAGGTTAGCTCCAGAAAATTCAGTTTTCTTTTGATAAGATCGTCGACTTCACTTTGCTTGACTGCGTGAAGAGTGCGCTCTCGAGTCCCTCATGCCAGCCCTCTACTACTGAAGAACCTCACATGCTGGGCAAAAGAAAGATGACGTCCGGAATAGCCCGCGAGAATGTACAAATTGTGTCTAGATGCACAATGGGATTCTAACTTTATACAGCCCGTTGGACTTTACCGTGGCAAGCAATCACAGCTTTACGGCCAGATATCGACTTCGTTTTGCTTCAGGGGCTGGCAGATATGCACATTGGATTTCACTTCAACCATACCTCATACGAAGATCACGGCCAAAGTCTCGCGCGTTTAACCTTACAGGTGCACATTGCCAATGTCTGTGCTTCACAGAAACGATATGTCACATTTTATGGATACTTAACACCTGGTTAGTTGGCCAGGCTATTAGAAAAAGAGGTCCTAAGGGAAAGACATATAACGTAAAAGGTCAAGCGAGAAAAGAAGGTAAACCCATTGATGAAATTTGATCCCCCTGAAGGTATCCTATCGTAAGTGATCAGAACCCCTTTCCAACAAGGTCTATACTGTATAGCTCAGAGAGAACTTGATGGGTTGTGCTAGCTCGGTGAAGAATGATGTTCCTGTTACGGACGGCCCGGGCCCTTTGTATAGCGCGGGTCTATACATGCATAAGGATTAGAGAAGATGAAAATAAAAGAACAATACGTCCCCGAGACCTGGTTCATGTAGATTCCCTACCAGCTCAATGAGCACGGGGAACTGAATGTGATAACTGGGCAATGCCACAATTACAAACCCCTGCAGGCATACTTTGATCTGTCATATTCCAGCACTGGTGTAATTGCAAGAGAGACTCTTTGAATCCCTTTGAGTGAGGACGATTCAACAAAGCGTGCAAGCAACCGAAGCCTAGTACTTATAATATTCTTTTGTACCTGTGAATATTGTAGCTCATGTTAATTCTTTACCCATACTTCAAGCAGGTAGACTGTAAGAAAGAATCCATCCATTCGTGAGACTAACTCCGATGCCTTCTCATGCATGCTTTTGGCAAAGGGATGGCGCCATAACAGCAGGCCCCATTGTCATCTTCTGATACTCAAGCCACAAAGATTGCAAGAATAAAGCTGAGTTGTCACCAACATCATCTTGGCAGAGGAACATATCGCAGAACAAGCCTGTTCCATCTCCAGCTATCTAATCACGGCGATTCCGAGATTTGTTCCAGAACAATGACATGTAACAAACAGCAGCGGGAGCTGAACATTGTGCCGCTTTGCTGGAACTTTCTCTTCCCGAGTGACTGGGAGCAAGCTTCTTGGGATTATAAGACTTCCACTATCCCATTGTGGCCTCCCTCTATTGCGGAAAGGAAATATTCTCGCATCCTCCTCGTTATCTCCTACAAGATATCCACTACTCCTCACCAGTTTTGTTTGCTGCGCTGCTTGTACCGTCGTCCAGCCAAGCTTTACATCAAGAAAACCTCTCTCCCACAACTAGCAACTAGCATCATACAAGAACACAACAGCTATGCCTCGAAGCGGCTACGACATGGGCAACCACTCGAGCGACAGCAGCAAGCGCAGCGCCGGGGCTGCGGCGTCGTCGTCCGCCCAGAAGCACAAACAGTCGAGTGGTGCGAAAAAGGGTGACAAGGGCGAGAGTTCCAGGTCCAAGAGCCACGGGGTGAGTTGCTGAGATTTTCTCACACGGTTATCTAGGAAATATTCCAATCAAGAACAAAGAAAGACAGAGAGGAAAAAAACAGAAAGAAAAAAAAAACGCTTACTAACGGAAATAAAAATACAACAATCCAGAGCTCAGAGTCGAGACAGTCCGGCCATGGCTACTACTCATGAGCAACACCTAGGAGTGAAGCCCATGCCTGAACAAGCAAGGTACGTTGTCACCAGGAGCCTCATCGTCTCGTGTCTGGACGAGCATGTAAGCATGAAACAGAGGACTGACCATGCCAAACAGTAGGAGATCAGTTCCTTTCCGAAGAGTTGCGCCACGCACGGCGGCAGCGGAACGAAGAATGCCTTCTTCTTGGTTGGCAGTGTTTCATTTTGTGGGGCTAAAGTATACGGCTGTCATTGGGAAGGGAACATCTAGATCTGATGTTTACAACGCATAGAGACGCATGGCGTTGATGTTGTTGCGATACCCCTGAAGAGCGTTTTCAATGAATCCACCATTGTGATGTATCAAGATGATTAGAACTGTCAAGCCTTCTCAACAAACTGGAATGAGAAGTTACGTTTATTCGTTGACTCTGGGGTATCTACAGAACCAAATAACATGTTAAGGTTCTAGGCTGCCTTCATTCATCCGCATCCTGCTTTTTCCTCCTCTTGTCCTTGTCCTTGCCGTCTCTATCTGTGAATTGGCGACCCTTCAACCCTCTTCCATCCTGTTTGTCCCCTCTCTGACCCGAACGCTCTTCCTTCACCCTCGGCTGCGGCGTCTTTGCCCACCTCGCCTCCTCTGGCTCGACCTCCTTCGCCCAACGTATCCACTCGGCCCGCTTACGCACCCACAGCTCACCCTTCCACGCCGCCCAGACCTTTCTGCCTTGTGGGGTGCTGCGCAGGTCCGCATCATCCGCGGTCAGCATTTCGACGATGCTCTGCTTGATGAAGAAGGGGAGAGCGAAGCCCTCCGCCTTGGAGGGAATCAGCGCGACGGCGTTGATCACAAAGGACCCGGTGAATGAATGCGCAAGCTCCATGGCGTGCGGTTTGAGTGCCGTCACCAACATCTTATGGTAGATGGGGTTGGAGGACGGAGCGGACAAGGCTGCCGTCAAGAATTTGGCCGTTGCGGTTGATGATGTCGCTAG
This sequence comes from Magnaporthales sp. P1609, assembly GCA_003709005.1. Taxonomy (NCBI): domain Eukaryota; kingdom Fungi; phylum Ascomycota; class Sordariomycetes; order Magnaporthales; species Magnaporthales sp. P1609. The sequence goes on from PELF01000003.1 coordinate 1,292,425, forward strand.
GTGCAGCAACTTTTTGTGGTCAAGGAATAGGAGGGAGCCCTGCACGGCTTGTGCCGGTTTCCCGCCGACTTGTATCATGGTTGTCCCCAGCTTGGTACCGTTGCGGATGAGGTCATCCTTCTTTTTTGGTGGATCTGCAAGGGGCTCCATCTCTTGAGAAATGACCGCTTTATCCTTCTTGTCTCTCTTGTCCTTTTTGTCGGTTTGATCCTTTTCCGCTTTTTTGACCTTTTCTTTCTTTTCATCCTTCTTGGTGTCATCATCGTCGAGATAACATAGCGTACGGACTAGTGAGCCACTCAATGCGCTGCAAGCCTCTGTCACAGCCTTGAGCAGAGCATCCGCTGATGCAGAGGCTTCGCGGGCATGACAGCGCTCGAACAACAGCGTCAAGATGTTGAAGCGGCCTTTCGATACCAGCATTTCCACTTTTGGTATCGTCTTTAGCACGGCGTCTGCCAGGTCCTCCCGACTGAGCCTGACCGTCGCCTTCATTGCCACATATGTCGCCGTCTCATTGCGAAGGAGTGTCTCGAGCCGAGGGCCGATAATGTGAGTCCACAGGCCTTTAAATATCTTGCCTGGGCAATGGCTTACGAGGGTTTCGAGCAGGCGTGATCCTATTGGATCATAAATCGTGCCGCTGACGAACCTTGCCGCCTCCGAGTTCTCATCACTCAAGGTAGATGGTGCACCCGGAAGTAGGTGCTCAAGCAACGTCTGTGGACCACCCGCTTCCTCCTTGGTCTGTCCTTCGGCTGTCTCTAACTTTGCCTCATCCGCTTGCTGAGCTTTTGACTTGCGTTTGCTGTTTGCTTTTGTGTTGAGTGCAATGTCAAGCTCGAGGAGCAACTGCAGAATTGGGTTGCCGGTAGGGTGCTTGACCATCACGGCGAGCATGATCGGGTCCAGTGCGACCAAAACATCGGATATTATCTTGCGGACTGCCAAATCAAAGCATGCCGGGACCGCTCTCGGTTGGTCACCGGTTTCTTCTGTTGCTGTCCACCCATCTGGCAGAGCGATCTGCTCCTTTCTCTTACTCTGAAGCAAGCTTTTGGTTGACACTTGACTGAGTGGCCTACCGGAAAGCACAGTGAGTAGCACTCGGAGGGTATGCGAGCCGAAGGTGTCAGTCATCAAGACAGCCAAATGATCTTCGAGCTCGTCCAAGACCAGCAGAAAAAGCTCCTCCATGGTCAACAAAGGCTGTTTCTCCGTATCCTCCCCAGAGCCCTCCTCTTGTGTATCCTGGTCGTTACCCTCAACCTCTCCAGTCAACTCTCGAGTAACGACCGGAGCAGACTGGAGGAAGAGCTGCTCACAGCAGTGACTGCCGAACCGATGCGTGACGAGGGTCGGGAAATGGTTCGCAAAGGCGTCGAAAAGACCTTTCTTCTGCTTGGTGTTCGACAGTAGGATCAGGCGCTCCATCAACCTCGAGCACGATTGACTACAGGCAAGCTTGAGCTCTTTGCCCTTTGCCACTTCGAATATGGTCGCGAGGAGCTCGTGGCGGTCCACGTTTGGATCGTCGTCTTCGAGGGCATTGTCTAGTCGCTTGAACTCTTCTTGCTCGTCCTCGGTGAGCATTCCAAAGTACTCGCGCGTCTCTGGCGGACCCACTGCACCCGAGTCTTCGTCAAGCGGTATAAAGTCGTCATGGGGCATGTTTAGTTCGGCTTGTTGCTCTTCATTGTTGTGCTTGTCTTGCTCCGCCGCCTCATTGTCGCGCTCAGCCGCCAACCTCCTCCTCTTGCGCCCATGATGGCCTCGATGCTGTTCGCCCTTTCGTTTGCCCATGTTTCAGTACAAATGAGCTGGTAAGTTGATAGAATTTGTTTGGCGCTGCGCAAAGCTAACTAGACTAGTTTCTGCAGTTGACAAGGACCTTTGGCGGAGAGAATGGGATAGGAGCCATAGACTTTTCTCAGTGTTATCTTATCAGTAACTATTTTTTTTTACAACCTACAGCTGGAGTTGGAAAACGCGCCCAGGTGGGGAAGCGGGGCATCTTGGCCTAGCGTGGCTGGATTAGTCATCCACCTACCCTATAAGGCAAGCTTACGCCAAAAGAATCCACTGGAACTGCTACGGTCAGGATCTAGGATCACGGACTTGCGTACAAAAAAATAGAACGAACATGACTTCTGACACAAGTGCAATTAAACTAAATACATGAAAAAAAACACCAAAAAAAAACCAACCACATTGAGTAAACTTCTAACAAAACCCCGGGATTATAAAGACTCCCATTAGAGAGACATAACCAAATAGAATATGCCCAAAACCGACACCAAAGAACGCCGCTTCCCAGATGAACTACCTACCCACCTACCCAACCACCTACGACCCTTTCCTTGAATTCAAACCAGGTATAAAAAAGAGACACTCAACACCACACTCTCTCGATTATACCGAATCGGCCGGAACCTTTGACTGATCTTTTGGCTTCTTCGCCTCGTTGACGAAACGGCTTGGGACTTTGCGCTTGACCCTCCTCCTCAGGGCCCACCAGTCCTGGTCGTAGGCCGGTGGCATGGCGCGCGTGCACTCAACGAGGCCGTTGATGTTGTAGACGCCCAGCATGCTCAGGCGGACGTATTCTCTCGCGTACTCGGCATTCCAAGCCCGCTGTTCGTTGCCCATGCGCGCAAAGTCGAGAAACCTCGGGCCTGTCCGTGGGTCCAGCGAGATGTTGATGTCGCTCTGAAAAGTGAAGACGTCCGGGTCGCTCCTGCCAAAGGCCAACGTGTCCCGGTAGTACTGCGTGTCCCAGTAGCCCGGCGTACTGTCCTGCGCGTCGCCTTCGCGTTCCCGGCTGACGAAGCGCTGGTTGCTTGACGTGTGCGCCCCTAGCAGCGCCGCGAGCCCGTTGGGCATGATGGTCTTGTTGGCAAAGAGCTCAATGTTAAACTCGGCACTGCCTTCGACGGGTGGGAGAAGGCCCTCTGGGGCGGGCACGCGCGAGTCGACGCGACCGATGAAGGACCGGATGCGTGGGCCTTGGGGGCAGGACACGGCCGCTACGGTGGCGCCGAACTGAATCAAGTCCGCCATGCCGACACCGTATTCGTTGTAGTAATCATACCAGTCCTGCATTTGATCGACAATCTCAGCCAAACCGCGATTATCCCGCCGGGCCATTTCTTCGGGGGCCAGAACGATAGACCCATCTGCACCGCCAAGTGGTGCCGTGGCCCGCGACCAGCCGGCAGCGTCGTGAAACCCTAGACGGATGGCTGCCTGAGCGGCCTTGGTGCAACTGCCGTCTCTCGCCGTGAAGAGGTCGTACATTTCGTAGCCGACGTACCACCAGATGCAACAAGCATCGGCCCTGCACGCGGCCGTACCCATGTCGGGAACCGAGTCGATAGAAGGATAAATGTCGGTGCCCTCGGCGGCCTCGGTTGGGAGTCGAACTAGGATGTTACGGACAGACCTGCCGACGACCGAGAGTCCTGCATCGGGGATGTCGACGAGATCGCCGATGACCTCGGTCGAGTCAAGAGGTGAGGGTGCCAGAATGGGCCCGTTGGTGATGAGGTCGCCATCGTGTCGGATCGTAGTGTTGATGGTACCCTGAGCTTTTATCTGTGCGATCAACTCGTTCAACCGCCCCATGCCCGGATAGGCAAACACCAAGCTGCCGCCTCCTGAGGCGGCTGCGTAAGCCGTTGCCACCAGCGAGATGCGCATTATGGTGCCCTCTTATGACTGCTCTTCCCTTTTGTGGCTACTACCTGGAGTCTTGAGGAGAATTTTGGCGACAAGACTAAAGACGGGGTATACGCAAGGTTTTAAAAAAGCATAAGCAGTCAGGATTGAGAAGGATAATATGAATAGAAGGCGATTAAAGAGAAGAGGATAGCATTCATCCCAGAAAGTGCCGAGCACCGACGGTCAATGAATGACGTTGGCCAGCAAGCTTAAACTCTGTTGACACTCCGGAGTGACAATGGCGACCACCCTATGGCAAATAGGACTCCGGGGGAAAGCTTGTGTAGTCCGAAGAGAGACAGAATTGTGATAAGAATCGAATGGGCAATCCCAATCTCTTAAGGTGATGGACGGCAGGGTCCAAGCTCAGGTACTCCTGTTGTAGTTTTCAGGCAATGTTGCGAGGTTGGAGAAACACAGTATCCTTTGCTCTCTCGGTGTCGGGAAGAACCACATTCCTCTGGTGTTCGGGAAGGGCCCTTCCGCACAGCGGCTGATCCAACACTGGATTCAGCTGGCCCTGGCATCCTTCTCGTTGTCATGAACCATCCTACTGGCAATCAGATGGTTGGTCAGCCAAGTGAAAACGTTCAAGTTTTGCCCCAAAGAAAAACCTACATCGAAGTATACCTACCTGTCAGTTGCTTACGAGATTGATGGTTGAGAATATGCTTAAGTCTCTTTGTAGGGCGTTGTTGGTGATTGATAATCACCCACATCAGCCATAATAAGTTGACAGGTGAGGAGGCGCTGCTTTGCTTCGTAAGAACCCGTTATTTCCTGACGTCGTTCAACGGTTTTCCAAATAAAAGGCTACATATCCGCTCGTGGTACGCTTTACCACCCCAATGGCTCAATATGTCCTGTTCATCTCGTCTGATTATTATCGACTGCGGTTCCTGAGCTTCGGGCCGACATATATGTAAATATCACTTATTTTGTTCCTGGTACACGGACGAGTCCGATGCATGATGCAAGGCACAAGACGAATGCGGCTGTGAGGGAGTATACCTGGGCATTGACAAAGGCTGGGTCTTTTTCTTGAGCAACCGTCGTCCGAAGTACCATTTGAACTGTGTCGGCCTGCGCTCAGTAATCACCGGAGGTATATCACCGATTACAACGTATGATTTCTGCCTCCTTGGTTAGCGGGCTCACTTGAAAAGGGTGTTGTAAACTAGATACGGTATACTTGGTTTCCTGTCAGCTTATCTTTATGCCTTGAGTTATGCAACTGCTGATAATAACATATGGGATGTTGAGCAGCAAGGAAAGTTCTGGTCGTCTGTATTTCTGGGAAAGTCATAAATAATGCCCACAAGACGCAGTTCCATGGATCAAGATGATAAAGAGTGCTCCGAAGCTGTGCATACAACTTGATTCCCAATAAAGCCCTCGAAATCTGATTATGAGCGAATGCGACACTTGGAAGGTATTCAATCTTTTATAGTTGTGTCTTACGGCCATGCTGCTGACAGAAGCCATTGATATGAAGATGAGGAAGCAGTGATGACTTGATGCTGAGCTGACCGCTTTGAATTACGATGGGAGCTCAGCAATCCGGTCATCCAATAAGAACTGCTTGGATAATCATCAAGGGCAGGAATCTAGGCAGTCTTTGAACGGAGAGTGAAACCGATAGCGATGTAGAGGACGAGGGCAAAGTTGGATGACTTTCGGGATGGGGCGCTCGGAGAACTCACAAGCAAGATCAAGTAGGAACAATTACCCACCTAGGTAGTTTTCAGGATTATTACTCTCGCATCTAGTATTCAGTGGCGGATTACCTCTGTTCCTAAGGCAAGTCAAGTTTGGTGAATCGCAGAAGCCGACAGTTGTTCAAATTCAGCAACAATGAGTTTCGGTTTTTGAAGACGGTTCACAAGAAGAAAATAAAACATTCGAGGGACTCATGGATGAGCACACAGTCGCGGGGGTTCAACAACGATCAAGATCTAAAGATGGTGCGATAAGGGGGTGGTATCTTTTCGGTGTCTTTGGGAAGCCGCAGAAGAGATGTTCCTACCCTTAGGGGCTTTTGTGGGCCGTTTGTTTTCTTGCTGGTCTCTCGCAGCTCTGAAGGAAGGAGCAAACAATGCGATAGGAGTGAATCCTTATAGCCCACTCAGGCATGCTGACTCTAGACTACCGATGACATCGAGTAACGTTACGGAACCGAGAGGATAATATCCAGCAGCTATAGGACCGCCAGCACTTGTATAATGCTAAGATTTATCCAGAAAAAAAAGGAAGAAAAAAAACAATTGCTTGCTTGAAGGTTTCCGCACGCGCTGTGGTTTGCATTAACACTTGTGTTCTCGTCCTGCCCGTTACGTCCCGGATGCTCAACGTCTGTATCCTGTATCTTTCCCGACCAAGTCTGGCCACTCTTGATGTGTAAAACCTCGTTGTTTTCGAGATTCCAGTGGTCATGGAACTGGTTTTCCGATTGATCCAAAAGCCTAAGATATGCCTCTCTGATAGCCAACCTTAAGGTTAGAAGACGAGGATGGATACCAACTTAGCAGGCAATAAACTTGAAATAAGCTGATAAAGACACACAGCAACTACTTGTGCTGTACCTCCACCATAAATACCTCCAAGTACTCCTAAAGAAGCGTGATTAGTCTTACATCTTGACTGACTCTCGTGCTGCTTCCAGATCCTCGTCAACGCCGAAGGTCATGGCCCCAAGTCTTTCCCCCCGCGTTTCTGCAGATGTAGTGTCATACTGCACGACACGACTTTCACAACTTCTGAATCCCTTCTGTCTCATTCCGGTAACGCGTGGGTCGAGTGGCTATGCCTCATCCGGCCACCTCCGTAGCGTGTCGAGATCGAGATTTACTGAGGGTTTGGTGCTAGTATCCGAAGTATGTGGAAGGGATTTCATTTAACCAATCCCTGTTCAATACGAACAAAACAGTCGACAAAAATTGCAAGGAAAGGTGACGGGATGACAAAGCCTGTTTGTTATATTCAGAAAAACCAGTCACATGCCGCAGCAAATGTCATCCAGGCACTCCTAGGGGTTAGCGTTTATAATTTGCCGATATATGGCTGGCGACCCCGAGACGGAACAGGGCTACTAGGCCGCCATCGACTTTACTAGTCAGGTTGACACTGGTCGAGGATCTAACCCAACCCGGTGGTACGTGCAGTCCTCGGTTGAGATGACAAGGCGTCCTGCTAGCAAGGACACATTGATATGGCCAACTATAGCCTTTCAATAAGGACGCGTGAAGGATCAGGGATTCAACAATACCGACAGGGCGAGACTTTTAAGAACAGCAGGGGCGAGTACCTACGAAATAAATACTCTAGTGCCGTATGGATAGTCTGATGCCTATGGGTGCGGTGATTTCGAAACTTGCCGCGCGATAAAGTTCATTTCGTGTCCCCCCACCCCCAATCCTAATCTCCAATTTTCAGACGACAAATTGCGCTTTGGTATTATGCCTTTTTCTGAGGAAAAAAAAAAAACATGGGATTCTGGCACCTGGAAAAGCGAGGTGAAGGTAAGTACATTGCGTTGCATTCTTGATGTCGCAGAAGCGGAGAAATGGGAAAATTCCATGAGTCCTTAAGTTTGACTAAAGCTAAAGTCAATAGGACTTGGTCGAGCGTCTGGAGAAGGTAGATTGGGTTTATTTTGCGTGTCATTTTCATTTTCATTTTGCTTTTGCATACCTATCAGGTATACAAAACTACTGTGAGGGCACCACGGTACAGTCACCTCCCACTTCACTAAGAGAGGTCTCCCTCAGAAACCATTGTTGACCCCTTTTAGCTCATATGACGTAGTTACATAATCATTCAAGGCTCAGGACGTACAAACTTACCAGTCATATTACACAGATTTATGACTTAATAGCGAGTCATTAGTCGGTAGCTGAGATGATATCACGGCAAACCTTGAACTTGAGAAGTGATCTCACCAAAGGCGAATCCCCCCACTGATGCGTCGAGATGACTGGAGTTATTACCATCCTTTATGAATACTAAGGTCCATACTCCCTGGTCTTCCAAAGTCAAGCAACCAGCAAGTCAGCTCGCGCGGCGCTACCAACACCAATCACGGGCCCAAAGTTCCGAGCCCTTGCAGGTCTAAAAAGGCCCCATCTGACGTCTGTCGAGATCCGTCCTTTGTTTGGCATCGCACGTGTGAAACGGACTTGGGCTTTGCGCCGATTAGGACCCCGTGCCCTGCAGATGCAAAAGGCCCTTCCTCGGTCACATTTCTCCGGAAATCCCAGTCCCACGCAGGTAGTTTGGTTTTTAAGAAAGGCTTTAGCCTGGAACGCCAGCTACGGCTGTCCACCTTATTTTGAAGCCTTTTCGGACCGGTGTGGACTGTGCGCGTGGAAGCGATGAGAGATATTAACAGGCGCCGACGATGATTATGTCGCTCACCGACGACTTGAACTTTTACAGCAAGAAGAGGCTCGTCGACTAATTAGTCGCCACGTCCCCGACTCGCAACAAAAGCCAGTAGCCCAGCCTTGGACTCCAGATGCAACCTTATTCACAGACACCAGGTTTACGTCATTTTTGGCCACGATCGGGTGTCGGCCGGCGACGAGCAAGGAACAAATACACGATAGCCCCAGGGCGAAGGAGGGCCTGGGTAGAGCCATCACCAAGACTCCTGGCGACGCCAACGACCCGAACGACACTGACGCCGTGTCTTGTGTCATGGCTCCCTCGGTAGCTGTGGCGTCGTGGGCAGCCGCGGCGGATAAGCTGGTCAGGCGAGGGGGAGGGAGATACGAGCAGCCCTTTGCGACGCGGCCCATCAGCGTCGTCATCGCCATGATTTCCTGCTGTATATTGGCCTGTTTCACCAGTACGAAGCTTTCTATCAAAACCTTTCCGTGATGGAGCTTCCTTTGTTTTGTTTTGGCTTTTCGAACCCGAGCTGACGACCTCGGCGCAGTGAACAAAGCTCGAGTTGTAACAAACTGGTGCAGGTTACCATATATACAATGGCGTGAGTGCTCGGAAGCCCAGATCTTATCTGTTGACTGATCTGATATAACTGACAATCATAGTGGTTCTGACCATCTACGTCATGTCCTTCGCCTTTGTATTCGGCTCTTCCATATTGCAGTTTGGATTCGGCTCGGATCTCAACTATGCAACGTGCTCGGCGGCGACGTTCCTGTGTCTCGGTGCATATGTTGCGACCAAAGTGGTAGGAAACTTGGACTTGTAAAATTCCAATCGACGAGGATATGTGACTGACCACATGCCACCAGTTCATATACCTCTTTCTGGTCGATCGAGTGGTGCGTTACCAAAGAATCCCCAGCGAGGCACGTGTCGATATTACCATGTTCTATTTTTGACACTCAGATTAGCACATTGTTCGAGATTCGAGCAAACCCCGTCTCAAATCAAAGCTATACCTGGTCAACTCTTTCGGCATGATGGGTATGTTGACCAAACGCAAATCTCTTTGGACACAGGAGCTCACCATTGTGCCGCAGGAATATACATCATCATTGTGATTCTAAATTTTAATTTGTGAGACAAATCCCTCAGTGGGAAGCATCAGGCACTGGAAATGCTCGCAATTGACTAACCTAGTCCTGTCTTTTTTTTTTCTTTTTTTTTTTTTTTCTTTGCAGTCGCATTACGGACTACGACGGTGGCATGTGTGTCATTGGGATGAAGCAGCCCGTCATGATCCCCCTAATCGCATTTGACGCCTTTGTTAACGTCTACCTCACCCTTCTCTTCCTCGTCCCTTTGTTGAGTGAGTAAGCCGGAAAGAACTCCCTCCTGTTGGGAATCAAGTCTCGTAACTTACAGCTCGCCGTCTCAACCAACGCAGAACTCTACTCGGTCAAACTCTCCTTTGCCAAACCCATGACTGTGCAGTGGGAATCTCTGAGTGTGCCCATGACCACTCCCAACAGGAGGCTTCAGAGGCTGGCGATGAGAACCTTTATTGGTTCATGCTGCACACTCGTGAGTAGCGTCACGTACGTAACGTAGCCAACCCTGACCGTCTGTCCATAGTCCCCAAAAGAGACTAACAGTCAACGCTCGGTGAGGACAGCAACCTCACAGTCCTGATGGTACTCAACGGCGAGGTATCATGGCTGTGTCTGATGTGCTGCAACAGTGACAGTTAGTGGTACCTTTACCCAGTCTGACTGCTGGTGCAGTAACTTATATCTGAAGAAAATGAACAAAGAAAGCTGACCCCTAGAACCAACCTTCGTCTTTCACCATCTCCCTCCGACAGTTCTCTTCTCGGCGATCGTGATACAATGGGTAACGGCAAACGACCACGCGGCATCGAGGCAGGCGGATAGGAGATCCAGGCCGAGGGGTGAAGGCATGTCTGTGGTCACGGGCACGTCGGACGAGACGGCCGTTGCGTTCCTGGGCAGGACGCAGGCCAAGTCCCCGCAATGGGAGCCTGTGCAGGGAGGGAGGGCAGCAGCCAGATCCGAAATAGTGAGGGAGGTTATTGCAAGGCCAGATGAGGCGAAGCGGCGCAATTCAATGCCGTGAGCTGGATTATGGCCTATATATCGGCTACCGAATATTGACGCTGGCGCACAATTTATGGGGGAAAAAAGCTGGTTTCTAATATCGAACGGGTTTGAGAACAAAATAAACAAAGGGACAGGATGCCCATGATGATGACGAATAGGTATAGCCTAGCCAATATAGACTTGGTTCCATCTTTGATATAGCTGCCTTGTTGTTTATATGAGCCAGATTCAACTGTATTGGCTGCGGGTCACACGTGACCTGTTTGATACATGTAGAAGCGGGATAGCCTGCTTCTTTTGGGGACCAAACAACGTCGGGCAGTGGACCACTCGGTAGATAAACGTGATGAAGTAGAGATAGACCAGAAAAGATGATGTTACCGTTTACTAACAAGGTACTTGATATTAATTAATTACTTCAAGAGCTACAATTTGCCATGACACACGACCCGTGCCTGGATCCGATAAGAAGCATAAGCCGCTAAGCTCGATATAGTAAGTCCACGCGGGCGACCAATTGCCGTGATCCCTGTTCGACCGAGAGCCGATTGTGGCAACCCTAATTGATATTGCTTCAGTTGTCAAAATGTAGCACTACTGGTTCAGGTAGGAAGCGTAGTGGAGCTACGTACCATCCACACGCGTTTTGGGACCAGCGACAGGCCATTTTTATTCAATTTTTATTCAGCTTGTTTACTCTTTGGATATCCCTTCCTTTCTTGCGTGGTGGAAGGAAACATCAAAATCCAAAAGGGCGTCTCGGTGAGAACCCCAGTTTTTTGGCTATCAGGCTTGTACGTAATGACTAACTATGTATGGGGTAGCTTGTTTGGGGAAGAGGGGGGATTGTTGGAAATGAAGAGGAGGCATTCTTCTCCGCATGGAAAACTTGGAGATTGCGAGTCATTGACTGGCAGCCCAATGGATTTTTTTTTTTCTCTTCCTTCCAATGCGCCCCGGGTTTCGCTAAGAAGAGCGCGCAGCAACAAAAGAAATGCAAGTCATGTTGAGGATCGGAATGCCCGTCGAATGTGGGACATGAGAAGAAGAGAAAACGGATATATTTTTTTTTTTTTTTTTTTGCCCATCTGTACATAATAATGTGACGATGGACTTCAACGGCAAAGGATTTGCTTGATCGCCCATTGTCTATGTCGTTCTCCGCCCAAAGAGATGATACAACAAAAAAGCTCAGCTGAGGCTTTGCGAGACTCGCCTTTATCGGATGGTATCCATAGCGCTTTTTCCACTTGAAGTATTGATTGCCAAATTATCTCGTTCGGTTCCTTTGAATCAGCATCGTATCTCTAGTCAAGCTGTCTGGATATCCGCCCCCGGTTTTCGGCGTGATGGACCTCGTCTCCGCATGCCCCGCTCCTTTCCACGCACCCCGATAGATTGTCCAATGGTAAGTCAACAAAGAATCTACGTTATCCATCTCACAAGCTGGTTACTATCTATCATCGGTTCCCTTGTTACCCACAGAACAGAACGCACTTCACTCTCCCTGCTTGGTAAACTCCTCCTCGGAACTTGACAAAATTCAAAATTGCAGGTCAGTCTGCATACAGGTACTCCATGGATGGAGTTTTCGAATTGGGGTCAACCCCGACCTGCCCGTCAGTCTGTACCCCATACAAGGGGTCATAGGGACTCGAGACGCGTTGAAGAATAATTATAACGTGGTGTCGGGCTCCAGATCAATTCTAGAACGGGTATGCTATAAGCTCCGTCACGTCAGCACGACCTTGTGTCTGGAATATTTTAAAAGTATTGACCCGCCCCCCTCAGAAGTTGTCAAGTTTAGTAGCTCTGTTCTTGTCTCGCTCTCTACGTTGTTGTTTAGTTGAAAATTGTGGTCTGGCCGACCGATCTGCGCTCAACTGGAACAGTACTTCCATTCTCAACATCAAGACCGTACTCAGCAGTGATCATACTTAACCAGGGATTTGATCACATTTTCAAACCAAAAACAAACAAACAAATGGCCGCTGTCGACGAGAAGAGCGTCGGCCTCGGCCGTTCGCCTAGTGACAGCGATATGGCTGACGGTCACGTCATTGGTGACTCGGACCGCGATGCTCAGGTCGTGGCCAAGTACGGAGAGACTCACCGCGGCCTCAGCCCCCGCCATGTGCAACTTATGGCTATTGGAGGCTCTATCGGTACTGGATTGTGTAAGCACCTGATCTACAAGCAAAGCACTTAACACCAATGCGCCTACCTAGGCAGAGATGCTAATGGGTGACTTACTCAATGATTCAGGGGTCGGTATCGGCGGAGTCCTCTCGAAAGCAGGTCCGCTTTCACTCGTCCTCGGCTACGCCTTCTGGGGCCTCCTCTACATCTGGCCACTTAATCTTTGTGTGGCCGAGATGTGCGCCTATCTGCCCATTCGCGGCACTATCTTTGAGCTCGCCCGCCGCTTCGTCGACCCGGCCCTCGGCTTCGCCATGGGTTGGACCTATTTCTTCGCCGGTTTGATGCTGGTCTGCACCGAATACTCGGCAGTCGCCACCATAATGCAGTACTGGAACCAGGACATCAACCCGGCCGTATGGATCGCCATGGCAATGATATTGTGCATCATGCTCAACGTCGTGGCCGTCAAGTGGTACGGCGAGAGCGAGTTCATCATGGCATCCACAAAGGTCATATTGCTGTTCGGCCTCATCTTGCTCACCATCATCACCATGGCCGGTGGAAATCCACAACACGACGCCTATGGTTTCCGCAATTGGGGCGACGGTAACTACATCCACCCGTACCTGGGTCAGGGCGACGCTGGGCGGTTCCTCGGCTGGTGGAAGGTGGTCATCTATGCTGGGTTCACCATTGCCGGTCCCGACATGATCGCCCTGGCCGCCGGCGAGATTGTAAACCCGAGACGTACCATCCCCCGTGTTGCAAAGCTCGTCTTTTACCGCCTCGTCGGGTTCTACATCATCGGCGTCCTCTGCGTCGGAATCATCTGCAGCTCCAGGGATCCTAGACTTATGGGAGCTCTGGCTAACGGTGCTTCTGGCGCTGCGGCGAGCCCTTGGGTCATTGGAATCGAGAACCTTGGCATCCGTGTGCTTCCTCACATCATCAATGCCGCTATTATGCTTTCCGGATGGTAAGACGTCTCTTTCTGCTAATTCTCTTGAATCCACACACCTCTACTTCTCTCTGCTAACACATGTCCTCTCACTACTCTCCAGGTCCTGCGGCAACGCCTACCTCTACTCGGCCTCGCGCACGCTGTACGGCCTGGCGCACGACAACCAGGCCCCCAAGTTCCTGCTCTACTGCACCAAGCAGGGCGTGCCCCTATACTGCGTGCTGACCGTGTCGGTCATCTCGTGCATCACCTTCCTCGTCTCATCTAACTCGGCCGTCGAGGTGTTCTTTTGGTTCGTAGACCTGACCACCACGGCGCTCATCATGACCTACACCATGATGATCATCACCTTCATCGGCTTCTACCGCGCCCGCCAGGCTCAGGGCATGGACCCCAAGACGCTGCCGTTCCTCGCCCCCTTCACGCCCTACTCGGCCTACCTGGCACTGGCGCTCGGCTGCTTGGCCGTCCTGTTCGTTGGCTTCGACGCCTTTGGCCCCTTCAACGTGCGGTCCTTCATCACGGCTTACTTTGCCCTCGCGTTCGGCGTCTTCATGTTTGTGTTTTGGAAGGTCGTGAAGAGGACCAAGATGGTCGACCCCAGGGACGCCGATCTCGTCTCGGGCAAGAAGGAGGTTGATGAGGAGTGCAGGAAATGGGAGGAAGGTGGAATAGAGGAGGTGGAGAGGGCGAGGCTGGCCCAGATGAACTTTGCGAGGAGGTGCTGGGAGAGAATGTGGTAGAACACGTTGGCTTGCTTGCTCAGAAGAAACAAATTTTACATTTTTAACGCATTAACGATTCTTAATGATCATCCTTTGGAAAGAAAAACCTGCCCACAGATGTGGGAAAAGCCTTGCCATTTTTTTTTTTCCTCCTTTTTTTTCATACATAACTGTAAAGGATCCTCAAAACAGCCTCGTGTACCCCGGGCTCGACGTGGGTAGGCCCGATGTCGGTGCCAATGACGTCGCCGAGCCGGTCGATCCATCCCGTGCCGGCCCTGTCGATCCAAACGACCTTTACGCCGCTGGCCCTGGCGCCGACGACGTCGAACGGGTTCGCGGTGACCAGCCACACGTCGTCGACGCCGACTGCTCCGCTCCCGATCCCGCTCCCGCTCCCGCTCCCGCTCCCACTCGTAGCCTCGGCGACGAGATGGCCGTAGACGGCGCGGGCGGGCTTGAAGGCGCCGACGGCCTCGACGCTCAGCGGCGGCTTCTCAAAGACCCCGGCGTACCGCGACAGGGTCGGCGAGCTGGCGACGCTGGCGCTCACGGCGGCGGCGGTGCCGTTGCTGAAGATGAAGCACTTGACGTCGCGGCCCTCGGCCCGCTCCGACTCGAGCTGGCGCAGGCCCTGCTCCACGTCGGGGTAGACCTGGAGCGCGTCGTAGCTCCTCTGCAGGGCGGCGATGGCGTCGGGGGTTAGTGGCACGCCGGCTTCTGCTGCGGCGTGCTTGAGGGCGGCTTCTGTAATGTCGGCAAAGGGGCGGTATATTCCTGGAAAAACCCCCCGGATGGATCAAAGGATGGGTTGTTTGTGGTGAGTTTTTGGTCCCACCGCTTGATGGGGGGTGGTGGGGGGGTTGGTGGTTAAAATCCGTCTAGTTGGACTAACCCATCGCTGTAATCCTCCAGCTGTACTCGAGCTGGTATCTCCGCCAGAGGCTCGTGATCTGCTTGGCCTTTGTTTCGTCGCCGCACATCTCAGCCACCTGTTCTGAGATGGCGTCTGTCGACAGGAGAGTGCCGTACAGATCAAAGGCTATGCTTATATTGGGCATTGTATATTTGTATAATATTTGGTCGCTTTTTAATTTTTTATGAGCGAGTATCCTGGCTGTTGTTACAACTGTAGAATGTGAGTTGTCTAGTCTAGACTAAAGTTATGTTCAAGATCTGGGTCTAGTATAGTATAGTTTGAGCTGGTTCTTTCATGCTACAGTGGCAGCGGGGTAGAAGCAAGAGGCTTGCCGTGGCGTTTATCTCATGGCGACGTGAGTTTCCCCAATGATGTCATCTTTACTAGAAAGATTATCATTAGTTTTTATATTAAATTCAACAAATCGATGACATACGGTGTTTTGACACTGGATACATTCAATCACAATTACCCCATACTGTCGTTTGCGAGCTTGTCGTTGGCATCTAACATATTCCTACCACACACAGTAGAACAGATGGAACATGACACCGTCTCCACCGCCAACCAAAACATCGACATATTCCGCGACTGCGTCTCGGCCGTTCTCGTCGAGCGGCTCTCCCAGCGAGAGGAATCAAAATCAAAGAAGAGAAGATCCTCCAAACGCAACTCTCGTAGAAAATCCACCTCTCACCAGCCCGACTCCGAGGTGGCCGCCGGTGCGGGGTCGACTGAGAAGACCGTCACCACCACCATCACCGACCAACAACATCAACATCAACCACAACCACAACCGGAGAACGACGCCGAGGAGCTCTCCGAGTTCATCGCATACGTCGCCGACACCACATTCGACTTACTCCCGGCAGAATTGCGGTTCTTGACCCACCGCAGCTGGACCGAGGATGCCTCCCTGGCCGACAGGTACAGCCTCCCCCTGACCGGGCCAGTCCTCACCGCCGTGCTGCCCAGCGTGGTCGACCCGGACGTATCTACCGCGCTCTCAGTCTACGGTGACGCGGATGACCTGCTCGCGCCCGTCGTGACGGCCTACATCACCGCCGCGACGGCCGCACCAGTCAAGGTCGCGCGCGGGCAGGCCGACGAGTGCGAGCTGTGCGGCCGGGACTGGATCCACCTGACGTACCACCACCTCATCCCGCGCATGGTGCACGACAAGGTCCTCAGGAGGGGCTGGCACCGCGAGGACGAGCTGCAGAACGTCGCCTGGTTGTGCAGGGCCTGCCACAACACGGTCCACAGGTTCGCGTCCCACGAGGACCTGGCCAGGCATTACTACACTGTCGACTTGCTACTGGCCCAGGACGAGATCGCCGCCTTTGCGCAGTGGGTTGCCAGGCTGAGGTGGAAGGGCAGGTAGAACTTCTACAGTAGAGCGTATCAGGCCTTTAGGGAAGGAAAAGCGTTAGCCTTTGGCCCTTTTTGGTTTGTTCATGATCAAATCTAGGCCTGCCTCGTAATTATGTACCATGATTCCTACATCCAGCTACCGTGAGCACTCGGAATAGGTCAGCTCTAACCGCCAAGCAATAGCAATATTTTCGTCTCTGTTGAGCTGGCTCTCCAATATATGTAAATATACTGACCACTCCAACGCCACGAGCTATTACTGTAGTTCTAAACACCAAATTTGTCACTCGAGGAAGTCAGCGGGAGAGTTGCAATACATTCTTCGTGAGAGCTTGGCTGGAGGTAGCGCAGGGTGGTATATACACCCAGAGTGCAATTAAATTTAGCTAATCCTATAGTCACGAAGCGTTAGCACGAAAGTAAACCAAGTTCGCGAGTACGACAATACTTGGCTTTATTCATTTGATAAAATTGCCTAGTAGGCAGCCAAATCCGCAAGACTTGCCATGTCTCTCCCTTCAATATGATGTTCGCTTCAAAAAAAAAATACTATCCTCTCCTCTCTATGTTGCCACACGTCCCGCTTGAATGTTCCAAGTAGCCATGTCTTTCATGTTCAGCGATCATCATGTCACTGCTATTTGACAGCTTTCTGCCCCAGCTAAGAGTCCTGACTTTTGCTTTTACTCCTTCATTCTGTCTCAAGAAGCGCCTTCAGCGCCGCGACGGCGATTTCCAGGACCTCGGGTCGCCTTGTCTTCTTGGCACACTCCGTGAGGGATGGAGCGCCATTCGCAGCCTTGATCTTCTCCCGTGCCAGTCGACCAGCCTCACCCTCAGTCGCCGCCATGTTAAGAAGCACAAAAGCCCCACGTTGCCTGAGATCCTCGCTGCTTGCCTCCCCACACATCCCTAGCAAGATTTGTATGCCACGCTCGCCTCGCGCAAGTATCGCCCGTACGACAGCCTCGTGCGCCGAAAGGTTGGCTAGCGTTCCACCAGCCGCATTGCGCGTGCCTTCGTCCTCGGCGTCGCACAGCACTAGTAGAATGTGAACCCTAGTACTGGCTTGGGGAGACCCATCTGCAAAAGGTGCGGCACCCTCTGGGCATTGGGCCAGGTTGCAAATGAGCTCTGTAGCAGCACGTTGTACCCTCAAATTAGAGCTCAAGACCTGCTCCTCAAGGTCGGGAAATACCGCGCGTACTATTGCGCGCCGAGTGTCCTGGTCTTCTGTTGACGCTAGATTGGTGAGTGCCATAAGTGCCTCAAAGGTTGGGAGTAAATCACGCGTCTCTGTCGAATCATCCGGTGGAACAATAGAAGCTAAGGGTCGGATAGCCGCGCTTATTGGCGTTGGGCGTGTACCACCAAATACGTGGTCCGGGTTTGTTGATATCAGAATTCGTGCGAGGGCCTGAGCTGCGGTGCGTCGAGCAAGACCAGTTGATTCATCGTTCGCGGCCGAGAGTGCGCTCCAGGCGGCTATGAGAAGTCGAACAGCACCTTGCTGGGCTAGCTGACCACGGAGCTTGGGCGTAACCGAGAGGGAGTAGATTATTTGTACAATGAGTGATAAAGATGCTACCGACCCGTTCTTGCTGTGCGACACTAGGATGGGGACAACGCCGGCCTCGAAAACACGTATGCATCTCGTATTGACGTGGTCGTCATCGTTCAGCGGATCTTTCTGTAGCTTCCCGGCTGCATTTGCATACGCTTTCAGCTGTGCAATGCGCTTTTGCTCCTCTGATTGAGCGGGCTCATAACGCGTGAGGTTGACGACAATGCTCAGTGCTCCATAGGTTAGAGGCGATCGAGCTGGAGCATCTTTCAGTGTCTCAACAAGTGATTTTAGGAAGCCTTTATCTTCCGATAATGATTCTTTTATTTTGGGCTGGAGAGATGCGTAGGCAAGTCCCTCGACGGCGCTCTGCCGGCCATGTTCTGGGTCTTCAAGGAGGACTTTGGTAAACTTCTTGCTGAGTTCCTCGACACTTGTGGTTGCCAGGCCCACCCGTTCCTCAGGTAGCTCCGTGGTGGACTCTGGCGCTTGCGTTGCCTTCATACCTGGTAGTCAGATCAATCTATGCCCTGGTGTGAAAAGAAGACGAGCGAAGCGAGCAGCAAACGCTTACCTTTAGTTTTGTAAGGATGACAGCAGCGAGATTTTGCACCTGTTCGGAATGTTTTCTCATCGAAATCGATCCCGCCTGGTGTACATCAGGCTCCGTCGTGGTCGTCTTCTTAGCAAGCTCGTCTGGATCCTGATCTACAATCTCCTCGAGCCACTCAACGCAGTATTTTTGTACGGCTGCACGGCATTGCGAATTCATGCATGCGGCGTTGAGCATCTCGAGACATGCCGTCTCAACCTTCCTGCTCTTCCACTTCCGCCTCATAAGCGGACCGAGGCTGGCGACGAAGCCTTCGCTGAGAAACAAGTCCTTGATGAGATCTGGGACAATAGGGAACAAGGCCGATGCAACGCAGAATGCAACAATGTAATCGTCATAAGTGCCGCGCTTCACTCGATCGTAGTAGAATACAGAAAGCTTCTTATTGCCGTCATCACCAGCAGCCTTGAGGTAGGCCGATGTGGTCAGGAGCCCGTAACCTCGGACCGCTTCTGGCTGCCTCATGTCAAGGTAGCCGAGGAGAGTATCAACACAGTCGCTGTCGATTGCGTCGCATATGGATGGCTTTCCACTCTTGACGTCCTTAACGTCATCGTTAAGCAGTTTTGTGAGTTGGTTTAAATCTTTGCATGTCTCCTCATCCTCTTGGCCTCCCTCCATCAGCCGTGCCATAAGAATCAACAGCTGGTCTTCTCTGCTTGCCGGCTCAGCAGTCGAGTCTTTTGTTGCACCGGGGGATGCCATATTGAGTTGGCCTTCACAGCAGTTGCTGGAAAAGAGTTCAAGAGCAATCTCTCATATGACTACAGACTGAGTCAATCGTCTCTTTAATAGCTATGGTCTTGGGACAAAGTGGTAAAGAAGGTAGATAATCACTCAGTTCCTCAGTTATCAGATACTTGATAATAAAGTGAAAAGTGGATCGGGAAAGTTTTTCAACACAAATAACAATGTGAAGCCTGGTTATTCAAGGTTAGGCAGTCGGTAGGCTTCATAGATAGTCATAGGATGGGATAATCAGTTCCCCTCATCGATTCTATGAAGCCTACCTACAGTATGCACGTTGAAGTCACAGCAAAGTTCAGCAAAGCCCCGCCATGACATAGTTGTCTCCACCTCTGCCCGCGCGGGATGCCAAAGAATAATGTGCTGACATGGGGTTTATCCACGTGACCTGGCGTTTGCGCTTTTCATCCCTGCAACAGCTTCGTACCTAATCCAGATATCGCCCTGGATAAGGCAAGATCCATCCCGCGTCACTGACTGCAGACAGAGGAAGCCGAAAAAAAAAAACTCTACCAAAGCACTTGACGATATCCCATTCACCCGTTTATTTGGCGCCCTTCAATGGGATCGTCCTTACGCATTCCAATCCCATAAAAGGGCAGCCCAACGCTCTTATGTTCCGATCTCTGGCTTGGCACCAGAGCGAACATGAATGCCGTCGATGCCTCGGATCACTACGAGATCCACTTGGGTGAGGACACGCCGTCGCTCCTTGTCGTCGTCATTGACACAAACCCGCGCGCCTGGGCCCTGCTGCGCGATGTCCTGCCCATTTCAAAGGCCATAGCAAACATCCTCGTCTTCATCAATGCCCACATCGCCCTCAGCAGCTCACATTCTGTCGCCGTCATAGCAGCCCACACCCGCCGCGCAGTCTGGCTCTATCCTTCACCGCCGAAACCACCGGCCCGCGATGCTGGCGATGTTGAAATGACGGATCCCGATTCCGGCAGGGACAAAAAGCCCGCGACCTCCTCAGCCAACAAGCTCCCTCAATTTGCCCAGATCGAGTCCACCCTCCTCTCTTCGCTCCACGACCTGATCCAGAATACCAGCAAAGCGGAGCTGACCTCGACCACGACAACCCTCATCTCCGGTGGCCTCTCCTTAGCACTCGCCCATATCAACAAAACGAAGGAGCTCTCACTGGCCACCGGTATCGACGCCACCAGGGCAGAGCCCGCCGCGCCGGGCGTGTCTGCCTCGACAGCCGGCGCAGGCGTCAACGGCGCCGCTAGCTCATCCGCCAGGACCGTCCTGCACTCACGCATCCTGACCGTATCCGTCTCGGACTCGAGCGCCGACCAGTACATCCCGACCATGAACGCCGTGTTCGCCGCCTCGAGCGCCGGCGTGCCCCTCGACGTGCTTGCGCTGCGCGGCGCCGCCCCGTTCCTACAACAAGGCGCCTTCATCACGGGCGGCACCTACATAGCTGCCTCGGAGCCGCGCGGTATTCTTGCCTACCTCATGACTGGATTCGCGAGCACCAGCGGCGTCGGGAGCCAGGGTCTGCTCGTCAGCCCCGGGTCCGAGTCGGTCGACTTCCGGGCCGCTTGCTTCTGCCACCGCAAGGCCGTCGACACGGGCTACGTCTGCAGCGTCTGCCTGAGCATCTTCTGCGAGGTGCCGCCGGGCGCCGAGTGTCTCACCTGCGGCTCCAAGCTCGCGCTCGGGGCCTATGGCCAAAAGCCTGCCGTTGTGCCCCGCGTGCGCAAGAAGAAGAAGAGGAAGGTTGGCGTCAACGGTGACAGTCGAGAGGGGACAGGAACCCCACGGCCTGCCTGATTGATTTCAGGGGGCATTTTAAACTCGAAAGGTTCGGAGCCGTCTAGAATGCGGGTTTTTCTTTTGGTCTGAATCTCAAATTATGGTAAATTTAGATGTATGCTGCCAAGGCCTATATGGAAGGGGGAACAACTACTTAGATTAAGGTCTGCAAAAGCTACACCTTGAGCTGCTTTTTATTTGAAGGAGTTTGAGGGGGGAGGTGAATTTTGAGTTCTCTGGCTTTTTCATAGAGAAAGAATATTATCAGGTGCCGTACCGCCGGCTACTACTACTACCGACCTAGATATGAACGATGGCATTATTTTTCAAATTCTCCATATCTCTAACAATTCATGGTAGCGCAACAATTGACAATTTATTCTGGCAAAGGGAACCTGGACAAAATTCACCAGCATGACAATGAAAACACAGGATCATGTCGTGTTCTGCAGTTAACGATCAATGTAGACTATATGATGCTGTGTACACATACTGTATGTATCCAGGCTTTTCTAATTTTCTAAAAAAGAGAGAAGAAAAAATTCAAAGCAGGTGACTGGAAGCGACCGAAGAAGATAGCAAGACGGTAGACTAAGACCCAACTGAACGCGAATCAAGGACGGACGGAGACATAATCAAAGCTCATTGTCTCACCATTGACCTAGTGGCGTATCGATTGTGATGAATGTCGAAAAAGCAGAATCAATATTAGATGCTGTGGTGTATCGCAGGGAACACAACCTCATCCTGGGCCCCAGTTTTGGAAAGCGGCCTTGTTGGTTAGGCGCATGGTGCACTTGTATACTCAGACGCAGAAGATCCAAACTTATATAGCTATCAGTGGCTCTGAAATCACCTCCTGTCGACATGAATTGGTTGGAGGGGCTGAGGCAGTTTTGATCGAGTCGCTACTGATCATCTATCATATCTAGATTGAAATCTTAAGACCACCAGCTACTGGTCTGTGACGGCCCTGTCTGGTCTCGGGGACGCGGGACATCGTACAGAGAGGTACTTTATCAGTCGATGCAAATGATGCGAGAGCAAAAGACTCTGTATTGTGCCCAAAGGTGAAGTAGTAACCCTTGGAAGTCTTCTTGACAGCCATGATACCGATGGCGGGCCGTGACTCCTGGTTCCGGACGCCCGGATGAGCCATAAAGTCGTGGTCTATGAAGGACGTGAGAATCTTAGTCTCACTGTCCCGTGGTACATCGGAGCCATCTCTGCCGCGCACCGTAGAGAGATACAGCCTCTCGGCACATTTATAGGCCGCCATGGAAGTCGCCATGTGCTCGCCCGTCCCGGATGTCACGGCTGCGACGGTTGTGCCCGATTTGTCACCTTCGTCTGCGGGTATCACCGCCGTGCCAATACCAACCAGTGCGGCTGGGCCAACGCGGCCACGGTGCTTCATGCCGATGCCACCGGATGAGGAGGCGGCTGCAATACGGCCTTCGTAGTCGATGGCTATGACTCCAACCGTGTCATATATCTCGTCCTCGAATGTCATATCCTGGAGAGCTTGCGCACTATCAAGCTGATCCCCAGATGTATGAGAAGACAGAGTCGGCGTGGCTGAGCTTGGATTTAACGACGGCGCGACCAAGTTTGGTGCCATGACACGAATTCTTTTTGCGGGAGGAGATTCAATGTTTGCGTTGGCAAGTCGGGGGCTCTGAGCTTCTGGCGTCCTTGACTGTCGTTGACGACTTGAGACAGTGACCTCGACACGGTTGTTGCTTATGGACGGGGCACCCGTCCCATGTTGAGGGGAGTCAGGTTGACCCTCATTGAAAGTACCCGTGGACAAGGCAGCGCTGTGATCAAGACGACCTGGTATGTGCATGCCGGAAGGTGATAGGTGGCGTTGATTGCCTGTTGCCTTCCTCAGTTCCTCGGTCCACTTTTCCCACCGATCTCTGGCGTTGGTGGTGACCATCTCCTGATTTTCAACGACCTTAATGCCATGCTCCTTAGCATATTGGCGAGCGCCCTCACCAACAAGGAGTATGGGTGAGATTCGCCTGAGTGCCAACACTTTGTATGATTCGAGGAGGATCTTTTGGGCGAGCATAACAGGATACCGAATGTCTGTCAGTAGGCAGATTAGTACGTGCGAAATACACTTTAAGCTCAGGGGTGCATGAAATAGTGGCTGAGGAAAGAGGGCGGGGAGAGGATTCTCACGGGAACATGCGCCAACGGCACCACTCCGACCGTTGTGGTCTACCACTGTAGCATCACACTCCACTGTGCCATCAAGGCACAAGTTGCTGCCAACACCTGCGTTCGTGATTGTATTATCCTCGAGGCATTTGGTGGCCTCGACAACGGCATCAACAGCAGAGCCGCCAGCGTTCATCTTGGCCATTCCCAGTTGTGCCGCTCTGGGTTCCGTGGTTAGCTTGTTCCGGGAAGAAAAAAAGTCTTTGAACATCTGTATGAGCATACCGAGAGCAGGCTTCCAGATGGTATTCCTCGTTCGTGTGGCTATGGAATCCGGCGCCAGCATGGACGAACATAGCAGCGACGGGTTTGTGCTTGCTACGCATCTTGTCCATGACCATGTCGCCACCAAAGTACTCCCCAGAGCCACATCCATCGTGATAGTTCGAGACAAACATGCCGTCGCCAGGAACAGAGCCTCTGTCGTCAAATGTACCTTCCACGCGATGTCCTTGACTATTACCATCTGCTCTCTCTGCCACCCGATACTTGGGTTCCACTGGGCCATCGACCGACTCATCGCTGAACGGACTGCCGCCAGAGCTCGAATGGTTGTCCTCTTCCATGATTGATAGGTCGTTCAATGTCAGTAGCCTAGCTGTGGTCCAGGTACACTGCATTGCCAGTCCTTAGGATGTTCAGGCTCCTGATACTCCAGACCGAGGAAACGTTTGGACCGATGGGACGAATATCGACCGGAGTCTTCAATCAAGTCGCAGATCAGCTTGGAAGGTGTTCTCAACTTATAGGTGGTGGTTAGGTTAGAACTACTGTTGTGGTTTGCTCAGTGAATCAATGGCAGCGACAAAGCTTGCCCGTCAAAGGCAAAGAATGCCCATGTAGAAGGGAGCAAACTGAGCAAACCGGCGGGAATATAATATTTGTGTAATCAATAAATATTAGTCCGATGTTACGATTTTCGGTTTCGAGAGAAGATCGATGTAAAGATCTCCTCCGCCAACGCCATACAATCCAGTATCGAGATGTACGCGAACGGTTCAGACAAGTTTGGCGTGAAAATGGATCCGCAAATTCTCGAAAGATCAAGACGGCAGCTGCAATAGAGGAATGAGAACACAAAGCAGCGAATTGCGGTTGAAACTTGACGAACGTGGAGAGCAACAGACTCTGAACGGGGAGGTGCGACCCATAAGTTCTGACGGGTGAAGTGCGGCAGCTTTACAAACGGGCAGTGAGGTCGAGGAGACCAAGCTCGTTCGTTCCCTCAAGACATCAGAGCAGACAAATTTAGTTGGGGAAACGAATTATAACGCCCTAAGAAAATTGATATTGATAAGCATTTGAAATAAAACAGAAGACTTCAATCAGCAAATCTTTTGAAAGTGCTGCTGTAAACCAATCAACATCCATCTCACCGTAGGCTTGCTTTCTCCTTGATAAAGCACGACGAGGATTAGAGCACGATTTGGCCAGAACGTAGGCAAGATATGAGAAACTATTGTGAGTTTGTAAATACGTTCAACAAAATCCCCTTCCCATGCAGTCCAGTACGTAAAACGTATCCAGGGTGTTTTTGACTCCAGTGCGTCTGCTATGTCGGTGAGCTCGAGTTAGACGAGTTCTTTACACAAATGAGCCGGGTTTGTTCTGCTGCTACGGCTTGCTTTCAGGTATATTTCAAGAATAAAGTGTGCGCCACAATTCTTAGCTGTCTGTGGCTTGCTTGGCTAACCAATGCGGGGCAATGACGAAGCTGAGCCACCCACTTCCAGGCACGTAATCCGGCCCACCACCAAGCAAGCCAACCGTTGCAGCATCATCCACCTAGTCCATCCCAACTACTCTCGAGTGCCTCGCGATAACTCACAGCGCGGCCTCTACACTGCACCAAGGGGCTATAACGCGACTGTTTCAGCTTTGCAGTCAATACCGAGCTTCGGGCTCACAACCGCCACAATGGCCAACCAAACTCCCGCCGTTGTCATGGACAAGTGAGTTGGATGGAACTCCCCAGCCTCCTAGCAACCGACCCCTCTCCTCGAGCTCCCCTAGCAAAGCTTCACCAAGCAGCTCCATCTCACAAGCTACAGATCCTCTTCGCTACCCGTCAGGACTGTGCGCATTTGCTGACGTTAAATCTTGATTTAAGCGGTACGGGTTTTTCAAAACTAGGTATGTTCAAAATGGTTTCAATGGCGTTGTTTGGGCAAGCGGAAACTTGTATGTAATCCTAGTCGCTATGCTGACGCAACATTTCCCAGGTTTCGCCGGCAATGATTCACCTTCCTTCGTCTTTCCAACGGCGATCGCGACAAAGTCTGCCGGGGCATCGGGTGGGACTGGATCGGGCCGGCCAGCTGTTGCCAACAAACCGAGCTTCCTTACCGGCGGTGCTGGTCCTGGCGGACACCTCTCGGGCAAACGGGGCACCGAAGATCTCGATTTCTTCATTGGTGATGAGGCAATTGCTGCCTCATCCGGACCCGGTAACTACCGAACACTCTAAGCGCAATAGCTCACCACGTCCTATAAATATGCGCTGACATTTTGGGGGCTGGCGCAGGTTATGGACTTCATTATCCAATTCGACACGGCCAAATAGAGAATTGGGTGCGTGAAGTAACAAAGCTTCAGCGACGGTTTCGTCTCGGCATCTGCTGACGGTTGGCTATTGCAGGACCACATGGAACGTTTCTGGTCAAACTCCATCTTCAAGTACCTGCGAGTGGAGCCTGAAGACCACTTCTTTTTACTCACTGAGCCGGTACGATCATGGCCTTCGAACATCTTCCATGAGCTGTTGGGCAGTGTCTAACTCGAGGAATTGTACATCTAGCCCTTGAACCCCCCAGAGAACCGAGAGAACACGGCCGAGATCTTCTTCGAGTCTTTTAACTGCGCAGGACTCTACATTGCGGTGCAAGCCGTACTGGCCCTGGCTGCCTCGTGGACCTCATCAAAGGTCCATGATCGCTCTCTTACTGGCACTGTCATCGACTCAGGAGACGGTGTTACGCACGTTATCCCCGTCGCAGAGGGCTACGTTATCGGCTCATCGATCAAATCCATCCCCATCGCTGGACGCGACATCACCTACTTTGTCCAGTCGCTGCTTCGTGACCGAGGCGAGCCAGACTCGTCTCTCAAAACCGCCCAGGAGATCAAGGAGGAGTATTGTTACGTGTGCCCTGACATTGTCAAGGAGTTCACCAAGTTCGACCGCGACCGAAGCCGATTTGCCCGTCATGTCGTGAGCCAGCCAGGCGGCAGGGAAGTTTCCGTCGATGTTGGATACGAGCGTTTCCTGGCCCCTGAGATTTTCTTCAACCCCGAGATTTACAGCTCCGACTTCTTGACGCCGCTGCCAGAGGTTGTTGATGGAGTGATCCAATCGTCGCCCATTGATGTTCGCAGGGGGCTATACAAGAACATTGTTCTGTCGGGTGGCAGCACTCTTTACAAGGACTTTGGTCGCAGATTACAGCGTGATATCAAGCAGTTGGTGGACACACGCATTCGTGCAAGCGAGATGCGTAGCGGCGGTGCCAAGAGCGGTGGTCTCGAAGTCCAGGTCATCACACACAAGAGGCAACGTCACGGGCCTTGGTTCGGTGGTAGCTTGCTGGGACAGACGCCGGAATTCAGGTCGTACTGTCATACTAAGGCCGAGGTATGTTCTGTTAATCCATCAAAATATGAGCTCTGGGGCTGGCCTGCTAACATATGATGACTACTGCTCAGTATCAAGAATATGGACCAGGAATCGTACGAAGATTTGCTCTGCTGGGTGGTCCAGGAGGGTCGTAAACGTCTGTTGCTCTTTGATCAGTTCAAAGTGGCGATTCACAGATGGTTGAAGAAGTTAGACGATATCAGTACAATGTTAAAAATCAATGAAGCAGCAGCGATGTTAACTCAAGTCTTGGCTGCGAAATTGAATCGTCTATCAGGGCCAACCCGATGAAGGCAGTGTGTCCATGCCAACAAATCAGTGGCGCTGAAGCTTCATGGTGATAAGTGATTTAGGACAACACTATGGTTGTTCGGGCAACTCCCCTATCGGCATTGCGGACTTCCGAAAAGACGTCTACATCCAAGAGATCTGTATATAAGCTCATTCTTACGGTGTTGAGAAAAACGGAGCACAAAACGGCCATTTCATTCTTTTCTTAAAACTTGGTCCAAAGTTCGCCATCTGCTTCCCCGCACTTCCCCACATACTCCTCGACGACGATACTAAACTCGAGTCTGATCCGGGGCACCAGGTATCTCCTTTTTGGTCCCTTTCATCCGGGCCAGAATGGGGTGAGCAGACGTTGAGCATGAATTTATTTATGGCCTGACTGACGTTCCATCCGCTTGCCCAGCCTGCGGCTCTTTATCCGCACGCCAACTACGGTAGGATTAGGACCCAGTCAATTTGCGGGGACATTTCCGCGCTCATGCCTTAAATTGCATATCCCTTGGCCCGTTGAGACAACGCTGTGTCATAGTCTTCAGGTAGTGACACTGCGTATCAGAGAGCATAGCTAATGTTCTGGAAAAGTACACAAAGTCCAAATCGACTAGCCAATATCCCTGGGTTTTGGAACAGATCGTTCCAGGGACGGACATCTGCTTATGCCCCGTGCTAAGGTAGGATCTTTCTGATCTAGCCTGGCCCAATTCTTATCATCGTTTTAATGCCCGTCTCGGGGGACCAGCGCAGAAAGATCAACTGGACGAACTTGGAATAGTATCGCTCATCATCTCATCTTTCTTGCCACGAGCCACGAAATTCAATGCACGTTTGTTCATCTCTTGGTCGGATGCTCGAACAATGCATATTACTGTTACTCGTATTCCTGACAGTGCGGAGAAGGCGGGGCCCCGTAAGATAGTGAAAGCTTGTAAGCAGTTGGAAATCATCCACTGCAACCAATCCTCCAGGCTACATGTATGGAGCCCATGTTGAGTAAATAAATGGGCATTCTTTTGTACATCCTTGACCTCCTCAACCTGAGGCGTTTCCCCGCACCTTGTTTGCTGAGGGTGTGGAACCGACTGTGCCTTGGAGAGGCGCTTCCCTTGGCCCAGAATATGCAGAGTCGAGCTGCTTGTGCAAGTTTGGAGTAATATCAGAGCGTCATAACGCCTCTGGCCCATGGCCTCGCCCGTCAAATCAGACGATGTTTGTTCGGCACTTCCTTCCCGGCCTCGGCTAGACTCTGACCTTCTATCTCCAGAGAAACAATTAGTTCGCCATCCTTGTTCGTATCTTGCCAGAAAGAAATAAAAACAAGCTAAAAAAAGTAAACTCTACTCTTCCGTTATCCCTTCGTTGTCTATATATCTAATATCACAACTCGTCCGACCATTGTTCTGACAGAAGAGGTTTTGCCATCACCTTATTACTGACCCCTCTATCATCTCTTGTATTTATGTACCTCCTTTTATACGGGTAGCCGCTCAGTTCCATAAATTCTTCCCTAGATATACTTGAAAGACTCGTTGGAAAAAAGAAAGAACAAAGAAGAAAATGCCGGAAATTCCTACAGAACAGTGGGCGCAGGTCATTGAGAAGACTGGAGGGCGTAAGTCAACCTCGCGTTAAAGGATGAACTTGCAAATGACTGCCAGTTACAGGTAAATCTCATTGGGGACGGAAGCTTACTACCACATAAACTTGTAAACAGCCGCCGTCTACAAGAAAATCCCCGTCGCCAAGCCCGGTCCCGATGAGGTGCTCATCAATATCAAGTACTCGGGAGTGTGCCACACGGACCTCCACGCCATGATGGGCGACTGGTCCATCGAGACCAACCTTCCGTTTGTGGGTGGGCACGAAGGCGCGGGCGTCGTCGTATCCCGCGGCGAGCTCGTCCAGGACGTCGAGATTGGCGATCACGTCGGCGTCAAGTGGATCAACGGCAGCTGCCTCAACTGCGACTTCTGCCGGTCCGCCCGCGAGATGCTCTGCCCCAAGGCCACCCTCTCGGGCTACACGGTCGACGGCTCGTTCCAACAATACGCCATTGCCAAGGCCGCCCTTGTGGCCCGCATCCCCAAGGAGGTTAGCCTCGAGGCCGTCGCCCCGGTCCTGTGCGCGGGTATCACCGTCTACAAGGGCCTCAAGGAGACGGGCGCCAGGCCCGGCCAGTGGGTCGCCATTGTGGGCGCCGGCGGCGGCCTGGGCGCCATGGCTCTGCAGTACGCGCGCGCCATGGGCCTGCAGACCATCGCCATCGACTCGGGCGAGGAGAAGCGCAAGACCTGCGTGGAGGAGCTCGGCGCGGCCGCGTTTGTCGATTTTGCCACCTCGTCCGACGTCGTGGCCGACGTGCGCAAGGCCACCCCGGACGGCCTCGGACCCCACGCGGCCGTGCTCCTGGCTGTGACGACGCGGCCGTTCCAGCAGGCGGCCGAGTACATCCGGCCCAGGGGGACCGTGGTGTGCATAGGGCTGCCGGCCGGGGCGGAGATCAAGGCGCCGGTGCTGGACATGGTGGTGGGCATGATTACCATCAAGGGTAGCTATGTCGGCAACAGGCAGGACACGGCCGAGGCCTTGGACTTTTTCGCGCGTGGGCTGATCAAGGCGCCTTACAAGACTGTGGGGCTGAGTGAGCTGAGCAATGTGTTTCGTCTATTGGAGCAGGGCAAGGTCGTAGGGAGGTATGTGCTAGATACGAGCAAATGATTTACTTTTTCTGGTAGGTATTGTGGTGGAAGTTTTTTAAGGTGCATGAGAACCAAGGTCGGCTCAAGGGAACTGGTGTTTGGCGTCAGGTGAAGAAATAGGCGCGGTGTGAACGTCTGCTGGCAAGGAGTTGGTGGAAATGGTTGGGTTCTGGTGAGGATTGGGGAGGGGGAAGTGGGTTGCATTAAGCTGTTTAGCACAAACAGGCGTTGACCTAATTGTCTTCTTCTCTGTACGGTACAGAGAGACTTCAAAATGAATATAAAACGCTGCGTTCAACACACCCATCATGCTCCACCTTGAAAATGATCAAAAGGTAGCTGAGTAATTAGCGGAGAGTCTGTAGTAGATATAGAGAATATGTATTAAAACATAGGCCGCTATGTGAAGCTACCTGACCACGAAGCTATTTGTCATTGTTATGTTGACATAGGAGCGTCAATATCGTCGTCCACCCTGGTAAGCACCGCCACGCCCTCGACATGGCTTGTCTGGGGAAACAAATCAAAGCCACGAACGCTTTCGATCTTATACCTTGCACCACCAACGGGAGCCGGTAGGCCATCAACGTAGCCACGTACCAGGATGCCAACATCCCTGGCCTGGGTGTGTACATTGCAACTGACATATACCAGACGCTGCGGCTTGAAGACAAGCAGCTGGGTCAGGAAGGATACATCGCACCCCTTCCGTGGAGGGTCAATGACCACGGCCGTCTCATCCGGATTGAACCCATCGAGCTTCTTGAATAGCTGCGGCGCGTCGGCTTCTATGAACTCGCACGTGCCTTCGGGGTAGTCGTTCAGCTTGGCATTCAAGCCTGCTCGCTGGGTCGCCTGACCATCAATATCGATGCCGATAATGCGGCCGTTGACCTCCTCTGACATGAACAAAGGAGCGCACGTGATGGAAAACAGGCCTGAACCGCAGTAGGCGTCGATGAGGTTGGTAATGGAGGAGGTTTTGCTGTTGTTATCGTATGAAATTGCGTTTTCACGGACATAGTTGGTGAGGAGGGGAAGAATTGAGTTGTTGTTTTGGAAAAATGAGGAGGCTTTGTTCTTGAACACGTAATTGTCGACATACTCGGTTGCCAATTGGCTGCCTTCGCTGACGCATGACTTGATATCAACGTAGGCCTCCGTCTCGGTCATGATCTGATCATCACCAACTGACGTTGGTATTGGTTTCTCCGATTCGCTCTTTTTGTAAAACCTCTCGGTACTCTCGCGCAATAGTATCGTTGCACCGTTGACATAGGTCTGGTATTTAGAGGCTACAACCGCGCGTTCTCGTTTCAAGCCCTTGTTGATCACATCAGTACCGATGGGGCAGTCTTCAATGTCAAGCACAGTTTTCCTGCCCTTCAACATAAAGCCAATTGGTGGAACTTCTTCGTGCCGAGCTTGTGGCCCTCGTTTTCGCCTAGCACCCGGTGGCATAGCGAAATGAGGCGTCAGCTTGGTGCGGTAGCCGTACTGAAGGGGGCTGCCTATCGTCTCCCCAGCGGCTGGGATGAGCTCTGGCGGTAAGTCTGAAAAGTTTTTGAAGGCCTTGTCGACGACATTGCGCTTGTGAGCGAGTTGGTCTTCGTAAGACATCGGTTGAAACTGACAACCACCACAGCGGGAGAAATGGGGACAGAGCACCCTCTTGTCGTCGCGGCCCTCTGATGGTGTCACAACCGATATGAAGTCGGCCACACTGTGCGTCTTTTCGCGACGAAAGACCTTTACTTTGACAACGTCGCCCGGCACTACGAATGACACAACGTAGATCTGGTTTGAACCTTCTTGGACAGCCAACCCGTCACCGGTAGACGACAGCTCCAGCACTTTGACTTCAATCTCACTACCAAGCTCTGGAAGCGCAGTCGCTTTGCCGATATTAGTGTTGTCGATATTTTGACCCTCCACAGCCGTCTCTACACCGGAGGCCGGCTGTTCGCTGCCGTTGGTGGCATCGCCCAGTGTCAACCTGGCCATCAAGTCCTTGACATCATGTGCTAAAACATCATCATGCGTGCCCTCGACCACAGTGAGCAAGCCCTTGCGCCTAAGCTTGGCCCTTTCTCTCTTTGACAGGTTGAACTGGGCCACGCCCTCTGGTACGGGGGGCGGGGTTTTCCGCTTCCTGTTGGGGCGTTGTGGTTGTTGTTTTCCTCCCTTCTTGTTGCTGTTTTGCTTGTC
The DNA here is from genome assembly GCA_003709005.1 of Magnaporthales sp. P1609. Classification (NCBI taxonomy): domain Eukaryota; kingdom Fungi; phylum Ascomycota; class Sordariomycetes; order Magnaporthales; species Magnaporthales sp. P1609. Next base: position 1,324,527 of record PELF01000003.1, read on the forward strand.
TGATTCTGCAGTGAGCTTGGCCCAGGCCTCTGTTTTACTGTCGTTACCGTCCTCGACGGGAACCGACTTTGGTGATGAAGCCATGTTGTATATGGAAGCAGTCTGAGAAAAACGCCCCAACTGGGTGAAGATTCTGCTCTGAGGTAATTTCCACTTGCAAGCTCTGCCGGCGTGACGGAGTAACAAGTTTGACATTGGCGATAGAGAAAGGTGGGGGCCCTGCAGCCTTTTCTGATGGCTTTCAATCGACAGCGGATTTTTTTTTTTTTCTCTCCTGTCAATCAAGGGCACATGCAAGTTGCATGCACCTCAGCAGGAGACTTGGGCAAAACCAAATCAAGAGATCCCTGCCCTGCCCTGCATGACATGTACAACAGCTAACCAATAAAATCTGTTGAATTATCTAGCTTAGTTTATGGTTTTGATTGGCCAAGGCTCAGCTGTTACAGTACTTATACAGTACGCCTCTAACTGTCCCAATAATCGACGGTCCGAGCCGTTGTCATCTGTACACAATTCCCAGAAATCTTCTGTCTGTCTACGCACATCTGTAACTCCATGTGAGTGGCTTGATAGTGCTGGATCAAGTGCCATCTGGAACATATTGCAAGATAAATCGCAAGTTAGAACTTCTCAGAGACTCTGTCCAGCTTACCCATGTTAAGAGTCGCACACTGTGTAGCGCTCTTTAGTAGGCCATGCGACGTTGATAGGGTGGTCATGAGGTAGAATATGCCCCCCCCCCCCCCCCCCCCCCCCCAAGCTCCGGATCGGCACGGCTCAGCATTTGTCGGTACTCGCGGTATCGGTAATCTACCTGGTAGTTGCCCATCTATCAGTTACTGGATTCTAGACCTCACCTCAATCCTTAATAATCGGCGCCTGTGACAAGTAATCACTTTGGAATATATCCGACTGTTGATTTTCAACCGTTGCGCACTGGTTCCAGCCACCGGCCAAAAATGGGTGAGGCAATTTGCTTTCTGTAAGCTTTTATACCGACATTGAACTAATATCAACTTTGTATATTTGTATATCCAGCGTCTTTCTTGAGGGCGCAGTTGCCAATTGCGTTGCTTCTATTATCGACCTCTCAACTTCAATTGTCGTCAGCGTATAAACTTCAAGTACCCGTCATAGGTTCCAGTCATGCTGGGTCTAGAGGTGCAGTGGCCAGCGAGAGCAAGATATGCTCTCAGATAGGCATTGATCTTATTGCTCGTGGTGTATGTGTACTTTTACCTGGTCCAAGTGCATGACAGCTGATCTTCTTTTGTTCTGGTTCCAGGGCAATGCCGCAGATGCCATGGTCGGCACGAATCTCTGTGTGGGTGTTATCGGCATGTATCACAGCGGCATCGGGGGCGGTGGCTTCATGCTTGTTCGCGGCCCCGATGGCGAGTACGAGGTTATTGACTACAGGGAAACCGCACCGGCCGCTGCATACGAAAACATGTTTGATGGGAACGTCATAGGCAGTGTCTTTGGCGGTCTCGCTGTTGGTGTTCCCAGTGAACTTAGAGGTCTTGAGTACCTACATAGTAAATATGGGGTAGGTGCCGTACTTATAGACCACATCTAGACGGATATGGGACTGACTTGGACTAGTCCCTTCCATGGCGGTCAGTCGTCATGCCAGCAGTACAAGTTGCTCGCAATGGCTTCCCTGGTATGTTACCCATTTGCAGCGAAAACCGCTCCTTGACTGAAGACTAACATTCCTTCAGTGACCGAGGATCTTGTCCGTTATATGAAAGCTGCAACAAAAGCACCAGCACCATCGAACTTCCTTGTGGAGGACCCGTCTTGGTCTCAAGAATTTGCACCGAATGGTCAGTCGGGGACAAACAGCCTGGTCGGCAATTCCTACGCATCTGGCTAAACATAAAGTTAGGAACTCTGGTTGGGCTCGGAGATATCCTTAAAGAGAGCGTCTGGCTAGGTAAGTCTAGGACTGTTCTTCCTTCCTTTAAGGATCTAACTGTGATGAACAGACTAACCCAATATCTCCGCTCAGCACGCTCGAGAAGATTGCACATCACGGTGCAAACATCTTCTATGAAGGAGAAATAGGTAGGCCCCTGCTTCTTTGATCCAAAGAATATAGAAATACCATTACTAAAAGATTTCCGCAGCGAAATCCATGATCGACATCATCCAGGCCAATAACGGCACAATGACATTGGAGGACTTGAAAAACTATAAAGTGTCTACACCACGCCCCGTCAGCGTGAACTTCAGGGGCTATAAGCTTTGGTCAACGCCATCACCCACGAGCGGTGCCGTCTGCCTCTCCATTATGAAGACGTTAGAGCAGTACCCATCGGACGAGCTATCACTGGCTCCACAAAATATCAACCTCACTACTCATCGTATAGACGAAGCCCTACGCTTCGGGTATGGCGGTCGCACCTCCCTCGGAGACCCGGCGTTCGTACCCCACATCCATGAGCTCGAGTCGCGTCTCCTGTCCGAGAAATCCGCCGCGGCCCGACGCGCCCGGATCCTCGATGACAAGACGCAACCAGTCGACGCCTACGACCCCGAAACCGAAGACGGCAGCGACGGCAAGCACTCCTACGCCAACCCGGGCCACGGCACCTCCCACATAGTGACGGCCGACGGCTCCGGCATGACCATCACCAGCACCACGACAATCAACCTGCTTTTCGGCTCGCTGCTCATCACCCCGGACACGGGCATCATACTCAACAACGAGATGAACGACTTCAGCATCCCCGGCGTCCGGAACGAGTTCGGCTTCGAGCCTTCTGTGCCCAACTACATCCGCCCGGGAAAGCGACCCCTGTCGTCCATCACGCCCCTGATCGCCGAGCGCGCCGCCGACGGCTCCCTCGCCCTCAGCGTTGGGGCCGCCGGCGGCTCGCGCATCCTGAGCGCCACTTGCCAGGTAGCCTGGCGAGTGCTCGAGCAGGGCATGGGTGTGGTGGAAGCAGTCGCCGAACCGCGGGTGCATGACCAGCTCATGCCGAACGAGAGCTGGTTCGAGTGGGCGTTCGACAATGCGACTGTGGCGGGTATGGCTGCCAGGGGTCACAACATCTCCTGGGTACCGCCTATTTACTCTGCCGTTCAGGCCGTGCAGGTGCTTGGGGACGGGACTTTGGTTGCTGCGAGGGAGACTAGGCAGAAAAACAGCGGTGGACTGGGCATATAATGGCTATATGGACTTTTGGAATTTCTTGTCCCAAGCACTTTCTTATGTCATTTCTGAGGTGTTAAATATGAGCTACCCACCAAACCACAGTTATAATTGTTACAAGGGGCGCCTAAGGCCTGTATGTCAGGGCGTGTATACCTACACATTTGGATGGAGTCCGCTTAAATCTAGAAACAAGACCGCAACCCCTCCTTTCAGTTGAAAATTGATTGATATGGCCGCATATGACGTGATAATAAACATGTAGCCAAGCATTTATGTAGAACGGAGTGTCCGAAGCGCCTTGTGTCAGCCGGCTCATATGCAAGAATACTACTCACTTAATGCCTCACACCAAACAGCCAACGTAGGTTGCATGGCAATAAGCAGTAATCTAGCAAACAACTGAAACAAGGGTAACAAAAAGGTGGACTATGCCTCTATAATCTAGTGAAAACGGGTATCTGTGTCTGGTCGCTCTACTTATATATCTCTGGCACAAAAGCCATGAATGTCTTTTGTCACAGCTCAGATCGAATGTTCAAGCATGTGGAACAGGGAAACAGAAGAAGTGTAGGAGATGACACGCAAATCTCAACATAATGCAACCAGCTTCTCCATTTGATCAACCCACTTCTTCGCAAACTCTTCTTCGGTGAATCTTTTGGCAGACTTCCGGGCACGTTGTCTCATGGCAAGAGGCTCAGGATGCGACAAAGCCTTGCGGAAACCCTCAGCAAACTCTGTAGACGTGGTAGCATGAAAACCTGCAAGGGACAGTGTTAGTGCTGATCAATAGAATACTTGAGTCACCAAAGCCCGGCCTAAAAAAGACAAACGCACCAGTAGGCTCTCCATCGATCTCGGTAACGATGTCTAACTTGGGTCCTCCGCTGTCATGCACAACCGAGATGAGCCCGGCAGCCTGGTACTCGACAACACCAATGCCGAAGTGCTCGTTCCACATTCCGTTCACTCCAACCGATGCCTTCCGAAGCCACTCGAGGATTCGGGGCCAAGGGGCATCGAGATGGAATTCGACCTTGTCCTTGATGTGTAATTCATTAACCAGCAAGCGCAGCTGGTACACACGCTTGGAGTCGCTGTCGTCCCGCACACTACCAATGAGAACCAAGGTCGCATCCTTGGCGACATCCGAACCGCTCTTGACGAACTCGGCGAACGCCTGGATGATGAGCTGATGGTTCTTCTCAGGCCTGAACTGTGCAATATACACCAGTGCCTTCTCGCGTCTGCTCTCACTGTCTACAGAAACCTCTACTTCCTGCTCGAGCTCGCGGACTGCCACTGGTGGGTAAACCACCGCGACAGCATTGTTGGGCCTACCGTTGCTTCTTTTGTCACGGAGTGGTCCCCAAAGCTTCTGTATGTGATTTTGTGTCCAGGTCGAGTTGGTCATCACTACGTCAATCGTAGCCCCCATTCGACAGTATATTTTTGCGAAGAGCTCCCAGTACAACTTCTTTGCACTACCACGAGCTCCAACACCCTGGCCGGCATTGACTCCCTGAGCACCTACGGCGGACCGAGGATTCAGAGAATCGAGCATATCGGTCGAGATGGTCGGGTAATGTACGTAGGCACCAGTGGGCATGGCACGGAAGAGCCACCTGCAAAGACCTAGGGCAAAAGCATAACCCATTGTGTCAACAAAGATGTCTGGCGCAAGCAGAGAGAAGGCATCCCATGCCATGATTATCGATCCAAATGACTGCCCGGCGAGGGTGAAGTGAGGCCATGTCGATGCGAGAACCCAATGTCTTGTCGAGAGGTACAGAAACTGAACTGTCGGTGGGTGAAGAAGGATATTGAATCGACTCTGAGAGATTGATCAAGTTAGCGACTCGAAACTTAGGTCGCGTCGAAGCCATGCCTTATGGCTTACACACCTCGACCCTAGATAGTATAGCCTCCTTGTTGACCTCATGATCGCCAGTGTAGACTATACACTTAGCCTTCGGCCACTTTCGCTGCGTCGCTCGGATAGCAGCCCACAGAACCCGTTCACCACCACCTCCAGCGTTGCTTCAAAATTGACAAAGGTCAGCAATTCACATCATCTGCTCAGGAGAACCAGCGTAGAAACACGCACCAGAAAGGGTGAAAGAATGCTACGATTCCGTCCCATTCCTGTCCACCCTTGCCACCGTTTTCGGCGCTGCCCGCAGGTGTTTCAATACTCTCCCAATCCTCATCCGTGATGCTTTTCTTCCTCTCTTGCGGGCGCTCCGCGAATCGTCGCTCGTCCTCGTTCATTATCTCGAGAAGCTGAGCCCGGCGGCCCTCGGTTTTTCGCTTGAGGTACCAGCCTAAAGCCGATCCTATCGCTCGCCAAAACCATGGCACGAGAAAAAAGTAGAGCAGAGGCATCGCGACTATGGTCGTGAAGGTAGCATAAATAGATGAACTGCCTTGGGAGTCGTGGCAGCTGGTCCCTGGTGACAGTGGGGAGGTTGAGCCCGAGGCGCACTTGCCACTGTCGCCAAAGTCGTCCATAGCTAGTTGCTTGACTTAGGGGCTTGATCAGACTTTAATGCGCTTGTCCAGAGGCTCAGATCGTGAGTAAGGTAATGGTTGGCAGGTGACCCCGCGGGTGGGGGAAGTGAACAGCAACTGAACTTGATGCTCTAAACGAATGGTTAGAATCGGAGAAAGTCAAGCCGGGGGATGATCTTCGGCTCAGCCAAGAATGAAAAAAAGATGGGCATGCCGATTGACTTCGAGGCCCGCAGAAGCTCCAGGCCAGCTTGCTCCCTTGAAGTGTGGAAAGATATAGAATGGTCTGGTGTTCAAGGGCGCCGGTATTACACGAGGTGTGGCTAGGTTCCAGTGTCCACGTAGCTCTGGTGGGTAAAGCTGTCTCGGTAACTAACCCCACTTTGTACGATGCCAATGCTACCTTGCCTACGTGCTATACAGTACGCACACGCTAACGGCGCTGCAAGCCGAACCCACAGGTCGTAGGAAGGAACCCTTCATGCATGGCAAATGTTACCCGCTACTGCCCAGTCTCGTTCATCCTGGCCCATCAAATTGAGTTCCACGTGGAATCGCAAGGTGAAATAATTCGATACCCAGAACAAGAGCTCCTTATTACCCGGAAGCCCCAACTGTCATGTGTCGCAATACAGCCACGCTTATTGACCACATGAGCTCAAGACAGACGCTCCCATCTGATTAGCTCTAAATTTGTGAGAAAGATGTTCCCAGGACAATTTTCACGCCATTTTAAAGGCACATTATCACATTCTCTCACTCGAACCCGGCCACACCTTAGCTCACTCCACTCAAAAAGGCCTGTCGCGTCTAGGCTCGGGCAAACACTGGGCTCATTCACCCCAAAGAGAACCTTTGTCGAGACTGCAGTCACGCAGACTCAAGAATTTATTACAGCCTTTCATCTTCTCGCCGGGACACCATGGTACATCACCATCGCCCTGGTAGCCTTTGGTGTGAATCTCACCCGCCTCCCATTCTTCATATACACAAGGCGCATACAGCAGCAGCGGGTTGAGCTCACGCCGTTGGTTCATGCATGGCTTGCTCGCATAGCAAAGTCGACACCTCCCAGACCAGGGACGACGACAGAGCACTTGGTTAAAGAGGTCAACAAGAAGGTTGTCAAGAGGCAGAGGAGGATTTACCGCGAGTTCGGTTTGCAGCAATGGAAACTCAACGGCTCCGTGCTCACACTTCCGATATGGCTTGGCTTCATGGAATCACTCAGAAGATTGTGTGGCGGTCCCACGGGATTACTGGGCGCCATATTCTTCAACAAGGACGAGCTCACTGAAGTGGCTGGCATCGCCGCGCAATCCTCGGCTCCAAGCTCACCGGCTAATGCTGCTTCCACTCTGGTAGACCCGGCGTCTATAGTCAGTATGATTACGGTGTCAGACGTCGCCATCCCGGCAGCAACGACGTTAGAACCATCTCTTGCGACGGGAGGACTCTTCTGGTTTCCTGACCTACTAGTCGCTGATCCTTATCACATTTTGCCATGTCTTCTCTCTTTTACCATCGCAGCAAACCTCGGACTAGTTCCAACGAGTGTAAAACAAGCCCGGGAACTAGTTGGCGGGGCGCCATCGCCAAAAGATGGCGGGAAACTGGAACCCAGAAGTGGCATGACGAGCTTGCGACGCATATTGCTCATTTGTTCGGTGGCCATGGCCCCTGTCACTATGAATTTCCCGGCGGCTTTACATGTGTACTGGATCTGCTCCTCCGGCATCTCCATGCTGCTTACGCGCATGATACGTTGGCGCTTGCCATTACCAAAATCCTCTGTAGCCAGGTGTGAGGGTAAAAATCGATTGATGTTGCTGCCACGACCGGAAAAACAGAGCGCGAGGCGTGTAAGTGTATTTGGTTGAATCGCACTGTTGAGAGATACCTATATAGACAAAGCTAGAAATGTACACCAACCAAGAAGCTCAACAAATAGATTAAAGGATGAAAGTAAGGACTCCATGAACGCCATCTGATGGGTGAGATTGTACAGTGACGCCGCAGTGCCATGAGGAAAATAGTATCTGGTGAACTTTAGTGTCCGCCATGGCCATAACAAGAAAATTCAACTGGGAAACTTGTAACCGCTTGGCCTTTATCCAAGGAAAATGGCAAGCAAAATAATCGTCAGAATGACCGACAGAATCAAAAGCAAGCAGCAGGCCTTGCTGCGGGCATTCCTTTGATACCTTGCGGCACTGCGCAGCTCATAGTCGGCACCCCTTGTGTCTGTCCTCACATTCTCGACGTTGTCGACTATAGTATCAAGCTGCTCGCCCTGTTCCGACACGATCTGTGCCACCTGTGAAAACAGAACGTTAAGATCATTAACACCCTGCTCGATGTTGCGGATTTCCTCTTCGCGCTCAATGATCAGCGCTTCCTGGAAATCTACCTCGTCCTGCGGTGCGACCCTGAGGACTTCCTGTTGCTGTTGCTGTTCGAGGTATTGTCCGTCCTCGCCGGTATTTCGAGCACCGCCCTCATCGTCTGTAACTGCTTTCGCGGCGCTCACTGACGCTCTTTGTTTTTCCAGGGCCTGGCGTTGGAGGCTCTGAAACTCTTGTAGGGATGCTTGTACTTCACGCGAAGCCTTTTGTTGTGTGTACTTTTGAGTTGGCTAAGAAATGGGTTTGAGTCAGTACATGTAGATCCCGCGTCATCCTGTTATCAAAAGACCTTACCGTAACCTCTTCCCATGCCTGGAGTTTCTTGACTGCCTCTCCAAGCTGCCTGAATATTTCCCTCGACTCCTCCAGCAAGTCGTGAACTCGTTCCCTGACACGCGCAGTGTCTCGCCTTGTACCCAAGTGACTGATCTCTGTGCTCAGTCTCGATATGTTTCCGTTGACTTTGAATAGCTTGTTGTTTATGTCTTGCGACAGACGCTGGAAGTCGGGGTCGTCGGCATATCCGCGGCTGTTATCTCCCCGTCTCTGCTGCGCTTCCAGTGAGGATAGCTGATCGAACGACATTGCGACAAATTCGAATGAACAACGACAGTCTAATCTGAGCCTGGCGGATGTGGAGCTAACCGTAAATTCCAAAAAGATAGGTACTAATGAGGAATGGATGCGTATTCCTTGTGATAGTGGATGAATAGGTCCGTGACGTCCGGCCTGCACTCTCGACGGTCGGCTGGTGTGGCTGAGATTGCGTCAACTGTGCGGGGCTGACCAATTATAAAAGGTCATATCATATGTACCCACTTGAGATGCTCAATGGCTACTATTTCTTGGGAGCCATCAATTCAAGTTATCCATACAGTAGATAAAATTAGGGTATCTTTGCTAATCCAAAGTCATGTACAGGTTTTCTTGGCATCATATTTCGTATGAAGTGCATACAGCCACCTGCCTGTTGCTTTACTTAAAGGATGATTAGTATTAGTCTCTACATGGCAATACATATCACTAAATAGGTATGGTTTCAGATGAAGCAAGCAAGCAAGTCCAAGCTTGGTAAAGTAGGTGACCTGGATGTTGGTACGTACCAATTACGTGAGAAGACTGTGTGGGCCAGTTTTTACCTGCTGATGAGTCCAATGAACTTGGGCGATAGCAATACTGTCGCTTATCGTGGCGTGGCGCGACCTCCACTTGTTTGCGGGTTTCCAGCGCGACCAGCTCCCAAATCTTTTTTATTTACATGACCGCTCAACTGCAAACCACATTCATCACCACATATCACGAGACCACGAGTATGCGCTGTCAGGATGGCGCCGCCCACGGTCAGACGGGCCCCTTATAAGGATTTTCTTCAGCCTGCATTTCATAGACGATTTTCCTCAACAGCCACAGTCATTCTTGCCATCGCATATTTTGAGTCTGTGCTGTTGGCCAAATGGAATTCATGTGAGTAGTGCGCCGAGGAAAACAACAATTGGGATACTAACGTGAAGCTTTCCGCAATCCTTTAGATCTCTGGACATGGTTTCCCGTGGGGCCAGCCGGCATTCGGACTTTCTTCATCTTCCTAAGCGGTCTGTTCATCCTCATTTTGCGAATAGCTCAATACCACGCGGGGATACGAATCTCGAACTCGGCACTTGAGACTGTCCAGCAACATGCTCTCAAGCTCCAGACATTGGAGGCTGTCGTTTCGTATGTCCTGTCCAGCTGGCTGTTTAGCCAAACCTACCTTGGAGCGATTCCTTCATCGGCCAACCTCGACTGGATCACGTACTTCAACGGCGACCGTCCTCGCCTGAACGAGAAGCCGATATTCTTCACCGTTCACTTCGTCATTCTCGGCCTCTATCAGGCGGTTTCCCACATCTACTATGATCAGGATCGCCTCACACTTGGTGTCGCGAAACCTCGCAAAGAGGGGAAGACACCAGCTGTGGACACAGGGAGCCAATTAAAGAAGTTTGGAGAGGAGTTGCCTGCAATCGTCAGGGACTCCATCTCCGTGTCACTCATTACTGTCGTTCTGAGCGCTATCGTCTACCCTATCTTCTTGCGATCTATGGTGTGGGGGTTTGCTCTTTCTTTGTTCCGACCCTTTTACAGCATTACCCATGTCAACCTGGTTCCGCCAACCATGCCATTCACATTCTGGCTGCTTCTTCGCTGCATTTCTGCCACCTTTATGCTCTCTTTCATCTGGCTCTCGGGCAACACGGCCTTCTCGATATTTCTCACCCGCGACCCAATCAAGAATACCAAGCCTCTCACGTCAGACTCCAAGGATCCCAATGGAAGTCTTCTGAACGGACTAAAGAGCAAAAAGCTCCCTGTAAAAGTAGGTTCTATTTATGCGTTGTGATCAAGATACTCTGCTGACCACACAACAACTCAGTGTTTTGCGATGTGGGAGTTAGGCCTGATTGCTTGCGATTTTGATGTCAGGCGCAAAGCCATCTACGAAGATATTGACCGCAAGGATGGACCCATGTGGTCGCAAGTCTTCAGGGTCTGTCTTGGAGTAATCAAGGAGATGGAAACGAATATTGACAACTATGGCAAAGCCCCTATGCCTGCAATCACAACTGAGACAAACCCGAGCGCGAGGATCTCTGAGGAAGCACAGCGAGGTTTTCATGCACCGAAGAACGAACCTATCGAGCTCAAGTCATCGAAGAACCCATTCAGGGCCGAGGTGGAAAAGTACGTCGACAAGCTAGCAAGGGACCCAAGCAGGTCGTCTCGCCTCGACGACGTAGGGAAGGCTGCCGGAGAGGCTAAACAGAAGCTTCTCGAGATGAGGAATCACCTGGCAGTCTCTAATGACCCACAGTACCCATTTCAGCAATACATTCGCGACCTACTTAGCTCGCCTTTCGGTTGGCCACTTCGACAGGACTTTAGCAGAAGACTGACCGCGGCTGTTTTTGGTGCTCCATACGGCGAACCAAGCTTGTGCGTTAATGCCACGGTGGCACTAAGTCAATTGGCCGTTCGAAGTCTCCAAGAGGACAAGTATGGTAATGTTCAGCGCGATGTTTCGACCATTATTCGGAGTCTCACATCCGTGACGCAGAAACTGGACGCCTTCAAAAACAATCTGCCCTTTCATTGGACAGACGTTCGGAAGCACAGGAGTTGTCCCGAAGTGGAAATTGTATTAGAGGCACTTAGAGATGGACTGTCAGAGCTCATCTTGAGCTTCGAGCCATACAGACGTGATCTGAGACTTAGTCTGACGGACATGCGCCTGGCCCGGGAGGCAATAGGGGTCGCCGAAACTGCAGTTGATTCTGCGCCCAAGGCGAAAAAGGTAGCCAGGCCGCCTGCTCCCGAGATGCAGGAACTGAGGTAAAGCGGCGCGGGGATATTTAGTGTCGGGCTGCATAGATGGCGTAATGATGGGGTTTCTTTCACATAAAAAAGCAGATCATTTTCAATCCTAGTACCCATTCAATGTGATCGGTTTTTTGAAAATGTCTTGGACTGTTGACATTTTGCTGTCGATAAAAAGTCAGCAGATCAGTCCACGTTATTAGGGATAACACTTTAGCACGCTGATGCTTGGTGGAAAGGCATGTGGAACCGCGCCCCACGTGCATTTATGCCGAGCCAAGAAACGAAATATGAACTACAGTAATCTGCAGAAGCATGTGGGGCCAAAGCCATCCTGGATCCTTGGCGCAGACGCCGCCGGCACAACGGACCTGATAAACAAGTTGAGCTGCTGCGCCCAACACACACACCTGTGCGGCCAGGCCAACGAAGCTTGCAATCCGCCGTTACCTCTCCAACGTCCGCACGCCCAAACTTGCGATTCGCACCGCACCGCACCGCACCGCACCACGAAAACATTCGCCACGACAAAACTCCGACGACAAAGCGAAGTCATACCAAAAATCCCAGCTCATGCCTACAATGTGCCCGCCCACATAGCCATGCTGACTCCAAGTGCGCCCACGCTCTTTTCATTTATCACGGTGTTGGGTACACGGCCAGAGGCCAATTGCACACGACAAGCATCAAGTTACACCGACATCGATATAATCAGAGAAGAACAACGATAGCAAGAATCCCTTGGGCGACATGCGTCTGGTACCACGATGCTGTCAGCAACCCGCGTGTTCCGCATCGTGTACAAAACTTTCTACCTCTTTCTTTACATCCTCCTGCTTATCCTCCTGCTTGGCTCGCCGGCGGACATCATCTACCAGTCGCTATGGATTCTCCCGAAACACGAGTACTTTGTCATTGTGCTGTCCGCCGCATACCTGGTCACGGTCTTGATTGTATCCTTCGTGTACTCGATGCGACTTTGGATCAACCGTGGAGTCTTGGCTGCCATTCCGAGGTCAAGGATACCAATCGACAAAGGCGATGTGCCATCCTCTGTTCGCAAGGAGATCGTCTCCGGGTTGAGTCGGAGTGCTTCGACTGCCTTCGATGCACGGCCGCGGGTTCTTCCGCCTTCGTTGGTGACTCCCTTTGGGGGCCACGGCGATCAATACCGACGAGGGCAAAACGAATCATCTACAGGAGTTGCGTCAGATGGGGGTCGGTCGGGGACCCCACCGGAAAAGGAGAAGAAGCGGTTCAAGTTTCTGACGCTGAAAAAGATGTCGACAGCCGGGACAGAAGTGGGCGTCAGCTTCCGCCCGCCCAAGCCAGTCTGGGGGGAGATTGAGCATAACGGTTGGGGCTCGCCGCTTTCTCCGGACTTTCCTACACTTGAGTACGCCACAGTTGTCTCGGAGCTGGCGAACCTGATCGAGGCTAAGGCGCTGACATTAGCGCCGGAGGATCCTCAACCCGCCGATGATTCGGGCATAGGGGCCGATGAACAGAAGACAGAACACGCCCATAGCCTAGGAATACCGGACCCAGAAGCAGTTGCACTCCTGCAGCGGGGCAGTCTAGGCATGCGTGACTATCTCGCCAGCCTTGCTGAGCTGGGGGTTCTACCTCCATCTCAAACAGCATCCGAGTTCCTCGTGGCTTACGAGCATGCGCGCTTCTCGACGCGACCGTTGTCAACACGTCGTTTTCGTGAACTGATGCAACTCTTTGCGGAGCTTTTGCGCTCAATGGTGCCAATCGACCCGATACTGTTGTACGTCAATGGTTATGATGGACGCGACCAAGACGGTGATTTGGAACATCGCAGTGGCAGAGGCAGTGATGCCGGACCTGCAGAGAGATCGAGCGATATAGACATAGATGATGACGCACCCGCAGCCACGGCTACACCGAGCACCATTGGAGGGCCCAGTGAGTCGAATGGCAACGGTGCAATGCGAGCACATGGCGCATCGACTTCCCGCAGTTCAAGTCCATCCATGTCCATGCGGACAGACAGCTCGGCAACCACGGGCTCATCTGGCTCCGTCAGCAGCAACGCGTCCCAAATCAGACATCGTCACCGGCGCCGCCGGCAACTACGTCAGCCTCACACAGTCAGTGCGGCGGCACGTAACTCTTGGCAGTACAGAACTGCGCCGACTACGCCCAAGGACCTACGAATGGTGCCTGGAAAGTCACCTTCGGCGAGAACGATGGCCACCGCTGCTGCACTTGAGGCTGCATTCTCGTCACTGCCATCATCGTCATCATCATCACCATCATCACCATCACCACCACTAGCGGCATCTCCAGACACGCTGCTCAGGAGGAATTCTCGCAACAGCATTGCCAATTTTGCACACACCAGACACCCCTATCCAATCAGCCAGGCTTCATCGGGGAGCTTAAGGTCGCTAGCTTCCGGGGGTTCGGTGGTTGTGAGACTGCGGGGCCGATAATATCACATCCCCTTGGTAGATCAAATCTGGGTGGATGTTTTAAAAAAAAAAAAAAACAATATCCTGATGACCTCGGTAACCCTCCAAGCCCTCTGAAAGCCTTTAATGGCTTGGTCTTGAGGATCCCCGAGCGAAAATCATCCAATGGGACTATAAGATACAATATCTTAAGACACTGATCAGTGAGAAGCAGTGCGGCACAGCAGAGTTGTGCCGAAGGTTATCATGCTCTCTACTGAGGGACAACACAAATACTTTCTTCACGATGCTACGTTTGTATACTAAAGACCTTTTTTCTTCTTGCCTTTCCTTTCCTTTCTTGCTGGGTCATACAGGCTTGTCTTGGCTTAGGGGCGATTGGGGCGTTAGGATATCAGTAATTGCATAATTCTAATCTTGTTAAAGTAGCTGCTCTGAGATGTGCTGCAGAATGCTGAAGCGCTTTATCATGGTCAATTTCTATACCGTAAAGTCCAACAAAGTGATTTTCCACTAGCACAACAAGGGCGACTGCGTTATCAAAACATTAAGAAACTGGAGGTAAAAGAAAGGACTGGCAGAAAATAAGACTAAAGAGACCGGATGAAACCTCCTGGCCAACTAGACTAGTCTAGTGCAAAACGGCTGGCGGAAGTCTCGCATATGTATCACGTGACTTCGTGCCATGCAACGAACGCAAGCGCGACATTAGATCAAGAAGAACCCCACCTATCAAGCTGCTCTGGGCGGGCGCGCCTTGATTATTTGCCACTGACGCCCGAGCTGCTCACCAGGTGGACCTCATTTTCAATCATCATGAGCAATTCAGAACTATGGCTTGCCATGTAATTCAAGACTCGGATGATGAAGGCAGCGACCTTAGTCCTGCCAAAAGCCCGGTGGCACCAGCGCCGGTTCGGGACGCGTTGGGTAAACCTGTAGGCCAGCCTGACGCGTCACCCGCACCATCTCGGAGCGGATCAACAGACCCATCCTTCTTTCAGAGGATCTACGATGAGCATAATCAGAACGCAAGCACAGAAATTTCGAGACAACGACAAGCAGACAATGGATTGAGCTTTGAGTCGGGTCATGTTGACACTCCCCAGCACACGCGTTCTTCACTTACAGACCCCAACATGGCAAAAGTACCTTACAGTAAAAAAGCCCATGTGTCAAATACCGAGCAAAGCTCTGCCTACACTCAGGTAACCTCTCCTGGGAGACCTGCTCGCCAGTCGGAAAAAGACATCGATATTTGGGACATTCCCAACAGTCCAGAGGCAAACATACCCGGTCGCAGAAGCGTACGGAAGGGTGACTCAGCCTCAGTAACCAAAGTGTATGGCAAGCGAAGGAGGATCTCGCAACAATCCGTTGGGCTTGACGATGACAGATATGCTGCTGTGGAGCCTCCATCACCAGCTACGCCAGTCGCCAAGAGAGCGCGACATGATGACCAGGCTTTCTTGATTGGGGCAACAACTATGAATAGCCTTGTCACGATGAAAATTCCAACTACTATGAACCAAGTTGGATCTACAACCATGTCAGCCCTGACGAAACCTATGGCAGCCGTTGGAAAATACGTATCGCATCAAGTGCCGGCATTGTCAGAAGCCCTGGATCCGGACAGTGTGAGCTTGATTACTATTCCCGTCAGCGATGATATGGGCCATCACAATCTCGTCAATACTAAGCGCACTCGCGATCATTCCAGTGGCCTAGTGACCGAAACACAGCTTGCAGATACGCAGAAGGATACTCGCATTGAGGTCAATCTGACGCAAGCGTTGAGCTCCAGTGAAAAGCAAGCATACCGGATTTTCAATCTGTCTGGTGATTCAGATGCAACGGAGGCTGTGGACAGCTCATCGCTGGCGCTTCCAGTGCCTCAAAAAGATGGGCGGCGTGACTTAAGTAGGTCCAGTGGTGATGTTACGGAAGCTGTGGCGACACCGAGCGCTTATGCGGCCTGTTCAACTCGTCGTACAGCTGAAAGTAGCGACCTGCCCTCCACAGAGATCCCAATGCCTCCTCCATCTACGTCGAGCGCTCGGGGACGGAAGAGAAAATCGATCGCATTAGTAAGCTCGAGTGAAGTCCTTCTATTATCTTGCGAAGTTTGACTAACATGAAATTAGCCTACATCATCACCAGACATTATCTCAGGCACAAGCACAAGATCCGCCAAGAAAAGGAAATTTGCAAGAGCCGATGATGACGAGCTAATTGGCCATAGTCCATCCGGTCCGCGTTCTTCGCGCCTGCGATCATCAGCTCTTGAATCTCTGCCTGATACGCAACCACCTCCTGGGGGCTTCCAACTGCCATACTTGCAAGATAATCCTACTCCTGTCGACAATGCTGCAAATTTACCGGTAGCAGAAGAGAATATGTCTATGCCAGAAACCGGGCAGAGTTTGGATCCTATTCTGATCTCTTCTGGTCAGGAGGCACCACAAGTAGAGCCTATAGTGGCTCAGAAACCGTTGGTTAAGACGCAGAAGAAGAGGGGTCGCAAGAAAAAGGAGGCGCTAAAGCCGCCAGAGGTTTCCCCTGGACTAGTGAAGTCGGAAGAACCAAGGTCTGAGCCTACAGTGGACATCGATGGCGATACGGCCTTTGTCCCGAACGATAAACAGATTCAGACATTGCAGCCTACTGAGACACCTGAGGCAAAGCCCAAAAGGAAAAGAGGGAGGCCCAAAAAGTTTTTGGCGAAGGTTGACAACGGGTCAAATAACGCTCCAGCAGCTACGATAGAAAACCACTCTCCTGAAGTTGAAGCATCAGCAAACGAGACTACTCGGCCACTTCGCGATGGCAGCGGCACAAACAAAAACACTGACAAACAACCCGAAAGACAGCAGACGAAGGAGTCCAGCGAGCCTAATGATGCACGAGCCAATGAGAACACAAGCGACGACTTTTCCCGAGGAAAGAGTGAGGTGGAGGAAAAGTTACCTGTCATTGGAGCAGTACAAGTGAATATGCAGACCAGCAAAATAGACGATGAGAGCAAGGATGAACAGCCTGTGAAGCCTTTGGTCTCAGCCGAGCCAACCAACAAGGAGGCAGTCAGCTGCAATCGAAATGGAAGCCAGGTTGTCAAGGCTACCTACAGGGTGGGACTGAGCAAGAGATCAAGGATTGCGCCTCTCCTCAAGTCATTACGCAAGTGAAAGCGCGTTTTACATTACTCGTTGAGACCTTGAGCTGCGGAGGCAGGTGAACTCAATCCACTTTGGCGTTATTATTGTTACGCGTTCATTTCATCTCCGTCCTTCCGGTCCCCACCTGTTTCCTTACCTTACCCATGAATAATGGCATTCTTTGATATCCATACCTCACTCAAAATTTGGTACCTATAACCTTTGCAACAACCGCTACATAAAACGGGTTGCACCGTTGACCTTACACTGTTTGATAACAAGCCATGCATGGGTTAGCTGAGAGACATTGTCATAGGGCTAGTGGAGAACCAACTCGGTCCACTTGTCGTAGTCGGCCTTAACTCTCTGGCCGACGTTGACCTCTGTCCTTATTCATGCTTTGTTATTAAATCATTTTTATTCTTACTAATTTTCATTATGGGCCTCGCGTGGGCGCCCAGAATTTCTCGGTTAGCATATACTGACGAGCCAGTCAGCGATCCGCATTTTCGGCAATTGTTTCTTCTCATTGGGAGCATTACATCATTGCGCCCTTGGTAGTCTCTCAGCTCTGCTAGGAACACAAGTACTACTATTGGGTCTAGACTAGGACAGTATCTACTTCAGACCTAGGTAGTCATCGTGGGGGCCAACCCGCAATGGGGCAGCACATTGCATCACCAAAATCAAGTAGATTCAGGTCAGGTACGAATTGAGCATAGCGTGGGCCACAATTCTTTTTTCCCATCTTGATTCTCTCTTTTTTTCTCCTCTCCTTTGTCTAGTCCCCCCTCTGATTCCTCTCTCTTCTGGGCGATTGTTGTGTGTCCTTCCCCCCACGGTACTCACCTCAGGTTGTGCTTGACTCTTGCGGCTTGCCCTACTTGGTTAGCTCTTCGGTGTATTCTATCCTAACTTCGATTGATTATACGCTTTATCAGAAGCGTAATAATTTTGTCTATTCTATTACAGCCACCGCCCTAGTCTGGCGCGCACTTTGGCTCGTTTTTGGTCTCTATACTGACCTACGCCTCTCGTCTTTGCACGCGTTAACCACTGCCCCTCTCTTGGCTCGGCTGACGGACGCGTCTGTCTGTCTACGTCATTCGTTGACCGACTATTTTATAATTTTTTTTTCTTTGATCCCCCTCTCCCCTTACTCTGTCGTTTCTTCGGATATTGTAACCCACTATTATCGCCTCCATGAGCGATGCCATTGTCCGTGTACGAGGTCAATGAGGTGGCTGTCTCGCCATCCTCGACTTACCGGACTAACATCACGACTCATACCGATTCTCAACGATACTTGAGCACTCGAGGTGAAGACATTGGTGTACGCCGCCATCCTACCGCGCCATGTTGCCGCCATACTCTTCGTTTTGTTTTCTATTCCACGAGCTGACGGCGAGCCATGTCAGTTCCGCTTTGAAGACACCGTCCTGAGCCCTTTGTCCACTGACGGCGGTTTCTATATCCCCGAGGGCACGCCCAAGCTCACCTTGTCGGACCTCACAAAATGGAAGGATTTTTCGTTTCGCGATGTCGCCCTGGAAATCTTCTCAATCTTCATATCTCCTGCTGAGATACCCGCCAAGCACCTCAGCCAGCTCGTCGATGCCAGCCTGGCGGGGATTCCGGATTCGTCGTTTGCACCCGTGACTCGGATTGACCAGCATCATGGACTGTATCTGGCGGAGCTCTACCACGGCCCTGGAGGTATCCATGACGGTTTCGGATTGAAGTGCTTGGGTGCATTCTTGGACTACTTTCTTGATAAGGAAAATGAGGATCTAGTAGGTCAAGGTGAGCAGAGCATGAAGCAGGAGCAGGAACGTCCGCCGCCCTAGCCGCCAGGTTTCCGACGGTTTCCAGTGATCATTGTTGGCTCACCAAGTGTATGTATTTAGAAAAACGCCATATTACTGTCGTCGATGGACTGGCTGGAGACGTCGGTTTTGCGGCTGGCCAGGCTTTTTGGGGAAGACGAAACGTTTCGTTTGTGTCTCTTCGGCCATCATCGGAAACGTCATCCTCGGATATCTCTCGGAGCCTACCAACCTCGCGTGCTGATGTGCATGTTATCGGCTTGAAGAGCGCTTCTGATCGCCATACCAAGGTATGTAACAATCCGGACAAGTACCTCTGTAGATACTTGACCTAATAAGTCGTTTGTTACACAATAGCAAATTGCCAGGCAGCTGGCTCGAGAGAGCACAGCAGGCCTTGTACAAGATCTTGAAACGCTGCTGTGTGGAAGTTGGCCTCGCACGCTTGCGGGAATAGCGTCATACTTTTATTCTTATATTCAAATTGCAAGATCAGCACCTTCGTTCAAGTTCGGCAAGGACAAGGTCAGCTTTAGCATACCCACGGCCGACTGGGACATAATTGCAGCATTCGTTGCGCGGAGGATGGGCTTGCCGGTGGAAAAAATCATCGTTGCAACCTCACAGCCCGATGGCCCTCTGGACAGGTTCTGGGCGACCGGCCGATACGAGGCGGATTCGCAGGCGGGCAGCAACAGTGCACAATCGTCGAACACGCCTTGGAAAGGCGGGTCTGCAGGGAAGGGCGATAAGACCTCTCTGATGGGGCCCCCCGCCGCTCGAACGGAGCCCGAGTTTCTCGTAAGCGGCCATGTCGAAAGACTGTTCTGGTTCCTCGCGTACGACTTTGTCACTATGGCCGGGCACGGCATCATGGACACCGAGTGGGACCGGCGGCAGGCAGGCGGGGAGATACAGACGTGGCTGCGCAAGCTGCGCTCCAAAGGCAGCTTCGGGCCCGTCTACCAGGACGTGCTGGAGAGCGGCCGCCGCTGTTTCGGGTGCGAGCGCACGGGGCGCCCGCAGGTCCAAGGCACCGTCGCCGAGGTCTACCAGGGGTTCGGGGGTCTGGTCGTCGACATGGGGGCTGCAGCAGCCATTAAGGCGGCCATAAAATCAATCAAGCCCGAGAAGATGGCCGGGTCCCGGTCCCAGGTCAGCACGGCGACGGTTCACGTGGTTCTGGGGTTGGCAGATCCGGCCCTGAAGGTCGAGGAGCTCAAGCAGGCGTTGGGAAGTCTGGTTAAGACCCAAGGCGTTTCGAAAAGTCTGCAAAAGGTTTTGAGCAGGAGTCGGGAGTTGGGAGAGAAGCGAGCTTTGGACCGCATGGAGATGCATGTGGTGGCTTCTAGCATGGATGAAGTGAAGACGGCCGTTGAAGGGGTCTATGAGGCGGGTATAGCACGGGCCGGGTAAGGGTAATTTGATCTGCACATACCCAGACTTGCCTTGCTCGTCCACATTCAAGGCATAGTGTGCGCCTACTACTACCTTTGGGCGTGTTAGGACGGCCGATTCAGAGACGGTTCGTCCGCAGAGGACTGGTAATCAAAGCATATGTGTGTGCCTGGTAAGCAGCCCACCAACAGTAAAATTATGCTTGAGATGTATCAAGTTTGCTCAAGCAGCTTATCCCAAATTCTGATGCCTGCATTTGGGCGCGCTTTCGACCACATGTCAACATGTCTCAGGCTTTTGAGTGCTACGAACATGCTTTCAGGACCATTCTGACTGCTATCTATTGGTCACGGACCTTTTACAAGTACGGATGAGCACATGTTTGCGCGTGAAAAAAGAAGCCCGTGTCTACATACATTTTCTTGTAAGCTGAAGTCAAACAAACCAACGCATGCTTTGGCAAATTGTTGGGGGAATCAACAAACACGACAACATACACATACGACAAAGAATTGGTGGGGACGACGCCGGGGAAACTTTTATAAAAGGCAACGTTGTGAACGCCTCGAAACTCTTTCCATTCTCTCTTCAGTATGACAACCTCATCACTAGCAGTTTTGCCACAGAGACATACTAAGAAATCAGTATCCACCACACAATACAACCACTATCAACAAATCCACCTCGATCTTTCGAACAATCTCATCACAATGCCTGAGGGAAAGTCAACCAAGATGACACAGGATGCGGCCGCTCGCATCCAATCCGCCTCGGTAAGCAGCTTCTCGATCCTTACCTGTGTAGTGTTCGTCTCCAATAACAGATCCAACTTCTTACCACGCTATATAGGACAAGGCATACAACAGCACTGGCGACAAGAACGCCAACGCCGCGGCGGCCTCTGGCGGAAACAAGCAAGCCGAGGATCAGAAGAAGTAGAGTCTGTGCAAGTCGCCCGCCGAAATTTGGCCACAAGGTAGCCTAGTTCTGGGGGGATTTTGTATGAAATTGCCAGTTTTTGTCTCTCCGTGGCTTGATCAATGATGGAAATATGGTGAGGTTATGAAGTGGAAAGGGAACGGAAATGACGCAGTTGGGGATGTTTTCCAGGTGACCTGTTTCCTCACATTGTCATCTTGATCTAGCTAGCAACGAGGCTGTTTTATACGATAAGGAAATCTCAATATATGGCACTACAATACCGGGCAATCAAGAACGAACGAACTGTTGCTCGCATCTAGAATATTGCCTCGCCTAAAGTGTACCCCATTTGTTTCTGACGCTGGCGCTGACCCTTAGGATGTTAATGCCAAGGATTGCTGGTCGTTGGGGTGGTTAGTTCGGTACCGGGTATGCGGGCGTCACCCTCGCATGCATTCATTTGCACATGAGAAGGTGCGGTCAGAGTGCTCTTAGACGTCATTTACCTAGCCCTGTACTACCCTCCCCTAGAGAGGCGACGGGTTCAACTCCGTAGGGCTGCCAAGAGGTTCATAGGCCGAATTTAATTCTGGCAGACTATTGTCGAATTTGTGCGGTACTCAAAGGAACCCTTTTTTTAACAACAATAACATGCGTCTGGATGGCATATTCCTCCAATGACAACACCAAAAAGGGCATGCTAATATAATGATGGTTGATAATGGGTGACGTTGGTCGGCGCGTGACCATCAAGATCAACATCAGCGATGATGATCTTTGCCGCAAAGTGCATGCATGTCAAGGGCACGGAAATTTAGCGTAAGAAAGGAAGCGTTCTATTCCCTTCCTTATCAAGGTTGCTTCCAGTGATGACTGCAAAGCCAGTCGGCTTGGCGACAAGGCGATTTTGGTTTGGGTAAGCATGCCTGACCACGATGGCGGGGTAGGTATATTGTAATGGTGGGTGTGGTGAGGGAAGCTAGGGTAGGTACCTTTCTGAGCTTCGAAGATCTTCTACACCGGAGCTTCTGATTGGCAGAGAACGCGAGACTTGCTGGTTGTCGGGTTTACCATTGGCCATAGCTTCACTAGGTAAGCTCCCCAGCTTACCCAAGGTACTTCTCACCACCTTCTAGTCTAGCTTTGCCCTTCTCTCGATCCTCTTGACTGATAGATATCCTTTCTGACGCGGATTGTCGGCAAGCAGCCGGCCAAGGGTGTGCATACACCGGCATTTTACACTACAACGTGCAGCAAGATCGCGTGAGATGGGACAAAGCTATCATAGCCTGGCCACCTGCGGCCGACGTAAGTAGAGCGCAGCTTTTGTTTTCCCTCTCACTCATTTTTCGAACCTCTTGCTCCTTTTGGTGCTCAAAGTCTTTTTTTTTACTCGGTTGAGTTGTCCGCATTGCTTGTGCATCTCCCAATCTTTCAAGATTCATACTGCTGTTGATCGGCCATCTTAAGATCGATTTCATCGCTGTATACACTCCTGTACATACATATAATTCCAATAAGGTGCTGTAGTTATCTGGAGGTTAGACTGAAATGGCACTCGCATTGAGCTTGTGTCTCCTGGCGGCCGGTGTCTTGGCTCAGTCGCAATCTTTGGACGAGATTGTATGGTCCTCGGTTGCCTACATCTACCATGGCGAACGACAGCCTCTTGTTAGCGTCGGCAGCCCAGCTCTCACGCCGCTTGGGGCCCAGCAAATGTTCGCCCAAGGCGCTTACTTTCGCTCCCGTTACCTTCGCAGTGCCGCATCTGACATCGCCAGAGATGGATATCGCATATCGAGCCTGGACGTGGATTCTCTCGATGACACCAAGATAAGCATCCTGTCCAGCGACGATGCGTACGTTTCCTCGAGTGCCATCGCCTTCATGCAAGGCTTGTATCCTCCCGTCACAGGTGCCATGGCTGGGATTGCGGGAGGCATTGCGGCCGCCAGGCTTGCCAACAACTCTGTTCTCGACTTCCCGCTCAGTGGCTATCAGTACCCTAGAGTACAAACCTTTTCAGAGTCGAGCTCTGAATCAGTCTGGTAGGTATCTCATAAGAGACCTCAGAGCCATCCTGGAATTTTGCACCAGTACAGCTGCTAACTTCTTCTGCTCCATCGTCAGGATTCAGGGCCACCGGAAATGTCCCTCCAAAAGTCACTCAGAGTTGGAGATTGTCAGCAACGAAAATATGAAAAAGCTCAAATCAGAATCAAAGCCGCTCTTCAACAAGTTTCGAGATAGTCTGCTAGAGTCCTCGGACCTTTTCAGTAGCGGCTCGGACTTAGGATATGACTATGCTGGCAATGCTTATAAAGTGTATGACTTTGTCCGTTACAACTATACCCACGACAATGCTACAAAGTCTGCCATACCACAGGCCGATATCGAAAAGCTAGAAGAATATACTGCTAGGCAGCAACAAGAATTGCACGGAAACCTAGGTGTAAGTGGTAGAGAGTCAAACGATCAAATTCGCGCCATCGGCGGTAAGACTCTCGCCGCAAGGATTCTTTCGCAAATCAGGGCGTCAAGCAATGATCAGGCTTCGAAGCATTCAAGTATCCAACGAAGCAAGCTCACCTTGATGTTTGGCTCCCACGAACCCCTTATATCCTTCTTTGCACTCAGCGGACTCATCACTGGTAACAGCAGGCAAGTTTTTGAGGCCCTGCCAGGCCCTGGAGCAACAGTCGTTTTCGAAATTTTCACGATCGGAGGCAGCGCACCTGAGGATGGCCAACAGCCTCCCGTGGAGGACCTTTTTGTGCGCTTCTTGTACCGCAACAGTACGGAAGATGGCGCATTACTCGTGGCCTACCCTCTTTTTGGAAGAAGCAATGCAGAGTGGCAGATGAGATATACCGACTTCACTGCAGCGATGAACAAGATAGACACGCCGACATGGCAACTGTGGTGTGACACTTGTGGCCATGGGGCAACGTTTTGCCCTGGTAATAAGGCTGGTGCATCGGGGCTCGACAGCATCGCTGAACCAGGCGCATCAACAGGGGGTATAAGCCCGGCTATAGCAGGAGTTGTCGGTGCTCTGGTCACCCTAGCCTTGGTAGCAATTTTGACAGCACTGGCAGTCGTTCTTGGCGGTCTCAGGCTCAGTCGCAGAAATCGGACGCAAGAACATGGCTCGGGAGGCCTTGCTACATCTGGTGGCTTCCGAGGCGAGGAGAAGAGAGAAAATGATCGTGACGTACAAGTCACTCGAGCCGGTGTCCGACACGAACGTTCGGGTAGTTGGGAGCTACGCCCCGCGGTTCCCCAAAACCAGCAGCAGGTTGCGCGTAACGTCAGAGCCCGAACTGAATCTTCCGTGCCGTGGCAGCAAGAAGATAGCCAATTGCCGGGCAGGCGAGGTCGTGATGTGTCACCGGTCGACGAAGAATCCGGCAGCATATTCAGTGCATCACCTGTGGAGCCAATGTCTGCCATCTGAGCATGGCTCAGTCTTTTGTATATCGGCATTGACGCAAGCGGCCGCATAGTGGATTTTTGAGATAACCCTAGTGATTCATTTCATCGCCCTGTCCATGTGTCATCCTTTGTTCAGACTCATGCTTACAGTACTCACTCATTGCTGTCTTGCGTCTCTTCAACGGTCGTCCGGTCCAATCTACAGTCGTCTTTCATACCCCCGTTCAATCTTTACTGCCTTGCAGCTCTGGGATCAAGATATTAGTATTAGAGTCAGGGGTGAAGCTTCTGGCAGTTGAACTTGCTGCTACATAGTACGATGCTACTAGTATACAATTCCTGGGTAAAATTGTACTTTTTTTTCTGAACGGCACTTTATCCCTAAGCGATGATTGAACGAGTGCAGGCTGACTGTGTTTCACGACACTTGACAACATTGGATGGTTGGTCAGCCCGAGACTTGGCCTGGATTAGAAGATGTCAAGGCATTGATTACAAGCAGAAAGCAGTTGGTTCCACGCTTGAAGATTTCCCAACGCGTGAAGCTGTTAGCAGATACATTATGAGGATTTTGATCGCATGCTGCTCTGAGTTGGCTTGCATGCACTAGCGCTCGTCAGAACTTTACTCAGATGGGGCATATTTGGAAACACTCAATGGTATCACGATTGAAACTGAACATCGAACCAACTGACTCGCAAACGTAACCCTCACCTTTGGGCCTTGATTCCAACTACTTTACACCATAATTAATAAGCCCGTCAGCTAAGGCTCATACAGCATGTGGAATCATTATTGGCAAGCCATCTGGTGTACAGCCTAGCCATCGCGGCGGCTCGGGACAGCGAGTCAAAAAGTCTCAGCGAAAGGATGCCGGCAGATATTGGTTGGGTATGTTGGACCGAACTTGGAGGACCCAGCAGCTAGAATCGGTTTGGAATGTCGTCTCGTATGCCACCCTGTCGAGAGACGAAAGCAAAAAGGAGGCGTCTGATGTTGAGGACCTACAGAAGCCCAGACCCTAAGCCCCTCCCTTGTTTTTTACGTTATCATGAAAGCAATTGCACGCGCAACTGATTCTACCGGAGAACCTCGAAATCGGGAAGTGGGTAGATGACATGCCTCGCGTTGTCGCACTTCGTGTTTATGTCAGGTACAGGTTCGCTCGAGTAGTAGTGGAGCCATTCACACTAATCGTACAAACCGTTGGTCATTGCAATCTAGATAGAACCAGTCTAGTGCCGCATTTGCTCATTTCGACTCTTTTCTTTCTGATAGCGACCAGATCGGCAAATTGTTTCACGCTACATGGCTGGATAGCCTCTTGTTCTATCTGGTCTAGATCCGGACAGGATGAGTTATAGCCCAAGTTATAGCACAAGTAATAGTCTCATCGGTGGGGGTTTTTTTTTTTTTTGTTTCTGTAGCATCATCCAACACGTTTGGCATTTCTCCTCCCCCATAGAGCAAATAACTGTATACCTACTTGACGTGCGCGCAGCCCGCGGGCCCGAGGCGCGGGCGCGTTCCAGGGTGCAGGTGAAACTTTTGTGTTTACCGCTTTCGGAACGTGCCGGGTGATCTCTTGGTGCTGTCGCAAACAATATGGCCTTTCTTTTGTCTATTGCGAGGAGCCATGCAGCCAATGAAAGAACAGCAACCCCGTCGACGACGTCGTTGGTTTGAATATTAGCCGCATGTGTCTGGATAAAATATTACTCGGGGTCGTTGTACCGTCCGGGTAGATCCTTACAGTTTACCCTCCCTCTCCCTAAAGCTGCCAAGCAAGAGCTTTTGTTCGTGCTTGTACCCGGGAGGACATGGGAAGCCCCGGCAGCAATTCAGTTTACTTCTCGGCCGATTTCATCGGTGAGATGCCCCTAAAAAAATCTAATGAAGACAGTTATTTCATAGCGCTGGCGGAAGTTGCATGACGTAGGACAGAGAAGACTAAAAGAGATAAATAATAATAATTTAAAAAAAAAATAAAAAAATAGGAGGATAGAAAAACACGTGTTATACTTTTTCCAGTCAAATCCGTCGTGTGCATTGGCATAAGGTGATGCTCGCTAGCAGGCCGCAGCTTGGTCATGGCATTGAAGAGAACATCGGCCGAAAGTGGAGGTAGGGAGGCCTGGGAATAGACAAAAAGGTGGGTCTTTTTCGCGGTTTGGTATTTTTGCTGCTGGACTCCTGTATTCGGTTGGTCAGGAGCTCTTTTTAACTTGAGGGTAGAGGGGCACGCGCATTGACTTGCCTGGACATGCATCCATAAATGCAGTCCCACAATTAGACTAGCCCCACGTTGTGCTGTACATAGTAAATTGGCCGACATGTTATTATTGTGAGAGTGACGGTATAGCTATGAAGCTGGTAGTACATGCAACTCGATTACCAGCACGTGCATAATAATATCATAGCAAGCTTGCTATAAGCTGGTAACCCGTAACGCCAGCTTGACGGGACGCAATTGGGTTATCAAATCGGCTATATCCCCACAGCCAAGGTGCCATTTCGTATCCATTTTTTCCATTGATAGATGCTTGGCCCACGATGATCCTAAAGCTTCGATTTTATTTTGTTATTCGGCAAGAGAGCAACTAAAACTGGCTTTCGTCAGTCTGCCAGGTTTTCAATGCAGACGGCTCCTATTGTTAGCTCAGTCCCGTCAAATGGAAAATAAGCTTGACATTTACATTGTTACCCAGGCGGCTATTTTATTTTGCTTGTTCTTTTTAGAAGATCTTGGCAAAAAGCAAAAGGAAAAAGGGGGAAAAAAAAAGAAAGAAAAGAAAGAAAGAAAAAAAGATTGCAATCCCGACGGGCCGTTGCAGAATCGCCCATGTCATTGTTGGAGTGTTTCTTCCTCCCCAAAACACGTAAAGTAAAATACATACAGTAGTTTGGTACCCTGACATGGGACCCTGCATCGACCCCAAGAGTGGGATGATGTCTTGGCGCTGAAACCCTCCTCTGTTTGCTCCTGATATCCACCTCTTGTCTCTCTTTGTCTCTTTTTTCCCTCCGCGTCACCTAGCTTCGCCTTGCTTTTGCTACTTGAACCTCTCACCGTTGCTACGCTTCTCCGTGACGTCGCCCACATTCCTGCCTTAGGTAGGTATCAGATTGGTGAAACCTTGACCTACTGTAGAGAGAAACCTGCGTAGCCCGCGCGTATTGTTCCCCTGCAGAGAGACGAACTACATACCATACATGTCTCCAGACTAGCTGATGATAATTGGTTCTTTTCTGCACGTAAACCACATTGGAGCCATTCGGGCATATCCCCGCCAATGACACAACTTTAGCAACCCTATCCGCAGAGTGGCATTGGCTGCCGCTTGGCTTTTTGATCGCTACGACACGATGTAAGTTTTTTCTTTTTCTTTTTCACTTTGCCTTTTTTTTATTTTTTATTTTTTTATTCTTCTGCCCCATTCCCTCCCCGAAAAAGGCACAGCGCCACACAAAAGATAAAAAAAAAAAAAAAAAGAAGAAGCCAAAAGTCCCTCCCCACCACACGACCAAAGTCTAGGTCAGCAAGGGGCAAAGGAGCCAAGGGCACCATGCGTCGATCATAGATCTTTTGTCGCTGTGGGACAGGAACTATGTTTGGCGTCGGAGGGGTTGCTACGTTGCGTTGTGGTCGGCATGGCGCATTGGCGATCCCGCAAACTTTGCTAACCCTACTGTCATGACATCTTTCCGCCTCGACTTATCATCATGTGCTATGTATGTATGCTGCTTATGTTCCCTCGGAGCTGCGTTCTTTGGTTGCTGAGGTCGACGAGGTGAGTTTCAAGAAACGAGGTTCACCTTCAAGGTATGTAAATGACTAGCCAGACAGCCAAACCGTCGTCAGATGCACAATGCAGGTTCATTCCTGAACTTGCAAAGACATACCGCAGAATTCCCGTAGCCTAGCTCCGAGTAATTAGGGCCCTACCGGTTCGGGGACTTTTATTTTTTATTTTTTTTTACTAAACCCAGAGTCGGGTATACGTACGCTCCCCCGGCAGGATCCTTGTCTGCATAACAATGAAACAGCAACAAACGTCTCTTGAGTGAAGCCGTTTTGGGGACCAAGGGGGGGTCGGGCGGGCATGCAGTTTTACCGAATGACCTGACTGGGAGCCGTCTCCACCACTACAGGGAATGGATTGTCGATACCTATGACAAGGAACCCCGGCCTCGGCCTTGTAAGACCGAAGAGAAAAAAAAAATAGGCAAGTCGTAGAGAGCCCGGGGCCCTGCACTTCTCCCGCGCTTCCATCCACGGGCTGCCGTCCGTGAAATGAAGTATATATCATGGTCGACTGACCTCCGTTCAACCTTTTCCGGAGAACTCATTTCATTCCACACCTCATCCCAGCTCAAGTTCATCATCTCCAATCAGCTTTTTTTTCTCTTGCTTCGTTTCCTTTTTTTTTTTTTCCTTTCTTAGCTTTTCAATTCTATATACGGCCGGACCGTCTCTTGTTTAGCTACCTCTTTTTTTGAACCTCATTTGTTTTCGTTCAAAAACAAAACCGCCAACATGAAGTTGCTCAACATCGTCATCCTCGCCGTGGCCGGCACCGCCGTCGCTCAACAGGACATGGCCGACATGACCAAGGATAGCAAGTCCAAGGACGGCAAGTCCATGTCGACCAAGGCCATGTGCAACAAGATGTTCAAGCTCGAGGGCCTCGAGAAGCTGGCGGCCAACCAGACAATGCTGGAGCAGCGGACAAAGAACAACGCGACCAAGATCGCGGCCATCAAGGACCGCGCCAAGAAGGCCGAGCCCGAGCTCAAGGCACTCCAGGGCAACGCGACCTTGGTCACCGAGTGCGGCAAGATCGCCGCCGACCGCAAGGAGAAGCGCCAGTGCGGCCAGATGCACCGCCTGGAGCGCCTTGAGAAGATCACCGCCAACGCCACCCTGCTGAGCTCCGTCACAAAGGGCAACAGCACTAAGGCCGAGGCCCTCAAGAAGAAGGCCGCCGAGCGCAAGGCCACCCTCGAGACTCTGCAGAAGAACACCACCCTGACCGCCTTCTGCGCCGGCGTCAAGGACACGCAGACCTGCCGTCACATGAAGGGCATGCAGAGGCAGGTCGACAACTCCAAGAACCAGACCTTCCTCGACAAGAAGTTCAAGGGCAACGCCACCAAGATCGACAACTACAAGAAGAGGGCTGCCAAGGTCGAGGAGAAGCTCAAGGCCCTCCAGGCCAACTCGACCCTCATGGCCGTTTGCCAGAAGCAGACCAGTAAGTTTATAACCCTCTCAAGGTTTTCTTTTCAACTTGGTATTCTTCTACAATGCGGCAGATTGCTGACTTGTTTTTTTCTCTCGCATGTACAGCCGGTGGCACTGGTGGCGGACGTACCAGCAGCCCTTCCAACGGATCAAACTCCATCCAGGCCTTTGGCGTTTCTGCCTCCATCCTGGCTCTCTTCACCGCCGGTCTGGTCCTGTTGTAAACCATATTATGATAACGACGCTAGGGGACGGACTTGGCTTGTTGGGGAATCTGAATTTGGGATCTTCGGGGTTATGGGGCACATAAAAGAGCATTCTATGCTCTTATCGGATTTGCTTTTACTTGTAGATACACATTTTAGGATGGTTTTTAGGCGTTTCGTAATCGCTTTCGCTTTCGTATTTGCTATTCTCCGTGACTCTCCGGTATTTGTGCACACGGACCAAAGGACGAAGACCGAAAGGGATTACGGCCCCATAGCCGGTTTTTTTTGTTTTTTTTTTTTTTGTTGGAAAAGAAACATCAAGTTCCTAGCTAGATAAAATGTCTGTTTGGGTTATCAAGTTACTCAGAGCGACAGGGTGCGTTCAAAGTATATGCGATACATCAATCCTGAGGGATCGATGGTTTTGCGCTGAATCGAGGTTGAGCTCTGGAGCTTGTTTCGTGCTTCTCAAGTTAAGACTACTTGGGAAGAGTGGGTAATTAACCGCTTTGAGGAAGAGTTCAAAGTCGGAAATCCAAGAGTACCCCAGCTTTGGTTGGGATAGTCGCACAACCGCCCGAATAGTACAGCTAATGCCCTCCGACGGGAGTATTACTCTATTTCTTCAATAACTGCCCGCCTTGTGGTGTGGTTGCTGTCGCTCTGCATACTGCCGAGGCCAATCTCAAGTCCAGCCAGCCGGGTAATATGATCGCTTGGGTTACTTGACCCTGTGTCCGAAGGGAGAAGCGAGCTAAGTCTCCAATTCTCAAGGCTCTGCACCACATCCTGGGCATGCTGTTGGACCAAGCCATCGTTGTCGGTGCTGGCCACATATTCTAGGATTCGTGTTATATCCACACGACTGTCGTCCGTAAGGCCAAACCCAAGATGTCGCTTGTGCTCCTTGGCCTGGTCCAGCGCCCGGACAAAGCTGAGAACGATGAGGACGGCTGATCGCCGAAGTATGCCCTTCTCAGCCTCCGTCTCCAGTGCCAAAACCTGCATGCTTAGGTCAACAGCCGATGACACAAGATCTGGACCTATCCCGGCTATGTTTGTTTCTATCCCAACCGCAAGAATAGACAGCGCCGAACCTCGAATGCGAACGTCTTCGGCACCCCTCTTGCTGCTCCAGCCTTCTACGATACTGTTCAGAATAGCATTGTCTGCACGTTGTCGTTCCGACAGCCCCACGCCATCTTCCTCGTCAGGCTCTTCATCCACCTCGCCCCTTTCGGCTTTCATCTTGCACAGTCTCTGTTCTCTTGCCTGCTTTGCCTCCGTCTTTGGCCGGCGCCCGCGTCGACCCGCCAGCATCAGTAGAGCATGACAGACTTGTTGCGCCGCATCGCCGGCAAACGTTTCGCCGAGCCGCTCGACTACCTGCATGAGTGTCTCTCCAAAACGCAGACGGGTGTCGACAGCCGCCATCTCGTTTGCGTCTACGTATCGATCGATGAGTTCGCGTGTGACAGACTTTGGATGCCTGTTAGCTAGCTCAATGTAGATCTTGATAACCCGCAGGTTTATGTAGTCATCACTTTCGGCCAGCAATGACGACATGAGCACCAGAACTGCTGGCACGTCCAGAATGGCGCTATTTATGGATATGAGTCCCTGGATCAGGTTGAGACCCTCGACCCTCACGGGAGCCGGTGAGTCGGGTTGCGTTATATAAGAAACTGCGAGCGCGTATGTTTTCCTCTCTTCTATTTGTCGATCTGTTTGGCTGGACTGCATTTCAGAGGGTTCGTCAAACTCATCACGATATTTCAGGTATCGCAATATGTTGGCTGCAGTTGTCGAGCTTTCTCCAACCGCCATCTTGCTCAATCGATCCAACGAGCTTTCAATGGATGCCATGAGCTCCTGATCCACCTTTCTTTTTTGGAAGTTTGGTGTGGTAGCTATCAAGTTTAGCAGACTTAAAGCGACCGAGAGGACTTCCTCGTCGTGACTTAATTTAGCCTTGTCCGACAGGAGATCATCTACCAGCTTCAGTATGTGCCCTGGTTGACTAGCTAGCTTGTCTTGAAGTCTGAGCATCATTTCCTGCAACACCTGGCCTCGAAGGAGCCCCTGAAGAGGATCATCGGCTGTCTTCTCTTCAGCTTTGACGAGAATTGCTGGCTGTTGCGGTCCAGGATTCGATTTGGCCCACTTGTTGAAAAGATCCAGGAAAATTGAGGATATAACCTCGTCGGTAAATGCAGACGAGATTAGGGCGACAAGCTGCTGGGCCTTGCCCTCTGCCTGGTCAAGATTTATCTTCTCGGCTGCCAAGTCTTGTGCGTTGAACTGGCGGGGAACGACAAGTTGTAGCGCGCAATCCTCTCGGCTGTCGTAAACCCACAGCAACCGGTCTTTGTCGCGCTCGCCATTGTACAAAAGGTTGTCGATGATGCAGCTGACAGGTTCGAGCGAGCTGGCGACATTTAAGTAGATAGTCAAGAGGTTTTTGGCTGGACGACGGTAGTCCTCCTCGTACTTGTCACTGTCGGTTGTCTTAGACACAATGGCCCACAGGGGTAGTAACAGAGGCTGGATCAATCTTCTTGAGAGACCAGGATTAGGGTGATGAACTGCCAAGTGCTGCAGGCGGCGTATGGCTATGGATAGATCCGCTGAAGAAACCAACACTGACGGCTTGCTGAGGTCTACGACGCCGCCTTCCAGTGCTGAGCTTCGTATGGAAGATACTTCCGGTGCTCCAGGCTTGATGGTCTTTATTAGAGGCTCGGCAAAGCTACGCCAGCCGGGTGTTCCTGGGCGATTTGTCAATCTCTTTGTTTTCAAGTAATTGGTGTGTATTTGAGATACTTACCTGGAGCACCAAATTGCCTGCGGCCAAGAATACCAAAGCCAATGACGTAGGCAGCGACCTTTGTAAGGTCAAGTCCATCTCGACCATCGAGAATATCCAGCAACTGAGGAGCTATGCCGGAGAACCAAGTTTCTGGGTCGATGGAGGATGGAGGCATGGAGAGCAGCCGAGAGGCCAAAGACATGGCCTCGGGCGATATCTTTGTGGGGCCCCTTCCTTTCCCATCCGACTTTTTTTCAAGCGAGCTGCTGTCATTCAAAGGATGCACTGCAAAGATAAACTCCAAAGTAGCCCGAACCCCATATCTTCTCAAAGGCACTGCGGCCAGTAAACGCATAAACTCAAGACGTAGCCATTCTGGGACGCGGCCAGGGCGTACCAAGGTATTCAGAGCCGGGACAATGGCAACAGTGCTTGAGCTTTGATGGCAGAAGACAGGGTCAGACAGGACTATGACGTGAAAATATTCTCATTTTGTCACCTACTTTTCAATGAAATTGTTTAGCTGCAGCTTGGCATCCTCTTTTGAAGTTGTTGCCAGTCCAGGATCAAAAGCCTTGGTGCCAAGATCCACCAGAGACTCGACAAGCTCATCAAATGAGGACTTTTCCGGTGCCATCTTGGCTCATTTGAAGTAGGCGGTACGGAAGGAAAGGACGTAACAGTGCTATTGGAAATGCATTCAATTATTATTGTTGGGATGAGAAGGTGAACTGGAGTAGCTGACGAGGAACGGAAGGCGCCGATGGGATGACTAATCGATTGTTCGTGGACGCAGGCATGGCGTGTTTAGTAGTTACCAGTCACGTGGCAGCGCGAGTATTATGTAAGCCGAGTCACGCGTTCTCCTTCCCCTATGGATCTTTCTTCTCTCGGTCGTCTACAAAATCCAAGACTCTGGCGCGCTTCTCCTCTATCGTACTCTTCAACACCAACGCATCCTCTCCCGGAACTTCAGCTACGCAATGTTTAGCATCGCGCCCAAATCTGTCTTGCCTTTTGATCATCCACGGCGCCATTTTGTCAAAACGCATCCAGGTCATTGAACAGCTCGACACCCAAGATAATTTATCCATGACGCGAAACGCGGTTGTTGCCTGGTCACGATTCAATCTGATCCTCGAATGCTCTCTCGGCTATTTGCCACCCTCTGCACCTCGCCTCCCCCACAGTCTACCGTCTCCTATTGTTCCGTCAGGAATGTGCTCCTTCGTGGGCCCTCTTGGCTTGGGCTCGGCTCCAACTTTCGCAGTAAACGTCGTGTCTTCGTGCCTGTATCAGGCGTCATGCGATGTACTACCGCGTCTGGATATTTACTGCGACAATCGGCATAGTCCGACCGGCCCTTGCATGAAGGGAATGGGATTCGGAACTTAACCCTAACTTCTATCGTGGTTCACAAGTCTTGCACCTTACGAGTCGGTTCACGCCCGCCTTCTACGCTAATGCCCATGCCCTGCGAACGCCTCCGAGGCCGCTGAAAAGCGGTCAAGGAAGCTGAGCGGGGTCGGCGACAGCTGAAGGGCTTCAGGGAGAACGTCTAGGCACCTTTTCGGTGGGCAACCGGCGCTGCTATGAGCCTACTTTGGTAAGAACCTCTGGTCTGAGGGTCGCTCGTCAGCTTCTGCCACCTAGAGCTGAGTACTCTGGCCATCAACGGACTGCCTTTGGTCAATCGAAGACAACTTGGTTTTGGATGAGGAGATGTCCAATCTCGAGCAGAACCGAGAGGCTTAAACCTCCCAGATGGAAGAAATATTGATGCTGTGCTGCCTCTGTTGAGGTTGTCTGTTACATCGGCTGCAGCTTCACTGGGAAGGATGCAATGTTGGCTCTTACACGATCAGTCTCTGAACATTTCAACAATATTGCCCATTGATTCATCCTGTCGGAATCACCTGAGCTGAAGTCCCGAACTTGCAGTTGCTTGTGAGCAGGAATCATTTGACAAATCCACGGAAATGTTCGCTGGAGCTGATATTACTCTGCCACATTCGTCACATCCTCTGTACCCAGCTTTGCGCAGTTTCTTCCCAGTCTCGTTTCTGTACATCCAACCTCATCTACCATCTGTCAACTCATATCAAGGGCCGCATGTGACCTGACTTCTTGTCTAGTCCACATTGTGCCAATGCTTGCATGGAGTCCAGGCCGGGTGCGTTAACCTTGCGCAGTGGGCTCGGTCCTACTAAGCACAGGGCGCCACAACCGCAGCCGACTCCTTCGGGACGAAAGCTGCGCCATCCTCGGGAGTTTTTGTGGATGTTTTTCCCCCCTTCGTCAAGCCGTTACGTCTTGGCGCAAACGAAAAACTAGTCCCTGTTGGCAGTGCATACACCATATCTACACGGAGAGAGCAGACGTGCGTGACGATCTCGGGCCTCTTCGACTAAAGCGACATGAGTGGGGTTCTTCGGCCTTGTTGCGTGATTTGGCAGCCCCATTGTGGACGGCACAGGGTACATCGGGACTACGGCATGTTGCGGACGCGAAGCCTGACTGGGAGAGATTTTCGGTGCGAAGGTTGCATGGTTTGGACTCGGCCGCCACAAAGACTGCCCTGCGGATCCGAACAAATC
The DNA here is from genome assembly GCA_003709005.1 of Magnaporthales sp. P1609. Taxonomy (NCBI): domain Eukaryota; kingdom Fungi; phylum Ascomycota; class Sordariomycetes; order Magnaporthales; species Magnaporthales sp. P1609. The sequence continues at coordinate 1,359,999 of PELF01000003.1, forward strand.
CCCGACTTGACTAAAGGCATTTCTTTCCGGGACCCATCTAGAGTTGGAGTCAAAGTCTTGTACTTGTCCGGAATCCTGCAAGTCTAACTGGGTGTTCGGGCCTAGGCCGCAGTTGGGTGACTGGCTGCAGACTTGTGCTTACAGAAGACATGGGTGCGCCAGTTAATAGGCGACTCAGGTTGTCCTCTCTCCAGAAATGGCGAGTGGACAACCCCCTAATTTTCCTAGGGATAAGTGCCCCCCTGCCGTCTCCATCATTTACAGTTCATGCCACAACTGTCAACACTGTCCCACACTAACCATACCTACTTTGACAGGCTTAAGGCGCTTCGGACATGGATTCACCTGTCGGCCCTTTTTTATTCACTTCAAGTGATCGGCGAGTTGACAGCTCCTGCTAAGGTTTGCCTGGAATGGCCATCACATAGTATCACTCCTGCAGGCAATTACGGCCAATTAACATCTCCTAACGATCCGGTTCCATGCACACCAACCCCGCAAAATGTCTAGGCACGTTGCCTTGCACAACATACATGGGACGGTAGGCCAGTGCTCTCTACCCTGCAGCTACGTAAGCTTGGTAGGGTAGATATGACCCCTGTGAGTTACCCCTGTGGGTTGATCCATACTTCGACAGTAGGTTGTCACAAATGCAGCAGGTGGTTATGTTCCAGACTTTTCAATGTCAGGACTCAGGCTGCCAAGGAAGCAAGTGCCGAAATCTTTGGACACAGGCAGCGCGTGGATATCATCCATGGTCTCAAGGAGGTGTATATTTCAATGGATTTCCGCACTCCTTTTTTTCAGCGTCTTATCACTATACCGCACCCATTGTCCCCATGTCCCCACGTGCAAAGAGACTAAAATCTCATACACGCTCTGGCCAATTTAGATCCTGGATGAGACCGCCGGGCAAGATCCCGGGCCATTAAGAATTAACTACAGTATTGTATGTATGGGGTATGTGTGTATGTTGTTGCATCATATTGCTGATGCAAAAGCCCTCATTTTCCATCGCAATTTATTTCCTCGACGATTGCTTTTGTTTGCGTTTTTCACTTTCGTCTACCTTGCGGCCCGCAACCTGGCATGGCATAACAACCGTCGAATTGAGTCAGCGCATCTGAAGGTTTCCTCAAGGAAAAGATTTGTACTTACCGTACATTCTTGACAGTACCTGTTCTCGGCGTAGTTGTAGTTGTAGCACGGGTTGTAGTTGTCAAAATAGTTCTTGCAGTTGTACTGCCAGTACTGTCCCGGAGGTGGTCCAGAGCTCATAGTGGCGGATTAAAGTAGGAAGGACAAAGACCAGAGGGTTGACAGTCAACAAGACAGATGGTTCTTCTGCTTTTGCTTCGAGACTTAGTGGCCTAGTGAGTTTCAAGTACTCTTATGAGGAAGTTTTTCTGTTTTTCTTTTGCGAATCAAGGCAACTTTGATAGACGTGAAGTGCAAGGTGGACGGAGAGCCAGCTCGCTGACAGACACGGGATAGATCTGGGTCGAGGGAGGCGGCACGGTAATAGGAACTCATCTCGCATATTTATAAGCACGGCTAACGATTTTGATGTGATCGATTCTTCATGCATCAGCCTTTTGAGCGACGTTGATGCAGGTCGATATTTCGGGACAACGTTTGATGATGGCTCCAGTGCATGCCGTGCCAAAGAGCCAGCTTGGCGCGGATCAGTGCAGCACTTCCCCGCCCAGTCTTTTATTTCAAAGCAGGTCTGGCTTCATATCTAGGTTACGCATGGCATTCAGGTAAAGGGTCAGTACGTAGCAAGGGTTTCACTACCCCAAAAACTGTTACCTTGCAAGGTTCGAGGCTGCAGACAGGTGGTGGGTGTACATGGACGATCTATGTGTAAAGATGACAAGGTATACATTAAATAGCAACCATGTACCACACCAAAAAAACAGATACACGAGGCAGTTTCCATGTCAGCGTTGTTTTTTGACCTGATCCGGTAGGTTTTGGAAGCAAAAGACGTGCAGCATGTCTGGTCGAGTGTGGCATGCTTCGGCCTCGGTCAAGGGAGTCTTCAGTCAAGAAAGACGAAATATTCCGGGTTTAAGCGGGATGGTATATACAGTTGCATTCTCTCCCCATGTTTTCATGTCCTTTGCGGGATCCGGATCCACAAAGAAAAAACAAGGACAATTTTTCTGTTCTTTTCCCTTCATCTGTTGGAACAAGAGGCGCTCCCTCGAGGCACGAGCTCTTGCAAGTAGTTCTCAGACATCAACTATTCAGAGACCGGTGGACCGGCTTTAAGCTTAACTGTTCGCAAAACCTCAGTTTTATACCTTGATTCATCAGCAGAATAAGCGGCAGATACTTGGACATGGATTATTCCCTCCCTCTATCGGCCAGTCTTGTGAATAAACGCCCATATTTTTCATAGGTCCTTGCCACTCTTTACCATTGTAGATACCTGTTGATAAAAAAAGGAAGTTCTTGTCGATAATACATACACCACCCGTGAAATCACTGCCGTGGGCATAAGTCTCATTGGGTGTGAGAGTTTCTCATCTTGCCGCTTTCAACATTACGAGCCGAGCTGTCACCATCATTCATCAATCAGACGTAGCTAGAGTAAGCGGTGGATGGATGAGAGTAAGATGCCAAGGTGGAATACCCATGGGCAAGATCAAAAAAGACAATGATAACCGCAAACCCGGACCCTGGGACTGAGCCTCTTGGCCCTTCGCCCTTGTTTTCCCACTCTTTCCATCCGCAGACCTTGGAGGTCGCACAACGGTCGATAGAAAAAGAAAAAAAAAAAAAAAAAAAAAAAGGGTTCCAGGCCTTCCAAGAGTCTGCAAGTCGCCCGAAAAGGAATGCAGCAAGCAAGGCGGGATGTGTATGTACATGTATTCAAGGCGGCAAGTGGAACAGCGCAGCGGCCGGCAAACGTCGGTGACGATCGATACTGCTTGTAGCTAGAGCGTAAATATAAATTGTACCCAATCTTACTCAATGTTACCGTGATGAAGCCTCTGACCCATGGTTCAATACCTCACCCAGGCATCAGATAAGCCAGGCATCCATCCTGACCAAGATACTCTAACCACTCTTTGCGCATCTTGGCATGTACAGTATTGACGGATATACATCTTGCTTTTGGAGTTGCAAATCTGACCTCGGGCTTTTTTCTTTCTTCTCTCCTCTCGTTTATCAGTGGGGTACTTTAACCGAGATTTGTGTATGAAGTACGATCAACATCCAAGCCCCCGGCTCTGCTCATCGATGGACCGGGTAGTAAAGGCTACGGTTGAGCGCAGCCAACAGTGCATGTCTCAGGCGATAGGATGCACAGCATTCCTCGCCCGTCGTCGTCCAACCTCAAGCAACTGTTTGCCATGGCCAGGAACAAATCAGTGAATCAGCGTGTTGCATAATGCATAAGTGATGGTCTGCTATGGCGTTATGTTCATGCCCGATGTCCATCTATCCGTACAGATGATATGTCTTAGCCCGCTGCCACTGTCAGAATGAATCTTCGGCCACCCTTCAGGTTGGCATGTAGTCCTGGTCCCCTGCGGATGTGTCTTCCGGAAGGGAACCCGGGTCCTATAACCACCTGCACGTCAGGGAGCCAAGAAACCAGTCCACTTGTTTAGATCTAGTGGCAAAAGACCTGCCACCCAGGCATTGCAACTCAACAAGTGTGCGTGTCATGCATTCGGGTAGGAGCCTACGGCTTTGTTCCGATTGCCCACTTGGTGATATCGATTGGCTCAATGTACGCACCCATTCACGCGAATATATACCTTCACGAGGACAGGAGAGGCGGGGACGCGGGATTTTTTGAGTAATATTACAAACACCAAATGGACCAGGTAAACGAGACTCTCGATCGATATGCCGAGAACATGTTCATAAGCCAAGCCACGTGTCTATCTTAGCTGCAACCCCGAAGAAAATTTAGAGGGTTGGGGAGGGCTATGCTGATACTACACAGTATATTTCAGCGTTATGATGTCAACATAGCTTTGATTATGTGCATGGCGATTCTTAAAGGTACCTAGCTAGAACTGCGAGTCCTTTCTGTTGTGTCAACTATCGCACAATGAATTGAAGAGGGGGTCTCTCAGCCATTAGTCTCAGCACATGCCGTGCTATATCAGTGCAAAATTATTCATAATAACCTTAAATAACCATAAGTATAGTATCAAGCGGCTAGCTAAGTTAGCTTACTCGATGTGCCTTGGTGCGAGACGTCGTTGGGCTGTCGAAAGCAAGTCGCGAGTTAACACCTGACCCAGGATCCGGGGATCCGAAGATTGTACTTTAGTTCCTAGGTAGCTCCCAACCGCCAATCGCAAACAGTTCCAGCTTGCCATGCACGTTGTACTGCAGATTAGTGATGGATTATGCGGTAAGCGGCATGTGACGGGTTATTCAGTAGCGCCGAGGAGGCGAAGCCTTGTGTACAACGTTGAACCATGGCAAAAAGACAAAGGAAGGAGTAAAATCAGGAGTAACTGAAAAAACATTGCAGTGATATCTCTATCGGACAACTCGGTTTGATGATGAAAGACACTTGATTGTTCAACTTAGTCGAGACAGGCCTGTCGGTCTGCACCATGGGTTACCCGCATCTTACAGCGCAGCAAGCCATTCTTCTTTCTGTTTAAGACTTCTTTCCCAGCCTCCCACAATGAGTACGATTAACCAATGCATCGCTAACGTCTAGAAGATGCACCCTGGGCTCCTCTAGACGCCTCTCGCCGCTTCATTCTCTCCACAACTGATTTCAGAGCCCTCTTGGCTTGATCATCCTCAAAGTTATCCAAGTCGTAATAATTAGGCGCAATGTCGATCAACCACTCAGGCCGGATGCCTGTGACCGTGCGAATGTACTGCTTCGATGTGAGAACAAATTCGTGATAGAGTACCCATTCGTAGTCGGTCGTTAGAACGGAGCTCGGGTGTAGCATGACATTTTGATTATCCTTGATGGTATGGTAAACCTTTCCACTGGTCTCCTTTAGAGCAACTTGCATGAAGAATCCTGCGACTAGGCAGCGCCGAATGTTGGTGTAGTAGTTCTTGTCGGTGAAAGGTGTGCTGACCAGCTCGAGATCCTGGCGCTCCATGATGCCCTTTAGCTGGGCGCGAACGTTGTCTGCACTGCTCAGGTGCCTGTACGATAGAAAGTGCTCGTGGCACCACTTCTTCATGTCTGTGCCCTTGGCCATCTCGCTCTTAAAGGCATGGTAAGCATTGAGCAGCGTCAAATGGTCACCCTCCGCGTGCTTGAAGTGCTCCTTCATCTCATCAGCACGCTTGCGGTTGTTGGCTGGCCTCATGAAGACCTGGGGCACCGATAGGAGCGAGGTGACAGATAGCATCTCATTCGAGCAATAGAACTCTGGGGACGAGACTAGCATAACTGCCAGCGCCGGGTCAAGGGGGTATTCTGAGGACATGTGACCCAGATCAGTGAGATCACCATCGTCATTCAGACAAGACAGATAATTGAGCTCCTCTAGCGCCCTCATCATTGTCTCGGGGGCAGGAGGATCCATAAAGTCAAAGTGCACCAAGTCATCCACACCAAGCTTTTTAAGTTCCAAGATGGTATTGCTCAAATTAGATCGCAGGATTTCTGGGTATGTCTGTTCAATCAGCTCCTTCTTGAAGGCAGCTTCCGTGTACAAGCGGAAACATTTTCCAGGGCGTGTGCGACCAGCACGACCGGCTCGCTGTTGTGCCGATGCCCTTGAGATGGGCGTGACCAGGAGCGACTCGACTCGAATGCGTGCATTATAAATCTTCTGCTTGCTGAAACCAGGGTCGACGACGTAGACGATTCCGTCAATGGTCAAACTGGTCTCTGCAATATTTGTGGCAACGATACACTTGCGACCAGGCCTGCCACCCTTCTTCAGTGGCGGTGGTGCTGGATTGAATATCTTTTGCTGCTGCTGTGGGGGCAATGTACCATATAGAGGATAAACCTCCATAGGGCCACAGTCCGCATCCCGTATCAGCTCGTCAACCTCCAAGCGCACCTTGCGGCAGACATCCTCGATCTCCTCCTCTCCAGTCAGGAACAAAAGAATATCGCCTTCAGCCTCGGTTGCGTGGATTTGCAGCACAGTCCTAACAGAAGCCTCGATGTAGTCGCGCTCTGCCTCGGCCGTATAGAAGATCTCGACAGGATGCGTCCGACCTGGAACAGCCAGGATGGGAGCCTCGAAGAAGTAGCGTTGGAATTTGGCAGCGTCAAGAGTAGCGGACATGATGATGATCTTGAGATCGTTGCGCCTGAGCGATAGCTGCTTCAGGAGAGCCATCAGGATATCTGTGGCCAGGGTCCTTTCGTGAGCCTCATCGATTATGATACAGCTGTATCGACTCATATTCGGGTCGTGGATCGTTTCTCGAAGGAGTTGACCGTCGGTCATGTACTTGAGTATGGTGCTTGGGGTCGTCTTGTTTTCGAACCGAATGCTGTAGCCAACTTCTTGTCCCAGCTCGACGTCAAGCTCATCTGCCACACGCTGAGCGACTGACATTGCCGCTACTCGCCTCGGCTGAGTACATGCGACCATCTTCTTGTTCAGATGTGGCAGCTCGTCATAGAGCACATACTGCGGTATTTGCGTCGTCTTTCCGGATCCGGTCTCACCGACGAAAACCATGATTTGCGTCTTGTGGTAGACATCAAGAAACTCCTGCCGATGTTGATGAACAGGAAGATTGCGTCGCGTCTTGAGAATCTTGAAGTACTGTTGGCTGTGCGTGGAGCCTGTGAAAGCATTGGTGTCGGCGTCCTCGAGCTTCTCAGCTTGCTTCGCCGTAGTCTCGTGTCGGGTGAGATCTTTGACAAGCGATGCAAGTGACCCAGCCCTGCCATCGCCATTACCCTCGCCGTACCCGTTCATGTGAGCTAGGTATGGGTTGTAGCCCTCCTGCGTCGCGTCAGATCCCTTGAATCGCTTATTCTGAGGGGAGTCTGATTCGTCTGCGCTTGGTCGCTTGTTTGCACCGTTGGAATCTGCCTTCTTCTCGGCCATTATGACCAACTACAAGTGCAGGTGAATGCAATTTCAAAAGCCAGGGTTTTATTCTTGAAAAAGCGCGTGCTAGAGTGCACTCTCTAGTCTTGCGGTAAATGACTGCGATCTCAGTCGTTGTTGCCTCTTGGCAGATATGTTTCGCTGAACGGCAAAAAGCAAAAAGTTTTGACCGCCTGAGGCAGGGCGACCATTCAAACGGGCGGTAGATAAGGACGATAAGACCCCACCGAATGATGCGGGGAGTCAATCAGATGGGATTGCTATAGATGAATGGGTAGCGTCATCCCATCCCTGTCGAAATTCCATATATTATTTTTGGGGTTTTATGGGCTATGATACACGCCGCAGCAATGCAACCGCTTTACTTTGGTGCCTTTGTTTGCTTTAATACCTGAAAGTACCTACCTAGGTACCCACCTATCCATAGGCATTTGGGATAGAGCATAAAGTCGAACGAGGTTCCCTATCTACCTGTCCTTTTTTAGATTGATTATAAGACACCGGAATCGGGCATGTTACTACAAGTTGGATTCAGTGAAGTCATTGTAGTCAGCGATCCAAGTTCTGACCCTCTTTGCAAACCAGATAAAAACATTTAGGTACCAAGGCACAAACTCTCACGAACCTAGTTCGGGTAGCTGCAAACTCATACATCTGGCCTGTATAAATTCTAAAGTGAGATGAACCGTTTTTGTATTTCCAACTGCCTGTTTATGTTTGATTGACAGCCCGGTGCTAGCAATCGCGGGGTAAACAAGAAAAAACAAAACACAAAAACAGCTGGAGGGCTCCTGCCCTGACAACTGTAGACCCTGAATTCTCTCTTGGCTACCCCCGCTGTTTTCTCATATGCACAGACGGGCAATGCATTGACATTTAAGGGCCTACTGCAACTACCTAATCGTGCAGGTACCCAGCCCACTAAAGCCCCTACTGAGCAACCTGACCGGGCTGAGAATCAATTGACCCAATATTATTGTGCATCTTTGTGCTAACAACTGCCTTAGTCGAAGCTCAACCAACCGGGAAACCGTTAATCACGATCAATCTACATGTACAGGCTTTGCTATAATGTCGTCTCCAGATATGAACGCAGACTATGAAGTATTCGACAACGGCCGGCCTGGATTTGTCATAGGCAACCATGAGTCTGGCAGGTGGGATGCTCTAACTGACAATCAACATTCAAATGTTCTCGCTGCCGGTGTAAGTGAATAGCGTCCAAAGCCTGTCAGGCATTTCTGTTTTTGTTTTTCGAAGCGCACTAACATGAAACGGTTTCGACCCAAGTTCAACTTTGTCACAGCTCCCGTGACCAACCGTCATTTCCACCAACGGGTTGTGAACTTGTATCACTCTCACGTGAAACAGACTGAAGAGTTGGGCCTCACTGACGCCGAGAAGATAAACCCATCACTTCCTGGTCCTATCATCTCGACCCTGACGGACGATGACACATCACTGTTTCCATCATCCTTTGTATCTGCCATCATTGCATATTCCAGCCCATGGATAGATTTGTGCTCAGAGGACCCTCTGGTCGCCAACTTGTCTCGCCAGGCCCTCAACCTCGAAGTTGCATATGCCAACTTCTGCGGCGTTCGCAGTATCGTCATTCCTGGGCCTCGGAGAGATGACGATGCTAGAGGTGTTGCACAGTACGCCCGGGCTATCCAGGAGGCATTTCTGATTGCAACCAGGCTCAACTTCATCATTCATATTCCCATGTATCGTGAGCCGAAACTGGAGGAAACAGAGATCCTTCTTTTCGAAGCTGTTGGTAGTCAAGGCAAAAGCGCCGACAAGAAGGAAATTGATCTATTCAGTGCCTGGGACACTTGGCACACCATAAGGTCTATATGTGATTATAGTGTTAGGCTGTTTGTCGGTGAGTAATGGTCGATCTACACTATATATAGTATGATTGCTCGCGGTGCTTTGACTGACAGATCTTCCTTCAGCTATGAGGATCCCCAAGAGGCTTCCGGAAAAGGAGTTGCAAACACGTTGGTTCGCTGAGCCACTACATTACTTGACATTCGGACCCAACAGTTTCGAGAAAAACAGGGCCGGCCATCCTTCCCTCAGCAAGAATCACCAAGACATGATCAATATGTACATGAGACTCAAGGCATACCCATGGCTCATAGTTTACGATCTAGGACCATCCAAAGAAGAGCTCGCCCGGGCCGAGCTGGCAACAGCAGAGTTCCCAACCTTGACCGAGGCTGTCAATGGTGATAGCCGCATAGGAAGCAACCCTGAAGTCGCGTACCTCAGGCATTTGGAACGCCAGCAGCCTCCCTATGGAAAACTAGAATCGCCGGCTCTGATTAGCTTCCAAGATTGGCTGCAATCACCTCTGCAGCCGCTTTCTGATAATCTCGAATCATCCACGTACGAGATGTTTGAGGGTGACCCCGTCAAGTACGACCAGTATGAAAAGGCCATCACTGAGGCAATGGCTGAGTGGAAGCTTCTTAAGAAGCCGACATCAGGCTTCAACCAGGAGACCCAACAGCCAGAGCTCGTCGTGACAGTTGCAGGCGCAGGACGTGGCCCTCTGGTTACTCGTGTGCTCCGAGCGAGCGCTGCCACAGGTTTCCCCGTACAGTTGTGGGCGCTGGAAAAGAATCAGAATGCATATGTCTACCTGCTCAGGCAAAATGAGAGGGTATGGGATGGAAAAGTCCGCGTGATCAAGACGGATATGCGCGAGTGGGACGGCATCGTCTCAGCAGGGCAGAAGGTAACTGCCGACAACCCGGCCGGTTCCGTTGACATTCTCGTCACCGAACTACTAGGTTCTTTTGGAGATAACGAGCTATCCCCAGAGTGCCTCGATGGTATTCAGCGCCACCTGGCTAGACCACACGGAATTTCGATCCCGCATTCGTACACGGCGCATCTCAGCCCCATTGCACACCCCAGACTTCACGCTGACATCTCGGGCCGATCCGCGTCGGACCCTAATGCTTACAACACGCCTTGGGTCGTCCGACTCTTTGCCATTGACTTCCTCGCCAGCCGTGGCGTCCCCGGACGGCCGCGTTTCCAACAAGCCTGGGAGTTTGTGCACCCCGTGCGCCTGCCATTTGCCGAAAAATGGGCAGGCGAACACGGTCCCCATAGAAGACCGATCCGCGGCGGCGGCGGTGCCATGAACCTCTCGTCGGGGCTGAACGAGCACAACGCAAGACACTGTCACTTGACGTTCGTCTGCGGCCGGCGAGGTGTGATACACGGTCTGGCTGGGTATTTTGAGTCGACACTATACGCATCGCAGGTGCAAGGCAAGGAAAAGGAGCTGGTCGAGATTAGTATTTTGCCAGAGCAGATCGATCGGAAGAGCAAGGACATGATCTCTTGGTTCCCGATCTACTTCCCTCTCAATGTGAGCATTTTCTTTTCGCCCTCTTTTTTGATTTGATCCAAGCAACGTACTCGAGTTAACATATCCTACAGAAACCGCTCTACTTTCCGGAGGATGCCGAGTTAGAGGTCAGCATGTGGAGACAGACTGACGATACAAGGGTCTGGTACGAGTGGATGGTCGAGGCGTATCTCTGGGTGAGTCCGACACAAAGGGTGAAGATCGGAGCTTCTGATTTGCACAGCAGTAGGAAGATAGCATGTTTGATGTGAAGGTTTGTTCAGGTGTCTAGCAATCGAGCATCGGAATCAGGATCAAAAGGCTCATTTCTGCCGTTTTGTTTGTTATCCCCAAGCATAGACAAACCTGCGTTGGCCCGCCGAGATTCCTATTCGTAAATACCATCACTTCCAGCGAGTAGCTTGTATCGCCTTTCCATACAGCATTCGTGCCTGAGCCACCCTTTTCGTATCGTTATATCGAGAGTTATCATGTTTCTCTTAGTGATATCATTGGTGATTGGTGTCCTGGGATGCCTATGCCGGCCATCCCGCCGTGTCTCGCAGATATCAGGCGGCGGTCGGGTATACTCCGAAAACACGGCACGGCCCCGACCCAGGAGTATCAAAACGCCTTGCTTGTTTGGCCACCTCCCCGATCCGTTCTCAATCCCCCCTGATCATTCCATTTTTACGTCTCCATTCTCGTCGCCCGCCGCGCTCCTGACCCAGAGCACGTTGTTGCACCTGATCAGGATCTGGCCCAGATCCCCCTCTAGCTTGTGGTCGATGTACTCCTGCGCGTTGCTGAGCTGGATGTTCATGTAGCTGTCGATGCTGACCAGTCTCCCCTTGTACTCGGTTTCGCCCCACTTCAGGCGCACGTAGACGTCCTTGTTGACACTGTTGATCGAGTACGGTAGTTGGCATGGTTAGTCTATGCTTCTTTTCCCATCGCGCAGAATTATTGGTGGACATTTTTTTGTTTGTTTGGGGCTGGCGTACAGCTCTTGCAGCATCGGCCGCGGGTTGACTGGCATGAACTGTTTTTGCGGTCAAAGCGGGTTAGTTAGTTGATCGAGTTCTTGAGTTATTGCAAAGTCGTCGGGTTGCGGCGGGGGAGGCGGTCATACACTCATGTTGGGCGACTTCTTGCTGGGTACGATGCGTGCGTGTTGTGGTGCATCGACAAGACGGTTATGTCGCCGGTCGCGTTGTCGTGAGAGGAGTGGCTTTGTCGCGATCGGCCGCCAAATTTCTGGCGGGGATGGCGCTAGGCCAAGATCCATGCTAGCACGTACCAAGCTTGCCTGCACTTTGCTAGCCAAGCTAGCCTACCCTACACAAGACCCCGCAAAAATCGAATTCTTGCCAACAAAAAAAAAGAACCTCCTGGTGGCCTGCCTACCCTGCACTACCTTACTACCTGGGTGGTAGCCTCTACTATAATCAGTAATTACCTCTCTTGATGCTGGGATTTTTTTTATATACTTTTATTTTTTTATATTTTGCTCCCTCTTCATGCATAGAAATACAGACATATGGTGTAAGGTACATAAAGGAGAAAAGTCGTGAAAGTCCAAGATAGTACACAGGAGCTCCCAAGCTCCTTGCTTACAGCACCCACTCACGAAAGCTGCTTGTAGAACTCAAGAAGCTTCCTCGCACCAATTTCCCACTGAACATCATTCTGGAGATGGTGTCCAGCCTGTGGCACAATGCAGAACCTTACACCCTGACCAACGTCATCTATACCACCTTCACCCGCCAACGGTTCAAGATCTTCGACTGCCTCAAGGTCAAGCTTGTTCCCTCCAACCAACCGCACAACGCCCTGGCGGTAATACGAAGCCATATTTTGCATAATTGGGACAGTCATTATCTTGTCGCCACCTCCACCAAGAACCAGTATTCGCTGCCTGTCCCACATGTTGCTGTCACCGAGCTGTTTCAGCAGACTCTGAACTTTGACGAAAGGCGCCATCATGCTAAAAGGCCACAGGAAGCTCTCGTATGAGTTGGAGTGCTTCTGGAAATTGAGAATGTATGCGTCGGAGACCTCATTGCTGAAGAATATGTTCCTCACCAGAGCCGGGTGGGACAGTGGCGAGTTAGGATGCCATCCATGAAGCATCATCCTGAAGGTAAACAAGGGGTCCTGCCGCCACCAATTTATGTAGACACCCATGCTGGAAGGAGCAGCTCGTTAGTAACGCGGCAAGATGTCAGATGTGTATATGATGGCACTTACGATCCAAACCCTGGAACTGCGCCTGCAAGCACCAAGCCACTGGCGGAAACTAAGCCGTCGGAAAGAATCCCCTGCAGCATGCCACCGCCACTGCTGTGACCAACCAGAACGAGTTTGGCACCCTGTTCGCGCTGCTGGGTCCAGCGGATCGCAGCTACGACATCTTGAGCAAGTGCGCTTCGTGGGGTGAAGAAAACCATGCGGAAGTAGCTTGGGTGCCAGCTGTTCCCATGGCCGCGCATAGAAACAGCGTAGCATGGGATGCCGTGGGATGAGAGGAACTGCATATACTCGAGCCATACCCAGGCACTACCCATGCCACCATGAACGAAGAACAATGGTTGCCTAGGGCTTGAGGTTGTTGACGTCGATCCCTCCTTAGGTGCAGAGTAGAGAACTTCTATATCGCCCAAAGTGGTCTTAACAAAGTATCGCTCAACGCATTCAGGAAGGGATGCGGGCGGTTCTGACGGTTTACTCCACCGCAGCCAGCGGTAACTTAGATGAAGTCCGACCATGATAGTATGTAGGTGAAGTGTTTTGAGTGGAGACTGTACGGATCCGAGAAAAGTGTGCAATGATTGTCAAGTAAAACGTGGTATGAGTGTAATGTAAAAAGCAGAAAATATCGCGACGATTCTTGAAGAGATGAAGCAAGTGAGCCGTTTAAAAGCAAACGCAAACTTTCATTCACTTGAGCGAAGGAACACGCAACTGGCCTGGGCGGCTAGGTTTTAGCGCTTGCACATGGCGCACCCGACTCCCTGGAAATTATCGGGGAGCTGAACAGCATTCCGGGAACTCCCAGAATCGAAGTCATCCGGGCAGGTGACAGGGCTGAAGCGAAAACCAGCCATTATACGACAGGCTATTATTACGGGTGACAACACCCATGGCTTCGTGTCGGCCTGTCTGCATGAAGCCGACAAAGATAGATTGGACAGAGAAATCGGGTTGTGCGCCTGCCGTTTTCTCGGAGTCGAGAGAGCGAGTAGCAGTGATTCGAAGGAAAGAAACGTGATTACACGCAAGGGCTTGCTTAAATCGTCCTGCGGGCTTTGACCGTTGGTAAATGCTAAGCTGAATAAAGTTAAGAGGCAATTCTAGCTAGCCCTTGCTTGTAATTCGAAACTGATTTTGGGATATGACAACCGCCAGAGAGACATCCATGCTGGAGAGAAAATTGCAACGCGCAACACAGTGCGCAAGGACACTCAAGTTGGTACCTCGTCTCAATTGTTATGATTGGGAACTGCCTCAGGTCCTGTACGGTGTTTAAAGATGTTGGTACTGTGGACATACCCCTACCAAGGTCGTGCTCACCCAGAATGGACTCATCATGAAAGCACGCGAGAAGCAGCAATCTTTCAATTCTACCTGCCTTGCGATTTTGCTCCACACTCTTAAATTTGCAGGCGTGGGGGATACATCGCCAGCTCAAATTTATGTCTTTTAGGGAACAAGGTACCTGCCTGATTCATCTATACTCAACTAGAAAAAAGGTGATGAATTTGCTTGATGTCCAGGTTACAGCTGCCAGGGACTTCTGAACCACGCAGCTTAATGCATTGAAATTTAGCAATTTCCCACTGTGGTATAGGCTCATCCAACTAGAAAAACAAATAAAACTCGGCTGAACGAGGCGAGCAAAAAATGCAAGACACACAAACTCAGACCTTCACCAGCCCCGGGGGTCTGCGTGTGGCCGTCCACGGATGCGTGAGTGGAACCCAGTCCGCGGTGCTGGAAGCTACAAAGACTAACCAAGCCGTATATCCAGGGCCATGGCCTTCTCAATGCAATCTACGCCGCAGTCGCAGTCTCTTGCAAAGAGCGTGGCTGGGATACGGTCGACCTTCTCATCATCGGCGGTGACTTCCAGGCCGTTCGCAACGCCGCCGACTTGACCGTCATGTCGTGTCCGCCAAAGTACCGTACAATAGGCGATTTCCACGAATACTACTCGGGCTCCCGCACCGCACCTTATCTGACAATCTTTACCGGCGGCAACCACGAGGCTGCCTCCCATTCCTGGGAGCTGTTCTACGGCGGATGGGTGGCCCCGAACATCTACTATCTGGGTCCTGCTAACGTGGTCCGCCTTGGTCCGCTACGTATCGCCGCCCTGGGAGGTATCTGGGCCGGCTACGACTACCGCAAACCCCACCACGAACGATTGCCCTTCAGTGAGTCCAACGTAAAGAGCTTCTACCACGTAAGGGAAATGGACGTCCGAAAGTTGTTGCAGCTTCGTACCCAAGTCGACATCGGTCTCAGCCACGACTGGCCACGTGCGGTTGAGAAACATGGGGACCAAGGTGCTCTGTTCAGGAAGAAGCCCTTCTTCCGGGATGAGTCCGAGGCTGGCACACTGGGGAATCCCGCGGCCACGTATGTCATGGATCGTCTCCGCCCGGCATATTGGTTCGCATCTCATATGCACTGCAAGTTTGCCGCACTCAAGGTTTATAGCGATGAACCCCAGCCTGAGGGTGATGGCGTTGAGACACAAAAGGTTGAACCAGTCACCGTCACTCAAGCAAAGAATGTGGCGGCTGAGGTTTCAGCCCCCACGCTCGAGAATCCAGATGAAATCGACTTGGATATGGATGATGATAATGATGACGATGGAGCTGGAGCAGCGGTCTCCGCAAATGGCGAGGCAGTGGCTGGAAAGGATAATGGTAGTGAAAACATTATAAATCAACAGGCGGTCAATCTAGATGCTATTGATCTGGACCTAGACGATAGCGAAACCAAAGACGCAACTTCAGCAACTATCGGGGATCAGTTGGCCGAAGCTGGGCGCGAAAAGCCAAAATCACCACCCGAGGAGCAGTCCACGCAGGAAGTTGCGACCACAACCACAGCAAACAGCTCATCTATCAGCCAAGACATCCGAAACCAGCTGCCGGCATCATTCGCTCCTCCTGCCCAACAGGCTTTAACCGAATCCAAGGCGAGACGTGTGCCTGGTCAGCCTGTACCCGAAGGCATCACCAACAAAGAGGTCCGCTTCTTGGCTCTTAGCAAGTGCCTTCCCGGTCATGATTTTCTCCAAATGTGCGAGATAAAACCTTTGGGCCGGTCATCAACCAGCTCATTCAACAGCGCTTCGCCCAAATACAGGTTAGAGTACGACCCTGAGTGGTTGGCAATCACGCGCGTTTTCGCATCAGAACTGGTAATTGGAGACCCGAACGCTCCTGCGACCACTGACCTGGGCGAAGAACACTACAAGCCTTTGATCGAAGCTGAGCGCGCCTGGGTCGAGGAGAATATTGTAACCAAGGACAGGCTGATCATACCGGAGAACTTTGTCGTCACCGCACCTCCTCATGTTCCCGGTCAGCCTGAAAGCGTCCCAGAACAGCCGTACGAATATACAAATCCTCAAACATCAGCATTCTGTGACCTTTTAGGCGTTGAAAACCTCTGGGATGCAACAAGTGAGGAGCGTTTGGAGAGAAAAGGTCGAGGCCCCCCTCCGGAACACGGAGGTTTCCGTGGAGGCCGTAGCGGTGGTTCTGGAGGCGGTAGAGGTGGTAGAGGCGGCTCTGGAGGTCGAGGCGGTCGAGAGGGGCGAGGTGGACGAGGCCGAGGGGGTGGCGGCCGGGGTAGAGGATTCCGTGGCGGAAACAGTGGAAGAAGCCGCTACTAACGGATTGGAATATGCTCTCAATGCGAACCTCGTGTAGCGGCAAAGCACCTGTGCTATCAATTTGCTACACGTCATTGGTTGGGACAATCTTGATGTCCTCGACTAAGATCACGATATCGATGTGCGTTGACTGGTGCCAGTTTTACACAGCGGAAGTCTGTAGAAAAGAGCAAGGAGGCATAGACAAAGTGATTGAAACAAGTATTGCAAGAAAACCAGATTTATTTTTTCATGTCTAATGGATTTGAGGCAGTTAGACCTGATAAAGCAATTGGGCCAAAACTAATTCCATATATTGTTATGCTACATTCTAGACTAGCAAAGGCCCTGTTCATGCAAAAATCAGAGAACCAACGAAATATAAACCCAACTGCGAACAGCCCAGATCCTTACACCAAGGACCTGAATGCAACCAACTCCCTACCAGTGAGTGTGCCAGCCACCGGCTCCCGGCAGGGGATCATCAAAAGGATTCGGAGAATCGGCGATGATATGAATGCCTCTTTCCCTACCGCCTCTCCCACCAAGTCCCAACAAACGCCCAATCATGTCGGGGCCGTACTCACTGCCGCCGCCTCCTCCACCACCAGCACCGCCGCCGCCGATGCCACCAAACCCAAGCCGTCGATAGTCCTCCCTGATGTAGTGCGTCTCGCAGACCTTTGCGTTGTTGTTCAGGATGATGCGGCCATTGTAGGTCTGGGGAGGGACGTTGATAGTCCCCTTTTCGCGGCAGCCGTCGACGGCGCAGTTGTGCGTGGAGCAGTAGACCTTGCCCTCGGCGCAGCGGTCGCCGCAGTCGCTGCTGTGGCAGCAGTGGTTGCTGCAATACGACGTCAGGCCGTGGCCGTTGGGCCCGCCGCCGATGGCCATGGCGCCGTCGGGCAGCGTCGCGTGGCGCCGGAGCTCGTAGCAGTTCTCGGCCGCGCACGTATGGCCGCCGCAGTACACCGACGGACTGCCGGGCACGCGGCCGTCGCGGCAGGTCCTGTGCGCGCAGACGTGCTCCTCGCAGAAGGCGCTCTCCGCCACGGGCTTCTCGACGCACCGGTTCCAGTGACACGGGACGTAGTAGTCTTTATGGAGTGGTTTATGGGGCAGGTTTTGTTGGTTAGTGCTGATGTTGTAGAGAGCTTTTCACAGGGAACAGCAAGTTGGCAAAGAAAAATAAAGAATAGCGAGGTATGAACACGTACGTTTATCGCATCTTTCGTTCACCACGTCAGCGTCCACATAACGATCCCTATCGCACCCTGCTTCGGCACATCTCCGATGTCTTGAACAGAACCCTTCGCCATTGTCGTCTGCCTTCCTTGGGCAATGCCGCCGCTGGCAGACGTGCTCTCGGCAGAACCTAGACCCCGTGATCTTCTGGTACCGACACCCCGTGGCCTCGCACTCGTGCACACGGCACCACTGCCCGCCCAGTGCAACGGCCACTCGCACGTTGCCACAACCAGGTGACACGCAGGCGTGGTCCTGACAGAAACCAGGCCACCCCGGCACCCGGTCGCCAGGTCTGTCGTTGAGGCCCGCGTTGCCGTGCATCACCGTGGCACCGGTGGCGTCATCGGTGCCCGCCAGGCCGATCTGCTGCTTGCCGCAGCCCGGAAATCGGCAGTAGTGTCGACCGCAGAGGGTCGCGTACTCACCGTTGTCGCGCCGGTGGCAGTGCTGGGTGCAGTTTGCCGCGCTGCAGTGGCGGTGATGTTCGCAGAGCCGTCCAGCGCTCCTGGGGGGCCCCTCGCCTGCGCACTCGCTGCTGCAGTGCTCCACCTCGCAGGTGTGTGTTGGACACCAGCCGACGTTGCGGCCGGAGCGTGGTGTGCTGCAGCCTTGCTTGCTGCAGCGATGGTCCGCGCAGCATGCATGATCTGTACCCTTTTGGGCACTGCAATCCGGAGATGCACAGCTGTCTACCCGAGAGATGCTTCTCAGTGCCTCCTCTGGAATCATGGCTTCTGATTTGGCAAAAAGAGAAAGATCCTGATGCACACTTACGGGAATCGCAGTAATGAAACTTATCAGGGTCGTTTTTCTTGACAAATCTCATACAACGTAGCCCATTGCTATGATCATGGCAAGTCAGGTCTATTTGCATAGAGGGTGAGTCTGTCAGTCCGTTTTTCTGATTATGTCATGGATTAAACAAAGTAAAGAAGGGATGCTTACGCTCGGCACAATATGCACTATCCCCGACCATTTGAGCCCCAAGGCCGTAAGAACCCCAACGATCATACTGACCACGGGGCGCTGAAACTCGTGGATTCCTGCACATACGCCCACCAGACATACTACGACAGTAGCAGCGGGAGCAGTACGCACTTTTGAAGGTGGCCCGGCTTGTCTTGAGTTTGCCGTTGAAGCGATGGCCGCAGCTCCGGCAGGGGACCTGATTCTTGCCGCTAAAGATCATAGCTTCAGTCCAAGTGTCTAGCAACTCATCGATGCAGTACTGAGATGTTTCGTGGAGTTATTTCCCCTGTTTTCAAAGCTGACACCAATCCTTGATCAACCTGAAAGTTGGTGAAGCTGACTGGTAGACTGTAGATGCAGAGCTGGGATAATCTGCCGACTGTGGAATCTGTGAATTCCCTGCACGTGGTAGATGTGACAACAACAGCAGCCTTTTGGTGTTTTGGTGCGGCTGGTGATGTTGTTGACTATGATTCTTGACTATGACGTTCGGGTTTCTAGATAATGCGAGTGCCTATAGAAATGGATTCAGTTGGTAGTATTTTGAAGGAACAAGAGAAAGAAAACAAAAGATTCATTCTCTCTTGCAGCCCCTAAAAAAGCTCAGTAAATGGGTTCGATCGCCTTGTATCAGCCCTGGTGATACCCGTCCATCCTGGCGGACAACATCCACATGGGTCCGATTCGCATTGTCACCGATGACGAAAGGCACTGTGGAACGTTCTTGGTAGGCGGTCTCTCAGGACTGGTATAATCAGGGCCATGATTATGTTATGTCACGGCCGAGCACGTCGCACACTCAGGTCGGTCTGTCAGCCGCCCTACTCCACCCAGGTTTTCTATCAGGCAGTGTCATTTTCTCGTGGAAGTAGCCAAATGAACGGCCCGTAAGTGTCCGAGCCGTCCGACGTAGGGGCCTTGACACTCATGATCTTGCGCATAGCTTCTAACGGCGGTGATATTGATTCATGGGCAATAGGCAGACTGCGTCCGCCTTGTATAGATGAGGCGAAACCAGGGGTCGCCTGCCTGATCTGTAATTGCTTCGTTAACCTAAAGAGGCCGGTCCAGAATACAGCCCCGTAAAATGCGCCGTGCAACCGTTGAGGCATGCACGTAACCACATGCAGCCGTTAGTCTGGCGAACCATCAACCGGCACGACTCTGTCGTACGCTCCATTGCTGTTCCGCTTGTCTTCTAGCTGGTATTTAGATCATCAACCAGCGGCTGCTCCATCCGATGTGCACCCAGCGACGACTTGGCAGCATACATGACGTGCGTGAGACGGTCCCCCCGAAAGCGAGATGTTGTATGGTTGACCTCAATAACAATGTGTCAGTCTGTCGGCATGCAGCCCTCATGAACAAGCAGCAAGGATATGTGTAGCAAGTGGAAAAATTGCAAAAATCCTAGAGCAAGACTTATAAAGCTGGCTTTGTGCAAACAGCCGAGACACCATGGCCAGCTGCCCATCAACACTAACCAACGATTGTGGTTTAGCAAGCCAGATCCACTTCCTCATGTGTCTTGCCCAATAGGTCGACCGAGCTGAGCTCAGACGTCAAGTCCACGGATAAAGGATTATCAGGAAAGTCTCAAACACGAAAAACAAACAACATAACCAAATTGGTATCATTTACCGGCCATAACTCCATACAATGTCGCATCATGTGCGCGAGCACCATTTCCCTCATAAAACACCATGTAACACTCTATTGTGTTTTTTTGGCCCAAAAGAAAAATATAGAAAACTGAAACCTGTCCCTCCAAGCAAATACGTAGCGGAAGGCCTTATAATTAGGATGATTCTGAAAGAAAAGATACGATACTTGTCAAGCCCAAGACTACCCGGTCGCTTTAGCAAGAGCAGCTGCCATTTTCTGCATAAAGTCTTCATCCAAACTTGACGTCTTTTCTGAGGACGCAGCTTCTGCAGAAGTGGCAACTGGGACAGGAGCTGGCTCAGCGTTGGCAGCGGAAGCTGTTTGCTGAGAAGGTGCTGCCTGGGTAGTATTGGGAGGCGAGATAGCTTTTTGTGCCTGAGGTAGGGGCGATGGTGCTTGCTGAGATGGCCTTGGACTGCCTTGAATATACGCTGGAATCGCTGACTGCGGCTGGAGCCCATTGATCGGTGGTTGTGGTGGTTGCTGGCCTGAATGTGAAGGGCCCGACGCCGGTTGTTGTCCCTGAACCTGCCACGTCGTCTGAGCTTGCTGCTGTTGCTGCGGTCGTGAGACTGCTTGCGGTTGCTGTTGCTGACCTTGTTGCTGCGGCTGTTGCTGGCCTGGCACTGTTCCTTGCGTATTCTGAGAGCGTTGAGCTTGCTGAGTGGGTTGCTGGAGCATAGACTGAGGGGCCGGGTGCAGCGGCTTCTGCGGGTAGTTCTGCGGCAGTGTTTGTGATTGCTGGACAGGCCGTGACGTTGACGAAGCCAGGTTTTGTTGACCCGCAGCAGCGGCTGTTTGGCCTTGGGTGGTCGGAGGGCGCGGCGCAGCCTTTTGCGCAGCATTCTGGGCTTGAGCCTGTGCATATTGATGTGGCGTCTGTCCCGGCAGCTGTTGTGCTTGGTGAACATTCTGTGCCAGTGGTTGTTGCGACCCAGTCGGAGTGTTAGGAGGTATGTTGCGCTGCTGTGTTGCTGGCATCTGCGCCGGCAAGTGACGCTGATGAGCTTGCTGTTGTTGCAGTTGTGGCTGATTCTGTGATCTAGGCGGTAACTGTTGCTGCATCTGCACTCCTTGCTGCGGTTGTGACTGTTGGTATGCTTGGTTCTGGGCATGTAAGAATTGCGTTTGAGGTTGTACAGTCCCGGTGGCAGCAGCTGTCCTAGCTTGAGCAGCAATGACATGCGGAGACATCTGACCAATGGTAGAAGCCACCCCGGGCCGAGGACCAAGTATGCCATTTGCAACTTGTGGGGCATGTGCCATCATTGAAGGCCCAGTGGTGGCCGAACTGGCTGGGGGAATCGGGATCTTGGCGTGAGCTTGCAAAGGCGTGGACGGGCTACCTGTCCTGCCGCCATTAACCGAGCCTCCTGGTGTCAATGGCGAACATGGCGGCGGTGCAGGACTTGCTGTCTTGCTGTCATGCGGTCCGCTTGTGAGCGCTGCCATGCTCTGAGCCCGAGCCTGCTCCTCTGTAGCAGAATTTACCCCTGCTTGCTCCATTTCGCGAGCTTTTCGAGCCGAAAGGTTTGGAGCCCTTGTTTTGAGCTCGCCTGTGACACTTTGCAAATAATATGGCATCTCAGAATTTGTCTTGAGGAAAAACAACTTCAGGTTCCTAGCCTTATCCTTTAGCTGCACTTGCGACCTATCCTTGAGAACGTCGCTGAGCGAACCATTTGGACCAAAAAGAGAGAGTATTTGACTCCAGTGAGGGCCCTTGACCAAGTCAAGTCCCGTCATCAGCGCTCTCTCTTCTTCAGGACTCCAAGGTCGACGTGTACTACTAAGGCCATCCCTACGGGTATTGCTGACTGTCGACTTTGCAACCGCTGCTTGGCGGGCGCGTTCATACAGCACCGTTGAGGGCGAACTTTGGTTAGGAGGCAGATCGGCCGAACCACCCGGTGCAGGTGCTTGGGTGTACTGTTGCTGATATGGTCCGTTATGGTATTGTGGTTGCGACAGATACGTGTTGTGCATGTTGCCTAGCCCAGCTCGAGTCTGTCAGTATACGTAATTCATTTGCAAATGACAAGAACGGCGTATCGCTTACCATTGTACGTGAGACCATTCTGCGGGTGTTGATACGTTTGGCTGGCGGCATGTGCTCCCATCCTCTCGTTGATGAGCGATGCCAGCCCTAATGATTCTGTTTCTGCTGCCTTGTCCTTCTCCATGGTGGCCTGAACAAGCTTGCCTAATCCCAGGCTGTCCGACGCCATAACAGCCTTTTCTGCTTCCGATACCCCGTTCTTGGCATGATCGGCTCCATGTACAGCCGCATGTAGCGCAGATAGGTCAATCCCCGAGGCTATGTCAATTGCTGGTTCTGGAATCGACTCCTCATCGGCAGGGATCTCTATGCCCTGACTCTCGGCATAAGTGAGCACGTTCTCAAGATTATCTCGAAGATATTTGTTGAGATCGTCCAACAGCCCGTCCCAGGGGTATTCGATGGCCAACAGCTTCCTCTTCATCGTATCCCGTACTTCATTCCCTAGGCGCTCCCCACGTTTTGTCGACATGCTCATGAAAACCTTTTCCGTCTGAGTGAGCGGGCTATCCGGGTGTAGCTGCTTTAAAGGAGCTTCTGCGTCGGCAGGAAAATAAATCCCAAGAAGCTCCCGCATTCGGGCATCATCTGCGGTTTCAGGACATGCGCGGAGGAAAGCCTGAGTTTTCAAGCTGAGAAATAAGTTCGTCAAATTATCTGTAAGCGGGCTAAGCTCAGCGAGGAACGTCCGCAAGAACCCGTTATGAGCTTCCAATAGTGACGCATCGTTTGACTCAAATATTGTGGAACAGATCGTCGCCAAGTTGGCCATCTGGATTGTTTCAAAGTCGCCGGGTTCCTCGATCTTGAGCTCATCTGCTTGCAGGATCGACGATGTTTCCGAGAACATCCTACGAGCAGCCTTGAATGCGGCGCTCAGTGACTTGTAGGCTTTCCCCGTCTCAGAATCGGAGCTGCGGATCGCATTCACAGTCTCAACTCTAGACCTCTCGGAAAGAGCTAACAGTACTTGAACTGCCTATTGCGGTCGGAGAGGTCAGTTGGCATCAGCTGAGATTAGCATTGGCAAAGTCGTTTTATGTAAGGACTTACTAGGGAGCCTAAAAAATGTAAGCCCATGGACCGTACAATGTAGATTGGGTTCTCATAAAACTTCATCCTTTTCTGCTTCGGTCTGACAAGGGGCGCAACAGGTCGAGGTATTTGCTGCGCAACCGGCATTGCTAGAACCGGAGGCACAGGTTCAGGAGCTCTCGCAGCGATGACATTTGTTTCTGGCGGCTGCAAAGTTTTGAAGGCTTGCTCATCAATGTCGCCCAGCGCAGATTCAAGAAGGGCAGCGAGGTCCCAGCTAGGAGCGGTGGGCGCAGGAAGAGCAGGTGCAGCAACGGCGTGTTGTTGGGCTGCTGATGGCTGAGCGCTGGAAATGGGTGCCGCAGGTACCTGAGCAGGTCCAGCAACGGCGTGTTGTTGGACCGATGATGGCTGGGCGCTGAATTGAGGTGCCGCATGTGCGTGAGAGGGTGTGGACTGAGGGATCTGTTGTTGAGCAGGATGTTGTTGTGCAGGGGCAGCTTGCACCGGAGCAGCTGGTTGCGCAACAGGCTGTTGCGGCGCGGGAAGCTGAGCAGCCGCAGGTGTCTGCGAAATGGTTGGCTGAGGAGATGCAATCTCCTTGGAGGCTAGGCCTGTGACTGTAGTGTCTTGAGCTGCTGGGGGCGGAACCGTGAGTTGTGATATCGCCGAAGCCGCCGGAACAGTAGGAGGGGAGGCGACAGCAGGAGGAACCGGTTGAGGTGAGGCGGCTACAGGAATATCCTGTACTGATGGAGGATTGTGCTCGGTTTTCACTCGTTTCTCGTCGGCACCAGCCGGCTCTTCTTCTGAGCTCCTTCTCCGTTTGTTAGGGAAGAACAAGTCTGCGTAATATTTCACGTTGTCGAAATCGAGGCCGGGGCTG
Organism: Magnaporthales sp. P1609; assembly: GCA_003709005.1. Lineage (NCBI taxonomy): Eukaryota > Fungi > Ascomycota > Sordariomycetes > Magnaporthales > Magnaporthales sp. P1609. The sequence goes on from PELF01000003.1 coordinate 1,384,158, forward strand.
AGTACGGCGGCAGGCGAGGAGTTTTCAGGTTTGACCTGAGTCTCTGCAAGGCGATCCGGGTCAGTATTGTCTGTTATTGGAGGCCGTACACCCCCCAAACAAGCAAGCGGAAAGCGTACGAGGCATATCATACCGCTGTTATTTGGAACGCTGGACGCGGAGTCGGCGGCGGCGGCGGCGGCGGCGGTAGCGACACCCGCCTCAGTGCTTAGCGACATCTCAGCCATCGCTTCGCCGATGGATTGCGCCTTTGTGTCTCAACTGCAGGACGTATCATGGGTTCTCTCGAGTTCGCTAGCTCGGTCGGCAGCTTTTGCAGTAAAGCAGCGGACAGCAGTGTTGCAAATCGGGTCCAGATGCCGGCGGAAGAAAAATTGCGGAGAGCTTCGCGAAACCAGGCGTGCTCTATTTTGGGCTGTACTGGCAGAAAAAAAATCGTAAGGGTTGTCTCGATGCTATTATGGTTGCGCTACCCTAGGTACGACTGAAGTTCATTCATCCGCATTTGAGGATTTTCCGACAAAACCTATTGCTTGATCTGATTCTCTTTATAATTTGTTTCCAGTTGCAACTTTTTTTTCTTTTTTTTTCCCACCCTTCGCAGAAATTTTGTCGCAGACGCGCCTGATGTGGCTGGTCGCTACCGCCTGAGCCCAGCTAGCTCTTCAACAAACTTTCACGTGGTACCTATATCAACCTGCACATACCAAACTTCAAGCCACTTGCTTCAAGCGGCAACTAACAACGAAATCGCACAACATGAATGAAATTGTGAATGGTCTGTCAGATTTCAATCTGCACTCTATGCCGCTGTTGGGCCGTAAGTACAGATGGTGGCGTAGTGGGAGGAGAGGAGACGATCATCCTATCGATAAGATATCGGTAAAATATCGGTCATACTGGTGCTTAGTCAGACATTTGCCCTTTTCAACCCGAAAGCGGAGGGGTTTTCACTTTGCAGCGACAACGGTAGGAACAAGAAGCTTAAACGGACTTGAGCTAGCAACCGTAAGGCAGGCAATGCTAAACGGAACCATGGGTATGAACTTTGCCGAGTGACCGGCATATTCCTGGGATCTCTATTAGCGTCCGATCGACCGAAAGACCCTGGTACATGTTGATACAACAGGAAGTACCAGGGAGTGGTAGGGCGTCGTGAAAACTCTCGCATTTCAAACCCATGAATATAGGCCTGGGCGAGCTGGGGCAGTCGGTACAGTAAGTAGTAATGGAAGTCGGGAGAGCGGAGATGGACCAGCTTCTTGATTGAAATATTCTTGAGCAAGCTCCAACACGCAGGCCAAGATTGATCGCAGACACGCAAAGCACATGTGGAGTTGACTGTGGAGGCAATCGTGGTCTTACATCGTTGGTTCTAATTATTTTTCCTTCTACATTCATTGTACGGATCTTATTTAGTCCCAAGGACCCGCCTGCTTGGAAATCACGTTTCGCTGATCAATCCCCCGAGGAAAAACCACTACGTAATTGCCTACAAGGCAGCTACCTCCAGAGTCACTGAGCTGATAGTTGCCGGTGGAGTAGAGACGCCCCAAGAAGACGGTAAGTGACTTGCGCAGCCAGCTTACCGGCGTATGCCATCAGTAGCCATCGCTCTCGGGTTATTTTGTAACCAGTTTCTGGATAACTCATACACAAATTGGGCTGTAATTATGGGATGAGATGTGAAATTGGGGCATCTTACCTCAGCCATGGCAACCAAGCTAACTAGTTACACGTGTGGGTGTGCACCGACCCCCACGAGATTTGTTATGCGTCTTTTGTGATGCGGGGTAACATAGGACCCCCTCCATTTTGAGGTCAGGTAGAGTACCGGGTAGTTACATGGTAATAATTTTCTTCGCCAACAGACAACACTGGGTATCTACCAAATGAAGCGGCATTTTCGTTTGGCTAACCTCCAGACTGATGTCCGAGCTTGCGGTTATTCTTGGATTATGCTTACTAGCTGCATATTTTTTTTTTTCACGTTTCTCCACGGTGCATATCCTGCGACCTTATGGGCATTCGATCCCGATGTCAGAGCGTGATCCCTCAGTGCGGGGGAACTGAACAGGAGCGGGGACGACGTAATTACCTTATGCCTCGGGTTCGAATGGAATTCTTCGGTACCGGCATTGGCTTCCCATGCTCTGCCTTCCATCCGAGAATAGCATACAGGCATCAGGCTGATATTCTGCAGAGAAACCCGCGTGTCACTCGTGTGCTCATAGAGTATGTCCTCTGCAGGAATATGCAGGCAACGTTATGGGCTTATACACTACTGACACTAAGCTACTATAGGGGGTACTTAAAGACACTTCCTGCCGGTAGGCCACGGTACCTTCAACCGTGGGTATCCGCTTCCAGACTGATGTAATGTATAATGTAACGACAACGGTCACGGCAAACTTCTGCGGCTTGGGTGGGATTGCACAACTATGACTTATGATAGCTCTCTACGTTCCCTTGCAGGTCGCCACTTCGAGCGGGGACGGAACAAGATGAAATGGCATAGCAGCAGAGTCGTTAGCCCCTTGGTGTTATACAAGAAGTGGGCATTGAGGGGTGTGGAAGCTCCGCTCGAAACGGCGCGCGCAGGCTTGTCTGTCAAACTCGGGAGCAACAAACATCGAAGCTTCCCCGCTTCTTGCTATAAACTTGCCGCACTCCCTCGACCCAAGTCTTGACGTCCAAACGCACAACTCTCTATCCATACCAACTTTTCCTCCTGCCTGTCGAAAAAAGAAAGTTGCACAGGCTACTCCCGACATCTGTTCAACCACTTTAATAAACACAAAGATACCCTTAGCCTATCAGGCTTATACTTCAACTCGAATATCCCGAAATGTCGAACCTAGTCACTGAGCTGAAGACTCCGGTAACGGGCGCTTACAAGCAGCCCACTGGTCTGTACGTATACACGGTCCAGGCGCAACGATGTCATCCCTTACGTCATAACTAACCATGTGGTCGCACAATCAGTTTCATCAACAACGAGTGGGTGGAGGCTGTCGACAAGAAGACATTCGAGACTATCAACCCCAGCACGGAGGAGGTCATCTGCTCCGTCAGTGAGGCAACCGAGAAGGATGTAGACATCGCAGTCAAGGCTGCCCGCAAGGCTTTCGAGGGCGAGTGGAAGCAAACCACTCCTGGACAGCGAAGCAAGCTCCTCACCGACCTAGCCCAACTTGTGGAGAAGAACCTCGACCTGCTTGCCGCCGTTGAGTCTCTGGACAATGGAAAGTCTATTGGGATGGCCAAGGGCGATGTCGGTGCCGTAGTCGGCTGCATTAGGTACTATGGCGGTTGGGCAGACAAGATCGAGGGCAAGACTATTGATATTGCCCCCGACATGTTCCATTACACGAGGTCTGAGCCTGTGAGTACATTGCTTCTCTGATGTGCAGAGATATGTTGCCGTGATTATACCACAGCAGCTAATACCAGTTAATGGATGTTTAGATCGGTGTTTGCGGTCAAATCATTCCCTGGAACTTTCCTCTCCTCATGCTGGCATGGAAGATCGGCCCTGCTCTGGCCACGGGTAACACCATTGTTCTGAAGACTGCTGAGCAAACACCGCTTTCAGCCCTTGTGTTCGCCAACCTGATCAAGGAGGCCGGTTTCCCCGCCGGTGTCGTCAATATCATCTCTGGTTTTGGCAAGGTTGCCGGTGCTGCCATTTCGGCACACATGGACATCGACAAGGTCGCATTCACTGGCTCGACCATCGTTGGCCGCACCATCATGAAGGCTGCCGCCTCATCCAATCTCAAAAAGGTTACCCTTGAGCTTGGTGGCAAGTCGCCCAACATCATCTTCAACGATGCCGATATCGAGGCTGCGGTCAGCTGGGTCAACTTTGGTATCTACTACAACCACGGCCAATGCTGCTGCGCCGGTTCGCGCATCTACGTCCAGGAGGGTGTTTACGATAAGTTCGTTGCCGCCTTCAAGGAGCGCGCCCAGAAGAACAAGGTCGGTGACCCATTCCAGGAGGACACCTTCCAGGGTCCTCAGGTCAGCGAGCTTCAGTTCAACCGTATTATGGACTACATCAAATCAGGAAAAGAGGAGGGAGCTACCGTTGAGACCGGCGGTGAGAGGCACGGCGACAAGGGCTACTTCATCCAGCCCACGATATTCAGCAACGTCAAACCGGAGATGAAGATCATGAAGGAGGAGATCTTTGGTCCCGTCGTTGCTATGGCCAAATTCAAGACCGAGGAGGAGGTTATTGCCCTGGCTAACGACACCAACTACGGCCTCGCTGCCGCCGTCCACACCAAGGACCTCAACACCTCCATCCGTGTCAGCAACGCCCTGAAGGCCGGTACCGTCTGGGTCAACTGCTACAATATGCTCCACCACCAGCTTCCCTTTGGCGTAAGTATTCCGATAGATGACGTGGGTTGATATCTGGCTTAGCGTCTAACGATTTGTGAACAACAACAGGGTTTCAAGGAGTCTGGTATTGGCCGGGAACTGGGCGAGGCTGCTCTGGCCAACTACACCCAAAACAAGTCGGTAAGTGACTTTCGGACAAAGCGACTCGTCGTTGCATACAAAGACAAGGGTGAAAAGCTTACCATGTTGCTCCACATAGGTTGCAATCCGTCTTGGCGGGCCCATCTTCTGATCAAACCAGGTTGAAATTTGGTCCCCAAAAAAACAACAAAAAACAAAAAACGTCACTATGATTCCCAGGACTTCACTGAATGGAGCGGGCTGAGGAAGGTTGCATTGTACATATCTCTTTGCATTCGTCTCCAATTTCACGGCCATGTATGACCAAGTTAGATTGATTGAAGCATCGATCTTTGTCCATGATGTGAAGCTTTATTAAGTGCGATGATCAGTGTGCAGTTTGATGATGAGAATGTTTCGCCATATTTCGGGAGGGATTTGTTTGCTCCTCGAGTAGTTAGTTGTATTAATTGATGTATTGGGGAGCAACCGACTAAAGTAACGCCCCACAGCTCAAAGTACAGTAGCTAACACGGCTGACCATACAAACCCCTCCCGCATTCTTCGACACCAACAAAAGCTTCACCAACAGCAATATTGACATATCAATTCCGTTCAACCGCAACAGATCAACCAGTTTTCAGGGCGCTTTGAATGCTGTCATGGCCTTGCACCAACGTTCCCAATCAGCCGCCGGCGGGCGCGAAAAGACGCCCTTCGAACAACAGAGGGAGGCACTAATCGGCGAGATTGCCATGGTATGTCAAAGGGGGAGGGGAAAGATGAGAAGAGACACACATGCACATGCACAGGTTGCCTGGGATTCATCTCACCTCTTGTCACAGCGTTTGCTTCCACCTCTCCCCATGGGGAACGATTTTTGAATACAAGAGAAGGATTATTCTAATTGAATGCGTGCATGCTTCTTCCCGAACAGAGCTTTGAGCAGGTCCTTGCAAACGTCAACAAGCTGAACAGGTCGCTTGAGGCTGTCATAACGGTGCGTTACTTTTTTTGTGTGTTTCCACGGCTCTTATTTTGCTCTGGTTGAGGAAATGCGGTAGATCGGCTCAGTTGAGTTAATGCTGACTTTTATGGTTTGATTTTTTTCGTGCGATTGTTTTGCAGGTCGGGAATGAGTTTTCATCAGTGGAGGCATTGTGGTCACAGTTTGAGAACGTCATGGCCAAGGATCCGGATGAGGGCAAGGCTGAAGGTGAGGGTGCTGGCGAGGGTGAGGGCAGCGACGGCGAGCAGCGACTCAAGCGGGACGACGACAATAGATGACGGAAATAAATTACGGGGAACATGTGTGATATTCTAGAAGATCAGTTTTTATGATACCCATGCCCAGATACCTACTTACCTCTCTGGTCTCGAGCCATATTGACAGAACCAGGGAGCGCTCCATTGTCAACGACATCACACTTGCTTGGGGAACCGGTAAATTTTGATGTTGAAAATATGTCTTTTATGTCTTATCCCATGAGCGTGGAAACCATTTTACAAAAGAAAGATTTGTGCATGACAGGCCAAAGAAATAATACAGCAGCTACCCTCCATAGGCTATGATGCAGCGGGCATCCTCAGCACTGTTCATCCCTCTTCAACCACCAACAAACCCTTCAACGCAACACCACAACAAAGCCAGACAGCCGCAGGAGGCCACATGCTTTTGAAAAGCATTATAAAGCCGCATTAAATGGCTCATGATCGCACATGATTGCCACATTCGCTCCTCGCCACCTTGACCCAACTACACCTTCAGGTACATCCCAGCGCAATTGGACGTAAGAGCAGTCGGTACTGCTCCAAATATGGCCGGGGCTTCGCCAACCTGACCCATGACAAAGGAAGAAAACACAATACAGATGTGTAAAAATAAAGCAGGAGGAGTGTAAAGACGTCGTTCCGAATCATGCAATATAGGTCATTTCATTATGCTCTAGGCGTCTTCCCAAGTCCATACGTTTCCCATATTGCGCCCTTCCTTAAAGAAGAATGCGCACAGCAAATCATATGACCCGAGAACAGCCAACCCAAAAAAGAAACAAAAAAGAAAAAAAAACCAAAAAAAAAAAAAACGCCGTCAACAGCGACTAGAAAGTACTGAAAAAAATAAGGGCCAAACAGGGTCAAGAAGAAGGGGGATAAAAGAAGGCAAGGGATAAGGGAACATGATCTCGTGTCTCTCACAAGATGCTGCATTTCGTCTTCTTCCTCTTGGGCAGACCCCCGCCGCCCGGCATGCCGTGGCCGCTGTGGCTTGAGTAGCTGCCCCCACCGCCCCCGCTGGCAGCTGCCTGAGCCTCGAGCGTTTTGCGGTCGTTGGCAATGACAGTGTCGAGGGCTCGCTCAAAGATCTCATCGACGCCGCGCATCTCCTTGCTGCTGCACTCCATGTACTGGGCGTTCATCTTGCGAGCCACGGCTTGCCCTTGTTCGGTGGTGACGGGCGTCAGGCCTTGTGTCTTGAGCATGTCGATGCATGTCTTCCTGAAGCGGAGGTCTGACTTAAGGCCAACCAGGATGAGCGGAGTGTAGGGGCAGAAGTGGAGGACTTCCGGGTACCACTGGAAGTGAAGATGGATCGTGTCAGTAACAGATCGCTAGCGAGTGAAAAGCTCTATCGTCAGAAGGGCAAAATTACCTTGTCCATGACATTCTCGAGTGAGTTTGGGCAGTCAATGGCGAAGCAAACAAAGATCAAATCGGTTTCCGGGTAAGAGAGGGGCCTTAGACGGTCGTATTCCTCCTGCCCAGCGGTATCCCACAGGGCGAGTTCAACTGTCTTACCGCTGAGGCCGTGTGTGGGATAGGTGATGTAGTTTTCGAAGACGGTTGGCACGTATTTCTAGAGACAGTTGAATTCCAGTCAGTCAAAAATGCCGCATGCCTCCTTCAAAACAGTCGTAGCAACCCGTGTAGAATTGAACGCTCAACTTTTTCTCTCCTTCCCTATTATCAACTTACCTCTGGAAAGTAGCCTTGGCTGTAGCTTATGAGCAGACACGTCTTGCCACAGCCGCCGTCACCAACAACGACAATCTTCTTCGAGTAAGCAGGTGCCTCGGTCATGGCGGTTGCTGATGATTCCCTTCCGGTTGATGCGCTCATCATTGTGCTGACAGTACCATCGCTCGACCTAGTTCCACGGGGCTCTCGTCGCTCAATTGTCGACCTGCGTTGCATCGACGGCTCGTACTTCTCGTTGCTGACCTGGCTGTTGCTGTAGTGGGAGTTGCGATACTGGTATTGAGAAGCCATGTTCCTTTGCTAAGGCCTTGTTTTTGAGAGTCTCGCTTTCGATCGGTCCCGCAAGGCGGTCAGAGAGATAGGAGTGAATAAAAGGCTCGCTCTTTTTGTTCTTTTTTCTTTCTTTCTTAGAGGTTTGCGATGGTGAGGTCTGTTCGCAAACAAACAAACAAGTGTAAATCAATCACAAGTGCTTTTTTTTGTTGTTGACAGCTCGCCTGCCTGAGGATGACTGCGGCTTGAGGATGGATATTGTGACTGCTCTCTACTGCTGCCCGAAATCAAAGATTGTAATTTCAAAGAGGGGGTAACAAACAATCAACGGTTGAGGTTTGTTTGTCCAGAGCTACTGATCGCAAAGGTGGACACGCATCTGGTGGGAAGATTGAATGCGGCGCGGAGGAAGGGGTGTGCAGACTGGGAACTGGGCAGAGTCAACATGGTCGTTGACGGGGCAACTAGAAATCGTCGCAAATAAATGACGCCACGAGGGCGGGCCCAGATTTTTCTCCATCAACCACACAAACTTGAGTGGCTTGACCTACAGGCCTGTGCTCAGGCAATGCCTCAGCAAATTAAACCAGGCTCAAATTGATCCACAACACCGCCCCAAAACTGTCCACTCTACATGCCCAATTCCGTCTCGAAAATTTCACTTGCTTCGCCCTCAGTCTCTACCTTGCATCATATCAGCAACCTTGTTTCTCACTGATCCTCGTCCGTGTCAACCACCAAGACAAGTGTCAATATGCAGGCTGACGACAGATCCAAGAGCAAGTACATCACACTCATATCCCGAGAGGGCTACGAGTTTGTTGTCCTCCGCGAGGCAGCCGCTGTCAGCTCCACGATCAGGAAGATGGTCAACGGCATGTTTAGCGAGTCTGAGACAGGACGCTGTCATTTTGAGGACATCAAGTAGGTTTGCTGTTTTTGTTTTCTTTGGCGGACTTCTTTTGTCATTTTGTTTGACTGGCCTTGATGAAGCTTCCGTCAATGCCCACATGTTTCCAATGATGAATGTCAAATACTGTTTACTAGCTGCCTGACTAGGCATTGCAGGTTTTCTTGCAGGCCTGTATGGAGGTCTATTTTTTCTACACTTGATCTGATCACAACCCTCCTCGTCACCACAAATCCCTCCAAACACTCTTCAAGCTAGGCTTCAGGCTGACAACCGCCCAGTGGCGTAGTCTTGAGTAAGGTCGTCGAGTACTTTCACTACTGGTACAAGCACAGAGATGATCAGGACGTTCCCGATCTTGAGATCCCCACGGAACTTTGCCTGGAGATTCTCATGGCCGCAGACTTTTTGGGTCTAGACAGTACGTGCCTACCAAGTCTCTGTCATAACACCACTCGCTTATCCTGACACAATCAACAACCAGAAATCGCATAAGGCTTGCAATCTTTCAGTCTCTTTGGGTCTCGGCGTTACAGCAATGGCGTTTTACCTGGTGGTTGCGTTGTGGCGAGCTGATTCAGGCGTTTAATGGTTTTGCTCACTGCTCGAGCCGTGGACAGCGTTCGGAGAAACAGCCTCCTGAACGGAACTTAATAACTTGGCAACCACTTTTAGGACGATCAGTTGACCGTAGACTTTACGAACCCGATTTATCAGCAGCAAAACGCAGTGCGAATGTACCAGAAGTAATCAAAGCCATCCGTCGAAGGTTGGCATCGCCACACCATTCAAGCATATACGTTCAACTAGACTATCATGTCCATGTGTTGATCGTCTAATACGAATGGTAGATTGAAGTTCTTCCCCCACACTCTGCTCGACCAGTTACCCTTGCGGTGGTCCATGGCTTTTTAAGAGGGGAAACATTCTAGATTCTAAACTAGTCGAATAATGACAGCCATAGTTGCAAACGCACAGGGCCCTAGTGACCTACTTTACCTACTTGAAAACATTGGTTGTTAGCGGCTGGGTTATACTTAATTTATGGGATGTGGAAAAAAATTGCAAATAGGAACATTACCACTGGGCGGGGTAAAGTGACCGCTTGCTAACCAGAGGTGGTCGCTGGATAATCTGGCTTTGATAAAAACTGAACAGTGAACCGAGCTTTTAGTCTGAAGTGATCCAGAAAGTAAGGGCATGATGGTCATCCGTCGGCACACCACGAATAATCGAAGAGGACGGCCAGGCGGCGTCAGTAATTTCCTGCCTTGGGTAGGGTTTATGTGATGGCTGGTGAGCATTGCCCAATAGTCCTGTAGCAACGCTACCAATATCACCAATCAAATCCAATCGGATATGGTGTAGTGGCTAACATACGACGCTCTCAAATCCTTCCATAGGATCCGTCGTGCCCGGGGTTCGATTCCCCGTATCCGAGATAATTTTTGCCTTTTTTCTTCACGTTGAAATTGAGTCTAGCATCATAGGGGAACTAGGATGGAGGAGGGTAACTAGGATGTAGGAGGGTAACTAGGATGTAGGAGGGTAACCCGTACTTTTATTAATTACATATACATATACAGACCAGTCTCCCAAAATACACATAAAGAGTATTACCATCATCGATTCAGAGTCATGACTTGTATTTAGCTTGAGATGTATGTACCTTCCTGAGACGAAGATAACCGAGTAAGGTAGTGAGTGCGAACAACAGGAATACCACCAGCAGCCATGAGGAGATATAAGTAAGGATAAAATCAGAGGAGGACGAAGAAACACGGTGACCACCACCTGCAACCTTTACTCAAGTTGTCTATGCACGTAGGGCAGTACTGGGAGCGCAGTGTTTCATGCCGGAAGTGATAGATGGCAATGCGCTACAAGTTGGCAAATGGTTCTAGGCTACATAGAATAATATCTCGATCACCTTGGCTCTTTGATCTTCGATCAGCCCGCGCGCTCACTTAGCTACAGGTCGGCGGGCTCAAGTAGGCGCATTTCGAAAGTTGGCTCAGGTTCTGTCCGCAAGTACGTGCGGGGGACAGTTCTGACGTAAGTAATTCTTTTATGGTTAGTAGGTATGGTACAAGATTCGGTCCCACTTATTAGCATTATGGAGCTCCAGCACGTGTAGGCGCGATGTCACATTCATTTGGTGGCATTCCGATTGTGCATGTGTTCAAGCCCACATCGACTTTGACGACACAACGCGGGGAATCGATGATTGTCGTATGCATCCCTTGGACAATCTGATTGAGCTACTGGAGACACCCAAACCCAAGCCGGTTGCGCTACAGAATTGGCACTTCCTACGGGGATCCTGATTCAGTCAGTGATACAATCGTCCTTTGACGAGCCAGGCCTCGAAGACAGACCACTCCTACATTTTCGGCATCAAGAGTAACGCAGACAGTGAAGAAACACCCAACGTGTTTTATCCAGTTTGGTTTCTTTTTACAGCCTATTCAATCTAGACCAAAATGCCCAAGTCGTTCTGGGACCTTCCAAATGACATTCTGCTGTCAATTTTCGATCACCTTGCCATTCGGGACAAGGCAGCGCTCGTCGCCGTTAATTCCAAATATCTAGGTCTGCTTGAAAGGCCACTCTACCGCTACAATGTTCGCAGCGAGGACGCAAGTGCGATGATGTGGGCTGCACGCCGCGGCCGGCTTGTAACTCTGCAAAAGGTCTACGCTGCCGGAGCAGAGCTTAACGACCGCACGTCTTCCTACGACCTGGACCGAAACTTGGCGAGGCTACCCCCTTTGCTCAGCAGGGGTGATGTTGAGTTTACCGCACTGCACCTGGCAGCGCGTGCGGGCCAGGACCGCGTTGTTCACTGGCTGCTTGACAATGGGGCTCGGATCAATGCCCCGGCCCTGGGACTCTGTCGCTGCGATATGCTGCTTGAGGATTTCGAGGTAGATGCTACCGGGCACAGCCACTCCGAAGACGTCTGCTTTTCCAAGACGCCGGTGACGCCACTCCACCTCTCGATATGCTTCGGTAGAGACTCCACCACGGAGATACTCCTCCGTCGCGGCGCCTCGTCATATCCCCCGTTGCACACCGAAGGGGGAATGCCCGCCATGACTGCCTTTCATACTGCTGCCTTCAAAGGACGATTTGCAACACTTCAACACCTTGCAAAGACACGACCTGACCTAATACACCAGACTGATGGGCTGGGGCGCAACGCATTGCATTATGCCAGCCTCAACACCACTGATCAGCGGATCATCCAAGTCCTTGTCGACCTTCAAGTTGAGCTCCGGCCGGACGCAAGAGAAGACGACGAGGGTCTCACGCCACTGGAATGCGCTGTCTGGAACCACAACTTTGAAGCTGCGGATGCGTTGCTGGATGCCGGTGCGACTGTAAATGCCGAAGGCACGCGATTCACCGCTTTACACATGGCATGCATCGGCCGTACGCATTCCCATCTTTCCAAAGACATGAATAGTGACAGATGGGAGCAGTCTCGCCAAGGATTACTTCAAAGACTTGTTCAGCTTACAGGCGTTGATCTTGAATTGGAACGCAGCGAAGACTATTACCCGGAGCCGTACGAGGGTCGGACACCTTTGAGTTTAGCCTTGACGCAGCCGATTCGAAACCTCGAGATCCTTCTGGATGCTGGTGCTAGGCCGGAGTCGAACGCTCTGCAATACTTACTTGAGCCCATAGGACAAGACGACGAACTTGATCAGAAAGTGGTGATGCTGCTCAAGCACGGACTGCCTCTGGAGGGTATTTACGACGATAACGAAGACTTTGTGACTGTTTTCCATAAGATAGTTGATGACCACCTTTCGGCCCTATATCCCTTCCTTCTAGATCTTGTCCTAGACAATCTTGGGCCGGCAAATGCTTCCGAGGCATTTCTTCGTCACATGTCCGATCGACTGTTTGTGAGGGCAGCCAGATACCCTTGTCATTTTGACTATGGAGCTCTGGCAAGATGTGCCAAACTCAGCAGGAGGGGCTATGGTCCTATTTCAATCCCTTCGTCGGAGCTCAACCAGCTCCTGCGATTGATCATCCGTAACGACAACGTGCGCGCGTTCAACCAGTTGCTGGAAATTGCACCTCACACACTTGACAACGATAAGCTCCTCCGAAATGTCTTATCGGCCTCACCCGAAAGCGATGGGATAAACACGCCCGGTCAAATACCGTTGAAGCTTCTAGGCATGAGAAGGTGGGATCTGTCGCCAAGAAAGCCACACTTGGTTATGGCTGTCAAACGTGGCTTCGCTGAGGTCGTCAAAGAAATGTGAGGAAAATCACGACGAGATTTTGTTTCAGGTTGCACTCGATCACGCTATATTTCGAATTGAATAAAAATCTAACACAGTCAAATATAGGCTCTCAAGAGGTGCAAATGCACGTGTGGCTGATGTCAACGGTGATATACCTGTCGAAGCCACTATTTCCTGTCCCCCACACGCAATAATGCCTGTCTTGGAATGTCTGGTCGAGGGAGGAGCCGACTTGTTTTGGCGTGTTCGAGGAATAGATGGGCATGACAAAGCCTCCTTCGCCAACTGCATGACAGTCAGCTACCGGGACGTACATTTGAACGGCCTTGGCTTGCGGACCCCTATCACTGTTCTCGACAGGGCTGTCACTCAGTATTGGGATCTCACGGGTGTTGTCAAACATGTTGATCTCCAGTCTGTCCCTACAGCGTACCTCTTCAGGTTTATCTGGACATGCGTTGCTATGTGCATCGTCTGGCCTGACCGCAGCCAACCGATTCTCAAACTGTTCGCATATTGGGCAGCGCTCGATCGAGATTCCCGGGGAATGTCTGAAATGCAATTCCTTCACGTTCTCTGCGGGCTCTGGGAGTGGATATCCAAGGACAACATGCTCAACGTGCTACACAAAACAGCCGTGGAGATCATCTGGATTGTCAGGTACGGGCTCGATCGACCCCTTGTGAAGCATGCGCCTTTGTTTGACCAGCTGTGGCTGCAAATCGCGGATTGGATGACAACGAAGAAACGCAGTGGCGGGCGGAATCATCGCCTTGCGCACCTCATGAACAACTACTTTGTTGTTGAGACGGTGGACGGGCCGTTGGGCCCTAGAAAAGTGCTCATATCCCTTTCATCGCGCCAAGTGGACAACAAGAAGATGATGGACTCTCAAAGGTACACTCGGGCAACTAGAGATGCAACAGGCCCCAGTACTCTGAGGGACCTAAGGCCTCGAGCGGAAAAGGCAAAGCCTGAGGCAAATACGCCGTCCAGAAAAGGAGGACCCAGAGTAGAGAGCATCTCTGTCGATGAGACTTTGTGGCGCCACGAGAACAAACATGCTATCGTTCCGTTTTTGTCACGCTTTGAGGCGCAAGCAAAGCTGCAAAGGGAGAAGCATGATAGAGCCAGCCAGAAAGGGGCCTCACCCTAAACAGTAGGGTTATTAAAAAAAATAACCTGCGTTGCAACGATGAATTGACTGCTTACTACTGATATGACATTCTTCTCTTCCATTTTGGTTAATCTCTTAAATTATCTATGTATATCATACATAGCATCGAACCTTCAATGTTCAAGCTGTCCTCAAGACTTTCCCCCCTGAAAGATGTTGGCACGGACTTCCGCTGCTTGTGGGTGTACACCATGCAGCAAACAAGGCTCGGATAATTAATAATTACGATGTCTGTGAGAAAAGTCACATCAGGGCTGTCAGGACGAGAACATACTTTCACTGGCCTTGAGGATCAGACGAGTGTGCGTTGTCAACGGCCCGCAACCCGACACCCACGGCCCCACAGCATCAGAGGCTGGGAGGCCGGCGAGGATGAGGAGAACCTCCTTTTAGAAACAGCCCTGCCAATGCGTCGCAAGTTGTAGTCGTATATGACTATAGAACTTATTCAAGGCAGTGATTCGAGTCAGTCCATATAAAGACCACTCCTGTCAGGGGTGTGCCGCGCTGCTCTGCCCATGCGCAAGTTGACTGTTGTCTGTTAGGGCACGCAAACTCTCGATCACTTTGACTTCTAGCGCCACTGCAAGGTTCCTAGCGATCGAAATCTATCTGAATCCATCGAGCTGAGTTGTTTATCTAGGTCTCGAAGGGGGGCTGGTAGAGTGGACAATGGCATCTGTAGGTGAACATGGTTTGCTCAAAATACATAGCGGTCAAGCGCCGCGGGGTTTCGGCTGCGAAAGAAACTCTTCCAGCGTGACAAGAGCTGCCGGTGGAGCCGGTCAGTTGGTGACGATAGTGGAGTTGTTGGTCATCTACTGTTCAGCATCTAGGCTTTGGTTCTGGGAGTACCCCAGATGATTTAGACTTTTGTGTCGTCCAACCTCTTGAGCATTAAATCATCCTTGTGACTAGCGTTTCAGTGAATGCGGCCGCAAATTGACGTCACCCACAGAATACAATTCAGCCTGATGCTTAACCCTTTACAACACTCCAACATTTGGCCGATGGTTCAGCCACCCCTATTCTAGCTCGTTTTTTCGCATTATACTAAGTATACCACGCGGTATATACTCTTTCTAATGTTAGCTTGCAGGGTCCTCCCTCCACATCTTTCTTCTCCTCATGATGGAACCCTGGTCTTAAGACAAATGGAAGAACTTCGCAGCTTTCTCTGACTGTGGAGTTTATCCTCAACTTGCAGCTTCAACGTTTTTACTTACATGTACATGTTACTCGCTCTAATATACGTGGATACAGGCCAGGTTCCCATCTCTCCGAGGGAAGTGGGAGAAACGTAGAGAGGCCTTGATCAAGCCGGGTCTACGATGACAGGTATTTTCAAGGATCATAGGGGGCATGGGGTCCAATGGAATCGGAGTGGCCTGGTCTGCCTCCAAATCTACCATTGGGGATGTTTGCCCATCTCAATACTGATATAACATGTGCTCCAAGCCACTTCAATGTCAGAATGATTCGAAGGTTCCCCGCAGACCTCTTGTCTATTAATGAGATGGATCACCCAATCTACTTCTAATCCTATATTATAAACATCACATCTTAACTAGACACAACGTTTATTAGTCGGCGCATTATACCCTTTCTTCACTGCACGCTCTCAGGCTGCTGCCCTTTTCTCTCACCAAGGCGCATTGTTATCGAAACCGCAACGACTTGAACCATTGAGCCATTACATCGGAACACAAACAGAGAGGAGCATCTGAATACCATGGCACCAGATTCAGAGCCAGGCATTCTCAGTCCGCAGGAAGCCATTCATGCATCCACACAAGCGCCGTCTCCCGGAATCCCCCTATCTCGGCCGCAGCCGCAGCCGCAGCCGCAGCAGTCACCGCCGCCGGCGCTCACGACTTCGGAACCACAGTTGGACCAAGAGCACACAGCTCCAGAGCCCGAGGGCCCTCCACCTCTTCCTCCAACTCCGAGATCAGCCACATTCGGGCAAAGTACTCCAGGAAGAGGCTCATCCCGCCGTCGCAGGCGGAGCCGTAGCAGGAACCGAGCTGGAACAGTGACTAGCACGAGCAATCCCTACTTTCCAGGAGACCAGGGGTCTACACGGAGACTTAGGTACAGCGCAGATGACTATGACGATGAGGGCGCACGCAACGAATTTGGTCGACATCCGGACACCAAGCCAACGCCCCGAGCACGCCCGCCTCGTGCATACCTCAACCACCCTGCCTACGCAAATCTAGACTCGCCCGCCAAGCCCTACACCGAGGACGCCAAGGGCCATCGTGAATTCGTGTTTGACGTCGACCCCAGCGGCCGGCATCAGTATGACGAGGAGTACGGCTACGGCACTGGGGTGTCACATGGACCTGGGATGGCAGGGCCTCAACCTTCTATGCGATTCGCGGCGGCTTCCAACGCCAGCCACTATGGCCCTGAGAGTGCGGTCCCCAAGATCAACTGGAAGGAACTGAGCCGCGAGGAGCGGACCGAGGTGCTGAGGCTACCGTGGACGCAGTGGATGAACAGCAACGTTAAGAATCACGTCGTCGCCATGCTTGGCGAGCTAATCGGGACAACCATGTTCCTCTTCTTTGCATTTGCGGGCGTCGAGGTTGCCAGCATTGGCATGCCGTCAACCGGCCCTTTCAACCTAGCCAAGCAGCTGTACATTGCGCTCAGCTTTGGTTTCTCCCTCATGGTCAACGTGTGGATCTTCTTCCGCATCAGCGGCGCGCAGTTCAACCCGGCCGTCACCCTGGCGCTGTGGATGACTGGCGCCGTCGACGCGATCCGGGGCCTCTGCCTGGTTGTCTCACAGCTCTGCGGCGGCATGCTCGCCAGCGTGATTGTGAGGTTTTTGTTCCCCGGCAAGTTCAACGTCCGGACCAGCCTAGGGCAGAACACATCGCTCGTCCAGGGGGTCTTCATCGAGGCTCTGCTCACCTCGGAGCTCGTCTTCACCATCTTGATGCTGGCCAAGGAGAAGCACAAGGCCACCTACATGGCACCCGTCGGCATTGGCCTGGCTCTCTGGATCGACCACATGGTCGGAGTGCCCTTCACCGGGGCCGGGATCAACCCCGCGCGCAGCTTTGGCCCTTGTGTCATTACCGCCACCTTTGAGCCCGAACATTGGATATACTGTAAGTTGGCAGTTGGGATTGTTTTTTTTTTCTCTCTCCTTTTTTCTGTTTACAGTACAAGAAAGGATGGAAAAAAAACTAAAGACTGACAAAACTCCTTCTCACATCCAGGGGTAGGACCTGGCATCGGAGCCCTGATAGCCGTGGCCTTCTACAAATTGATCAAGGTTCTGGAGTACGAGGTAAGTCGCGACCATTATCACCATTTTACATGATGTAAAAATATATACGTCATTATGCCTTTTTTTTTTGCCACCGAACTGACGCGTTTCAATACGATTCAAGATGGCCAACCCTGGGGCCGATGGGGACGCGGACAACGATCCCACTCAGAATCCGGCCAAGAGGGCAGAGCTGGCGGCCGGAAGAAGGGTAAGCTTCCAAGATCCCCCATCGGCGGGACTTCCTCTGAGGGAATACTCGCAGAGAGAATATCTGCACAAAGGGTGACACCCAAGCAAAATTTTTGAAAACAAAAAACAAAAAATTTAGTTCGCGAGGGGTTTCGACGCCAAGTAAACTCTGCTACAGGCCTCGTTCTCATCCGGATTTCCACGGACTCTTTTTCGCCTATTGTTTTGTTTTTGGGTCTACGGTTTCCATGCAAGTGTTTACTGTTTTGTTTTCATCATCTGGCTAGAAGGGGTCCGATGACATGAATTGCGTGTTTTTTGTGTTTTGGTTTGCAATGAAAAAACAGTTTCATGATTTCTTTCCATGTCTGCTTCGTCAAATATTGTTTTTACTGCGTATGCTCGTAATGATTTCTTGACTTGAATCCGGTGCAAGCGTTTAGTCAACCACGGCCGGCGAGAGCGACAGGCGAGCTCAGGGCACGCTGTCTACTATTACCCACTGCTTTTCTCGTTTACTGATACCTACGACTGAGATGATGATTTAACCCCTGTGGTTCATCAGAACGCGGTCGACTTGTATTTTCTTTGAGTTTAAACAACTATTAAGTGATTTTGTCTCTACTTTGGTTCCTTTCCTAAAAGCAGACTTAACTTTGACTTTAAGTGGGCGTCGTTTGTGATTTTACACTGCCCGGTTTGATGAAATGGACGAATATTACTTGCGGATGATGAAGACGGATAAAGTTGTATTCAGGGACTGGTCCGTAAACTCAGCAGGGTTCACGGAGAATGTAATCCTTCAACAGTAAAGCCATTGGACTGAGCGGCCAAGAGCATCGAGACACCATTCGGTCTATGACTCTTGCCTGCAAATGTGTAAACGGCGAAGACGACAAATACTAGATTGTCTTCGTGGGAGGCACATAAATTTTTCATGTCTACTACGTCACCAGTAGTAGGGCAAGTTCGTGGTCTCGAATACGGCAGTCTAGTCGTCCCATCAACAACATCATGCTGGCGTAGTTAGTCTTCCTCCCATCGATCCAAAACCTTGCCTATCCCACATTTTTTTGCTCTTGTCTCCAACTTCCATCCCAGGAAATGGCGGATTAGAGATTGGGGCATGTGAGCACACGCTACGAGTAAGTCCATAGTCCCATGCCATAGTAGAAGGACTTGTCCAACCCTAGGTGGTAGGGTGAGGACTCTAGAGGTGACCATTTCTGAATTTCGAGAATGGACGGTTTTGAGTTCGGACCAGCCACCCAGATTCTGCGCTTGCCAGTGTCACCTGTAACCGCAGAGCAGGGTATTTTCGGACGAATACTTGGAGGGGAGGGCGAGCGAGGGTTGAAGTGCTAGTGTGAGTGATACTAGGCCAGTTTGATTACCTAGGTAATTATAACAAAAGTTACGAAGAGTCTAGAACTAGATGCTACAAGTATGTATATACAGATTCCTGTTTGTGCTAATAATCGGCGCATTTACTGATTCATTGCAAGAGCTTACTCTGCGGACCGCCCATTTTCTTGGCATCTGCACTCCTGGTATAGACAAAAATATAAAGCCAGGAACAGATACCCAAGTAAGAACGAGGATCCCATGGAGAGCATCTTTATGGCCTATGTACAAAGTACTTTTCAGCCCGACCCCCACGGCGATGTGGGAAACCGGGTCTACCCAAACTCAAAGGCGTTGAGTGCCCGGGCTACACGAGACGCGCGCTGTTGCAAGCACTGCGCATGGGAAGACTGAAAATAGTTTTGTAATCACATGATAATTTAGAGGTTACAGAAGTGTCTCCTTGGGTTGTGATTTTTATCCATCCCCAGCCACACAAGCGAAAAAAAAAACCCACTGCTGAGAGATGTGGTGTTGTCAAAACAGGGCTTTCAACTAATCTATCAGCGATATGCTTGTATGTATCCGGAGCGAGGTGTAACATGAAGGGCTCCAGCCCCCCTTTTTCTATTCTTTTCAGAATAAAGAAACCTTACAACCGTGTGTGGAGTTCCTTTCCGTAGCTTCTGCTCCGGGCCGGTTGATCCACTTAGCTGATAATACCATCCGGGTTATCGGCATACTCCGAAGTAGGTGCTGTGGAGGCTGGTTTCGTTATGATATACACCGATATTGCTAATCTTGTATCCACAGGGAGTGACTTTGACACGTCCGCAGTCATGAGTTGGCAATATAATATATGCAGTTCCCCTGCGAACTTTTATAAATGGGATGGTTATGGTTTTTGAGAACTTTCAACTTGTTCGGTCGGTCGTTGTCTTGTTCTGTACTCTAATCTCGATGTCTATACCCCCAGCCCCTCCCGCCGAGTTCAGACAGGAAACTATACGAATACAAGGACAGATTCTAGGCCGTATATGAAAAATTCATGTAAAAAGACTCTCCATTTGATCGCAATATTGACGACACAACTATCATCAACACATCCCAATTCCTTTCTCCTCCGCCAAGCCCAGTGAATGAGTCGAGGGCCAAGAAAGGTAGTTGGGCAATGCTTTAGCAACATTTTGCCACTACACATACAAACATTTCAGCGTGAACTCAGAGCAGTCCCGGAAGAACGGCCTTGCGACCCTTTATCTTTTCCGCCCAAACCTCTCCTCGTACCACTTGCGGCCGTTGACGGCCCTCGGGAGCATTGACGCTATTTCGTTGGTCAGGAAGAGCATGGCTGGGGTGGACGACCAGCCGCATGCCATCCAGTAGCCGAACCACTCGCACCACTCGACGAGGTAGTGCGGGTATAGGATGACCTTGAAGAGGCCGGCCTGGGGGATGGCGTAGTGGCGCTCGACGTTGTCGGGTCGGACGCCCTTGCTCCTGGCGACGGCGTCGCGCCTGCGCTCCTCCCGGCGCCGGATCTCGCGGAGCTCCTCGTCGTGGTAGTAGTTGGCCGCCAGGCCCAGGTAGAAGATGCTGATGCCCATGACGAACTGCAGGGTGCCGCACTGGGCGCGCCACTCGGCCTGCGTGGTCGGCCCGTAGGCGGCGAGCCAGGCGCCCAGGCAGGTGCCATTCATGACCTGGAAGAAGACGGCGGCCGAGGCGACGATGATGTTCATGGGGGCCATGGACGGGGCCATGAGAGGGTAGAGCACCGCGCGGTAGCTGTAGTGGATGACGAACAAACCAGCTAGCACCTTGTTCTGCCAAGGGAGGTCGTCGATGCCGTGCTTGGCTGGCAGCGTGTTCATGTGGTAGAGCAGCAAAGTTGCGCCTGGGATCTCCATAAGGAACCAGGCGAGCCGGCCCGGGAGGTTGAAGATGCTCGGGTACGATGTTTTACCCATCGGGTACCACGTCGTCAGCCATTGTAAAGATGGGAACTGAGTCGAGTAATGTCAGTTCATGTGGAAGGCTGCAAGTCGGCTGTTTTGTGTCATTGTGAACCTACGAGAGGGAATAGCTTCCATATGAAGAGTAAAACTTTCCAATTTTCCCTCGTCGGTGGGAGCCAGTTCTCGATGATGGCCATTTTGAGTAAGAGAAAACGGACCGTACACCAGACCCGGTGAGGATGTCAATTCGATATGCTGAGATTTTGGCTTGGCCAGATCGATATCGGATTAGCTAGACGGCAAGGCCCTGTGCGGTGTGGTATGATGAGTCGACCGGGTACGTATTGTAACTGTGGGTGGTGTCAAGGATGCTGTTGCTAGGATTTATGCTTTGGTTTATTTACTAGCCACCCCCACAAAGGTCGGTCACCAAGCGTTACACTCACGAATGCGGTGCACTGACTTGGAGGCGTTTTAGTAATCCAAGATGAAAGTAGGAAAAGAGCAAAAGAAAAAAAAAAGTCAAAAGAGAAATATGCGTACGACTGCCATAGCGATTTTGATTTTGCAGACCGACGTCCGGGATCCTGTCTGTGATCCCACTCAAAATCTGCCCTCATTCGGAGGGCAAACAAGAAAACCCTGCCAGTACGCCATCGTATCAATGCCGTCACGATTAAAACAAGACTTGGCGGGGTGAACCTGGTTTTTCTCCCCACCAGAAAGAACTAATGCAGTCTACATACTGCGGTAGATTAGTGTAAAGCACAAGATCGACGCTATAACAAGTCTTAGATCGCTGTCCCAGATGCAACGATTGGGCCGCTCAAGGATCGAATGCTTTCTTTGAACAAACTGCTTTTCGACAAGACTTGTCGGAGATCTGGTGTGTGGTCTTTTCTCCCTTCGACCCCACCATCCTACCGCATACCGAGGGGAATCTGAAAACAAACAATCGCACCTGTCTTTGAACACCAAGAAATATCTCTAAATAAGCAAACTGGATGAACTCGATTCAAGGCAGGAAGAATCCCAAGTCTGATTCTATTTATTGTACTTTTTGTCCATCCAAAAGGAAAGAAAGAAAAAGAGACGATAAGCATGGAGGTCCTATTCCATGCGAACGCTCAACCGTTATATTATCTTCTGGTATGTGCGGACCTTGTTGATCCTCCCGGTCAAACAAGAATAACAGAAACCCCGATGCGCCTGGATACTTCCTTTCAAACATACAAGCCGTAAAAACACCACCGTAAAAAGAAACAGAAAAGAAATAAAGAAAAGAAGCATCATGACCCATTTTAGTAGCATTATTTCATTTTCTCGTAAAAACCAAAACATCAACCCCGAATGGACTCTCGAAATTTCACATCACGATACAATCCCGCTCTCTCGGGGGGAGACCCACAGGTCCCCCACCAGCTGGTACCGCAGGCCTATACGGCCCTCCGCGTCCTGCCGAACTGGCACTACTGTTCGACTGCGGATATGATCCGGGTGCCACCCGTCCATCCGGTCTCAGTCCGGGCGGCCGGATACCCGTCACAGGAGCTGGCGCCGCTCCCGCTGCCGTGCTGGAGCTCGGAGACCCCGATGGAACTGGACTACTCGCTGGATGGCTCGGATGGCCTTCAGGTGGGATGTAAGCCTCCTGCTTCGAGGCCTGCTCGTATGTTGGTGGAGCATCCTCGGCAGCATTCTCATCTGCTGCTCTGTTCACTTGCGGCCTCGACACAGCCACGGGGGGTATTAGCGGCCGAACGACCTGAGTCCTGGGGGCTGGCCTTGCCGGCGTGTTTGTGACGGGCACAGATACCGCCCCAGAACTGGTCCGCCGACGTCTGCCATTGCTACTGACGGGGCTTGTGTTCGGTCCGCCTTGACGTCCCTGCGCATGCTGTTCGATGTATTGCTCCGACAGCAAGCTCTCGCGCTGTCTTCTTTGCTGTTCCTCGCGGTGCCGCTCGTCTTCTTCTTCCTGCAGCTGCATCGCCAAGGCCAAATCGCGGTCTTCCTGTTCTGTCGTTGGGGACCCTGGAACTTGTTGTGGAGCCGAGCTCGAGGAGCCTTCGCCGCCCGAGCCACTGCGGTTGCCTCGCCGTCCCCCGGCCGTTTGCCAGAGGCCAGCAGATTCGGAGCCTGAACCCGACGCGCTGCTATGCTTCTGTGGGCTATTTTGCGTGTTGTGCTGATTTTCGCTCGCGCCACCCACCAGTCGAAAATCACCCGAGAAGAACTCGGCTCTTTCGCCAGTAGTGTCTACCAGAGACTCCCACACCACTTCGGCGTGCCCTGCATAGCCGGCATCCGTCACTAGGGTTAAGATCTCGAGAGTTTGCGGGTGCCGATATAGAGTGGAGAAATGGTCGTTGCGAAATAGAATTGCGACGGATCCGGGCTTCATAGCCTGAGTGATCACCTCTAGACCGTACCTTGTAAGTTGCGTAGCTGACGAGTCTAGGAATCCTTTAATTGTGATAATGTCCTGGTACAGTCCCTGTTCCTCTTTTGTCAAGCCTGTGTCCGAATTAGTAAGTCGCTCCTCCAACTCCTCCTCCCGAAACAATAAGTTCTGTGCATCCTCGTATGACCCTGCGCGCCTCTTGAAGGCAGAATAGGCCTCCTCGTCTTGCGAGGGTATCCATCCGTGAATAAGCGGAATGGCGAAGATCGAGTAAAGCCTCATCTCTGTGGTGTCCTCGAAGGTCCCGGGAACCATGTTGTCGCTACGTTGACTTGGGTGAACATGCGTGAGCGACGTTCTCTTAAAAGCCGTAATCACGTCATCTGTGGGCAAAAATCGGGGGTTTACGTTCATCCCAGTATGTAAACCTTTCAGGAAATCGTATAGTTCCGTCACGTCAGGGAGAGCAGCATCTTCCGACAGTCGCCGCGGGGACATGAGTTCGTCAAACACAGCATCGAGAAGAAATGTCAGACTTATTTGCTCGCGAGATCGAAGCGTATCGGTCAGTGCTGTCTGCGAATCTGATGGTGTTGTGAGACTGAGCGCGTTGACGAGGGCCAACAGTGGACATGGGCCGTTGGCGTTTTGAACAAGTATCGGTGATGTGCGTGGATTCTTTGTTGAATTAGCATCATACCAGTTGATATTCTTGATCTGATAAGTCTCATTCTTGACTGGTCCAGAACTGTTGGCACGGTACGGAGCTGGAGCCTCTCTCGTTGTTCGAGGTGGTAGTGGCGGACCTGATGCAGCAGAGATAGCTTCATCTGAAGCCACTTGATCCGTTGAGGTAGCTCCACCGGAATTCGTAGTGGTACCCCGAATCATAGACACCTTTCCAGTGGGAGCTTCGGGTGCGTCGTCAAAGTTCTCCCACGTGCTTTGCCGAGACAGGTCGCCAGGAGTTGGATCGCTATCAATGAGATTCCATTCGCTGGTCTGGCTGGCGTTTGCAGCCATGTTGGGTATGACTGGCCCCTTGCCCTTGTTTCGAATTCCAACGTCGTCCCACGCGTGGCTACCTTCAACCAGTTCGTCGTCAGCCCCTCCAGCAGAGGGAATCACCTTAGCGGGCGGCGGCGGCCGCGTAGCCTCACCCCATGCAGACGAGCCCTCCTCCTCTGTTGGGAATGAAATCAAGGCTGGAGAACCAGGACCTTCGTTTGCAGACGTTGCTGCTACCTTGGCACCGGTGGACTGGGGGTTTTGTGAGTTGTCTGCTGCGGATGACCAGACATCCCTTCCTAGCTCCCGGTCGTCCACACTAGAGAAAGCCAACGGCTCGTGTTTCTTCTCGATAGCGTTGTTCTTCTCATCCAGAGCTGGCCGCCATGGATTGTTACTCGGATCGCTGGACGTAATGCTCAGTTGAGAGAATGGCCCCGAGGGCGGTGTAGGCGATGTTAGTACTACCGACGGAACGGTCTGGTTCGCCAAGGCTGCAGAGCCCGGTGCCGGTTTTCGTTTGAAAGGGTTTGTGTTGTGCTTTGTTACACCTGCACCGCCTGGCCTTAGGGCCTCTGGCACGTCGCTCGGGAGGCTCGCCGTGGCTGAGTTTGTACTTCCAACTCCGGACTGATGCCCACCACGGTCATTGCCTGTCAATTGCTGTGGAAGTAGTCTCGGGCTTTCATCCTTCCAAACGTTTTCCTCTGGACCATCCTGGGTGGAGAAGCTGCTTCCAGGTGTGGGTATTAGTCCCGAGCCGGGACGGAGCACGTCGGGTACATCTGTCGGCCCAGGGTCGTGGGAAGAACCGCGCTGTTGCTGAGCCCGTATCGGGATACCGGGAGAAACATCATTGGTGTGGGAGCGCCAGTCCTCCACTGCCCAGTCCTCAAGTTGCGAATGCTCGTCTTGAAGCGAATTCGGCGGCCGGCTGCTACTGTCGACGGTATCGAGGCGCGCGTCGCTGGGGAGAGCTTTTCTCGTAACCATGGTGGTCTGGGTCAAGACGAGCCTCCAGACGTCATCCAACAGAGACGATTGTATTTACTTTTTTCAATGTTGTCCTGTAGCTTGAAATCTGTACGTGTTCGTTCTGCGTTGAATGATATCTGATTGAGGACAATTCGAGGATATGCAGCGGGCGGGTACTGACGTCAGTTGCCCACCGTCCGTATCTAGGGCGACAAATCGATAGTAACAATGAAAGTATGTTGGACGCTGTTGTTTTATTTGTCTTTGAAACAGCCAGTTTTGAGACATATACAAAATGATCAGAAACCTGTGGTAATTCACCACCAAGTTGAATCGACTTAGGTCGGTGAGTGAAAGAGGCACCGACAGGATGGTTGAGTTGGTCAGTTGGTTCAGGTTTGTTCGAGTGAAGCACATGCAACGTGCCAATGCCTAGGGGGCTGAAGATTGAAAGGCGCCCGCGTTTTGCCTCTACCTTGCAGAGCCCTGTCCGCCAGGTAAGGTACCTACGGAGTAGCGCTAGACTAGGGGACCTAGGTACACTCAAGATTGGATGTTTCGCGGCGGCTTTCAAAGCTTGCGTCACCAGCTTGACTCCGCCAACTGCGCAGCAGGCGGAGTGGGGATATCTGAGCTTGATCCTTGTTTGGCAACCCGCCGACCTGCAGCTGTGTAATACCCCTCGATCACTTCCAGTAGGAATTCCTGTACCGAGTATCAACCACGTTGCAGTGTCCAGAAACTTCGTATTCTTGGCGTCGCGTTCGATTTCAGTAACTGAGACACAGTGTACGTACGTACCTTCCAACAGTGAATGTGCGCTATTGGGTTTTGGTCCTATATTTCAGAGGAGAACTAGACTTTTTCTAGATTTCTAATTCCTGAAGTATACGACGTGAGTTACTCGCATTCATTGGAGAACAGGCCGAAGCCGTGGGGAGCCAGGCAACGGCATTTTCGGGTTTCTATCATGACGTGTCCGGCACGGAAAGGGAGAAGAGTAAGACGAATTGTGCCACCCAACAGGATTGACAAGTCGCGTGCAATTGTTGGACGAGAAATATTGATGTATGCATATATCGCATTGCAAGAAGAGATAATAATAAAGAGCCAGCAAAGCCAGCAACAAGTGAATGAAAATTCGAGCCGCAACTAGTTGAGAAGATTCAGCAATGTTTCCTTACTCGAAAATGAATAAATAGAAGAAGAAAGAACTTAAGGGGAGGCAAAAGAAAAAAAAGGAGGCGAAAAGAAATGAACTCGCTGCTTATATCCGTGATTACCTACGTAGCTCTCATCAACTCTAATAATAAAAAACACATGCACCTCATATCCTAATGCCCACTTATAAAGCAGGAAGATGACAGACCACACTCCCTCCCCATTAAAACCGCATCCCCAGCTTGCTCAACCTCTCACATGACGGTTTTTTGAACTGATCCGCCATCTTCATTTTCTCCGGGTCCTGGAAGAACCACCCTTGCGCCTGCTCGCGCAGCTGCTGCTCCTTATGCCTCTCCACGTTGCACCGATGCTTCAGGGTGTTGACAAGTGTCACTTGCGCGTGCTGATTGAGCTGGGCGATTTTGTGGTTATTTCCTTTGAACTGTTGCCAGTCGGTCGGCCGCACGAAATAGTGCACGTTATGCTCAGGCATCTTAATCTTGTGCGTAAAAGGCGCTCGCGGCTCATCAAATACCACGTCTGGCATGGAACCCGAGCCGCCCGACATGATGGACGAGATGAGCGGGATGATGAAGAGGAATAGTATGGGTAGGAGGCCGAGTATGGTCGACAAGAGCCCGGCGTCAGGGTCCGGCTCCCCTTCCGCCCGCGGCCGTCTCCTAGGTCGGTTTCCGCCGAATTGGTGTACACGGATGCCGGGGCCGCCGCCCATGTTGAATACAAATTGTGGGCCTGTGTCGAAGCCTGTTACAAGTCAGTATGATGCGGCCTCTTGGCAGAGATACCACCAGGACGCCCCAACTCACCTCCAAATTGGCCAAAGCCACCACCGCCAAAAAACCGCCTGAACATTTCTTCCGGGCTGATCTCCTCCTCGAACCCTCCCGCAAACCCGGGGAAGCCACCGCCGCCACCTCCCCCACCACCACCAGCGTTCCTCTGCGCAAACCCAGAAAACGGATTCTGTGCCCTGGCGCTTTCGAACCTAGAGTCCGGATCCGTCCCGAAGCGGTCAAACTTTTCTCGTTTCTCCTTGTCCCCCAACACACCAAATGCCCTCGAAACCATCTTGAAGGCCTCGTCCGCGTGCTCGTACCCGTTCTTGTCCGGATGCGTCAATAATGACTGCTTACGGTACGCGCGCTTGATCTCAGCGTCGGTGCAGGTCTTTGACTCGATTGCAAGGATGTCATAAAAGGCCGTCGGCTTGCAGCGGCGGATCCGGAGCACTGCTTCTTTTTGTTCTGGAGTGTAGCTTCGTCCTTGGTTGCCTTGGTTGTGATCGCGGGATCGAGCGCCAGAGCTGTTGTTGGACGCGTTCGCCCCGGTTGTCTTTGCGCTTGACATGACGAAGGAGGACAGAGAGACGGAGCGCGGGGCCCGTCCCTTTTTATGACGACTGTCGTCGCGAGAGCCTCAGGCTGGAGGATGGGAGGCAGGTAACTCGGACCACCACAAAGGGCTAGTTTGGGTGTGTATCCTGGCCGGTTGGTCAATAATTCGGGAGTCCGACCAACGTGAAGGCGAGCAGGGCGTGGGTAGCAGGCCGAATAGTGTTGACGTGGCAGCCACTCGGGGTAGGGAAGGCGGTAACCCCGGCGATTGAGCTGAAGTGCAAGGATGGCTACGGTGCTGGTCGTGGTCAATCGGTCGGGTGAGGGCTTGCTTTTCTTGCGTTTTAGGACTGGATATCGTTCCCGTCCTTCAGTTTCCCCAGGACCCGGACGTTCCCACCACTAAATTTCGTGGCCTGATCCCGAGCCTCTTAGTGTCAGGTGGATGCACGGATTTTCAAATGCCGCCCTTTGTTGGTTATCGTAGTAGGCGTTGCGTCGAGTATTTGGATAAAAAGTAGTTACCCGAGGAGCTATTGACGTTGGTTGCCGAGCAATGTCATGCTTGTGGTAGACGAGTTTGCCATGGACTTTTAGGTTCGTGGCCGTTTCGCAAGCATCGAAAACAGAGTTCCAATAATCCAACACTGCGGGACAGTTTGAAGGTGGCTGATTCGCCCAGAAGCAGTCTGCGACCGCAGCCATCGCTGCTTAGTCACACACACCCTAGTCGATTGATTGGTATGGCGCAGACACCGACGTCACGTTTGCAATCCCAGCCAGTTGGTTAGCTCATGCACCTCTCCGAGTGAGGTAAGGGAGAAGAAATATTTGCCATTTGCCAGAGGGTGCCAGCTGCACTGGAGTTTGTTCATTCGGAAAATAGACGATACGCGTTTATTTTCTTGGTTTCAACTCCCTTTGTATAGACCTCCCGGACGAAGCAGCGTTTGTCGCAACCATGAGCAGCACACCAACCACCAGTACACCATTGCCCCGGAAGTCTCTGATTGAGAAGGTGGAAGCATGGGGATGTAAGACACTCTCTACCTACCCAACCTACCCAACCAAAACCAGCGCGGACTGACTGACAACGCAAAACATCGAAAACAGCATCCTCCCTCCCGCCAATGGGCATGGCGACGCTGATAACGGCCCTCCACTTCCGGCCCTTTCAACCACTGCCCATGCTTCTTACTCCGGCCCTCGTCTTCACGTCCTACGTCACTCTGAGTGGCTGGGCCATTGATGGCGCAGGCCTCAATATGGCCTGTAGCGGCCTCTACGCGCTGCTGGCTCTGCGTAGGAGACCTGGCTCGCTCCGAAACAAATTCTCGGCCAGGGGTTTCGTGCGCGGCGTCGCCGTCGGCTTGGGCGCGTCGAATGCCGTCGCCGGCGGCTGGGTCTACTTTACTGGTGACAGGAAGAGAGAGAAGGCTGATAGGATAGCGAGAAACCGATGGGGTGGACCGGCTCCCAAGTGAGGGATGAGTCTGTAGGATAAAATGGCTATTTTCTGGGAGAGAGCAGCTTGGTGAACATACCGGAGAGTTTTGCAAGCCAAAACCAGTACCTAATGATTAAGTAATCCATTAACTAAATTGCTGTCATCCTAGCTCTTGCACGTGGTTAAAGTATCGGTCAAGTCTACCAAAGACTTGCTGCGGAACTGGTACAGTCTAGTCAACTACTTTGATCAGAGATCTTGCAAATGACATGGTCATTGCCTTGGGATTTGTCATGGTTTCAAGAAGGGTCAGCTTAGCGAGCCCTTATATTCAGGTACCTACCTATGTTTGCAAGATCAATAGGGCAACTGCCTGGTAGACTCGCAGTTCAAGACTTACGGGTGCTGGTGCTGGTTACTCCGCGGTCTCAAAATCTTTCCCATGTAGTTTGCATAGACCATAGAAATTAGTCAAGTTTGAGGCAGTCATCCAAAACGCGGTCCAAGTTCACGGAAGGCCAGGATGGAAACAAAAGAAATATGATATTTTCAACGATGCCAAGGAAGATTCCCTAACGCGCCGTGTTTTGTGATGGTCGATACAATGATAAAAACAAACCAGGCCGAGAACTCCAGTGTCTGGAAGAAGCAAAACAGTCTGGAGGTAGCCAAATCGGTGATGATAAACCCTGCGGTTATGTGATTTTACTGAACACCATCTCTCCGTCCCTCCCCAACTCAGCATGCCCATACAAAGGAAAGCCCCAGGCAACTAATTTCCTCTCTTGACAAGAAGAAGAAAAAAAGAAAAAAAGAAAAAAAGATTGAGCGGGACGAAAGCCACCAGCTCTTATACCAAACTCCAGGAGACGTCTCAGCACTTGATGGTCCCCACTATATCATCTAGTAAACAATGACGGGGAAATGAAAGAAAAAGAAAATAAGAGGCACATACGCCCTTTCCAAGGACACACCCTGGAGGTATCAATCCGAGGATGAAACCCATCATGTCCAAACTCTTGCCGATATCAGAAAGTCCGCAATTTGAATAAGGTCCATTCGACCAGTGATATCGCTCAACTACTTGCTTCCCAATAACAGATCGTAACCGAGCAAGAAGCGACGGTAGCAATGCAGCCAGAGACAGGCTGTTGTTGTCGGTGACTTATCGATGAAAGCAAATAAGTAAGCTTTCTGAACAAAAGGTCTATGACCAATCATTGGCAATGTCCTCCTTGATAATGGCAATAGTGAACAGAATGACAACGAGTATGGTCAGCATAGCCATGCCAACTGGGCCAACCTGGGCGTAAAGAGGTTTCCTAGAAAACAAGCTGGAAAGTTTGGCATCGGCAATGTCGAACATGGTGATGTAGTCAATGTCGCAGTCACGTTCCTTTGGATCAGCGAACTTGCGATACTCGTCAATGATGGCGTCCGTCTCCCATCCGGTGACTTTGCGGACCACGCCTGCAACACATCCAGTGCGGTGCTGCAAAGATTTTGATTTGTTAGCCAGGGTTCGAGTTTGTAGGCCAGGTATGAAAGCGCGGAGCAACTGACTTTGCCGTGGTTGCAATGAACCAGTAGTGGGTGATTTTTGGGGTCAAGCACAACATTCAAAATTCTCTGCATGGTCACCATTGAAATTGATTCCTTCTTGGTTCCCTTCATGGCGATAATATGATGCTTGATGTTGTTGCTCGTGAGGAATGGCTTGAAGCCCTCCGGCGGCTCCTTCTCGACCAGAGTTCTATCGAATCAGAATTAACAAGAGCGCTCTTTGATGCAGCATAAGTAACCTCAAATCCAGAGACTTACACGACAGTCTTTAGCTTCAGGTCCTTCATGAACGCATGGTGCTCCTGTTGGGGATAACCAGACCGATAGACGCCCGGGACTATCATACCAAAGTTCACAGGTCTTGTCGTCTTTTGAGAATCAACGGGCAACCCGGCCTCTAGCTGCAGTAAAAAGTCCGTTCCTTTGTATGCGGTGCCGGTTCCAGTCATCACTTTGAGGTAACCATCTTTGCCCCAGGAGCTCGGCTCCATTGGGTCAAGCCAGACATAGGGAGAAGCATAGAGAGCCGGCATAGACAGCGACTTTTGAGGTTTGCAGCCACTCTGAATGCTCGTCGTAGACCCGATGCAGTCCACAGCCTCCTGTGTGGAGTCTAATTCCATGATGGAGTTCCTTTTGGATTGAGCCTGAGGCTCAAAGTCCGGCTTTGCCTCCTCGCCGGGTTCGATAGACGATCGAGCACTTCGTCTTGAAATGATTGTTCGCTCCATCTGAATGTCTTGGGAGTTGCAGTCGCTATACATCGCAGAGACTGAGGGTGATCGATTGGTTGTGGATTATTGACGTGAGATCGGAGAAGGCCAGGGTCGACAAGGGCAAGTGAGTGAGCGGAAATGGATAGTAGCCGTTCAAAGATTCTGGCAGCGAACTCAAGTCAAATATCGCAGTGGTTTCGATTGGTGAATATGTCCCCGTCGAGATAAAACGTGCCGGCAGGACCAGATGCCACTCAAAGAGCACCGTTGATGGTCTTGAAGGCAGTACAGAGACAGTACAGCATCATTTTCGTTTGTTCGTGGTAGTCGAGAATGAATAAGAGGGTCGGAAACCGTCAGACGCAGCCGGAGCGCCCAAGACTTGTGGGATTGTGTAGCTCATGCGTGGATTAAAGGGTTCGCAATCGAGTACAAGTCAAGCTGCTTTGTTTTCCCTTGTGATGTTTTTATTTTTTTTTTTTTTTTTTGGCTTGCAGGTGAGTGGTGTGAGATGCACAAGAAAGTGCTGCGGTGTTGGCTGGATTCGAGAAAGTTGTAGTGGGGATCAGAGTCGAAAGGTCGTGTGGGGTGAACTCCACTCTACTTGCATGAAATGGAAGGTGGTACCTATGGCGTGCAGGGACGTGAGGCAAAGAGTCCCGTACCTCTTGAGATTTGGTACTTTGAAGGCTCACAAGCGATTCAACAGCAAGTGCTTCTTAATTGGCCCAGAGTTTGGCCACTCGCAGCTAAAGAATGAAGTCGATCCCTGAATGCGGGCCAGGCGTAAACAAGTTTACTCCACGAAGCCCATAGGTGGTCCGTCCTGTATGCAGAATGGAAGTTTACCGGCACATATCTGGGGACGTACCCTAATTACCCGTGGTAGACAATGCTACCCACCGGTATACTTAGCAGGCTATGTACACAGTCCGTACCTCCTACCAAAGACATGTTGTCGCTCAGTGTTCCGCGGAGCTGTTCCGGAATGGAACCTGGGCGCTGTTTGGAGTCAAAACACGGCTTTATTTTCAGGGTGGATTCTTTTGTTGCGGGAGCCAAGACAAATTCATTCTTTTTGTAGCAGCAACTCCAACCGACAGGCCCGCTGGTTTTGTTGTCATCATGTTGTCAACTGGCAATGGACTCCAGGAACAACAGCGTCGGATGAATGCCATTTCACCTGTTTTCCCTGGGGACTTATCGGTGTCTATCATACCTAAGTCACACAATTACGCTCCCTGCCATTTTTATGTCAAGTTACCTAAAGTACCTCTAGCAGCCTAGAGGCCTAGAACTAGACTAGTATCCCCGAGTAACGACTCGGACGACCCCAGTCGAAAAACAGGCATGAGCTACGCACTACGGTAGATCAAGAACCTTGGCAAAACTCTGACGAATGCCAACCATGGCCAACGAGGTATTTACCGGGGACACGGAAGATTGTCCCAAGAAGCAGCAATAAGCAAATGGTACGCCCCTTGGCCCGTCTCTCCCCCACGTATCACTTAATACTGTATGTCTTTGACCAAAACAGATCAGCACTTTGTATATTTAGTCCCGTCTTCGCCAACGACACCCCGACAGGATGGACGTCATCTCGCGGCTGCGGGACCCTGCACTTACCTTACTTGATGTGATCCCCGTCCCGGACCTTGGCGATCGCACCTCAACTCGTCAAAGCCTCGCATGAGTCTGCAAGCCCACGCACAGCATGCTGATCCCATGACATGAAACAGGGCAATTGGCTTGTTTTGTGCGAAAGGACAAGCACAATGGCAACGCACGCAAGACACGCTTGCAAATCGCCCAAGCGAGTGCCCTTATTTTTTTTTTCTTTTTTTGTCAGCGATTGATCTGCAGAGCCACTTACATTTCTGTCTAATATTGGTAATGTAGCAGAACAAATAGGGATTGCCTTTTCCAATTCTCAATCTCGCCACCTCCTTTTGGCCAGCATCCCACCTGTTCTTTTAGTTTGACAGCCATTTCTTTAATGGTTCCTTCGTCCGGTTACAGAGGTTCGAGAGAGGTACTCATCAACTAGACTAGCGTAAAGTCGTCTCTTACTTGACATCAGCCACTTCGACTAGCTTTAGGCTAGATGAATGCTAAAGACCTCAAGAAAAGCAGTCTAGCGTGGTTCTAGGAGTCTTCATTCGTCACCACATGCCAGCAAGTTTGCAGTGTCCGAATCTGTCCGATCCATTGTGACCCCACCTGCTCCAGGGGTGCATATCGAGACACTATATTTGGTTCTCCTGGCAAAGGTTTCCTGAATCTTTCCGTACGGTCTACTATATTCGGAGGAAATGACCATGGAAAGTTTCCAATTCAAATAGTTTATTTCATCCTGGGAATCCAGGAGGCTTCCCAAGGATTTTTCGGGTTATTGTGGTGTTTGAGAAGCATGCGTGAGGTTGAAATAAGATGAACTTATGAGGATTCTCCACATGAATACCGCTACTTCGATTGCACGTGGTCATTTTGGGTAATATCGTCTGAACAGAATTTCGGGTATCATTAGTCTACTGTATGTAGAGTTGGTCTATGTAAGGTGGAAGCAAGCAGTTGAACATATCAATCTGCCTAGTTTCCAATATCAAAGACTATAGGACGGTGGTCATCTGACCGACCGTGCAAACTGAGGCCCGTTCAATAGATACTCCTGCTGAGCACCCAGCTCGTGTTCGTCCATCGTCATCACTCCGCTAAGGATGTACAACCAATGGAACAACAAAGAGGTTCCACAGCTGGTGTATGACCAGCAGGCCGAGAAACATGGTTTTGGCCTGATTTGAGAATGCCATAAGCGCATTGCGCTCCCCTACATCTTGTGACATCAATCCGGCCCAGGTCACAAAACAAACTTCTGAGATTACCAGTGTAGCCGCGACGGTAGACGCAAAAACTTTGGGTCTGTACCCACCCTGCATCTTCAGCGCCTTGAATGTTTCGAGAATAACTCGAACCCATATGATAAGGCTTGTGCAACATACACTCAAAGCCATGTGTACTCCATACTCCTTCGGGACGAATGTCTCATAACCTGGGATCAGGAGTAGAGCAGACAGTATCAAAACAGAAAAGTCCGACGGCTTAATTTGCCGAGCGACGTCTTGCCTGGAACTTTCTGCAGTCGGTGCATTCTGCTGCACTGCTGCTGCGCGGGTAGGGCTGATCTTGAATGTATCCTCAAACATGTCAGACAGCGGATCACGTGGATCATTTGCCCTGTATCTGAACGATGGACTTTTGATATACTTTGTCCTTTCCTGCTCTTCCTGAATTCTCTGTTCACGGGCCGCTTCTGCCTTCTTTACCTCCTCGTCCCTTGGAGGGAAGAACCGGCGCTGTTGGATTGGTTCTGGCTGATTTTGCAGTAGTGCAGTGCTGGAAGCAACGGAAGGGTTCAAGCCCCTGCGAGCCATGCTTGTGGGTGGCGCGGGGGGCACCTTGTACCAAAATGGACCGTGCTTATCATTCACTGGCGTGTCGTTAAAACTGCGTAAAGGCTGGTCAGGGGCGCTGAAGGGGTTGAATGCACGAGGAGGTGATTCGGTAGGTTGCCAATCCATCTCTGATGCATATCCTGTGTGTTGCGGTGTGTCATCCTGCCGGCCAAAGGTTGACCTGCGGGCACTCTCGGGGGCAAACAAGCCACCACGCTGGGTCATTTGCTGACCTCGAAGCGGACCTTCTGTATACCTTGGACGAGTTTGTGGAGGAAGGCTTTGAGATCCAGTCTCGCCATCGCCTTCGCGCGCTGGAACTGGAGAGGCCAGTATCTCGTCCAACGTATCAAACATGGTATTGCCCGATGACATCCTTTCAGAGGGTTGTGTAACAGCTTCAGAGGTTTTCGGTTTTATCAGATTTTTACCCCCAAAAAGCGGCGTCGTATCCACCCGAATCGAGCCTAACGCAAGTTTTGCAATCTTGAGCAGGTATGTCAGTACGTGCATAGTCATGGGGAAGTACCGTAGTGACATACATAGAACATGAGAAGGCCGGCTAGAGAGTGAATCACGAGCTGTGAGTATACGGTTGTGTCGTGCTGCTTTGAGAGATTGGGTATTCCAGGTGCTAGAACACGAAGGAATATGATCACTGCTTGATAGGTGTACCATGTCCCAATGCCCAGCAGGTGCTTCGTGAAGCCACGGATAGTCTTGACGAAGAACGGATTCCACCAAAGACTGGCTGCAGTGCTCAGTATGCTCCACTTCATGAGCCTCTCTGGCTCTGGCAGAAATGAGAGTAACGATGCTAGGATTCCTAGCAGCTGCCTAATCCCAAAACCATTCAGCCAAGGAAACTTCGCCACCGCAACAAGTTCTTGCATCGTTTGCAAGTGCCACAGTCCTTGCAGAAAAAAACCAGCAAGCCACATGTACCGCCCCGCTACCGAAAACACGCCCAGAGGGCCGCTGGCGCTTGCTTGCTCTGCAGTCCGAGCCTTCAGGCTCCGATCAATCATCCGCCGCAAGTGGTCTGTCTTGGCCGTATAACCAGCCTGCGCTATTCGTTCGAGGACCTTGGGCTCGCAGTTGGAGCAGGTCTGAGGGTATTGCCTCTCAAGGTTGTTGCGGAATTTATAAAAATTGCGCTCGCGGGCTTCATATTCAGGATCGTCAGGGTCGCCTGGTAGGTATTGCGCCAAAGATGCCGTAAACAGCCTTTGGTTTTTCAAACACTCGGCACAAAAAACATCGCTATCGGGCTGGGATGCTAACAGATCTCCCATGGGTAGAGGTTTCTCGTCAGTCCCTCCTGATGGGGCGGTCGCCTCGAGTGGAGGATCCGTAATCTCTCCATTCTGAAGATGTATGTTTTAGTGAAAACTCTTGTTGAAGTATGTGGAGACCGGCCAAAGGCAGAAACCAACCTCGTCTAGGTAGTTCGTTGCCTCACAGGCAGGACACTCAAAGCGGCGGACGCTACCATCATTGCGCGTAGAGGTTCTCCGGCCGCAATAGAAACACGTCAGGTAAGCCGCTGACCTGAGGCGAGGCATCGTCGTCATGTACAAATCGCATTATTAGGAGAAGCCAAAGGTCTGTATCGAATTTGGCTACTCCCGCAGATTACCACGGCGAGTATAAAGCGTCGTGTCGGGTCGAACAAGGTGTCGGGTCCTTGTTGTAATCCGATGAATTGCTAATAACGGTACCAGAAGTACTACTACTGTATTTGTTGCGTGCCGGTCGCGGGGGAGATTTTATTCGGGTGACATCAGACCCACTATTTGCTCCCGGCAGACCAGGGATCCGGTGCTTTGGGAAGCTCCGACTTGTCGCGTCGGTGGGTTTGTGGTAAGCATTTGTTTTGTACAAACTGGGATGGACGAAGAGCTACCAACAATGATTTGGGGATATCAACTGACTTAGTCTAACAGCACGCGAGATAAGAGCTCTCATTTTAACATCCTACGATGAACCGTACCATACCCCAGACCATTCTCTCCCTTCTTCCGACCCTGAATTCCGCTGAGCTACCCGCGCCGGTCGTAGATCTTGCCGGGTCTCTGCTTTCACAGTCGCGACATCTCCTCAGCTCGCTCAAGGCGGATGAGGAGATAGCCAGGACATATGCTTGTGCTCATATAGCATGTGATAGGTTAGCATGTCATTGGAACAAAAATACAGACACAATAACGCTCACAAATACTAACCAAAATGACGTCGGCGCAAAGACTCAAGACCTCACTCAACCTTCCACCTATTGAGCCCCGTCCACCGATCCCGCCTCGTGTTTACAAGCGATTATATACGCACCTCGACAAGATTCTGCCCAATGTTTCGACCCCAAATCCAAGATCTGGAGCAAGGGGCAAAAGTGGCGCAGCAACTACTCCCAGCAGTGTCAGATTCCGGGATGCATTGGCCGAGTCACCATCATCGGGTCGCCGCGGCGCCAGGGGAGAGCGTCAAACTCCTAGTAAAGAACAGACACTAGCACAGTATAGGTCGTCAGCTACCGGCGGCAAAACTTCAGCGAGGATGTCTGCAAATGACCGCCCTGGCAGCTTGGCAAGCGTGTCGAGAAGTGCGAACCACCCGTCATGGCTACGGCCGACGGCCCGTTTTGTGTGTGCCAATCTGCAGGAGACCCGAGTGCTGCCTTTTGTCATGGCAGGCCTTGATGCAATCGTCACGCCCCATGGAAAATCCACCGACGACGAATGGGTGCCGGAGAACTTAACGGCGCTTCTGGCGGCCATTGTGTTCTACTCTACGCGCGCAGCAGCAAACAACGTAGCAAACGCTGCTGGTAACACCGACGAGGTTGCCCGGGGTGCTTCGGCCGGGAATCTGAGCAACGAGCAATACAAGGCAATCGAAAAAAACATTCTGAACGCCATGGCAAAAGCTCGCCAGGAAGTCATTGTGCCTGGCGCTCATGGAGGCTCATCCGATCATCCCGGCGATGACGATTACGGCAATGGAAACAGCAAAAATGATGTCTGGTCTCAATGGTCTGAACTGAAGCCCAGAGACTTCAAGCAAGCATTGATGGTAGTTAATGACCGCAAGTGGCTCGAGGATGACTGGTTCCGTGGCATAGACGATTTAGCAGATGCTCACGTTCAGGTTGATAGCCACAGTACAGGCAACGCTGCCAATGACAGCATTCAGCTTCACAAGGCTGACACAATGCTACAAGAGAGGCACGACTATCTGAGCGAGAGGAGACGAAGGGACTATCGCATCTGGAAAGCTCAGATTTTGAAAAAGATGTCTGGTCTAGAAGAGACA
The DNA here is from genome assembly GCA_003709005.1 of Magnaporthales sp. P1609. NCBI lineage: Eukaryota > Fungi > Ascomycota > Sordariomycetes > Magnaporthales > Magnaporthales sp. P1609. The sequence continues at coordinate 1,422,405 of PELF01000003.1, forward strand.
TCCAGCGTTCCTATGGAACTTGATTTATGAAGTTAATTTGCGACTGAGATCTTCGAGATGAAAGCTCAATCATGGCACCTGGCTGAACGAGCTCTAGCAATATCCCTGGCCATGATGTCTAGACCCCAGCGGTCTGGAAACATTTGACGGCGTCAACTATACTCTCCTCCAAGGTTCGGTACTTGATGCCCAAGATCTTATTCGTCTCAGAGTTGTCAAAGCGGTAGCGTTTGTCTTCGGGAAAGATTTCACCACCTTTGACGTCGTCGGGCGGTAGTTTGTCGGCATACTTGTCTCCAAAGTTCTTCTTCGTCACCTCGTATATCTCGCGGTTGCTGAAGGTCCCGGCTGTCGTGAAGAACCGCTTGCCGCCTGCTTCGGGGATCTCCAAGGCGAGAATGTGGGCGGCTGCAACGTCACGCACATCGATCCAGATGAAGGCTAGACCCGTGTCAGGGATGGCATTGTCCTCTTTCCACTTTCCGCGCAGCAGATTAACGATGCGCTCATTCGACGTGTTGACGGATTCAAGATTGTTGAAGTAGGGAACCACAGGTCCGAGGACCATGGGCGGGTTGATGGTGGCAAGGTCAAACTTGACGCCTGAGGCTGGGTCGCGCACGAACGCCCAAGCTGCTTCCTCTGCGAGTTTCTTGGATGCTCTGTATGCCGTGGCTTTGTCGTTCGGGTTCGACACCGTATCCTCTAGAGTGACAGGGTTCCATGACGATTCGCTGAACACAGTGTCAGGGTTCGTAGCGCGGTCCGGGTTGACGATGGCGGCAAACGATGAGGTAATCACGACTCGCTTGACGCCAGGAGCGGAGCGTGCTATCGCCTTGAGAATACCCGTGGTCCCGATCACGGCGGGATCGATGAGCTCCTTGGGATCACCTGCCGATGGTTAATTAACCTTGTCACTGCAAGTTTGGCAGTCTAGGACTTACCGATGTTGAAGTGAAAGGGGGACGCAGTATGTAGAACGAGCTCGATGCCCGGCGTCTTGACCACTTCGTCAAACGCATCCGGCTTGGCGATATCAGGGACGATGACAACGTCAAGGTCATCCTTGCTAACATTTGGGTGGGCATCGCGGATGATCTTGGCCTTTTCCTCGCTCCGCACAGTCGTGATGACCTTGTAGCCCTTCTCGAGGAGCTGGTCGAGCGTGTGGGCTGAGATGCCCGAGATTTGTCAGTGACATTGGGACTTTGTTTTAATGCAACACGTCTGAGTTCACTCGAGCCGACTCTGGACACACCTGCTATAAAGCCAGACCCGCCTGAATTGAGAGTTTCGGGAGTCAGTAATAAGAACTTTTTCAAGGCATCCAAATGCTTGTGGTTTCCTGGCGAGATCTGTACGGGGATGTAGCTACCTGTCAGGAGAACCTTGGGTTTCGGGCTCATGATGAAGAGTAGCAGTTACTTCCGTATTTATCTCGAGGGTGGGTGTACAAGACAAGAAAGGAGATTTCTGCAGGTGATAGTTGTGGCGAACTTTGACACTTTTGTGCTTAGCGAAGGGCCGTCACGTCATCTATATACCGGATCACCTACTTCGATAATTAACTTACGCTTAATCCCAAGTTGGGAGGGGCGAGTTAACCCGCATGAACACACTGCGGGCGGGGGAAGTGGAGAGCTCTCGGGACCTTTCCTCCCCAATGATACCTTACACAAGTGTAAATTGTGACTTCCTTGTTACAGTTCGATCAATCAATCTGATCAATCCTGTCTCGATTTATAATCGCAGCAGTGGGTTCGGACGAACCGGACATAACAGTTTCGAATTTCCGCGATAAGCTCCATTTGCCCGGAGACCGAGCATTCGCTTTTAAATATATATTTGATGCTGCTGAAAGCACGAGATCCTCTACAGTTCACTACTCCGAAACTGACAAATGAACGTGGCACTTGACGGGCAAGAATACTCGAGTACAAGCCGTTCAGTGCTCATGGGCTGCCCCCCGATTCCTCCAGCAGCTTCAAAAGATCGTTCTTCCACAAATGCGCGTACGTGTGCGAACCATGCCCCCGCGTGTCGTCACTTATGGGCATCAAAACGGCTCGTCCGTTCTCCACCCTACCGATCCCGTCCTCTAGAAGCCCCAGCTCTGGCGGGTTCACTTGATCATCGGCCGAGTTCCACGCCAACAGCGGTACCTTGATGTCCCCAAGTGCAGGGTAAGGGTCGTAGTCAGACGAGGCGTTGACCGCATACATCAGGTCATTGGCGTCTGTCGTGGCGAGGGCATCCCTGATGCGCTGCTCTAGGTAGGCGTCGGCCTCATCTCGGGTCGGATAGCTCTTCTGCCACTGCATAGGAACCGACGTCATCCATGCGAGGATGTGCTGCGCGCCGGCGAGGCCGTGGGCGGGCTGCGCGTCGTACTCGCCATGCATCCAGGCAGGGTCGCGGGTGATCGAGTCCATGATCATCTTGCGTGACATGCGGTTGCGGCCGGCGAGCTGGACGGGCAGCGAGGCAAGGCGCATGGCGGCGTCCATGAAATCCGGATACAGCTCGGGCCACAACCACGAGTGCATACCGCCCATTGAAGTGCCCATGACGAGCCGCAGGTGGTCGATCCCAAGACCCTTGGTCAGCAGCCGGTAGTCGGCGTTGACCATGTCGACGTAGCCATAGGTCGGAAACTGGGCGCGCATGCCGTCGCTGGGCTTGCTCGAGTTGCCGTGCCCGAGCCCATCGCGGATGATGAGGAAGTACTTGTCTGCATCTAGCGGCTGGCCTGGGTTGAAGAGCTCACCCGCAAAGATCTCCCGGAAGAAGTTGGCGCTGGAGCCGCCGGTGCCGTGCATTATGAGAACGGCGTTGGTAGTCCGGCCGTTTTCGTCTCTTTGCGGACTGCCTAGAGTCTGGTAGGCAATCCGGACCTTGGGAAGTGACTGGCCGCTGGTGAATTCGAAATCTTGAATCTCGAATTCACCGAGTCTCGGGCTGGGCCAAGTGGACATGCCGGTACTGGCTGCCGTCTTTGTGATAGTGGCTACCACCGCCATTACCAGAGTTTTGAGCATCATAATAAACAGTATAGGTAAAACAAACTAGGTTCAAGTGGAGACAGCTGAGGGAAAGTAGTCTAGTATCAGTAAAGCTTCACAGCTGGGTGACGATAGCATCCATGGGAAATCATTTCCACAACAGAGGATGCGAATATATACATATACATCATACAACAAAGATAGCGATGACAGTGGGGTATAACTGACACTATCTGCTCTTCATGATCATTGGAGAACATGGACATGGATCCAACTCATTCATCTCCCATTATCCTAGAGATTGCAGACTTATTCGAGGATTGTATTCGGCCCCGCGCCGATACTTGTCCATTAGACTACCAAGGTACGGAGACGCCTGCGCTTAGCTAAATATCGCTATGATGGCCAAGGTCAGTCCGGAAACGGCAGCAAGATATGTACGTCGGGATGCCCTGCAGCAACCATAATCATGGGCAAGGAGGGATGAAGGGTAAGAGGAAAGGCGTTACGCCTCGCAAGGGTGCTGAAATCTGCTGATGACTGTCCCAGTGAGCACTGCTCTGAGAGCGATTTTAAGATATCTGACCAAAGGCATCTCATTTGCGGCGGCACCATCCTTGTATATTCGCTCTCATCTGATGTCAATGCTCTGGGCATCGGTGCAGCTACCTAGACGTAAAAGTACATTTAGCGATATAACTCGACTGAATATTCTAATGTCAGTCATGTTATCAGTAAAAAGACAATAATGGTCACAATAAAGTTGCATGTGATATATACCAACAAACGCCTGCTACTTTGCCCTACCGGCATCAAGTTTATATATGTCAAACGGCATTGTCCGCCAATCCCCTCTAGTGACAAAAGAAGCCGCTCCAAACGCCAGTTCCAACCATGACTCTGAACTATGCTCGTAATTTCATAGACCCCCTTGTCTTTATCTCACAAGAAATAGTCCCCTGGGCCTCTACGCCCGGCAGGGACGTGACGTTGTTCGTCGGGCACTGCGGAGAATATGCTGAACTTGGTATTCAGGTCACGATCGACTGCCATGATTGAGGCAACATTGCCGCACCTATAGCAATAGTTCGGCGCGGACCAGACAGTAACAACGGACTTCTGGGGGAAGTGATACTATGTGACAGGAAGCGTAAGTATTGGCATAATCAACTGGCTAAGCCATAAGCAGCTTTGTGAGATCGCTAAACATACCTTGTAACCCTCATTTACAAGTTGATGAGCACGCGCAATAGTCTGCAACCTGTTCACATGGTTGAACTCGGTAGCAACCTTGTCGCCGAACAGCCACCCAGCACCACGCGGACTAACAGCCCATGTGTCAATATCTTCCGGGTCGCTCCAGACTAGGTCACAGAAGGCACCCTCGTGAGGAATCTCCTGCGCTCTTGCAACAACTCGGATTTGATCAATGGTCCGGATCTCTGGAGACAGGCCGCCATGAACACAAAGCACCGAACCATCGACAATGGCAGCAAGCACCAAGAAATCAAAGACTTGACAGCAAGCCTTCCACACCGAGGCATTGCCATACTTTTGTTGACATTCTTCGTAGAAGCCATATACCTGAGTAATTTGTCGAGACTCATGGTTTCCACGCACAAGAACAATGCGATCCGGATATCTAGGTAATGGCCATAGTCAGTCAGGAGTCAGGAGCCGTGATTAAAAGATAACAGCACATGAATATTAACTGCTAGCTGCAGTCATATAAGAACTTACTTTGCTTTTAAGCACATGAGCAGTGTGAAAGTCTCGAGACTGAAGTATCCACGGTCGACAAAGTCACCCAAGAACACAAAGCGGGTGTCAGCCGCCGGGGAAGGCGAAGCGGCTGACTTTTCCGGAGAGGCATCGGCTGGCTGGGCCGACTGATCTGCGCTATCACCGCCCCCTTCCTCAGTTGCGCCGCCCGAGCTGGAACTTCGAATCCTTTTCCTGAGCTTTGGGTCCGTGATTTCTGTCGGTGGCTCGATATCTTCTGATGTGATGACCGTTGTTGCGGTCTGGGGAGCTTGCACGCTCGTCTCGCCTGGCATTCCTCCAGCCACACGGAAAAGCTCGAGCAGATCGTAAAATTGCCCGTGTATATCTCCGCAAATGACGACTGGTGTAACGACGGGCTGGATGTTGGACTCTGCAATTGGTTACGACCTTGTCAGTCAAGAAATCGCTGAGGTGAAAGCAGCAGCATTAACCCGACTGTTTGTTTGCAGCCATTTTCGCAGGGATCGCCATACCCTCCATAAGGACCTCCTTGACCATTTCGCACAGCTGTTTCATCACCGCCTCTGGTAAATAGTGACATCGCTTTGCTTCTTCTAGCCATTCGTCTAAGCCCGCTCCGGGGAGTAGGTTTGCCGGTCCGGGCTTTGGTACCGTGGAAGCCATGGTCTCGTTGAAGTCTGTCGTATCGAGGCTGGTAGCTGATGGCCCAAAGTTGCGTAAGGGGTGCGGAGGGGAGAGTTGAGCCGTGTGAATAAAGGCTACTGTCTACAAAAATCTCCAGTCGTTGGCTGATCGACACGACGTATGAACCTTTGAGAGGTCTTGACTGTTTTCGCTCCGTTCTTGAAAAGTATCGTTGAATTGCTCTCCCAGATCCCTCGCAAGATACAACAAGATAGAGGTAGACCTTGCAGCGGTCTGATTGATAGCTGCGCTAGGTTTGCGGGGCAGGGTGGGATAGAGAACTCGGCCTTGCTTGAGGGCAGGATCTCGCGGCCGGGCGCATCAAGCAAAGCTCTTCAAGCAAGAACAGCGCCTAGGCGTTATTTCAATAATTGAAATATTATCGACGCTTTCCGTTTTGGCTTGGATGACAATGAAATTGGCGCGGGCGGCAGCAGTTGAGTTCCTACAGTACTAGTACCCACGCCGGCGCCTCTCCACATGAGCAGGTCGGGTGGGGAGACGAACATTGATTGTGATTGGCTTTCCCTGGACGACAGTCACGGACCAACGATTAATCCCACCTTGAACGCCAAGTCTTCTGTGATCGTTCCGCTTGCCATCTGACCCACTTATTTTGTCACCTCAGCTTGCATCATCAGAACCCTTGACACACATTGCGTGCATGGACCCCAGGCGGTGATGCCCGTTGAAGCAACCCAGGTAAAGTGCTGGTGGACGAAGCAGCGTCGAATTTTGGGAAGAGAGAATCTCCGGTAAAGTCGCGCATCGTCGCACCGGATCTAACCTCACTCAGGCACTCGGGTGTCTGACACGCGTCTCTCAAAGACCGCACGGCCGGCGGACCCGTGAAGCCTCTGCAAGTCAACACCAGCTTGGGATTTGGCGCCTACCTCTTACCCTCAACGGGACAAGCAAGAAGTTTACGGGAATATTTCCCTGGCGCCAGCCCTTTTGCATGAGGCGCAAAAGGCACGAGTTATCATCACTGTTGACTGCTTTTCTTTCAAATATTCTCAACACTCTGGATATTACCCTCGTCACGTGTGCTCCCCTCAACAGTCATATACTCAACATGGCAAATCGTACGAATGTCGCCAGGCAAGCTGGTGTCCTGCCTGTCTCGACGGCAAATGTTAAAGATCAGGCTGGCACCTCCCAAAAGTCGGGCAAAGGTAAAGCTCCCGTCGAGGGCCAAAAGATCGTCATTCGTCGACTGCCACCAGGAATCACAGAGGAAGAAGTGTTCAAGTATCTTGGCGATGAGTGGCAGCCTAACAAGGGCAAGGTTGGCTGGTTCTCATTTATGGCCGGCAAGACCTCAAATGAGTGAGTATGATCTAGTATCTGTCTGCTGCGAACCTTTGATCATTATTCTGCAGAAAGCTAAATATTGCCAAAGCCCATCCAAGCCATCGCGACCATCGCGTGCGTATCTGCATCTTCTCAGAACAGAGTATGTCATGCCGTTGATGGACCAAGTGCGAAATGCTGCTTGGGAAGACGCGAACGGCACTTGGGGCGACCCTTGCCTCTGCGGTCCTCCTGCGATGGAGATGTCCATATACAAGAAGATCCCGACAAGCAAAAACCGTGCGGATGCGCGCCAGGGTACTATTGATCAAGATCCCGAATTCATGGCTTTTCTCGAGTCGCTGGCCAACCCGACGGGTGACAAAGACCCCGAAACAGACCACGCGGGACAGGAAGAGGAGCAGCCAATCGTCAAGGCCTCATCTACCCCTCTGATCGATTACCTCCGTGAGAAAAAGGCAAACAAGGCCAAGGATGCCAACATTTCAAAGTCTGGCAAGCATACTCGCCACGATTCCCAGCCTAGCAAAACCAAGGGCTTGGAGGACTCCAAGAGAAAGTCTAGGGATTCCAAGACTGAAAAGTCGACCGACAGACCTCGCCAGAACGTCAAGATTTTGACCAAGAAAGCAGCTACTGCAGCTGCGGTAGAGGCTGCGAACAACGTGGCCAGTCAGATGTCAGCGTCTTCCAAGGACGATGCGTCGGCAAAGGGAGGTCGTCGAGCCGGTATAGCTGCTGCTGCACGCATATTGGCAAGGGATTTGGGCATAAGTCCAGGAAACGCTCATAGGAAGGTGCGTCTGGCTCGGCAAGAGGTTGATAAAGCCGAGAGTGATGGGAAATCAGCTACCGCAGAAAGCACTGCATCCACCAAAGAGGTCAAGGACGACGCTTCGGGCAACTCGACAACTACAGGTCACACTAACGCGCCTCGACAAACCGCCCCGGCTGCATCAAAAGCGGCTGCTGGCAGCAGCTCACGCGGGCCTCGCGGCAAGAGGGGTGTTTCCGGTGCTGCCGAAAATGCCCCCGAGGGCACAGAAAAGAAAGGTCGTTCCAGAAGGGGGGCTGCAGATAAGCCTAGCGAGGCCTCTGCAAGCGCACCGAAAGCGCCCGTGGCAATATTGAAAAGGAAAGATGCTGCGGCGTCAACAAACTCAAACACTACACCTGGATCAGCCTCTCAGACCGTTACCCCTCCGACTGTGCCCCCGGCACAGAAGTCTGCTCCAACAGGACCCAAGGCTACACAGGGTAAAGGAGCATCTGGGTCCGGCCCAAAGAAGACGTCAGCCACTCCTGGCAATTCAAATACAACTCGCGCTTTCGTCAAGCATGCAAATCCATCACAAGGCGTCACCGATGCTGTACTGAAGGAGGCAATGCAGGTCTTTGGTAATGTGACTTTCGTGGAAATTGATCGACGCAAGGGCTTTGCCTATGTCGATTTTGCCAATCACGAAGGCCTCGCCAAGGCTATCGCCGCGAGTCCAGTGACAGTTGCACAAGCAACCGTGCAGGTACTAGAGCGCAAGGACACGAATAAAAAGACGCCCCCGGCGGCAGCATCTGCCGGAATTCCTGCAAGTTCCAAGAGCACCGCGGCTTCTGGCTCCGCTCCAGCAGCGTCGAAAGCTTCCGGCGGGCCCAAGATAGAAACTGACACCTTGGCTGCCAGCGGGTCTACTCCACCTAGCGCAGAAAAGCCCGCAGGCGAGCATAAGCGTGGTGGTCGCAGACGTGGCGGAAGGGGCCGTGGCGGTGACTCCAACAAGGACGGCTCCGGCGGCAAGGGAGCTGGCGGAGGAAATAAGGTAGCCTCAGGCGGATCCAGTAACACGCCAGTTCCAACCTCTTCTGGCTCTTGAAATGGGATAAAGTTTGCACAGACTACTCTTCACTCGCTCGAGATGGTCTATGGTTCCATAGCCCTGCAGTCAACCGTACACCTCTCACTGTATCACACATCCTGTGTTCTGCATGGGCTGGCTAGACAGCACGTCCATGCCATCGCGAAGGTGATATCTTGGGCGAGCGTCATACTGACATGACGCATCCCAAGGTGCAAATTCAGCACTGCACCTACCATCTGCCGCTGGTACAGACTATGTCATGGGCAATGTTGCCATCGAAATCACGCCTCTTTGGGCGATTATCACGGTCAATTCGTCGTTGGAGGTCGCATAAGATCAGAAACCACAGCAGCGGCTATCGATGAAAGTCTCCGCCGACTGTGTTTTACAATCAAATATGTCGATCAAGTGATTTACTTGGTCCTCATGATTACTTAAGTCACACGGTGCCTTTGCTATGGGGAAACTGGTATTCATTGCGGATAATCTGGAGCAGACGGCTGGTACGTAATAGCGACATAGAGGTGACAAGGTGTCGCAAGCGATCTTTACAAGCTTTCGAATTGCTAAGCATTTTTAGCTTGGACACCTAGTTATACTTGAGACAAGCTGGCCGGTGACTGTGGTTAGGTACGTTAGCAAATTATTGAAGTTCTTTTTACACTAAGCAGCGACTGTTGGTGATATGCCACAAGGTTGTCCTCAACGCGAAAAGGCTTCGCCACAATAGGTGATCTTAGCTTCTTCACCCGCAACCTGGCTAAATATTTAGGCAGATAAGCGGGCTGACAATGGAGCCTACGTGCTAGTAAGAAAGAGACCCGCAGTGTAGCTTAATGACGTACAGTAGGCTTGGCCATTTACTGAAGGGTGCAGAACTACACCCCGGGTTTGCCGGGCTGCTTCATCCTCACGTACATATATGTACAGTAGGCGCCCAGGATCGCTTAAACCTCCAGTCAGAAGAGGCCTCACCCTGAACTCCACTGATAGGGTGGCCAGGCGCGAAGAGACAGGGGATGGCACTTGAGGAGGGGTACTACTTACTGTATGTATGTAAGTGCGGCGAAATCGACCATGGAGTCGGTCTGTCTCCATTCGGCACTGTGTAAGAAAGGGACTGGACTGGGCCTGGTGCAGCAAGACTCGGCTTTCGACTCTCTTTGATCCTGGTTGCTGCATTCATCTCATTCCATGAAGCCGACTGGCCGAGGCAGTGTTTCCCTTTTACCTTCAGTCTAGTCCGCCAATTCACGACAACTTTGCTTGCGACCACGACAGCTGTACCAAATAGTACTGAAAGGCGGCCAACTGAATTTAATTTTGATGGCACCGGTTCTATCCTGTCAAATCGCCGCAAACTGATGTCGCATTTTCTTTTAAAGTTTAGTGAGCAATGAAAAAGGCGTAAGGAAAAAGCAGTCTAGCGCACGATCTCACTGCACACCTCTTTTTCTATTTTGTTGCCGATTCTGAGACACTGAACCATCATCCCCCATCACCACGCCCCAAAGTCAAAGTCAGCCGGAAGTTCCAGCTGGGGCTTGGATTCAAACCACCCTACAAAGGATAACCAACACATCGTTGTATGTTTAACCTAGAAGTTTGATTGTTCTCGACGGTCAAAAAAGGTGTGATGTTAAACGATAAGTCATCTGCACCCACCAGTCAGTTAATTAAATCGGTCAGTCCCCCTAGCTTTCCGAAGGGTCCAAATAGATGTACCTGACGACATTCCATCCCTTGGTCTCGCAAATGCGCAAAGAATACCCCCGCACTCTAATAGCGTACAGTTACGTGTGTGCGAAGGCCAGTTCTAGGTCGCAAACATCAAGCAAAAGCCAAGTCGAGAATGATCCGTCCCATAATGATATTCGGGGCCGTATATGCGCAAAGGCGCAGGTGGCCTGGGTCCTGGTGGGAAGCACGCGCCACCATAGACGCATGTATTTTTTTATTTTTTTTTTTTTATTTTTTTCCGGCTCTTTAAACTAAAGCTACTTGTACCTGTATTAGATACCCTTTTCTTCCTCTTCTGGCTCTTTGCCCGTTGGACTTGGCTACCTGTTTAGGTCCTCTTCTTTGGAGCTACTAGTTCTAGCTCTAACTACACCCCCCCCCCCCCCCCCCCCCCCAGGAGCAAGAGGTTTGCTTTCATCCCATCCAGCTGTTCTCCATCAGCAGTACCCTTGCCTTTTCTTGATCCTTTCCTCCACACCATCTCATGCTGGTCCCCGGCTTTCCTCATGTTGTTGTGACCTGCATTAGCCGCAACGCCAAACGTTGGCCTCCCGTGAGCCTAACCCAGATCCCTGGTGACCACCACTTTGGCTCAAGGCGCCGAGACCTACTTAAAGCGCTGTGTTTCCCTTTCACGTCGTGGTTCCAGCCTTTCGGGCCTTATCCCATCGCGTCATATATTTTGTATACGATACTTGAAGATCATTGCACTAAAGTGTCAACTAGTGGGATACCTACTGCAAACACAATACTACCAACAACAGTGCTTCAAATTTCAAGGTTCTCTTTGGATCATACTTGGCGCCGGCCACCTAGCCCGTGAAACCTAGGGTAGCGGACAGTCGACTGACCGAACACGCCGACTCTGCTGCCCGACGGCTCACGGCCATATGCCGCGCGAGATCATCATCGAGGCCGGCGGGCTGGGCGAGGAGTTTTACTTTCAACGGGGCGGGCGGCATGATCACCACCACCGGCACCGCCATGGCCATGGCCACTACAACGACGGCCCGACTTGGAAGGAATTCGACATCCTGCGGGACGCCAACGACGCTCTCGCCCGCGAGAGGGACTGCCTCAAGGTGGAGCTGAGGAAGGCACATGCGGACCTGAAGAAGGCGCACGCGGACCTGGCGCACCGCGACAGCGAGGTCTGTCGCCTCAAGGAGGAGAACCACCGCCTCTGCCGCGAGGTCGAGGAGCTAAAGAAGCACCACGGTGGGTGGGACGATCGCTGCCGCGAGTGGAGGAACAAGTGGACGCGAGAGAAGAACGAGAACGAGACTCTGCGTGAGCAGATCCGCATCAGGGACGAGAAGCTCGCCAAGACGGATGACTATACCGCCCGGCTGCTCGAGCAGATCGCACGGCTCAAGGATGACTTTGAGCACTGGAAACGGTATGCGCTGAGGGTGGAGGACGAGAACAAGCACCTCAGGTGGAAGCTCGAGTACTACGAGACGGCACCCATTCGACGACGTCGCTTCTTCTAAAGGGAATTTTGTGATCCTTTGGGCAGGCGTTTGGGCTTTTTGAATTCTCTTTTTTTGCGACTGGCCTAACGGTTAAATCACCCGGGGGGCATGTTTGCGTTTTGATATCCTCCATGGTTTGCTCTATTGGCTTTTCATACCCACACTGCTACTACGTGCTTTTCCTTAGTCTTTCTTTCTGCCCTTGTCGCATCTCTCCCGCTTACTTTTCGTCAATCTCGTCTCGTACAATCATTCTTGTATCTTGACGCACGCGGTTTTCTCTCATGCAATTCTTTGGTTTGACATGTTTCGGTTGTGAGACATCACGAGGTCTAAGTTTGCTCTATCGAGTCATATACCCATATTACTTTGCTACGTCTTTTTTTTTTTTTTTTTTTTTTCCCTCTTTTCTTCTCTTTCTTGTGCGATATCAGAGGCTGTGTATTGGGAAGATAACTAATCGGATGGAGTTTGGCGCCCGATGTGGATTGATTATTTGGCAGGCTCGGACACCATGGAGATGTCCTTTTCAGTAGCTGTGTACTCTTGGCCTGTTATATTATGGACTGGAAATTTTGTATGATTCGCTTTATTTCCTCTTTTTATGTACTGTTATTTTGCATCTTGAAGCTGCTGCAGTTTGATCGCGGGAGTGCGCAGCTGCCATGGTCTTTTTTCCCTTTCCAAGATGCTGTTCCTCTTGCGCACTTACACTCAATATAGAACGGGAACACATCAAACCTATGAGATTTGCAAGAGCAAAGTCGCGCCACAAGTCCACATATTACTTCTCCGTGCAAGAAGAACCGAAAGTATATACGCAAGTAAAAAAAGGTAGAAAAAAACGGACCCCGTGCTTAAAAGTCACGAGGGTATCATGGGGCAGCGGGCGCTCCTTGTCATGTTGTCTCAGACAGGATTTATCCGTCATCTGGTACCCAGACCTGTTGTGTGCAAACCCGGGGTCGCGACTGTAATAAAAGCCAAGATGGCGGATGAGCGTGTGTGCGACAATCCCGATGATTGGTACCAGGGATCTGGGAGTAAGTAGACGTAGCTGGATATGACTGTAAGGTGGCTTCCTGCACCGGCATGATTTGCATGGCGGGCCGTTGCAGACAGTGGCTTGGTTTCTTCTGCCTGGACTAGCGGTTGTAGTGCAGTGTAGTAAGTAATTCTAGGACCATTCTAGTCTAGAACTAGAACTATCTAGTCAAAACAGCCGCCTACCCTTGAGCCTTCTGCGAGGTTACATGTCCAATCGATTTAACAACCAGGATAAAATCCAACTAAGCCGCATACATGTTTGGCGTCTGACGCGGCAATCGTTCGAGGACTGATGGGAGCGGCGCAGCGTCTTAGGCAGCCGGCCGCAGGACCCCGATGAATTCGGCGTCTAGCACGTTGATTGTTACGCGTCCCCGAATCCTCTCTGGATGACGTGATCAGATCGGCATCGGGCCATCCCTTATGCGAGAGAGATTTTTTTTTTCCTTTCCAAGCCATGGTTTTATTTTGTGAAGCGACTCAAACTCCCGCCCGCTGACGACATTGTAGTACATGCATCAGAAACTGGGGTAGTTTTCCCTTCTTTTTCATTGCTTTGTAAAAGATGCAGCAGATATGGGTTCTCATAGGCTATACTACAAACAAGTCCTGCAGCTCCATGCAAGCCAACATGTCATGATGCAAATCATTGCGCAGCCTGGCCTCCCAGGTAACTATATGCATGATGGCTGGCCTCTTTTTAGTAAACGGCATGCAACTCTTGTGGGTTGATCGACCGGGGGCAGGAGACACGTCAGAGGCACCATGGAACAAAAATTCAACGCGGGGATAAGGTAAACAGCGAGAGAGGGAGATAGGAGGAGGGAGGTGAACAAGGAAAAAAAAAAAAAAAAGGAATTATCGCAGTGTTGCGAACCTCGTCCCAACTTGGCAATGTTGACAAACCCGGTTGTTGGTTGTGTTCTCACGCTTACTGTAAAGGCGGCCTCTGGTTTGCGAACAAAAAAAAGTGTGAAAGGGACTGCGGTGTTCAATGTGACGTGTGCGACATGTTTGGCTACGCAAGCTCAACTAACTTCCCTGTTCCTGATAACCTAGCCTGGCCTTACCAATTACCAGACTTGTGGACGACATGTATGAATGTGTTGATAAGAGGTTGAAGGGTAAGCAAAATAGGCCAAATAGTGCGCAAGCTCAAGAAAAGGTATACGTGATACTCAATCAGCTCATGGTACATCAAAATCCGAAGGATCATGGGAACTCACGTTGTGACTCATACATAAATCAATGGCTAAGAGGCACGCCGAATACTGTGTGGATGGTTGCCACGGGAGCGAAAGTTGATGGGTAGGGTGAAATCCCGGACGAGGAAAAAAGAGAGAGAGAGAAAGATATGGCGAGCGTATTGCACGCGCGAATCACACCCTGACTTGCAATGGATGGAAGGCCTAGGTACCTACAAGTAGGCTACCCAGAGCCGCAGATGGCAACCAAAAAGGGGAAAGACGAGAAAAAAAAAAAAAAAAAAAAAAAACACGACAGAGCGACAATAACTACCTGCATCGTGGAGCATTACAGGGCCCGCGCCGATAGGGTCGCATCTCGGGCAGTTCTTGGCTCGGCTCATCCGTTTATCACTGATGACCCAGACAAAGTGCCCTTGACCGATCTTGGTCGCCATATATGGTCCAACCCTGTAGCGTGCGGAAGTGTCCAGCGGCTAAAGTGGAAAATTGACAGGAGCCGCCGCTGTGCCGTGCACCCTCACTCCCTCACTTGGCAACAAGGCCCGTCTGCCTTGCTTGTCAGTGTTGTTGGTGCAAGCACATCATAAAACGCAGTCTAAGCCCCAACGTCAACCAGAGTTTTTTTTTTTTTTTCTCTCTCTCTTTCAGTTGGCAGGCTTTTTTATTCACGAACGAGGCAGTAATGGATTCCGGAGGAAGGTGGTTACGGTCTTAAACAAATTTGGCAAAACGAGTGCCAAAGTAGAAAAATAAAATAAAAAGAAGGCAACTAACTAACTGAATTGATGTTTCCTGCGGATTTCACTGCCTTTTTCCGTATCAGCATGTGCGCTTGCCCCGCACTGTGCGTGCGAACCATGTCCCACCCCTCCCTATCTTCTCTCATCTCAGCTCTTCTCGGTGTGCGTGCCCCTGTCAACACGTCAAAATTCCAGGGTTAGCTGAGGAGGATGTTTACTCCAAATTGATTTTTGCTTTTCTCGATCTGTCTCACTCATCTATCAAAAGCAATGGACGTGGATACCCCGTTCCGGCCGTTGAATAGATTTAGAATCCCATTTTGCTTTTTTACCCTCCTCTTTCGGTTCTGTATATCCAAATCTTGCCCAATTCGGCAAGAGCAAGAAAAGCCACGGTTAGGTGCACACTTTCACTCCGCGATCTCATCGGACAAATCATGTATGGTTGGTGTTTTGTTACCGGAACTCGGTCCAGAGTCGATTGGGTAAGGCAACCACTGGCTTCACACCATCTCCTTCTCTAGTCACTGTTCTATTTATTTCTTCCCTTTTCTTTCTTGGTCATCACTACTTTTTCTGCCTGCTCAAAAAATGCGCAGATAAGGGGAAAAAAAAAAAAAAAAAAAAAAAAAAAAGGAAAAAAAAAAAGTGAGCTATGCAACCGAAAGCTCGTCCATCTTCGTCAAGGCAACAGCCGCTTCCCTTTCTCCATGTATGGCAATGACAGCATTGCGTGATTTTCAAACACACCCTAGCTCTGTGTTTGTGTTCTCGCCTCGATTCAACTCTCTCTCTAAGGGCCGAGTCTTTGTTCTGCTTGTTCAATTTTGCTCCGTTCATCCTCAAATGGGCCTTGTTAGAGGCCTACTCGGTCAACCTGCACGCAATCGGCAGCCTTGCCAAGAATTCGAGCTTTTTGAGGATAGCTTCTTTCACTGCCACACGTCCTCGCTCCCTCGTCATACCCCCCCTGTACCAGCCAACCCACCCTCCCGTTCTGTCTGGCTGCCTCCGGTTGCAAGCAAGTACAAAACTACACATATGCCCTCACCTCCATTGCATGCCTTAGCAGGTATTTTACGCTTCTCTTTTTCTCTCGTTCATTTCTATAAATTGACAGAGAAGCCATCCAGCCTTTCTTCATTCAATCACAGCACACTCGTGTTGTGACTGCTGTAATCTGAGCACCCGCATTATTCATACTCAAAATATATTAGAAGTTCCCGGGTTCACTCCACAAATCTCATATTTTTACTATCATATATACTTGATATTGTTGATATTAGATTACAATACTCAAAACATCACCGCTACCATGTCACGGGAACCGCGAAACACCAGAGGCCCACCCCACGGTGCGTCTCGCTACTCCGACTCGGGCTTCAGCTCTTCGTCCGGCCGTCCGGCTAATCCCGTTGCTTACACAGAGTTTGACTCCCGGCTTCAATTCCACGATCTGGGCGAGCTTCAGATTGCGTACAGACAACTTTGGGACGAGAAGGAGAAGCTGAAGGCCAGCTGTCTTCGATACGAAGACGAACTGGCAAATAAGCGAGCCCCAACTCCTGAAATTGATACTCTTCGGAAATATCGGAACAACATCGAACTCTTGAAGGAGGATAACACTAGCCTCATCAAGGATAAAAAGAAGCTTGCTAAGGAGCTGGAAACTCTCCGTGAAGACAACGCTGGTCTGATCAAGACAATAAAAAAGCGGGATGCCGATCTCAAGTCGACTGAGGAGCACCTTGCGGCGGCTGAGAGCAGGAGCCTTCGCTACAGAGAGCAACGGAACGCATTACAGACTGCAATCGATGGGAAAACCCGTAGCGGCTCATCCGGTTCCTCGAGCGATCGCAAGAAAGAAAAGGAGAGGGCAAAGGAAGAGAAGGCACGTCTTGGCCAACGATTTGTTCGCGATGATAACAAAGCCGCTGAAAGAGCCCTGCCAACGCGTCAAAGGCGAATGAGCCGCTTCGAAAACGAGATCCCGTACATTGAGGATGATATGTTGGCTCGAACAGACGGCTCGACTAGACAGGAGAACTACTCGACAGCTGCGACAACCGGGGGATCGAGAATGGCCTCTGTTGGCACAGACTACCAAGCCCCTCGATCTTACGGCGTGGAATCAACCGGCCACCTCGGGACAGACAACTGGAACGACCGCCACCCGGACAATGGGCTGTATAACCCCATCCCGATCCCTCGCCAAAAGGGGTCCAAGTAAATTTTGCAGCCGACTATTACGTTGACAGTGTCAAGGTGGATTTCATTTCAACAGGAGACATGGCTGTTTCGAAAGCTTACAGCAGGCTGGAGCAAGAAAAGTATCAAAGGCAGGAGGAGCTCAGGCGGGATTTGTAAACATTTCTATTATGTTCATTTTTATTTTTTTCTTTTTTTTTAGACGATACCCATCTGTTTTATCTTTATCTTCTTTTAATACCCATCAAATATCATCACAGTATCCTGACAAAGGCGCTCGAAAACATACCCTGTTAAACGGCAAAAGCGACTATGCAAAACGAACAAGTGCCTGGCTAACTATGCGGCAGCCTGTTCAAACTCTGAGCAGCCAAGGCCATCATGCAAACGTTTACAGGCAGCAGCCGTTACTGCGACCTTGATGCTATGGGCTGTTGGCTCGTGACTATTGCACCTCGAGTGTGTGTGGGGCAGCTGTAAGGCCAACCGGACACAAACCAGGCTCCTCGAGACTATCCCGACGCTCCGCACGACCCTTGTGCAGCCAGCCGCCTCGCTTGTTTATACCGTTGACTCATCAGAGGTTGAAGCTTGACAGACTGTTCTGGCAGCTTGATGGTTCTACCCCGTATCTTCCAGCCTAGTGCCTGATTCATTTTTTTTCCTCTCGAAGTACCTTTTCTTCAGCTTTTCCCTGCACCCCTTGTCAATACTGATTCATATCTGGCGATCTGATATTCGGTGTGTATGATGATCCGAGGGGATTTCTGAACTCGGTGCTTCATTTTTGTATATTAGTTTGTTACAATACCCGACCTTGTCTCTAGACTTTGATTTATTTCCCTTTCGCCATCGTTCTCACAATTTCAATCAGCTGCATGGTCCATACTTACTAACCTCTATGCTGACAATGCGACATGCGACATGAGCTTGTTCTCCTTGCATGTAATGTCTAAGCGGGCGCACTTGTGATTTTTACGATATTCCATCCAAAGTTATATACTTGATCTGATCCCGAATGGTGCTTTTTTACATGATATATTTATAACTTGGTGATTTCGTAGCCACGACCTACACAAGATGTTGACATGTGTTATGGCCGACTGCAGCTACCCCTCAGCTTAACAGCGACCCCGACGTCTGTCGGCCGAACTCCCAGCATTAGAGATGTTTGACCGCCCTACGGAGTAGATCAAGCTCGGACTTCATCTGACTCTTAGACTACTCAATCACCTACCTACCTTGACTATTAGTTCGTCACCGATGTTTAATTTCAACCTTACGTCCGAACATATTTTCAAGTCTACTATTTAAAGTTTGACTCACTCAGGCACGCACGCTTAGCCTTCCTCCGAGTATCTTGTTCAGGTTGGGTTTCCGGTTGTTTCTCACTATCACTACTCTCCAAGACTCCGTTTACAAATCTTTCATCTGAAAAGCAAAACCCAATCATACCAATCATCAAAGACCGCCGGTACAACACAATCCCACCTTTAACCAAAGCAACATGAAAGTCCTCCCATCACTCACCCCTGACCTCTCCGAGTGGGCCCTCAAACAGCCGCTTTTCTTCGTGGGCACGGCGCCGACCTACGGACAGCACATCAATGTGTCCCCCAAGGGCATGCCGTCGACGTCGCTGGCGGTCCTGTCGCCAAACCGGATCGCCTACCTGGACCGGACCGGGTCCGGCTGCGAGACCATCGCACATCTGTACGAGAACGGCCGGGCGACCGTCATGTTCAACTCGTTCGGCGCCACGCCGCGCATCCTGCGGCTGTTCTGCCGTCGGCGCGAGGTGGTCGAGCGGACCGACGCCGATGCCTTCGCCGCCTGGCTGAGCAGGCTCGGCATGGCCCAGCCCGAAGGCGCCAGGGCCGTCATCGTCCTCGACGTCTTCAAGGTCACCACCAGCTGCGGCTTCGCCGTCCCCAGGGTCAAGCGCGAGTTCTGGGACGAGACGGAAGAGGGCGCGGTCGAGCTGGCCGTGTTTGAGCAGCGGGAAACGCTGAACCAGATCGCGGGAATGAAGGAAAACGCAGGACAGATCCTTGAGTACCAGGCCGAGAATAACGTCAAGTCTCTGGATGGATTGCCTGGGTTGAAGGGCGTGAGATGGCTGCGCCAGGATGCAAAGTCGGAACTGTTGTCGGGACATGTCAAGGCGTACGCCGGGCGGGTGTTTGCGCAGTGTGAGGGAATGGCTGTTGGATTTGTAGCTGCGTGGCTGCTTTGGCTGCTGGTGACGGTAGCCACAGGATGCACTCAGGGGTTGGAAGCTTCAAAGTAATCACGGTCTGCTGTATGGAGCGGACAGAGCTATACAACCACACTGGGGTGGCGTGCAGTCATCATGAGACTAAGATGATCAGTCGATTCACCCACAGTGACAAACGCAAGCTTCAACCATCCAACAGAAAGTTTCACATATAAACAACAACGAATATCTCCAGCTACTTTATTTTTCTCATGAGCTCTGCTTCCACCATGGCCAGAGGCGAACTACTTTTGCAGAAAGGACTCTTTTTCTTTTCTTTTCTTTTCTAAAACATGTACATACCCGAGAAACCGGCTCTTCTCAGCCGCCGCGAGCAGTTCCCCGACCAAAAAACCCAAACAGCGATAGGTTTCACCGTCCCTATAATCGTCGTCGTCGCTCTGGCTCTCGGCTACCTCTACTGGCGCAGGAAGAAGAATATGGAATCGTCTCGGCGCCGGCGACGCAGATCCAGGCGCAGCCGCCACGACAGCAGTTCCGGGCCCATCGTAAGCGCCAACGGTTTCATCCAAGGCGACGTCTGGGACGATGGTGGAGGTTTCGACCCGGACCCGAGGAGGAGAACTGCAGAGACGGGCGGGGTGGGATCTGGTGACGGCTTCATCCGAGGCGACGTGTGGGACTCGGGCGGGGGATTCGACCCTGACCCGCGCAGGAGAAGCACCGGAGGCCCAGGCCACGGCAGCCACGGCACCGAAACCCTCCTGGACGACGTCTGGAACGACGGCGAGTCGGACGGGCACGTGGATGTGCACCCCAGTAGGCGCCAGCAGCGCCACAGCACCAGACCCCGGCGGCGCAGCACGGACGACGGCCATCGCAGGAGGAGAACCCGGCGACGGCGCAGCACAGGCGATGGTCGCCGGGACCGGGACGGGAGGATCGAAGGAGACGTCTGGAATGACGGCGACTCGCGCGGACACGTGGACAGGGACCCGAACGGGCGGGCCCGCGAGCCGTCCATCGCGCACAGCGTCACGGGTAACAGTCACATCTTTGGCACCGACGACATCGACGACAGGAGCTTCCGGACCGCCACTGACCGCGTCGACGAGGGCTCCGAGATGCCGACATTCCCGGTGCGTGCCCACCGTCCCGTTGCGCCTGCCAACGTGGCTTGGGAACAAGATGATGATTTGTTCAGTGAGGTCGACAGTGCTAGAGGCCGAGAGGAGGACAATAGGATCGCCGAAGAGTTAAGAAGGGCTCTTCAAGGACATGGTGTCCATGTTGCTGGAAGATGATTGTAATTTCGGCCACTGTTACCGTGACTTGATTGTTGGTGATTTGAGAAAAGCCTTGGATGAATAGCCGCATATGATGAATGATGATATATTAAAATGAGTACCTTGTGTCAGACAAGACCACTAACCTGCAAGCATAAGTCATGGAGTGGTACAGCTTTGTGAGACACCACAGGTTGAGTATATTCACTCGAACCTGCAGAATGGTTATGTAAACAAGAATCCCATCCAAGCTCGCAAAGCCTCCCACATTCCCAAACCCCCATCCACGAGGTCTTCCTACATATAACCTCATAGGATACCTGCCCCTGTTTGTCCAGTTTCAGACCACAGCTAAGTCCTGAACGAACCATGCTCATTGTTACGCTTGCGGTAGTGTCTAGCGACTTGGGGAAGCAACGAGAAATCGTCCCCAAAAACGTTCCTCAGGTCCGTGTGTATACCCTACATCAGCTGCTGGACCATACGCCTGGGACCCAGATCCAGCTGATTGGTCCGAGCCATCAGGGCCAACCGCTCCGCGACGACGCCGGGAAACCTCGCCAGTACTTTTTTGATGATGAAGTCGTTCTTGCAATAAATGTCCCGAAGGAGCGTAGACGGGAACCCAGTAAGGCATATCTGGCCGACGCGGTCTCTGAGCCTCCTCAGGGCAGCCTCGTATTCTCGGTTTTCATCACTGCTCATGATGATCTCCACTGTCCTCTGATCAAGCCGATCGAGCGTGTCGTCGAGGATGTCGCCTAGGACATAGGTATCGAATATAACGTCTGCGATGGTGACCACGGTCCAGTCGGTAGTGTCCAGGGCTAGCATGTCCTCCAAGGCCCGGGCCATTTTGCTAAACAGGTATCCAATGTCGTCCCAAGACTCGAGTTGGTGAGCGTCTGGATGCATTGCGTCCGAGAGAGTGAGACCTATGAATGCTGCAAACACTGTACATGTTTGTCGTGTTGCATGATCAGCAGCCTGGCCGTATGTGTTTGGGATGCGGTACCAAGAAATGTCGGGGTGCTGTACATTCCAGATCCTTGAAGAGAGCCTCGCGAGCCAGCTGATCAATCGTAACAAGAAATTCCTTATTCATAACCTCTTCAAAAATCTCTCCAGGGAAAATCTCTGCATAAGCAACGCAGAGGTTAACAGCCAGTCTCCGCCAGTCGTATACAATCTTTTCCGAGCGTTCCGGCATTTCAGACGAGATGAGAGGCTTCAAATCGGGTACTCATGTGATGCCTGAGGAAAAGATGATGGAGAAAACTTGATAATATTGAAAGACTGCCTGGAGTGGATATTAATGTGGCCCAAGGCCTTCTGAACTTGGCCCGGAAAGTGGTCGATATTTTGTTGAAGCGTAATGTTGCGTGCATAACATAACGAGGTATGATCCAACCTGATCACCTATTCGGGCACCTTGCCAGATACCTTCTGCTTTAGGAACGAATCAAAATGCTAGTCACTCCTTCACCCATTCAGGAAACTTCGGCGGGAGGGTGCGCTGTATAGCTGAAGGTACAAAGGAAGGCGCATACTCTCCGACCCTCCCCCCAACGCTACTTCCTAGAGTGGGTTGTAGAAGTTTAACATGTTCCAGACACTTCCCTGATCAAAATGGCCTTCGAATTGCAGTGCAGAGTTTGTCTCTTGTTGGCCATCCCCGGACACACTGACATGGCCGGTTTCAGCATTATTTTCGGGCACAGTACCATATGTCGGCCACCAGGTTTGTTGTTGCTGCTGCTGCCCGCCATCCTGGCCACCCACGCCGTTAAAATCCGCATCACCGCCCACCATCAAGTCGTTGAGGAGCAGGTCACTGGTAGCGGTAATAGGCTGTACTGCCGACCAATCAAAATCGGCAGGCAAAGACCACTCCTCCGCTTCCGGAGCAAGTGCCTGCAAGGTTGGCTCCAATCGACCCTCGGCTTCAATGCCAGAGCCATGAGAGCGATCCGCCGTATGTGGTGTTGAACTGTCCTCTTGCGCCTCAGAACTTGATATCGTATTCACAGCACTGCCCAAAGAAAAGACTGCGGCATCTGCTGACGTATGCCGCGGTTGATCGGCTGGTTCGGACGGCCATGAGCCAGCAAGGGTAAGTGATTTTCTTAGCCTCTGGAATATCGCTCTCAGGACCCCAACTCCAGCCCTGGCAAGATTGTTGGACACGGAGAGGGCCGAGAATCGTTCTACGGCAAATCGGAAATGCTGCAGAGCGCCAGGGAGGAGATCCAGATGCTCCTTTGGAAATACAATATATATGGTCGCAAGGAGTACGACGGCGTCAAAAGTCCCAAAGAAGATGGAAAAGCTATCGGCAAAATCACAAATGTGAGCAGGAGAAATAATCGACGAGTAGAAAGAGCCCAAGACTTACGTCCTGTACTGCTCTGGCTTCATGGCTGCAAACTGAAGCTGCTGAGCACCCAACATCTTAAGACACGCCTTTAGGGCTTCTGTGCGAGATTTGGTCCGTGTAAAGACATATTGTCTGTGTAGCAGAATAAGGTTGAAAGCCGACATTTGCGGTAGGATTGTCCGTTGGGCACGCAGCCACCAGCAATCTGGATGGTCATCGAAGGAGGTATCCGTGTTCTCGAGCCGGAACTGAGGTGGTATCTCATCTTCGAGCCGTTCCATGGCCTGGTGTAATGTATCAGCACTTCCGAAGTTCCGTGGATTTGTTCCCTTGGTCTCCAGCTTGAGTATCTGACGCATAAGCACCACGGCTTTCAGTGTCCAAATGATGCGCGTGATGGGAGTAGGTGGATCATCAGCACTCCTTGGCTGCACCGCTGTTACCGAACGGTCTCGCTGCAGGAGACAATCGACTGGTAGCGGAAGTTGAATATCTTCGCTTAACGAGGTCGGTCGTCCCAAAACAGCGGCGGCATGAGCGTCCCACATGGACAAAACATGCCAAACGCGCCGGCGATGCTGGATGTGCCATTGATTTCTCAAAACAGCCGCAGGATCATGGGCTTCACCGTCGCCAGCCGCCTTTTCAGGTTCTGGCTCAAGCGCCTCCCTGTGCAAACCAATCTCCTGCGCGTCGCGAATGACGCTACCAACAGAATGCCAAGCTTCAGTGATTAGGGCGCTGTACTTGAGGAAGTTGGTGCGGAGGAAGCCAGCCTGGATCGTCGTCAAAGACATTTGTCTCTTGCCAAGCAGTGACAAGATGGCGATGCCGGATTCGCTATAATCCATTGCCAGGTCCTCGATCCTCATGCCACCATCATCCTCGACCGCCTTGTAGTGTGTGGCAAGGGGTTCGTCGGACGGCAGAAGCAACAAGGAGTTCGCAACTATCTGGAACAGGAGCGCACCGAAAGGACGCATCTCGGGCGTCAGGGCATAAGGACCGGACTTGTCGAGCAGTTCGACATGGATCTCGTACCACTCTGTCAGCTGGTTCCGGAACAGATCTGGCTCCAGCGGATAGTAGCTTGGATTGAGCTCAATTAAAAATATTTCGGCAAGCCTCTCAACATGGTCGCGGGTAGGAAGCCGTTTCAGGATGCTCTTGTAACGTTCGCGTATACCGACGTCAGACACCCTCCGGTCTGAATCTGCCGTGATCCGTGTCAGGTGGTCACCGGCGTCGCCTTGTTGGCCCGAAGCCGTGACCTTGTCGATCTTGAGTAGCAGGCCCAGCGTGGAAACACCACTGCTACCTGCCGGCGTGGTGTTTGCATAGCCAAAGTTGGCATCCTTGCTTGGTGATATTTCCACCAATTTCCCATGCTCCAAATGACCCACTGGACCCTGGAGGCTGGTCTCGTGCTGCTGCCGAGATTTGCCATCAATTTTGGACCGCTTTGAGGACGAAGATGGTGCTGGCGACTCATAGTGGCACGCATCCTGCTTGTTCCTTGATACACAGTTGCCACAAGGTGAATCTACACGTTTGGCATCAACATCAAATGTACCCTTTCTGGTTGCCTTTTACATTTCAGGTGGCTATTATCTCACCTCTGTCACACTATGATGAGTCCGTCAGCATGTTTTTTTCCTTTCTTTTCTTTTCTTTTTCTGGCTTGATTCGATCCAATGGCTTCAATTATCCTTCGCCCTGGCTCGTCGCAAACGCACAAAGTACGTAGCCATCGAAATTCGATGCACAGACCTTTTGCTTCCGCCGATGGCACTCGGTGCATGATATGACAACGCGTCTTCTCTTCTTCAGCGGTCGCTGTGTCGACGTCGATGAGTCTACGTGCACTTCAGGTCTGTTGAAGTCCAGGACCTGCTGCTTCTCGCCAGGCTGTGAATTGGATGGCAATCCATCCATTATCTTAAAGTTTTGATGAGGTGGTACATGAGAAGCGAACCTGCTTGCAATTAACATGCAGCTGCTTTTCGCGCGTCTGGCTTTCTGGGCCGTTGGGGGGAGGCAAAGAAACCCTGTTGCGCGGCAGGCACTTGCACATCGCCCACCAATCGCCCAGAAGCAAACAGCTTATGTCATCAAGTGTGATTCAAGGATTTCCGCCAGCTGTCTGTAAGTGTGTAAGTGAGGAAACTAATGTTAGTCCATTAGTCTAGATAACAACTTCATACTGACAGGCTATATAAAAATAAGGGCGAAGTAGAGAAGAAAAAAAGAAAAGAAAAGAAAAAAAAAGAAGAAAAAAAAACAAGGTATGCATTGATAAATCTTTTCGGTTCCATGTATGATAAACTACCATGATGGAATTCTCCGAAATCTTCTTTACCACTGCGTACAGACTAAACGCCTAACGCCGTGAATTATGTATGCTTTTTTCAACAAACACCAAATCTGCTCAAAAGTCCCCTGCCCTGCGCCGACCCCCCATTGCCTCCCTATTTGTGTCAATATTTGACATGATTCCAATAGATTTTTTTTTCGCCCCCTTCTTTCATTTTGCTGCCTTCGCCATCGCTCTAATTGTCCCCCACGAAGCCATAGGAAAGACCTGGCCTAGTTTTCAGAATCCTAGGCATGCTGAGTCGTATTTGATTTTTGCCAAGGTGCTCCCTCCCCTCACTAACGCACACGTTCCTGATATGCGGACCATGCCTTGCGCCTGTACCTCTCCGCCTCTGATTGGGGATCGTCCGCCATAATGATGCCCCTTCCCACAATGACTATGTCAGTGCCGAGCCCGATCAGCTTTGCGGGCGTGTTATACTGCTGACCCAGGCCGTCGCCCTCCAGCGGGCCGTTCTCCTCGTCGCCCTGCGGCGGCAGCTTGCAGCCCGGCGTCATGGTGACAAAGTCATCGTCGGGCTCGCTGTTGAGGCCCTCCTGGGCCACGAACCCCATGACGAACCGCTTGTTCTCCCGCGCGGCCTCGACGCACGCGGCCGTGTAGTCGGGCGTCATCAGGCAGCCCTCGCTCGACATTTGGGCCAGTATCAGCAGGCCGCGCTCGAGCGGGGCCTCCTCGATGCCCGGGAACACGAGGTCGTCGACGCCCTCGCCCGACATGCTCTTGGATAGGCGTGGTGAGTCGGCCGGCTCAAATGACTGCGTCACCGTCGTTATCGACACGATGCTGCCCTTGCGCCCGTCGCCGTCCCGCCCGTACACAGATGGGGGCGGCCCACCACCACTACTGCTGCCCCCGACGCCTGGTGGGGTCATCATGCTGCTGCCGCTACCGCCAACACCGACTCCGTTGCCGTCCTCGTCGTCGTCCTCGAAGCTGTCCGACAGCGGGGTGCCGACCGACACCGATGTCCTGACCTCGTACTTGATGCGCTCGCGCCACTTGGCGGCGGCCTCGGCCAAGGCTCGCACGCTGTCCTTGCCCGCGTGGATGTTGATGTTTGTAATGTGGGCCCACTCAATGATGCGTGCGGTGCCGGCCGTGTACTGCAGCTGAACCGTCTTGCCGATATCGGCGAACTTGCGGTCCTCGAAGACCAGGAAGCCGTACCGCCGCGCCAGCGCCGCAAGCTTTGCGCCGGTGCCCGTTTTGGGGCTGTAGTCCCAGCCCGAGACCAGGTCGTAGTGGGTCTTGAGCACGACGATGGACGGGCCGGCCTTTTCCGCAAGGTAAACCAGCTCGCGGGCGGTCGTCACGTCGGCGCTGAGGCACAGGTTCGACTGCTTGAGTTCCATGAGCCGGAGCAGGTATGATGACAGCGGGTGACCGGCCGACTGGGCACGCGTGCCGAACGGCGTTTTGAGGGCCGGGTGTTGTTGATTTGCCATGGTTGCAGCGGGCTACTCGCTCGAGGGTGGAGGGGGTTGTTTGGGATTTCGTATCGTATAATATCGTGTCGACCGGCTTCGTCGAG
The DNA here is from genome assembly GCA_003709005.1 of Magnaporthales sp. P1609. Taxonomy (NCBI): domain Eukaryota; kingdom Fungi; phylum Ascomycota; class Sordariomycetes; order Magnaporthales; species Magnaporthales sp. P1609. The sequence goes on from PELF01000003.1 coordinate 1,449,220, forward strand.
GCAAACTTGTTACAGAAATTTGGCAGGCATGTGTCGAGGGGTTGCGTGCTGGGTGATTGCGTGGAAGACGCAAATGTGCTTCTTTTGTGCTCTGTACTACCAATCTAGAGAGATAGGTAGGTGACGAACTCGCAGAAAAAGATCGTCAGGGTTGGAGAAAAGTGTTAGTGCAGGGGGGGATGCTCTGGGCGGTTAGATTTGCTTGGTCTGGTGGTGGTATAGTGTTGGTGGTAGTTGCTGTTTGCAGGTGGGTGGGGATCTAACGTGTTTTACGTCGTGCATGAGGGGGAGAAATCGGGGCACTTCTCACCGTATTTAGCGGGGAACTAGACTAATGCGAGGTGTTCCCTGTCATATAATCTTTTTTTCTTTTTCTTTTTTTTTTCTTCTTTCCCCTTTGCCCAGGTGTTTTCTTCTACTTTTTATCCTTTCCTATCTTTGTTTCCTGGAGCCAGTTCAGAGGGGTACCTTTATGCACTTAAACTTGATTCAGTTTGGTTTGGCTAGTGCCTTGGGATAGTTGTCAAATGGTTGTCAGGTCAAAATAGTGCAAACCGACTAAAGTGATTTTCCCTCCGTCCCAAGGAAGGATCATGACAACAAAAGCAAAAGAATAAAACAAAACCTGGCATTACATTCCAAACAATCTGCGATGCAAAAGTCAAGTGTGTCAACATAAAGCATGCAGCTGCATCCACAAGCTCATTGCCTGGCCCTAATTTTGGTTTACTCTGTTTGCAATGCTTCCATCCCTAATATAGACTGGGTCGTCTGCTCTCGCGTGGCAAGTTCGTGACATGTATGCGAGAAGCCATCTTAATACCAGACGGAAACTAGATGATCGGGCTCCCAATCACTCCGAACAGCTTGTAGCAGCTTGTTAAATCTCTAGTGTAGGTAAGTGTTTCCTACACACCTATCTTAGCTAGGTACACTACCTGCCCAAGTGCCCAAGGTAAGGTAGGTATCTATAGTACCAGCTTACTAGGTCATGACATTATTCCTCCATCACACAGCGACATCCTTTATTGTCCTAGTACTCTATTCACTTTGGTATGGAATACCCAGGTAGGTAGGTATTTCTCTCAGCAACTTAAGGAAACAGGCTTAGCTGGTTTCGGTTTGGCTCGGTTCCTTCAAAAGTAATTATCAATCAATCAGGCTGTCAAATGAAATACAACCCGAAGAAACGTAGAGAAGGTGTAAATTTAGCACGTGGCATCATGGCGCTGATTCAGGAGAAGAAGGAAAAGGGGCCCGGCCATCACGTCAATCTTATACTGCCTGCCCGGAAATGCATCCTAAGGGTAAGTTAGTAAGTACTGCCTACATGTCCCTTTACTGGGTTGGGTACCTTGCCTTTATCTTGAGTAGGCTATTTGTAGCAAAAGTAGTGTAGTGTAGTTTGCCCAAAGTAGGTAGTGAGCCAATAAAAAAAAAACCCACCGGCCGGCAGGCAGGCAGGCAGGCAGGCGGAATTTGCCAAGTGCACGAGCTGCAACCGGGAGGTAAAAGCCGTTCCCGCGGTAATATAACTTATCTCGATTGATCGCCTATTAACCCTCTTTGCTTTTCTTCTTTTTTACAAGGGCCCCACAAACGATCGCTCTAACAAACAAACCAGCGAAAATTCCTAGGTACCTTAAGCCCTAAGGGGGTGAGTGGACAGGCTAAAATCGTCTTTGTTTCTTCTTCTTTTCTTCTTTGCCTTCTTGGAGACAGGGGGAGAGTGTCTATACTAAAAAGTGCCAGCGACGGAGAAAATAAATAACCTGGAAATGTCAAGTGTCAAAAGGCGCACCCACAAGTTTACTAACGTAAACTATACAACGGTATCGCTTCAGTGCATGCCAGGCATTACTCGCGTCAAATTCAATGCCAATCCGTGCTGAAAGAAGCTGGGTGTGTGGTTCAAAGCACATTGAGCTATCTTTACTTGCATTCTCACCATTTTGCTTTACATCTTTACATCTTTACATGGATGCCATTTTCTCCCATGGCTATTTCAGTTTCCTCCAATTCCCGAGGTCAGAGGTTTCCCCACCTTATCTCGTCCTTTTCTTGGGCGTCTGAAGCTTTTATTTTTTTATTCTTCTTTTTCTTCTTCTCCTTCTTGTAACTGAACATGCGGCAGGAGAGTATTCTGTTGAGCATTACAGGAGAAAACCATGGTGATCAAGCATGGGCCTAAATCCTTCTTTGAAAACCATCCCACACAACCTTACTACGTGGGATGGGACTTTCTCGGTTTTCCAGTCAACCATCACCTTTAAGCCAATTAATTACCTAGTAGTAATAAAGAAAAACCTTGTATTGTACAATGGTCATCCCAGCTCTTCCCTCCCAAGCCGGGGCCGCCACGTGCGGTTCGTCTTGCGATAGAGTTCCAATTTGTAAAGATTGCCATATTTGTCTTGGGAATGTTTTGTAGAGCTAGGATCAAACTCTCCGGCCTCCATCTCCCATGGCAGATGGGTATTGCATGGAATTGCCGTTTGTTCTGGTTGCCGATGCTAGCATATTGCATACACCTTGTTCAGCATGTGCTATTGAACCCCCCCCCCCCCCCCCCCCCCCCCCCCCCCCCACAAAAGCTTGTCACGCTCAGATGAAAGAAGCCACACCCAGAGCCTCTAAGCGTACGACTATGGGGAAGCTCCGTGAAAACCTCATGCCCAACAAAAACATATATCATATATATATATTTATAATATACATATATATCACGTACAGTTCCTTTATCTACCTCTTCTGTAGCTGCTAAGTAGTTTTGTTTCGACATTGACAACATCAATAAGCAAACTAGTCCAGTCTTAGTCTCGTCTCAAGAAATATGACTCTTTACTTTTTTGCAGGTTTGTTTGACTCTCGTGTTCGTCTTTGTCATCAAAGATCTGGATGGGAAGGAAAGAAGTTTTTTGTTTCAACCCTCTGGCGTCCAGTCCCAGCTTCTGGCAGTAAAGAGCTCTCTGGCCATCCGATCACTTGCCATTGCACCTTCAAAGCGCAACCGCTGGTCGCCGGCCACAGACCTAGTATACCGAAACACGGTGCATTCTTCTTTGCCATTTGCATCTTGAGCAGACTGCATCCAAGAAGTCGACGCCCGGTTCTTTTTCCATGCACCTCTGGGTATCGATATGACATTTGACGACAGCATTGACTTGATGTATTCCACTATGGGAAGTATTTTGATCCGTAGACCACACTGTGGACTATGGTGTGAGTCTAGAGTGGACCATTTCTTTTTCCCATACAAGGCATGTAGACTTACGTTTGTATGATTTCTATCGATTTGATAGCTCGTAACCTGAGACAGGAGCGATATGATGTGTCCTATGTCGGTGGTTGCAAAATCCTCAATGGTGTCTAGAGACGCTGAGGAGAAGTCGACAAAGAACAACAGCTTTTTGTGCGCCAGGAACTTCACCATCTGCCCGAGCTGAAACGAGTCGCATGCCGGACTGGAGTCGTAGCCCAGTCTACAAACCTGTGTGCGGGACGAGTAGAGTGAGAGAAAGTGTCTTTGGACCGAGGCCAGAGCATCAAGGATACATTCCCTGCGCATTTGAAGCTCATCTTGTAAAGGTTGCACTTGTCAGCTGAGTGACCAACAAAACCTCGGGTGTTGTGAATGTCGATCTATGTATGCTCAACCGACCGGCCTTACTTTCAAGATCATCCGGTAGATCCCACCAAGATGGCAAATTCTCTTGATAACCATCGTCCCGGTCCGCAGTGGCTTGAGCCCAGCGTTTTGATCCATACATGATCAGCTCACGCGTGGCGGCGTGCAGCTTTAGAGGCTGATCCAACAGCCAAGCAGCGAGGATTCGTTGTCGGAGGACCTCCTCATTCTCCAATCGTGGGCCCCCGATACCGTTCTCGTCATCTCGGCCGCCGCCACCTCCAGCTTTTATCTTGGAAGCCGGCCACTTGAACTTGAGCTCCGAAGACAGGTAACGAGACACGGGAACGATGCAATCGAAACGGTCGGCCAGAACGGCCAACGTCACGACGTACAGCATCGTCGCCGGCTTGGTCGTCGCCTGCGCCCCGTGCAAGATCCGCAAAAGATCCGCAAATACGCTGTGACGGTGGGCAGACCGAGTGGCATCGTCGTCATCTGTGATCTCCACGCTCGGAAGCTCCTCGACGTCGTCCACGTCGGCCGGCTTGACCCCCCTCAGCGTCAAGGCCTCCAGCGCACCCGCGACCTGTCTCGCCTCGGTGAAAGGGCCATCTTCATCCAAGAGAGCACGGAAGTACTCAGAGTGCTTTTTGAGTACGCCCAGATCTGCTCTATAAGAGTATGTGACCTTGGGACTTGAAAGCGGTACAGCCTGTTGCTGCTGGGCGGCCAAGGTTGGCGGTCGCTGGCCAGGTCTGGGCTGGAGGGCTCTTTTGGCTGTTCTGATTGCCTCCTTTGATGTAAGAAAAGTAACCTTCAGAACTATGTCGCCTTTTGAGGCGATGTTGACCATGCCGCCATCTGGGGGTGGCTCAAGGCCATTATTGTGGTCTGCGTTTTCCGTGTTTGTTGGCTTGGACGACGGGCGGGCACCTGCTGGCGCCATCTGGATGCAGATGGATATTAATAGATGGCTGAACAGCAAGCCACTGTTTGTATTTAAACAAAGAAATCTGGTGGTAGGTAGCACAAATGATATTTTGTTAAGTGGGTTGTGTAAATTGGCACGACATTCGCCATATTCTGATGGCTTTCGAGTAGCGTGTCGTAAAGTGAATCAGGGAATTCGCCCCTGACGAAAACACCCCCGCCAAAAAGGGCGAATCACCAAAAACCCATTATCGATGGCTATTGCAGTTAGACTTGGACTTGTCATTTTTGAAGAAAGCACAACAGCATATAGTCTCCATAATATGTATGTGCTAGTAAGCATTTGGCAGGAAACAACCACCTGTAAATATCTACAAACAAATGGGCAATCTGGATGGACTGCACCGATGAAAGCTTCACCTGGCTATCGTTTAGGGAAACACCAAACAAAATGCAAGACACTCAAAAAAAAAAAAAAAAAAAAAAAAAAAAAAGCATTTGGTCAAATTGGACTAACCCTCGTTTTCCGGTGCGTGCGGACCAATTACTACTTGAACAGCCTCTTGTTATCTTGTCTTTTCTGTGGTCCAGAGTAGCATCATTACCAGAAACCCATCTTTGACAAGGCCAGACCATCACGAGTACCAATATCAATCGTCATGTACACCACCGACCAGTACTTAATCGTCTGCATGGCCGACAAAGATACGCTCCGTCAGTTCCGTGAAGGCCATGCCGGTACATTACTCAAGCGGCTAGGCGAAGATTGTCAGATCGTCTACGCGAGGATCGAAATACAGGTTACCAACTACCTCTCTAACAAGGTTCCTCGCGGCGTGCTCGTTGCAGACGACGGTAAATTGCACATCCATGAAGATGCCATGAACGCCGTGCGTAGATATACCGAACAAGGCCTTTCCAGCGCCACGGACCGATCCACACTCGGCTTCGCACCACGGACAGTCGTTGTTCCGATGCTCCCGGGGGACCTCCAGCGTGACACCACAGTGTCAATATGGAAAAAGTTCTGGGGCAAAGATTGGTCCCACCGCACCTTTGCGGGCCTATCTAGCTTCGTAAGTGACGATAAGTCTCCCAGTCTCAGATATGATCCAGTGTCAAGGGAGGGATAGAGAGCTGACACCTGGCCCGGATAAGTTCCTTTCCACCTATCAACGCAATGACGCCAACATTGCCGCATCTCACATCGCCCGCATTCTGTCGATGGTTCCTGCAAGCTACAAGGTCAAGGGGGCGTATCTGAGCGGTGTGGAAGCATCAGAGCGTTTGTATATTCCAAACGAAAAGTCCCAGCACAGATGGGAAGACGATTCAGAAGGGTTCGCACAAGTCGGCGTCCGTCATGCTTCTCGCCTCCAACCAGAAATTATGCTTCATACTCCTGCTGCCTCTGCCAAAATCGGTGTTGGGACGGTGGGCTTCGTTGGTAGCGAAGATCTGGAGGATGTCGCGACACAGAGCATTGTGCTTGCCATGTTCAAGTCCGAGACCTGATACACGTGAAGTAAGCTGGGGAGATGATGTCCCAGGTAACAACCAACATGAAGCCATGGTTGCCCTGGTATATACCACAGCCATATACTTGTGCCTAGACCGTCTATAGTTATAGTTGTCGACTGTTTGTTACCCGTTCACCAGGTGCAAGGACGACGTTGTTGACGGATTTACCTCGAAGGCGAGCCTGACCAGCAACAAGGTCAGGGTTTGAAGACATGACGTAGAAATGATTCAGTGTTTTCAAGTGCAAAAGATACTTCGGGAGGGAGACAGGTAACATTACGATTCTGGCCATTTTGCAGCGATTTGGAATTTGTGTATAGGTAAAGTTAACATACACAAGACAGAGTTAAATGGTGAAACTGCAGGAAGTCAACTGGTACTACTGATCGGGTTGCATCGAGTTTTTGCTGCTCAACAAGTGCATCTGAACATGCGTCAGCGGGCGGCTCCACCTACTGTTACAGGGTAGGCACCCACCTATCCGTGTTGGTTGCCTGCGGTAGTACTGCGGGTGAGACCGACTTTGCACTTTGCACGTGGTAAGTTGCGCGTAGTACCTGGAGAAACTCCGAGACACGAAAGGCAACCCAACCCAACCAATTGAGCCGACAACGATCCGAATAAGCAAAGATCCCGAAGCTTCAGGCAGACGCTGACCACAATCGACAAAAAAAAACCAAAAACCAAAAAAAAAAAACCTTCTCCCAGGTCGATCACGTCCACACGTCAAATACACACTTCATGCCACATCAGCAACACCACGCAACCTCTACCGCATCACAATGGCTCCTCCGTTACGCCCCTCGGCTATAGCGAGGGCGAGAGCGGGAGTGCCGCAATGGAAATCCAGGTCGATGCAGGGAATGCCGACGAAGACTGCAACGACACAGCCCGATTCCGACACCGATACACTCACCGCTATGATGAGCTTTATCTCCACATTTGTGTACGCTTCGGCGCATAGTTGCCGCCGGTGTCACCCTCAGACGTACTCCCGCCTCCACGGAAGACATCGGGTGTCAGTAGAACGGCCGGACAGCAGCAACAACGTCATCAGCTATATCGACAACAGCCGCAGCTCTTTGAGCTCTCCCTCCTACCAGCAACGACGCCACTTCCACAACTATTTCGTAACCCACCTCCCCTCATCCTCCGTCCATCCGGATTCTCGCGTGCGCTCCGGCCCACACCACAAGCTCCCACGCAGCGCCTCGACGCCGCACACTCCCGGGCCCGACGAGGCCAGTCCTGCCGCCGCCCCGGATCCTACCAGGTGGCCAGCCGCTCGCGAACTGACCGTCGTGCGCATCCCGTTGCGTAGCGCCAAGCACCACTTTGGCGCTCACAACTCACGCGGCCAGCGCAAGTACAACGAGGATACCAACCAGGCTGGCACAATCGACCTGCCTGCCTTTGCGAGGCGAGTCCCCGTCAGCCTGTCGCGCTCGCCATCTGCCAGGAACACCGGCGAGGGGAATGTCGCGGATAGCAAGAGCAGTGGAGACCCGCAGATATTCTATTTTGGCGTCTTCGACGGCCACGGTGGCTCTGAGTGTTCCGAGTTTCTGAGGGATGAGCTGCATGGCTACATCGAGGAGGCTGCGGTGCAGTTTGGACTGGGAAGCAGTCTTCGCCGGGAATCGCAAAGTGGCAGCACTAGCAGTGGTGGTGGTGCTAGAGATGAAGGCGCCGAGACCAGGCAACCGGACGAAAAGAGGCGAGGAGTGGACATGAAGGGCCCAGAAGAGGTCAAGTCGCGGATGAACATCCCAGAGGCTAACCAGGAGGGTCGAATTATTGGACAAAAGCCCCCCACGTCCGAGCCGATTGAGACCGTCGAACCCCAGCCGGTAACTGCAGACGTCCCGGCAGCACTACAGCTCGAACGGGAACTGCTCAGCGAATATAAAGACACGGTCGGAGGCTACTTTCGACGCTTCAAACCTGCATACTTTAGCATCACCAAGAACTCACTAGTTTCAGCCTCGGACTCATCAACCGCCGCCGATGCAGGCGAAACGCCAGGCACAGAGGTCACTATCGAGTCGGTGCTCACCTACGCCTTCCTCCGCGCCGACTTGGACTTCGTCACGGCCCAAGCTCGCAAGCCCGACCCGGATGATACCAAGCTCGCCGAGTCTCCCGTCAACAACGACGAGGTCCTCGGCGCGCCACACCATGTACCTCCCAACTCGGGTCGCCGTCACCGCATCGGAGGTCCCACTCGTTTCAAGGGCGGCTCGACGGCCTCGGTCGCCCTCATCTCGACCCCGACGCCCGCTCCCTTCTGGCAGCCGTCGGCCAGCAGCACCCTCCTCGTGGCCCACGTCGGTGACACACGCGCACTGCTCTGCGAGACAGCCACGGGTCTCGCACGCGCCCTCACCTCGGACCACCACCCGTCGTCGCCCGCCGAGGCCCGTCGCCTGAGCCGCTTCCTCGGCTCCAGCGTCGCCACAGACTCATTCGGCGAGGAGCGCTTCAGCGGCCTGGCCAACTCGCGCGCCTTTGGCGACCTGCAGAGCAAGCGCGTCGGCGTCTCGGCCGAGCCGGAGTTTTGCCGCACCGAGATGGGTCCCGCCGAGTACAGCTTCCTTGTCCTGGTCAGCGACGGCGTCTCCGGCTCGCTGTCCGACCAGGAGATCGTCGACGTGGTCAAGGAGGCCAAGACGCCCGAGCAGGGCAGCCGCGACGTCGTCAACTACGCCACCGAGGTTTCGGCCGACGGCGACAATGCCACCTGCCTTGTCGTGCGTCTCGGCGGCTGGGAGCGACGGAGCGAGGGCGGTCTCGGAAGTCTCGGGACTAAAGAGATACGCGATATACGAAGAGCCGAGGCGCAGAACCCGAGAGGCCGGAGGAGATAGCCCTGCTGTACGATACTGGAGCCCCTATTTAAAGGGGACGGTGGCTTCGCTAGGTCCCTTTACTACGGTTTGGCGACTGCTCCACGCAAAACAGATTTAACTTGACATGTAAGAAAGTGGCATACAGGAACGGCGTTCATTTTGCTCTGATTTTCAACTTCTTTTTTTCTTTTTTTTAGATAAAATTCGGCTGTTGGAACCAGCCGCATCAGATTTGTTCCATAATCTGGACCGAATAAAAACCCAACTAACCCGCATGAACATTTCTTATTCTTCGGTTAACTCCGACCCACCCTGGCATGCTCAAGCTTCCATAAAAACGATATTGTAGAAGCCACCCCGAGAAATACATGACACCGGTTTCGTAGTCCCAATCAATACCTCTGACCTGGATACTGTCCCCACCCTCCTTGGTTTCCATGGGGCTGCTGTTGCTGATACGGCGGCTGTTGGCCATATGGAGGCTGCTGAGGATATGTTGGCGCATACGGTTGCTGTGGCGGGTATGGGGACGGCTGCCCGTACGGTGCCGGCGGTTGCTGGTATGGAGGTTGCTGTTGGTAAGAAGGCTGCTGCCCATACGGAGGTTGTTGTGGGTATGGCGATTGTCCACCGTATGGGGCGCCGCCATATGCAGGCTGGGGAGGATGTTGCTGGTGCTGCGGCGGGTATCCCTGAGGCTGGCCGTAGGACTGCGGCTGACCGCCCTGGCCATAACCATACGTCGCGGGAGGTGCTGGCTGGTTGTATGAGGGCTGGGAATCTGCCGGCGGCCGGGTCGAGTAGTCGGGTTCAGGGGGCGCAGCCGCTCCTGAAGGCCCGCTGCTCATGGCGCCCATGTCGCGGGTCTTGACCTGTGACCAAAGAGAGCCTGAAACTTTGCCATGCCCTCCCAACTCACGCAACGCAGCTGCTGGGAACCCGGTAGGGCCATGAGAGTGCCCTTCATGGCCGCCAATAGATTTGTTCGCTGTTTGGCCGTTGGCAAGCACATGATTCTTGCCAGCTTTGACACTTTCCGAGGACAATAGTCGGATGACATTGTGAGACTCGTTAGACCACTTCCTTACTGTCTCGAACATTTGCTTTTGAATGTCAATTTGTTCATTGCGAGCTGCTGGGTGATGGAAGGCTCGGGTGACGTCGTTGACCACCTCGTCTACAGGCACGCCTGGGTTATCCCATACGAAGAGAACACGTCTATGGAACAAACAAAGAAACAGGTTAGTCATAGTCTCACCATACATTTCTGACATTAAACTAATACAGCTCTTAGGTATGTACTCACGGGACGACGTATTGTAGCACTGTCGACGCAACACGGCCTGCACATGAGTTCAGTACATTGGTGAAGTGATCTTTGCTCTGAATGATTCGCACTGAGGTTAGTAACTTGGCTGTCTAGACCCTGCACAGCAGTGGCATATCACTTCAATGGGACTGCTTACCAGCATGGAATGCGTTGGGTTAGAGCATGATGGGTCCTTCCATGGCTCAAGTTGGGAGTTTGAGGAGCTGGCAATTACACCAGACGAGCCATCTTTCAGGACCTTGGACACACCATTAATAATAGGACGCACAAATGGCGCCAGGAGACCAAGAACAAAGGCAGTGAGAGTTTCGCCGATGCGTTCGAGGAGCTTCTCCATACCAGGAATCTTGGAAATCGTGTCGCTGATAGCCCTGACGATCTTGTCCCGGAAAGCAAGAATAGGATAGATCTTCTTGGCAGTTGCTACAGCATCAAAGTCAGGACTCATTCCAGGTACCTGGTTGGCACGGCTGAGCGTTTGGTTCTGTTGATCTTGAGCTGCCGATGCTGCTTGGAGAGCTCTGGCCTCGCCAGCAAACCCATTGCCAACTCCAGGAAGTTTGTCGATGAGCGATATGAAACTATTGGCACCGTCGCCAGAGGACCCAAACAGTGATCGACTGCCATCACCTGCGCCGGGCTTTGTTATGTTTTGTGCCGAGATCAAAGCCTCGTTCATCTCGTCAACTTCGGACTGGGTTAAATTGTCCGTAGCCTCGCTTTTGAGGGAAACATGTCAGCTCGTGACATTGATAAAATTCATAGTTACTCACGAAGGGGTGAGCTGCTTTCAAGCATCTGAGGAAGGCTTACCCAATGACGGAATGCAAGAAGTCAACAGCTCCGAATGTGCCTGTTTATACCGTCAGTGAGGATGAAAATTGATCAAACATGGGGTTTCATTTTACGAACCAGTGACGAGAGGATAAACCCGTCGGCCATTGAGGTTGATTTCGGTCGATGTGCCGCAGTGGGGAAACACATCATGGTGGCCAAGCTCTCGCAAAGCCAGCTCACAGTAGTTGGAGTGGGCAGAGAAATCCTACAGTTTGAAGAGGGCGGGTCAGTCATGAGCAAACCAAGATATCCCCATCGACTCTGAAAATTAGATTACATACCTCCATGCAGTGCAACGCCTGTCCCAGACACCGCAAAGCCTCACAGAGATCTTCTTCCTTGCCCGGCCGGGTGCCACTCGTATAGACGCGACCGAAGTGAATGCATCGAGCAAAGCTGAATCTGAGATAACCCACACTGGTAGCCCAACCACCGCTTTCATTGGAGATGTAGTTCTTCATCCCGGTTCGTGGATCAATCTCAACCTCACGAGGGTCGACGGGGCCGCGAAGCCGAGGGTCAAACTCGCGAGCGTCTTTGCCGTCGCCATAACCGAGGGGGTTGTCAATATGTTCCTCAGGTCGGTATACGCCCAGGCGATCGGCGGTCACTTCAAACTCTACTGTGGCGTAACCAAATGATAGGAACGAGAGGACCCAGACCAAGATTCGCACAGTTTCAGCGTTGACTCCCTTCAGACTTCCCACGTCGACAGCCTGGGAGTAATCTCGAAGCCAGTTTCCAAAGTAGACGCGTGATATGCTCTTGGACGACCATTTCTTCCCTTTGAGGAACATGAGTGTCTGAAGCATATCCTCAATGTCTGGCGAAAAGCAGGTATTGTCAGTCGCAAATAACCACTTTCGTAGCCTTGACTACCCATTGAGCAGGGAATACAGAGAAAATGCATACCTCCATGCCGCCAATTATGTCCCTCAACCTGAGAGATGGATGGAATGTTACCGGCGCCAAATGCCGCGGCCTTTCCCGGCATCATGACGAGCATGATGCCTAAGACGAGCAGCACGGTGCCCCAGCGCACCTGGGATATAGCCATGATAAGTGACGTTGTTATTGTCGCTCAATGGAGAAAACGAGTTGTCAGCAGTGGTTTGAACCGGAAAAGGTGAAAACAGTAACTTTTTTTTTTTTTGAACAGGCTCCTCGACCCGTGTGTTTTACCGCAGAGCAATCGAGGTTGTCGCAATGACGAAGCTCCAAGTTGTAGAATGCTACCACGACAAGGCTGTTGACGAGTGGTTGGACAGCACAATGGTGGGGACATCAAACTACGTCTACCTAAGGTAAGCAGTCCAGAACAAGCTTACGACGAGATGACGGTGAAGCTTTCCAGCTTTAAGCTCAATTTCAAGCAATCATCCACCTGATTGGCTGCCTAAGGCCTACGTACACACCAAAGGCCCAGCTGGTACTTTGGGCAATCACCAACGTCGCCACCAATAGCTGCATCAAGTTGCCGTCGTCTCTGCATATTAACAAACTGACTTAACTTAGGTACGTGGTGTGGTGTGTTGTGCGTGGTGGTGGTAGTAATGGTGGCAGGTGCCCCGCCATTTAGCGTTGGTCGTCATGGGAGGGGCTTTGCTCATAGGCCGACAGGGAGGGAACACTACAGCCCAGCCCGACTCCAACCCTTGGCAGCCCGATCGGTGTCCTGGCATTTACTTAACTGCAATCAATAGGCAAAAGGCCCGTGTTGGACACAAAATGACAGATATTTGTATTAGTGTGGCTGTTAATGTCAAATGCCGGATGTCGTGTCGCTCGGCTTCTTTTCACATTGACTTACGCAAACTCAAACTTACATTTCACTACTGGCCTCGGTTGAGCAATATGTGCCCAGGTCAATTACCAGTAGTCGAATGTTTCCATGGTTGTTGGGGGCGATGCGATTGATTTTAAATGGGCAAATTGAATGCTCAGAAATGAAAGTGGTACCACCTGTCGGATCCTCATGTTCCCTTTATCGGTCAGATAACGCCACCCTCGCCCGTTTTTTTTTGCGCTAAATCTCATTTCGCGCCCCATCGCGACGGGAATTTCTGAACCCCTTATTGCCAGGCGTAGGGAGAAAGCACCACCGCTTCTTTCCTTCATCCATATTTAGGATATTTACTGCTGTCGCATTTCTCTGCTTGGTTGCGTTTGGTGCCTTTTGATCTCTTCTCTCCAGCACTGTCCCACAGTCTGACTTCTGGCTGCATCGAATCCAGCACTAGCTTGCTTGCTTTTATTCTTGAAACCCCGATCCGGTAGTACCGGGACCATTTTACAAAACACATCTACGAACATTACAGCCCAACATGCCGGCGCTCACGCTTCCAATTTTCACGCAGGCTGAGATCGAGACGCACAATACCAGCGAGTCCTGTTATGTCACCGTCGGCCAAAATGTTTATGACGTGACAGACTTCCTCGACTCTCATCCCGGCGGTGCCGACCTAGTCCTCGACTATGCTGGCAAGGACATTGGTGCCATCCTAAAGGACGAGGACTCCCACACTCACACCGAATCCGCATACGAGATCCTTGAGGAGTCTTTGGTAGGCTTTCTCAAGTTGGAAAAGGCTGTTTCTAACGGGAAGGTGAACGGCAACGGAGCTGCAACAGGCTCATCTAGCGGTATCGACACCCCCGAGCTTCTGGATGCCCAAGGACGTGTAGTACACCCCCGAACTGGGATGTCCTGCGAGGAGGACTTGAATAAGGAGACGGATTACACGGGAGACTACAAGAAGCACAAATTCCTCGATCTCAACAAGCCGTTGCTGATGCAAGTATGGTTTGGAGGTTTCAGCAAGGACTTTTACTTGGAACAGGTCCACAGGCCTAGGCATTACAAAGGTGGCGAATCTGCACCCATCTTTGGAAACTTCCTGGAGCCGCTGAGCAAGACACCATGGTGGATGATCCCCATTGTCTGGCTGCCACCAGTTGCGTACGGGACATACCTCGCTAGTCAAGGTATTGACAGCAAGCTTTACCTGGCGGTATTGTTCCTTGGTGGCGTCGGGATTTGGACCATCATCGAGTACACCTTACATCGCTTTCTGTTCCACCTTGACGAGTATGTATTTCCTGGGGCCCAGACTATACCGACTACACCAACAGACACTAACCCGATTTTCTTTTGATTTTAGGTATCTCCCAGACAATCGTGTGGCACTTACTACACACTTCCTTCTTCATGGCGTCCACCACTACCTTCCTATGGACAAATACCGTCTGGTGATGCCCCCGACCCTCTTCCTTGTCTTGGCGACGCCATTCTGGAAGCTCGTTCACGCTATCTTTTGGAACTGGCACATCGGCACCGTTATGTTCTGCGGTGGGATCTTTGGCTACATCTGCTACGACCTCACGCACTACTTTTTGCACCACAAGAACCTGCCTCTGTGGTACAAAGAGTTGAAGAAGTACCACCTTGAGCACCACTTTCTTGACTACGAGAATGGCTTTGGCGTGACCAGCCGTTTCTGGGACAGAATATTTGGTACCGAGATTGTGCCTCTTGTCAAGACAAAGTGAAGCGGATTAGGACAATAGCTGGCGTGTTGTTTGTTGTTCAATTCTTGGTTACTTTTTTCAGTACCTGTATAATATCAAGGGGAAGGCGTTACTTTCTAACCTATAGAATTTTCAGCTGTTATGGCAGCTTAATGATATACCAGGAATAAATTAATAATAACGACCAGCATTGAACCCAACTTGCATGGCTTTGTGGCACTCTTTTGGTTGAATTACACAAGCTAACCGTCAAGAAAACGCCACCAACAAGCTGAAGAATGGAGTGTTCCCGGTTCTAGAACTAGAAACTGCTTGACCGACCATGTGCAAACACCAGCCACCGTCAGCTATCAAAATCAAGCCGCTCACGTGATGCGCCCAGAATATGGTAAATTACAATCTTAGCTTAGCCTGATTTCTTGCAGTCACGCTGCGACGCTGACAGAACGGTGGTAATATTTTATTTCATCAGCGCCTTGGGGTGAACTGGCGGTTTTCTTCCCTTACAACCCCCCACTCGCACTTCATTTCCCAACAACGACCGTATCCCATTTTGAAGCGACTGCTGCTGCAAAAACCCGAACTCGGGAGAAGCACCCAGTGCATCTCGTATCCATTCTCAATTTGCGGCCCTTGTTATATTTCATTTACTCTTTGCTTGGGACACCCGTCCTTGGCGACCCAACAAAATGTCACATTTGGACGTAGAAGCATTGTTGGACGCCGCGGCTAACGGCGCGGACAGTAGCAAGGACAAGAAGGCCAGCTCCAACGGAGAAAGCCACGCGAATTGCGATCGTAGCGAACGCGGTGATAGGAGCTCCCGTTACGACCGAGACAGGTCCCCTCGCGACTCCTCGCGCGACCGTCGACGTCGCGGCAGCCGCACGCCCAAGAGCGAAGCTGACCGGACCCCCCGAAGCGACGCGGGCAGCAGCACACACAAGAGTAGACGCCGCAGTCGCAGCCGTGACAGAGACTCTCGCCGCTCACGGCGTCATAGGGGAGGAGAGGGTGACTACTACCGCGGTGCCCGCTCCCGATCCCGCTCGCCGAACCGCTACTACAGACCTAGGGATAATAGACGCGATCGCGACGACGACAGGCGTGGCTCGCGCCGAGACGACGACCGTCGACGTGCACGTAGGGGTAGCAGGTCTAGGGATCCCAGCCCTCCTGCGTTGACTGAGGATGAGCGTGATCGTCGTACCGTGTTTGTTCAACAGCTTGCCGCTCGTCTCCGTACCCGAGAGCTCAAGGAGTTCTTTGAGAAGGCTGGTCCAGTTGCTGAGGCTCAGATTGTCAAGGACCGCGTCAGTAATAGGTCCAAGGGGTAAGTTGCTTTTTTTTTTCTTTTTTTTTTTTCTCTCTAGCTGTCATATCTCGTAACAAATTTGTTTGCCAACGTACTAACATTCTGATGACAGAGTTGGCTACGTTGAATTCAAGACCGAGGAATCCGTTGCTGCTGCTCTTCAGCTCACTGGTCAAAAACTCCTAGGTATCCCCGTCATCGTGCAGCCTACCGAGGCAGAGAAGAATCGTGCGGTCAAGACGGAGACCACCGGAACCCAGCAGACCTCTGTCCCATTCCATCGCTTGTACGTGGGCAACATACACTTCAGCATCACTGAGCAGGATCTCCAGAACGTATTTGAGCCATTTGGTGAGCTTGAGTTTGTCCAACTACAGAAAGACGATAGTGGTCGCAGTAGAGGTTACGGATTTGTGCAGTAAGTATTTCCATCCATTTAATTCATGGCTCACCAACTATCTCTCACCAGCTAGATCTCTGTCCTTTGCAGAGCTAACTATATTGCAGATTTCGGGACGCTACTCAAGCTCGTGAGGCTTTGGAGAAAATGAACGGGTTTGATCTAGCAGGTCGTCCCATTCGCGTTGGCCTTGGCAACGATAAGTTCACCCCCGAATCTACGGCCAACCTGCTGCAGCGATTCCAGGGTCCCAACGGGCAGCAGCAGTATCAAGGTTCCGCATTCTCAGGATCAGGTGGTCGAGGTGCTGCCGGCCAGCCTTCCAATTTTGACCGCGCCGGCGGGCGAGACAACGACAAGGGTAGCGGCGCCAGTGCTCTGGATGACACTGACGTCGCTGGTGTCAACTTCAACAATTTTAGCCGAGATGCTCTTATGAGAAAACTTGCAAGGACTGACGAACCCTCCACCGCGCAACCTGAGAGACAGATTCTCAAGCCCAAGACTGAGGTCAAGCCTCTGCCTGTTAATGTGAACATGGCGAGTCGCTGCGTGGTACTGCGCAATATGTTTGACCCTGCCGAGTAAGTTTTTTTGTTCCATCAATACTTGGTCAGAACTTTGCCCAGGCGGTGTGTATGATTCAATGACTGACAAGTGTGCACACGTATAGAGAAGAAGGTGACGAATGGGTCAAAGAGCTTGAAGATGATGTCCGGCAAGAGGCCGAGGAGAAGTATGGGCATGTTGTGCACATCTCTCTGGAACCCAACTCGCAGGGCGATATTTACCTAAAATTCGACAAAGTGCAGGGCGGCGAAAACGCCATCAAGGGTCTCAATGGCCGGTACTTTGGCGGTCGTATGATTACCGCTGCGCCCGTCGTAGACGCAGTCTACAGCAGTTTGTTCTCGCGCACGAAAGCTATCTAAGACACTAATTACGGCCATGAGACCAGAGCAGTGCCCGAACTCAATTGACCAGGTACGGCTGATGATCTATTGCTCTATAGTTAAATATTATTTTACTGGGGCTAATGAATCAAGCAGGACATCAAAGACCATCCTGCTCCCAAATACTTTGGTTGAGCTGTCCGACAAGATTATTTCACAGTACAGTACCTTGCAAGACGACAAAAGATATCTCTTATCCTCACCACAAAAATACATAGGCTACACCACGAAAACCGCACACAGGCACATCATTATCGGCCCCAACCACGGCCTGGGATAATCCAGCAACTCGGACGCATACGACGGAAATACAAGATCACCAATAGGCACGGCTCGGTACACACTTTTTGTGCTTCTTCCCGAGAAGAATGCAAAAGGCTTTCGCATCTCTTGATGGTGCTGTTCCATGCTGATGACTGGCAAATAGGCACATATCTCTCAAATTTGGAGGGAAATTGTTTTCACTACCTCTACATGGTTTGTGAGGTTCCGCACAGGCGTTGAGGTATATTTTATTATTTATAGGCTCGAATAGAATACTATCAAACACCCGCAGCAGCTTTGAAGCACAAGTTTCGGCACCATTTTTCTCTTCTTTTCTTTTTTGGTGAGCCTATCCCATATGCCCCCCTACCCATGCCTGTTTGCTGGAATCGGCTGGCATGCTCTTACTCATAGATGGCAAGCCGCTTGGCCGGCCTCGAAATGACACTCGGGGCTTTATAAATTGCGATTGTGGCATGCCGTCTAGGCCCATGGCTCACTTCTCGTGAGTGCATGTGTGGCCGCTGATCTCGCCCTTTTATGTCCTGGTTCAGTAGCTTGACCTCCTGCCCTGAGCTTGGCTTTTTGATTCAATCCAAGATTTGTAGACATGTTACTGGCCGCGCAACTGTGAATCAAGATTGCAGCGACTTCTTGGATAGTTGCTCTGGCGGGGTTTGCTGATCTGAAGCCCAGGCTCGAATGTCCGTCAGGGTTCCAGCATGGCGTGGGAGACCAAAATAGTAGGCAACAACATATTGAGCCGGGACATAATACCTACATGACTCTAGATTGTATGCATATCCAGAGCAGCTAGTCAGGTAGCCGTTGAAATTCTTATGGGAGTGAATGTTGCCGCTTCATGCAATTATAGGCGCTCGGTTGTTGGACCAGCTACGTGCAAGTTCTCGAGACAGGGAATCTATTCTAGACACCAACA
The DNA here is from genome assembly GCA_003709005.1 of Magnaporthales sp. P1609. Classification (NCBI taxonomy): domain Eukaryota; kingdom Fungi; phylum Ascomycota; class Sordariomycetes; order Magnaporthales; species Magnaporthales sp. P1609. The sequence goes on from PELF01000003.1 coordinate 1,467,718, forward strand.
TAGACATCGAAGACGCAATGCCGGACGCCCGGGGCGAATGTTTTGACCAGCTCGGTATGCTCCAGAACCACTCGTCGCAGCGGGTTATGTTCACTTGAGGCTCCAACATTGCCTACGTGACTTTGAATCACTCTCTCGACCTCCTTGCCACGGACCGAAATGTCATGATCCGCTACGTTCTCGTGCAGATGAAGCCAGCTACCCTTTGTGCCGCGGACTATATCCACGGCCGCTTCCCAGGTCGGCTGGCTAGTCGGAAGGAATCCGCAGTTGACATGAAGCACGTTTGAGAAGCGAAGTCTGTCAGCGGAAGATCGCAGTTCTTTCAACCTCCTCACGGCCTCTACGTTGCTTTCCAAGAAAACGACGATGCGGTCGTCGTCGTCGTCTAGCAATTCCCAAGTCGGCCTGGCCAGATCCCGGCTGCCCCTGACCACCTTGATCTTCCACCCGTTGCGGCTGGCGCCCCGCCTCAGCCCCTCGACGCTCCACGGGTTGACCTCCCAGCACAAGACGCGCAGGCCGAGCTTGGCGTACGAAAAGACAAAGTAGCCGATGCCCGCGTAGAGGTCTACCGCCCACGGGCTTGCTGCTTCTCGCTGCAGCAGAGTAGGGGCGCCGTGGGTGCCAGTCGACGAGCTCTGGTCCTCGTGGAACGCCAGCAGCCGCGCCTTCTCCTTGACGTTGCCGCGGCTGAACATTGTCCACCGAGGCGCCCACGTCTGGTAGATGGAGTTTTGCTTGGTCGAGACCCAGAAGGCGCGTTCAAAGTCCGAGTCCGCGATGGCTGCCTCGGACTCGTCATCATAGTTACCTCCTCGCGACCGGGGACGGGCAAGAGGCGCTTCCGGACCGAAATCCCCATATAGGATCCGCAGGCCGCTGGGGCTCCGCAATATGTTTTCCCGTGGAGACGCATCGCCTGCAGACATCTCTCCTGTTAAGGTGGATGCATCACCACTGCCATCAAAACCACCTCCGGGGAGGTTGAACGGGATGCCGTCGTTGACGGCGAGGTGGGTCAGGGGCTGGGCGGACTTTGCCGAGAGGCCATCGAGGATACCGCGCCACAACGCCGCCAACCAAGCATCGCCGCCGTCGTCGTCGCATTCGCCATCATCGTCACTCATGCGGCCGTCCAAGACCGTCCGCCAGCTCTCGGATGCAAAGCTCCCGCTGGGAAGCAGCGCCATGGGCTCGTAGACGACCCAGCGCTTCGGTGCCGAGTCGATCAGGGTCGCTGGCGAGACGGCCACAGCCTGCAGTTTCGAGGTGACTCGGGATGAGGTTGTCCATTTCTGCACGGCGACTGAGATTGGATTCCCAGCCTTGGGCTTTTTGGGCCTAGGAGGGCGCGGGGAATTTATGTCTGCTGGCGTGGTGGACGGTGCGATCTTGTCTCGAGTGGTCATGGTCATGCTGAAAGAAATGGTTGGTGGTGGTACGTACCTGGCAGTGTGTGTGCGGGCGGTGGGTCAAATTTTACTTGTCAACCAACCTGAAATAAATTTTGGAATTTGTTTGTGATTTCACTTGCCCAACTGTGTCTAATTATTTTGCAATCCCTCTACATTTGACCAGAACTTATAGTCCAGTATTTGGATTTGCATCGGCTTGTTACCGGTCATAAATCTGCCCAGGCAAACAAAAAAACAATTTCATCAGCTAACCCAGATTGGAAGCCCTCACCACCTCCATGTATTTCACCAATAATCTAGCTCATCTTGCCCGGGACGTATGGATGACCTGCGCTCAACCCTCCGTCCACGGCCCACGCCTGCCCGTTGACGTATGAACTCTCGTCACTGCCCAGGAACAGGGCGACCCTGGCGACCTCGTCGGCGTGGGCTGCCCTCCTGAGCGGATTCAGCTGCCCAACCTTCTTCTCGGTACCCCTCTCCCTCGCCGCCTCGAACAGGGTCGCCGTCATGCCCGTCTCGATCAGGCCCGGGCAGATGGCATTGACGCGCACGCCGGTGCCTGTCATCTGGTACGACAGCGTCTGGGCCATGGACACGACGGCGGCCTTGGAGGCCGAATAAGGGGTCGGGCCGGCGTTGGATCGCAAGCCGGCCACCGACGCCGTCATGATTATGCTCCCACCGGGGAGGACTTGCCACCGCCGCCGACCTTGGTCATGGCCGGCCCGGCGTACTTGGCGGCCAGGAAGGGTCCCAGGGTGTTGACGGCCATGCAGCGCATGAAACCGTCGGCGTCGACGTCCTGGAACTGCGTTGCGGGGCCGATGATGCCCGCGTTGGCGAAGAAGACGTCCAGCCGGCCGTAGCGGGCCACAGCGTCGTCGACGACGGCCTTGACCGCCGCCTCGTCCGAGGCGTCAAACTTGCGCACGTGGACGTCGACCGAGGCTCCGTACAGAGACGTCATCTCGTGCCTGTGAGCCTCGAGATGTGAGTCGTCAAAGTCGCATAGGTAGACGGCCCGGGCGCCGTTCTGAGCGAACTGGTGAGCCGTGGCGCGACCGATGCCCATGGGGGAGTTGGCGCCTGTTGGTGTTTATTTTTCTTTTGATCAGACTAGAATTTGATATGTATTTGAAGCGGGTGGTAGATCTGTAACGAGGGTACATATTGCTTGCATACCTGTAATTATGACTACCTTGCCTGAAGCCCTAGGTCCGTTTGAGTCTCCCGCCATTTTGACGATCTTGGGTAAACTTGTGGATGCCGAGGACGAAGACGATGCACCGGCCGAGCTGCTTGCCGACACTTGGCGGCTGATGGCCTCTAGCCTCCGGTTTGCTGTGCCATCCGACATTTCTTTTTTTTCTTTCTTTTTTTTTGTATAATTTCCAAAATAAACGTTACAATTCGAGATTTGCTCTCCTATTTGATTGTAGGATAGCCTTTTCTCTTCTCCAGCGCAGCTTTAGAGGAATGTTGTCCACAATCTCACCTCAGTACGGCTCAATGTCTTGTACCTGGCGAGTGGGGTCGGAAGCTGCGGGTTGCCGAGGTTCCACGCCTCCAAGAAGCATCCTTCCTTCCTTCGCTCTAGCGTCCACTGTCAAATTCGTCTCTTAACCCTTGCCAAGCCTGTCTTGCCTCCCCATGCTGACCACCTTTTCACCCATTTTGACATTGACATATTCAAAGTCCGCCTTGTACGTAAACATGATGAATAATACAACAATCCAACGTGCATCCATCTTCCCTGACCATTTCAATTTTGCCACGTCTTTATACGTCAAGAGCAAGCCACAAAGGCTTGTAAAAACAAGCCTATTCGAGCTGTGACTGGCCGACGGTCCAGCTGCACTGCCTCATTTGAGACCGACGACGGGTAGCTACTTGAATCAAGAAACTACGCGTGAGGGTTCTCTGTTCCTCCTGAGAAAAACATATTAGACTCCAACCATCCCACCGAATTCTTTCTCCATGTCACTCTTTCATACCATACACTCGGATCAAATACCTATGCACAACCGAGAAATCCAAACCGTCCAAATCCCATTCAAGATAGATACCTTTCCCCATTCGTTCATTCATTCATCCATTCCATCAACGATTTCCCGCCGGCTTCATTCTTACTCGCTACGTGAGAGCTACATTTGTTCAGAGACAAATAGTATCTGCCAGATACCCTGCATCTCGGTTCTATATCACCTTTGGAATAATGCAGACTCTCATATACCCACAGTATCCATCCCAATACACTTTCAAGCTCCTCTGGATAATTCTTCCACAACCCGGCGCGGGGCTATAGACTTTCCAGCAATGAGCTTCAGTCACGCACCTTTGCTCTTCACGCCTTCCGAGACACAACCCCTCCCTCTCTCAGGTGCCGCCGGCTAAACAAAAGATATGGCTTTTCCGGCTGACAGCCGTGCCAACATTATTCTACATCCCATCCTCCTTGCAGAATAAAAACCCCCCTCAACGGATGGAACACAAGTCTTGAACACTACCGTCACTGAAGAAGCATCATTCTTTCGTCGCTTTGCTCAACCAGTATACATATGTAGGTATATATATGTGTGTGTGTGTGTATGATATGTATCCATTCGTTCAACCTTGATACAGCCAGGTATGTGCCCCAAGAATCCAACTAAAAATCAAAGCCCCTCCCCCAAACCAAGACCCATGACCCCGGACCTCCCTCCAAACACTAGAAAATATAGACACATGATGAGGATATAAAACAATTGATGTTGTTACAGATTTTCATCCACTTCACCAGCCTGTTGCCACAAGTTCTCACACTCGTACATTGGTTTCATTAGCAAGTCTCTATTCCCTTTGAACTCTTGTTCATGTTCCTTGCCTCACGGTTTTCTCTTCCTCTTTTCTTCTCTAGGCCAACTGTGTTGCCTTCGCGTGCCCACCCCTACATGTGCTGCTCACAGCCCTCCAGTCCTCGTCTGCATAATCAGAGAGATGCATTTCTTCAACCCCATCACCACGATACCGCCGGTACCTTGGACGGGGCGAGGCGTTAAATGGAGGTTGAAGCGGGGGAATATCAACAAATAAAGAGACGCAGAGAAAATATAAAATGATGGAAGACAAAGAAAATCCGCCCAAGACGCCTGCCCTCATGAAAATTACATGGGGCCGAGACGATCTTGAGTTATGGTGACCTCAAGGATCATGAGATGTGGTGGTATGTATGATGATGGCCACGGTGATTGTTGATTATTACGAGTAAGTTGTTCGGCAATGCGGTCCAGCTGGAACGCCACCCCTTTCCAAAAGAAGTGAACGAGCGTGACCGAAGACGGCGACAAAACACAACTTTTGAGCAATCGCATTGACGCTTTTTTCTTCCTTCAGCAGTCTCCAGACCGCAGACAGGCGCTTTATGGTCGTGAAGGTTATGTACGATCGAAGCGATTATGGGTGCTGTAGAGCCCCTTACGCCCGGGTCAGGGTGTAAGTGAATGACCTCAGGACGACGCAATCGATCTCAAGGATGGAATATATTGACAAAAGGTGCGCAAGACGTGCTCGCGAAGCAAAGAATGCAAATATGGCGAAATAAAATAGGAGGTCGTTGCCGTCCGCCCGGTGCGGCAAACAAGAAGAATAGTGGTGGTACATGAGGCTTCGAAATGCCTGAATTCGATATTACATATATCGGGTGGACGCACAGCGAGTCCGATGAAAGTCGACCAGGCCATAGGCTGGTAACGTTTCACACTGTCTATGAAGACGAGAGCGGTGCTATTCTCGTTGCCGCCGCTTGAGTTGCAGTTGGCCGTCGCGGCCCAAGTCTGCGACTTCTCTGAAAAACAATCCCTCACATGTCAAGTCGGCGCTTTACATGTTCTCGATCCGGGCGCTTGGCATCTGAATTGAAGTGTCCTCAAACTCGGCCTTCATACCGCTCCATGGGTCGTAAGCGACAGACCCGTATGTCTGCATTTGGCCCATGGTCGTGACCTCGACCGGTGACTGATAAACACCATTGTACCATCCCTCCTCGGCAACGGCTTGGGCTTGGTGTGCAAACTGCTCGTGGACGGTCGGTGCCGCGTGCGGCGGGGGTCCCTGTTGTGACATCTGTGGAATCGACTGCGGATATGGCACCATCGGGGTCTGCGCCTCGACCGGGGATGTTGACGCGGCATGCGCTGCGTGTAGTGCGTATGTTGCTGCCTGAGCCTGGTGGGTGTAGTAACCGTCTTGAGCTGTCGGGCTCCTGCCGGATCCTGCCGAGAAACTGCTGGGGCTGCTCTGGATTGATGAGGGCATGGCTGACGGGGCGCTCGTCACAACTTCGAGGTTTAGCCTGGCGTCCACTGTCTGCTGTCTAGGGACCTGGTGATGGTATGACTGCTGAACAGTATTGGTATTCATGGTGGCAACGCCGGGATTGCTATGGTCAGTGACATAGTACGGTTGTGTCGGCACACCTGTGGTCCTGTGAACCATGTGCATGTCAGGGTGTGCGTGGTGGACCTGTTGGCCGTGGTACTCGTGAGCACCTTGCGACACGGTTTGCCGATGGCCATACTGCTGTTGCATGCCGAAATGATTCATCTGCCCAAAGTCGGCAAACGACTGAGCGCGATGGAGTGCATGGTTTGAAAGACCGTGTGCCATAGCGACGCCGGTAGGTGCCCATGACATAGTGGCACTGCGGGGAGTGGGAGGCGACTCGCTGCCAGAGTCAGAGGTGCATTCGTCGAACTCGGATGAGAGACCACCGCGTTGGTGTGACCGTCTCTGGTGCTTAACCATTGTGGTTTTGCGGCAGAAGCTACAGGCAACGTTGTCAGTATCAAGCAGCAGGCCTGCTTCTGGGGGTGTAGGGACTCACCTTTTGGCGCAACCATCGTGTGAGCACTTGTATGGTCGCTTGCCAGTGTGTATCCTGCGATGCCTTGCTAGACTCGAAGACTGCTTATCGTCAGCACATAGCTCATACCCTTACTTGGGTTGAGTAACATCTCAGATGGCTTACATCTGAGAACCTCTTCCCACACCCGATGTGCTGGCATTGGTGTGGCTTCTCTCCCGTGTGGGTTCGGATGTGAACAGTCAAGGCACTCCTTTGAATGAAGCTCTTTCCGCACCCGGGGGTTGTGCATGCGTAGGGCCTTTCATTGGTGTGTATCCTGTAATGCCTCTGAAGGTCTGACTTGCGGTTGAAGCTCTGCACACGGGTGATTCCTGTTAGTTAGGAAGTTCGAGATTGCCTGGGTGATGAGGTGAGGCATTGTCTTCTTGTTTGTTGGAAGCCAAGTTCCCCATGAAGATTTGCATGAGAAACAACATCAAACATGACCCCCAACGAGGTCCTTGGGTCCAGGTGAAGGAGCAAACCGGTAGGCGAAGAGAAGGGGGAGGAAAACAGTATTGGACATTGCGACGGCGACGACGACGACGTACCTTGTTGCATGCTTGCCAGTCGCACTGGAAGGGGCGAGTGGCAGGCTCTTGGTCGACAAGCTCCATGAGTTCCATCTCTTTGGCTCAACAATGGTTGTCTTGGACGTTTGTTGTTCAGGCGACGTGAGGGACCCGAGGTGCAAAGGCAGGGTCGGTGCGTGTGCGGTGCGGTGCGACGAGACTTATATGTCGCTGCTCACGAAGGCAGGGGATGGCCAAGCAGTGACAGGGCTCATGCAGTTGTATTTTATGGGGAGGGAGACAAGGCAGGGGGGTCCTTCGTGGGTGGTCCGACGGGGGGGTCTGGAAGAGGGATGGTACCCCTGTCCGGAAAGAAGCCCAAGCGTGATCTACCCAATGCAACCAACGGAGCTGGGTTTGAGCGGTAATTCCTCTCACCAGGTGAGCCGCAGGCCGGCAGGACAAGCAAGCGACTCTGCAGTGCAGTTTCGCCCGAGGACGCGCACGCAATGAGATTGATGGGATGGAATATGAGAGGGAGGGTGGAGGCAAATATGCGATTAGGTAAGATGATGACGGAAGATGTTGGGAAAAGCTGCAGTGCTGATGTATGTCGACCTTTGTTTCTTCGTTTCGTTCCGGGACGAAAGAGAAAAGAGTCTCGATAACAAGAGCTGGATAGAAAGTCAGAATCTCGTCACTCCCACGACCAAATGAATAAATATTAAGAAATATCAAGAGGGGAAAAAAGCAATATTAGGAGTTTGGTCGGAACACAAAAAACTAAAGGGTGTATTAATATTAGGAGAGGTAGAGGTTCGCTTGGTACAACAAGCTGCAGAAGTGCCGGACACCTCAATGGGACCTGCAGAAGCGGACGAGCGGTTCTTTATGGGATACAGTGATGTGTTTACTTACGCTAAGAATGAAAAGCTTCTGGCGCCAGTTCTGTGCGGCTAGTTTGGATCTAGCCAGGTCAAGTGTAGCCAGCAGGTGAAGAAGTGGTATTCTTCTCTCTTGTATCGACGGGCCGGCTTTCAACCGAACAAATAAAAGTCGATGGTGAATTTGAGCGATCTCGTGGTGCAGATTGGAAGTTGCAAGCCCGGGCGGAACTGGATGTTCCTAATGTTTCAAAAGTATAAGTGCAGTAGAGCCGGCGTGTGTTAAGTTCCCGAGACTAAGAGCGAATAGGGCAAGGTGGAGGACGATTCTGCTGCTTTCGAATCTCTGAGCGTGCAGGCCGGCTAGTTATTGGCGTGCAAATCCAATCCTTAGTCGATAACCGAAGCGTGTCCACCCAGAAGCGATGGAAGATTTCTCTCGGAGGTGGTCAACACGAGGCCGCGCAGCCAGGTTTTGTATGTGGTTAGATCACAGACAGCTTCTCGGCGCTGCCTGCTTATATCAAAGTTCCTTGCTGGTTTACCGATACTCGTCGTTAGGCCTTCGTACGCAACCCGTCTAGCTTGGCAAGACGTTGATGCAAGAAAGCAAGCCAAGTTCAAAGCGCCGGAACACCGCAACGGCTGTTGGAGAAGCAACCAAGACCAGGAATAATAATTGTTCTAAAATAGGATACTGTTGCTTTCCACAGTTGTTGTCGTTTGATGTCTGCTATGATCCGTCGATGCGCCTCGTTTTATAATCCGGGCAGGGGACAGAGTCGTTTGAAGGGTCTACCTTGGTTAGATGATATCCCGAGTGGTGGCGAGGATGAAAGACACAAGGTAATGAACGTGAAAGAAGATGACAATGATGACAATGATTATGAAGATGCTGACGATAGATGAGGGATGGCGTTGCTGCACCTCCCGGCAAACCAAGCAGTCTAGGGGTGAAAGTCATCTATGAGAGAGTGAGGTGAGGAGGTGACAATTTAGTTATGTATTCGATGAGGCATCGGAGGAGCCGTATGCAGGCGGGGGGGTTCAAGATGGCGTCTGCAACCCCTAGCAAAAAAGTAGTACTGTGGATGGTATCATATCTGCATGGAGCAGGCTCATTCAAGACAGACGGGACAAAATGAGAGATGCAGCATCAAAAAGGTTCTTTCCATCCTGTGCTGGCTTGAATCACTGCCGGTGGGCGTGGTGAGGGTTGAGTCGTTGAAGTCTGGGCACTGGATGGCTGGGTCCTTGGATGGAGTCGAAGGGGACCAGGTGGGTGCCGATGTAGCTTCAGCTTCTGTGTACCTGACACTTTTGAGGGGGTGCACAATGTCCCATGAGAGGAGTGTGGATATATGTACTATAGTGGAGTACCTTCTCTCCCAAGAGGGGAAACCGGTGAGGAAAGGTGTCTGGCAGGTACTTCTGGAAAATACTTCTGGCTCGTTGTCTTCTCCAAGCTTGTTCCGGCAGTGGGTGGAGAGAAAAGCCCGAGCGCAACCTGCAGGCCTGGTACTTGAGAAGGCTCAGGAATGGGTTACTGGTTAGATTATCAAGTCGAGACGGGTGGGTGCTGGACTGCCGTTGTGAGAACCATGGAATCTTGGCTGAGGAACCCTAGTTTCAACAGCTGAAGCTAATCGCCGCCTTGGTGGTGTTGTTAAAGTATCTAGATATAAATGGCCACTCTGACTATGGTGTTGCACGTCGTGTGATGTATGTTGGTATGATGTGGGCTACGGGCAATCTAGGCTTCATTTCATTATCACAGAACTGGGCGATCTTGCTTGTGCGTACATACGACGAATGAGCATAGGTTAACTTATTCCAAGGGCTGATAGGAATAGGTAAGATGGGTAGGTAGGCAGGTAGGCAATTAGGTGTGGCGATGTATGTATGCAAGCTCGACGCATTTGAAGATATTTTGGGAGAGGGGAAGAAGTTTGTTTGATCGAGCTTTAGTGTTTGTGGTGGCCACCACCACTACAGAAGATCAAAACGTGGAAGAAAGTGGGTAGGTAGCACTTCAACCTCTAAACCAGGAGCTTCCAATACTACCCCGTCCATGCGATGTGAGCGGAACGAGATGGAAGGGAATACGTGGTAGATGTCAACTTACGACGTAAGAAAAAGGAGAGGATTCACTCACCAAAGAGGGGGAAAGAAACAGATTAAAGGGCCCCCTCTCCACTATGCAGTTTTCCTGGACGTGGAGCCGCGCTGTCATGTTTTGCTCGTTGCAACGCGGCACGAGAAGGGAAATAGAAGGGCAGGATAGGAAAAGAGTAATATACACTGTATCATCGTAATACCTGTAGGTGGTATGCAGGCATGGGAGGGAGCGAGAGGGAGGGACGGAGCAAAAAAAAAAAAAAAAAAAAAAAAAAAAGAGAGCAGGCCAGCCGTGTCTCTGGTTGAAGTTTCGGGCGTGTTCCTTCACGTCAAAATTGCAATCCAAGTAAGGTAGGTAAGGAAGGTATGTGGCTGCAGAGGCCCGCCGTATGGATGCTTGCTAGTTCCCGTCCCAGACCAGTTCTCGTCCCTTCCCCAATTGGTCAATCGAGGGGCATATCGCGTCTTTCCTCCATCTTTTCCCATTCTGCTACATGCCTCCCTTTTTTCTTCTGTCTCTCTATCTCTCGCAAGTCTCTCGTGTACTTACCCGCCCCTGCTTTGTTTTCTACTCGGAAGTCTACCGATAAGAAATATCCTGCCTACCCCTCCTCTATTCTGCTAGTGAAGAAACGTTGACAAGGCTACCTGGGCCTGAACCAAATAATCGAGCAAAGAGAGGAGAAGAGAGAATTGGCAGCTCGATAACTATGGGTGTCCCGACATGCATCGAGGGTGTGTGTGTTGGGGACCCGCCAGCCCTTGGCAGCAGTACCTACACCCCTGTTTGTCACTTTTTTCTTTTTTAGTTACCCCAAACCCTGTCGACATGGGGGATCCCCTCCCCTGTTACTCCTCCCAGTGGGGGCAACTGAACCAGGTACCTCGTTGTCCTAAGTAGTAAAAGTTCCAGTAAATCTGCTAGGGTACCTAGTAGATACGTACCTCGCCTACCACATCCTACGGTATGTCAAAAGCTTTGGCCCACAGCTGTAGATGGCTCCTGCCACACGATTATCGATTGAACTGAGTCAGCATCGAGGCAATGGGTTTAAGGTATTTACCAGTTTTGGTTTTCTCCAGATTCGACAATCTCCTCCACACCAACTTAGACTAGCCGCCGTCTTCCGTCTTCTTCATATTGATGTTGTCGTTGCACGGTAAGGCCGGGAGAAATATTAGGAGGGAAAAAAAAAAGAAGAAAAAAAAAACAGTAGCCGAGGCCTAACGAGATCCCACACAGGGCAGATCGTTCAATTTGCGAGTCCCGATCGTTGTCTCACCTTTTGTTTTTGTTCCTCGTTTCCCACTCAATAATGGCTTCTGCAGTCTAATAGTTCGTTACCAACAGTCTAAGCAATCCCTTAACGGAATAAGACCGACCTAGGAAGCACCGGAAAGTCATGGAATAATTTGAGCTGTCCGTCTCATAGAACAGTCGGACGTCTAGACTTGGATTCACTGCTACAAAGTGTAGAGACAGAAAGTACACTGTTTGTCACGTACATGTCCGTCTGGAAAAGTACATTCTTAGAACATAACAGACAAGCTTCCCAACAAAATGCAACAGGGAGAACAAGAATTTACACAACAACATCCTGTTTCTTCTGCCAACATTTGGCAAAATTTTGCAACAGATTTATAAGGTAAGGGATATTCCACACGGCCGTTTTGAGACAAAAACTTTGTGGCTTGCCTGTTTGAGGGCTGACCAAATACTACCACACCTCCAATGACACTTGCTTTGTGGGACTTACATGACGAGATGCCGTCTGATGGATCATGCGGGAAAGCACATTTTCGACGGTGGAAACAAGGAAACAAAGATAATAGCAAAAAGAAAAGAGAAAAACAAAAACAAAAACAAGTCAAGGCGACCATCCGTCAATCTTCTCATCATGTTATTTAATGTCGACCCATGAGCTCCAGCCAAGTCCAGTCTACGTTCACCAAACGTAATTCCACGCTCCAAGCTTGCTACTTGCTAAAGCAGCCGCTGCCCCATTTATTGTGCAGACTCGTATGGCCCACAGGTTTGAGCAGCTGAATTTGTTAGTGAAGCTATCCCCTTGCGCAAGTAAATAGGATCTTATCTTTGTAGTGATAGAACCTTGTGTTGAACTGACTCTCCGTCCGTCACCGGTCACTGACCGACCCCACTCTCCCTCAAGGTCTGGTTGCTGTCCACTTTGGTTGCTGTCCACTTTGGTTCTTGGCCTCATCAGGCTGAGCCATGATCTATCCGATGTTTCATGTTCTAATACGACCCCTAACCTGAATTACAAGCCAACATCTTTATCCTATCTAGCTAGTTAGCACTCTGTACCTTGGTAGCTGCCTTTTTTATTGTACGTTTCGATACGCTAGTCGATCAGAGCCAAGCGTGCTACTTCACAAAACTGCAGGGTTAATACCGGCTCTCCTCCAGGCTCCAAGTTTCTTAACACGAGGTGACTGTGTTACAGATAACTCAAGTGGCTAAGAAGAAAAATAGAAGGCGAAAAAATAGAAAAGAAAAAAAAACCCTTGGCCTTGTTGTAGGCTTTCCCCAGAAAGATGGCTTCGGGCGGGGTGTTAGAGAAGCAGCACATCGTTATACACACTAAAAAAACCGTTACCAAAAAAGAAGCACAAGACAAAAAGGCTAACAGGAACTTCTCCGGTCTCGGTCCAGGGCCTTAGTGCCAAACGTTCAGATGCTGGGATCTTCAGTCATCATACCCTCGTACTTTTTGTTCTCAGCTTCCGGGGTGGAGAATGAAGGTTTGAGGAGTCAGCCGCAGCCCGCTTGTCCTGTCATCCTCTCTGCCTGACTGTTGGAAATTTGGATGAATTTCACATGTGCAATTGGCGTTGGGCTGCCCATGTCATAAATTGGCATTGTGGCAATATTACCCTCCTGGTGTAAGCGAAGTTGGAATTTTACTAGGCAGATATTGTCGTAATCTTGGGAGATCAGGTCGGCCAAGAGTAATATTAAAAAATCCGATATTCATGCGTACATACCTAAGCTGACATGGTCGCCGAAAGGCGAGATTAATTGGCAAGTCCCTGTTTTGTTTATTTAGAATACATTTCGGATAAAAGTACCCGTCTAAGTCAAACTAACAAACACCGGTTATCGTAGTTATCGTCAGCTGAGTGAGAAATTTAGTCTATAGAATAGGACCTTTTTTAGTCCAAACTTAGGGCTCTTCAATTAGTTCATGTAGGAGGTTGCAAGGGGAAGCCATAAGTAGGCGGGTTTATTTCTTCAAACGGTCTACCCATACGGCCCCGGGACTATCCAAAAAGCCCACGGGGAAAAAATTGAAAATAAACATATTTTTTTATTTATTCTATTTTATTTATTTTTCACCACCTACAAAGCATTGACGCTGGGCAAACGGGGTGGCTGTGCACAGTTCGGATATGCCCGGGTGGTCTGCTTTAAGCAAAATCGGCCTGGGGGGATTGAGACAAACATGTTCAACGGCTGCCGGCTGCCGAGTCCACCTTTATCCTGGCACAGCGGTCGACAAGTTGAGACGACAGTTCAATCCCAAAATGGACCTGGGGGTTTTATTGAAAGCGCACACAAAGCACAACAGAAAGAGAGAGAGAGAAAGACCGACTACCTTTGCCGGACCCATCAATGATCTGCTTTCTACTTTTGGCAGCATCCTCGACGATCTCTAAGAGCTTCTGGAATTTCTGAACAATTCCTTGACAGCTACGTTCCCCACACTGGGCTCGCATTCGCTTTTTCTCTCTCTCAGGGCGGTATCTCTTGTGAAACGGCCAGCCCAGGACGCAAAGAGGAACATTCGACGAGTCCTTTCGTCCCGACACACGTACGAAAGGAGGCTGCAGTGACAAGCTAAAAATGAAAGTAAAATAAAAACCGACGCTCCGGTGTGGAACAGCTTAATGGAAAGTCTGCCCGGCTTCCGAGCCGCTTCCTGCAACTGAATCTTTGGGCAGGCCAATTGAAAGTAACCTATTGTTCCCCTCCAGTTCGTGGGGCTGCAGCTTGATGTGGCCAAGAGAAGGACCAGCCAAGCGACCAAGAATTTTGTCGCATGCAGCATGTATCACACATGGAGTGATGATTCTACTCAAGAAACCAAAAACCGAGAAGAAAAAAGAAGAAAAAACCAGACTATACAGCTGCAGTATAAACGTGCGCAATTTACGAAATCCGTGAATTTCCAGCCAGGTCATATATTTTCAGCGATTATAAACATATTTTGCTTGGTCAAAGTTTAATCAGAAACCTTCCCGAACCCAGCAGATAAGATCCGACTTCCTGGTCTGGAGTAAATACAGGAATGCCGGCACCAATTATTTTATTCCACGTGCATATGTGGACCGCGCCTTGCACATTTCGTGCATATCTCCCCAGGAGCCGCCGGAAGCACTACACTAAAAAAGGCGACATGCAGAAGGCAGGCCCACAGTTGTTTGAGCTCTTTGCCCAACCTCTAATAAAAAGTCGCGATAGGTGGTGGATCACGGTGAGGTGACAGATAGAGAGAAATATGACGATGATGATAATGATGATGCCGTAGTATGCGTCGAATATGCACATTAGTTTTTGATCATCTCAATATATCAGTGGTTCATGTGTGACCATATATTTAACTGAAAGGTACAGCCAATCATGTGATCCGGGGTGAGCGGGCGGGACGTCGGCGGCAGTTAGTGATGAGCGCCTTTAAAACAAGAAGGGTTGATTCATGGGTTGCAGAAGTTGCATGGTTCATGCAACCATTGGTGAGACGGTGAGAGCGACTCGAGAGGGAATATTGAAGTACGTTTTGCTGGATTTTGCTTTCCTTCTTTTCTTGTTCTTGTTGTGCACTCAAATCAACCCATGCTGCCTCTCCTCTCATCTGCTTTCCATGCGCCTTGCGGCATACGAGGTGACTCTATCAAGGCTAAAGATATACCAGGCCGAGGTACATACAGTACGTCGGTATCGCTGGCGAAATGCGGGGCAATGGCGTACGGATGCGGAGGTGCCACAAGAAAGTAGGTAGATTAGCAGATATTGAAGAAAACGGCACGGCTCGAGCTTCGTCGTGCGCACCAATCAGATCCTACCATGGTGGACAAGGTTGATAAAGTCAGGCACCTGGGCTCCAGGGTTACCCGTCAGTATTGCGCCACAGGCTACACCAATGATAGGAGCGCATCGATGCTCTCGTCGTTTTTTGCGACAATGATAAATGGATAGATTGAGGTTACTTTTTGACCTAGATAAGCCTCGATGGTGTGATGGCGGCGCGCAGGTTTGGAAGGCGTATAATTTAATCGCAAAAATTATTTTTATTGCTTATTCTATTGTTATCTCCATGACTTGGTACGCAATGGTCGGTCAGCGTATGATTCTTCAAAGGCGCGGGCTGCAACATCTCACTGGGGACGGAAGCAGGGTGAGTAAATCAGAATGAAGCAAGTGGATGGAGGCAGGCGTAGGCGAATGCAGAATAAGGCTTGGCGGATGCACCCCGCTCCAAACTTCTTTGTACTTTGTAATGTGAGTGAAGGCGGTTTGGGTTTGTGGGGCACTTGCAGGCGGAGAACGGAGAAGTATCTGCACGTGAGAATGAAGAGAGGCGCGGCAATGGATGCATTATTGAATGTAAAAGAGTGTTTGGAAGTTCCCTCTCTCAAACATTCCCGCTGTACATACAGCAGCATGCACGCACTGGAGACGGCTGGAGGAAGTGCCCCAAATACAGAGGAGGGTTTCTTTCGGGAAATGATATTGCCTTTCGGACGCATAAATGGCTCGTCTCTTGTCGCTCAAGTCGGGGTCAGAATTATATGGACGGTGACGCGATCTTCTGCAATGCCACACACAGACCACAGAATAAAACTTGCTGCTTAAAGATTCAGATAATTTTACATCTACGGACTGTCCACAACCTTTCAGAAATAGAATATCTCTTGAAATGGTGGAATTGTACGTTGTTAAGATTTGGTGATTTAAGTTGGTTTTGTTCTCATTTGGTGTGGTATTTTCGACTTTGCGGTCCATTTAATTTTGTCCCCCACTTTTCGCTCTCGTACGAACGGCACGTGAAAAATAAGAAAAATTGCATGGGTGGATCATTGCGCCACACCCGTCGCAAATCATGAGGCCAGATCTGATAAACAATTGTGGTGTAGCAACCTTGGGAAGTGGAATGCGAACGCCGTTAACTCCTCCCACGTCATGTTCGCTGCAAGATTGCTACCGCCAATTTCTCCGTTAGCGCGATTAGAAGCAAAAGAAAAAGAAAAGTCTGCGGTGTCATGAATCTTTTTCGTACGATGGATTTCAGCTGCAGCTGCAAGTTCGTCACATTTTAGGTCACCATCACTTTCGGAGATCTGATCCTGGTGGGATGCAGTTGGATCCCCCTTTGCACGCTTTCGTCCCTTTCGTCTGATCTTAATCAAGATAGGTGCCGAAGAGTTTTGGCAGTTTTTCCCCGACATACCCGACCGCAACCCCCCTCCCACAGCGACTAATGCGGACTCCTTTTCTCTCTTTTTCTCTCTTTTTCAACGAGTTGACACCCTCTTTGACTGTACCATGTAGATTTACATCCGTCACTGCCGCTATCAAGGCTTTCCTACGAATAATGCGTGCGGGTTCGGGTCCACAGTGCTTTTATTAGCGTCACCTTGCGTTTGCTAGTCGCAGAATGCATTCTAACCCCGGTGAATCCTCTACCACGATGTACAAATGCCCCACGTTGGCAGCAGAGTCCTTGGTACACGCAATGCCACATACTACGAGTACTGTACTGTAGTACTGTAGTATTTGATGGATGGAGTTGGATACCCCACCATGATTGGAATATGTACATGCAATGCAAGCACTTGAAGCGAAGGCCAAAAGACGAAGCCACACCTAGTCTACATGCGTGCGACTCCGCCGCGGACTCGTACGTACTCGATGTGGTTATGATTGTATGCCTGAGCATCTTTTGATGTGCAGAGTGATAGGGTGACACAAGCCAGATTGAGCACAACCTCGATATTAAAGCTGCCCTGGATTGATTTTTGTTCATTCAGTACAGCCTACTGGCGTATTACTTTCCCATTAACCATCGATATCGAGGCATTTTGCTAAATAAAAGAAGAAAAATTCGGTGTCGCAACATTGGCAGTTGTCTTCACTAAAACACTAAAACAAACCCAGGACGAATTGATTTCCCAAGTTGGAAGAGGAGCATTCTTCTTGATTGTGACAAACATGAACTCGTGCTACAGCTGGCAGGTTTTCTCGTTCATGTTCTAAGTCAGCCCATTCGCTCTATACCCGGGGTTCCCCTGACGCTAGAGGCCGACAAGGGGGTTTTTTCAGCTGTCGGGCTATGTCCTAATGGAGTTGCCGGTGCCTACATACATTACGGTACACTGATCCCGTATCATTCCACAATCACTAAGCTTAGCAGGCATTGAGTACTTTGGCAATGTGCAGCTTTTGCCACACTAAGTATCAAGTACGAGCCGTGCGTCGATTGTTTTGGTTCTTTTAAAAGGCCTGTTATGAATATCTTGCATTCATCCACCAAGAAAGAGGCGGGTGCACGTGGTGGTGGGGTGATACTTTTCTGTGTGATAGTACTGTAGTACAGTACCTAAGTAGCAGTGTTTCCCCGCTCTCGTACAGCTGGAGTCCTGCTTGGCAGCCAATCAAATGTTTTTGGGACGCTGCCATGCTGAAACGGCGTCGAAACAAATACGTCCCAAAAATCTGTAGGAAAACCAAGATTCTTAGTGTACTTTTCCCTTTCAGTTCCTTCGGAACCCACACCACCAAAAAGTTGCAAACAATATAGCCTGGGCAAGCTGGGGCAAAAGAATTACGTGCCTGCGCCACTTCTGACACCATCCATCAAAGTGTCATTGTCATAATAAGATTCGACACTAATATGTTCCTGTTGAGACTAGACCGGGCGTCGTCAGTCATGACGGACTGGGTCCGCTTTACACCAGGTACCTAGGAACCCAGTCACGTTTATCATATACATAGTGGCATTTGGCATTTGCTCCGAAAAAACACACACCCCCTAACAAGATTTACAGGTACCTGTCAAGAGCACGTGGCTTTTCATATCCACAAGACGCAGGAACGCCACGGCGACGTCGCCAGAAGTGGACATCGGGGGAATGATGTGGGAGTGCTGACTTCCTAGCGAGGTGATACTAGCTGCCATTTCCGACACAACCTCTTCTTTGGTTGGTTATCAGAGTCAAATGTGCATGCATCAAGCAAGTATAGTTTTTGACGTGGCAATCTGTCTGGGGCCTAAGCAAGTCAACAGGTCACAGAAACACACAAAACAAACAGTTTAATTAACCATGCGGGGAAATGTGGACTTTTGAGCTACTGTACTACTGCAAGTATTGCTATAGGTACCATCTTGCCGCGTTTGCCCTTTCTTTCTTTTCTGTGGTTTCCCGTGACTCGCCTGAAGCTCTGAACTATAGGCCATATTATACGTGGCCCGCACCAAAACACGGAGGCGAACCCGACTTGGTACGACGGTAGAAATGA
This sequence comes from Magnaporthales sp. P1609, assembly GCA_003709005.1. NCBI lineage: Eukaryota > Fungi > Ascomycota > Sordariomycetes > Magnaporthales > Magnaporthales sp. P1609. Next base: position 1,486,074 of record PELF01000003.1, read on the forward strand.
ACTCCAACCAATGTTCAGGGTGGCAAAGACGACGGCAAACCTGCTTGTATGTGCTCACGGACTGGACTAGACCTCTGGCATTGAGGACCCTTCCTTTTCTGCGCATGAAGAGAGCCCCGCGAGCACGGGGGCTGTCAGTGCTACGTACTGTGCCGTTATCCTCCTGTCATCCATCTGTCATCCATCCGTCACTCCACACGGCCGGACTATCAAGGGTTTTTTTTCTCCCTTCTTTCTTCCCTTCAATGCACGCGCAGGAGGCCAACTCGCGAGCCAGACAAAGTTTAGACCCTGTCAGGCTGCGCCCGCCTGCTGGGGACCGGTCTGGGGTTTGCGAAAAACCAAGTCGGAAAAATTCTTAGAGGGCATCTTTGAGCAAAGTCTGTGCGTGCGGGAGTGCTTTGACAGCCCCGACCGGCCTGGCCGGATCTCGGCTGCGACTGTTGAAAGGAGAGACAATCCGAAGACAACAGCTTAAAATGGAATCGTCCTTTCTTTCACGTCTCAATGCACCCACTTTTGCTGTTCGGGATTCCTTCCATACTAAACTAAGTGTGACAATAAGCCCAAGGGGCATTCTGCATCAGTGAACTCATTGCGGCGATAGCAACCCTTTGCTACTTTCAGGTGGCGGGGGTTGACACATAAAATTCTTGCGATTTTAAGAGTCAAAAAGTCACTCCCAAGGCTACCTATTACTCTTCAGGGTAAACCTGCAGAGTTTGCTCAAGCTTGACAGTCCAGGGGGTCACTTGCTGATCAGCGTTGCAATAGCGCACGTTCAATTGTGATCAGTGGAAACATCAAGAGGACCCTGGAATCACTGATACCAAAGTTTGGAATTCCTGGGTCGGCAAAATACCGCTAAGCATTTCGAGGAAATAACACACATAACCCACACATATACATATCTATACATATCTATCACATTCACACCGCTTCTTTAAAGTACATATGTGGTTATTACTCCAATCCTATATTGCTGCATGTAAGTGGGACTTGGCTTTGTTTGAGGGGCACGGTGAGGTGGTCTCGGCCGCGCATCTTTGATCACCTACCATGTAGAAGAATATATGGGACACATTCAGGTGAAAATCAGGATTGCTGGCTGTCCTATGTCTGGACTTTATATTGCCTTGGTGGGACTTTTCTCGGTGGCGCTACCTCGCCTACGCAACGGGCTGATTGTGATGTTATTGATAACTTTTTCCCCTCTTCGCAACGTCTGCTTACTTTGTGTTATACCAGTATTTTGTTTGACACGAGGATGTAGTAATCACAAAATAAGGTCTTGGCATCATCTCCCTGAAAGCCCTGCTCCTCACAAAAGAGTCCGAACAAACTTTCTGTTTTTTTTTTACCTCAATAAAATTAGCCATGTTGGTCACTCGGCCGAAACCCCTCGGCACTGCAAATACTGCAGCCTCCGGCTACTTGGATTCACCAAGGCGTTCCCACAACCTGCCGTCCCAAGGCGTCGGGGCTTCTTCAATAGTCCAACTACCGACTGGTAACTTGCAGATGGAACGAACCACAAGGATGCTTGGGTGCGGGGCAAGAAAATAAATTCTCAGGCTGAGTTGCCAAACAGGACGAAATAGTTTGTTCCCAGGAAATTCGCGTCTGTGGCTAGACTAACAAAACTCCTACCTTATACCTTGGGACTTTGACGTGCCTAGACTTTTGACAGGCCGTGGCGGTTACATCGGACTAGAGACTAACGCAAAGATCGTCTGCCTAACTGTCCGTCACCACTTTTTCTTGGTTTTTTTCCTCGTCCATATTTTCTCGGCTTGTCTGCCACTCTTCCGGTTGGGCGTGATGCAATACGGTTAACTGCACTTAGTATAGTCGAAAGAGACAGGGGCAAGCGTTAAATTTCCTAACTTTGACTTTTTCCCGCGATTGCTCAGAGATGTACGCAACATTTATCAGCCCACCGACGATCGCTAAAAAAACAACAAAAAAACAAAAAAAAAAAAAAAAAAGGGTATACAATACAGTCACGGCCGAAGTCGTTTACAAGTTTTCAATGCGGAAGATCCAAGACAACACCGGCCGGCAGTGTTAAGCGTCAGGTTATCAACATGTGGGCGATCTGGCCAAGCAATGGCTTAATTGCACAGTCACAATCTCGGCCAATGCCCATCTCGGGCGTATTCAGGGCACTCGGATATCTCCAAAGTTTATAACTCCGCTGTGCATATGATTCGCAATTTACCCCTGCGAGTACATAGCCGCATCCATCCTCCTAGGCCTCACTTAAAAACTTCACCGGAGCCTCCGTTTTTTCACCGATGACGCAGCAGAGCTCCAATTTTATTGTGTTCACCGGTGCCTCAATGAGCCTTTCTTTCGCCTTCTATTATTCCTTTTTCTCCTACGAAACCTTCTTTTACCCATCACTATTACCCACCCAGGCATGAATTACCAGGAAAAAGATCTCAAGTGCCGGCCCAGGCAACCAGTGCATACTGTATGAAGGAACTGTTGACGCCGAACTCCTTTCCCCACCTCGTTATATTTTGGAAATATCCAAGTACCCTGATGTGCAGTATGGTAATAAGCGCGACCAGAGTCCCCTGCCCTAAGGGCGCTTTTGATAATGCTAGCGCCGGCGGCTGGATCAAGGATTAGGTTCTGCCTCGGGCTATCTCTTCTCGCTTGCGCCAATTTTCTCCTGAGAAAGCTCAATCGTCGCGCCTGTACTGCCTATTCTATGTAAAATGTCCATCGGTAGAACCCCCCGGCCCAGCCTGGAACCAGGACCTTTTTCCCCCCAAACCTTGCAAGCTGAGAGTGCACCGGTGGAACCTTGCGTCTGACAGGATCCCCAGTCTCGGGGAGCCAGGGACCGGACTACCGGTGCTGGGCCCAGGAGCAGGGGACAGGGAGGCTGGACATGGGTACCGTGCCTATAACACAGATTCTAATACAAGGTGAGCAATGCTTTGAACCTTGAACCTGGGACCTAGGGCCGGAGCCGGAGAGGTACATTTTTGGAAAGGGTCGAAGTTATCAAAAGAGGGGAAACCCAAAGAGGGGTTTGTTTGTATCTTATATAACATAAACTTGCCTCGGCGGTCATTTCTATCACTTATACTACAAGCTGTTATTGCTACGTGACAGAATTCCTCAACTCTAGTCCCTAGCATAAATATATCAAAAACGGTTTAATCTTGGCAAAACTTTGCCTGCCTTGGATCCAGTTACGCTCTGCTGGTCACCATTGCATTTCGAAGCACATGGGGAGGACTTACTTGCTTGAATCATGGATACGTTTTCTTCCTTGTACGTATGCTAGACCTCTCCGCCCAATGTAACCCCCTGTGATGCTGTCTTTGATGTTATCTTTTTTTTTTTTTTTTTTTTTTTTTGCCCTCCCTTGCCCTCGCGGGTCCCCACTGACAGCCCTTTTGTATCAGGTGGGGGACGACAGGTGAAAACCCCCCACAATGAAGGGCATGACAAGCATCTCAGTTGCTCCGTGCTTTGCTATCGGTTATTGCAATGAGGGAAAGAAATTTCCGACGCAGGTACAAGTGCGCGTCCTCGCTCAGCCAGCTCTTTTTGCCTGTATTTTTTATCTTTACTTTTGGTTTTATTCCTTCGCTAATCGTCCCAAAAACTATTATCTCTCCTAATGCCGCACAGGTACGGAGTTTTGCAGAATCCGAAAGTGTGGTCTTTTAGTGGAATGAGTCTCTAGCGCTGGCGAACTACGCAACGGGATGGTTTAGTGTGACAAGGTCAGAGGTGGGATGTCTTACAGTTCAGTGTGAATCCCCTCTAAGTCCAAGTATGGATCTCATTACAATTGTTTTGACACGTCACTTACACCTCCACGCCAAAACATGACATAACCAGCGGCTTCAGCAGCAGTGCATGCTGCAGGAACCGCTTTCCGGTCCCGGATTTCATTATTTGATAAAGTGATTTATCACAAAACTGTGCTCACCCGCTGCATCAGTGGATCTTTTTGCCACTTACCAGACTTTTTTTTTCTTTTTTTTTTTTTTTTTCTCATTGTGTCTTCGATTCGACTTGTCAATTGTCAAGGTTTGAAGAATAAACTCCATCCATACTACTACAATCAGCACTGCCTGGCGTCGCTGTTTAATTACCGTCTCAGAAATATATGACAGCAGTACTTCTTTTTCAACCTTGGCTCTTGTCATTTATGATTTCTGATTAGAAAGAGGCAATATGCGATGGTCACACAACAAAGAGGGGTCTCAATTTCAATACATGTGCAAATGACCTATAGACTGGATATTTAATTCATGCAATCATTTCTTTCCCGTTTACATTGTCGAGGATTTCGAGCCACTATCACATATTATCCACCGCGATGGGGGGGAAAATGCGGTCCAATATGGTGCCTTTCAACGTTGACTCATCCTGTCACATCGCTTACCTAGTCGTTTCTCGGTAAAACGAAAGATACGCAGATTATATTTGCCAAGTTAAGATATCCCTACCAGGTTTCTTTCCAATTTACTTCATATGGTTTGGTTGAATCAACTAGGGAGAAATGGTGGTTCAACCCGCGAGAAACAATCTAAAAAATGAGGGGTGTATAATAATTGTCTTGGTTTAAGACCTTACCTTTTGGCAAGTAAGCAGAACTGCGGCCGTCCAGGTCCCTACTTGGCGCCTCGAAAGTGGCAACCGGCTACCGAAAATCATGCGTGAGGCTCTGTCGTTCATGCTGAGAACGGTGATCGCCAGTTCCAAAACATGACAAGGGTGGGTACATTTAAACATTGAGGAGTTCATATAATCAGCGGCATATGTACTCGCAAAAAGTAACTTCGCCAGGGAATCCAATTCAGCTTTGCATGAAGTTGTTTAAAACAAACTATATTGTCTACCATCATCAGTTAACGCCTCAATCGTGACACGACGTATTGCATGTATGCCAGCTTCTGTTCATGCTATGGCTACCTAGCTGCAAACCCCATGGGCGATTGAGTTCCGCGAAGGCCCGCACCGACATGAAAGGAAGAAAGGAAATAAAGAAAAGAAAAATCGACGCGAGTACGAAAGAGGCAAAGACGGCGTACTATTCCCTGGTAAAGCCAGGGGAGTGACATATCCAAGGAAGTCTTCCACCACGTTCCGTACGCAAACTGGAAGCTGCTCGCATCTTATCAGCAAGGATTCTGGAGATATAGGTAGGCTTGGAGCGGGGCTTCCTAGTGATCATCACAACGATACCTCGGTGACAAGCCGACCGCGAATGGGCTTCTTTGCACGTTTTCTTGGTTTGATAAGAAAGAAAGAAAACCCTATTCGAATACCCGACGTGTCGACCATGGAAACTTAACGTACAGCACAGTACAGTAGTATGCCAATACAACCCCAGTCGCCCGTTTAAATAGTTACCTTGACCAATAATTTAGAACAAAACCATCAATCAGCCACACCCCTAGCAAGTCGTGACGCAAGAACAACCAATGCCCAATTGGGACAAGAACTAAAAAGATGAAGCAATATACAAAGGTCATAGAGAGTCGACAAATGAAGTCATTAACGCATGGCTCGAGTTTGCGCCTGGAATCGAGAACGTTGATGGTGGTGAATAAGATGGGAATCAAACACGCTGATCAGGCTGAAGGCAGTAAAAGTCCGAAACATTCCGGCGCAGGGAATAAAATCCTTGCGTCGGTGATGGCGGGGCGGGGAGGGCTTCCGCGAAAGTATATTCAATAAAGAGGCGATTGATTAATTGATTGATTAAGTTGAGTGATACAGTGCACACAATTACACAGCCAGATCTTGGTAGGGTTTGGTTCTTCCACCCGCCACTTTCCCATGGCTCTCAAACACTTTTGAGTGTCAATAACAGTAACAGTAGAGCATGTTTAGTTATTTGCCTTCAATGTCATTATACTCCATACATGTAGTGTTTGGCTCCTACGCATTGCAACTTGCAAATGCTACATGCGCAAGAAGTGTATGTGCTATGTAGTCTAGGGCCCGCACTACCCTCGGTGCGTCCCATACAATAGATAACGTCATTTTGCATTTGTCTCTGCCAAACCAGCCTTTTTTCCTTCATCACAAACCATTGGAACCTTGGAACCTGAAAACCTGGGCAGATTGTCTCATCACACAGCAAGCCTGATGCGGATCCTGCGCAATGGACTTCTTCGTTCGGGGATTTATTTATTTTTTTGTAGTGATCAACAGTAAGATTTTTCCGGATTGTGCCGGTGTTCATGTGGTGCCCTTTCCGTATAGGAAGTTGCCCCTCGATCATGCATCATCTCCTGCAGCAGTTCGCAGCAGGAGGGGGAAAAAATCCAAGGCTAGACCCCAAAGAAGAAAGTGACAGCTGCAAGGGACGCCGAGGGTGTCTCGACTACCTGCGGCAAGCTGACTTCCATGCTAGCAGCATCTAGTCCACTAGCCCACTGCATCGGCGCTGGATTCAATTGCCTACTCTCTCTGGCTGCTATGCAGAACTATTGCTCCTGCCATCTCCAGCCCTCGATAAATCTCTTCCTATGTGGTAGGTAAGCATCTCACCCTCACACTAGATCAAACAGGCAGCGCGAGGGTATTTAGGGAATTTTGTTATGCGCATCGCCGGCTAGCCGCGACTGACATTCAATCCACCAGAACCTTGCTTTTCTGTCTTGCATCACTATCTTGAAAGCGAGACGGTTCTTTTTTGACTCCCTGCAGTCTTGTTTCGACTTTTCCTGTTTGGTCGACGGTGATGGGATTTTTGTCAGCGGAGGATTGCTACGTCGAGTGACGAAAGCTCCTTCAATGGCGTCCCTCTCACTCAATTTCTCTATAATTTCCTCAACAAATTTCTTTTCTCGGGTTGGTGCGAGTGCATCGGGTTGAATAGCTTATTGCCTCCCTCTACATTCTTTTACCTTGGGCCGGGGACAAAGGCACAGCTGCAGGAGTGTGTGCTTGTGAGAAGACTAAGACTGTCTTGCTCAGATATTGCTTACCCCATTCTTTTTTTATTATTATCTTTTTTCTCATTCCGAAGAGATGATATCATCATCATCCGATCATAGTTCTCGTCGATATCCCAAGCGCTCAAACCCTGTGCCAGGATGGGCGGCTGCAGGTGATGGTGTTTGGTGTGCACACCGGTTTCTCGCCAGTATGCATGTGCTGGAGTTTTATCACGTGAGCCCAACACCTCACGCCCTCGTCAGCGGAGAGATCTGTCGATTTTGGTCACGACGGATACCCGGGTACATGCTCCGGTCCGACTATTCCTTTATAATCGCAGTGTCTCGGGCTACTGCATGTAAGTCGGAAGGGATCGAGCGTGCCAACATCAGACGTGCGGCTACAGAAGAAGCCCCGAACCAATCAACCGAACCATCAACAACCTAAATCGGAGATTCTTCAACATCTCAAAACAGACACCATGGTTCCTGGACACGATGAAACAAGTGCTAGATGGCGGGGGTCTTCCAAATGAAGAAGTTTTGATCCAAGACTACCTTGCAGTCCCTTTGCCTCATCGGCGAGGGGCTCCTCACGCTCTGGCACAAGTCAGTCCTATCTACACTATACCCCTAGTGGCTAGACGTGTAGACGCACGCACGATCGGGCATTAAACTGTCTAATATCACTATGACAAGATGCAAGCCGAGGCAAGGTCAGATTCACTTCATTTTGGGAGACTTGTTCAATATGTTACACTTGTGTTCTTGGGCTTCCTGCCACCCCTTCTCATCCTTTTCTACAGCAGGCATCTGTTTTCGTCGAGGGAGACTCCCCGCCAAAGTGCTGTTTCGCCAGCATCCCCCGGGCTGCAGTATTGCCTGGATCATCTCTACTTTGCGTGCCTGTCGTTGATCGGACCGCGTGAGGTGACGGACGGGGTTCATTGCGGACGCAAATTGTTTAAAGTTTGACGATCCTGGCTGGCTAGGAGACCCCTATTATTAAAAAAAGAATTCATAGCTTGCTAATCTGTTGTCGTGTTGCTGCGTTTAGATTGGACGCGACATCCATGTTCGGAAAACCGATGGCGTGCAATTATCGCAAGTCAACTTCGTCTGTAGACTCTGGCTGAGTTTTGCACCCTGCCTGCCTGGAATCGGCCCACAAAACCCCAGGGCTCTATACTTCGATGCGAACAGAATTTGTTCGAGGTTGATGAATCATGCACATCAGCAAAGTACATTTTGACAGCAAGGCGATTGGGTCAACTCGTGATGGGAAGTTTGATCTTTGCTCTTGGGGCGACATTCATCTGAAGTCACATATGTGGTTTATTGGCTGTGAAGAGATTGAATCCCTCGCGCTGGAGGAGTTTCTGTTCGACATGGTTTTTTGGTTGGTTTTTTTGTGTGTGTAAATCTTGGGGCCACACGCACGATGGAAAAGATTTTGCAGCAGGCAACATGTTGGCACCCTTCCTGTTTCTATCTATGGCAACGAGACTGACCGGGCATTAGCAGCATAGGCTATCGTCAGTAAGGTTTTGCCCTCGCGTATGCATGCTCGTGCTGGCGAATCACCATGCAGCTTTTCTACACGTACTCCGTTGCACTTACAGTAGCAAGGTACGCGGGATGTTTTTTTCCCATCGAATCGATGGTACAGTCCATAAAAGCCCGCAGAGGACGTGGCTCGGACTTTTTCAGAATCCCATGGCCCCATGGTATCCCAGCGACTTATTTCATAGCCGACTGAAACGCAGGAAATTCGCACAAAAGTTCAATATTGGTACTACTATGTCGTATGTAATATCATGACGATGGTGTTATCCGGCCGAAAAAGTCCGCCATTATCGTTGCAGCAAACTCGATACAGCACACGGGTTGACCCGGCACATGGTTCCGTCTTGTCTTAGGGTCTGCGATGGGGTGAAGTTAAAGTTTTGCCTCTTCCTCGTACGAACTGGTCCTATGCTAGCAATGCTGCTGCTGCCGCTGGCTTCCCCCACGTACGTCTTGCCGTACTGGGCGTGAAGTAGTTTAAAGTTTCTCTCTGCGACGGGGGTGGCGTGGGATACCGGTGGGATTAGTCAAGGTAGTAGGTGGGGGGGGGGGGGGGGGGGGGGGGGGGGAAACCCTGGGAAGGTAAAAAGCCGTCCGAAGCTCGGCATCCGTCGCGAGTCGGGTTGAGCCCTGTTGTTGAACGAAAGCATGGGGGGAGGGCGCATGTTCCCGGGTCAGCAAAAGATCGATGGGCCATTGTCATTCGCGCAACGGGAACTATGCTAGAAGAAGATGTATACTCCGATGCTGTATAGTTGTTGCTTGGGGTATATGAATCTTCAGCAAAAGGGGATCAGCATAGGGGTATGGGTAAGCTTATTTGTCTCCCGGAAGCAACTGTGGCCCGGACAACTGATGTTTTTTTATTAGCTGTAGTAATTATTGATTTCAAGGGCCCAATATGCGAGAAAAGCGCACCAGTATTGAAGCACTGGCCATCATGAGTCGGGGCAAGCTCTTCGTCTTGCATACTTTCATCTCCCCCCCTATACCCGCAGCAAACAGCCAAGCCCTTTGAAGAAATTATTGCACACACACACAGAAAAAAAAAACATACCACGACGCTACGGCTACTACCTCGCGTACTTTGACCACGGAGCATACCTACTGCTGCACGTGAGTTGAGATGCAGGTAATTTAATCTATCTGTAATACCTTTATGCCGCCACCTGACTCGGCCGAGCGCCCCCTGGCCCATGGGTGTTTGTTTTTGTTTCGTTTTGGTTCACGTACCGCGTAAGAGGGTCGCGTCTAATCAAGAGTTCGCCAGGTTTTTTTTTTATACAGTAAGTAGTTCAACAGGGGTGGCGCGATGTTCTCGACAATGTTAGCCGCCAGAGTCCCCGCAATCAGGAGACTATGCTTGGCGCGTTGTCTTTTTTCCTGGTTCGTGGCTCTTCCTAAGAAGAACCCTTCATTTGTCTTTTTATCTTTTTATTTCATTTTTTTTTTTATGGTTTGGTTCAGGTTTTTCCTCGCAAGTACCACAAGCGCATGGTTCTGGGCCAGGATGAGTCGCGCATGTCACATTCCTACTACGGTAGTACTGAAGCCCATGGTAGATTGCAAATATACAGTACGAAGGGAGTGACGCGGCTTGGCTACCCAAGAACGTCTGCAAAGGGAAGGAATCGAGTCAAGCAAACTCGACAATCTTTTGCGGCTCGGGTGGGTTCGTCTTCTTGTACGTAAAGAAGAAAAAAGATTGCATCCCCGGCAGGCCCGGCAGGAAAAAGATTCGTCCTGATACGGCCACAGCGGGGTTGCCTCTTCTAGCTGCGTTTAGAATAAATGTCGAGCAAAATGTTATGGCAGTGGTGGGCCGAGGAGCGCTTTAGTGGAGGAAGAACGAAGTATTGATTGACGGTTATTGACTCCAGCCCCAGGTTTCTTACTCGGGGAAGCAAGACAAAGTCCACACAAGTCGCAGGGGAAACCCCCAAAGACCCTGAGGGTTCTGTCCTTGGCTGGCCACTGCGCGGGTTTGTGTTAAGCAAGGTCGCCCATCTCCCAAGGGGGTGGGCATTCGGACTAGTCCGGAAGTTTGTTGTGCTGTTCTCGTCCGGGCCCGGAGTATTGCGAGTCCCGTGCCGGCACGGGTGAGTAACGGCACACGTCCAGAACCTTCGGTCCAGAAATCCGAGATACGTCCGCAGGTCAGCGAAGCGTTCGGCGTAATGCGTAAAAGAAAATTCGTGCCCCGTTGATGAGCCAAGTGACCCTTGCCCCCTTGGCATTAAGGCTAACTCGATCATCTGATTCTACCGCTCGTAACAACGGGTTGAACGCTCGTAGAAACCACCCCATCCTTTCCGCTTTTTGCCTGGCTACCCCGAGTGAAGAAAAGAAATAAAAACACCAAGAATGCGGGGGAGCCGAGACGGCATAGCGGGCCTACCTATTGCATTAGATCGGATACATTGTGGCCCTGTACCCCACAGTCTTGCCTAGTCCCTTTTGTTCGTCGTCGATGTACAAGATGCAGCCTGCAGCAGCAGCAACAGGACCTGTGCTGGAGGATACGTACACGCATAGGAGGATATAATCTGGTACTCCCTCATGCACATATCCTACCGCGTCGCCAGGATCTTGGATCCATCGTACTCGATGAGATGTTTGGTCCATTTGGGGTGGTGGACTTGGAAAGCGAGACTAACATATGCACCCCGCTACACCTTCTTGTCGGAAAAGGACCGAGGACGGCAAGGGAAAGAAAAAGCGTGAGAGAAAACAATATGCACCGAGGTAAGCGAGCGCAACGTTGAACACAACATGTGGTTGTTGTGGTGGATATCCGGATGGGGATAACCGTTTAGTCGGAACTAATGCACTGCATTATGGCCTGTTTTCCTGTTTTGAAGCCATCAGCATTGTGGGTGTCGTGAGCGGCATGGAGCCGGGAGGAGAACACATAAAAAAAAAGAGAGAGAGAGAGAGAAAAGGAGAAAGATTGCGGGGAACGGCACACAAATGCATGATCAAGCAAGGCAGGATGTCCAACCACCCATAAGCGAGCGGGTTATTGATGTCGTGTGGACAGAATGCGATGCAGGACAGGACTAATAGATTGAGAGGGAAGAAAGGTGTGGTGGCCAATACCGGAGAAGGATATGAGATCTCATTTGGTTGTCCACCACCCCCCTCCTACAGGAGAATTTCCTCCTATCCCGTCCCAGCGATGGCAGCGATTGGAATCCCACGATCTAAGCTGCAAGGTGCTGTGCAAACGGATGTGCGGGGATTTATTGGCGAGAAAGAAAAAAAAAGAGCCGTATCTGAGATGATGTGAGATGAGACTAGGGGTGGTGTTGTTGGTTCGCCCTTGCATGTGGTCCGAATATCAAAGGCGAGATTGACGTACAAGTCGTGAGAATCCCTCAAGTTTATTTCCGTTCTGTTTTCAAGAGTTAACACGTGCTTTGATTGCGAGATATGATATAGTCACCAGTGTGTGGCAAGCATCATCTAACATCGCCATCATCTTCCTGCGCCCTCTAATTAGTGTAACAAGTTAAAACCCCAGTCACGTTCGAAGCGGGATCTGATCTGCGGGAAGGGTAACGTTTCTAGCGGGAGACGACGAGGTTGGAATATAGTGTAATGTTGAAAAATGTGGCGCACAAGGAAAACAAAGAGTAAGAAAAAGAGAAAGAAGAGGGAAAAACGGCCTGTGGCTGCAACCCAAACAAAAGCCTTGGCAAGCATCACCAACTTTCAGGCTAAAACCAGCCGCCCAAAAAGGTAGGATCCCGATGCAGGTAACCCAAAGAAGGAGCTCATCTCAAGCCTCTCAAGGCGGAAGCAATAAATGTCAACCACTGACAGCTGTTTGGACGATTGATGCCAAGTTTTTCTTATTTTTTTCTTCTTCTTTTTGCTTACTTTAACAAAAGCACCGGGGTTTGAAAGTTTTTGATAGAACGGGCTTATCCTATGATTACATAAAGGTTTGTCATATTCGACATTCCATAACTAGTTTAACCTACTGCAAGACGCCGTCATTGTCACACGGAGGAAGGAAAAACAAAGTAAAAAGAGAAAAAAAAAAAAGTCTCCAAAATAAAATAAAATAAGAAATAAGAAACAACTGACCTTATTCCAACACTGGACGTGCACACGGGGAAAATAGCGTTCTTGCCGTGCTACCTACCCAGGTGGGCAAGGTATACGTAATGTCTTTACCCCCCGCTCTCTATTGGCCACACGCCCGCCGACAGAGGGCATATTCGCATCCCGGTATGTCTAGACTGTTCTAGACGCCCTAGAGACTGTTTGTAAGCGTCAAAGCGAGACGAAAATCAAATATGGGCTAGAAAGCAAAGCACAAAATGCACAGGCAAAAGGACTAAGCAAGTAGGGTCGTGAAGGTGGATGGTACAAGGAGGCTCCAGCAAAGCACCTGTGGAGTGCTCTGTCGAACCCTGCGCTGGGTGTGTCATCCCTGTGGTTACGTTCACATGTGGGTGGTAGCGGTTCAACTGGTGGATAAAAAATGCACCAGAAACATGTTGGTGGTTACTTGGACTGTAGCTAGGTAGTTATTGCTATTCCTTGACGTCGATCGTGCGTTGTCCGTGGTGGTGTGCTAGAGGAAGACGCGGTGAGCCGATACGCGAGAGACACGCAAAAAAAGAGAAAGAAAAGAAAGAAAAAGATGAAGGATGGGGGGTACGAATCAAAGAAAACAACAGCCTCTAACTTTTCCAATGTACTGGGTACATGTTGTGCAGTGTTACTAATATGTACATGGTGAATTACCTCGCCGAAGATCAGAAGGATAAGGATGTCCACAGTAAAGATGAAGGTGGCATAGGACGCATCGCTTCGAGTCCGAGCAGATTATGGTAGAGATCTGGATTCTCTCGTGTTTCCTATCTGGTGTTATGCACACAACTGATCTGGTGGTCCAGGCATACACGCATCGGGGTGAACTGGCCGCAGAGAATGTCAGTAAGCAGATCTGAACTTGAAGCTGAAGGGTCCAGGAGGTGCAGAGAGACCTGAGCCCTGCTTATCTACCTAGACTACTGGGACCAGCCGACGAGTATATGTTATTGGTTTGCTTCAACAACTTCGAGCGACGCATGGATGTGTCGCTGTTCTGGCTGTAAGCGGCATATCACATGTTGCAGTAGTTTCAAACACTCAATTGTATGTACTATTCAGGCAAGATTAGACAAGAACTAGTATCCGGTAACACATTGGAATGGTTAGACGCCACATAAGCATCAAAGAATGGCAAAGATGGCCTCAACTCGTCAAACATTTTCGCTGAGCCCTACAGTAATAATAACTCCTCGTGCAGCACATATCCTCTGATGGTATGTATGTTCTATGCTTAAACAACCGTGCCTATGACCTAAAGTTCAGCCCTGCCCGATGGTACGACTGGCTATTGCCAGGTTTCGATTAACTATCAGAGAGGAGACAAGTGATGGACAACTGTTGCATGTTGCTCCAACCAGACATAAACCAGAAAGCCGTGGTTTTTCACCCAAACGCAACTGATAGATTGCCTAAGCCGGCGCTGGGACCGGCGGCTGGGGTGTTGGCGCTGGCGGCCCCGATCCACCCGAAAAGGGCTTGCCTGAATCCGGTTTTGGGACCACCAGGATGCTATTTTCCGGAACCTTCGTGCGGCCATCCAAGTCCTCGCCACGGATCACCTTTTTGATCTCTTCGAGATCCAAGGTCTCATACTGAACTAGCGCTTTGGCGAGCCTGTCAAGCTCGGTGCGCTTGTCCGTCAGCAGCTTGGTGCCTCGTTCCTGCGCACCCTCCAGTATTGTTTTTACCTCGGCCTCTATCACTGCCTTGGTCGAGCTGCTGAGGTTCTCAAAGGTGCGCCCATACTCCATCGGCCCGAGCCTCTGTGACATACCCCAGCGGGATACCATACTGTACGCAAGGTCCGTGGCGCGTTCAAGATCCTGTATATATGCGCGAAATCGTTAGTTTTATCATATTCCGTACAAATTGCACTCTGCTGAAAGTAATGGCTTACGTTGGAAACGCCGCTGGTAACCATGTCATCACCAAAGGCGAGCTGCTCAGCAATCTTCCCACCGAGGAGGCTGTCTATCTGAGCCCTGAAATCTTTGACAGTGTACGAGTACTTGTCCATCTCTGGAAGGTAAGCGGTATGACCCAAAGTAGGACCACGGGGAAGAATGGTCACTTTGTACAGCTTGTTGGGCGAATCTTCGGTGTAAAAGGTGATGAGAGCATGACCCGCTTCGTGGTAAGCAGTCATCTCCTTCTCCTTCGGGCTGATAACCATGCTCCTTCTCTCGGCGCCCATGATGACCTTGTCCTTGGCCCATTCAAAGTCCTTGGTTGAAACTATCGTTTTCCTTGTTTTGCTGGCGTGGATGGCTGCCTGGTTGACGATGCTCTCAAGCTCGGCGCCAGACAAGCCCGGTGTGCTTCTAGCAATAGCCTCGAAATCAACATTGTCGGCAGCCTTGATCTTGGTGGCGTGATGTTTTAGGATTGCGATTCGACCTCTGATGTCGGGTAGGTCAACCTGCACGTGGCGATCGAAACGGCCAGGGCGCGTGAGAGCCTTGTCCAGAGAACGGGGGAAGTTGGTGGCGGCAATGACAATGACACCACTGTCCTGATCGAAGCCGTCGAGCTCCGTCAAAAGCTGGTTGAGTGTCTGCTTAGCATAGCTGGGATCCTTTGCATTACGCTTGCCACCGATGGCATCGAGCTCATCAATAAAGACGATGGCTGGAGATGCGCTTTTGGCAGCGTTGAAGAGGTCACGCACTCTGCGTGCACCAACGCCCACGAATACCTCTTCAAACTCACTGCCAGACATGTAAAAGAACGGAACGCCGGCCTCCCCGCGACGGCCCTGGCCAGCAGTGTTTTACCGGTTCCAGGAGGGCCCACGAGTAGCACACCTTTGGGGAGCTTGCCACCGAGGGATGAGAACTTTTCCGGGTTCTTCAGAAACTCGACGAGATCTTGCAGCTCCTCCTTGGCCTCTTCGCAGCCGTGGACATCCTTGAATCGCGACTTTTGCTTGTCTGCCTTTACTTCCATCTGCTTCTGCCCCGACAATTTCTTGTTGCCTGACGTAAAAATGTCGAAGAAAATGCCTAAAAGAACCATAGAAACGTAGGAAAAGAATCCGAAGTAGACCAGAAACTTGGTCCAACGGAAAATTTGCGCCCCCCACGTCTCATCGACTACAACTCGAATAGGCCCATTCGCAGTCTCTCTTGCTGTCGATATATTGCCTCCCATGGATCTTGCGGCTACAGCTTGCCCGACCGCCCTGAGCCTGCTTGTGTCCTGTGCGAACTCGCCACCGGCGGCCACCGAATTTGAAGTGCCCTGGCTTCCTTCAATAATCGCACGAGCGCGGTTATATACGTCACGCGTAGCATCATTGCTCGCAAAATGACCAGATTGGTGGCGCTCCACGATAATTGCAGGCATGTTTGCTTTGAGCAACGACTGATAGAAGGCATTTTGAGCAGAGGCGCTGGAGGGGTTTCGATTCGCCGTTTCTTCCCGTTGCGCAAGCAAAGTCCTAGAAATGCCGCTCATGAAGAGTCTCTGGTGAGGGAACTGCAGGCCCGGTCCAGAGACAGCCGGGGATTGTCGACCCGTGAATGCGCCAGAAGGTACATTGCGGAAAATCCGGCTCGAAGTTTGCATTGCCGAGTATGTGCGTATTATCGAGTTCGTTATTAAGCTTTCTGACGCTGTGCTTCGGATGATTCGGGAGGCGTTGCTGGGGAGTAAGACGGCTCGTCTGGTGGCTAAATTGCCAGCGATGGACGCGGCCGCTGCCATACTCTGAGGGAACAGGAACACGGTCAGTCGGGGTTTGTGTTCTATGACAGTAACAGAAGCAATGATTAGGGACGCTGATGCTTACTGGCAGGGCCGACGCGTGGGGAGCCATCGCGACTCAACCACCTCGCTGAGATAGGGCGACCTGGTGTTGTAATACACAAAAGAATACTATAATACAGGCAAAGAAAATAGTGGTGATGTGATATTCAAGGAGAAGATTCGAAAAAGAAAAACAAGAAGAAAATGTTGGTAAAGAATGACGGGATGACTTCGCGAATTCGGTGGTGACCGATACAATTTTACTGTCAAGCCGAAGGACGCCGTCGAGTAGACAAAAGCCAGACTAGACTCTATTCCAGCCTTGATGCCAATAGACGTGAATAATCCAGATATCGACGTGTCCAGCTGTGCTTTAACTAGGACGCCTTGCCGGTGTTGCTCGTCCGTCGTCGCTTCCCTCCCCTTGCACGTCGTTGTCGATTTGCGCCGTCCGTTGAGGTAGTGTCGTCAACGGTCGAGTTTGGTGGCATCATCCAACCGGAGCGAGCCGGGCGGCTTTCATGGATCGCTGGCGTTCGGTTGGTGGAGCGTCTTAGAATGTATCTGATTGGTCAGATACTCGGATCGGGGTTTCTTGCACCCGTTATAGTAAGACCGGGATCGGAGGTTCTGGCGATTCAGATTGTGTCGTCTCACACAAAGTCAAATTACCATGAATGAGTATGATACTTTGAATTGGGCTTTGAGGTCAAAATCCTGTATATGCTTATGGCAGGTAAGATAGGTCCTGCTTCTAAATGCAACCAGCATTGGTGAAGCTAAATTTAGGACCGTTTTGGTGTTCACTAGGCGGAAAGGGGTAGGTTAGGCAGGTGCGTACGTGCGCAGGTATGTGACTGGGAAATTCATGAGGTTGCCACATGATAAGTTCTATCTTCCATGTTCTCCAAATACCACATTTCACCTCTTGAAATTCTTCATTGCGTTTTACAACGCAGACGTCCATACACTGCGGCTAAGACTGTTCTCCAAAGTCCCCGCAGAACATTGACTACATAAATCACCATTCGTGTCAATGAAGTATTGACATTAAATGTAACGATAAAGAACTATGACCACGGAGCAACACCCAGCAAAAGTTACCAGGCTGAAAGATGGATACAAAGGTACGCAAATATTTATGTTTGTAGTTCCCGTGTCAGTCCAAGGGAAATTCCTGTTGAACCCAAGCCATGGAGGTCTCGAAGTATGAGCGTACGGAGAGTAGAGACACTAAGACGAGGTGGGGTTCAAAGACCAAAAAGTCTCCGTGCTTGACCGAGGCAGACTTGGATATCACGGATGCACTTCAAGACGATGAATACCGTCAATATCTGCCAGCGCTAGTTGGAACGGCGCTACTGGCTTCCGTGGGCTTCGTCCTAGCCCTGTTCTATATACCAGCGTCGACGATTGCTACTCTGATTATCAGCGGCATATCTTTTGTCCTGGTACGTCAACCCAATCTGATTATTGGATTCGTATGTATGTTTAACCCAAATAAATGTAGGCACGTCATTTTTTGCTCTCGCGCAAAAAGGTACAGGATCGCCGCTTTGTTTGGGCATCTACCAACAATAACTCGATCAGTCCTGATATCGACGAACTACCTGCTGTGTATCACACCTATATCTTAGGATCTGGTGGCCACACTGGAGAGATCTTTGAGTTCGTCAAACGTAGCTTTCAAGGCCACAAGAATCTTCATAGACGGTATATCATCACATCCGGAGACACCCATTCGCCTCACATTGTGGCCAGGCTCGAGACTCTCATCAGAGACACTGCCGGCGGAAAAGCAACCGGCACCTGGGACGTAGTCTGCGTCGCTCGCGCAAGAAGGGTTCATCAGCCATTGTGGACCGCATGGTATACATCGATAATTAGCGCCCTATCAATCGTCAATGCACTGGTCAAGGAGCCCAAAGTCCGAGCTAAAGACACTTATGGGCCAGCCTATCGCTATCCTCACGTCATCATAACCAACGGTCCAGGAACTGGCTTCATCGTGTGTCTTGTAGCCCACATCTTGAAGCTACTGTTTATTGCTCCCTCAAATCGAATGAAAATGGTGTATATGGAGACGTGGGCACATATTAGCACTCTGAGTCTCACGGGGAAGCTATTCTACTACACTGATATTGCTGACACGTTTCTTGTTCAGCATATGCAGTTGGCGGATCGAATACAAAAGCCATACCTGCAGCTGTTCAAAGCTCCTGATTTCGCAAAGACCCCAAAGGCAGAGGAGGACTGAAGCTGTGACGGTAACTGGAACCTGTCTATATTGTAGCAAGGAGTTATACACAATTGCTGGTCTTACACCACACACTACCCAGAGGAGTATGGGATATCTATGGCTACTCATTTTCGTACACCGGATTATGCTCATTTCTCATCCACGACTGCCTCCAACCCTACCTCCAACATGGTGTCGTCGATCGTTGCCTCTGCATCTTTCAACTTTCCTCCAAAGGTAGGAATTGCGTTTTCGCGCTCGACTTCAGCCTTAGCCATCTCAGCGGCGGCCCAACTCTTCCATCGTTCGTACTCGCGGTCCTCTAAGGCTGCTCCGATCTGCAAGCGGTTCTTTCCGAAATAGGCACCGACCATCCGGGCCTCCTCTTGCGCTATTCTCCTCTCTACTTCCTCCTCTTGCCTCAGCGCGTAGAACTCCCGTCGGACAAGGTCATACGCCTTTTCTCTCGTCATGCCTTTTTCATGGTGCATCAACCATAGTTGACGTTGTACCACGCTGTTCAACGCAGAAGAGTCAGTGAGTGATTCTTCCCCAGTACCACATTACAGCCGGTCACGAACAAGCCGCAAGATTTGCAGCGCCTTACCTCTCACCGCACAGCGGCATGCCAGGCTGTTCCAACCCCTGGCTCCAGTCGCGGTAATACGAGTCCTTGCCGTCAACTTCGAGAATCACCCTTGGCCGAGCGAGCTCCCACGGGTGATCACGGTAAAAGGTCGCTCGTAGCTCATCTTCTTCATACACAATCTTCTGCGGCTTAAAGATGTTCTTTGGCTTCCGGGCCTTGGGGTTCGGTGCTTGGTGCTGAGGCGGAATCGGTCTTGTGATGATCTCGGAAGGGGGGATCTTCTGCATTGCCTGAAGCCATGGGGGCGCAACCTGTTGATGTCTTTCGCCAGTTCTGTCTGTCGGCAGGATAAATGGAGTATCTAGGTTGGCCTTGACTGTGCGGTAGAGGTCAACGGCCCGAAGGTCGCGGACGCGAAGCCTCTGCATTGCGAATACCAGAGCCCCGGAGATGTGACCGAGAAGCTCTGGAGAAAAAAGGAATTTAGATAAGGTTTGGGGGGGTTTTCTGCCAGGCCCCTCAGAGAAGCGTGTCCTGTCGGATCGAGGGCGATGTATAATTGCAGGATTGTCGTTGATTAACTTCCCCGGGTTCGAATGGCACCGAAATTTCGACGGCCTAGAATTTCTGCCCGCGCGTTGTACTGTACGGAGCTTGAGCACGGACGCCGATCCCTGCCCCCATCGATAAGAATCCTTGCAGTCCAACAGCCGCAAGCAGAATTTCTTCGCTGGACAAAACCTCTTTTGTAAAAGGGCACGTCAACGTATCCGATAACACAGTCTTCATGGTTTCTTCCCCTCGAGGCCCAAGGCATCCACCGGTCCGCAACAGATGCTCTTGAGGCATTCGAAATGATGTTGGTCAGCTCATGAAATTCCCTAGACGAATTGAAGGGTCGATATGCGGCACCGGTTTACTACTGCGACGGCCAGCATCGAGTTGGCAACATCCAACGAGCTGCACCGGTACAGGAAAGCCGCGCCATTGGAGCTTCCATGCGGACAAACGAGGCTTGAATCGACCGAAGAGCAAGCCTTTCTTGAGCAACGGGGCGCAATTCTTCACCACTTCGTATCCTCGGCAAAACGGGCAGCCGAATGTTGCCAAGCTGGAACGGAACCTCGAAACCAGTCAGGCCGTCTCTCCGAGAGATGGAACCCAAAATGGCATGCCAGCGGACGAAGTCATGGAAAAGAGCCACAACCTTTCCAAGAAGGAACTACTAGACCTTGTGGGAACATATAATGACGACGACACGGCCGACTTTCAACTCAGACTACTCAGGGATCCGTACCTTCGGGGATATGCAGCCCCCAACGGTCCTGACCTATCGGTCTCAAACAAGAAAGAAGACTCACAGCTTCCGTCCTTTGAGGAGGTCAACAGGCCAAATAAGGAGGAACGTATCCTGCTTTGGAAACTCTGGCAGGCGATTCTAAAAAGAAGACGTAACCCTCTAAAGGTTAATGCACAATACATTTACCATCTCTATTGCCAGCTCCCAGAGCCTCGCATGTCGTATCTGCACTCAAAGCTTCGACGTGAGCTGCTGCGCTCGCTATCCTATGGAGAAAAGCCCACAGCGAAGGCTATGCTGCGGTACTTTGCCGTCATTGCCGATGTCAAGGAATGCGGCTATGCTTTATTGCCGGTAGAGTGGAATATGGCCATCCATCTCGCAACAAAGCACTTGAGCGTTATCACCGAGTCTCAGGTCGAATCCGGGTTGAACATCTGGCGAGAGATGGAACATCAGGCGAATATTTCTGCGGATGGTATGACATTCAACATACTCTTTGACAGCGCAACCAAGGCAGGGAACTTTGCCCTGGCTGAGATGGTTTACGCAGAGATGGTAAAACGTGGGCATTCTTTCACCCGCTACCACCATCTGTCCTTGATATTCTTCTTTGGACTCAGAATGGAAAGCGATGGGGTCAGGGCTGCGTATAAAGAAATGGTTGAGGCCGGGGAGATCATTGATAACGCTGTTCTCAATTGCCTCATTGCATCCTTTCTGAGATGTGGCGAAGAAGTCGAAGCTTTGGATTTATACCAGCGCATGAAGGCGTCCCATGAAAACTCCGCACATCTGCCAGCACAAACAGACATGACGCAAAAGGCTGTGACCCGAGTTCTCATGATGTTTGCGCGTGTGGCAAGGAGCCACCCTGCCATGCGGACACGCATGCAAGCCGCCGCTTCGCTAGCACCGGATTTGCGGACGTACCGCATTCTCATCAGACACTTTGCCATCAATGTCGGCAGGATCGACCACGTCGCCATTTTTTTGAGTGAAATGAGGCACTTCCAGATACCAGTACATGGCGGCATCTTCCTCTCGCTGTTCAAGGGATTTGCTTTGCACGGCGCCAAAGCAGGCTCTGGCTGGAGCCCCCAGAGACTTTTTAGCGTGTGGGAAGCCCTACTTCAGGCCATTGACGGCGGCGCGGAAGGGCTTTACGTCGATACCTGGCTCGCTCTTTGGATATTGCGCGCCTTTGAGAAGTGTGGACAGAACGAAATGATCATGGATGTCTATGATGAGTTGAGTAGCCGATGGAATCTGCCCCCGGACAGGGTGGACTTTATGTTACGATTTCTACAGGGCCAGATGAAACGGCTGGGTCTCAAACTTGACGTGGAACTGGGGCGATGAAGAACTTGGGCGACTGGCGAGACGGAAGATGAATGTACCAACACAAGGCTCGTAGCGGTGGCCTTTTTTGTACCTATACTGATACCATTAGCATAACGTGAGATATATAACAAAGGACATACAATAGAGGACGATAGATGTAACAGTAAACCAACACTGGTCGAGCTCATAATACGTCAAATACAGCTGGGACCATTGAGACTCAACCGCATTGTCATCTACTGTAAGGGAAGATTGCTTGCACGTCACTGAACAATGGAGACTTCACAGCAAGAGCTGGAGGCAGAAACCCATCCGCCATATTATGGACGACACAATGACAAAAATACGCACAAAAGGGAGCGTCGATTGCTGACGATGTCTATTGTTGGCAGTACACATACAGTCTACCTCATCTCTATCCCCGTTCGCCAAGTCCCGTAAACGTGTGACCAACACCTCAAAGAATAACCAATTGAGCCCATGATCTACCGGGGCTTGTACGTCTGCCAGGCTGTAGGTAAAGTCAGCACCGCCTTGGCCATCGAAGCTCTTCGGAGCTTGTCCGGTAACCGCGCTAAGGGAAGTAGAGCACTTACCAGCAATGCCGAAGGGGGCGAAGAAGCCAGTAGCCATGAAGAGCCAGTACCTGACGAAGAAGAACTTGGTCTTGGGGTTGAACGGGATGTTGGTGTAAGCACCCTCGGGGTAGTGGTACGGCGACGAGAGCCTGGCACGGGTTGCGTGGAAGGCGCGGCGGGTGACGAGCGAGGTCGTGGTGCGCTGGGCAGCGCGGGCTGCAGCGGTGGAGATCATCTAGATGGACCAGCCGACACGGAGCTGTCAGCTGCACGTCAAGCAACCAATTGGCTCCGTCAAAAGACTTTAGAGGCACTACATACCTTGTTGTTTGGTAGAAAGGAGATTTCTGAAAGCTGTGTGTTGGTGACGTTGAATGCTTTCCACGAATTGGCAAGCTTCAGATTGGTCCAAAATCGAATTCGCCTACAGTGATTGAGTGGCGTGACATTCTCTTTCTCGGCTGCTCCTGGCGCTCGGACCAACATACGGCTAATGCAGACCTTCGATTTCACCGCCTCCGTCATGCTTGTTCGAATTCCATTTACTGCCATCCCACTTTAGCTCTCACCCAGACTTTTTTTTTCTTACCCTTGCATCGATTGGCGCGCGCCTTTGAATCTCAGCTGCATTGAAGCAAGTGCATGCCGTGGTTACGCTAGAGGGAAAAAAATTCGGAGGCGTGTTACTCTTGAAGAACACCGCTTATCCGAATCTATTTCTATTTTTCTTTTTCTTTTCTCATTCCCTTATCTCATAACAATCGGAAATCTTGCCCCTGTTTGGCTTCCCAATCTTGAGCTCCGCCTGCCATGGCGGACTTGTTCGACGTTTTCGACGAGCAGCCAGAGGCGCCGCCGATCGACCTCGATCGCAACTCGTCTGAAGCCAAACCGAAAAAGTCAGAAAAATCAAAAAGGGATAAGAGCAAGGATAAGAGTAAAAAGCGCAAGGCTGATGGCCATGTGAAAAATCCGAATTCTGCCGATAATGGCACCGAGCCGCAGCCTGATCCCCAGGAGGACGTTGAAATGATCAACGGCACACAGCCGTCGACGGGTGACGCCGGTTCGGAGGATTCCACGTCGGATGAGCATCAAGACACCAAGCGACGGAAGAAGGAGGCGGAAGCCGAGCCGATCCTTACCGACAACTTCGAAACTGCCCAATCGAGGCAGGTTGCCGCCGCAGGGGGCTTCAGCTCTGTCAAGGAGGAAGATTCGCTCGTGCTTTCACACAACATCCAGCATCAGGTTGCCTTACCGCCGGATCTCGACTACGTGTATGTCCCCCTGTCGGAGCACAAGCCGCCGGACGAGCCTGCGCGAAAATATGCCTTCAAACTGGATCCCTTCCAGAGCATATCAGTTGCCTCGATCGAGCGTGATGAGAGTGTTCTAGTTTCCGCGCACACCAGTGCTGGAAAAACGGTAGTCGCAGAGTATGCGATCGCGCACTGCCTCAAGAGGAATCAGAGAGTCATCTACACGAGTCCCATCAAGGCACTCAGCAACCAAAAGTTCCGAGACTTCCAGGCCGAGTTTGGCGATGTCGGTCTAATGACTGGTGATGTCACCATAAATCCTACCGCCAGCTGCCTTGTCATGACAACAGAAATTCTGCGCTCCATGTTGTACCGCGGTTCAGAGATCACGCGCGAGGTAGGCTGGGTTGTATTCGACGAAATCCACTACATGCGCGATGCAACCCGAGGTGTAGTGTGGGAGGAGACCATCATAATGTTGCCCGACAAGGTCCGCTACGTTTTCCTGTCGGCCACCATCCCGAACGCTTTCCAGTTTGCCGAATGGATCGCCAAAATCCACCGACAGGCCTGTCACGTTGTTTACACCGACTTCCGACCGACTCCTCTCCAGAACTACTGTTTCCCCGCCGGAGGAGATGGAATCTTCCTCATGGTTGACGAAAAGGGGGTGTTTAGGGAGAAGACATTCCAAGAAGCCATCGCCTCCATCGAGGCGAAAAAGGACGATGACGATTCAATGCCACGCCAGAAGGGCAAGGGCAAGAACAAGAAGGCTGTAAAGAACACCACAGCGGACAGCAAGGCAGACATTTCCAAAATCGTTAAAATGATCATGAAGAAAGCCTTCCACCCTGTCATCGTCTTCAACTTCAGCAAGCGAGAATGTGAAAACCTTGCTCTCAAGGTATCTACAATGAACTTCAACCACGAGTCGGAGCAAAAGCTGGTCGAGGATATTTTCAAAAACGCCATCATGTCGCTTTCTGAAGAGGACCAAGGCCTTCCTCAAATCCAACACCTGCTTCCTCTGCTCAAGAAGGGCATCGGTGTCCATCACTCTGGTCTCCTGCCCATCCTGAAGGAGACCATCGAGATTCTCTTCCAGGAAAATCTTATCAAGGTTCTCTTTGCCACAGAGACCTTCTCCATTGGTCTGAACATGCCGGCCAAGACTGTTGTCTTCAGCCAAGTCAAGAAGTTTGACGGTGTAAAGGAAAGGCCACTTACACCATCAGAGTACATACAAATGTCGGGTCGAGCCGGTCGTCGTGGTCTTGACGATCGTGGTATTGTTATCATGATGATTGATGACAAGCTTGATCCCGAACAGGCTAAGGCGATGGTTTGTGGCCAGCAGGATCGTCTGAATTCAGCTTTTCATCTGGGTTACAACATGATTCTGAACCTGCAGCGTATCGAGACCGTCTCTCCCGAGTACATGCTGGAGAGGTGTTTCTACCAGTTCCAAAACGCTTCCAGCGTGCCATCACTGGAGAAAAAGCTGATCGAGCTGCAGCAACAACGTGACGCCATGGTAATTCCTGACGAGGCTACCGTCAAAGACTACCACACTGTTCGACAGCAGATTGAGTCCTACAAGAAGGACATGGAGGCTGTGATACAACACCCTAACCACTGTTTGGAGTTCATGCAACCTGGAAGATTGGTCAAAATCAAAACACCAGATGGCATCGATTTCGACTGGGGGGTCGTGGTCAACTTTTTGCCGCGCAAGTCTGCCAAGTTTGGCGAGGAAGAGCCATCACCACAAGAGTCATACCTCATTGATGTTGCTTTGTTTGTATCAGACAGCAGTAACTCGCTTGCACCGCACACATCGCTTCCCAAGGACGGTCACATAGCAGCTGGTGTTTCACCAAGCGGTTCAGTCGACAAGGGACGATTGGAGGTTGTGCCTTGTCTCTTGACCTGTATGGTTGCCATTAGCCAGATCCGAATTTTCATGCCCAAGGAGTTGGATCACCTTGGCAAGTCGCAGGTTAGCCATGGGTTGGTTGAGGTCCAACGCAGGTTCCCAGATGGATTGCCCTTTCTAGATCCTATCGAGAACATGGGCATCAAGGACGAATCATTCAAGAAGCTTATGCGCAAGATCGAGGTTCTTGAATCGCGCCTACTGTCCAACCCCCTCCATCGCTCTCCAAACCTCCCGGAGTTATGGGACAAATACAAAATCAAGACAGAACTGAGCACACAGATCAAGGAAACCAAGAAAGCCATCAACAAATCATATAGTATTGCGCAGCTTGACGAGCTTAAATCGCGTATGCGGGTTCTCCGGCGATTGAACTTCATCAATGAGAACGAGGTCGTGCAAATGAAGGCTCGTGTGGCTTGCGAAATATCCTCCACAGAAGGTCACGAGTTGGTGATCTCAGAACTGTTGTTCAACGGTTTCTTCAACGAATTGGACCCAGAAATCTGCGCTGCCATTCTGAGCTGCTTTGTTTTTGATGAGAAGATGGAGGGCACGCCCTTGAAAGAGGATCTTGACAAGCTGGTGCGCGAGATCCATTCACAGGCCAAGACGATTGCACGCATCAGTCGTGAGAGTAAGCTGGACGTCAGTGACGAACAAGTTGTCGGAAATCTCAAGTGGCAGCTTACGGAGACTGTTTTGGCATGGGCCAAAGGCAGACCCTTCTCAGAGATATGGTGAGCAATTTGTTTTCCCCTTTTCCTCCTTGTCTACCTATATTCTCTCCCTAGATATGGACATGTCAGCTAACAGCCGTTCTGCAGCAAAATGACAAATGCCTATGAGGGTTCGTTGGTGCGCATCATGCGTCGCCTTGAAGAGCTGTTGCGGCAGATGGCGGAGGCAGGCAAGGTCATGGGAAGCGAGATGTTGCAGAAGAAATTCGAGACGGCCCTCACACTGATATCGCGTGACGTGGTCTCTGCTGCCAGTCTCTATTTGTGATAGTAGCATAAATTCCATGACCAGCGGTTGTTTCTGCCTGAGAAATACTTTAATATTTTTATGGAGTATGGCGTTTTGTAGTTTGGCGCTGGAATCTATCCAAGTCTGGAGAAGTGATATCTCTTAAAATCAAGGCGTTCGTTGAGATTGTCCCTCACATAGTGTTGTGTAAAGTACGTTTAGCTTCGTTTACTGTCCCTTGCCGACAGGTTATAAATATTATGATTTTATCAACACAACCATACAATATTAGTATTGAGTTTGCCCAAGTACCTACGTAGGTAGATACGATTCCTAGGCTTGCAGGCGAAACAAGACATGAATATGCTAGAACAGCCCAGAACGCCACGCGCCGCTTCCAGTGACCCATCACCATCATGCATGCTCACCCGAAATTGACCTAATCAACCCAATAACAAGACTCAAGAGACAACCAAAGCTAATAAACACCTTCCACCGGCGACTGTAAAGTCCCTCCTCGCGTACAAGCCAGCCAAAAGCACCCAGCGGCCAGACGAAACCGATGAGCATGCCCCTAAGCATTACATCCACAAAGCCGTTGATGCCGACCTCGTCCCCACCATCGGCGCCTGCTAAGCCGTCAGCCTCGCCACCTCCACCATAGCTGCCTATGCCGCCTCCGCCCGCGCCAGTGCCCTGGTTGTTGTCCATCCACGCGTCCTCCATGCCGCGCAAAGTGTCCGGGGAAGGCATCGTATCGGGGGTATGGCGCGAGGCTTGGATGGAGCGAAACTGCAGTCGGAGCTGATTCACTTCTGCGTGAGTAAAGCCGGCGGACAGCAGACGATCGAAGCCACGGGGCCCACGCTGCTGTTGTTGCTGCTGCTGGCCCCCGTGGCCGTGGGAGGAGTCACCACGCAGGCCGGTGCGCTCGCCGACGGGGGAAAATGGGGACGGCGACAGCGGCCCCGTTGGGGAGGAGGGGGCGGTGTTCATCTTGACCGCGGCAGCCTCGGCCTCGGCGGCCAGCTCTGTATCAGTGAGCAGGTCGCCGATGGAGCAGTTGACGTAGACGCGCGGCGGGGCCGGGGCGGCTCCCTCTACGGCTTTGCCCTTGCCGCCGGCGCTGCCGGCGGCGGGCGGCGGCGGCAAGGGCGGCAGCGCCTTGAGGACGGCGGAGAGAGCGGCATCGTCAGGTAGGATGCGGCCGGCGTTGATGAAGCGCAGACGGCGTTGGGATGTGGGCTCCTCGAGACGCGAGCGGATCAGGTGCTTGAGGGCGATGACCGGGGTGGTGGCGGGCCTCTGGATGTCAAGGTGCAGGTCGGGCAGTCCGTTGGAAAAGCGAACAGTCAGGAGCAGCGGCGGCGGAAGCGGGTGCATGCGCGGCGACGGCGGAGGGTTCGGAGACGGGGTGCGTGTGTGCGGGCGTGAGGAGCGGTGGTGGTGATGGCCGTGGGGATGGGGTGGCCGTAGCTGGTGGCGCGCCTTGGTTGGCGACGAGCTGCTGCTGCCACTGCCGCTGCTCATCTTGGTCTCCAGTGAGGGGATCTGAGGTTTGCGATGGTCATGGCTGAGGCTCAAGCTCGATCATTGATGAGAAATAGGCTTGTACAGGCGGGTTTATAGGATGATGCGGAGGAAGATTGACCTTGTGGCAGGATCCGCCTGATAAGATGGGGATGGATAATGTGGAGTTTAACAGTGTGTCCAATATGAGTTGCCAAAAAGCACTGTGCTACTGGTCTTGATCGGTGGCCTCCATGCAGTCGTCAGGATTTGTTTGCACACACCAAGGTATCCTTGGGAGGTAGGTAATGTTTACAAACATGACAATAGAAACATGTAAGCTTAAATGATCCTAATCTGTCTTGCTCCAGTCGTAAAAGAGGGTAATAAAATAATGGAGAATAATCAAAGCTCTACCTTGAGGTTATGGCACCTGAGAATAACTTGTACCGGGTCCACATTTTCTGTTGGAGCAAGTCAGTTCGTTCATCTCCCTCTGTTTATACGTGGTATTGATTGACATTCACTGAAAACCTTCGCACGGTAGTTGATGCTAAAGAATCGCTTCCCTTCATTTTCCGCCCGCCACTTAGATATTCACGGTTTTTATTTTTTTTATTTTGGATGCGACCTTCATTGGACCTGGTCATCAAATTGGGCTGTTACATTCTTAAATCTTTGAATACATTGTGATTGTGGGACGAGAAGTGACATGGCAAACCAACAAACACAAACAGCAAGCCAAATCTGAACTGGAAATTGTTGATCGTCATGACGATAGAACAATCATCGTCAACTACAACACCAACTCCAACACCAACACCATGCGTCGTACATACAATATCGCTATGGTCAGCGACTTCTTCTTCCCGCAGCCAGGAGGAGTTGAAAGCCATATCTACCAGCTGTCCACAAAATTGATTGACCGTGGGCACAAGGTTATCATAATCACGCACCAATACCCAGGCAGGACCGGTGTTCGATATCTCACCAACGGCCTCAAGGTGTACCATGTACCCTTCCTGGTCATGTACCGCTCCGCTACTTTCCCGACAGTCTTTTCCTTCTTTCCCATATTTCGCAACATTGTTATCCGTGAGCAGATTGACATAGTCCATGGCCATGCCAGCTTAAGCAGTCTCTGCCATGAGGCTATCCTTCACGCCCGCACCATGGGTCTGCGCACCGTCTTCACCGATCACTCGCTCTTTGGATTTGCTGATCCGGCCAGCATCCTCACCAACAAGTTGCTAAAGTTTGCCCTAAGTGACGTTGACCATGTCGTGTGCGTGAGCCACACCTGCAAGGAGAACACAGTCCTGCGTGCCTCACTGGACCCTTTGATGGTATCTGTTGTTCCCAACGCCGTCGTGGCCGAAAACTTCAGACCTGTCAACTACACGGCTGCAGGCGAGCAGACAACACCGCCACCGCCGCCAGGCCCCCACGACATGGTCACGATCGTGGTGATCTCACGCCTCTTTTATAACAAGGGCACAGATCTTCTCACGGCCGCCATCCCGCGCATACTAGGCAACCACCCCAACACTCGATTTATCATAGCCGGCGATGGGCCCAAATCGATTGACCTGGAGCAGATGATTGAACAGAACGTTCTGCAGGATCGTGTTGAGATGTTGGGCCCGGTTCGCCACGAGGATGTGCGCGATGTCATGATTCGTGGTCAAATATATCTGCATCCGTCGCTGACCGAGGCTTTCGGTACCGTCATTGTCGAGGCAGCCAGCTGCGGCCTCTACGTCGTCTGCACCCAGGTCGGCGGCATCCCCGAGGTGCTCCCTTCACACATGACCGTATTTGCACGGCCCGACGAAGACGACTTGGTGGCAGCCACTGGTCGTGCCATCGCTGCCCTACGTTCCGGTCGCGTCCGTACAGAGCTTTTCCACGAGCAGGTCAAGACCATGTACTCGTGGAAGAATGTGGCCATGCGTACCGAGCGCGTCTACGATGGCATTTCTGGGGCCATCTCCGAGGCTGAGTTCTACGGCTACGACGGCCGAGCAGGAGGTGGACCCGGCTTACCGAGCTTTGCCCTAATCGACCGCCTCAAACGATATTATGGCTGCGGAATATGGGCCGGCAAACTCTTTTGTGTGTGTGTAATCGTCGACTATCTGATCTTTTTGTTCCTCGAGTTTTGGTTCCCTCGGGACCAGATCGATATTTGCCCAGACTGGAGCAGATCTCACAAAAGAAAGGCTCTGCAGGCAACTGGAAAAACTAATGGGGTCGGCTGCGGACCAAGGCAGAGTACAGAAGAGACAAGAAGAGATGACGAAAGACGCACCAAAAAACACATGGCATGACCGTAAACGCGTCACTATGGCCTGAACACGCATGCTCCCATCAACCAACAATATCATCGATTTCACTGAAGAGTCGCATCACCAAGTCACACGGTGTACGAGCCACATAACATGCAGCTGTCTCAGTCTACGAGTGCATTCTACAAACCAATGACTCCCGACACTTTAATCCCATGCGCCTATCTGGTGAAGTGCTTCGATAGTGCCACTAAAACCAACAACCTCAGCCTCATCAATTCCCAACTCCTTGGACGATATAAAATCAACCGTCGGCATCCATGGGTCACACAACTCGCCAAATTTGAACTGTTCCGCCAGCTCCTTGCCCGCAGTTCCCCACATGGCTTCGTATGCCTCGGGAGAACACTGAACAAACATGCCATCTTTGCCGGTGACTGCGCTCCACTCGTCCATCATCTGCTTGAATGTCCACTTTTCCAGAGCCACGTTGGTGTACTTGCCAAACGCACGACTTCCAGCTGCAAGAGCTTGTCGAACCCATATTCCGGGGTTTACATCCATGCTACCCGCCAACAACACCGTAGCATCGGGTCTAGTGGGCAATGTCTGAATGTACTTGCCCAAGAAAGGATGAAGCACTGGCCTCAGCAGGGGTAATGTGGCAAGGTTTTGGGGATAGTATCCAAAGAGGAGATAGGTAGTGCGTGCAGCCAGCTCGGGCAAGTCCTTTTTGATCCTGGCATCCACGTTGGCCTTGTAGTCCATGTGGGGCGTGTCAACAGGATGTTCGGCGCAGTTAACCAATTTCGAGCTGGGGGTTGTCGACCAGAAATAATGCTCGAGAGTATTGAGGTTTCTCGATGCTGCCAAGGCCAAGTTCCAGCCATGCCTTTCCTCAACCACGCCCGCCTCATGTCTTCCCATGCCGGAAGCGAAGACAGGCTCCCACCAGTTTGTCACGGCGAAAATAGCGTGCACACCGGCGAAAGCTTTCACCATTGAGTCAATGTTTTCGTAGTCGCCATGAACGACTTCGATGCCATCGGCTGCCAGCTTCTTGGCCTTGTCGCCTCCGAGATTGCGTGTTATGGCACGTATGCGCCACCCAGGGGTGTTCTTCATGATATTCACAACGCCACCTCCCTGTGCACCTGTGGCTCCGGTCACAGCGATTATTTTCACATTGCCGTTATCACCACCTTCGAGATGGGATCTTTTGATACCCCAAGAGAGCCCGGATTGCTCACCATGAACACCCTGGAACCAAGGCTCGAAAGGTTGGGGGTTTCGAATCGAAACTCCCCCAGCTTTGGTTGGTGGCAGATCGTGGAAGTGCAACGAATCATGGGCTACTTCAAGCACCATTCCAGTTCGATCAC
Organism: Magnaporthales sp. P1609; assembly: GCA_003709005.1. Classification (NCBI taxonomy): domain Eukaryota; kingdom Fungi; phylum Ascomycota; class Sordariomycetes; order Magnaporthales; species Magnaporthales sp. P1609. Next base: position 1,517,816 of record PELF01000003.1, read on the forward strand.
CCTTGTCCTCGTCCAAGAACTCGTCAAACGCAGCCATCATGGCCCTCTTGGTGCAGAGGTGCTCCGGCCTGAAAGCCTCTAGGAATCCTTCTTTGATACCGGTGTCGTAGGCGCCAGGCGAGACAACGTTGATGGTGACATTCTCTTTGACATGCAGGACTGGGGCGATGCTTCGCACCCAGTGCTGTGCGCCAGCCTTGGAGGCGGCATATTCGGGCAGCATCACGCCTAATTGTTGTGCAAGCATGCTGGTGGTGACGACGATCCTCCCTCCCTTGTTAGGCTTGTTGTGCCTCATAAAATGCACCGCAAGTGTTGTGCCGTACATAGCACCCTTGAGATTGATGTCGACGCACGTGGTGTCAGGGATCGGCGGAAGATCGTCAATTGGCACATCGCGGCGGCTGAAGTTGTACTTGGAGTCACGGTCGATGCCGCCTGCGTTGGCCACAAAGACGTCTAGACGACCCCAGCGGGCCCACACGGCGCTAAAAGCCGAGGCCTGTTGCTCGTATGAGGCCACATCGCACTGAGCGAACATGGCAGACTCGCCCGTGGGATCTAGTTCATGTATGAGATCCTTAGACTCGGCTACACGGCGCGCAGTGATGGCTACCCGGTAGCCTTTTCTATGCAGGCGTTGCGCCAGTTCGGCGCCAATGCCACTCTGCATTGGGAGATTTGCAATGTCAGACGTGTTTGCATGATTGGAGAGGGTGCAAGAGCCCTTACGTTACCACCGGTGATCAAGGCAACCTTTCTCGAAGCACTCGGCTCGTTTTCCTCGATGGAACCCATGTTGGCGATCTTGTGGTAACTATGAATACAGAATAACAAGCTCCACGAACAACAAAGCGAGGCTACTTTGGAGTGGGAAGGGAAATTTTTGAGAAATAGGTGACCACTTCGTCGGGCTATGGGAAGCGGACGTACCCTCGTTTTCATATCCCATTGTAATCGACTATCTTGCCTCCACCTTTTCCCCTCTTACTATCTATCTCTCGAGATATTCTGCATGTCTGCGGTACTTTTGCGGTAAACCAGGGTCATATAGCGGGCCTATGACTTTACAGTCAGGGGCCAGAATGGACTATACAAGAGCGGGGAAGCGTCCCACATAGCAACACGGATGAATTATGAAGGTTCCAAAGCAGAACACCGAAAACAAAGCAGGGCCAAGACTACCGTGCAGAATTACAAGAGGCGATGTTTCGTTGAGGACGCCGAACAAATGTTCAAGTCGAAAAGTGCATATGACGTGCAGCCAACAACGGATCACTATTGGACCATCTCTCTTCTCGGACCCTTGTCACAGCCTTGGCAGGCCCCAGGAGAGGCAGAACAGGCCATGTTTGGCGGCTATTCCCCACCGGCCCCTCACTGCCTACTTGAAGCAGAGCCTCTTATCTGAGTGTCGGCGAGTGTTTCTAGACGCCCGAGAGACTATCATGAGACTGCAATCTAGTTCTGAGGACTAACTTGGTAGTCCCGTAGTATGATATATAAAGACGAGTAGCCTACATCGCGGTAGAGGTGACCGACTAGGAATACTGAGGAGTTTATATGCAAGAGAAAGATGACATTCCGACAATAGTAATCTGCCGTTGTTCACTTGCCTAACGAGTTGGCCAGCCGTCTGTGTTGGTGATCGTCTGCCAAGATGTTGCAATGCTCTCATCACATAATCTCCACCATTTATTATATTTGGCAAGGCTGAATCAATCGTTCCCGCGACTTTTGATTGCCGAATCGTTCAGACTTGAGGGCAATGCTAGAGTTGCCTCCAGAGTACGTTAAACGTGGAAAAGGGGGCGGATTAGATGGGTTCTTTGTTCAAAAGCTGGTCTTGAAGGAATGGTTGCTACGAGGATGGTTTTTATGGGCGGTCCCGCGAACAGTCTGCCGTCCGCAAGAAACCAAACCAACAAAAATGGTGCACTCAGTTCTGACGCTTTCTGTGAAATGTTTGATGTATGTGCAGTGGCACTTCGTGCTAGCGACATTATCACACTTCCCTTTCTTGAGTTGAGAGGAAGAGACAGCAATCATGGCAGACAGTCACGGCGACCGTGTCGACGGCGCAGCCTCAAGCCCTCCAAGTTTCGAAACTCCGATCTTGATCGAAATCCGACCAGAGCACGTCGTTGCTTTGTTGAAACAACATTTCTTCAACACGACGCTGCACGTTGATATTTTGGTCATAGTTCATCGTGGCGGCTTTGGTTTGCATGTCGTTAACGTTGCCGCGCGATTTCGGCCCGAGGCGCTAAAACTCTTTTTAAGGTACGCTGTGCTATGCTTTTTTTTTTTTTTTTTTTTCTCTAATCAACAATGCTATTCCGGAGGTAACTATGGCAGTAGCCACCATTTCTGTAAGCACTGAATCTCGACTTTTGAATATGGTCTGGCTCCTGCTTGTTATTGTTATGATGGACTACTCGGCCACGTGAACCAACACTTATAAATCCCACTTACCAGAAACATTACTCGGAATTATCAACATCATTGTCGAGATCATAATTGATCCTAATGCTTCCATGCCAGTAATCTGCGGGCCCAACATACACCACTACACCGCAGACTAGTCGTGGCAGGCAGGCATGTTCAGCATCGGGCTTGGCACCGCCGCTGTAACCACCTACCGCCAGGCCACAGTGGCAGGCCTCGACTCCGAGGATATGACGCACTCGGGCGGAGTGGCAACGCTCTTCTCGGGCATCAAGCCCTCGGCGGCGCTCACGCTGGCCTGTGTCCCCTTGCTCCAACCACTGCTGTGCCGCTGGGCCGAGGGAAGCACCGCCTACTGCTCGCCGGGCTCGTACCTGAACAACGGCGGCGGCGGCCTATGCCAGAAGACGCTGGACAGGACGGGGGCTCTACAGCTGGAGGAGGGGCGCCACCGTGTACATGTCGATCTTAAGCGACACCGGAATCCAGCCGACGTCGAGCTGCACCCCAGCAGGGGAAGTTTCGTACGTGGCATCGACACTTTGGCTGTAACGCCCGGATCAGGGGGTTTCTTGCGAACATGCACTTGACAAGAGGGGGGAAGAAAGAAAAGAGAGAAAGGAACAGACACGAAACCGCCAAAGAAGTAAACGTCCGGGCCGTGGCCGGTTGGAAATGGTGGCTTTTCGCCATCGGGACAGAGTGGAATGGCGCTAATCTACTTGGTCCGGATCGACACACACCTGTGCGCCAAGGGGGTGTTGATCTTTAGTAGCGCTTGTATTTACAATAGACATCAGGCAAAAGAAAGCCTGTTTGCTCCCATTTTGATCAATCAAATGAGCGACACAATAAAGGTAATACAGGAATAATGCCACTGGGGACAGACGGTCGCTACTGGAATGGGATCAACTGGATCAACTCTGACAACAGAGAAGCAAATGTGTTGGTAAGGACCTCTTGGCAAAGGATCCGATCTTGGAACAATCTTGATAAGGCTATTTGCCGACGGTTGCCTCGAGTCAGTGATAGGGGGTTGATGGAGAAAAGGCAAGAGAAGAAAATGAGAAAGCATGTGATCCGAACGGATTGGAACACAATAGTCCTAAATTCGCAAAACGGATCATAGCAAGAGGCGACCCGCCAAACCCCTTCATATTTACGGAACTTGCTTGTCATCGCAACTCCCTTCCTATCGGGGTCGTCTCGTCTAAACTTTGGGCGTCTGGGAAAACCCTTGCCGGCAGACACTTGGGACACGCGTCTGAAAACAGCATATATATACTACTATGCCGTGGCAATTATTTAGTAAAGTTGATTAAGAATAAATAAATACTATTTTTTTTTTAAATGTTTTACCACTATATTTGCATCACTAAATTTGCTGATCTACCAGGGTGGTGTATGAATTGTTGATGTGTCTCTCTTTGCCAAGATCGCGCAATAGATGCCGTAGATTTTCATGCGTGGCATTAACAAAAAAACCCTTATTTCCCGGTTGCGTTTTTTTTGGTGGCTTGCGCCGGCGTTTCTTGGTGCCCCTCGGAATTTGGGATCGTCAGTAACAAACGGGCTTTTGCAAGGCAAGCCTCATGAGGATGTGCCCTTTTGACGCAGAAAAAGGGGAAAAAAGAGAAAGAAAAAAAAGAAAAAAAAGAAACAAAAAAGTAAAGGTGTGACACAACATAAGACGATAGCAATATTTGCACAACGTCAGCAAGTCCCTTGCAGTATCGATTTGGACAACCAATCACTACTTCTCTTATGATCCGATCCAGTCGGGTCGGATTGAATTCTTTGTCGTCCATCCATACCCAGCTGTCAAAAAACCTTGCATGACAATCAGCCAACCCACAGGTATGAACATGCACACCCTCACCCATGGGGATGCTAAAAATTCCGACACAGCCACCACCTTGGCCAAAGTCAGCGCGCACAAATATGCCTCCGTGTATGTGCTAGATGCAACTCGCAGGCGAATTCCAACCTTGTTGCACAAAACCTGCCTTGGGTGAGGGTTTCCCGATGCAGTGCCTAGCCGCTAATGCAGGATATTGTCATGATCAATGTCACTCAAAACTGTAAACGTGCACTGGCAAGCCTCTTTTGGTAGAAATGAAAAATTTGATCATTTTCCCTGCCTCACTTATGGGCCCTTTTTGGGTTATGTTGCTGGGTGCTGACAAGCGCCAGCCATTCTGCACATGCATCTTTCCGGCAGCGCATGGTCTGCTGCCACTTGCCACCTACGATGCAATTGATCATTGATCACTTTAACTGTTGTTTTGGTCAAACGCAATACACCGAGCCGGCAACCCGGATATGATCGGCACCCGTCCAAAGTCAGAGCTCAGGGCCAATGAGCCCAGATCCGAGCCAAGAGCTTCCAACTCAGACCCTAGAAGATGAGGTTCGAAACGTAGAGGACAAGGTCCAAGTGTAGGTAGGGCTTTGAGAAAGCATCTTACCCAAGCCGGCATAGGTTGTATCGTAATCATCCTTTGTCCGCGGCCTCGCTTTCTTTCTTTTCTTTTTCTTTCTTTCTTTACTTTTCGCCGTCCTATTGAATGACGAGCTTGCCCACAGCCGGGGTGAGGGTGCGCGCGCGTAAACGTCTAACCACAAACCAGTCCTACTTTTAGGATGCTTTTAGTATGGTGGAACCGGCTTCTTGATTACGAGAATCGACGGGTCCAGTCAAGAGTCAGTTATGCAGGGAGGAAAGGCAGTCAAATCTTCACAAGGGCACTGTTCCATACGAAGGGCACGCAATAATCAAGACGTCCGATATCTGTGGTATAATTCTTAATTATCAATTTCAGTTTAATTCATTTTCCCTCAGTTAAATCACGAACTGCTCCTAGAATTTAAAATCCACAAAGTCCGTAATGACGGAGATGAGCTCTCAATTAACAGAATCCCTGCGGCGGTACTGAGGAAACAGACAAGAAAAAAAAGTAAAATTAGAAATCGAAGTGCTGCGGCCGTTGCCGGCTGGTGCTGAGCGATGACGGTGGGGCTTTTCAGCTGCACACTCACATTCTAGACCTTTTTGGCCATTGGCGAAGCTTCGAACCAAGCCTCCCTAGTACAACACCACAGCAGTACCCACCCACCCTTGTCCATTCCAAGATGTGCACTTGGTTGAAACGGCAGATGCACCTTTGCGCCGTTTGTAGCCTCCTAACTGGTCGAACGGCTGCAGACCCCTGGACCCGCCAAGTCGAATCAGGGACTAACCTGGTTGGACAACATTTGCTCCTGTCGTTCCTGTTAAAGCTCGCCTTGTCCCTTTTTTTCTGCTTGCCACTTGCGTTGGATGGGCTCATTTCCAGGATCGCATCTTCAGCCTACGCCGCTTGGATCTGTTCTCCTTATTTTTATTTTTTTTTATTCCCTGTTTTCCCTTGTTCACTTTTCCTTGTATCTCTCGTGATATCATTCGTTCTACGTCCTCTCTTCTTTTTTCTGTTTTGGGTTTCTCGCCTTTGCCCCCTAAAGAGTCTGTCGTTCGTTCATCGCAGCATTGACCTTCGAAATAACCTCTGTTGCCGATCGGGATCTGACGTCTTCGACATTGTCAGTCATGTACAGATCACTTGCAGTCTAAAAAAGCCAACAACATTGATTCTTTGTCCAGCATATCGACGACTCGCCCTTTCGACTCGCTTTGTCTGACCTGTATCCCCTTTTAATACCTTTGGTGGTCAGCCTTACACATTCCGAGATTTCCCAGCTCACATCATCAAGAGATCTGGAATCTCAATTCGTTATCTTGTATTCATTTTTCTTCTCGTTTTGGGTGGAAGGATTCAACAACGACAAGGCACGAGCTAAGACGCCCCGCATTTCACCACACTCAGCCACTACTCAAGCACCGAAACCCTTCGTTGCTGTGATAGGCATAGCCCGCGCCAGGGAGTTTGTCTCAGACGCGCCAGGGCCTTCCCTTACTGGACAAACCTCCCACACCCAATAATATATCATGGCTGCCCCTACTTCTCCTAGGAATCCCCAAAAGATGGGTTTCATGCCCATCAATGGCGGTCGTGGCTCCGACGAAGAAGCCGATATTCCTCTATCTACCATCAGAACCGCCAGCTCTACCGGCGCCCGTAAGCCCAACCAGGCAATTGAGACCACCATGATGTCTGACGAGAAAACCCCCGGCGTCCATGGACCCGGCCGTCGGAGGCTGAAGAACGGCCTTGCCGACCAGGGCCGCCGCGGCACTGGTGGCTCCGACGATGTCGCACTCAACGCCATGGGTCGCCTTTACTACAAGATCATTGGCTTTTCAGTCGTCACGCGGTATCTCGTTTATATCGTCCCCGTCGGTCTCCTGCTGCTTATCCCAATCATTGTCCTGATCGCCACGGGCAACATAGGTGAAGATAAGCTCCATGTTGGTGGTGACCAGGGTCCGCCTCTTTACCGGCTGTTTGTTTGGATCATGGCGTCATGGCTAGGCTTGTGGGCTGGCAAGATTGTCGCTCACTTGTTGCCTCCGGTCTTCATGTTCTTCTGCGGTGTCGTCAGCTCCGGTACCAGGAAGTACGCCACCGTCATCCGCGCTCTTGAAATCCCGCTTTCGCTGTTCTTCTGGGCCCTGATATCCTGGTTGCTGTTCCGCTTCCTCTTTCAGGATGGCCTGCCGCTCGACGACCTTCAATGGATTAGTGTCATGAAGAAGATCCTCGGTGCACTCTTTGTTTCCTCGGCCGTCTTCCTTGGAGAGAAGACGATCGTGCAGCTGATCAGCATCACCTACCACCAACGTTCATTCGCCAATCGCATCAAGGATTCCAAGCGCGAAGTCTATCTCCTCGGCCTTCTCTACGACGCCTCGCGCACCCTCTTCCCCATGTACTGTCCTGAGTTCATCGAGGAGGATAGCATTATCAACGATAGTCTCGATGTTATGCTCAAAAAGGTCAAGGGTTCCGGATCGGCAACACCAATGCGTCTAATTGGCAACGTCGGTGCCAACGTCGGTCGCCTGGGTGACAAGATCACTTCGGTTTTTGGAAACGTTGCGTCAGAAATCACGGGCAAGCAGGTTTTCAATCCCAACTCGTCTCACTCCATTTGCGTCGAGGCCCTCGAGAAGGTCAAGACGTCCGAGGCACTGGCCAAGCGTATTTGGATGTCGTTTGTCGTTGAGGGCAGCGACAGCCTCTCGCAGGAGGATATCGAAGAGGTTCTCGGTCCTGAGCACAAGGAGGACGCCGAAGAGTGTTTCGCCGCCATTGACGCGGACCAAAATGGCGACATCAGCCTGGATGAGATGGTGCGCAAGGTTGTCGAGATTGGTATCGAGCGCAAGGCTATTGCCAACAGCATGAAGGATATCAGCCAGGCTCTCGCAGTCTTTGACGAGATCTTGCTCTTCATCGTTGCCCTTATCGTCGTCTTCATCTTCCTTGCTTTCTTCCAGAGCACTTTCATAACCACGCTAGCCACCGCTGGTACAGCCTTGCTCTCGTTGTCTTTTGTCTTCGCCGTCACCACTCAGGAATTCTTGGGTTCTTGCATCTTTTTGTTTGTGAAGCACCCATTCGATGTCGGAGACCGCGTTGATATCACGGGGCCTGAGAAGGAGCAGCTTATCGTCGAGCGCATATCTCTGCTTTACACTGTCTTTACTCGTATTGACAAGATGCAGGTCGTCCAGGTATGTGGAGAATATCGGCGTAGTGTCGAACTTTGACCCCTGCTGTTTACTTTTCTGACAAACATCGGAACAGGTTCCCAATATCGTACTCAACAATCTCTGGATTGAAAATGTGACTCGCAGCAAGGCCATGAAGGAGACAGTCGATGTTAATGTCTCGTACGACACTACCTTTGAGGACATTGAGGCTTTGCGTATGGAAATGGAGAAATTCGTTCGCAATCCCGACAACGCGAGGGATTTCATGCCCGACTTTGGCATTTCCGTTGCCAGTGTTGGCGATTTGGACAAGATGACGCTCAGATTTGTCATCAAGCACAAGTCGAACTGGCACAACGACGCCGTTCGTGCCACTCGCCGTTCCAAGTTTATGTGCGCTCTGGCCCTGGCCCTCAAGCGTGTCCCGATCTACGGCCCCGGTGGCGGCGGCGAGCCTCTCGGTGGACCCACCAACCCGTCGTACTCTGTTGCCGTTAGCGACGGATTTGCATCCGACGCTCGTGACAAGGCAGAGAAAGCGAAGGACAGCGCCAGGATGGTGCCTAACAATACTCTGAGCCGCAGCGGATCCTCAGCTAGCAAGAAGTCGAGAAGGGAGAAGGACTCGGCAAACGAGCTAAACTCGCCGGTCGATGTTGCTAGACAAGCTGCTGCTGGCTATGGTAACAGAGACGGTGATATGCTCGACGATCAAAGTCCCATCGAGCGCCAGCGCACAAACGATGTTCACAATCTGCGCAAGGATATGCACAAGAACCAGAGCCAGCGCGGTCGCCGTCAAGCTGGACAAACTTTGCCACCACAGTCTCTTGGAGAGGCAGGGCCCCGCTTGACATTGACACGCGAGGAGTCCAACAGCCGCAGCCCTCGGTTTGATGTTGAATCACAGACCGGCGGTGTGTCGCCAGGCATGGGGAGCGTTGGATATGGTACCCCAGCGGCAGGCGGTGGTAACAGCACATTCGCTGGAAATCCGTACTACTCGAGCACCACGACCACTCTCGGAGGTGCGGGCCAGGCCCAGCAAGGCTACAGCGTCTTCCCTCGGCCATTGGGCAGCTCTCCTCCACCCTCAAGCAGCGCCAACTTTGCAGGCCTTCAGACTTCGCCCCCGCCAGCTCATCCGCTACAAAGCGCACCCACCACGGGAACACGAGCCAGGGGCCAGAGTGTGTCGTCTACGCGCGACCTGACCGCACAGCGGCCTCATCAGCAACAAGGGGGTCCGGGCGGTCGGGTCTAAATTGAATATGATAGGGGGATAAAATTATACGAGACGATTATGTTAAGACACACAAAGCAAAGGCTCATTGCGAGCTGTGTTCTGTAATATCTATTTCACTAGTTCTTTTTATGACATTTGATGACGATGCGGAGATTTAGAATGGGGAAAACTTCTGAAAACTGGCATCTTGTATCCATCAAGTTGATCAATTTCTCTTAGAAAAATGGGACGAGGGACAGGTCCTCGGTCTCAAGGGTCAGGCGCATATCAACTGGACATGGTCCTGTTGTTCATTCCTACACAAAAACAAAAGAAGAAAAAATTGAGCATTCAGTCATTTTCAACTTCCGCTTCTGGTAATGTGTCTCCATGTTTTGGTTCATCAGTTCCAATGACATTACTTCCAGTCTAGTGCATGCCTGTAGTGCCACTCCTTGTTCCATGGCGAAGTAATCTTTTACAAGTGGCTTGTTGGTTTCAAATTGGGGTTAGCCGCAGTGTTGTGCATACGAAATCCAGAGACCCAAGTCGAACGTGTAGCCTCGAGTCCTTTTAGGATGATTATAATCTGATGATTTGGGTCGGATCTAGCGGCAGGCTTCTCACGGGTTGCCGAGTGTTGGTTTGCATTGCCAACTTTCTGAATAGTCAGCAAAGATGAAGTAGTACTTTTGTCTTCCCAACTTTAATCCGCCGTGTTTTAGCCTATTCGTTTTTCACACCAAAACTCACAACAGCTTTCGTAGCAGGACGAGATGGAACGGAGTAGCCGTTAAAGCCGGTCATCTCTTGGCGTGGATGATCAAGATGTGCATGACGAACGTGACGGCAGCCTGAAGTTCGGGTACTGATAATCTGACTTTCGGGCTTGACTACTAATCTGGGCTTTATTCCAAGTGCTGTTTGGGAAGGTATGTAGAGTTATTGTTTGTCCGCATGCTGACAGTGACTCAGTCAACAATCGCAGGGTTTTTTTTTGGGGGGGGTTTTTTTTTTTCTCGACCAAAAGCCCCCCTGCTCTTACTGCAGATACCCCAAGACATACCTTTTATGTGATGCACTTTTGTTGGAAAATGACTTTGTTGATCAAAGGTTTAAAAAAAAAAAAAGGATTCACTAGAAAAAAGCTCGAGTTTACTTGCCAGCAGTTCATCCCTTCGCGGTATACCCCGTCTTTTTCTTTCCTATATTTTCCTTCCCTTCTGGATACATACCCAAGGTACTTTACCATCCCTGCGTTGTTTGCCAGTAATAGAGTTAACTGCAGGGTGGCGATTAATTATAACATACTTGAGCAAGGCACGTCTCCAGCTGCTAATATCATGCGTGTAGTCCTAGGAATCTTCTACTTGCAATGGTGTAGTGGAGGTGAAAGTTGGTCAAAGTTGGATCCAACAGTAATGGATGTAACCCACTCAGCACCTCAAAACCGTTTTGGCCGCAGCCAGCCAGCGCTACCCCAAATTTAGGTGGAGGTACAGAAGCACTTCACCCGACCCACTCACTGTAACACCGTTCCCTCCACTTGATACTTGTACTCCATCTTACGTGATAGACTCGCCACCAGTCTGGGGCAGGTGAATGCCAGCCCAGAGCAAGTAATTCTCAAAAGACCGAAAGACAAAAAAAAAAAAAAAAAAAAAAAAACAGAGCCTCTCGGACACATGCGAGCCGATTAATGAGAAGTTCTTGCAATGCTGACAGCTTCTGTCTATTTCTGCCATCCGTCGATCTTCCTTTTCCCCAAATCTTTTCAAAACGAACCGCTTCCCCGCCCGCGTTTCTGCACTTCAGCCTGCGTGACAAACAGGCCAAGAGGTTGACTGGGGGTTCACACTCCTCGATAGTTCACCTTTGCAGGGTCACGTTACTTGAAGTGTCTGGGGCCATTCGTCGGCGAGATATGAAATCAATACTACTGTGTCAAAGGTAACCCCTCAAGAGCGCTGCTTGACCGTTGCATGTTGCATCGTTGCTAAAAGTAATTACAGTTCCATGAGGAGACCTGAAAGAAATGACGGCCGAGTATCTATTTTCTACCCGTGTTTGTTGAAGTTGACGATTGTCTCGATCCCCAGCAATCTTTGACTCCCGCCGTAAGGGTTTAACTGCAGCAAGCAAGCACTTACTCACTCTCCACATAAGAGACCCTAAAAAAGCTCAACATCATTTAAGCAAACCATAGCCTCCACCTGAAGCTGGGTATCTGGGGCTTGGGGCCGTACGTGCCTGTATGCCCCTCCATCATCATGAGCTCAACGTCTGGCACTGGGGCTCCTCCTAAACAGATCCGTTTCGTCAACAATCAGGGTCTACCGCCTTCCAAACGGAGGAGGATTAACGCGGCGTGTGTTGTCCACCACCACCTTGGATTTTGAATATCGTCGTTTCGACTGACAAAAATGTCTTGCTCCTAGTTGCTATACGTGTAGGAAGCGCAAAACAAGGTGCGACGGCACCCGTCCGATATGTTTGACCTGCACCAAAAACGGCCATTCATGTCAGGGTTATGATGAGATCCCAGAAAGGAAGAGGGAAACTATACGCTTGTCTGGCGTAAAGCGGGAGTATCCAGTGGAGGACAAAGGTGAAGATGAGGAAGATGCCGCCCCAGAAGACTGCGATGCACAACGGATCGCCCACTCGGTCACCACCAGCAGTCGGCAGTCCGAATTGGGAGATCAGGGATCATCTGGTGGGCATATTATGGCCATGGGAAGCCCCGGTGCTACTCAGCAGAACTCGAGCACAGCAGATACCGGGACAACCGTGGATAGCTCTTCTCGCACATCTCGCAACGACAGCAACAGAGTCCCTTACTTCAGGTATTTTGGCCCGACAGCGATCGTGCCCGGCTTCAAACAGATGGTAGTCAATGTGCCATACACCCGCAGGGGCAGAGTAGGCTCGTTCTCGGCTTCGTCGCCGACCGAGACCCGATCTCAGACCTCTCTCGGAACGCTGCACCAGGAAGATCCTGTACTGGAGAACCCAGAAGATCTGCCCATATATGACCCCAACGACCCTGGGCCCACGGATCCCACTATAATAGAACTGATAGACACCTTCTTCACTCACCTAGGCTGCAACTATCCGTTCCTACGCCGTGAAAAGTTTCTCAAGATGGTCAGCGAGAAGAGAGTTGAACCAATCCTGCTTGACGCCATACTGGCCCTAGCAGCAAGGTTCCATAAGAAAAGAGACGACAGGGAGACAATAGGGCATTTCTATGCACAGCGGGCAAAGATGGCGACGGTAGATCCCTTTCCATGTCCAACTGTTGGTGCTGTTCAGGCCTATCTTTTGCTGGCGTACGAAAGCTTCGGTCAGGACCAGGATAGTGCTCTGTGGGCCTACCTCCAGCTTGCAATTGGGATGTCGATTGATATAGGCTTACCGAGGAAGGACGGTGTCAAGTATCAAGGCGAGAAGGATCCTTGGTACACCCTTGCCTGCATTCCAAAGTACGACGAGACCGAACATGGGGACGAGAAACAGGACAATGAAGAAGACACCCTTAGCCCGGAAGAGCAGGTTGAGGTGGAACAGGAGCGAATCAACACCTTTTGGGCGGTCTTCGTTCTGGATAGAGTCATCTCCTCGGGCACTGGACGGCCTGTCCGGTTCAAGGACGAGGATTTTGAGATACCACTACCAGAACCGTCCTCGATCTCCGACAAGGGCTGGCCTGCACCGTTTCCCGATTTTATCAGGATTGTCCATCTGTATGGCCGAGTTTCGGATGTCTTGAACAACGTCAGGAATCCAAAAGAACTGGCAAACGAAAGAATCCAGGAGAAACTGAGCAGTCTTGTTCAAGAGCTGACGCTGCTCCATCAAAGATTGGACACACGCCTACATTTCAGCGCTGTCAACTTTCAAGAGTACTCGAGGGATGGCCAAGGCACCACTTTCATATTGCTTCATCTTTGGTTTCACACCTTGATCATCATCCTCCACCAGCCGGCCGTCATCTTTGGCGCAGTCGGTCAGATTGATAATCTACTGCCGCATGGTCGCGAGGTGGCCATCTCGAGTGCCAGATCGATTGCGGACATCCTCTCTTTTGCTGAATTGATCGACTCGAGAAGCGTCATAGGTAATCCTTTTACATCCCAGCCCATGTATATAGCCGCCTGTGCTTTTTTGATGCAGTCCGGCGCAGCATCTTCGTCGAACCCGTCGCAGGCCAACGCGGAATCCGCCGACGGCTTGAGAAATGGGCTCGAATTTACAGCCAAGGAGAAACAGGCAAAACAGCCCAGCTCGCTACTTGCCTTTGGGGCGAATCAGAACTATCAACGGTGTTACAAGAGTCTTCAACAACTCCGGTCCTACTGGGGTGGTGTCAGGTACATACTGACGGCGTTGGATCAAAAGTCGACGGGAATCTGGGACTGTGAAACGTACACGCTAGAGGAATATGCCATGGCCAAGAAAACGACAGGAAGGCGATCATCCTCACTGGGCCGACTTCCTCACGAGTTTGAAATCCCCTCAACTCCAAATGTGCCGCCCATGGTTGGCTTCTCGCTCACAGGCACAACCAACTCGCCAAATTCATCCCTTACTTGGGTTTATCAGAACCAGTCCACCGCCACCGTCACCCCGCAGGGCCAGCAACAGGCTCGTCGTCGCCTTGCGTCTTCAGCTCACCAACAACAGATACCCACCGGGACTCGAATGGTAACCGATCCCGAATCAACCAACGATTCTGTAAGCCAACCTTCCGTGATCCGAGCACCTCTCACCCCGCCGGGAAACTTGATCTACGACCCTATAAGGAACGAGCCCCCGCAAGCCATATACACGTCAGCCTACCCACAAGCACCCGTCTCGGCAATGCGGTTCTCGCCAATGTCGGCGTCAAACGTCTCACCGAAGCCCGGGCCGCGGCAAAATCGCAGATCCATGTCTTCAATGAGCAGCCCGAGGGACGGCGCACCGGTCAAGGCGCCACCCTGGTCTCAGCCCCCTAATGGCGATCGCGCAACCGACCATCATCTTCATGTACACCCTCATTACCAACTTGGACTAAGTTCTGAGGGTATACAAAAGGCCCCTACAACAGGCAACGTCGCCGGAAATAGCATATATACGCAGCCTGCGCGCTCATCAACAACCAGCTATGAGCCGTCTCCCATTCCGAGCGGCGGCGTGTCCTCGGTGGCGGCGTCAACGGGCACCACTGACCAGCACGCCGCCCGGTTCGAGCAGGCCCAGCTGGGAGACTACTCGTCGCCCATGTTGCAGACCGCTGGCGTCGCCACGCCGGGCAGCGGGTACTACTCGCAGCTCGGCGATCTCACCTTTGACAGCCGCGAGATCACATGGGGCCAAGACCCGACTGAGGCGATGGCCCCGTGGCTGGTCGAGTACTTCTCGACCAACGACATCATTGGACTCTTCCAGAGCACGGCCGCGAGCGGTGGCGGTGATGACAACGAGGGTGATTGAATGTACGGCGTGGTAATCAAATGGACTTGAGTCTCGGGGATTTGTTCATTTAATTTGTCATGTTTTGCTTGCTTTTGTTTCCAGATCGCCAGCGGCTTGTTTCTAGTTCGATACCCCTTAACTTGTATATTCTCACGTCGCTCTGTATTCGCCATCATATGAAGAATATGTCACCATTTAGCCCTCGAGCTCGAGTGGCGCTGCTACAGGGCCGAATATCTGTTTCAAGCCTAGCGCAGCGGATACTACGCCCCAGCTACAATACCGGCAGTGGTCGAGTGTGCAGTGGGAGAATATACCGAGTAGACGCAAAACCCACAGTTCAGTCATTTCGACAGCGCACTGGCTGCAGCATTAATGCCAAAGCGACCTTGAGGTTTGATGGCTTCATGATTGAGATATCGCTGATGCGGCTATTCCTGAAAAAAAAGGAAGAATGATACAAGGAGTTAAAGTATGTGTTCATGGCCACTTGGAGTATCCCCAGGTACCGAATAGTTAATCCCGAGATCATAAATTTCTTTCCTCCGTCTCCGCTGACTGTCTCGTCTCTCTGCTCTCTTATGCATGTGTCATGGTGAGTGCATCCTTGAATCTACGCAGATGGTTGATTTCTGTTAGCATACTCGAGGTGGAACAACCAGGAAACGGATGTGTCTTGCTTACTTCTTGACCACCCTCTCGATACCATCACATCCTAGCTTCAACGTCTCCATCTTTGGACCGTATGAGAAGCGCACAAAATGGTGGCAGGGCGAGTCGAACAGATCACGGCGGCGGGCCGGGTTCAGGTCGAAGAAGATGCCAGGTACGACGATAACCTTCTCCTCGAGGCAGGCTTGGAAGAAGTTGAGGCCGTCTTCGATGGGCTTCGGCAGGCCCTCGAGGTTGAGCCACAAGTAAAAGGTCGAGTCGGGCACGAACTTGATGGTGAAACCCATGTCGCGCAGACGCTTGACGACGTAGTCGCGCTTATCACGGAAGTGGCTCTGCAGAGCCGTCATCTCGGCACGCACGAGGCTCGGCTCCAGCATCGGGATGGCGGCCTCCTGGAAGGCAACGTTGGTGCCGCCGTCAAGGTATGATCCACATGAGCCGATGCTGCGAGGTTTTGACAGATATTTTGTTAGTCACCGCGGTATTACATCGAGTTACTGACTACGCTCAGCTAGAGCTTGTCTTACGCCTTGATGAATTCCTTGGGGCCCAAGATCCAAGCTACACGCCAGCCGGGAAGACGGAAGCGCTTGGTCAGGCCGTCAATAATAAGCACATCGTCATCATCGACATCAATGACGTTCTCCTGTATTTTTTGAGTTGGCCAGTAAGTTTGGGATCACAGTCGGCGCTTTGGAGCTTCAACCCTTTAAATTCCGAGTTCGGACAAGGATTACTTACGGCAGCGCTGATCGTAGTTCCATCGCAGTTGCTGGTGTAATTGTATCCGGAATCTTATGTGCCATTTTTGGTTAGTTTTGAAGACTCCAGATGATTTATTTTGCCCTGCCTACAAACAGCTTTTGACAAGGGACTGGCAGGTTTTCAAGGAACGCTCGTCCCATGTCGAGGCGAAAGGAACCTACAGAATTCATCTGAGATAAAAGTAGCGCGGTCACGACACAAATCCTGGATCTCAGCCAGCTCAGGGTTGGAAACGACCCTACCGGTAGGGTTTCGGGGGTTCGAGGTCAAGATGACACCGGTACCACGGGCAATTTCCTCGGCAATTTTGTCCGGGCTGATGTGGTAGCCGTCATCCTCAGAAAGAGGCACAGGGATAGCGGCAATATCCTTGAAGAGCGACAACATCTCGTTGTAGGCCGTGTAGTCGGGGATGAAGAAGGACAGGTACGAGTTGTTCAGTACGGCAGCAATGCGGATCAGACCAGCACGGCCACCGGGCACAATGGCGACATTCTCCCAGGTGTACAGGCTGTCCTGGCCCTGGCGGTGCATATCGTTGTACAGATGGGCGACCGCCTCCCGAAGAGGCCTGATGCCAGCAGTAGGGCCGTACTCGCGGCTATTAAGGGTAACGTCGACGCTCGTTGGGCGCTTGAAGCAACCCTCAATATCATCTTCTACCTCGGGGGCTCCCTGACCGAGGTTTGCCCACTTCTCAGGCTCCTCCATGAAGCCATATTCGGATGCGCGCTCGGTACACCAGACAACACCGGTCGAGGCTCGAGTGGGATCGAGGCCGGCGTGAGGGAGGTGGCCTTCGTGGGCGGCACGAAACTGCCTGTGGATTTTCGACCCGGCCTCTGGATTAGAGAGAGCACACGTCAGCTCGGAAAGTGAAGCAAAGCAAGGCTAAAATCCATAGTATTCATGATATAAATTATGGATCGTTCAGTTGGAGGCGCATGTCTCATCTGAGAATTGCTCCGTGCCAAGGGAACCAAGTGACCCGGATCGGAGCGGCGCTTGGCTGGCTGAAGCTAGCCCAGAGAAGCCCGATGCGGGGTATGTTCATCCAAGCAAGAACAAAACTTGCTTACCATTTTGGCTCGGTTCCGCGATCGAAAAGCGCCGCGAGGGCTTTGGAACGCCCGTGTTCCGATTAATACTGAACTTGCGGTTGCCGAACATGATTGCGATTTCGACAGTCTGGCAAACTGGAGTAAAATTCGCAAAGAACAGTTGAAAGGTATTAACGGCCGGGGCGGCGGTCGTGGTTTTGGTGTTGGCGGGATGCCCACGATGGCCACCAAAATGTACCTGATAAAGTCTGTAACAAGGATATCCTGGTTGCAGTATCCAATTGGGGTATGCAGAAAAATGGAACTAAAGCAAACCAAAGGCTGAGAAGGTGCAATGTGGGAAACTTATGGAGACTTGTCACTGGTAGGTACTCCGTGGAACAGCAACAAGAACAAAAGTAACCCCAGAGTGTCCCTTGGCAGATCGTGATACTTGTGACATGCACTGCATAAGCAGCACGGATTTCAACTTTGACCAGATCAAAAAGCAAAGAGAGTGGAAAAAGAAAAAGAAGCAAGATTGGTGTTGATGACGGGCAGGTCTGCTTCGTTTTCTTGCCATTTGTACCAGCACGGCACCTAATTGACTACAGTGAAGGCGGTCAGCGATAGCAAGAACCCGGGATATTCCCTCCCATCATGCATGCCGCCGACAAATCGAAACCAGGGGGGCGGCGTTCCACTCGCCGTAGCTTGAGGAACGTGGCCCCGGTGGACCGCCGCCTTGCCGTTAAGGTTGTTTCCGCTTATAAGTAGAAGACAGATGCCGCCACTTGGATTGGGTCCAACATGTCTCTGGCGAGGTTGCTGTAACATCGCCTAACAAGCACGAATGAATCGCATTGCTCTCTGAGCCTTTGTCTTTGTGATTCGACAACAAGACATTGTGGTCATGTTGGTGAAAACAAGGGAAACAGAGAAGATACGACATAGACAGTAGGAAATTACAAGGCAGGTACTACGTACAGTAAGTTGTGTACAGTATTTCCCCGCAACCCCACATCTGGACGTGTTGCTGGAGATGCTTGAATCATGACGCGGATGAGGGGTTCACGATGTGGCTTCAAGCCTATGGGGCTAGGGAGATTCCACACGTGACTGTTTGTACATGGGTAACGCGATGTGCAAGGATTATCGCTTCTAGGCTCCATTGAGGCTTTTGACTTTTGAACAACCAACGTTGTCCTTCCTGTAAGGCTTGGCGTCTGGTAGGTAATATGCGTAAGGCTAGGCCCAAGGTTTTGGAACGTTGTTGATCTCGAAGTGAGTTAACAGGAGTCACCACATGTTTTCGATTGCTGCACTAGGGTAACTGGGTAGCAGCCTGGCGACTTGGGCTGTGCAATTGCTACTGAAAGACAAACACCGGATCGAGGGGGCGCAGCTGCACAAGGCAGTCTTTGACATGTGGCTGAGCCAATCAGCCTGGTCTTTTGTCTCCTGTATGGCAGGCACCTTTCGGTTTAGCAACTTCGCCGAGGTACACAATCTCACTGCCTCATGGCCAATTTGTGTGGCCAAAATTCAAAATGGATTAACTATAAACCGTGACACCGGCTGGAGCGCGTGCAGGAGCAGAAACTATCATCATTCAATATAAAAGAGTCCAAGTGCACTTTTGATCGACTAATGATTGCTTTTCGACATTCAAAAACAGGATCCTTCACAAGCCACTAAAAAAGCAAGCAGATAGATAGAATTTGCCCTTTGTTTGCTTTTCACACCCAAGGTGCCTGTTCACACATATCAGGCAATAATCAAATTTAATTCGACACCTGCGGCCACTGCACCAAAGGAAGGAGTTGTTTGTCTGTCGCATCAGTTTCATTTCACATCTGCCAAAGTCTCTATATTCGAGGCTTTTAAATACGCATAACATAACTTTTACCTCCTACATTACCTCCCACAGTTCGCTCACAACCACCACAATGAGTTTCTTTGGCTCAATAAAAGATCGGTTTTCCAAAAGGGGTTCTGAGAAAAGCGCCGCAGCCGAGCCATCTTCAAACTCACAACCAACTCAGCCGCCACCTGCATATACACCCTTCGACAACAACCAGCAAGACCCAGCACCTCCACCAGTACCCAGGAAGGATACCGCCCCCTCTTTACGCACGCAGGATGTCACCAACGATGACGACCCGTACGCTTTTCTCGCTCACTTCGACACCATGTTCCTCATCGACGACTCTGGCTCCATGGCTGGCGCGCGCTGGCGTGAGGTCCAAACCGTCCTGAACCAGATCGTCCCCGTCTGTGTCGTTCACGACGAGGACGGCATCGACATTGAGTTCCTCAACGCCAGGGCGAAATTCAGCAACGTCAAGGACCCAGCCGCCGTAGACGACGTCTTCCGAAAGGTCTTCCCCGCCGGCGCGACGCCCACGGGCCGCCGCGTCAGGGAGATATTGAACCCGTACCTTTGCGACTTTGAGGGGGCTGTGCGGGGCGGCAAGAGGCCGTCCAAGACGGGTATGAAACCCATCAACCTCATCGTCATCACCGATGGCGAGCCCAACGACCGGCCGCCAAACTACCTCCCCGAAGTGCTGGTGAACGTCGCCGAGCGGCTCGACAAGATCGGCGCCCCGGCTCATCAGATCGGCGTGCAGTTCTTCCAGGTTGGCCGAGACCGCACGGCCGCCAAGGCCTTGCAGGACCTGGACGATAATCTCGGCGGCAAGGTCAAGAACGGCAAGCTTCGCGACATTATCGACACGGCTACCTTTGATCTGGACGACGGTGAGACCTCGGTGTTGACGTACGAGGCCGTGCTCAAGGTTGTGCTGGGTGCCGTGGTACGCAAAGTAGATCAGAAGCATGTTCCTGATCAAAGGCAGTGAGTCTGATGACGTTGGAATGCGGAGGCGTTTGGTTCTGAAGCAATTTGACTTTAATCTCTATTGGTTTCCCTTTTTCCCCTTTTCAAATCATGAGGTCTTATGTTTTTAAGCGCCATTACAGGGAGTTTGGAGTTTGATAGCGCCACCAAGGTTGAGTTTTTGTTTTTCTCAATATTCATTAGGCATTAGATCTCCTGTTTGGGTGCAAAGCGCAACTTGGTCCTGCGGCATTATAGCACTATACCCCTATTTGTTCCTAACTTTAGTAGGATATCAAATACTACACCAGTAATACAATGCAGAAAACTCTTCGTTTCGTACTATCAGCATAAACATGCCAACCCTGGCTGTTGTCCCCTTTTCCCATGCGTCTCTGCCTGTTGAATAAATCCTCCGACCCTTTCCCCAGTATTTGCAGTACTTGATGTTTAAGAAAGACTCCGAATCATAACCGGCGGCGAGCTCCTTGACTGCTTTGTCCCAAACTCCGTTCCCATTTGAAGTATCATTCATTAATGTGGCAAGAACGCCGATTGGAAATAAAGCCCCAAACCAACGCCAAAGGAAGCAGAAACAAACAAAGAAACCCCTGAACATAGCTTGAGGATTACTGTCATAGATCGAGGGGACAAAGTACTGTTGGGCGTGAGGCGGGAAACGTCTCAACGCAGGGGTACCTCCCACATGTGTCTCCTGCTGAGACCGCTCATGTGGATTTCGCTTTTCGACGTCTTTGAAAAAGCAGTCCGTTTACTGGAGAAAAGACCAGATTGCCACTGGAGGCCCCCAGAAAAAAGAAGGCAGAAAAGACCGACACATTTGCAGCGGGGAATGTGCCATTCGTAGCTGCTTTGCCCAGACATACGCAAGTCCTTGGTATCTTGAAAAGAGCTGGTCAGAGAGTTGTGGAGAACGAGAACAGAACAACATAAAACGAGGTATGCCTTGTCCGTCTTAGGTCCGCGTAAGCTCGATATTCGTGAATGAAAACTGCCTGATATCGCTTACAAAGTGTCGTCGGTGGCACTGTAGAACAAAACACTTCCCCTTCGAGTGGCCAAAAATAATTTGCATACGAGACAAAGGCCCCTTCCCCCTTCTACGGCATCACCATGACCTTTGCCTTGGCGATATTGCGCAGCTGCGCGCTTTGGCCACAATCGTCCCGAATCGTCATGTTAGGCGTGACGACACACATGACCCTCCACTGCTGCTGCTGCAACTTGGCGCCCGTCACGCTCGCCGCGTTGATGGCGTAGTGCATCTGGTCCGAGAACTTGACGCCGCAGTCGCTGAAGCCAAAGACGAAGCTGAGTCGGGCCGAGAGCACCCTGGCCGACGTCTCGATGGCGTTGACCGCGATGCCGTAGAGGTCGTGCGACGCCAGGGCCCGGTCGGCGCCGTCGTGCATCAGCGGGCCCGCCATCTCCTTGAACCGGTGCACGATGTCGCTGACGCGCTGCTGGCGCACGCTCGGCCACTCCGGGTGCGACAGCATCTCGACCACGCACTCGGCCTGGCCCGTCTGCATGTGCCGGCGCTGCTCGGGCGTCGCAGAGTCGCCCAGCCCCTCGCGCATGCGCATCAGCATGGCGAGCTTGTGCTTGGCGGGTCCGCGGAGCTGCCCGCTCGTGCCGTTGCGGTTCGGGTCGTCGGCCATCCACGCGTCGATGGAGAAGACGTGGAAGACGAGGAACTGCACCAGCATGCGGCAGATGAAGTAGCAGCGCACCTCCGAGTCCGAGAGCAGGAACTGCACGTGCGACGCCGCGTTCTTCATGTGGTCCGGGTAGGTCAGCTCCAGCATGTACTCCCACAGCCTCGGGAACCGACGCGGGATCTGCGCGTCGTTCACCACGCTCGCCTTGTTGCAGTTGGATCGCACCCAGCCGATGACGTACGTGAAGATCTGGTCGAACTCCTTGCGCCACTCCTTGCCCACCGAGTCCAGGACTAGCCCATCCTCCTCGGGCTCGCCTTCGAACGTGGCTATGGCTTTGTTCATGCCTGCCTGCTCGAAAAGTTGCAGCTGCATCTGCTGCTGGGCTCGGGTCGGGCCCGAGGTCTGGCGGTAGCGGGTCAGTTGACCTCCTTGGCTGGAGGGATAACCAGGCGACGTTTGTTGCGTGTGCAATTGGAGAGCCTCCCTTCGCAGAGGGACCTCTTGAGGCTGGTGGAGGGCTGTCGGTGGTCCGTTGTTTGCCGTGCCTTCAGGAAGCTGGGGAGTGATCTGACCTCGGAAAGCCTGAGGCGATTGCCTGCGAGGCTTGATGTTGGACGCAGACGAAGAGGGATGCAAGGAAGAATCCCCTCCGGGACTGGGCGCATCGATATCACCTCCATCGGCTGATGGAGGACGACCACCAATGGCACCAGGAGGTCGTATGTCCGAGGTGCTGCGCAGGCCCAGCTCTGTCTTTAGGAGTGGGATTGGAGAGCCTCCATCTTCAGCTGCCCAATAATTGCTGCCGTTGCTTGCATCATCGTTTCCGTGACCGTTACGAGAGTTCTTGTCATGGCCATATTGACCCATTGCATGAGCCTGAGCCTGAGCCTGAGCCTGAGCCTGACTCTGGGCCCGTTGTCGAGGCGTGGGGCCCATGATGGGCACTTCAGCCTGCCTCGAAGTCATGACTGACTGCTGCTTGGGCGCCTGGTCTCCATACGCCGAGGTTCTCAGGTGCTCCAGGGCAACCTGTGCTGGGCGGCGAGTGGGACTGTTCAAACCGTCACCGATTACGGAGCTGTGGGGTTGCATAGTGAGCAAAGGCATGCCTCCGCTAGAAAACCCGTCAACACTGCTGCTATTGTGGCTGTTGAAGCTTCCATTGTGGCTATGGTTGTGGACGGACGTGCTCGATTGACGACCAGACATGTGATCTACAGTGAATCTACCTCTGAGGGAGCCACCTCGCCCACGGTAGCTGGTGCCCCGAACAGAGCCGCCGTAGCGTCCGGAAAAGTGACGACCAGGGGTGACTGGGTTCGTAAGGGTGCCAGGATGGCGAACAGGCATGTGCTGTGGTTTGTTAGCATCACTAGAGGTAGTGGTAGTACATACGTAGGAAGTAGATGGGAGGTCATCTCGGAGAGGGTGAAGGAATGAGAACAGGTCGGTCGTTGGCAAACTCACGAATTCTTGATCAGCTCGCCGTCTAAGGTCACCAATAACCTGCGAATACGTCGAGTGGGATCCATGGACCGTACCTCCATTGCTTCTGACTCGATGGGGAACGCTAGGCGCATCCTCGTAGGCGCCCAGCTCGGTCTGGAGCATGCGCACCTGATGACGGAGCTGGTCACTATCATGAACAGCGGACTCCAACTGCGAACGGAGGGTTGCAATGGACGAAGCTGTACGACTGCGCTCTGTGAAGGTCTCTTGTTCGAGTGAAGTAACAGCCAGCTGGATGGCTAGAATACGGTCCCCAATGGAGCGCATGTCGCGGTAGTAGTTTGCCTGGGCTTCTTCAGTCAGCCCGGCCTGGCGGTGGAGGGCTGTTTGTAGGTGAAAACAAATAGGCTGGGCCGCATAGCAGGCATCTCGAATTTCCTGAACAAGATTTTTTACGACCAGGGGAGGTTGTTAGTAGTGGTTGTTAATGGGACTATCTACACAAGGAGTTTGATGAGACTCACTGCGAACTGTGGAGGAGGCGGCCCAATGGCCGATGGCGGAAGCTGGCCTCCGTCGAAAGGAGTTACAGGCATCCTGCTGTTGGTTTTTTCATCCAGGCTGTAGGGAGGGCTAGGTTCTGTTTCAACTGGACGTGTCGGCTGTGAGACGTGCCTTTTGTTGATGGGGGTTTGTGGCCGACTGTTTGGTGGGTGTCTGATGTGATTTTCTTGTCTCGCGGGTGTGTTTTGCAGCAAAGCACCGCCAGGCGACTGCGACACAACGGAGTCAGTGTCCTCGTTCATGGCTTGGCGGAAATGCACAGCAGTAACATGCTAGAGCAGGATGGACGAAGGGATAAAGAGCAAAGACGGCGAATCCTCGAAACGTGTCTTGGTGGACAAAATGGTATGGATCAACTGTTGCTAGGTAGATCCAGAGAGAATGTTGAAAGGCAAAAAGATATCAAAGCCTTGACGTCAAAAAAGGAGGCAAAATATGAACTCCTTTTCTCGCGATACAATGCCGTAGGAATCAAGAATGTAGTTTTGGGGTTGATTGGTGACTTTCAAAGCAGAACCGAAAGCGATGATAATGTAAAATTTGGAGTTCAGGTAGATGAGATATCTCGTGCAGGGTCCTCCAGACCAAAAAAGCTCACAGGAGCGGGATTTTCCGCTGGCAGGTTGCCTTCACTCTGCTCTCACCTTGTTATCACTTTGCCCTCACCATACCAGGTAATACTGGTATGGTCTAAAAAATAGAATAAAAAAAAAATAAAAACTCAAGCTGATCGAATGGTCAAAGCTTCCGTATCCTAGACCTAGGCCAATATTTAGTAATAGTAAGGTAGTTGGTATAGGTTGTCTGTCAAACGAACCTCCCATCAAGATAGATATCCGCCTTGGTTTCGGACAACCTTGAGACGCCAGCCAGAATTTTCTTTAGCTTGCAAATGTTGAAGTATCTGGGTGATTTGCCAATTGTAGTCTTTCACACATATTTTTTAATTACTAGCGTAGGTAGCAAAGGGACATCGAAACGGAACTTGGTGACGTTCTGCTTGTCGTCATCGGCAGACAAGCGTGTCTCCTGGCTTGATATGCACAATATCTCGACCGCACTGGCAGCTACTAGATCTAAATACGTCTTGCTTTAACTTGCAGGTAGACACACCAAGAGCCTCCTGGTTTGGTTGGAAATGGGCAGATTCTGCGTACACGAGCCTGCACGGAAAAGGGGCCAGGAGCAGCTCAAGAAAAAAAAAAAAAGAAACAGAAGACTTACAGTACCAATTAACCGATGTGAGAAAAGGGTTGTGATTATTAACTATTATATTCATCCATTTCTAAACTATCAACCGTGCCTCCTGAACTTGTGCGGGACGTTATCAATCATAATGTCGCTGCTCGCCATCATCTTGTCAATCCTCTCCTGCTCCTTCTCCATCTTCTCGTGATGCTCAAAATGCTTTATGTCTTCGGGATGCTAAATAAGGGATAAGAGATCAAAATGTCAGCTTTCGTGTGCTTGCGACGTTGATCACCATTGTGATGCCCATTTTGGACTTACCGTGAGGTCCTCCAACTTGGTGTTCTCGTCGTGATACTTCTCCCAGTGATGTATCTCGTACTCGTACTCGTCATCTCCATGGTGTCCCGGCCCCAAGCCCAGGTCAGGCAGCGTCTTTCCCTGGTGTATAAAGTCCAAAAACTCCCCGTGCCCGACGAACCCGTCGTGGTCCGTATCCAGCAGATCCATCAACTGCCTGGTGATTTCTTCCTTGCGCTGCTTGCTGACGTGCTTGTTCGATTCGTCAAACAGGCCGTAGGTCCGCAGAAGCTCCGAGTCGTCCAGGTGGCCGTCGCTGTTGAAGTCATGTAGGGTGAAGAAGGAGGCGGCGTCCCAATGGTCTGCGTGGTGCTCCTCTGCCATGTGCTTGTCCATCCAAGAGGCGTCTGGTGCTACCACGGGCTTTTTACCGTAGCCGCCGTGATCACCGTGTGCAATTGCGACGCCGAGGAAGCTCGCGACGAGCAGAAGAGGTGATGACCGCATCGTTTTGTTTGGTGTCGTTTGTTTGTCTATTGTCGCTCACCCGGGTGTGAGTTTGTCTATCGCATGATATTTGGCCGATTAAAAATATCAGACAAGAAAAAGATATTATTTTTTTAAGTCCTCTACAATTTGGTGTATTCGTTTGATATGCTGTCGTCGAATCAAAGTAAAGCCAATGTGGCCTTTCGAAGGGTAGCTGCGGGTGTTGCCGGTTGTTTTGTTTGGTGTTCTCTGTTCAATTCATTCATCCCAATTCAAACTGCTGGCGCAGCAGATCGGATCGCGTACAGGGTTCAAGGATCTCGGACATGAGGTGTCACAAAAGTGGGACTGCCGCATCCAGCCAACCTCGCCTTGTTTTCAAGGTGGCGTCAGTGCTGTTTGAGGACGTTCTTAACTGCTTGCTTGCTGCACAAAATTCCAATTATTCACACGAAGGTTTGGTTGCCTTTTTTATTGGTCAAGAAGCGAGGGATCGATCTCATGGGGATGGAGGCAGACAGAAGAGGCTGTCACTTAATCAGGCAAGACCAGGCCATTGCCATTTTTTCGCTTGCCTTTTTTGTACTACGACACTCCACCATAGCACACCAGTGATCCACATCTAGCTTCGCAAGCAACTTCGTGTACCTTTTCATGTTTGATTGGCGACATAAAAAAGATCGGACTACCGATAGAATTATCAACAGACTGAATCGCATGTAACCATTTCTCTGCTCTTATTACCGCTAACTCAACAACAAGAGTCAGTTTCTTAACGCTAGGAAATCCAGTTTCTTCAGTGTGTCATATCCCATCCATTTGCTTCGAATAAACGCCAAACAAACTCTTGATGCTTCCCACAAGTCCGAGAGGGCCTGCCCTAGTTGTTCTGCTTCCCCAGATGGTTTGACATCATCTCTTCCTTGCCTCGCTGACTGGTCGTGGCTCTCCACCTGAAAACATCATCCTGCCTGGATCATCAAGGCTTGACCAACTGTTACGCTCTGAAAGGTCAAATACCGGTCGAACGCCCCGGAGAACCGCTGCTTCCGCGGCGATCGTCCTCGCATCAACCTTTGGTGCGTCTCGTGCCTCTCGGGCGTACGTCTCGGTATGCTCCCACAGTGCCCTCGCTTCGCCGCGGAGCTGCTCGGGCGTTTTGGTCGGTCCTCTGGACGAGCTTGCCCGATGCCGCGTCGGGAAAGTATCCGACTGTGGGTTTGTCGGGCTGCCATCTGCTATCCCGTAACCCGGTCCCGACGGGCACCGGGGCATAGGTGGCAGGATGCGCTTTGAAGATATGCTCGGTGCACATTCACGTATTCCCAATGGGTTTTGGGCTGCGGCAGTCGAGTACGTCGCCGATGGGAAACCCGGATTTGAAACCTGCGGCGAAGTTGCCAGTGGTCCGAATAGTAGATTTGGAAGCTCCATCCTTTCTTCGTGTGGTCGCGGCGACCGAGCGGGACTGGGCGGCGGCGTGTCGGCCT
Source organism: Magnaporthales sp. P1609 (assembly GCA_003709005.1). Classification (NCBI taxonomy): domain Eukaryota; kingdom Fungi; phylum Ascomycota; class Sordariomycetes; order Magnaporthales; species Magnaporthales sp. P1609. Next base: position 1,545,092 of record PELF01000003.1, read on the forward strand.
GCGGCATTCGTGCGACGGGAGTAGCACGTCTGCTACAGTTGCTACCCGGCATGGGAACGTATTGGCTCCTCAGCGACGAGGCCGCATGCACTCTCGTCGATCCCGACCCGGAGCCGACAGAACCCCCGCTTTCCCGCCTGTGCTCGGGGCTTCCCAATACTCGAGGTGGCAGCTGCGGCTCGTGATCGGCGAACGGATTGCTGACCGGAGACGTAGGGTGCAGACTGACTGTGTGCTCTCTTCGCGGCTCCAATTTGCTCACCGTTGGTGAGAATAGGGGTGAGGCGGGAAACGCGAATGGGCTCCCAGGGAAGCCACCGTCATCCCAAAAGACGTGTTGGCGCGACGCCGGTGTATTTGTTTTACTGAGGTAATCGCCCTCCGCGGGGCCTAGAGGCGTGAGCGGCGGCGACTCGGCGCGCTTGAAGATGGACTGTAGGTACTTGCGGTCGCGTAGTCGCGGGGGCGGTGACAGTGGTACGATATCTGCTGGAGGTCTGGTAGATCTTGCCCTTGTACTCCTGCTACTCCCGACGTTGATGTCCGATACAAGATATTTGGTTGTTGCAGCCGGCTTTCTTTGCCCTGCATGGTGCTGATTGTGCCGAAGGTGAGCCTCGACCAGGCTGCCCTGGAAAGAGTCTGTCTTTCTGCTCTTTTTCCTCCTCCATAGATAGCACGCCAGGAAGCCCAATATCACCAAAAACACGGGCACACATACTGCGATGGCAGCCACACCGCCGATTGAAAGTTGGCCTTGGGTGGTAGCTGTGGTTGCTTTCTCATATCGATCATTATGTGCTGCCGCTGCCGATGATGAGCCGGCGCCTTGGCTACTGTCCGAAGTGGCGTTAGGCTTGATGATGGAGGTTGGTGGCGATGCAGTAGCAGAGGCTGTTGACGTCGATGACAGTGCTGGCTGAACATCCATCGGAAGCCAGGAAGGTTTGCCAGAGGACAAGGGGGAGAGCATTGATGTGGTCAGCATCAAAAAGGATGTTGTAGCCTCGGCCGTTGATGAAGAAAGCCGAGATGTCGTGTCATCGCTGGTGGCTGTGGGCCGAATAGGAGCCCGGTTTGATACCGGATCTGCCAACACTGTCATCACAGCATCGCCGCATTGCCTGTCGCTGCCAAGAGGCTCATCGATATAAAAAGAGCATGCGTATCCCTCGGGGGGCGGTCCTGGGTCAATAATACCAGGGCGACCCAGGCTGTCACCAGCATGGTAATCAGTGCTAGGCTCGACCAAGTTTGTACTACAGGGACATGTGGATTAGGAAAGGTCAAGGCTCACTTCTGACACTGATTGATTATTTTGTTCACAAGGGCTGTTGCATCCCGATGGACATCTTAGCATATGGCATTCATCGTATACGGCACACGACAAGTTTGCACGGTTAACGGGAGACACTTACGGTCTTGTCCAAGTCGCATCGGCTGCTGGTTTGCAACACCGCAGAAGGTCGAATCGCACCAGTAAAGGCCCCAAAGATCCTCCGGGGATGCATAAATTTCCAAGAAGCTGCAGATATCGACTGTGGTCTCGCCACAGTATGGCAACCCTTTGGGCAGCATTCTTGTGATGGCGGCCTTTGCGCATTCAGCCAGGCATGCAGGTGGATTCGAGAGCCCCTGATACACCAGCTTTGCCATGCGCGCCTTGTCGCTCGGCCGGCTCCCGTCACAGTCAAGCATTTTTGAAGTATAGCACTGGACTCTGGTCCTCGTTTGTCTGTGTTTGTGTTGATCTGGTTGCGTGTGCAAGATCTCTTTCAGGGGTGACTGCAACGACCTCAGGTTTATCTTGTGTTTGTGAATACTGGTGGCTATGCGGAGCTGCCTTCCTAATCCGCAACCAAAATTATCCCGGTTAACAATCACAAACAGAGCTCAGCATCAGAGAAGAGGCTAGTCACCGCAAGAGAAACATCCGGACCGTCGTCGGGAATAGAGTCCGTCGGTTTGTCCTGATGGTTTTTTGCTCTTTTTTTTGACAGGTCAGTTATCACAAGCAACGGCAACTGATGGTGTTTGATGCAAGCGTTCCCCCACTAATTCTTAGTTGTCTGATTTCTTACTCCTTCCCGTGCATATTTCCCCTTCTTTCAGAAAAGGGGAAGGTGAGCACTAAGTAGAATTTTCTGCCTTGTACATCATCTATGTTGTACGATATTGCACCAATTTGAGCCCTCAACCCCTACACGTCCTTTCATCATGCGTTCCTCCAATAGTTGATCTCCTTGCCCAAAAACACGCTTTCAGGTGCTTCTCTAACGGTCATATGTCATGTCCTATCATTTTCTGGAGTACAAAGCCTCCAAGTGCCCTGATTTACAGCGTTGGGCAAGTTCTAGCGTGTTGGAAGTACCCGGGGAAATCGGCTCTGCGAAAAATAAAATGCCCACCAGTTTAATCTGTGCACCTTCGCGGCATACATGCACTATGATTGTCCCCTTGTGGGATGAGCCATGGCGATGTAGATATCGGCGGATCTGGTACCCTCTCACGAATCGTGGCCCACGACCATCTCGAACTTAGCAAGGTACCTGATAATCATTCAGTACTATCTGGTTCCTCCCTGATTTCTGCCCTGAACGCCCTCGTACCCTACTCAGCGTGTCACGGCACTACTGTGCTTTTCCGTCGCCTGACGACAACATAGGGGGCCTCGTATGGGAGCATGTCCGAGGAGAGCGGAGCCTCCGAAACCGAGACTGTCCAATGAAAATGCCAATCGCAGTACGCAGGGTATGCAGGGTATGCAGGTTCCCGTTGCACAACCTACACAGCTGCAACATTTGATCTAGGATCGACGAGAAAGAGAGGGTCTAGAAAGTCTCTCGATGCTTCTTAACTCATCGCCGACGACTCCTCGGCGTTCTCGTTTTTTTTCTTTTCTTTTCTTTTTCATATATTGGCCTCCAGGCCGCTGCATCAAATGCCGTCATTCTTGACTTATTCCAAGGCCGATGCCGAACATCTCTAGCGACGGAGAAGCCCTAGGTCCAGCTGCAAGTCTCGGCATTCTGCGGGGCACAAAGCTAGGAGAGAGGACTCCTTGGCAGCTGTTGTGTTTGCTAGTTTGTCAGGCAAACAAAGAGGAAGCGGAAGCAACGCAAGCACACACAGGCTTTCATCGAAATCAAAATTATCGGATTCTACCGCCCAACGCGGGAACTCTGGCCGAAATGAAGAGACTCCTTCTGGTGTACAATACGTTAGTTTGACATAACTGCTAGTCCTAGTGCAAGACTGGTTTTGCATGATAACATGATACTATATACGGTTCCAGATACCATTACTGATGTGCAGCCGCAAAGAATAACGAGAGGTAACTTTATAAAAATCTCACTAGCTAGCCCGTCTGGGGAACTATCTTTTTCGGGTTACTTAATGAAGTAAGTGTACATGCTCGTCTTTGTTTGCCATAAAGAAACAAAGCCACCCAAGCATAATCTCTGAACGACAAACGAAGCAAGTACGGCCCGCCGTCGCAACGCTTCACCACCGGCTGGATCTACCTTTGTGGGACCATATTCTTTTTGCCTGAAATCTTGATTGATGACTTTGGTCTCACCAGTTGTTTCGGAGGAACTGCCTTGCAAAGGGCAATAGGCCGCGATACCGAGCCAGAACTCCCGTCTTGTTCTCCTACTGGCTCTCTTTCTTGTCTCTTCTGTCAATCTTCTCTTGCCCGATATTTTCAGCTCGGCATTGCGCCCTGATGTGGCAACCGGCAAGCATACTGATCCAGCGGATCTGGGAAAATGTAGCCGAGAGGGTTTTTGTCTCGCCTCCAAGGCTACTGGTTTGACTAAGAAAGAATAGAAAAGAAAATGGAAAACAAGAATAGATGCGTGGGTCCGGTTACTCAGCCATTTAGGCATGTTCCATCTTTCCCGCTCTAGCCAGCTACAGTCATTGTCATCCGGCTTTCCACTCTCGCTCGCCGTAAATGTCTTGGGTGGTTTGTCTTTCGACGCCAGGGTCCGGGCTTCCCTTGTTTGTCCTCCATTCTCGACCAGGTCAACGATGTTTGTCTGCAGGCTGTTGTTTCCCCCCGCTGACATGGTGGCGGGTTTACATGGGATGTTTGCCACCCATAGCCAAGAGTACAAATCCACAGATGATTTGAGTTGATTGGGTACGGCGTAAAATTCTGCGAGTGTAGAATCAGAAAGACAAAAGGCCGGCCGGTATCTTGCGTAGAGCAGCATGCAACCAAGCTGCCCTGGGGTAAAGCGGTTATGAGGGGCCATCAACCCTCCCAGTGAGATAAATGCTTTGCCCTCCTTGCATGTTTGCCATCTAGAAAAAAACAGTCTCGGAAAATAAGAGCAGCCCGGTCGAACATCCGGCTCGGAATCATGCAGAGAACCAACCTCTGACCTGCATCAGACTCGACAAACAGGCTCCTCGGCACCAGACCCCAATGACAACATCCTTTGCATGTTTACGCGCAGCCGGCTATTGAGTATCACTCCCAAATCGGTCCTTTGATGCGACTGGTTGCCTGTTATCGTGCAAGTTTTGCCTCTCAGCCCCTAGAAGCTCCAGCCACAATAGCTTCGTAGCCGCACCCGTATCTGCAGGTCCTCTTTCTGTGGTGCGAGGCTTAGTTCCATGCTATCTGTATTTTTTGTCTCCCTGAATACTCCATTTGGGGCTTTGCGGGAGTCCCCCTCATTGGCAAATGCCAACGCAGGGTAATACAGTAATGGCTCAGCCGCACATACGTCATCGGGCATTAACCCTCGTGTCTTTTCCGGCATCTGCACTGAGTTCAAGGTATCGTATATTCGTGCCGGATTTCAGGTTAAAATAACACCAGTGAAAAAGGCTGGAGCTGGTCGATATCTCAAGGGGCTCCCCTGCAATTGCCGGACTGGACTGAAGGGGAAAGAAGTACGTTTGTCTTTAGGCACTTCTCTGTCCATGCGTCTTTTCTGCTTACTATCCTCACCATCTCTCGCTATCAGGGCATAAACAAAATGTAAAGTCCGTTCGCAGCTGGCCTACTGGGCCTTTTTTTTTTGCTTTGTTTAGATACTGCTCATTCTGTCTTTGATTTCTGGATTTTCTGGCACAGATCAGCACGCAGCTAGATTGTAATATCAAAACCCTCGAGTACTATAGTTACAATGATTACCTCCAAAGCTAGGCCGTTTGCCCCAGGCAGTCTCTATTCTGGAGTGTATGGACTAGCTGATTTTATCAGTGACGACTTGCTTCATCAGCTCATGGTTGTCAGTATAGTCAATGTTGACGTCAACTATGGAGAGCCCGTTCCAGGCTAGAGCTTCTGCCAGCGTTTCCTCCAGCTGGCTGGGGTTGTCGATGCGGAATCCTTTGGCGCCATATGCCTCAGCTCTGTGTGAAAGATGGTGTCAGCAGAGGATATGTCTTTGATGTCGAGGGTGGTCACAACTTACAGCTTCACGAAATCGACATTTCCAAGACCAGTTCCCGAAATGCGACCATACTTGATCTGCTCCTGGAAACCAACCATGTCGTAACTTTGGTCGTTCCAGATTACGTGACAGATGTTTGCCTTGACCGCAACGGCTGTAGCGCATCTGGAAGAAAGCAGGACCAGTCAGAATTATCTTGTATTGTCTTGCTAAAACAGATATCCAATTTCATTAGGTGTCTTTGGGGGAAAATGAACTTACTCTGCCATTGAAAACTGAAACCCGCCATCCCCACTGATGGAGACGACCTTGGCCGAGCACGGAGGGTCCTGGGCAAGCGATGCCCCGATGGCCCAAGGTAGCGCCACTCCCTATTTGCATGGCAAAAGCAATCAGCACTGAGAAACTATTTGACGATCAAGGAAAGGGGAAAATATCGCACCAGAGTTTGCTGGGCATTAGACACCAGGAACGTCTTGGGAACGTATGAGTAGAAGAAGCGGCAGAAGTAAATGTATACCGAGCCGACATCGCAAGATATGGTCGGTGTCTGGTCGAAAGCCTCGAGCTGCTGCTGAAGGACCCTGATAAAGTGCAAGGGGTGGACTTTTCCAGTGTCCGGGCAAGGGGAGGGGCGCGCCTTGGGACCAGCCTCCCAGGCATGAAGACCACTGAAAAGCTTTTTGGCAACGACTGTCTCGTGAGGCTGGGCCACATTCTGCAGACGAGTGTTGAGGAATGCCAGGTTGTCCGACAGTGACCCGATTAGCTCTAGCTTGGGCTCATAGTGCGCCCCAAAGGTTGCCCTGTGGAAGTCCATGTGGATGATGTCGACATTTCGCTTTCCGGGGTTCCACGACTCGGCATCATACTCTATTTCGTCGTAACCGATTGTTATGACAAGGTCTGCATGGCTGAGAAGCTCGTCACCCGGCTGGTTCCTCCACAAGCCAATGCGGCCAAAGAAAAGATGTGCGAGATCTCGGGAGATGGCACCAGCAGCCTTTAGAGTAGAACCAGAGTAACTTAGTCATGAGTCGCAGAGATGCATACAAAGCTGTCGGTGACAAGCCTCAAAAGGTCTTGCTTACCTGGAACGTTTCCACAACGGGCAGTGGATGCTTTCGGAGCAGAGCATGCACTTGGTCGACCACTGCGGTGTTTGCTGCCCGCATTCCCAAGAAAAGCACAGGAAACTGAGCCTTCTCAATCATCTTCACCGCCTCGGACAGAGATGCATCGGATGAAAGCCCGTATGCAGGAGGTGTGAAAGCCGCCGGAGGGAAGGCTCGGATGGATGACTTTGATTTCCCAGGGGTCATGATGTCTACGGGGAGACTGACGGCAGCGGCACCTTGAGGGTAGGAGACGGCAGCTCGGAACGCTTCGAGCATGATCTCAGCAACCTGGTCCTCGACCACAACGGGGAGAGTCTTTTTAGTCACAGGCTTTAATAGCTCGACGTTCTGGAGACTCTGGTGAGTCCGCTTGTTGGATTGTGCTCGCTTCACCGAACCAACAATTGCTACCATCGGGGATCCTGTTGGTTGCGCATGTCAGCACCAAGTCCTGGGCATTTCATGCATTGGACAACAAAAGCCGACTATTGGGCAGGCAGGCATTCACACCTTCATCTGTGGCGGTTATCAGGCCTGTCGGAAGGTTGCTCGTTCCAGGGCCTGAGGTAACGAGACAGACTCCTGGTACGTTGGTGAGCTTTCCAACCACGGCTGCCATGAAAGCTGCATTTTGCTCATGTCGGCAGACAACTAGGCGAATCGATTCCTCATCATAAAGTGCGTTGAATAACGAGTCGATTTTTGCTCCTGGAATGCCAAAGACAACCTTGACGCCAGCTGCCTTGAGGGAGTCGATGACGATCTGGACTGTGTCGTCATCCTTGTCTGAAGGTGCCATCGTAATGATAAGTTTGACAGGGAAATCTCGCTACAAGTTGTGTTTTGAAAGAATACTAGCCTAATATTGGGTGAATACTGAAGACAACAATCATATAGTTGAGTGTGAAGCTGTCATAGATAAGTTTGTCAAGTACAAGCCATCGACCAGAATGTGAGTGAGAGCTTGAAAACCTTTGAAGCTTAACTAACGTGCGTGTTTGTTTACGTTATACACCAGCAAGTGGTGTGACTTTTGAGAGAAACCGGACAAGCAACGATTGTGACTAAACGAATCTACTGCGACTCAAAATAAGCCATCAACGTACTAGCCTCGACGGGTTGTCATCCAATCGGGGCGACATCAAAAACATGCCGGCGATTCCCGTCCATGATGCACGTTGATCCGGGACGCCCGCGACATTTCTTAACAGAGGGTGGGGTTGCATAGATGGCGACGACTAAGCGAAACGCTTGAGTGACGCAAAGAATGACTGTAGTTGAAGCTGCTTTTGGCGACGAGGATTAAAAAAAATGAAAAAAAAAAAAAAAAATGGGTTGGAGCTTGTTGAGCAAGTGATGACGTTTTCCGAAATCTAGCAATCAAGATGAAAGACAAGTGCGCGTGTCAGTTGGGTCAACAATACAGGGCTGGAGTGCGTTAGTGGTGAAGACTCCACTGAAGCTCCGAGTATCTGCAGTGAGGTGGGGTCTCAAAGCAGATTCCATCCGCTCAACTCGTTCTCGGTACGGTTTACGATTTCCAAGACCCGATCGATCAACTATTAAACATGATCGCCAAGTATTGAACTTGTATCTATTATTTATTTTTTTATTATTATTAGTTGTATTTTCCATTTGAATCCCCAGATACACTCGAAATCTTTATCCTCTGACTTATCATTACAATCAAGCAAGGAGAGTACATAATCCTGTTCTATTTATCCACAAACAGCTATTGTCGTCGACTACCATCCAAGCACTACAATTCCAAAAATTACCATGGCTCAAACAAAAAACGAAATATATCAATACTCAATCGTGAGCTCACTTATGGACGGCGTAGCCTCATCGGGCATACCTCTTGTTGATCTCCTCAAACATGGCGATCTGGGCTTGGGCACTTTCAAACACATGGCTGGTCAGTGCCTTTTTCTCTCTCTCTCTCTCTTCTGCCATCATCCTACTGCTTGAAAGATCAGATCCGGGTTGATTCTGACACTGGGATGGATTCAAAGGCGAAATGATCATGCTGGACGGTGACATGTTCCAAATGAAATCTGACGGGTCGACTGTTCCAATCCCGGCCGTTCCGGAGCCCACCACTGATGGGACGGAACCCATGATTTCGCCCTTTGCAACCGTCACTCGCTTCGAGCCCAAGGTCAACAATCCGTCTGTTAGCTTCTCCAGCAAAGAATCCCTGGCGAAGAAGCTGTCGGAGATGCTACCCGGTACTCGCAACATCTTCATGGCTTTCCGGGCCGATGGCGTCTTCAACCTCACCGTCCGCACCGCAGCGGGGCAGGAACGCCCCCGGGAACCGCTAGTCAGCGTGTCGAGCAGACAGACGACGCACACCTTTAAAAATGAGAGGGGTACCATCGTTGGTTTCCGCTCGCCAAGTTTCTCCCACGGGCTGAGTGTGGCTGGTGACCACATTCACTTCATCAGCGACGATCGGAAACGCGGCGGCCACGTCCTCGCCCTGGATACCGGGGATGGCTCTGTTAGCCTTAGTGCCGCCCCAATTTCGAAAGTACATCTACAGCTCCCAGTAGATGATGAAGAGTACAACGAAGCAGAACTGAAACTCGATAGTGAGGGTATCAACTCTGTAGAGGGCTAGCGGCTACTGTTCTGATCTTAATACTTACCATACACCTAATTCTATTCGCACAATATTGACTTATGATACGCAGGCAGCTTGGAGCCGATGGGGCATAAAATATGTTTGAAAATGCAAAAACATGGGAAGGACACGAGGGGTTGGATACGACATCTCCCCGATCCCGCAAGTCGCACGTAGCAGGGACGATCCGCCTCCAATTTGGGTCCCTCGGTGATCGAGTCTGTCAGACAACTTCACTTATCTCGAGCTCTCTCCTGATATAGCAACTTTTAGATAACTGTCATCTGTGTCGACCATTGTGCAGTCGGCGAGCTTGATCGGTTTGAGATCGGGGTTCGGTCAAATTTGAACTCACGGTGCGGGCCACCACAAGACAAAACAAACTCACCTTCACAGCAAAATTCCCTCCCACCCATCCCATCTTTTGCAACCACATGCTTCGCCGGAAGTAAAAGCAAGAAAACTCGTGTTGCGTATGGACATTTCCGGAAGTATTTTCTTGATTTGTTCCACCTACGGACACGTGTGCGCAACGGTCCCAAGTCTGCTTCCCATCTTTCCTCTGCTGTTTTTCATTATCGTCCTCTGGGGATTTTCAAGCCCGTGTTTTGAAATACATTTACGTCTGTTCATTCCTGATAGGAGACACGTATTCTAAATGCCCCTTGCACCCTACAAGTCCTGCCCTTGCGCCAAGCGCCGTGTACTTCTTGCAACCCTCCAAAATAAACCTTTTGCGTAATGACACATCGGGCTTGATGTGTAACAAGCGACTTCTGGGTATCAGGTCTTGTCGCAATGAGCGCAAACGTCTTGTTCAGCGTATACCCGTTTTGGGGCTGTCCGTAAACTTTGAAAGTGGTGTTCATCAGAACTTATAAGTTCATATGTTTTCCCACCAAGAAAGCTCTTGCCCCCCTCAAGAGATTTCTCTTCTTCTAACCAAAAGTATCCAGCCAGCACTGTGGCCGTCTCAGAATATTAGTCAGAGAAAAAAAAGTCTTCTCGAATAACATGCGTTTTATAGCTGTACTGATCGCATGGCTAGTAGCCGCCACGGCACCAGTCTCCGCCCTTCAGATTCCAGGTGAGGTTTGGTTACTCTATTGCACCGCCTGTCTTCCTACCGCCTTTTGGTCCACACAAAGATGCATGAAGGTGTAACACACGTGCTAGGTACTAATGGAAGATCTACCAAGGGCTCATGCGCCGTCAAAACACACCACCAACTCCTCCGGCCAGCCCGCAGGGCAGAGTAATCCCCGTCACTGTCGGTTCAACCACCAGGGAGAAGTCACTTCGATTCTACCCGGATAATATCAGGGCCGCCATTGGCGACACCATCCAGTTTCAGTTCTGGCCAAACAACCACACGTAGGTGTCTTTTGTTTACGCACCTGCCTAGCTGACTGGTTTTTTTTTTTTTTTTTTTTTTTTTGTTGGTTTTTTTGAGCGGTAGGCGGCTGATGAACAGCCTCAATTATTCTGCCATGTACTTACAAAACTGTGTTGCTATGTAGAGTTACGCAGGCAGTCGGCCCAGAGAACCCTTGCCGCCCGCTACAGGCCAAGGATGCCATCGCTCCTCCAGTGAACAGCGGTGTAAGTCAGCGAAACTCGTCCCGGAAATTCCGCAGCTTGCTTTGAGCTACCCACCCGAATGGCAGATGGGGGGGGGGCTTCTGCTGTCATTCCTTCTCATCTTCTTTTACTAAACAAGGGCATGCTGCAGTTCATCCCCGGCTCAATGGACGGCGCTCCCGTGGGAACCTTTAGCATGCAGATCAAGTCGAGAGATCCGGTGAGTTGCCATTTCTGGGGAAAAAGAGGGCTGGCTCCTTTAAATGACGGCATGACTTAAGCTGAAGACAACATAACAGATGTACATGTACTGCGCAAGAAGCCCTCACTGCGCCCTAGGCATGGTCCTTATCATCAACCCGTAAGTTTCGCATCAAATATGCCTTGGAGACTTGTTGGCCTGCCTACACTTGCTCGCAGTCAAAGCGTTCTAAACACTTTTAATTAATCTCTTCTTGTCGATGAAATCCAGCAAGGCTGACGCGGACGTCGAAACATACCGCAAGGCCGCCATTGCAAAGAATGGTGAGGACTGAGAGCGGCTCCCATAATGATCTTCTGTTTTCGCCCCTATTTTATGGAAACAGTCAACTAATATTACTCTGCAGAAACTATACGGCAACATTGTCATCGCGGGAGGCCAGGTTGGGTCAATCCCAAACAACCAAGCTGTTCCCCCTCCTAGCTGATTGCAGTCGTATGGGCACTTGTGAATGAATGGTGGCTCTATTCTCCAAAGCGTGTGGGATGATGACTTGTGGTATAATTGTTTTGTTCTTTTGATTGCTCAGTTTGTGTGAACATTCCTGTGTCAACTGGAAACAAGCAGTATTTTGTTTCTTGACCCTTGTTTATACATATTTTACCGCTTTTCATACATTGATGTCTTTTTGGCCAGATGTGGTTCTAAATTTTCTGTGACCAGCACTGGGACACAAGGCTATTTTATCATCTCATCTGTGTCGTATATAGGCGCTTCGACAGCCACGACCCGGCAACCACGAACTTTTTATTCTCGGGCGCCAATGTTCCAGGAGACGGCAGAACATCTACAATATTTCTCCAGATAGCATGGGGCCCAAGAACAAAGGTACGAGGGCAGGTCATAATGATCCCTTATCATACCGTGTTAACTCATTGTGGACCATGCATCATCCCTTCATGCATCAATATACGTCACAGACAAGGGGACACCAGCGCCACCCCCTCTCCAACCTACGACAGGAGAGAGCGCCCGCTTGCTAGAATTAGGTAAAGTGCCCTAGGATTGTTTCCAACAGCCCGGCCTGCCCTGGATTTTATTCGTTGACTGTATCCTCCCGGTGGGACCTTGCCTATTGCTATGTTACATACAGTGATGAAGCCAAAAATATAAAGAAAAATGCTCAGTAAGTGGTACACGGAGGCTGCTCGACTTAGCCCAGGAACTCCTTCAATTCCTCGGACTCTTCTATCAACTGAGTGAAAGAGAATGGCGCGAACGGCCAACCGGCGAATTCGGCGAACTTGGAGAATGACTCGACCCAAGCAAGACGCAGAGCTGGTAGAGTTGAAATGTTAGCTACATCTCATCGCGCTAGTGACTATCACAGAAAGTAATACACATGACACTTACAGTGAAGCATGGCAGACACGCCCTCCATGATGATCAGGATAATGCAGCTCAGGACAAAGAACATAGAGAAAGCAATAAAAATCGCGATGGCGCCGGTGATCCCCTTCATTTTCAGGGTAGGGCCAAGAGTCATGGACCACAGCACAGCACTGAGTTGCTGATGCGCAAGAGACAAAGCCCAAAGACGGAGGTAAGAGGCTGTGTGGGACACACAATTCAGGCAGAACTCTTGAAAATCATGACAGTTAGCAGGAGGACGCGGGCTGAGAACAACATCAAGCGCAAAAAGAAAACCTAGTCTTACCAATGGTGTGAATAACCTGGTGGATCATGACCTCGCCAAACTCAAACTCTTCGTGTTCCTCGTCGTGAATGTCCTGCGTGATCATAGCAGCGCCCGAGTCGCTATCCAAGCTATTGCCACGACCACCATTCATGGCATGACCATTACCATCGTCGTTGTCGTCGTCGAACGCACTAACATGCGACCGCTCTCCTATGCCGCGGTAACCTTGGCCCCTAGCGCGGTTGTGTTCCCACCTGAGGTAGAATGGCTTGAGGAAGAGGAGGATGGGTACCTGAATGAAGGCAAACAAAAGAAGAAAGACCTGGACCGCCTTTTGCCCAGAATACAACGGAATATCAATGGTGCCAGGCTGCAAGAACATGTAGATGAGCATGTTCAGCAGACCCGGAGGGGCATCGCCAGACTTGGTCCAGTCAACAGTCCACTTGTATATGATGCATACAACAAGGTATCCGAAGATGGCTTGGAAGAAGATCATACCAGGAACGAAGTTGCCCCAGATATCGATAGGCTTCTTGAAATGACGAGCATTAATGTATGAGAAGCACAGCGAGTAAGTCATGTGAGCCCAGCCAAGGATAATGGACATCTTCATCTTGTAACTGTTGCTGAATAGCAGGTCATTTTCGGTACCATGCCACATCCAATCGAGACCAAAGGGATAACGGTAGTCACCCTTGAGCTTGGCGACAACAGTCTGGCCTTTGGTGAAGTTCTCGGGAACATCCCACTCCCAGGCACTGTCCCAAAACGTCATGGACTTGGAGAAAATATCATTGTAGACGAGACCGGTGAAGATAGAGAAGACGGCCATGACGAGAGCAATGTAGCGACCATAGTAAACCATGGCGAACAGCTCAAAAGTGACCTTCTTGAGGGGCTTCTCCCAGTAAATCATAGCCAAAGCCGCGCACAGCATGATGGTGGCGTGGCCTAGATCACCGAACATGACGGCGAATAAAAAGGGGAACGTAACGATGACCGGCAGGGCAGGATTGACCTCCTGGTAGGTGGCGGTACCATAAGCGTTGACAATGGTTTGGAACGCCTCGGTGAACTTGTTGGTCTTTAGATAGGTTGGCGGCTTCTTGTTTGTCCTGATTTCGTTGATGATGGATGGTACCGAGAGGCCAGCCCGGTTGGTCACATCCTGCAGAGTTGTGCGTATCAGAGGCAGATCGTTCTTGGGGCACCAACCCTCGGCGATGAGTGTGCGACGGGCGCGATCGTACGAGAAGAGGTTGAGTGTGTTGTAAACAGCCTTCTCCTTGTTGATCAACACCATCCAGGCAGCAAGGGACTGCGATATCTGGGTAAGCTCTGCATCCAGTGTCTGCTGCGTGTTCTTGAGCACGTTCTGTACGTCGTTGAGGCGAGCATTGACCTCAAAGACCTGGTCTCGGCGGAGGTCGCTGTTCTCGTCGACGTTGTAGACCTCGGCCCCCATAGACTCCGAAATCTTTCTAACCTTGGCCAAAATCTCCTTTCCGTGGGCGAAGATGACAAAAACGTTCTTCTGGATCGGCTCATTGTTGCTCGGGTCGACGAGCGGTTCGGGGATCTCAGACTGATTCATGTAAAGGTTGCCACGAAGGGTGCGCCAAAGTATACGCTCGAAGGCTGCGACGCGCTCGCGGGCAATGACACCCGCAACAAAACCAATGTTCATGCCCGAGAAGGACCGCTCGACATCACTTCCTTGATGGTGCTGTTCGACGTCCTGGAGCAACGGGGCATCGTCGTCCTCGGTCGACGCCCGGATCTCCTCGACGTTGCCGTGGGCGCGATCGAAGAAGCCACCGGCCTCCCTAAGAACCCATCGCCACTCGGTGAGCTCGACCTCACGCTTCTTCAACGTCTCATAGCTGTCGTTGAGCTGCGAGACGCGCTGCTCCAGACTCTGGCTCCGGTCGGCGAGTTCGTCAATCTCGGATGTGCTGGGCGGCGCCAGTGATTCGACATCGAGGTCCAGCTTCCTCAGCGGGATGCCAGCCTTCTCCATCTGTGCGTGAAAATAGCCTGTATCGCATTGTGGGCGTCAAAGTTAGCGACTCGGTGGATTCTCGGGGATTCCAGGGATGCCAGCAGGTCCCTTACGTAGCTGTCGTTCGACATTATCCAACCTGCGGATCTCTTGAGTGAAGGCCCTTTGAAAAGCGCTAAGGTCGCCATTGAGCTTTTCGTTGAAGCTGGGTTAGCTTCAGTGCTGCCAAAGACTGGTTGGAGATGGAAAAGAAAGACATACATCGCGGAACTGAACCAAGCCAACCTCTCCAAGTGCATTCACAACCTCTCTGCCGATTTCGTTCGAAATGTAAAGCTGCACCATACTCATCTCCGCAGAGCGGAATGGAGTATCCCCTGTGTGCGCCATTTTGATAGCGCTGCAGCTCCTCGACTGCTTGTTGATGGGTAAAATGATTTCTTGAAGTTACTTGGTCACGTCTCGACCTCGGAATCCAAGCTGCCTTGATGTGCACGTAATGTTGGCAGGCCCGGTGGAGCTGCTGTTTTAGTGCCTAAGGCTGCAATAATTGTCGTTGTGGCTGAGCATGAGACTGCGCCACTATTTCACAACCGCGGCTTATTCCCGAGACATACGACTTGCAAAGCTCGCTCCGATGTGTTTGGTAAGAAAGTACCCAACCTGGGCTTTACAAGTGACGACAAGACTTTTCTTGTACGTTAAAAAGCAATATTTGCAAGATTGGAAGCGCCTGCTAAGTTGTTTGGTAAGCCCACATCTCATGTGACAAAAATTCTACCGAGACCTAACTCTCTGAATTGACACTTGCTCGCCAGTTCATAATGGCCCTGTAAGTATTACGGGTATATAACTATTCATCGGTACATAAATATTTTAATTTCCCATCAACATCGCTCCGATAATGCCATTACATCATGAAATTTTCTATTAGTTTTTGTAACATTGTTATACCCATCAAACACCCAAACGATGCAACACAGACACAGAATTTCAGTAGTCATAACCTTAAAGGAAGAGGAGAGACGGAGAAATAAGACAGAGAAGGACGGGCAAACACGAAGCAGCACAAAACACCAACGCCCAACGTGAACCGCAATAGCCAGAAAAAATCGCTTTGGTGTAAACGCCGAAATGATGCAAAAACAAGGTGCAAAGGTAAGATCATGGCAACCCCTACAGGTTGCGCCCAAACATGAACGAACCGTAGATACCGCCGACCTCGGAGACGGCTACTGGGATCTTGCGCATACCCCAATATCTGGCACCCATTTTCCAGCTCCTTGAGCCGTCGTCGCCGTCGCTGCTCATGCGGACAAGCCATGAGCGGGCCGAGATCTCACTCGTCCGCCAACCCCAACGGGTAAGCGCACCCTTGGAGTTTTTGACTCTGTTGAATACTCTGGCCTCAAATTCGATGACAGCCAGCGGCTCCGTTGCCTTCTTGAGCAGAAGCGAGTCGTTGAAGAGGACTGAGCTCTCAACCTCATTACCCCACATGTCTGAGAGGTCGAGATACTTGATGGTGTGTGGTACCCAGGCCAGCTGTTCCTCCAAGTCGGCTTCTTCAGGCGGCATGAACAGCTGTTGGATATCCATGAGCCTGAGTGAGCGCCCAAGTGCAAGTTCCTCGAGGTACTTGGTCAGCGGCAAGAGAAGCTTGAGGTGCGACTTGTTCATCCTGCTGCCCTTCAAACTCAGCGACTTGAGTGTCTTGGGCAAGATGGGGATCAGCTCTGTGACAGCATCCTCGTCAAACAGTTGGTGGGTTTTGGCATCGGTCCCAACGCTCAAAAACTGCAGTTCCTGGACCGCCGGGTGCTCCTTCAAGAAGCTGATGATGCGATCAGCCTTGAGGAATTTGCACTTGGCCAGGTTAAGATGACTGATGCTGGCTGTGCGAGGGATGCTGTCAAGCGCATCGTTTGTAACACGAGTACCAGCGACATCGAGGTGTGTCACGGTGGTTATTTTGGGCAAAAGTACATCAAATACAGCTGACGGTAGCCTCTCGCACTTGTGCAACGAGACTCTCCTTAGATGCGGTAGCCTGTCAGGCCAATCCGCTGACTTGGCCACCTCGGCGAATTCGTTGGTGAAAAAGGTCGAGGTTGAGCCGCAAAAGTCGACTGCCTGCAGCCTTTGCAGCCCAAAGAATAGTTTACGCAAGACGGCAGCGTCGACATCGACATCTACCTTGTCCTGGGCTAGAAATTCTTGCAGGTGTGGCGTGAGCTCAAGGCACTGCAGCAGAGTGTCTTTAGTTAAGTACTGAGCCTGCGATCGCTCGCTGGCAGTGGAGAAAAGAAGGTCCGGGTTCAAGTGAGAGAA
This sequence comes from Magnaporthales sp. P1609, assembly GCA_003709005.1. Classification (NCBI taxonomy): domain Eukaryota; kingdom Fungi; phylum Ascomycota; class Sordariomycetes; order Magnaporthales; species Magnaporthales sp. P1609. The sequence continues at coordinate 1,562,071 of PELF01000003.1, forward strand.
GTCGATTCGACGGACCATGGTGCCGAGAGCGGGGTGCGACTTGACGTGGGTCAAGAATTTGTGAAAGATTTTTGAGTGAGGGATAGTGATCTTGTGGTACAGTGAGTTTAGCGTTGCTGTATGAATCGTCTTGGACGTCAACAGCAGCGAGATTAGGTCTACATTGCGCCTATCACCATTCGGCGGAAGGTCTAACACAAGCAGGCCTATGATGGAGTCTGTGAGATAGGTTAGTCACAAGGTCCACACAAAGGGAAGTTGGCCGCACCGTCTGAGCATTCACCACCACCTCATTGCTTCTTGGAATGTGGTGAGCCTGCTGCGCCTATGTCTTTCTCGGCTCTCCATCTCTCGGTCCAGCAATTCGGTACAGCTTCTGTCAGAGGTTAACCGGTTCACACAAGGGGAAAGCCACCTACTCAGAATCTCGATGGGCAGCTTCTCTATGAGAGCATCGCCTGGGGTTCTAGCTTTTGGGCCAACCTTCTCAAAGGCCAAGGGGGCCTTGTTCCATGCGCCATCCAGAGTCTGCAGATCACCAAAGCTCTTACTGGCAAGTTTCCCCTTGACGTTGATCTGTTTCCAGCCCTTGAAGCCATCGGCAGGGAACCAAATGCCACTTAGGTTGCTTTCGCGATGGGTGATCGCTGGAAAGTACTGGACGTCGACCATGTTACCAGGCTCTGGAGATTCGTCCTCAACGGCTATCTCGTCCGCGTCTGCAATGTACGAAGATACCTTGGTGTGTGTGAATGTTTGGGCTAGGTCTGAACTGCTTTCTCTGATGGAAGAAAATGAACCAGCCCGCTCAGGGCTGGAACGTCTCGACCCGTCGGCAGCCATGATTATGTACTTTTTGGAGGTCAGGAGGGAGTCAAGGGTCTTGCTTGGTAACTGGAGACTTCCGATGTACGTTTACTGGCCAAGGCTCGGTCCGATGAAATGGTCAAGCACCCTAGGCCTGCAGAGTACCTTGTTGTTACGTTTGTTTCCTTTTTTTCTTTTTTCTTTTTTTTTCTTTTCTTTTCCCTGGGTGTGAAAATTGGGGTGATGGGTAATTGCCACAGTCTGAACGTACGAGGGCCCGGTCCCAGTCCCTGGTTCAAGCTCTTGCGTCCTCTCTTGTTTCGCAGGAGGGTGGTGCTTAGACGAAGGAAAAACAAGTGTAAGGGTGGTAAAAAAAAAAAAAAAAAAAAAAAAAAAAAAAGCTCTTTTCTTATTAGTCAGAAGCCCAAGTTGTTAGGTAACAGATACGGCTGGTGATGCGGGGAAAGTGGTGAGGTGATGGAGCCGTGGATTATTGCCGTTATGAAACCTGTGGCACAATAAACGGGCGGATGGCGTGGACCAGGTTCCAGTAGTGTAAACTTCGCGAAGCAAAGAGAAGGGGAAGAGGAGAAGTGAAGGGAGGAACGAAGATGGCAGGGACCAGTTGCTGTACTTCCCAGGTACCTAGGTAACCACGTACTGTACCTGCAATTCAACCACCGGAACGTCAAAGTCAGTCAGTTAGTCCCGGCCAGATCCATTCAGTCCAGGGGCGCAGGCAGGGTTTGTTGTCCTGGGATTAAAACAAAAAGTGCAAGCGCGGACAGCAAAAATATCTTGGCAGGGCCAGGCGTGATCTGGTGGCCGTTTGGTTACGTTGTAAGGGGTTCTCGTTTTATTGAAAGACGGTGAACTTGAAGAGGTTGATGAAAGACAGACAATATTTGCAAATGGTGCCAAACCCTTGCACCTGATTTCTTTGTGTGGCAACACCTCTGATCCATGTTTTGTCAGTCTGCTGGATCTGTCGGGCGTCACTAGCAGTAAGAAATAAATAAAAAATACAACAAAAGTCAGGCATAAGCATGCGGGTCTTTTGGGGGCCCTTTTCTCTTCCAAGTTGCAACAGCCAAAGGCAAGAATATTGCCATAGGATTTCTGAGCTACTAGGATTGCCGTACATGGGTGCAAGGGGCGAAAAGAAGAGGGACAAAAAAAAAAGGTAAAAAAACGGAGTACAAATTAGAAGCGATTGACAAGTGGCATCCATCTTGCATCGGGATTGAGTAATGGAAACAAAGAAATGGAGCCGTTTTGCGTTTTCTTCATGGTCACCTGAGCATGTCCCGCTGGCCACGGCGCGGAACCGAACAATGTCTTCCCTAGTGGAGGCTAGCAGTAAGCAGCAGGAATGAACCCAGCCAGCGCCAGGCCATGTCACTTTGCGCAAGCGCCGGCATCTGCTCAAGTCAATCTGTGCGACCAGACCCATTGATGATTTTGGGAGCTGACAGGATTTTTATTGGTCGATGATTTCGTAATGAAAATCGCCATTTGAAATTCTGTTGACCTCGTTCCTCGATCTTTGGCTAAGACAGAAGTTTACTGTGTGTCTGGGGTGTCCGGTCCACTCGTGCAGTTACCATGTATAATAGTTCGCTCGCCTTGGAAAATTAGGTTGACATCAGATCGAAGTAGAATGAAGCTGATGGGTCTAGAGGACTTTTTTTTTCTTTTCTTTTCTTTTATTTCCTCTCCCCCTTTTCCCCCTTCACCTTTTTCGTTATTTGTTACTACATGGTACATCCTTTAATTTTGATCCGAATTCTATTATTACCTGCTTTGCTCACACTCTCCCTTAGTTGGGATAATCGATCGACCCCAATAAGCTCCCATGTTACCTAGTGTGCCTCGTAAGAGTAGGTAGTTATCTGCATACCACGTACATCGAAGTCTTGAGATGACCTGTACGACACTGTTGTCTCGATCGACACGTTAGGAGCGGTGGTCATCAGAACTCCAACACAACGCAATGTATTTCTTGTACTGAATGTATGGAAGATGCCTGATAGGTAACCAACGGAATTAAACGCCTACGGGGCAGGAAACCCAAAAATCAAGGGTATAAACAAGGCATACTGTAACGTAGCTTAGGCCGTCGCAATCCGCCAGTAATGATCATTCGGCATTGGTACGATTTTGAGTCAGCAGATTCAAAATGTGGTGAGTTGAGAACTTGCGTAGGAGTGAGGTCGGGTTTAGGACAAACAAGTTATGCCCCGTCTGCTAGCTGACCACGTAACCCCGGAAATAGGACATCTTTCAAGGCCCAACCATTAACATGTCCGCGGCCCGGGCCACAATCAGGGTTGTGGTTTGTAGATGACTTTTCCTTTTTCTTTGCTTCTCCAATTGTAAACAATTATTGTAGCGCAGGCGCTATAATACGGCGTATGCACTATCAAAACCTTGAGCGGACCAAGGAGTTTGGTAGCCTTTCATACTTCACAATGCGATCATGCAGTGGCGTGGGCGATATTAAATGTTTACCATGAGAAAAAACAAAATCGAAAAAGGGGGTGTGACCTGGCATACCCCTATACTGTCTTTCTTTCATGCCAAGACGTTAAGAAGCTCCCAATTTTCTCGCCCGCGGAACTCTTGGTTGTACAAGACTAGGATCCTGCTGGTAATACGGACGTGACTTCAGCTGAAATTCACAGTGCTGAGATCCATGGGTAGACGATACATTTCGCGACGTCGAAAAAGGTCACGACCGAACCGCACGTGGCTAATAAGCCCCTCGGGAGCTATCGCTACGAGTTCCAGACCCCCAGACACCCCCGGGGACCCTTGCTACAAATGTTAAATCTCACTGGCCCAGCGGGTGTGCGCCCGCTCGCAACCCCAGATCCAAACTCTAGTGAGTACCACGGGCGACTTCCACTCCGCATTCCCCACACATACCAGGCCTCCCCGTGAGGCAGCTACATACTACCTTACCTTACCTTATGCATTAACACGCAGTACATTGAACTTACCTTTCTTGGTAACGTCGTACTATTTTTTGTGCTGCAAGTGGGATGCAGGAACAAAAGAAAGAATCCCTGTCGTGCTGTGGGTTTCTCGTTCTTCATTGAGCTATGAATACCGAACCCCGAGTTGTTTGTGACTTCGGACTTGTTTTAGTTCTAGTCCGTGGTTCTGTGTGCTTTTCCCGGTCAACTCCTCGGTATTGTACCTGACATGTATGATGGAACTTTTTTCGTAATTCCATGGAGATTCCTATGCCCCATAGAACGGATCGGAAGGTATGCTCGTATTTTGAGGACTAACCCGCTCCTTGAAACATATTTTGAACCCTCTTCCAGTAAACGTAGTCTTCATGACTTCCAAAAGCATTGCGCCGAATGAGAACGATCTGTATGCGACCAATTCAGGGTAATTAGATCGTTTGTATGTATCTTAACATGGCGTTCAGGATTAGGTTGGACACCCTCTGGTCATGCTATGCTATTTGTTTAGGGAACGCTTATCAAGCAGTCGATTCTATGTAGTACCAAACCGTCAATCTCAACACATACAGTACTTCAACACACTATGTACAATCCTAGACTTATACTACCACCGCCACCTACCATTAATTTACTACCTGCCACCTGCTAACTACTTACTACTCACAGTGGGTTATACCATCTGCATGTACCGATTATAGAAAATATGGTCGACGTTATGGTGTAAGTATACTAGTGCAAAATTTGTTACATCATCAATACTGTGCGGATTGAAAAAAAAAAAAAAAAAAAGCTGTTCCTTACTAGAGTTCACTGCTTGATAAGCTTCCCCTATCTTTACATAGGCGAACCGAAGCACACGCCAAGTGATCCCCAAAATCCCATCACAACCAAACTCAATGGCGGAGCATTTATACAAGAAGGATGGTATAGAGCAGGGCCTAATCTAGATGTAGGCTTACGAGTACGCCTTCCTTTTGAATTGAACCTTAGACGCCGACATGTTCGTCGTCCGGGATCCCCATATTCCTCTTGCAGTATTTGCAGTACCATTTCACTACGGAGATAATGATGGTTAGCACACAACCCGACTTTCTGCTCAAAAATAACTTCGGTCTTGTGAGAATTATATAAATACTTACCACTGCCCTTGGGCGCGGCCTTGAGACCCACACACGGGAGATGAAACCACTCATACGCGCAATCTCTATTGTCGCATGCTATCATTTCGCCGTAGCTGGGTTGATCACAATAGCAGTAGGTAATCTCGACCTCGTCATCCTCATCTTCATCTTCCTTGGAGCCTGCAGCTATGTCGCCTCCCACCTTCGCGGGAACTTGGGCTGCCACATTGGCCTTTGCCGCAGCTGCTGCGCCTTTCTTGTGGCTTCGCTTGGCTGTCGTGTTTGTCGCTCCAGAAGCCCGCGACGGCCGAGCACGCACATTATCTGGAAAGTTACCTAGAGCAGGCGTGGATGGTTTACTTGCACGCCCACTCTTCGTAGTCACCGTTGGGGCAGTTGATGTTGTATTCGCTCCGTGCGCCGAAGGTGTAGTCTCCTTCGAGCCCTGACGCGAGGTATCGTTTACTTTGATTGCAGGTTCCTTCTTTGGTTGCGGTGGAGGTATTATCGGTGGTGGTATCGCTGTTGTCGACTCGACAACGACATCCGGCTTCTGGCTCTCTACCTTGGGGATTGGCGCCGCCACGGGTGTCTCGCGGGGTGGCTTTGTTTCGGGTGCGACCCGGATACCGTTGGTGTGCACGGGAGGCTCAATAGGCGTATTAGTTATCCCGTTGGGCTTGTTAGAAGCCGACGAAGGCGGTCTTTGGCGCCCGTTTTCGTTATTGTTCTGTGGTACGATCTTTGCGCGCGCTGTGGTAGGTGCTCGTGTCACGGGGGTTGGAATAGGGACTGGTGAATTGCGTGCTGCTTTCACAACTGGCTCTGGAAAAGTACCGATAACAGGAGAAGAGGCAACCGAGGGAGAGTTGGCGACACCATTTCTACTGAGGATCATATTTGTCAGTATGAAAATTTTAGCGGATCTATTTTAGGGGGGACGTAGGGAAACGAACCTCTTTTTTGACTGATTGCCTGCTGTTGGCAATGCCTTGCGCTTCTTGGTAGGTCCTTCCGGCGCAGGCGTCTCACGAGGACTAGTTGTCTTCGGCTTGGCGGTGGTACTCCCGTATACGCTACTCATCGCACGCTCCATCGGCGCCCCGCCATTGGGGTCGTTCGGCTTCTCAACCTTGCGCCGCTTGGAGATTGGATTACTGACAGCAGGCGAAGCGTTCGCAATGCCCAAGCCAACTGGCGTCGGCGACTCTGCCACAGCTGCCGCCGCCGGCTTTCTACTTTTGCTGCTTGTTGCAGGCTTCCTGGTCGACTCTGGTCTTGATTTGGGAGCTTGATCTTCCACGTCTGAATCGTGAGCTGCCTGTGCTCTATTGTTCTTGTCTCTCTTGGCTGCCACAGCCTGCTTTCTAGCATCGCTTCTGGCAGCAGCCTCCTCTGCGATCTGCTGGGCTGCGGCCGAAAGGCTGGCAGCGCCCTCGCGGCGGGATCTTTCAGCCTGGGCATTCAAAGCACGGCCAGTCTTGTCTGCCTTGTTCTCGGGGTATGCCCAATGCGTATTGCTTCCCCATTTCGCTTCGTCGCTGAACTCTTCCATGAGGTGAGGCCAGACACTGTCAATCCTGCTGAGCTGTTTATTCAAGGCGTCGACGGCAGTGGAGATTACATGGTTCTTCTCATCCAGTGACAACAACATTTCTTGTATCTTAAGGCCAGTCTCGCGCCATAGTTTTCGTCGTTCGAAACTATCCGCGTCGGCTTGTGCCGAGTTCGTTAGTGCGTAAACAGACGGAGTCGCGGCTGCTTGGTGTATACTGGTTGCGGTGTCATTGGGCACAGTCGATTCAGAGGCGGAATCACCAGCATCGCCAACCTGCGGCTGCAGCCTGTCATATGGAGGTGCATTTAATGTCCTCTCGGCGGCGGCAAAGAGAGCTTGTTGAGGCGCGTGGAGCTTAGCATCGACCTCCTTGAGTAGGGTAAAATGACGGACAAGCTCCTTAGGCAGAGCCGTGATGGTGTCGGCAAAATGCGTAATTCCAGGGAATATGTCGGCAGGCTGTTCGCGACCAAGACCGGTACTGACGCCACTGTCTCTCTGAGCAGCCGCCCGGGCGGCACCGCCTGTGTTGCGGGAGCCATGCGTACGCGTTTGCCGGACTGGCTGGCGGCGGCCCGACGGTGTGTCTGCCGCCGCAGATGCGGGCGGAGCAGGTCTTGCGGTCTTCATGCCAACTTGTGGAGTGTCTCGTGGACTGGTATTTCGTTTCGAGAGACTCGATGATGTCCCAAAGGAACAGAAGAAATGAATGCGCGGGACGAGAGTTTCTGGGAGCGTGAGCAGTTATGTGGGGGCTTGTTTTGTTTTGATTTTGCGCCTTCAGTAGCAGATGCGAAGAAACCCGTGAGGAGGAAAAAGAGTCGAGAGTAGGGTTTGTAAAAAGTTTGTCACATCGTCTCGGCGTGATTCTTGGTTTGCAACACGTCGAATGAATTCTTGACCACGATAAATTGAGCAGAGGCGCGAAGCAGTGGGATAGTTGCGGCAGAGGCTGTTCGGCAACCACACAGATCCGTCCTTTGCTTCCCCCGTCGCACTGGAGCAAAGTGGGGTAGACCCATAGCTGCCACCAATCAAAGGTGCTAAACGACTACGCACAACGTCACCTGTTTCGTGGTCGATAAGATAAGAGATCGAGCTTGGGAGGAAGTTTCGGCAAAGCTACATTGTAGGGTCACCTCCCAGGAGCAACCTTTCCGGGAAAATTCCTCACTTAGGTACCAAAGATAAACTGCGACAGATGCTATCATACCTGGAGAAGCCCCAAAAAGCAAGACATCGTTGCGTTTATATTCGGGACATTATTGGATTTTTACATTTTGACGGTAATAGTATTGTTCGCTTCGTTGTGAGCTACAACACAGCTTCATAGCAAAGTGATAGCTCTGATTTTGCGACTCAAAGATGAAAAAATGGCCCATTAGGTGCTATCGTGGCCCGCTACTGTTTTTTTTGCGCCGAATAATATCGGAATCTTATCGAAAAGGCGGCCTTACGCCTCTACGTCTCCATGCCTCCAGGGCACTCCAGTGCATGACCTGCAAAATGAAAAGTAAAAAAAGGGAAGAAGTAGAAAAGAGTAAAAGAGGAAAAACATTATCGCTGTTTGAGATGTCTCTTCGGCTTCTCGTCTCTCTCCCTCTGCTTTTGCCTCCACTGCCATTCCACGAGAACAGGGAGAAAATACCAGAGATCAAAGTCAGGCCAGAGGCACTTGAGGAAGAAGATCTGGGTGTCTTGGTGACACTGCCAGAGCATAAAGTCGCTGAGTCTCTCGACGCCGCTAGTTCGTATGAAGAGATCCAACGGTGGACACTCTGCAGTGTACATGTGGTTGTTTAGGGTCTCGGCAGTGATAGTCTCAGGGTTCTTGAAAGCTCTTGGTACGTCCTGGCTCGTTGACTCCGATGATGGAGGTGTGCCTGGGGGGAGTGTTGTGCCCGAGGACACGGAACAATCTACATCTTCAGGCGGCGGAGACTCCTGGATGGAGCCAAGTGACGCCTCCTTGTTTCCCGCGTGTTTCGATAGTATCTTTTGCTTGATACGTGTCTGGGAGAATGCACTGTTCTGGGGGCGAGGGTGGCTCGAATATTCGACGGCAGTGGATCGTATGGCTTGTGTAATTTCCTCTCTGGACGTATATGGGAAGCAGATGTTGAGGATATGACTAAATCGGAAATAGTCTTAGTGAGTCTTCTTTAGTTCAACAACCTTTGCCGCTAGTTAGACGTACCCCTTATTGTGCTTCGTCTCATTGACGGCCCGGTCTACGAAGCCAAGCACATCCGCTGGAATTAGGTCTCGCTGACCCGAGATGATAACCCGAGCGCCGTAGCGGTCGAGCACCTCGCCATGCTCGAGAAGTTGCTCGAGCTTGTATTTGGCCATCTGCATAAGTCCCTCTACCTCATATTTGGGACGATTGAAGTTTTCGATGCTGAATGCATAGACAGTGACAACCTTGACGCCACAATTATAGCATATTTCGAGCACCTTTGGCAAGTCGCACGGTTATTAGCAGGTCGCTCAGAAATACAAGCAACTCCACCGGATATGTTGAAGAATGTAAAACTCACTCGTGCCAGAGCCTCAAACCCCATATGATGTCCTGCTACAGTCTCGATCTTGTGACTCCGAGCATACCGCCTGTTGCCGTCCATTTCGAAGGCGACATGGCGAGGGATCGGCCCTTGGCGCAAAGCTCCTATCAAAAGCTGCCGCAGGTTCTTAATGGCCCATTCCGCTGGAGGCGAGCTGGTAAACCATTTGTTGATATGTGACATGTGAAGGTCGGACATGTTTAAAGGTTGATGCGGCTGACAAAGATGTAGGGGGAGCCGGGAGAACTACGTAGGTTTGGAAAAGTGTGCAAGGGCTGAGGGGCTGATGAACTATTTGACGAACAAACTGCGGGCTGATGGGAATAAATTTGCTTTAACGCAGGATGACATGGGAGGTGCAAGAAGCTTGTTTGCCTTCCTTCAAAAGGCGTTTCTTGCTAGATTAAAGTTGGGAAAAAAGAAAGGTAAAAAAAAAAAAAAACGAAAGTTGACGTTTTTCAAGGCATCAACTTATAAGATACAGGTTGGCATTACTGCATCGAAACGTTGGCAGTCAACATCTTGGCCGACAACCAGCTGTCCTCGAAGGAAGGCAAGCTTAGCAAGCTACGAACGAGAATCTGACGAATACCAGACAAAATTGACGTCGTCCTCCGCCCGACTGGTCCGCCCAGCCTGACTACGACAATGTGTGGCTAGATGTGGATCTTGGATTCTAATGTTGGGCAAGGGCGGGGCTGGCACCCGCCCTTTCCTATCAACCAGGTACCTAAATGGACCGTCGACTTGGCATCCATCCCGTCAATCCCGCATCGTGTCTGGAAGCTCCATCCCACCTAGCAGAAACACCAAAAAGCTGCAGGTGTTGTACAATCCAATGTGAACCACCCAATAAACTCACGCAACGAGAAAATAAAGAGATCGCCGCTTGGGAAGTTCCTTGCACCGAACGAAATACTGACTCATTGAAAATCCTATTTATACACCTGTTTCGAGACGACCAGCTAGCTACCTCTTCGAAGTACTTTGGCAAAGAATACCCCACGACAGCAGGCATGGGACAAACATTATAGCCTGTCATCAAGATCATTCTCGCCCACAAGCAGTCCGTCGCTATACTAATCGACCATTTGGAACCAAATGTCATTCGCAAATGCTCCTGTGACCCGCAGCCTGGTGCTCGGTCTGGTCGTATCATCAATCGGCGCAACCCTGTTCGACGTCAAGCATTACTTCTATGTCTTGATCGATCCTCACATCCTGCGATATCATCAACCATGGAGGGCGCTACTGTTTCAGCTCTGCTACACCAACTCGTCCGAAGTTCTATTTGCAGCCATGTGTTTGTACAACATGCGCATCATTGAGCGAATCTGGGGCTCGAGGAAATATGCAGTACGTTCTTGATCAAGCCCACCTGCTTGGATGGCAAAGTATCTGGTTTGCAATGTCTTACACTGGATACTTATACTTATCATATTTTACAGTCTTTCCTTGTCGTGGCGGGTGCCCTCACGACCGTCGTCCCACCTGTGCTCGTTCTAATTCTTAGAACGCTGACCTTTGGGGCTTTCAACTACCTCCCAGCCGGGCCTACACCTCTACTCTTCGCCATCCTCGCGCAGTACCACGCCGCCGTTCCCCATGTATATCAATACAGGCTTGCTCTCTCCGCCGCCCCGCCGACTGACGAGCAGTTTGTCGGAGTGACCTTTTCGAACAAGTCGTACAAGTACTTTCTGGCAGTCCAGCTCGCCCTCTCCCAGTGGCCTGGATCCCTCCTCGGCGCGGTGGTGGGCTGGACTGTCGGTTACGCATGGAGGGCTGATTTGCTACCTGGATCGCTCACCAAATGGAGGGTACCCGGATGGTTGGTGGGCTTACGCACGGCGAGGAGAAGGCAGGAGTTCGATGGCCTTAGGAGGCGGCTTGAGGATGAAGACGTCACTGGGGCTGCTTCGGGGTCACAGGTTGTTCAAGATAACGATGCCGGTCGACGAAGGACAGTTGGCCAACAAATTTTCGATGAGTTTAGAGGCTCGTTATAGATACGAGCATTATGGGTATTACAAGTTATTGTTTCTGGCAAAACCTACCTGCTCATGAATGTTCAATGATCCGCCTGCATCTCTGTAATTATGAGCGCTTCATCAAATTCGGTCCCGTTTACCATTGTCTAAAGTAAGTGGAAGCTCCCGAGCCTGCTAGCCGAGAAAACCTTTGTCCAATATCAGACTATCAAATATGTAAGTAACGTGTAAGCCACACCTTGAGATTCGTATGTCTTTGGTAGGCGCTGATAGTTGGCAAATCTTCGTTGGTAAGCGATACCAAAGGTCCTACTAGACTAATTGCAGGTTTACGACTCATGAGGAATCAGTCGATGTGTAGCGTATATCTTTAGAAAACAGCATCCGAGGCTGGGAGTCATTGGCGCGCACGGGAGGAAATCGAGATATCCGACGGGATTCATCTGATAAGGCAAATCAAAGCGTCACAATGATACGCTGAGAATCGAAAGAAGATTGATCTCACGTAACTCAAAAGTACAATAGCGAGAATGGTAGGCAACCCGTAAAGTTAATTTAGTCCAGGTCTAGTCTAGTAAATGGAGAACAGGGTACAGGAGTGATCTGCTGTAAAACCTCCACACCGAAACTAGACTGTCAGTGAGAGGTTTTATGTTCTTTCTTTTCATCTTGATATCTAAAGACTTCCCAAGACGGCAGCGCCCAATACTCTCGAACATCAAAGGGAGATTAGCTACTGGAGATTAGCCCAATAGTCATCCAACTACCAAGGTAATCGAGCAACATCTAATCTGTTTGCTCCGGTAATTTTTGCCTGGCTTCGAAAATCCTGAATAAGGAGGCTGGAATCATCTTAAATCCCCCTAATCCGCTGAGCGATTGAGTTTTGCACCACTCATCTGTCCCCGCCACCCGGAAGGCCGGGTCCCAGGACCAAGAGGGAAGAGTATCAGTAATAAGGCTTGATTACGCAGGTGCCTGCGTTAGCTTCAAGCGAGGATCATGTTTTCCCTAAGTTTTTAAATAGTTCAATCTGATCTTCATGACATGAAATTCGGTTGCAGGACGCACTGGAGTACCTGCACCATGGATTGGTACATACCAAAAGAGAGAGAGGGGGAAAAAAAAATCCTGAAATTTAACGATAGTTCACCAAGCAAGCGGGAGCGGGCGAGGGTTTGGGGACAGGGGTGGTGATTAGCAAGGAGTGGAGAACTTGCAGGCCGGATGGAGAAAAACATTAACCAATACCTCAGGAGTACCTGCAGGCTGGCACCAACCTCCCTTGCGGCGGGCATGTGCCGGGAAAATTAGACCAATTAATGCAGCGCGCATCCCATCTCTCGTGCCGCCGCACAGAGACTCGCTCCCTCGATCCTTCTTTCAGCTGCAGTATGCGTGATCAATTATTTGATGACCTTACTGTGAGTCTGTTCGGGTACTAACGAACTGTGCTCATTGTATTAGCAACCTGAAGTAACACAACCTTTGGACGCTAACTGATTTTCGCTTCTTCTTTTTCTTCTTCGTTGTTGTTTTATTTGCACAAGACCCTGTCCGCATTCTGCTTTTATTGAGCTTTGTCTCGTTTTGTCTAAGAAACATTTGATCTGCAACAATTCTACCCCTGCATCTCTCCCCCACTAAAGGGGTGTCGCTCTTTCGAACCGTTTTCTTGTCGCAGCGTTGACGACATTGGCGAAACCGGCGACACTTTACGCGGCCAGACAGCCAATTCTCGATTGGTAAACCCAGCACACGAGCAACAGAGAAAAAGAACAATATCTACGCAACGGGTTCGGACAGCGCAGCGCATATTCTAGAGATAGAACCAAAGACAACACCGGTACCGATATGAACCACAACTGCTGACCCTTTGCTTGGCTTCTCATTTTTTTTTTTTAACTTGGCCCGTTCTTGGTTCCTTGGAACATGCTTGGAGGAGGGCATCACAGGCCTAGGATTAATCGAACCGCAGAATGAATGGCGCTGGTCTAAGAATGGGCTACGGATACGATGCCGCTGGCCCAACTCCCCCTTCTTCGCAGACCTCGTCTGCTATTGCCCCAAGCGGCAAGATTCTCATGGACGGGTACAGGAACGACATTATGGGGGCCTTGGGCACTGAACAGCCTCGTTATAACCCGGTAAGTTGAAATTCTTACTCTTTCAACCAGCAGTCTCGCGCTGCAACCCGCTCCGGCCCGGAAAAAAAAAAAGAAAAAAAAAAAACTAATCCAGATCATGTTGGCGACCTAGATGAACTTGGACCGAACGCAAAGCTCCGTACTTGTCGATCTTAACGACCCCATACAAGTCCACCTCTTGACCGAAACCGCCTTGTCCGATAGCAAAGAATATGAGATCTTGTCGCAGGAGGAAGTGGACAGCCTGAAGAAGCAGGTTGCTTCACTGACGCAGCGAGTAGAGCAGGCCCGCGCAAACCTGGCCGTGCAGTCCAAGTATCTGGACGCAGCAAGGTCCATGGCCAAACTGTACTCGACCAAGAAGAAGGGTGCATTGTTGGGGAACGTCAGGAATAGTGTGGAAAGCTCCGCAAAGGATGCGGAAGCAGAACGTCAGGCTTGCGAGAAGAGGTGTGAGGACTTGGCGTCAGAACTGTTCCAACTGGAGCGCCGTATCATGGAGCCACAGCGACGATTATTCCAGCATACAGCGGGAATTTTACAACTCACCCACCGGGCATCCAAAAACCCAAGCTCGTTGGCGGATGGAGCGAACCAGAATGGTATCCCGGGTAGCCCGGAGAGCCTTTACACCTACAACAACCTTCGTTATAGCATCGCGGACGGTTCGGCCGAGGACGCATTCTTTGACGACCGGAGTCTCTACATGACCCTGGAGGAGCTGGACGAGAGATCAGGACGTCCGACGGCGAATCGGGCAAACGCCATTGCCATTCCGCTCAAGTCACCCGTGAGGGAGCAAACGAACCAACTGCGCGAGGAGGCCGATCGACTCAAATTGGAACGGGATCAACTTCGTGCGACTGTTGACTCGGTGCAACTCGAGATGGACGCGCTGCGGAGAGAGAGCCAGGAAAAGCTCAAGCTCGTGTCTCTTACTGAACGCAAGTTGGAGGGTCTGAGCCGACAGTTGAGGGATGTTATCGTTGAGCTGAACCCTGCGAAGAACAACGGATATCAGAAAGCACCATCAGGAAGTCTGGAACCGGGAGATATGATTGGCAGCCATCTGGATTTTTTGGCCAAGGGTCTCGCAAACGTTCGGGATGAACAGCGCTCGGTAGTCTCACAGAACTCGGAGGGCTCGAGAGATGCAGAGATGGCAGCATCGCGAGCCGCAGCGGCCATTTCCCAGGCCGAGGACAGGCTTGTTGACCTAAATAATCAGCTGCACGACGTTCTTCAGTCGGCAAACCCAAGTCAGCGCCAAGCGCCGGATAGTTTTGGGCCTGATTTTGACGGCCAGTTCAATTGGCTGCAAGAGTCCATAGGAGTGATTCAATTTCAGCTATCGCAGGCCGCCACGGCATCCTCGACATCGTCTGCAGATAAACAGAAGTTTATCCAGATGGACTCGATTCTGCGAGATATGTGGAACGTCATACAGAGCGGCTATGTGGAAATCAACAAAGCACAGAAGGAGAGGCGAAGGAATCGTCAAGAAGCCGGTATCAGAGACGACGATGACGATGCTTCGGGTGATGAGGTTCCGTTCAGCCCCACCGAGGAGTTTTCGCTACAAGCCTTCCAGGATAAGGTTCAGTGGCTGTACGCGCAGGCAACGAACCTGAGGGAGCAAAAATCGGTCCTCAAGAGGCAAATCAAGCAGCAGCGAGAGCTGAATAGTAAATCGGACGCGCAAAAGGATGCAGATCTCGCTAGCAAGATGGATGAGTTGTCGGAGATACGCGCCAAGCTTCAGGCCAGCGAGAAGACGGTTCAGGATAGCCAGCAGAAACTGGCTCAAGCACTCAAGGATTTGGAGGACACGAAGCAGCAGGAGTCGATAAGCATGGCAAACGTCAGCGCATCAACCAAGGAGCGGGATGAGAAACTTCAGAAGAGTGAGGCTCAGATAGCAGCTCTCCAGGCAGATATCAAGGAGAGGGAATCCCAGACAGCAGCGTCACAGTCTCAGCTCCAGGAGAGGGATGTTCAAATCGCCACTGGTGCGCAACAGCTGCAAGAACGGGACAAAAAGCTAGCGGCGATTGAGGAGGACCTCAGGGCTCGAGACGTGCAGCTGGAAGGGTTGAAGATTATCAGCCAGGATCTGCAAGAGAAGCTTAACCAGGTCGAGGTTGAACTCGAGCCGCTTCGTATGCAACTAAAGGCCGCCACTGAGGCTAAGGCTACCGCCGAAGCTGCAGCAGAAAAACTTGAAAAGGAGGCTAAGGAGAAAGAGGACGAGCTGGAGCGCCTGAACATCATGGTGATTGAGGTTAAGACAGAACTCACCTTTGCCAAGGCCGAACTCGACGGGGCGTACGGCACCCGGTCGCAGCGGGCGGCCGAAGTTGCTGCTCTGGGCAACACAGCTGAGGTATCAGACCTCAAGGCGCAGCAGGAGAAGCTAAAGGCAGAGCTTGCCAGCACATTGGCGGAATTCGAGGCCCTCACCAAGGATACCATCACGGCAGAGCGGGAGCGCGTCGACATGGAGGGCAAGCTGGATGATGCTCTCGCTGCCAAGGCCTCGCTCGAGGCCGAGGCTGCCGCGCTCAGAGACAAGCTTGATAGTGAGGTCAGCAGACTGCAAGACCTGCTAGATGCTGAGAGGCTCAAGGCCACGTCCATCACTGGGGCACCTGGTTCACCGAGACCAGGCGCTGGTGCATCAATGTTAAGCGAGCAGTTCCGCGCAACGATGAAGGAGGAGAGGCGGAAGTTCCAAGAGGAATTGCGGGTAAGTCTCACTGCACATGACAGTTGTTTTGCGTTTGCGTCAAAAAAAAAAGAAACAGACAGCAAAGTACACATGATAAACTGACCAAAACTGTGTGGTTTCGCAGGGCGAACAAGCTCAAAGGAGAAAGCTCGAGGACGAGATACGTGCGCTCAAAAGAAGTCAGGGTCCTGGGAAGAGTCCTTTGAGTCCAAGGTAGGACCTGGATTCACAGGGCGGCACTGCTCCCACCGTCTCCATAGGTGTGCCAGGAAAGCCATTCTTCTCCCAACAGGCCGATCGGCTGTGCGTTCCCCGAGTCGGGCCACGTAATCATGGGCGCACCGTTACCAAGATTTCTGTATGACCACATGTTGTAATGACCTTCTCTCTTCTTCCTCTATTGGGGAGCACATATATATATATATTTTTACCCCGTCTGATTTGCCAGGTACATATATTGGAAAGGAGTTATAACTAGGATGGTAAAAGTTGGAAGGTACCGTAATGACACATTTAATGCGAGGACCAGTGAAGACAATTAAATTGACTGTGACTAGCAATAGTTTGATTTGATAAAAACGGACAAAACAACAGGACACCCCGTGCCAAAACAAGCATTGCTACTAATGCGCCTCAAACCATAGTCTATGTGCGAATAGTTCCAAGAAGAAACTCGCCTGAACTCCAGCGCCCCTCAAACTTGATGACGAGGAGAGAGAAAAAAGAACCCGAATCCAAAAGGCAAAGAACAAGGTAGAAGAATCCAGATAATGCCGTGTGCCATGGCCTAGATATAGGCGGCCCACATGATAATGCTCCCCCGCCTACTCGTGAGGCGGAGAATACAGGAGTTGGTTGCAGTAATACGAATGTAGACAGATTACAGGGACGCCTGCTTGGGCGATTCCCAGGGGTATTGTTGATTATTAAAATGAGATAGGCAGCGGAAACGATGTGTGAAATCCCGCTGAGATATGCATTTGTGAGAGGAGACCAAATTCAAGAGTAGGTAGGTGTGTTGCGATGCTGGGGTTACGTGAGAGGAAAGGGACCTAGTGTCCAAGGAGCTGATAGACTTTCGTACTAGGCGTCCGACATCTCCATGGACTCGTCGCCCTCGGTATCGACTCCACGGTAAACTAGTTCCGACCACACCCGCCAGTGAAGAAGTCCGATGTGTGCCATGCGCGTGGCCATATCCTCCAGGCCATGCTCCTCAGCATTGGCCTGCCGTGATCGATCGACCTGGAGGAACTGGCTGCCACCTTGCGAGCGCCCACCAGGATTCGAGATGCGGCTGTTGGTAGCTGCCGTGAAGAGGCTCAAACCCGACAGACTCTTAAACTCGCGTACCTTGCCGGCAAGCTCGCCGAACAAGCGCGAGTGAAAGCTGTGCTGCGCATCCAAAAACTTGTCGCTATTGAAGTCGGCAAGCGACTCTTCTAGGCGGCGTTCGATAAGGGGCAAGAGATCTTGCGGCGCATTGACGAAGCGCATGATCTGGATGGCGACATCTGGCACCAAGCTTTGCCACCGCTGCTGTGGCGTCGGCATCGATGGGGCGGTCTGCAGCAGGTCGACCAGGCTCGAGTAAAGCTTGGCTGATTTTGCGCGCGAGTCGGCTGCGCTGGTGGGAGCCACCTGAGGGAATATGCAACCAGAGCTGCGGGGTGAAGGGGTGTTGGAAAGACACGGGCTCGAACCAGATTGCCAGCTAAGCCTTGACGACGTCGTAGGCGGGGTGTTGAAGTCGAAATCCACCGATGACCGGTTTGACCGCACTGTCTCCTCCTCAAGGATGTATGCGGGTACCAGCGTTGGTGGCTGGCAATTACTCAAAGAGGGCATCATCTGCGAAACCTGCTCAAGATCCTCGTATTGCCTCATGCAGATGTCGAGGCATATGGCGTCTGCGGCATCAGATCTCAACTTTAGGATGCGATCTTCGTCAAAGACGAAAGTGTCAGGGACGGTAGGGGTGGAACTAGACGGTAGTACCAGATTCGAGAGCCCGTAGAAGAAGGTGGCCATCTCCCCAAGGCTTTGGAGTGTATCGGGGTTGGTTGCAACACTAGAGTGTTCCCGAGCGGACCGGCTGTACCAGCGCTTGGCGGCTTCGACCGGCAACTTGCGCGCCTGCAACTTCTTATAAAATAAGCGCTGCTGAAAGTTTACCGTATCCTCAATCAACATTGGCCGCAAGCAGCGAATCTGGTGGTTCGCAACATCAAGTTTCATAGCTTCCAACACGCTCAGGAGGCTCCGCATGCCCTTGACGAGCTCGTTGATATCGTTTGTCCGATTACCATTGCTGAGCTCGCGGTACATCTCGTCAACCCATTCGTCCCTCATAGGGGCGCAGTGTAGCTTGAGAACCGACGACAGCCAGGACGCCAGCTTCTCCAGATCGGCGACACCCCTATTGAATTGCTGGATCAGCAGCTCGACATTCAAGCCCTCGCTCAGATGACGGCGGTCCCGCGACGGAACCAATGTTTGGATAATGTCCTTGACGGCCTTGAGCAGTCGCGGCAGACACCATTGTGCATCCTCGCCATACCTGGACAAGAAAGTCTCTCGGTCGGTCACAAAGAGTGTCAGTTGCTCCTTCAGGCTAGCCCAGAATTGGTCAGCCTTTTGCTGTTTCCTCCGCCCCTTTTCACCATCCAGGTTGGGGCGAAAGTGCAGCTCGGGATCAAAGTTTATGTCATGCCTGAGCTTCGGGTTATGGATAATTTTGTTGACATCCAGCTCGCTCAGCGTAGTTTTGGTTACTGGTGGTTCCAGAGGTCCGCATGGTGCTGTCCTTGAGAACTCGGTTGGGCCGTTGGCTTGACTTGAAGATGAGTTTCCCCTGGTTAATGGCGACTCGGAACGTGTTGAACTGCTTGACGGGTTGCGGGTTACTGATGTTGATGACAGCATAACCTTCGGCGCGGCTGGTTCGTGCCTCTGGTCGGCTCTCCGGGGAACCTGATCAGAGGTTATTGTTGGGGCGAACTCGGTTTCATCTTCGCTCGTTGTTTTCCCCCTCGTATCCACGGCGGCATCTTGTGGTGGAACGGCATCGGCATCTGATTTGGTCCGAGTATGGCCCATAAACCCACTGTCCATTCCTCCAGCTCCTTGCTCAGTCATTCTGCCCATGTGTTCGGATTTTTGTTGCTGTCGAGTGAGGGCTAAACAGCTTCACCGGCAAAGCCTGCTTAGATTATAAAGATGATGATGGTGAGTTATATAGCTCAAGCAAGTGCCTAGACAAGTTCGGGGTCTTGACCTGCAATGCGATGCTGTACCTGGCTGTATTGCAGGCAACAGGGGGAAAACACAATGCAGATTCTGAGCAATTCGGGTGCTGTCGAGTCGACCCAGATCAGACAGTCATTCGTCTGCTTGCGACGTTCTTCTTCCAGGGCAAGATGTCGATTAAGAGAGAATGAGCCGATAAAAGGGCTGCTGGGACACAAAGAAACGCACGTTAGCACTATAAAGTCAAGGGCTACGGGTTTTCGGGACAAGGACAAGGGGAAATGAGGCAGCAAACAGGCGTCGGGGCTCGAGTGCCACTGGGGAGGGGGTGACCAGGAGCAAGACTATCCTGTGAGCAATAATGAGGTTTGCCTTTGGACGGGTGTCTGCAGATAATGCCATTGGCAAAGGTAACCCACACAGCTCCCGTCCAATGGGTTCACGCAGCCAGCGAATGAAGCCAGCTGTATACCAGCATTGTGTGTCATTTGCACACAAAAAAAAAAAACAAAGAGGGATGCTGTGGTTGTATGCTTATGCGGTGTGTTGTTGTTGTTGTGTGTGTGTGTGTGCAATTCCGCACAATGAATACATACCGTTCCGTAGTTGGCTAGATGCAGCTAGAAAACAGGGCCACCAACGGCAATGCAGCAAGCAAATGAAAGGAACCGCCAATCGGGTTTGTCGTCGATCAAGCTGCCCTTGAGAGGATTTTTTGATGCTTGTGTTTTTTTTCCTTGTCCCCCACTACGTTTCCCCAAATGTCGTCGGAGCAAAGCAATGAGCCCAGGCACAATGTTCGTAGCGGCGCTGAAGCCAGCAGCCCAGACAACAACGAAGAAAAAAATCCCTCCTCTTTTCTCTTTGAGCGGTTCCAGTAGGTTGCGAATCTCCGGAGTCGGTCGGTTCGTATCAATGGCTGGCTGGGAAGGTTGGCGGTGATCTCGGTGTCTGTTCGTCGATATCTATTTAGGCCAAACAGCGAGACCAATACCAGCCAAAGGATTTGCTGGAAGGAGCGTCGAGAAAATAAAAGGACAAAGAAAGAACTGTCCACCAAACAGACTCTGAGATATAATTCTAAAGTTTTGGAGAAGCTGTAACAATAAGGAGAAGGAGACAAGATGACAAGACGAGAGAAAGAAAGAAAAAAAGGAATTGAAAAAGGACAATGCTGCGAAACCAATCAAGGGGTGCAAAGACAGGGAGAAAATGCAATAGAGGGTCCCGGGGCACAAATGACCGGCTGAAATGTTTATTTCTCTTTCGTCGGTGACTGTCAGGTCCTCGGCCACTTGTTGCTGCTTTATGCCGCTGCAACGCAAAAGAGCAGAAGCGTACGTCTTACAACCGGCAGATCGACCTAAAGGAGGCCCGGGTTATGCGCCGTGCAGGCAAGCAAAATTGTGTTGATATTATGAGAATCAACGGTCGGATTCCAGCAGAGAGAGAGAGGTGACAGCATAAGCGGGCGAGGAAGGCGCAAGGGGGCGGCTGGATGGGAGGATGCAGGATCCGGAAGGCAGGCAACTGGTTGTATAGCTAGCTACCTTACCAAGTCACATACAGTCCGGAAGACAAAAAGAGCAAAGAGGAAGAAAGAAAAAAGTAATAAAAGAGTAATAAAAGGAGCGTGGGTTTGCCGGCAATAGGCAGGAAAGTCTGTGGGACTCAATCTTTTGTTCTAGAACGTCAGGAGGGAGAGGGGACAGGAACAAATTCGGCGTGGGAAAAAAAAGCGAAAGAAAAAAAAAAATACAAGAGACGAGATGAGACCCGAACGGAACGACGACCTGACCCAAAGCAGTGCCATGCATGGGAAAAGGGGATCTCCATCGACTGTGACCATGGAAGTTGGATCTCTCAATGGGCTTGGCCCTGGCACTTCTTGACAGTCCCAGTCACGGGGGGGGGCTTTTTGTCCACGGAGACAGGTACGCGCTCTGGGCTGGGTTTCGCATGCATTGCTTTGCACTGGGCAGTCATCTTACTAGTAATTCCGCACCCTAGCCACACCCACTTCGCCGACAGAGAGCACAAACAAGACTACTGTAATGAGTGAGACCCCATCTCCACATCTCAAAAAGGGCACCATTACGACGTAGCCGGGCCCGCTGGCCTGGGTTGCATGGGACCGCCCATGCATCCCACTCCGTGTGTGGTCAGGGCGTGGCGTAGCGGTCGCTTTTGCGATGCGACGTGCTCATACAAAACGAATGCGCGGCAAATTGGCTCGTCGGTTTGTCCCTGCCATGACATGCCCGCATTGAGCTGCACGCACCATCATCAGCTGCACCCCCACTCCAGACACACGCGAGCGCACATTTGTTCTTGTCTTTGCGCCCCAGCCAGTGATTGTGAGTGCAAAAGGCAACACTAGTGAGTGAAGTACTGTAAAGCTTTGTAGGAAGGCGGATTCAGGTGGATGGTGTGCAAAACTGGCCCATAATCCTTGGAGCGCCCAGCTCTTTCAGGTACCATCCAAAGAAGGGACAGCAGAGACACACCCACGACAAAGAGGAAAAAAAAAAAAACTCATCAGAGGCGTAGCGCCTTCAAGCCTCTTAATGGGTCACCATTGACGATGCTAGCCTGGTCTGGTTGTAATGGAAGGGGTGCCGCGATGCAACGACCGGCGGCCGAGTTACAAACACCAAAGACCCGGGAGCCGCCCTGAAAATCCCGTCTCCACAAACCATGCAATGAATTCTGAGGGCCCGTTTCGTGACTCTTTTCCTTTTTCGTTCTTTCCTTTTTTTTCTTCTTTAATGCACTCTCCCGGGTGGTTTGTTGCATTTTAATTGCTTTTGCCTCATGTTCTAAGCTACTGCAATTCGTTGCCCATCACATACGGAATACTCATCAGAAGGCGCTTCGCAAGCGCTGTGGGGTTGGTTATTGATGCATAGGTACATAACAGGCATCCAGTTTTTTTTGTGGTTGGTAGAGATTCGAATGGAAGACGACGGTCGTTGGGCCATGCAGCCTGATCCTGACCGAATCCCCGACCCCTGATGCCATGAGCCGAGGAGACCGCCTCCGCTCACCTAGGAACCCCTACCTACACCGTAGTGGTCAGCCGTCAATCCAGCCGCTGCAAGGGCAAGGAGCTCAAATGAATCCCAGAATGGTGGCGCCGCCGGACCAGGGGTGGTGTCTAGAATAGTGATTAGCCCAAAGTGGCCGCCGGCGCATAGCTCGCTGCTGCTGTACGGCAATGCTGAACATCCCAAAATTGCAATCGTGCTTTTTTATTTATTTATTTTTTTTTGTTTTTTTTTTTTTTTTTTTTTTCCTGCCGTTTTACCCCATTCTTCACGCAATCCTAGTGACTAACCATGGCCAGCATAATAAAGCTCTGACCATCCCAGATGACCCAAGCAGTATGTAACCATTCAAGCACACTGCGGCGAGGTCTCTCGGTCACATTGCCTCCCTACATATTGTCAGGCCAATGCAAACCGTGCAGTCAGTCAATCGTTTGAGGTACAGGGCTGGCACACGCGTCATGCAATACCGACGCCCACTTTGATTCTCTACTTCTCTTCCTCACACTGCAGAAGGAACCGGACGGGTTAATCAGTCGTGATCTTGACTGGGACCTCGCTCGTCCTGGAGTCATGAGCATGTATTGCATAGAATGAATGGTATCATCAATGCGCCGGCCCAGCCAGGTGAGCAAGCCAAGACAGCGCGACCGCCGCAACTTGGGAAAAACGATGTGGCGGCGATCTATGACTCTCAATATTGCAAGAAGTCATTCGCAGGGCTCGACAAACTATGTACAGAGTGAGAAACTAACAGCGGATGGCGAGGCTTGATACACATACGTTACATGCACGACACAGAGGTAGTGTACACCATACTCTTCATCTTTGCTGGCGCACGCATGAAATGCCGGGCCTTGTTTGCTTGAACGGCTTGTTTGGATTACGAGCTGATGATCGACTTGGAAAAGCCATCAAAAGTCAAGTTGAGATTGTGGTATCCACCTTGCCACATCTTGGCCAATAACTCGGAGACCACCGAAGTGAAAGTGACTGGGAAGCGGTGCCATTCCGTATGGGGTTTTCTTCGAGAAGCATTTTACACCTCAATGCCCCAGGGAGGCCCCCAACATTACGACATCGTACTAGTCTAATATGAATAACACTACACTCGTTAAATGGGATGGGGGTTAGCAAGACCCCAGTGGTAGGGATATTTTTTGAGTTGTATCATGTCGCTCGTAATCAATGTTCTGCCAATCATCAAACCGAACGATACCTGGACAGCCGGTGTAGTGCTGATGGTAACAATGCTGACGAAGAGAATCCTGACAGCCGGTCAAGTGCATTATATGTAGTTATTTCGAGCCACGCATGCGAGGTATTTTCTAGCAGGACGAAGCTCCATTATTCCAAAAGGGCCATGCATTTGGAGTTGGTTGCAAGCACCATCTTTTGTCGTCAAGAGTCCGGTCACAAAATAGCACCAAAGAAAATCTCAAATTGCGTGTAGAGAAAAGCCTACAGTAGACTCAGACTTTGACAAGCCACCAGCAGAGCTATCTGCCTACATGAATCCTCCAATATAACTTTGGCGCCTCTTTTCCTGCAATTTGTATGTGATACAACTTCACTCGCGGTCGGGATCAAGAGAAGAGGCAAACTACACCTATCTAGGTTGGCACCCGATTCCCTGTGGCACACGAGCGGCGGATTTGCGCCGCCTCTCTCATTGTGTCTCCCCGCACCGTAACCGCCCTGAAGCAAGCGGTTAAGTTGGGCCAGGCGGCAGCCATGTTATTATCTACACACTCGAGATACCCGGAGGTCCATGTGGGAGGCGTTAGACTCTAACTGCGAGACTAATCCTGTGGCACGCGTAGCTCGGAATGGCGGGAGAGCACTTTGGTCTAATGTGTTCCGGCTGGCCCGGCGTCAAACGTAAGTAATGTAGGGCACCTGTCTTATGGTTGTGTCGTAGATGTGATGGTTTTTGACCGACTCGACAAGAACAACATGCCAGGAGGCTTGCTCAGACCAGCTTTTTGTTTTCTATTTTGAACCGATCATCCGCCCAACCAAACCTAAAAGTCAACGATGCACGCTCACAATTTGCAATCCGGCAAGCATCGTGTAATGCAGGAGGAAAAATTGGCTGTCGGTTGCATCTGGTCAAACATTAGAACTAGAACACAACAGCGACAATAACGAACGCCCTTTACACCTTGGCTTTGACCACCCCCTTCCACTGTGACTGGACTGCACCCCGGAGTTTCTCGTTGTCGACACACCAGCACTAATACAAAACAAGTATAAGTGCGGTTCGAGGAAGAGTGGGGAACTAATCCAATCAATCCACTTGGTCTCATCTAGTCTCCGGTCTAATAATCTTATCCCTCAGATCGGGACTACTTGGCAGCTATCCAAAATGTTGGCCTGATTTCCAGTCGTCTCGCCTTTATTTGGATCATTCAAAACGCACGGTGAGTTGCATGCCATGCAGGTGCCTAACTTTGTTGGTAGAAAACCTATCATTTGAACAACAAGCAACGTTTAAATCCCCCCATAATGATGTAATACATGGAAGCCAGTCCGAAGCAAGAAATTATAGCCTAGATATTCAGGTTGATGTGAGATAATGTAGTCAAGCAGTCAAGGTAAAATACCTACCTGGTAGTTAGTGGAATTGGTGGTTAAGCACAGATTGATTGGTTCTCATCTAACTTTCAAAATGCACAAGGCCAATGCCCGGCATGACTGGTTGGATCCCCATCTCTCTTTCGGACAGGCCCTCAGCTTATTGGCTGACCGACTGGCTTACAAGCACCAACGCACCTTGACAACCAACCTCAGTCCGTATCGACTTACATAGGTAGGTAGGTATCTTATTATTCTCTCCAAGTAATCCGCCCAAGTGCTTCCGACGACATCCGCTTCCCGGGTCTCACTGCATCAGAGTATGACCCGTCATTCTCACGTCCGCGCGACACTGCAACCCAAACAATATCTGCGCCCCGTAAGAAATTCATTTTTTCCCTTTTTCAGCAGAATCAATCGTCCTGACTACTCTTTGATCATGTGGAGCCCCTCCCTTGTCGTACCTTCATCCCAGACGAAAAAATCGACCATCCAGGCGGGTACGCAACCTTTTCTTGGGCTCTACAAAACTCGAACGAGTCAGTCAGCTAAAATGGCAAGCCACCCTTGCGGATTGCGAATTTGTGACGAAATCGTCAGAGGATCCAAAAGTAGAAAGCAAAAGAACTAGTGATACGATGCCCCCTTCGTACAGAGATGGGTAAGGATGGTATATAATAAAAAATAAAAATATAAAAAAAGGGATTGGACGTCAATGTTTCACGTGGAGCAGCGGGTTTTTGGCCAACGGCTCAAATCTTAATCGGATAATCGGATTAGATCTATCCTTTTATTTTGTCGCTCTCTCTCTCTCTCTCTCTCTTTGCAAAATTTGGCCGAAAACCCCATTTACGGTCCTAATTGAACTCATCTAACGCTTTTCCTGGCTGATAAATTGTCCACCCATAAACCATCAGAGGAAATAAAATGATGATTATTTCGGCGAACCGGCATCAAGGAGGAAAAACAAAAACAAAAGAAGCATAAAGACCGACACAACCCTCGCTCGAATCGCGTGTTCGGCACATGTTCGGCATCGTCCGTTTTGGATATAGATGGAAGTTGCGCCACTGCAGCGTTGCACTGCTCACGACCAAACTACATACACACGTAACCACGCGTCGCGGATGAATCGCTTTCTCATATGTCGAGTTGCCTTCCTGGATAGGTAAACCGAATTGGGGATCTCGATCGTCGACGTCGACTCTGCCGTGCCGGACTTTTTTTTTTTTTGTTTTTTTTTTTGTACTGGACGGCAAGGACGGGGAAGTGTCTTGTTCTCGATCCGATTCAGCCATGGAAGCCATGTAACAAACAATCATGTGAGCAAACTGGTGAGCTACTTGAGGGCTGTGTCCTTAGTATTTTCGTTTTGAAACGCCAGATCATCCACGTCCGCCCCTCTCAGCCTTCCGATTTTGTGATGGGCGACAAAATCATAAGAAAAATTTGGATCGACCATAAAGAAGGTCTTATGTAGCGTGTCTCCACGGTCATTCCGATGGTTTGTTTCAAACATAATCGTGAACATCCACCTTATCGCCGCCAACACAATGCATGAAGCGGTGGGGCTACTTATGCTGCAAAGGAGAATTGGCCAGATTTGGAACCAAGAGCGACGGCACATATCACTGTGCCATGATTAACATTTACGAGTGGTGAAAGGAGTTACCGCCACTGGAAGTGGTCTATGTTTTGTTGATGATTCTTGAGCGTATCCACTTGAAGACCCTCGATGATAATGCCAAGGCTAAGACATAACTATGTGCTATGAATAACAATTGCCTCAGCCAGAGTCGAAAAAGAAAGAACAGGGAAGACTTCAAAATGTTTCATCTAACCCAGTCCGTCCGCTTCTTGACGCTTAATGGTTCGAAGCGAACACGCATATCGCTTCTACGAACCGTATGGTCTCGAACTATGTGCGCTATCGTTTCCTCCCATTAAATATCCGACCGATGCTGCCACGATAGCGGGACAAAAAGGGCTGCAATTTCGATGTTTCGTCCGCCCATGTTTACCGTGTCCTGGGTTACCGTGTCCTGGGTTGTCTCCTTTGCCGACCAGGGAATTCCATCTATGGCCGTTCGCCAGCATCATGAGTGGACATCGCCGTCGCGTCTCTATGACGCCCCCAGTGGTTTTACAAATCTCCAAGTCAAATCGCTGCAGCATGAATCAACAATGTCTACCAGGCTTGACAGTTTGCGATAAATTTTGCGTAAATAATATTGTCCTGTTTCACAGGAAACATACTGTTGTGGTATATAGACCGACGGGGTCCTATTTAAAACTTTGTTTCAAAGGATATCAGTAGCACATCATCCTCTGTCTCATTTTCTTTTTCTTTTTCTTTCACCCCCGTGACAGTTGCGAGATCCAGTAGTTACATTGTCTCAGCGTGCTGTACTATCATATATTCATGGTTTCGGGAAACGTGTGCCGCAGTATACGTAGCAATAAGTTATCGCCGTGAAACCACGATTCGTTGCCATGCTTTATCAAGCCATCAATGTCTCAAAATACTGCAATCATGGCACCTTACTAGAGTCGTACAGTATTATACCCTGAGAACTGTCAGAATTAAGTCGGCTTTTTCAGGGACTAAATAGCTACCAAGGGAAAGAAGGCGAAGGAAAAGATCCCTCCCTAGATAGTCCCATAGAGCTATAGAAAGGTTCACGAAAAGAAACTATACAAAATGGCTCAATCGATGTATACGGCTGCAATTATCGCTCTAATACTCCCGTTGTCAGTATATAAGCCATACCGATCTCATGGCCCAACACCGCCATGTCCCCAGGTTGCTACACGGGGTGGATAGCTTTGGCCATGTCGGTGGCCATGGCAAGAGACCTTTTATTTATACAGTGTCTTCACTTTCTCAGTCTGATATACAGGTGCATCGATGCAGCACCCTCTTCAAACTATGATATCACGCGGTGCACGTCTGGTCTGGTGAGAGCGCTGCAACCCAGCTGATATGCGAGTGTCCCAGTCCCTCAAGCTTCCACTATCTCCGCGGTTGGTGTATTGATGGGTTGCCTCAATGGAAACATGCCTGAAAGTTGAAAGGCAGTCACAGACGACCATGGCCCCGTCTTTTGCCAACCTGATGGTGAGTCCACGGACAAGATGTCCCCGCGAATCGGTATGGTAAAACAGAAGTTGAATTTTCCACTGTGTTTGCATACTTTCCCCAGCGGCAGAAACTGTACTAGCGGAGTACCTGGTTCATAGGATCCTGGGACAACGCCGTACCGACTGGTGCAATAGTCAAGGCAACTGCCCACTCGGGAAAAAGCTCATGATTAAAACCCCCAAACCATTGAACTCCGGAACTCCTGAACATCCCAAACCCAGGAAGCGCTGAATAAGAAGGCCAATGTTCTATTAGACAGCGCTCAGTTGCCAATGACCTCGAAGATCTAGAGTAAGAGTCAAGTAGCGTCAGCAGACAGATAAAATGCCGAGTAACATAGCATATATGCAAAGGGGAAGGGTGAGTCTGACCGCCATGACCACACAACATATACTGATGTACGGACTTAACCGTTCACCCACTCTTGCGAACTTCCAGAATATGCCCATGAATCTACATCCGACAGCAAGTCAGCTAAGCCTATGTAATTTAAATACAGATATATAGTATATGTAGCGTAGACATAGCCTTGCTAGGCTTACCCTTCTTTTCTATTGTCCAGCAACGCCGGGAATATAGCATGGACATATGTGCTCGTGCAGATGAGGAGGAGAATCACGAGGAGTAATGATTGAAAGTTGAAGAGGGCGGCCTAAAGTGCAAAGTATTATGAGATAGCACAAGGTAGTTAGCATACGTGTCTGTCAAGCTAGTGCCTCGTTCCTAGACTCAGGGGACTGACCATGGCAGGCGAAGCTGATTGAGGACTGTGGTGCGGGGTCGTGGAATATATTGATTGGAATCGCAAGATTGACGCGAAAGCGAATCTGTCTCTCGTCAATGTCGGTAGAGCTCTCGAGGTTGCTTGAAGTTATCGTCGGCGCAAACTAGGTCACTTTGTGGTTGCGGCTTGGACAAGCTGTTGTCATCAAGAAGACTTCAACCGCAAGCGCAACGTGCACAGGCCAGCAAGCTACTGCAGCTAACGGCCTGCAGATAGAGACAGGTACCAGTTACGCTAATAATTGGGCAGATGGTACCTCATGAAAGTACTGCACAGTGTGTGGGGTTATCCGCGTTGTCGCCCCACCGAGCTCAACAGCCCCGACGCGATTCTACAGCTAAGGGTTTCGACGTCATGAAAATGGATGACTGTCGGCAACAGAAATTACTTCTATTACCATTCCACATAATCTCACCCTACCTTCGCAGGTTGATGCTGTAAAGTATCTAGGAACTTCGTGTGGATTCATCAAGCGGATCACGGACATCGCTTCGACGATAGCGACCGAATACTACACTGGGGACCAGCCTGCAGATTCGATTTCAAGATGGAGCCAAGAGCACGCGCCGGCAAGAATGTCGGGAAGATGAACTTTGGCAATGCCGAGTGTAAGAGCTAGCGATGACATCCATTTCACCATGGCGATCTGAATGATATCCAAACACGAAAGCTCACGTTGTATTACCAACCCACCCCCAGTATCTTCCCTTCTCTACGGCTGCGGCGACGTGCGACAACCGCTCCCCGAGACCATAAAGATCATGGACGAGATAGCGACCGAGTTCATCCAGGGCCTCTCATTCGAGGCGACGCGCGTGGCGCAGTACTCGGGCCGCCAAAAGGTCAAGTACCAGGACTTTGAGTTCGCCTTCCGCCGCAACCCGCTGCACCTGGGCAAGGTCCAGGAGATGTTTGAGCTCAAGAAGCAGGTCACTGAGGCACGCAAGATGCCTGGGATAGACGACGACTCCCTGCTAAAGGATGCGAAGCAGTTTGCGGGAGAGGCCGATGCCAGTACGACGGGAGGCCGCGGCAGCAAGAAGCGCAAGATCGCTGCGGTGCAGGAGGAGGAGCTTGGAGAGGCTGACGACGATGTCCAGGACGAGCCGGAGGCTGTTGGGAAGAAGCGCTAGAGGCGCCGTTGAAGTGATGTTTGTTCGTCGCCGGTATTGGTTACGCAGTACAGAGGGACGCACCACATCCTCTTTTTCTTCAACCATCCGCTCATGGGCTGTTATATCTCTGAGTCGCGGGCATTGATTTAGGGCTTTGTTGTCGGCCCATGCTACACGCTTGTTTGGCGTTGGATTTGATTCATGATAGGAATTGCATAGCAAGGCGTTCAGGTCATGGGGCATCATCTTAGTTGGTTTTAGTTTTGAGACCTGAGCTACGGTCATAGCATACAGATACGGCATTCTAGTCTCAGTCTTACGGATAATGTTGAGTTGTTATGTGTCATGCTTTTAGGGAAATCTGTATATCTGCTTGGTCGGCATCGCAAGCAACTAACAGCGCTACTAGCAACACTGCCGAGCTACTTTACATAAGATTTGGTGATTCAAGCCAGGTATCAGTCGACCAGCCGATGGACACTACGCAGGTCTACTATATCTCCCTACATAAGCAAAATCCATGAGCTTTTATACTTTAAAACTTCAGTCAGCCAAGCTCCGCACCAGAATCCTTCCTAACCAACTTGGCCTCAATATCTTGTTTTCACTTTTCTTCCGTACGTTTGTTTATACTTTCTTGCACTCGCAGCAAAGCACCGACTATAAATGAGCGCTTGCATCGGCCATTCTACACCGGGGCAATGGAGCCGGCGCTAGGATAGTGCAGGCCACAGCCATATCCGCTGCGAGATCGGCCCCCACACACCCATCACAGGCGGGGCACGGGAACCCAAATGCCAGCAGTCAGGAGCTCTTGAGCCAACCACAAAGACCCGTCGGCCGGGTTTCCCAGGCACGCCACCCCGGAGCGGACGGATTAGAGCTAGTCCTAGGTCTCGGCCATTTCATGTGCATCTGACAAATTGTTGGGCACAGAAAACAAAAAGTAGGTGAATCATCGCCTGCATTCGTGTGTGTATCGTTCTCCCAGCTCGCGCGAGAAGCGTCCTCGAATTATTCCCCCCCGCCTGGCCAACATGTGAATTGGAGTAAGGCTCTGGTTTGTCCAAGATATGCGGATCATGGTCTCCGCCCCCTCTCCACGAGCGGACCATTACTCTTCTGTTTTTTTTTTTTTTTTTTTTATTACGGCAAGAAAAAGTTTTTAGCCTTGCTTGTCCATACCAAGATATTTGCATGAAGCTTCATCTTATTTGACTACATATACATATATGTTCTTATGATAGGAAAATCACCCTGCCCTGCTCATATAGTCGCCCAATGTAATGCGGCGAACTGTATATTGACTACATTGTACACAATCTTTACGTATGCTTGAATTTAGTTATCACCAATACTCCATTCCTACTTTACTTTGATTTTGTTATCATGACGTCTCCAGCAGAGCAAACAAATAACATGCAAGCGAAAGCCTGTTCCAATCCAATGGAGACCAGCCATGGTAGCCTGGATACTCAAGATTCTAGGCTAGTAACCAGGGGTCGAAAGGTGGATTCCCAACGCGATCGAGATACAAATTCACTAGGTCCCGAACAGCTGCGACAGCTCTCCCTCAGTCCCTTTTCCGAATTCGTACGGCCCTCCAGACCACGATCCCTAAGCACTGTCTCGGGATCAAGGTCTCGACAGCCTGGACCATCCACATGGACGGCCCGGCTCGGAACCATCCTGCAGACCACGTGGGTACGGCACCGCGCCGTCTTGCTCATGCTCATGGCTCAGTTCTTTGGCGTCTCGATGAACATGTGCGCGCGGATTCTTGAGCACGATGAAGACGGGGCGATGCACCCGATACAGCTGCTCTTCGTTCGCATGGGCATCACGGTCGTCTTCGCAAACCTGTACATGTGGTGGGCCAAAACACCAGACGCCCCATTCGGCAAACCCGGCGTCAGGTGGCTGCTGATGGCGCGCGGCGTGACGGGCTTCTTCGGCATCTACGGCATGTGGCACTCCATAATGTATCTGCCCCTGGCTGAGGCCACCGTCATCACGTTCCTGGTACCTTGCGTAACCGGGTATTTGTGCCACGTCGTGATCCACGAGCCGTTCACCAGGAAGGAGCAGGTTGCGTCGTTTATCGCCTTGATCGGCGTTGTGCTCATAGCGCGACCGGCTGCTCTGCTGGGGTCTAATGAGGACCCTTCGCCAGTCGGAACGGTCCCTGGTACCAACAGTAACGTTACGAATGCGGCTGGCGGGCTTCCTGGGGAGGTGGATGAAGTCACACCTGCTCAGCGTCTGGGTGCCATCGCAGCAGCTCTGATCGGCGTTCTGGGAACTGCAGGTGCTTTCTTGAGCATCAGGCACATTGGAAAACGCGCACACCCTCTCGTGTCGGTCAATTACTTCTCGGTATTTTGCACGGCAGTCTGCATCGCTGCGCTCGTATTAGCACCGATCCTGGACATCGGGCAGCCGGACCTGCGTTTCGCACTGCCGCGAGGTGCGTGGCGGTGGTTCCTATTGACCATGGTATGCATCTGCGGGTTCATGACGCAGTTCCTGCTCACAGCCAGCCTGGGCGGTGGAGAAAAGTCCAACAGGGCGACCGCGATGGTATACACGGGGATGCTGTTTGCTTCTGCGTTCGACAAGTGGGTGTTTGGGATCGAAATGGGCGTGCTGAGCGTTGTGGGTTGCGGGCTGATTATAGGGAGCGCCATGTGGGCCGCGCTGTCAAAGAAAGAGTCCGTACCTGAAGTAAGAGGAGAGGAGGATATCGAGGCCGTATTGGGGTTAGATACCGCTGACACCGAGGTGGTCCACCTACTAGACGAGAGCGAGCGGGCTGACAGCGAAGATGAGGAGGGGGAGGATGCAATAACCCGTGGGACAACTTAGGCAGCGAGTGCAGCCGGAGGTGACATGTTAGTATATAGTGTTTCTTGTCTGGCAGTGGGATGCTATGTGAAGAATCATATCACTTTGTCGAGGAGAGCGCAGTTGATAGATTTGATTATCATCATTATCCGTAATTGGGACGCTGAGACGGGTTGTGCATCTGTTCCATGGTCTGAGCCAAAATAAGGGAACATAACCTCGAAATGATCTGCTTTTTTTTTGTCTAGATTTGCATTCGAAATCCAAAGATATTTGATTCATGAAGGGGGGAAGAGCAATAACCAGGCAGGGAGGAAACAGAAACGTTCGTAGGAGTTTGGTGAGAATGGAACCACGTGATGACGAGCTGGGATTACGTCGCGTCCCGACTTTTTTTTTTTTGAATCGCAAAGGTAGGCCATCAAGTTGAATTTTGGAGTGGGACTACACGCGCGCGCCAGACTGAGGATCCCCAACTTCTGTAATCTGCGACAACCCATAAGTAAATCCACGAGAACACGACGACATTGACAACGACATAATCACCGATTCGAAATCTATCTCTATTGCTATTCAATTGATTCGTAGCCGAATCGACAGATCCCGCAACCCTCCAAACAGGCGCCGCGTCGCCGCCAAACCTTTACCATGGTGCAGATCAGCGAAGTCAAAGGCAACAGCCGTGAGAACCGCACAGCGGCACATACTCACATAAAGGGTCTGGGATTAAGGTCAGATGGAACCGCAGACAAGCAGGGCTCCGGCTTTGTCGGCCAACAGACTGCGCGCGAGGTTGGTTGTCCCTGCGGTGCCTGTTCTCAATATCTTGAAATACGTAACTACGGCACAACGAACTAACAAGACCACCTTCCTTGCGGCCAGGCATGCGGCGTCGTTGTCGACCTGATTCGATCGCACAAGATGGCAGGCAGGGCAGTCTTGCTGGCTGGTGGCCCCGGCACCGGCAAGACGGCGCTCGCGCTCGCCATCAGCCAGGAGCTTGGCACAAAGATTCCTTTCTGCCCGATAGTAGGCAGCGAGATCTACTCAACCGAGGTGAAGAAGACTGAGGTGCTGATGGAGAACTTCCGCCGGGCGATCGGTCTCAAGGTCCGCGAGACAAAAGAGGTGTACGAGGGCGAAGTCACGGAGCTGACGCCCGAGGAGGCCGAGAACCCGCTGGGAGGATACGGCAAGACCATCAGCACTCTACTGATTGGTCTCAAGAGCGCAAAGGGTCAGAAGAAGCTGAGGCTGGACCCGAGCATATACGAGGCGATTCAGAAGGAGCGCGTCACTGTTGGAGATGTTATATACATTGAGGCCAACACAGGTGCCTGCAAACGGGTG
This sequence comes from Magnaporthales sp. P1609, assembly GCA_003709005.1. NCBI lineage: Eukaryota > Fungi > Ascomycota > Sordariomycetes > Magnaporthales > Magnaporthales sp. P1609. The sequence goes on from PELF01000003.1 coordinate 1,596,073, forward strand.
GGCAGGTCTGACGCGTACGCCACCGAGTTCGACCTTGAGGCAGAGGAATACGTCCCCATACCAAAGGGCGAGGTGCACAAGAAGAAGGAGATTGTGCAGGATGTGACGCTGCATGACCTGGATGTCGCCAACGCGCGGCCACAGGGAGGTCAAGATATCATGTCGATGATGGGTCAGCTCATGAAGCCCAAGATGACCGAGATCACTGACAAGCTGCGAGGCGAGATCAACAAAGTTGTTAGCAAGTACATTGATCAAGGTGTTGCTGAGCTCGTGCCCGGTGTCTTGTTTATCGACGAGGTTTGTACCCATCCGAACAGGCGTCGTTTCACTGAGAGCACCAGCTGACTCGTCCACACTGCTTATAGGCGCATATGCTCGATATCGAGTGCTTCACCTACTTAAATAGGGCACTGGAGTCACCCATTTCGCCCATAGTCGTGCTGGCGTCAAACCGCGGCATGACCAAGATCCGGGGAACAGATGACCTGGTGGCAGCGCATGGAGTTCCGCCAGACTTTCTTGCCCGTCTTCTCATCATCCCAACGACACCCTACGACGCCGAAGAGATCAAGCGCATTGTCAAGCTGCGAGCCAACACCGAGGGTGTTGCAATCTCGGATGCAGCCATTGACAAGATTGCAGAGCACGGAGTTCGCATCAGCTTGAGATACTGCTTGCAGCTGCTGTATCCGTCCAGGTACGTAATTACTGGCTTATCCTGAACATGCATGCCACAAGAACAATACACAATTACTCAAACAGACGCTAACCACATTCTCTAAACCAGCATTCTTGCGCGTGTCAATGGCCGCAAGGAAATCGATGTCAAGGATGTTGCAGAGTGTGAAGACTTGTTCCTCGACGCACGTCGTAGCGCCGCGTTACTTGCTAGTGGAGACACAGCCAGTGGTTTCATTGTATGAACAGGATGACCTCGACGACGACAAGCTTCCCGAGAAAAAAGTTGAGTGTAATTACCAGCATGATTCTATGTACCTTTGTCTGATGCGTAATGGATATCTGGGTCAATTCTTGAGCATTGATTTCTGGCTTGGGCGGCGCAAATTAGAGAACAAACGGAACCAGACGGGAGGCCAATTTCCCATTGTCCAGCACGTGAGACAGGTAGAAAGAAACAGAGTCATACGAGACTACCGTCCTCATCTTATAATACAAAGGAGACGAGCAAAAAGAAAAAGAAAAAAAATTCAAAACACCATGAGAGTAAATTCCAAGGCCACGACTCAAAAGAAATATAAAAAATATATAAAATGAAAATTTGTTCGTGCTGTGTTGGAGTTAGGCTTTGTTGTATTGGACACGTTCAGTGTGATATGGTACGTCTCAGTCCTTCTATTCTGGATTGGGAAATTGTGACGGTTGGCTGTTTGCATTGTGATACCCCAGTTGTCTCTGAAAGACGGCACGACTTATTTCCAACATTCAACGGGCAAAGTGGGAATTTGTTGATCTTTCGGGCACAACAACGGAAATGTGTCCTGTCAATGGCTCAAGAATGGGTGCAACATTGGCTACGAATCTAAACTGACATTGTCTTTGTTTGCAGGCAGTTTAATTCATTCCAGTCAAAACGGAGAAAATGAAAACGGAAAACCCGCGGCGGGCATTCCAAAGGGCCATAACCATGACGGGGGGAAGGGAGGAAGGCAAGCATGCATTATCAAGCACATACACACTGGGTGGCTGAACTCGGAAACCAAATGTGCAGACCTAATCAAATTCTGCATATTGAGACCTTACTTGTCACTTTACCCAAGCAGATAAAAAAAGGTAATTTGAGATGTGGACGAGGGAGAGAGAGAGAGAGAGAGAGAGAGAGAGCTCAAAAAGAAGAAGTCTGTACCCGAGACTGTATTTGTCCTGGAGTAGCCTCTAGTCCTCAACAGTCCGCGAACAGCAAACGCTCTTCTATAAGACAAAGAAGAGGTAGAGTCTGGCCTTGGCAACGGCTCAAGATCCATTACATTCCCGAGACAGGTGTGCAGAAGTTGCGGGCATTCTTTCCATGCTTTGATGTAGCCACTTCATTCTCAGGGAGGCGGGCTATAGTGAAGGGGGCGAGCCTATCTATCTTATTCAGTCATCCTTGCTGAATGCATCCATCAATGCCGTAATGTAATGCAGACCAACTCCCCACCCACTCAAGCCTCCACTGACATGACGACAAAGAAACGGACACCTACGCACCAGGCAATGTACTGTACGCCCAAGGCCGATAGAGAACAAGGAAAGGCAAAGAAGGCGTCCTGTCAATGATCTTATGTCTACTGCCACAATTATTGACGTTTGGCTTCTTGTTGCTTTATACGGAGGCGGACACCTCGATTACCATCCAAAGACAAAGGAGACAACCAGAACAAGAGACACATCCCGATAAACATGTCAATGGCCACCTAGGCATTCTCAACTCAACCTCAGCCAACTCGGACTTGCCATCGTCATTCGTTTTCTGCTTTCTCTACCCTCACTCTTCATTTCGACTCCCAGCGTCTTGTTTTGTCATATCGCCTCAAACGCCAACAAAAGTGACAGCATACCGCCGCTCCCCGCTCATGTTGGACACAGCCTTGCCGTGACCAGCCGCCTAGCATCCGTACCCCCTGATCTTCACCGTCTGTATTTCTGATACTTTATAGGAAGCCTTTTACTCTGTCTTCTGTCCGTTTGCCTGAGTGGCTCTAGACTGCAGGGTCATTGTCCTCCCCCCACCCCCCTCTGCCCCCTTTCGCATTTGCCTAGTTTAACCACAGGAGACTACTGTCATTATTACACTCATACCACACCGCTCAAACACAACTGAGCTGGCTCGCAAAAAGAAACAAAAAAAGGGGGGGGGGATTATGACAGATATCATTCGCGTCCCTTTCTCGCGCCACCTGCGCTCGCCCACCGACGCACCAGCTGACACTCCTGGAAATCACCATCACCCACACCACGCCATGCTGACGAGGTCGGCCAGCCTCCATGGTAGCGGTTCTGATCTCTACATATCGGGCAGGCCACTGAATGACTTGGCTCGGCGCTCTGGTTCCCTGACTGCCGCTGCCGCCGCGTCGTCGCTTAGCTTCCCAGAGTCCTCGTCGTCGCCGCATCAACATCAAAGCACGCCAGAATCGCCCTCGTCCTCACCGACGCTTGGTCATCCTGCATCGAGGAAACGTGATTACTCGGCGCTGGATCTCGACGAAAGAGATAGGAATATTGTCTCGAGCAGTCGACCTCGCGTCGAACCTCTCAAGATAAACACCCCCACAGGCGACCATATTTGTCTGTGCACGCCAGCTCCAAAGATTCGGAGGCCACGGAACGGTGAGTAGACTTTGTTTATTTTGTTAACATCCGTGTTTTGCATGATTTTTTTTTTTTTTTTTTTTTTTTTTTTTTGTCTTAGTGCTCACTAAACAAGATGCTATGGCTCTCCTTGACGAAAAGCGACGACATCATAGTGCAATGAAAAGTAGTAGCTAACAGCCATACCTCATCTACAGCTTTTATTCTCTACCGAACTCACCACCAGGCTAGGATCGTGGCCGAAAACCCCAAGCTCCCCAACCCAGAAATCTCCAAGATCATCGGCGTCCAGTGGCGTGACGAGTCTGATTCGGTCAAGGAGACGTGGAAGAGGCTTGCGGAGGAGGACAAGCGCAAGCACGCACGACTTTACCCAAACTACAAGTTTCAACCTCGTCGCAGTGGGAAGCCCGGTTCCGCGGCTCGCACATCATCCTTGGCTGACAGCGCGGATCCGAGTCACTGTGCTCACTGCGGTGGCAGGTCCATCACCACGCCCAACACGCCGTCGCTGCCCGGGTCAGTACTGACGCCCATCGTAATGTCCTACAAGATGGCAGGCGGTCCGCACAGCGGCAGTGGCAACCAGTCTACCCACCCACACTCGGGCCGAGCAGGCCCCGAATACACTTACCCCGGTGCCAGGTTGATCTTTGGAGACGAGCGTGAGGCCATGTCCTCGCCGTCCAAGAGGCCTCGGCTGGGCAGTGATGGCGGTTATTACAATAACCCAATGCAGTCTCCGCCGCCCCCGCTGCCGCAATCGCAAGGTCCATATGCAACGGGAGGCTCCAGGGCTCGTTACGAACAGCAGGGCCGGCATCCTTCTGTCGTCCGGCGCCAGACCCAAGGTTACGGTGGCCACCTAGCCGATCAAAATGGATACCCGACGCCACCAGGCCACAGTCAGTCGCAACAGTACCGAGGTACCATGGCCCCCCCTCCGCCACCGGCGGCACTTCGCCCGTCCCAGACGTTTGCTCCAGACCGCAGGATGACGCCTTCGCAGCCGGATTTTGACGAGTCGCTGCGCCTGCCACCGCTACAGTCGCGTGCAGAACCACAGCAGCAGCAGCAGCAGCAGCAGCAGCATCACCAGACGCAACTATCGTTACAGAAACCGCAGCAGTCACCCGCTTCACAGCACCACCCACGCCAGCCTTCGACGGCCGCGCCACCGCCGCCGCTGGCAACGCCGGCCGCCATGAGCCAGCGCGAGATCGAGGCACGCAGCGTCGAAGCCATGGTCATGAGCATCCCCTACGTCAACAAGCTGCAGGTCCTGGAACGCATCAGCCCGCCCCTGGCGCCGCCTGGGCCCAGCAGCCCTGCCGTGGAGACACGCGGGCCCGTCTTGGCCATCGAGGGCTCGCACCCTGACTTGATGGATGCCGTGGGCAGGATCCTGCAGCGCGCACTCGAGGATTCCCAGGAGTTTGCCGTCAAGATCTGGTCGGACGGCAAACCCTCTACTATGGCACTTGATCAAGTCGATGAGCCGCGAGACGGCGCGAGCACTCCTGGCGGCGATAAGACCCCCAAGGCGGGAGAGAAGAGAGCAGCCGTCGAGAACAACGCAACACCAGACACTATGGAGGCGGCGAACAGCGTGGCCGAGTCCGAAACAGAAATGAGCGACGCACCGAGTGTCTCCCGGCGCAAGTCATCCTCGGACGAATCCACGCCGCGTCAGCCAGGCGACCTCAGCTCATTCCCGCCCTACCTCGGCAAGATAAAGGAGTGGCACCGCAAGTCTGACGAGATGACCAGGTTCGTCACGACCAAGCCGGCTGGGCACGGCGGTGGCGGCGGCTGCAGGGACAGGACGCCGGTGGCGCTGATCACGGGCGGCTTCAGCCTGCACATCTCGGACCGGTTCGCGTCGCGGGTGGGCATCACGGACGCGTACGCACCCGTGGACCACTGGCAGTGGATGGCGACGCTGTGGCGCGGCATCGTGGGGCCCGACCTGGTCGTCTACGTGCGCAAGTCCAAGGCCGAGGACATCAGGGCGTTCGGGGCCCTCGAGGTCAAGAGCCCGCGGCTGATCGTTGTGCGCGTCGACCAGCCAGCCGGCGAGATGCTGCCGCGGTTGAGCGAGTCTATGGAGCGCCGGGTCGGCTTTGAGATTATGGAGTGGGTGCGAGGTGGGAGCTTCCGTCAGGGTTTCTGAATCTACGGAGCAAAGACGTGGGAAAAGACGTGGGAAAAGACGTGGGAGAAGTTCAACCGTTTCAAATGATGGGAATGGGGAGTCTGCGTTGGGAAGTAGTGTATTGGAGCTAACTATGCTCTCATTTTTTTCTTCTTTTTTTCAAATACCTTGCTTCTTTCCTAAAATCCATGCTTGTTGTTTTGCTTCACGTTTGTTCATTCGTTCATTCATTCTTTTGTCAATCACCTTCTTGCTATTTTCTTTCAGGATAATGAGAAGGAGAGGGACGCATTGCGGAAAGTGATAGTCAAGTAAAGGCAGTCGAACAGATAGAATGTTTGTGAGAAAACTTGTCGACTCTCGAATCAGGAAGAGGTGACTGACTGACTGGCCTTAGTTCAATTAATTTCAGCTCATGAATTCAATATTGCTACACACGACCAACAGGTAAACCAGAGGTTAATAAAATTATAAAATAGAATTGTCGTATAACAGGCCCCATGTTCCATGGACGCAGAAAGCTGTCTAGAGTGCGACTCTAATATAGCTGTACAAAGTAACAAATGCCAGTAGCAACCGTCAATGACACCCCTGGCAGTCGGCGTGGCTCGTGCACGGGTGGTCCCTTGATGCTCCACTCCACTCTTTGCGGCCATTCACCCAATGACGGAAGACGCGATCGACGCGGTTGGCCTTTGCTGGTTGCTGCTATAATGAACTGGACCAACTTTCACAATTACCCATAAACATAAACGTTCCACGTATCGTCACAAACGCACCGGCGAAAGACGCGGTGAACAAACGACGCCACATCGCCCGAAACAATATCGAAACCCACGAAAAACCACCAATAATCTAGGCTGTTTGGTCTCATCCCACAAGCCAGTTGTCGCTTCTTGCAAGCCTGAAAAAAAAGGAGGGAGCAAAGCCAAGCTTGCAAGAGGCCAGACCCACGAACGCCTTGACGACCGAAATGTCAAACCACCGCACGTCTCAATCGACTTTGTCATCATGACGAATGTGTTGGCAGTCGGCCAGACGGTCGAGCTCAGCGATGGCCGAGTAGGCATCGTCCACTTCATCGGCCGCACTGGATTCGCCCAGGGTGACTGGTTAGGTGTCGAGCTGCCCGACGACTCTGGCAAGAATGACGGTAGCGTCCAGGGCGAGAGGTATTTTGACTGCTCCAGCAACCATGGAATGTTTGTTCGCCCGAGCACAGTTTATATTGTTCCCGATGCACCTGAACCGCCCCAGCAACCCGTCAAGACGGCGGCCCCTGCGGCCAAGAAGCCGGCAGGTGGCAGGCCAAGTATATCTACTGGCGGTGGAGGAATGACTACACGCGGAACTGGTGGAGACCCGAACCTGGCACGGAGAATGAGCCTGAATGCGCCGAGTCCAAGCCCGGTACCCAAGACGTCCAGGCCCTCAAGCATTGCACGAGTAAGCACTGCCAGTTCCATATTTTGAGAGAGCCACGACAGATGCCTGACGTTTCTACCTCTTCCAGTCCCCCACCAAGTCACCGACGAAGCAACTCGCAACAGCACCGGCCAGTGGGCCCAGTACCCGCACAGGCACTCCTTCGAATGTCGCCGGCAGCAGAGCAGTCTCGATGGGGGCCAAGGCTGTCCGACCCGCCGCAGCCGGTGCAACCCGAACTTCTATGGGACCGCCCTCATTACCCGCATCTCGGACATCAAGGCCCTCGTCAACTTCAAGTCGTGTCACTTCTGGTAACTCTGGTGCTCCAACTAGGACCCTGAGCGGCCGTTCGTCCATGGCAGGAGGAGCACGCACTTTGGGAGCCCGCCCTTCGGTTGGAGCACGCGGTGGTGCTGTCGCAGGCCAAGTGGCTGGTAGGACGGCTGTCAATAAACGGGCGAGCGAAGAATCTTCATCGTCTAAGGGGGAGCTGGAGATATTGTCGCCTCAGCCCACAAGCCCCGTCAGGTCCAGGGCTGCCGCTCTGGAGAGGCTTACGGCGTCTCCGGCGGCAGCTGCAGCCAAGAAGCGCCCAACTGCTTCGACAACCGCACCTGCTACTGCACCTGCAGCAAACCGGCAGACGTCCTCAAATGCGGCGGCGTTGACTCGAGAGATTGAGAATCTCAATTCCAAGCTGGCGATTCTGGAGAGGAAGAGGGCGGAGGACAGGGAGAAGATCAAGGAACTCGATTTGGTTCAGGGAGAACGTGACAAATATCATGCCATCATCCAGAAGCTTCAGGCAAAGCTTCAGCCTCAACAAGGCGAACTTGCTGATCTCCGTAAGCAACTAAAGGAGGCCGAGGCCAGATTCGAATCAGTAGAGAACCTGCAAATGGAGCACGATCAGGTGCTGGAACTTGCAACCCTCGACCGAGAAATGGCCGAAGAAACTGCCGAGGTTCTCAAGCAGGAACTTTCTGACGTCAAGATGAGGCTGGAAGAGCTCGAGCTTGAAGTCGAGATTCTCAGGGAGGAAAACGAGGAGTTCAACAAGGGCATCTCACCGGAAGAGCGGTCCAGTGCGGGCTGGCTACAGATGGAGAGAAATAATGAACGGATGAGAGAGGCTCTCATTCGGCTGAGAGACATGTCACAACAACAAGAAAAGGAAATGCAAGAACAGATTAAAAGCCTCGAGCTAGACCTCAAAGAGGCCGGGGATGTTCAAGCGCAACTAGAGGCTGCCAAAGAAAAGATGTCAACGTCGGAAAACATGATCGAGGATCTCAGATCCCAACTGGAAACGGCTCTTGGCGCCGAGGAGATGATCGAGGACCTGACAGACAGGAACATGTCGCAGGCCGAAAAGATCGAGGAGCTCAAGGCCGAGGTTGAAGATCTCGAAAGTTTGAAAGAGATCGCAGACGAGCTTGAAGCCAATCATGTCCAGCATGAAAGTGAGCTTCAAGATGAAATTGATTTCAAGAATGCTGTGATTGCCGAGCAAGCACGCAGATTCACGCAGCAAGAAGAGAGTATGGAGGAGATGGAATATACCCTCTCACGCTTCCGAGAACTTGTTACGAGCTTGCAAACAGATCTTGAGGACATGAGGGCATCTAATGCCGTGAACGAGTCCGAGTCCGAGCAGCTCAACAGCAAATCTCGTGCCATGATGGACCTGAACATGAAGCTTCAGCTTTCCGCGTCCAAGGCTCAAGTCAAGACGATAGACTTGGAACTACGTCGCATGGAGGCGCAAGAAGCAGCACAGCATCTGGAGATTGTCAAGATGTTCCTGCCAGAAACATACGATGCCGACAAGGACTCTGTTATGGCGCTTTTGAGGTTCCGCCGTCTGGCATTCAAAGCTAATCTGCTCAACGGCTTCATTAGGGAGCGTGTCAATAGGGACCCCCATCCAGGTCATGAAGATGACGTGTTTGCTGGTTGTGATGCCGTCGATAAGCTGACGTGGGTTGCAGCCATGTGCGATCGCTTTGTCAATGCTATCGCTCATTGCTCGCTCGAGCGCTTCGCCCGCTTCGAGGGTGCTCTGTACGAGCTAGAGCCCGTAGAGAGGGCACTAAACGCCTGGATCGATGGCCTGCGCCGCGACGAACTCAAGGAGAGCCAATGTTCATCCGAGCTATCTCGCTCCCTTGCCCTGATGACACATCTAGGCGAGGTTCACATAGCCCCGGCCACCGAAGACCTGATGGCATTCGCTGATGATGTGCATATGCGAACGCAGCTTGTACAGAGCCATCTGGAATCGGCTGCCTCGACGTTCCACGCCGTCAGGGCAATGGTGCAACGGATTATTCCGCCAGTTGGCGAGGACGACGAACTGGCGCAGCACTTCGCACGTAAAGCAGAGACTCTCATTAGCCAGACGCGCAGCACAAAGGTGGTCGCCGGCAAGACTTTGCGGGCACTGGAGGATATGCGAGCGAGATCTCTCGCTTTATCGCCCGAGACTTCGGCGGAGGCGTTTGAGCAAGCCGAGGCCGCTGCTCGCGGCCTTGCATCTCTCGCCCGGCAAATCGGACTTGACCTTCACATGTTACTCAGTCAGGAAGGGCGGGAGGAGCCGTATACGTACATTGAGGTTCAGTCAACGGTCCACAGGACGGTGCAGGCTGTCACAGGCACGAGCGAGTCGGATCTTTTCTCTGCCTACCTCGCGCAGCTGCGCGTTCTGACTACACAGATGAATGATCTTGCCGTGCAGGCAATGGATCTTGGTCAGACACAAGAGTTTGAAAAACCACAAGCCCCGTGGATTGTGCGGGCCCAGGAGCTCAAGGCACAACGGACGGCCCCGGCCGACGCTGAGGAGGAGATGCGCCATCTACGCGAAGAGTACAATGAGGCGCGTCGCCAGGTGGCCATGCGCGAGGAGGGGCTCAGCACGGCACAGGTCAAGATCGAGACGCTCGAGGCACGCATGCGCGATGCAAACACCAAGTCGTCGCGCATTGCCGAGCTCGAGGCGCATTTGGAGCAGCTGAAACAGGTAGTGGCGTCGCGAGAGGACGACTTGGTCAAGCAGGATCGCGAGGCCAAGGCGCTCGAGGCCGACCGCGACAAGTGGAAGAAGGCGGCCAGCGATGCGGCGCGCGGCGGCGTTGTAGCTGGGCAGCGGGCCAACTCTGGTGCTGGTGTGGGACACGAACGGGCAGTTGCTACCGCGCGGCAGATGGATGCGCTCAAGGAGGAGATCGAGGCGCTGCAATCTGCTGTACGATACCTCCGTGAGGACAACAGGCGGGCCAGGACGACTGAACAGAGCATGCACGACTGGCTTGCGGAGCCGCTCAAGCGCGAGAGACCAGTCTCGGAGAGGAGGAAGGCGCTTGTTGCAGCCGAAGGCAAGGATGCATTGGCGGAGCTGCTGCGTATGGCCAGCTCTGCTACTGTGTTCGACCTATCCACGTTAAGGAACGATGCCTCGGTAGGCAAGAACCTGGGCTCGTGGCGGCCTCTCAAGTCAACCCCCAGGTACCATGCAGCCAAGCAAGCCGAGGACCTTGAAGTGTGGCGCAGCTGGCAGGACTCGGTCAAGGACAAGTCACAGACATTGTTGGTGCAGCAAATGGCAGCATCTTCATCCCCTTCGGCTGCGGCCGCTCCCAAGTCGTCTGAGGCAGCCAGGGCCGCTCGAAAGGCAGCGGCGAGACTGCAGATTCGACTTCCAGGTGCAGACGGAAAGATTATGACTGGCTCTGGGAGCGTGCAGATCGTCGGGTCGAGGGAGTGGGAGGGTCTGCAAGGTAGACTTGCAGCCGTTTGAGAGGCGATATATGGCGTTCTCGGGATATAGACGAATTGTTTTGTTCCTGTCACTTACATGGGTATACCCCCTTCTTAAATTTTTATTGTTTTATTCTGCCGTGATTTATTGGATTTTGTGGCTCGTGAATCAGCCTGTCCGTCTAGATATTCTGGAAAGGAATTGCAATTCATCCTCTCGTAAACATGATCACATATACCCTTGTCTGGCCTCGATGGTAGCACATGAATGTAGCGGGTCTATCCACCTATCTCACTTCTTCCCCTTCTTCTTCGCCTTCTTCTCCTCGCTAGGGCCACTCCCACTCGCACCGGCTCCCTGACCCGCCGCAGCAGCCAGCATGCTCGCCATGTCGCCTGCGCCTCCAGGACCGCCTAGGCCCTGCATATCCTTCATCATGTCCTGCAAAAAGTTCTCGGTGACGCCACCGCCGGTGACGGCCGGACTGTAGTGCGGCACCAGCTCGCCGAGCTTCCAACCCCTGGGCACGGCAGGCTTGGGCCAGGGCTTTCCGGCCTCGGGCATCTGCAGGCCCGGGACAGCGACGGACCTGAGCGCGCGGCAGTTCTCGGTGGCGGGGTTCTCGCGCAGGTGCTTGGCGACGAGCAGGTACAGGTGGTGCTTGTTCTTGACCTGCCGGCTGCCCGACCCCTTGACCTTGACCTTGACGCGGCCCGGGTTCGCCCAGTCCCGCGGGTGCGTCTTGGTGGGCTCGAACAGGGCCTGCAGCTGCAGGTTGCCGCAGGCCTGGGCGATCTCGCGCGCGAGCGGGTTCCGGACAGCCTCGGACCGCTTCACGCGGCGGCCCTCGGCGCGGGTCCGCGTGGCGTCAAAGTAGACCGGGTAGAGGCACTGGAAGTCTGCGAATTGGGAGGCGTCGCTGACGTGTTGTTGCTGTTGGTGTTGTGGTTGGTGTTGTTGCGCCGCCGGCCTGCTTGCGAGCGTCGTGGTCTGCCCGGCGGGTCTTTGCTGTTGAGGGTTGACGCGCTGGATAATGTCGGCGTCGTCAAACTCGTCAATGTCGCCCTCTGAGGGATCAGAGTTGTTGTCGTCGCTGTCGGAGACCTCTTCTACCCTTGGGTGTGACATTTTTGTGTTTATTTTCTGTTTTTCCCCCTACCCGGGTGCTTGTTTTCCCCTCTACCGTATTTGGTGGGCGCGGGTGGAGATGAGGGGGTTTTCTGTGGCGGTGACCTCGCCTGTGTCGTCGGTCTTGTTCGTCTGTTGGCTTTGTATTCGGAGCCGGAATGCGGGACGCTCTGGGCGAAGTTTGAATGTCGAAGAGCGCGGTTGCGTGGAAGAGATGCGCTGCGCTTCGTGGAGCAAAAGTGATCTTTTGGGTAAACGTGGGGATGTGGTGTCTCGGCGGGGCTGTAGAGCCACTGACAAGCCGTGATTTCTAGGCGGCGAGCGGTAATCTCGACCTACCTTGTGAGTGGGGTCTGATATCGCATTGTGGGGATTACTTATCTACACCTTGGCTAGAATTCCTACTAAGCACTCATTGACTCGTTCATCATACATGCAAACCGCGCGATCTCTTATTGCTGGTAGAGGCTATCTCCAACAGGCCAGTGAATATTGTTCATTGATTGTGGTTGAAAGCCACATTCCCAAGCATACTAACCTGTATCCCACAAAGTCACGCAGATGCCTTGTAATCTTCACTTCAACGGGTTCTTCAAAGCCAAGTTATCAGCGATGCAGTCTAACCCACTAATTTCATGGAAACATTCAGCTTCATCGGGTAAACCGCTAAATTGCTACAGGCTTGCTAGTATATGGGTATTGTGTACTTTGGAGCAGACCAAACAAATGGTACGAACAACTTGCTTGCCTCAAGAACGACAACAAAAACTCGAATTTTTACACATTATTTCGTCACTTACTCATATCTGTAGCAGAGCTTACCACCGGCAGTATCCATGACGTCACGAATCGTGAGGGGCTCACTGAAGTCAGGGTACTCAAGAACTTGGTCGATCGTGATGTTCTTGTACTCGACATCGCCAAAGAAGTTGAAGGGGTAGGCGAACATGGTGTCGGGTCCAGCAACGTCGCCCTTGCGCTTAGGCCAGTCTGGATCGAGCAAGTCAGGTCATGGTCAGCAAGAAGAGCCCAGGGTCTGAGCTGGTCGACCAAGTTTTGATCGCGCCAGCAAGACAAAAAGAAGAGAGAGAGACAGAGAGAAAAAAAAAGGAGAGAGGGAAAGGCTTAACGATCGGGTTATGGGAAGAGGGAAGCATCAAGACTCACCCATGCGCTGCCATACATCCCAGATCCTGTCAAGACTGCCGTGGATGAAATAAAAGAGCGGATCACCGGGCGAAGAATAGACATCAGAGGCCTGGAAGAGGGCGGGGGTCAGTCGTCTGAAATTTGCAATGTTTCTCTGCCCGAGCCACAACCGGATTCGCCGTTGGCAGACAAGGAAAGGATCTGCTTATCTTACCTCGCCAACCTGGCCGCCGATACTCAGGTGCATCCCAGCGTGGATTGTCAGGTTGTCGGCAATGAAGCTAAAACCCTGAATCCAGCGGCTAAAGTCCCAAAAGTTGGTGGTGGCAAACGTCTTGCTGATGACCTCGTCGCTCATGGAAGTCGATGCCAGAGTCGGGCTGAAATCACGGCGAAGACAGTGGGGCTGCGGTTCCAGGGAGTCGCCTGAAGTGTTATGGATCGAGCGAGGTCAGCATCTGGGGGTGAGGATGTGGGACTTCACAGGGCTGACGACAAGGAAGGTTCAGGGAGCTTTAGTCCATACCTAGGCCCATAGGAACAGTGAGGTTGGCAAAAGGGCCCGTGGTGACACAGCCTATATTAACCGTCAATAAAAGGGGAAATTCGTTGGAAGGACGGATTCCTGGTTACGTACCTCCTCCGGTGCGGCCTGGGATTTCCGTTGGGGTCTTGATGGGGAAGTCAATCGGCGAGCTAACATCCTCGATGAAAGCACCGTTGCCTCCGAAGCCATAGACATCATCGAAGATAGGGGATTTGGCAAAGCCCTCAACGGTGTTGTCATGCTCGATCCCTGAAGCGCGACGGGGTCTAGGTTAGTATGCTTCAGGTTTACAGTTCCAATCCTGCTGTGCGGAAAATTCCCTCACCCCAGTATCTGCATAAGGGAGTAAACAAGACAAGTCAGTGATTGAATAGGCAAACAAGGGACTTGGGCTTATGTCGGCAAGTCAAAGCACTTACGGCAGAGTTCCTTTATAGCCACATTGAGACTTGAGTTCTGTCTCATACAGGTGCAACATCCATCGATGCCACCTGCGGATATGAAACCATGACGACTGGTTAGTATATGTCTGGAGATTTTACCAATAAACTCACTCATCACTCGCAGTTTACAGAGATAGCATAGCTACTTACGCCAGAAATTGGCCCTGTCACTCAAATGTCAGCCAGACAGCCAGCCAATAGATGACGGATAGATGGGGGCGTGCGTTATGTCGTTTCTTCTTGGAGGGGAGGCCCCCACTCACATTGAAGTGCATAGTATGCCCAACCTTGACGTGCAGACCCTGAAAGTCATCAAAGCGGGACTTGGCTGCCGGGTAAAGGTCCTTGCTCTTGCTGGGCACAGACATTAAACACTTGACAGCGTTGACATAGTGCAATTGTTCCTTTTGGGACAAGTTGCGCCTGTAGCATGGGGCAAAATTGGGGATTAGCCGTCCGCCGAAAAGTGAAGAAGGGGACATATCTGAGATGCGGTTGGACTACGGGGGCAAAAAGAGTGGGTAGGCGTGTGTGTAATTGCATACCATTCCCGGCGCACGGCTGGTCGAACACAAGCACACCGGCCGGGCTTCACCGGTCCAGGAGGCGCGGCTGCTGCTGGCCCAAGTGCTGTAAACAAGAGCAGGCCTGAAGCCAGGATGGCAGAGAAAGGGCCGTGCATTGTGTGGAGAAGGCCTGTTTAGTCCTTTGAGCTCGACTCGTTGATTTGATGATGATCGACAAGGAGCTGAAGAGCTGAACTCGACTTTTTGGCTGGCGTCTTCCCCACGATGATTTTGCTTGCTTTGCTGGCTGCAGAGAAAAAAAAGAAGAAAAGCATCTTCAAATCAGCAACTCAGCTGGAATAAAAATTCTCCTTATATATGCAGCGGAGAATATCTGCAGGCCTCAAGGTGGCAATCCGGTAGAGCGGCACTTGTTGGCTGACATTTCTACTGGGGCTGTTTGGCTATTGATTTCAATTCGATAGATTACCGCGGCAGAATTTCCACAAGGGGACAGCAGGCCGGCCTTCTTCTTCTTTCCTCTGCTTCCATTTGTTGCTGAGGTCGTAACAAAGGCAACATGCCAGCTGCACCTCGAAATAGGGGAACCACATTACGATCCCTCGACTGTTTAGGTAATTGGCTGCAATAATGATTCAGGTACTTGGGTAAGAACCGAAAATGCCCTCCTTGGCAGCGGAGCCTTCGTTCCTCTCTGCAGGTGTTGGGCAGCTAGCTGTAGCTGATGTTGGGGGTTGTTGGTACGAAGAAGGAAAGGTCAGGTTCAGGTCTTGAAATCCTTTTTGTAACCGATTCATCCACGCATTTGTTTTGTCGTCTCTTTAGTTTTTTTTTCTTTCAATCATCAGTCCCAATTAACTAAACTTACGGACACATCTGATCGAGGTATACCGAGAACAGTTCTAGTTTGCTTGGGGCCTCATTTTGATTCAAACCCACACATTTCACTTCATACCAGATCATCAATAAGGTAGGTGGTAAGGATAAGCTCAGTCTCCGCAGTGCCACAAAACAAACTCTAAGTAGAGCCAGGGCGGGATACTACCCCCACCACCGGCCGCTAGTTATCATTCCACAACTTTGGCGGCTCACAGGGTTGTCAGGAAGCAAGCCAATGCTTGTCAACAAACAGCTTTAATTTCGAGTCGTTCTTGTCCCCATCGGATGGGTGAGCAACTGAAATTCGTTCAGCCCTGGCCGGAAACAAGTATTGTTGCCCATCCTCATGTGTCATGCACAAATGGCTCTCGACGCGCACAGCTCGGTTGGCCATGTGGGAAAAAGTGGAGGAAACAGAGAATCTCGGCCGAAATTGCGATACAGAAAACGTCCTAGACTAGTCTAATAGCCTGCCTAGCCAACGTTTCCATTCCTGGACGAGAGATGGCAAACCTGCTGCGGTGGTAAGCTCCTCTCTTGCTTTGTACTTTCACGCTTTGTGCTTTGTGTTCGCTTACATGGCTTGGGTGGTATTTTAATACAACATTTGCATTGGATACAGCTCGGTTGGATTCATACAATTAATTCGCATATACGTAGTACGTACAAATTCATGTCGCATCCTTTCATCGGCAACCAGGGCTCACACTTTTCCCAGCCAACCAGCCCCCCCCCCCCCCCCCCCCCTCTTCAACGCAATTTCCTGGTAGGCGAGACCGAAAGACATCCTGGCAGCTTCCCCCTGTCCGGTCTGTTACCACTCGGGTATGCAAGTTGCGTTTCCCGTTTCCGTTGCGTCTTTTCTTTTTTTTTCCCTTCTTTTCCTTTTCAGTTTGGTGTGAACGGTAATAACACACTTATTGGCAGAGCGGTTCAAGGTAATTGCCAGCAACAAAACATGCTGTAAGCAAAAGGTTGCAGCCTTCGCCAGTCCCTTTTTGTCCCCCCCTTTTAATCGACAGGAATTCTTCTTGCCAAGTTCCCGGCACCGGGATCCTACCCGCCGCCGTGTAAGAGAGGTAACGAGAGCGGGATGCAGAAAAAAAAACCTCCTCATTCCTTGTGGTGTGGGGGTCTCGTCCAATGCCGTCAACTCGTGTTGTTTTTACTTTGTACAGTGATCTTTTTTTTTCTTCCCATCTGTCTTCAATTACTTATTAACAGTCGATGGAGTCCACTTCCTCTCGACTACCAAGTAAAAACTAACAGATCCCCCCCCCACGTCCTTGCGCCATTCTTCACGTCACAACATAAAGTGTAATCATGACCGTTGCCGCCACCTGACAATCCACCTTAACGCTAGTAAGCGCCATCCTCCACCTACCTACGTTGTCTAGGCTTCACAATGGCATCATATCTGCTGCCTCGAGATGATCCACCACCACCGCCAACGATACCCTTCAAAGAGTCGCCAGGCTATAATGGCCACACTACATTGATCCCCAATGCCGTCTTCATAGCCCTCACCACCATCGTGGTCGGCTCACGGCTGTTTGTGAGAGCCTTTATGACAAAGGCGCTGGGGATCGACGACCTCATGTGCTTTCTTGCTTTTGTATGTTTGGCAACTTTGCTTCTTCTTCTTTTTGCATTGATTGTCTTACTCACACGTTATGAAGTGCTTCGTAATCACACTTTCTAGCATGGAAATTCATTGTAAGTCTGCGCCCTCGGCCCGTCCCGCATAGCTCAGTTGCGACCGCTGTTTGCTAACTTTTGGCTGGCTTTTAGCGGTTGAATATGGCAGTGGCGCACATATTCGATTTGTACCCATAGAACTGTTGGGGATTTGGTTCGAGGTAAATCAAAACCAACAACGCTCAGACCACTTTTTATAGGTAGCTCGCTGGCTAAAAACCCATCATGCAAACGCAGTCTTTAGTGAATCAGACGCTCATCTACTTTATAGCCACGGGCTTTATGCGCTTGTCCATCTTGACATTTCTGCCGCGGCTGAATAAAGATCGTAAGTTTATTCGTCTTCATGTCTCACAGCCTTGTTATTCTCGCACTCCAGTCAGGGATCGATAGGTCACTAACAGAAAGCCTCTCCAAACCTTTAGTCCAAGAGCTTAAATTCATGGTAGCCATATGGATCATTGGCTTTGTGATCGTTGCACAAACGATAGGTTGCTTCGTGTACCGCATCACCGAATGCAGCCCTATAAGGTACGCCCCAAAATTTGTCTTAGAAGAGCCCCTTTTGACCCACCGTCGCATCTCGTAATGGAGGAGTCATCTAACAGACTTCTTTTTCACTCTTAGTGATGTCTGGAAACCCCCTACGTTGACGGTGGGGAACTGCGTCGCCCCCGAGCAAGAAAACTCAATGATGGTAGGGCACCAGTCCATAGGCCTCATCATCGACGTCGCGCTGCTCGCCCTGCCCATATGGATCATCTACGACAAGATGCTCTTCAGCAAGAGGGCCATGCAGGTCATTTTGATCTTTAGCATCGGTATCTTTGTTGTTGTGGCCGGCATCATCCGTCTTTATATGCTCAAGACTTTACTTTTCTTGGAAGATCCGTAAGTCTTCCCCCCTCTCTTCTCCCGTAGGCAAAAATGGCTTACTAAAAACTGCAAAACACAACCAGCACCTACAACATCTCTACTCTCGGCATCTGGACCGACCTCGAGGGTCACATCGGCCTGTGGTGTGGCTGCTTCCCTGCCATGCAGCCTCTCTTGCGCCTGCTGTCGTACAAGCTCGGCCTTCGCTCCAGGCTCAGGAGCTACTCGCCTCACGACGGTGGCCACGACAGCAAGAACACGGGCGGCGGCGGCGGCGGCTGGTCCTCGGGCGCCGGCCGCGCAAAGAAGACGGGCTACGTCAAGAGCGGCAGCGGCGTCGACGCCGACAGTAATAGCGAGCAGGGGATTGTGAGTCCTGACGTCGAGCTGGACAGCATAGGCCACGCCGCTGGCGACCGTGACCATGGTATAAGAAAGACGACCAACGTTGAGGTTCACGTCGACGACTGCGGTTCCCCAGCTCGGCTTGCCAAGATACACGGATGGTGAAGAGATTAAACGTTTGCCAGGGGGAAACAGGCTGTGGAGTGGAAAAAAAGGAAGGAAAAAGAAAAAAAAAAGAAAAAAAAAACAAACAAATCTAGTCAAAACGGTATAGATTGTGTTTGGTCACTGGCATTATTCTGTCACAAGTGGTATCTGGAAAGGCTGTCAATACATGGATGGCAAAGGGAAAATGTGGGAGGGCGTATTTATGTGGATTTTCACGAATGATACCCGAGGCTAACACCTCACGAGTGGTTTATTGGATTGGTTTTTTTGTTAGCGGCCTCTCATCAAGACGGACTCTGTCACAGCTGGAATGGTACCGATTCGAACCTAGTTAGAAACCCTGATTAACACCGCCTGGTCCGGCCCCTAGACTGCGAGAATTCTCCACCATCACAGAGGCTGACTGGCATTGCGAGCATGTCATCATCATGTTGGTTATACTGTGGAACAGTGAAAAGAGGATGAACATGGCTGGCTCTCATATATGATGTAGAAACTAATTATTCGAGCCAGACACTGCGGGATAAGATTCGTCCACACTATCAAATAAATAATACAGCCCTCGACGGGCTCCGAGTCCCGAAACGTTTGACCGGTTGGTTGGTTTTAAGAGTAATTCGGCTAATTATAGGCCTCGCCATTCCTGTATGTTGACTTGTATTTGGTGCCGGCGGGGTGCTCATCCGGACGAAACTTGCAGTATGGATGCGTACACTGACCATTAACAGTGCTTGGGCACTAGCGGTTGTACCATGAGCAGTCAGCATCTCTTGCAACCTAGTGCAGGAGCTAACAGGACACAGATGACTGAATGGGGCTTACATGGTGACCGTAAATGCAGTCCGCAATGTCGCATTCCTGCCCATTGGTACACGGATTTAATCGGGCAAGGAAGGAAATGGCAATCTTCTCCTCCGTATTGGGCTTGTAATTATGTTCAAACCCGCACGTATCCTTCTTGGCGCAAGGCCCACGGAGATAATGGTTGTTACAAAGCTTACTGCTGCCAGTTCTCTTCTTGATATTATCCAGAACAGACTGGTTAACTTTGAGTGGCGAATCAAGACCACGGGGACCCGGGTTCCACGGCGGCTGCTTGGTCACCTTGGGTGTATTTGTCTGCTTGGGTGCTAAAGGCAGCTTGAGTGTAGGCGGAGGGCTCACGGGCGGGGCGGAAGTAACGCCCGCGTACGATATTACCGCCGGTGCGTTTTCAACTGCCGAAGCAACTGCGGCAAGGCCCGTTGGTGTGCCGGATGCTGCTGCCTTACCGATTCTGTCAGATCGAAAGAGGATGCTGGTATAGTTGATTTTGTTGACCATGGTCTTTGATAGTTCCCTGACCATGGGGACCCCCTCTATAACTGTAATCAAATCTTTGGTGTTATCGTGCAAAACGTCATCCAGGAATTGTGCATAGCTTGGGTCGTGCGACACGCCAAGTAGGACGTGCCTGCAGTTGAGATTTCCCATATGCCAGTTGGCAGCCTCTGCCGACGGGGAAGATAGCGGACTGCGCGTTAGTCGGAGACAGACGACAGGCAGTCTAACATCAAGTACGACAACCATTTACTTGCCTTTGATCTTGGAGCTAGGGTTTGATGCCCCATTGCCAATGTCGACAAAATCAAAAGAGGAAATGCATTGGGAAAATCCCACAAAGAAATCTCGGAGATCACCCTCGTTTTGTATGGAGCCCTCGGCCTTCAATGCTTTGGCCAAAAGGGCGAGGTTGGCAACTACCTTGACGAAGACTTGTATCTCGTTGGCGTGGTCTCCGCACTGCTCGAGGATGAGCATCTGAAATGTGCTAGCGGCCCTCCTGCCACCCTCGGCACCTTGTCTTACAAACTCTGGCTTGAACTGAGGATGATGTTAAGACGGGGAAACGATCGGCGATGCAAAGGGTATCTCTTCTCAGCACTTACGACAAGGCCGTCGCCGTCTATCAGCGCAACGACATATTGATTTTGTTTCTGTACTCTTTTCAGCAAACGGTGCCCAGATTCTCGACCAAGGTTCGCCGTGCATCCCTCACCCTGTAAAGCTCTGCTCCTTGTGAATAGTAGGCCGCCCGGCTCTCGGCATCCTGTAATTGCATCTGGAGGTCTCGTCTGGCTATGCGAGCATCGGTGAGGTCCAGCGTAGTCTCGTCAAGTTCGGTTTGCAGGCGGTTGTTCTCAGTGCGAAGCTTGTCTTCGAGTTCCTTTGCATATACCAAGAGATCCTGTGTAGGTGGACGAGAGAAGATTTAGCACATGAAATGCAAATCACCAAAAGCCGCGGGAGCATGCGGCGCAAACAGAGTAAACACAAAGACAGGTGGATGACCAGCCTAAAGAGTAAGAAAGGGAGATGGAAAGTAGAAGCATGCTTACCTTGATCAGGCTTTCGGAGCTGTCTCTAGCCATCTGAATGGTTTGAAAGCGCTGAATGAAGCCCACGAAGCTACCGCTAACCAAGTTGCTTCCAGCGGAGCTTCCGCCTACCGAGTTACCTGTAATTCCCATGATGAGCTGATCGGGCTGTTGTTGCTGTTGCTGTTGCTGTTGCTGTGGCGGCGAACGTTCTCGGCCAAGAAGGCTGAACTGTCCGTTCATAGCGATCGTACGGTGGCTCTGCGTTGGAGCGGGCGAGCAACCTGGCTTGTAACTACGTGTGTCCTCTGCCCACAGGGTAACCGCTTCGCATAGGCGAGAAGTGTATGTTGTAGTCTTTTGGAAAATATGGTCCCTGTTTGTGGGAACAGATAAAACTTGCGAAGGCGTTTGTGCTGGCTAGCACCAAGGTACCTACTAAGGCAAGGTAGGTAGGTAAGGCAGTCCTAGAAGACGGAAATAGAGGGATTTGTCTCGGCTAGCTGCAGCTGGACTTTGACATGCGCCAGTTCAGACCCTTATTTTATCAATCCAATCGTACCTATGGGAGAAGGAAACGGCGTTCCCAGGTTTGGCGGCAGTTTCCTCAGCTCCAAGGAAAAACAGGCGCAAACGCGAGGCTTGGTGTTTGCTCGAACCCTGTACCTGAACTGTACTCTGGTCAAGCGATGCAAATTTGATAATGAAAGCCAGAAGAAAGAGACGAGTTTCTCGCTGGCGGACATGAACCCTTTCTTGGTTATTTATGTGCAATCAATTAACTAAGTCGGCGCTTAGGTTCTCTCTGCAACACGCTGGTTGGGCTTGGATGGTGCAGCGCATTGCAGTGTGCAGTGTGAGGGACCTACCTGAGCTCAGCCTTCCATTTGATTGCTTTCACGCGCAAAGTGGCGCGGTGCGACGCACCCAAGGTTTAGAAACCTGACGCGCCTCGTCCATAGGTGGGGATCCACCAGAGCGCTAACCAATTTGTGTGGGGGAAGCACCACCTAGCAATTGAATAAGTAGGTAGTGCAGTGCATGTTTCTGTCTGCTACAAAGTATTCCGTGGGCTTTCGTGGGCTCGCGGAAGGGTATCCGTGTCCAGGCACTCAGGGATCAGTGAAATGGAGCTCAGCCATATTAGTTTGTTGCTGACCTCACGATAACCACGAGGATAAAATAAACGAGAACATGAAACATTCAGCTGTTAACCGTATCAAGGGCTGGGCTTTCAAGGTCTTACCCTGATTTTGTTGCAAGACACAGTAGGCGAGATGCAAGGCAGAAGAATGAGAACCAAAGAGAAAACAACAAATTTCCGACATAGCCAAGCCACTCCTAAGGTAGATCCATCAGACAGCAAAAATGTGTTAAAACGGACATGCAAATGCAGTCTTAAATAGCAAAACGGGTTATAGAAGTAACGCTGAGTATGGCACCAAGGTCATTTGAGCACAGAGTTAAGTTGAGACGACGATTCTCAATTATTCGGGATGTGCAGTTTAGTTTGGTACCCGAGCCAGAAGGACTGGCCCATACTCCCTCGATTGTGGTGACACCAATTCCTCAACCTCCAGCCTGTCGCACGTTCCACCTACACATCGCGGGTTGCAGCAAGTATTTCTTCTTCATGACACCGCACAGGGCGATGAACACAATGAAAAAAAAATGGTGGGTTATCAAAAATTCCGCCAGGGTTGGCCCCGAAGGACAAACCAGAACGGTCGACGCCACGGTGTGCAATGCAGGTCTCCCGTTCTCCGGCTCCGTCTTCTTGATCACGGAACTCGGCCAACAAGGTAAGTATGAAGAGAGGAAAGGGAGGGAGAGAAATTGGAAAGAGAAGAAGGGGACAAGAAGAGCATAAATAGGTAAAATTTTCTGCTTGCTGTTATCGATACCAGCAGAAACAAACCCTGCAGACTGCACCGATCGGACGGTGGCTCTTGCACTGATTGGTGAAGCTGAGCGGGGCACAGATTTCAAAGTGCTAATGTTATATTACAGTATAGTACTGAGGGTTGAGGGTTCGCTTAGGTAATATGCCCACATTGCAAGCGATAGACTCCCGATTACCAAAATTCATCCTTCTCTCAAAAACGACAGCCAAAATTTCCTCTCCTCGACCATCCCCTTTGTCGCCAACCGCCCACTCAGATTCTAACCTCCCCTACAGCCCAACAGCAACAGCCGTCAAGATGGTCAAGGTGAACAACAAGAGTATGTTTTGCTTCTTTAATTCACAGATTTTATTTATTGCAAAGTGAACGCGCGGCTAATCGTTGACTTCTTCCTATAGCCCTCCACTCCTCGAGGCGCAAGTCGCGCAAGGCACACTTCGGTGCGCCTTCGAGCGTCCGCCGCAACATCATGAGCGCCCCTCTGAGCAAGGAGCTCCGTGAGAAGTACAACGTATGTCTAGAGCTACCGCTTCAATACCTTGTCTATAATTTCCTAGCTGACCAAAATTCCCGAAATAAAGGTCCGCAGCATCCCCATCCGCAAGGACGATGAGGTTCAAATTGTCCGCGGCACCAACAAGGACAAAGAGGGCAAGGTTACCTCTGTGTACCGTCTGAAGTACGTCATCCACGTCGAGCGCGTCACCCGCGAGAAGACTACCGGCGCTTCAGTTCCTCTGGGCATCCACCCCAGCAACGTCGTCATCACCAAGCTCAAGCTCGACAAGGACCGTGAGGACATCCTGGCCCGTATCAAGGCCGGCCGTGAGTCATCTGGCAAGGGCAAGTCGAGCGAGTAAGGCTCTCCTATGCCTTGAAATCAACCTCGTCATGCGGAAATTAGACATGAAAAACGAGAGACGACAAAAAAAAATCAAATTTCAAAACGGCGAAATCGGCTTATTGGCTTCGGAGTTATCACCACCCTCGATGATACCTGCATTCGACCTCAGAATCCTGACAATCTCAGGTTCGGGTCCTGGCGTCCTCAGTCTCTGGTTTACGACTCCCAACAGGCGTTGGGGAGAGTCGACATTTAGTTTTTTTTTCGGTTTCGGCAATTACGGAAAGGGAAAAACGCACAATAGGGAAGTGCGTGTCGGGTATCGGACGTTTACTAGAACAGGACATGAACAAGAATCGAGTCAACATTTGTTGCTCAATGGCCATTTCACACCAAGAAGCTGCTTGTCACGCTTGTGAATTGTTCCATGGGAGGTGCTCCCGAAGTCTCCTCGGGGTCTTGCCTTTTGGCTACCTGCTGGCCTAGCTGGGCGGCCTGCTCTTGCTCTACCTTATGTTCACCTTTACTGACCTCTACAGCACTGACGCATGCCATTTATCTTGAGAAAGCCAGGTAGTGGGAGTGTTCACGTGGGAGCTCCATTGCCCCATGACAAGCTTGTTGGGCCTCTCTGGCTCCATTGGTCAACTTGTCCAACGTGAGTATCAGCTCTGATTGTAATTACTATTCATCGTGTATCTTGGCTGCCATGACCGCTAGGATATCTCCGCGTTAATCACTTAGATCCATGGTTTTCGAGGTATACGACTAGCGAATAGTGAAACGGTGCAGTTCAAATTAGTTATCAGTTCTGCACTCTCGCCTGCAGACTTCCGCTTGAGGTTTATCTATGACAGCGGAGGTTTGATGGTGAGGAACAATCTCATGTCATCCTTAGTATTCTGATTGCCAAAGGGGGGGGGGGGGGATAGTGTTCACACGGCGTGCGTCTTGACCTTGCCTATATCAGGTGAAGTTTGTCTGCTCGGAATTCTGCAAATAGGTTCAGCATCTATCCTTTGTCTTCCTCTCCGTTGTCGTTGTCATGTGCACCATGCAGTCGACAGTCGACATACCCGTTAGTCAACGGGCGGTTGATTGTGAAAGTCTCACTCACAGGTTACTCTCAGCCCAACGCAACCATGTTCTATGTCAACTGAAACACGACTAAGTTTATTAATTGCTAGCTTCAAAAGTGATTCAGTGACTCATATCATAAGGCTAGTGTCCTTGCAAAGCATCGAGAAAGCTCTATGCCACTGCCACTAACTTTGCCTCTGTCCCGTCCATAAAGACAGTACATAGCTCAAGACAGGCGCCCAATAACCCTGCCCTAGCGACACACGCCCGTTTTTGCCATCTAGTAGATTCTCAGTCTTGATCAAGAAAGAAAAAAAAAAAAAAAGAGAGAAAAAAAACAGCAAAAAAAAGTTCTAGCCTACCGCAGCGCACACTCGCGAACATAATACATAGTCACAAGAGTAGCCTGATACATGTAATAGATGGGCTCTGTGGGGTAATTGTGGCAAATAAATGCAGCAGTGCTAGAAAATTCAACTTTGAGTCTTTCTTAGACCATAGCACCCTGGCACGAGGTGAGGGTTTGTATGTAGTACATGGTAGAGAAAAGTCATTTGATTGCAAAAGAGCATGACCATGGAATACAAAAGCATGATAGTGACATGGGCCGTAACTCTTGATAGTATAACTCATGCAGAGACCAGTTCGTTCTTGTTTGGAGGGATGGTGCTGGTATTGGTAGATCTTTAGACTACCAATTCTCCGGCATTCTCCCATTCATAGGAAGAGATCCCGCTGCGCGCTGCTTGTTCTCCGAAGAAACGATGCTACGGAACTGCTCTTCTAGTGACGCAGGACCTAGGAGAGGACGGTTCTCGCCCACGTGTCTCTCGATGGCAGGATTGATAACGCTTGCATTCTTGTCCGCATCTTTGTAGGGTGTCGAGGCCGGAGGTGAGCCGTTATGCTGCTGAACAATCGGTCCCATGCTTGGGGGAGCCATAGAGAACGTCGAGTAGTTATAAGACGGAACATAGCCTTGGGCGTGAGTGGAAGTGACCGCTCCCGGGAGCGCTTCATTGCTTTGGTTGCCACCACGCTTGAGCATGGTTTGGAGAAGGCGAACACTAAATGAGAAACAAAAACAAAAGGTCAGCATGATGGGACAGACCTGTAACCGCTTGCACTTAGATAGAACGGCGCACCCAGACCTGTCTATGGAGCGCTTCTCAAGCGCCTCGTTTGACTTGTCGTTTGCGGGCGAGCCCTGTACAGCTCGAGAATCAACATCGGTCATATCTGAAGTCATGTTCCTGAATGGCTTCGATAGACTGGCGATCTTGGCCGAGATCGGGCTATCCTGTAACAGCTCCTGGTGCGCCTTTTCGTCAGGCGTAGACGGCTGAAAAGGATCGCGGGAGGGGTTTGGTTTCTTATATGACCGGGCTGAATCGGTCGAAACAGAGGTATCGCGGCGGCCTGTACCCGAGTGAGCTGCCACAGGTGTTGTCTCCTGGGATCCTTCGACAACTAATGCCTTGTAGAAGTTACGTCCATCGTATTTCGGGAGCCCTCGACGGACCTCCTCAGGTGCTTTCCCAAGATAGAGATAGCGTGCCCGGAGCTCATCGTCAGTGAGTTCCCGCGGGTATCGGTAGTCCGTAGCGTTGGCCGTCCGAGTATCGACCCCTGGAGGCAGTGTACCAATGAGGTAAGGAAGCTCGTAACGAGTCTTCTCTTGGGTTGATGATCCTGACGTGTCAGCGCCAAGTCGCTTCACGGGTCCCTTGCTCGTTTGAACCTTGCCTTTGAGGTCCGCAGATGTATTGCTCGACCCCTCAAACTTGTCCCAGGCCCTTGATCCAACAGACAATAGGCGTTGCCGGGCCTCTTCTGTGAAAACGTTGGCTGGCAGAGGATCAGCGGAACCCGGACGATGCTGTTCAGAGCAGGAACTAGAGCGAGGTTCGAATGGAGGAGCCAAAGCAGCCCCACTGGGCAAACAGGCACGCATTTGCATGTCATTGAGTCTGGCTTGTTCCTTGTCGTCATCAAAATCGAACAAAGAGGATGCTTTGTTGCTGCTGCTACTGTTTAGCGCTGATCTGGATCGGTTCGAGTCCTTCTTGCGCAGCACGCCGGCGCGCCTTGCATTCTCTAGTGCAGTGGTAACCTTGTGCTGGTCAGGAAGACAAGTCGTCACTGAGGAAGGCTGCTCAGTGAGAGATCCAAAGCCGGCGGGAGCCGTCGTATCAGTGCTGTCAGAGCTTTGCTCGCGATCTGGATAGTGTTCAGCCTCGAAAGTAAGCTGCTTCTGGCAGAGATCGTCAAAGCGCTTGATCTCAGCTCTGAGCATCTTGATTGTCTTGTCCATCTCCTTCTCATCGACCTGGTGCTTGTTGAAATGAAGTTGATCCTCGTGGTATTTGAGCGTGCCACGAAGTGTCTCGATCTGTTTCTTGCTGATATCACTCGGTCGAATAGATGAGATGGGAGGCGCAGCAGGGGGCCGAAAATTGGTGGTGCCGGTGGCATGGGCTTGCTGGTGCGGCTGTTGGTGCTGCTGGTGGGCTGGAGCAGCTGAGCCTGGAGTCATTCCGTGAACCATACCAGTCGCTCCTGCAAAACTCATGCCTGGGAACACAGGACTGAGAGGGATACCCGAGTGTACCATGCCTGAAGTGATCGGGCCAAACCCGGGTGCCATTACACCTCCGTGCATAAAGGGCATTGCCATTGGCTGCGTCAGAGCACCCCCTGGCACTGGGAAAAACATTTGGCCATTGAACACATATGGCTTGGTGAGATCAAGTTGTTCAATTGGTGAGATCTTTGGATCTTTGGTGTCTGTTTGTCGATCACCTACGTTGCTGCTAAAATTCTTGTCCTTGAACCCGTCCGTTGCTGTTGTGGCCGAAGATTGGGCACCTGGCTGATACGGACCGCCTTTGACCAGAGGTGCAGGTGGTATCTGAAAGGAGCCGAGCGGTAGGTTGATACCCATCATTGGCACGGGCATGGATACGAATTGCATTGGTGCCGGGGTAGACGAAGCAAAGGAGCCAGGAGGGAAGTTGGCGAAGAGCGGGGGTAATACGGGGACTTGAGCCTGGCCGGGTGCCTTGGAACCTGACGGCGTATCTGTCTCGCCCGATGCTGGCTTCACGTGCGACTGAAGGGGGCTGCCGTCAATGACCGATGGCTCCTGCACAGACTTGGCCTTGGGCCTTTTGATTGTTGGTGAAGGAGGGCCTCTTGTATTAGGGACGATACGGCCACCGGCGGTGACTCGCACATGAGTGGGAGACACAACGGCCTTGTAGAAGCGTCTGAATCCCTCACTGTGCTGAGTGGACGGTCCGATAGGCACGCCGGTGGGCTGAGCCTGAGCTGGCTCTGAACTTGCGGCAGACTCAGGCTCATCCCGCTCACGCAGCTTCCAAGAACCATCGCCCTGGGGAAACTGGCGGTCGCGCTGACCCTTGTAGAGGAGCTCATCAGACTCTGTAGAAGAGTCATCTTTGTTTGTACGACGAAGGGCATTAGTTGCGGGGGCACTGGCCATGTTGACTGATCGTTCTCTAGGCATGATGATAATTTGGGCTGGATATGTGCTTGTTAGCATTTCAATTTTCATTGAAGAGCATGTTTTATGTCGTTTCCAACGAACTTACAAAGCTCAGGCTGGGCCTGTGCTACGGCCTGAATCTTGCCGTTGACCCTGCTTCCTCGAAGAGCAAGAAGCTGTTCGGTTGTATAGCACCGAGACGGCATGCTGAAGTCAAGGTAGGCAAAGAGAACGCGTGTGCGGTGACTGCGACCGCAGTGCCAGCGAAAGACAGTCGGGTACGAAGAGCCTTGGGATGTTCGTGGGGGAAGTGAGAGAAGTATGAACGAGAGCACTGGGTGGAGCTGTAGGAATTCGTCTTTGTCGTTAGCAATTCCCTGCACCTCAAGTTGTGATAAAATAAACCTTGGGATTCCTGCGCGTGGGATGGTACCCAGGCAAATCTCTTTGCCACTGGGCTTGATGTCAACTCTGACACATCGTTTTCCGAAATGAGCGTCACAAAAGTAGAACTTGAACGCAAAATATATGGGGGCTGTGATGTCGACATCGTCTCTCTGCATTTCCAATAACTGTGGAAGAAGTCTTTTGCCTTTCTTCTTACAAAGAAGCGACATGGCAGCTCCCGAGGAGATGTTTCTCGGTAAATACTGAAGCAGACAGATGAATGTGTACAGTCGAGATGTTTCGATTGGTATAACATGGGGTTCCAAGGGGTTGGAGGAGTGCCAAAATAAATCTGAAGGTGAAGTGAGCAGTGTCAAGCACGACGAAAAACTGACAGGATAAAGCAAGAGGTTCAGACTTTATGGAGAGCCCAGTGTGCTGGAGTCATCGGAAATCCTTACCACCAAAAACTGAACCAAAACATCCACTTCGCCGAGTTGGGCAGACAGTCGTAGCCGAGAGCCAAACGGTGGGTATACGGAGTATTATCGGCGAGATGCCTTTCCAAAGACCAAGAGAGGAGAAAAAACAAGAGAGAATGAGCCGGAGTGCCAAGCAACCAACGAAGAATATAAGCACAAGCTGCCAACCCAGCCCTTGGAGAAGATGGAAAAGCAGTTGTCGACAATGCTGGGGTCCTTGGGGATGAAGAGATGACCGTGCCCAGAAGAGAAGACAAAGGGTTGCAAACAGAATCAACAACTGACTGGAGCTAGTGGGCCATAAGGCAGGAGCAGGCCACAGCTTTTCGGTCACTTCATTCCAGTGCACCCACCTTCACGGTGATGGTCTAGGTTACCGGGCTGGTACCTACCTTGGTGGTAAGCCTCAATTATTGCAGGTCATTCGCAGCTAAGATAAAATAAACCTTAGGTAAGTGCCCAGTGTAGGCAATGTCTTCAGGGTAGGTACAGATATCGAGGACACTGGCAGTGACGTCGGGTGCAAGGGCACAGTCGAGCTCGGCTTTGCAAGGTGAGGTTTATTACCTTACGTGAGGTGGACACCTTACAGTCGGGCTATCGTGTCAAGCTAAAAGAGCATGAGCATAGTGGAGGTTCCAAGCACTCAGGGAAGGTGAGAGAAATTTAGCGATGAACCTGGGCCTTCGATTGGTTCGAAGAAGGGCAGCCATTGTACTCGAGGTGTTTGTGTAACCTACCTTAGCTGTCAGGATGAGGCAGCTGAGGTTGCTTGTGAGATAGTTTGAGGCAGGTGCACCTCAAGCTGTATCTCGTGATTAACACCAGCTACAATACCGCGCCCAGCCGTTGAGATTTTACCAACAATTTCCATTAGGCCAGGCCCAAGTAATAGGAAGTATCTGCTCTTTCAAAAGTTTTCGCTCCCTAGGGACTATCCTCACGAACTCTAAAATCAGAGCTTAGCAGCGAATATTCTAGGGATCTCTACAATTATTCTAATGGTGAAGACTGAGAGCAAGTAGCGTGGGGCATGCACCTGTCTGCTAAAACAGGACGAAAAGGCAACCAGGAGTGTCAACCATGTTTTACTGATGGTCGACTGCAAATATCAGTTGTTAACTTATAAGTAAATACCATATATCAAGTACCCCATCTCACCTAGGTACGTAGGTCTACACGCCTTTGTGCGCAGTTTCTAGTAATGAAGCTGAAGAAAATATTGACATTGTTGAATGGAAAACGGGCCTAAAGAAGGGTGGTTAACCCATGGGTGAACCAGCAAAGGAACTAAATTTGGATTGCTTCCTATTCTGTTAATTGTCTGGTATAAGTTGCAAAGTAGGTTGCGCAT
This sequence comes from Magnaporthales sp. P1609, assembly GCA_003709005.1. NCBI lineage: Eukaryota > Fungi > Ascomycota > Sordariomycetes > Magnaporthales > Magnaporthales sp. P1609. Next base: position 1,626,410 of record PELF01000003.1, read on the forward strand.
AGATGAAAGGTCCCTTTTTTCAGGGGTCATAACCCCTGGTACCATCGATGAGATTTGTATGCGCAGTCGCAATGCCGAATAACAACCCGACAGATTCAACATTTTGCGTGAGCCGTTCGCTGGTCAAGAAGGTTGCCGGTACCTAGGTAGTATGAGACATGGAGGTGACTGGGGAAGCAGGTGCGAGACGGTGTAATGTCGCTTGGCATCGGCAATCCCAATCGTCCCCACAATATCATGTTCTCTTCCAATTACTTTCCACTTCCATCTTGTTTCGCGCGATCCCGAACAACACTTTGCTGCTGCTGCCGCCGCCCGCCATCACCATCATCACCTGGCATCACTTTGTCTCACGATGGCGCTTCTTGCTGCTCCGTTCCAGTAACTCGCTGCGCTCGAACGCGTCTCTGTGCGTCCTCGCCGCCACACAGCGCGTGACAGCGGCTTCTGGTCACCTTGTCCGTACAAAACCATGTTCCATGGGTTTGCACGTGCAGAGAAACACGACTGACATTGTCTCTCGTACCGACAGGAGCCTCACTCAATGGCTTTGTCCAGGGTCTTTTCAGTAGTAATGTTTCCAGGTTTCCTCCCGAGGATCCTTCAGTCGTTTTGGACCGCTATGGCACGGTGGAGGAGAATCTTGGTCCCATAGACCGCCTTCGAAATGTGATCGCGGAGCTATCCAAATCCCCAAAGATCCAGAGCGCCAGGTATCCCCGCGGTGTTTCCGGAGTCAAACACGTCCCTTTAGCTACGCTGCACCCAGGATACAAGATACAAACTTGTGTGGACAGCACCTCGGTCATCTGGGGCTTATGAGGGAACGCTTTGCTGTCATCACGTTGGACCTACCGTTGAGCAAGCTCCCTGCGCCGTTTCGAACCATCATTCCATTTCCAATGTATCTTTGTAATTCGAACTGGTTGGTCGTAGTTGGTATCGCATCCGCCAGTCTCGCATAATCGCTTGGGATGATGCTCTGCGACTGTTCCTTGTGACGGAATGCAAAGGCAAGGGCGGCGCCGTGGATCTTTCATACCCACAGAGGGCTCGAGCATGTTCTTCTAGCAGTGGTAATCCATCAGCAGCCTAACCCGTGCCACGTCGATATGGGCGTGTCTTTTCCCGGGATAGGGTTATACCGGAAAAAATACAATAAACCAACGTTAACCCGGTAAGAATTATAATATAATTAACCGTATAAAAAAACATAATTAACCGTATAAGATCCAACCGTGTAAAAAAAAATAAAAAATAAAAAAAAGGAAAAAAGGAAGAAAAAAAAATAAAGGAAAAAACCGCACGAAAATTCTAAAAAAATAAATAAATATAATACAATAATGGATTAAAAATAATGGAATTATAAAACAATACATATGTTAAAGGGCGACAATAGGGAATATATTAGGGGTTAATTATTAGTGGGTTACAATGGGTTACAGGGGCACGTAATTTAGGGTAGGGTTAGTGAATACAGGGAGCCATTAGGCCGGCTGCCGCTATTCCCTTTTTTGGCCGCGTTATTCATGACAGAGTAGAAGGCATAATGAATCTCAATCAATCAATCAATCAATCAGCTATCAATACCCCTCCCACCACAAACCCACGAAATATTGAAGCAGCTCCAGGTGGCAGGATTGGATTGAACTCCAAATCAAACCCAAAACGGACAACGCATAGTAGCTGGTAGGAACCCAGGTCCAAGGTGGCCCCCAGTTGATTGATTATCCTACAGGCAAACTACTGCCAACAATTTAATTAAGCCCTCCGCAGACTTGTTCATCTCGAGAGAACTTTGGAGAAGACATGCGTGCATACAAAAAAAAAAAAAAAAAAAAAAAAAAAAAAAAAAAAAAGAGCCATCTTCCCTCTCAGTCATCTATTTATCCTCCGGTTTAGTCTAGGACACATTTCCGTTGCGATACGAACCACGTCACTTGGGACATGTTCAAACTACTGGAACTCCCTCCAGAGCTTGTGCACGAGATTCTGGTCGCCGTAGCCAGGTCTCGCAGCGTCTCCCGTGCACTGCGCGTCAGACTCGTCTCACGTTTCTTCGCATCGGCCATGCCGGAAGCCTTGTTCGCTTCCGGGGTGTTCCATCTCGATGGACCCAGGCCCCGTGTTCTCGCCTCTCAGGTTGATGAGGCTCTGGAATTGGAGTTTCGGTCTCGATACATGATCCACCATGGTCTCTCGCGCAATCGCCCGCCCATAAGGATACTGCAAGTCCTCCATCGGGTCGCCGAGATGATCGTGCACCATCCTAGATCGCGGTTCGCCCAGACCCGGCGAGGAGAAGAATCTGTGGAACCCGAGGGTCAAGTCAGAGACTGTTTCACTAAGCTCTGCCGCTTGCCATCAGCCATCCGTCAAGACGGACTTCATGTTCAGTCTGAATACGGCGCCGAATGGGACGAGACGCGTGGAATCCCGAGGCCCAAGCACGACTTCTGCTCCATCTTGATCGCCGGCGCGGCCCATCTCGATGAATTGGATGTCTTGAAAGATCTTGTACAAGACTCTGACCGTCGCCTCTTCGTTGCCACGGCCATATCCGACGCCGCCTCCGCTGGTAACATGCGCGTGGTGTCGTTTCTACTATCGAGCGATCCTCAGTTACCAAACCATTCCGAGGGCATTAAGCTAGTTATACTAGGAGCTGCCTGGGGTAACCAGGTAGAAACTATTGAGTGGGCTCTGTCCCAGCTACCTCGGCCAGTCTCGGCCCTTGAGGAAAGGAGGCACTTTGAGCTGATGCATCGCATTCTTCTCGATGCAATGAGCTTAACCACGAGTCTCGAGTGCTTCCGCCGTTGTTATGAATATCAGCCCATCGTGCACGGGAGCCTCAGATGCTGCCATCCCCTTTTGAGAGGCAACAACACCATGGCCAAGGCTGCAGGACGTGGCGACCTAGACATGTGTGTTTACATGATGGCCTCATGTCGGCGTAGTCCCAATGGCCTGATACGAGGCGAAAAAGATGCAGGGACATTCCAAAGGTATTTTCGATCACCTTTGCGGCACGCCGCCCGGGCCGGGAGGAGCGATGTCGTAGAGTTTCTCATCTACGCTGGTGCCGATCCCGTACAGCCAAGCAGGTTTTTCATTTCCAAAGATCTACTTTCCTCGAAAGAGCCCCAATCTGTCTTTAGTGCTGCCGTCCAGGGTGGTTCCGTGTGCTGTCTAGAGTTGATCGTGGAAGCATACCATAGAAAGACGAGTCATCTCGCAGCCGACCTGCTTGCTCAATTCTGGACCGGTGAGCTCAGCGAAGGCTTCATACTTGCTGTGAAGAGGGAGAATGAAGAAATGATTCTATTTCTGTTACAAATGTGCCACGATCTCGATTTAAAGTCCTGGGAGGTTGCAGAGGACGCACTTAAGGAGGCACATAGCCTGAGGCTGGAATCTATGATGGATCTTTTGCAGAGCCCTCTTCTTTGATGAGACCCAAAGCTTTGTCTTCGCTTTGAACTCAAGAATCGATATCTTTGAGCTTGATACCTTGGGTATGTGAGGCCATTTGTGGTTTGTACCATACCACTCTGGTTCTGGACTTTGATTCTCAACTACCACAGCTTGAATGCAGCCGTCTCGACGGCTAGATGTACCAGGTACACACCCCTGGATTGCCATTGATATGCAAAGAAGCCACCAGCATACTTTGTGTATTTGGAGTGATCTCAGCAAGCAAGGGGCTCCAGGTAGTCGTCCAGTGCGCTGACAAGTAGAAATTGCCAAGACGATTTTGATGCAAGCGGTTAGGTGAAAAAATCCCAGTCACGGCCATGGGTCTTGCGCATGCCCATCCTCAACAAAACATCAGATGCTCATGTGAGGGCCAACTACTCGTCAAACGACCCTGACTATCTCAACTAAGTCACATCTTAGATCATTGAAATTCTTTTCTTCAAGCCCTCAACCCCCAAAGAGGCGGCGACATAGTCGGCATGAATCACGAGAAGGATCACGCTATATATTGCAAATACAGCACTCGGTTGCGTACCGCCTAGGACGGGGTAGAGTCGCGAATACGCCTCGTTAAGAAGCTGAAGGATTATGAAATGGTCACAATGGAGTAGTATAGAGTTCACGTCGAGTGGACGTACCCGGAATATGCCGATTATTGGCAGGATCCTATCGGGTCATATGTTCCCGAGCACATTAGTCATATCCGCAAAACTGTAGACAGAATATGACGCCAAAAGTTTCTTCCAGGGAGCGAGTGCCTGGCGGCTTCAACATCAGCAAAGCTGCTTGGCCAGCCAATCAATGATTTTCTTGGACCTGACCGGACTTTTTTGCTGGTTTCGCAACTTGGGCTGAACCAAAAGAACTGGCTATAAACGTTTACTTCCCTGTCAAATATTCAGCAGCCGTATTTAAACTGTGACAACGACAAAAGAAAACCGAAAAACAAAACAAGAAAAGACAATGAAACCAAGCATCGGGCTTATCTTGTTGCCCGCAGGAAAACCCCACCTGCAACCGGACGATCTGTTTGCCATTCTTTAACTTCCCCCGCATTCATTACGCAGGACTTTAACCACAGATTCGCATCTATACCGTATTCAATACTCCGGGAAAACACCGGGCCCTTGCCAAGCTGCGCTCATGACGCTACGAAAGTCCACCCTCCTGCCCCTTTTGACCTTGAAGACAGCTATTTGCGCGGGCGGGGAAAGGGGAGTTTCTATCATCTGCTCTTTTAATAAATGCATTTGAGACTCCACCAAACTTGCTGCTAGCATGGAATTTTTCCGCCAAGGATGAGACAGAGAAATGCTGCCCGCAGTGAACTCGGTTATGGGCTGTTCGGCAGTTGCACGAGGAACTCCTTGCTGTCAGTTACATCACCATGCAGACCAGCTTACCTGTAGTTAAGCGAAGATAGATAAAAGGCCTCAAAAGTCACCAAAGGTCTGGATAGATTGGTTGTGGTGCAGGTTTGTGCTCACAGCATTATCTTTGTTGCTACTCCTTGCCTTGACTGCTACGCGCCCACAACTCGCAATGCCGTTCCTTTCCTTCCTGGCCCTTGCCTTGGGTATTTTCACCCAGACAACACTATGCGGCGTCTCGGTCCGCAAGACGGGCACTGCACCAACCGGTTACGAGGTTGACTTTTCCTTCGTCAACGAGACAGCGTCGCGAGTCCTGGTCGCCGGTGGCATCTTCCCCTTCACAGACCAATGGCACACCGGATGGCAGTATTCCGACGGATGGAGCCCCAGGGATTACCAGCGCGGTGACTTTATCCTGCCGCAGACCGCTCGTGGTCTTGGAGATGCCGACTGGCCATATGTCATGGAGAGCGATGGCCAAGGCAGCTGGCACCTGACGATCCCCATGCCGTCCGGAACGTACAGCTACGCATTCCTGGTCGACTGTCAAGTCCCGGCGAACTGCACTTTCGCGAGCGGTAAGTGGGTGATCGACCCCGAGAACCCACCTTTCGTAAACGTCCCAGGCGACCAGACCGCCTCGACCTTCCAGGTACCATTTGACGCCGAATTCCAGGGCACCCCGGCCGGTGGCTCGGACCTCAACTTCGACTACGCCCTCCCGCGCGCCGAGGCCAGCGAGCGCGGCACCGTGGCGACGGCAAACTACACGTCCCCGGGTTCCGTCTGGCCCGCGCCCGACGTGCACGACTTTGCCGTCTACACGCCGCCGGGCTACGACGCCAAGTCGGACCGCGAATACCCCATCATGTACCTTTCGCACGGCGCGGGCGGTAACGGCGACGACTGGCAGAACCTGGCGCGCATGGGCAACATAATGGACAACCTGATCGCCGGCGGCTTCATCGAGCCCACCGTGGTCGTCACGCCCAGTTTCTACAACATCGCCCCCGAGTACAACTTCACCTACGGCCTGGCCGGCGCGCTTGCCCCCGAGGCCCCCGTCGTGCGCGAGAACTACTTTGCCCACCTCTTCCCCTTTGTCGAGGCCAACTACCGCGTCTCGAGGTCTCCCTCGCGCCGCGCCTTTGCGGGCCTGAGCCTCGGCGGCCGCCTCACGTACGAGATGTATATCAACGCCACCGACTACTTTGACTACTTTGGCATCTTCTCGGGCGCCCAGGGCCTCGTCGACGCGTCCCACCTGGCGCCGCGCGCCGCCGAGTTCCGGCGCAAGGGCGTCTTCAACTCGTACGGCCTGTACGACTTTGTCTTTGACATGGACCGGTCTCTCGAGGTCGCCATGAACACCAACAATATCCGCTACATCAGCCGTGTCCAGCCATGGGGAGGTCATTATTGGCCAACCTGGACGGACTGCCTGTATCATTTCGGCCGCCGGGCGCTCTGGAAGCCGCTGCCCTTTGATGCACGCACTGGACGGAGCGTAAAGGATTAGCGTCTTCGTAAAATGTATAGCAGGGCTAATGGCATCTTTGCCTGCATGAAAATTATTATATGAATTCTTATGGGAGGGATACTGAGAGCGCGAGTGGCGTAGTCATTCCTCAAGTCTACTCACATCATGCTCAACCTGGTTTCATAGCTCTCAGTTGAACGATATGACTCTTTAAGCGGTGCATAACATTCGCTGTGCGCAATTGTTGTCATCTGCCCAGTTGTGGAAGCAAGGTTGATTGCCGGTTCGAGGAGTTAGGTTGTTTGGTAGGAGAAAATCACAGGGAAAAAGAAAATCACGCGCATGCCGTCTGGGGGATGACATGTAACATAAGTCTGATGCTATAAACCCTAGATAAAATAATCAGTCAGCTCGACCGAAACGGGTACTGCCAATATCAAACTACAAAGTTATACAAGCATGACTAAGTGTCCCAAAGCAGATCAAGATGAAGCCTGTGCCGCATCGGCCGGTACCGTGGTCGCCGTCGTCGTCGTCGTCGTCGTCGTCGTCGCTGCCGTCTTCAAATTCTCTCTCACACTGGGTACGAAACTCTCCATGATGCCCAACAACTCGTCAAACACCCTCACTCCCGCGGCACGCCCTTCATCGCTCCGTGCAAACGCGCTCTCGTTGGCGACTACACAGCTGTCCATGTATTTACCATGAGTCTCCCGCCCAGCTGCGGCCGCGGCAACCAGCGTCCTAGAGCCCATCTCGGTCTTGCGACCCAGGATCATCAGCCCGAGGCGTAGCAGGGCGCTGAGCGGGAAGGGACAGTGACGAAACAATTCGGATTGGCAGAGGCCCGGGTTCAGCGAGTTGACGACCACGGGGCTCTCTGGGCCCAGCCTGGCGGCCAGCTCCCTCGCGGCCAGGATGTCGAGCAGCTTGGTCGTGTTGTAGCGGTCCTCATTCATATCAGCCGCACTCCTGAAAGCATCAAATATGGGCCCCTGCCGCTTCCTCTCGGCGAAGCTGGCAAAAACGTGTGCATCCGACGCCACCACGGTGACCTTTGCCTCGACATTGTGCTGGGCGGCCGTCCGCCGCATGAGCGGGAGACACAGGGTGGCCATCAGAAAGGTGCCGATGACGTTGATGGCGACGCTGCTCTCCCAGCCGCCCTCGCACTCGACAAAGGTGCCGATGGCCACTCCGGCGTTGAGGACTAGGCAGTCGAGCCGGGGGAGTTCGCGATCGGCCCGGGCGCAGAAGTCGCGCACGCTAGACCCGCTCGACATGTCGACCTGCCACACCTCGACGGCCAGGCGCACGCCATCAGCGCTCTGCGGCCGGCTGTTCCGCGTCGACACCTCTATGTCGGCGCGCGCCACCTCGCCCTTTGCCGTGTCGCGGCACGCCAGGATCACCTTGGCCGCACCCAGGCGGGCAAAGTGCCGCGCCGCCTCCCGGCCCAGCCCGGTGTTGCCGCCCGTCACGATCACGGTCTTGCCCGTGAAGTCCGATTTGGGTTCCGGCAGCGGTCTTAGCTGTGTTCTGATGAAATTCGTCACAAAACTCGGGCCGCTGGCGCCTTTTGTCAACAAAACCATGTTTGTCCAAATTTTTGAAATGCGAAAGAAGGAAATAAGGCCGAGGGCTCATTCGGACCAAACTCACGCCGAAAAGTAGTTAGCGTCCGTAAACCATGAGAAAGCGTTTCTCTTTGGGGACGCCGCCGGGGGCGACGAAGCTTGTTGTTCAGACGTCATGATGTCCGTGATGGTTTTGTCGTCCTCTTTGGGGTCAAAAAGTAGCAGTAGAGAAAGAATGGGAAATGTAACGAAAGAAAGATAATGAGATTTTGATAACAAGATGGCAAGCCAGTGCCAAATGAAGAATTGAGAAGCTATTTCAGAAAAGTCAATGACATTTGGGTAAATTAGGTAGGTACGATGATCCTTTTGTTCCCAGCGCCCGGTCTTTGATGTGAAACTGAATGCCGGGGCTGGAGCTTCTGTCCTGTCCCACATTAGGAGCTAGGCAACAAGGACCCACTTGCTTGAAGTGCCGAAATCGCTTTGTCGACTCCCATGGAGCATGTCACAAAACTCCATACCAGTACGGGCAAGATCTAGATAAGACTAGATTAACATCTAGAAAAGGGGTTTAACTTTAACATTCAATCTGACAACCTGCATGTGCTCAAAACCAGACAAAACGCCTAGACCCAATGCAAATTCCCCTGCAGCGAAAACGATAGGAGCGAGAAGAAAGGCTTCAAAAAGAACTTTGTCAAAATCATCCCTTTCCACAGTCAAAGACTCAACAACAACCAAAGAAAAACAAACATAAAAAACAATAAAACACCCAAAGATATTCGCCCTTATTAACGCCTGCCTTTCCCACAATATATGCCTGGCCCCAATCCCCAGTAGTCATAACACTGATCCCAAAAGCCTATTATCCGGTCGAAAAGGTATTCTTACAAATGGATGCCGGCTGCGTTCATGTGCATTTTAGCGATTCGCCCCACACGCTGCTCCAAGCATTGTTCGTCAGTCCTCGCAGACCCATTCCGCAAACACGCACCATCTCGCCGTTCTGTCCGCCAAAACAAGTCCGCGCCAGACGCCCTTTTCACTGCACTTAATGATCGTTTCCCATGTACCGCCGTCACTCACGTCCTCGTCAGACCCGGCAGTCCTGCCACCGACGCCCACGGCCCCATTTCTTCGCTCCTCCTTTCGCATGAGCCTCAGGATTTTGCCGCCGGGCGTCTGGATCGCCAACTTGGCCGGCTTCTTCCCGCTCACCACTCCAGATCCGTTTGTTGATGCCGAGCTCGGGTTGGATCCTGCTGCGCTAGAGCTGGTCATGCTCATGGCTGAGCCCGGTCTCGCGAACGGTATTGGCGATGCGCCCCCCGGGTTTGATGATGGTGTCATCGCGGACCCGGTACCTAGCGAGCTGGGATGTTGTCGTATCGCAAACACAAACGTGTTGTTCAGCGCCAGCCGCTGGCACTGGGGCTGCACAACGTAAATGTCATGCCGCTGCGCGTGCGGCGTCGGGTGCCGTGTCACAAACTCGTACGGGGGGTTCTCTCCTGTATGCATTATTGGCACCGCAAACGCTACCGGATGCGGTATGTCCTTGATGCTATGCATCAGGCCCCTCTTTCCTGCGTATACCTTGAGAACTCCGGTGCCCTCATCGCCGGGCAACAGCGCCTTGACCGTGTATCGTTTCGCGCCGCCCACCCAGTCTGCCTGCGCCAGGGCCCGCTTCTTCACCACCTCTCCGGACTCGAAATAGTCGCCGTCAGAGTCCCTCGAGAAGGCTCGCACCTCGACCTCGGCCGCCACCTCCACATCATCTGGCACAGTGAACTTGACATGCACCATCTCTAGATCCTCGATCCTCGTCAACGACGTGTTGTAGTCCACCAGATGCAAGCCATTTCGGAAGTACGGCGGGGAGGCGCAAGGTAGGTTGAGAAGGATCTCGTGCGCCACAGGTGGACATATGTGCTGCTGTGCATGGTGTTCCGGGATGTGCGTCCAGCAGATCTCCGTGGGCCTTGTCAAAAACCACCAGGGATCTGCAACCCCACTGCCTGTGCTGGAGTACAGACCTCTTTGCGGATTTGAAGGACTCGCCAGACATGCATCCATCATGCGCCATTCATTGTCGACCAAGACTGCATTCCACCAATGATTTGACCGCGGCATCAGTCCCATCTCGGGCACCTCGCCGGGGGATTTGAGGTAGCCACGCACAACCTCACAGTGTACCCCGACTGCTGCGCACATCTCGTATACTAGCACGGCGTACTCCTCGGCGCAGCCACGTTTGCTCGCAATCGATCGCCTTGTGTCGATCTCGCCTTCGAAATCCTCCTCCCAGCAAATTTTTTCAGCAACCCACGTGAAGATGGCCCGCAGCCGTTGCACGTCGCTACGGTATGGCCTACAAACATAGGTTGTCGCGAGGGTTATCGAGGTTGTCGTCGGAGGTAGGCCACTGATGAAGCGCGAATTCTTGTCCACCTGGCTGAAGTTGATGGCTGCGTAGTTCATCGGTTCCGCTACAGGCATACCGTTTGCCCCTTCGTCCCCATCCATGCTGCCATAGAGCTCGTCCACGGGGTCTAAAGCTGGATAATCCATCATCTGGCAGCGCTCGCGCCGCTCGCTTCTTTCGTTTCTGCTCAACGTGTTTGACCGGTTCACATCGCGGCGGATCTGTACCCAGTCGACGCCAGCTCCAAGGCCCATTTCTCTTGCAGCATCTCTGCCAGTACCCGGACCGGCCAACCCGCCTGCGATTGCCCCAAACCCAATAGGTGTTGAACGCCCGCGTGGTGATTGTATGGACCCTGCGCCGGCGGTTGCGATGCTGCCACGGGTGCTTGCCACCCCAGTCTTGGCAGATTCCAATATTTTCTTGAAAAAGTTGGACTTCTTTGTTTTTGGTGTGGTCAACCCTCCCAGACCGCCGATGTTGGCCATGGGATCGTCGTTGTGGTATGCTACTTGCGACTTGGGCCTCGCCTCTTGGTAACCAGATGCGTGGCTGCTGTGGTAAGTCACACCAGTGAAGGGGGTTTCTGGACGGTCCAACTCCGGCTCACGCATGCTCATAGCACTTTGAGCTCTTCGGTGCTGGTTTTTTCGTGCTAAGCTTCCGGCACTAGTAGCGCTGATGCCTCCTGCAGAGACTCCGCTCATTAAGCTGTGGCTTGTGCTCTGTGTCGTCGTGCTCTGGTTTCCAGAGGATGTGCTGGTCGAAGTCGTCTTGGTGGTGAATGTGCGTCCTAGCACCTGTCGTCCAACGTCATACGCCGACTTCCTATGCCGGAGCTTGGGCTGACTTCCAACTTGACTTGAAGACCCGTGAATGCTGCCTCCCATCGATGACTTTGGTCGATCGTAGCCCTGAGGCTTGGGTGGAGGTGCCGGTGCCACCTCATCGTCGATTCGAGTCGAGCTTTGGTTGTGCATGTTCCTCAATCGCGTCTCCATCCTTTCAACGTAGTTGCTCAGCTGTGGAAGTCCAGGTTCCTCCTGCCCGAGACCTACGTCATGAAGAATGTTCTCTTGACTGCCTCCCTGTGATGAGCCTGCGCTATAGGTCTCATATCCAGAGTCGGCTCTAGCGATTCCCATAGAAGTCTGCGGCCTCAGCTGCTCCCTTTTGTTGTTGCGTCTTCTCGACTGTTGGTGTACCATATCAAAGGATTCCGGGGACCAGGGGTCAAAAGCGGTGGGCTCTGGCGATGGGTCTTGCGCGGGCAGACCGAGGGCGCCCAGCTGTTCCATAACGCCATCCATAGCTTCCCGTAGAGGGGATGGTGTCATCCCACCACGCCCCAAACCTGGTGATGGAGGACATGGTGATGGTGCCCTAGGGGTGTGGTAGCCAGTTGTGCGCAGGCCATACGGAACGTTCGAGCCATGCCTACCTGCGTCCATATGCGGCTGGTGGTGGTCGTATTGTACGTTGGAACCATGCCTGCTGAGACCGCCCTGTCGGTTATCGTAGCTGATGTTTGAGCCGTGCCTCTCCAGGCCAGGACCAATCCCACTATCGTAAGACATGTTGGAATTGTGCCGTGGCACATGGCGGTGAGGTGGAGGTGGTGGAGGTGGGGACTCGGGGCCATCCTGCTGGTTGAGTTGTTGTGCAGAATCGAAGCTGCCCACTGATGGCCGATAAGGCTTATAAGCGATGTCTGATGGTGCCGGAGAGGGTGCTCTAGATCCGAATGCATCGAAGCCCCCTGGGCTCACGGCCCTCCTCATTTCCTCGTATCTCTGTATTGGCGCAGGACTCGCAGCTCTTCTCATATCCTCATATCTGTGAGATGGGGCTGGACTTGCTGCTCTCCTCATGGCGTTATATCTTTGTGTTGGCGCAGGGCTTGCGGCTCTTCTCACATCATCATATCGTTGTGTAGGTACAGGGCTTGCCGCTCTTCTCATGTCATCATATCTATGTGATGGCGCCGGACTTGCTGCTCTCCTCATATCTTTATATATCTGTGTCGGCGCAGGGCTTGCCGCTCTCCTCATGTCATCATATCTGTGTGACGGCGCCGGGCTGACGGCTCGATGAGAGTTTTGATGATGGGATCTGGGTGGGGCAGGACTGGCGGCTCTGCCCACGACGCTTGTGGCAGACGCTTCGCGTGAATGGGCAGGGCTCTGCTTGTATGTTTCCGGCTGCTTTGCTGTCGTATAATGGGGCGCTTTTGCGTAGGCCTCGAACGGTTTTCGAAAGGTCCTGGACTTTTGAGGTGTATCTTTAGGGCTTGGTGTGTTATTCTGAGGAAGCGGACTTGTGGATCTGCTCATTGGTCGGAAGTCATCTGGAAGGAGCTCGACAAAGTTGGAGGGAAAGACGCCGACCATGCGTCGATCCCTACGTAGCCTCCCCGTCCACCAGGACCCGTCACCAGCGTTCAGACATTCGATTAAATCGCCCTCGATGAATCCGAGGTCTCTTTTTGACTGTAGTTGTGGCGCGAGTGAGTGACTTGACCTCCTACGCGTTACCTTGTTGATTTTCCATCCGGGGACTTACCTCTCCTCCCCACGAATAAACGGCTCTGCACCAACACGGAAATCGCGTCGGCAGAGGCGGTGGTGCTGGCGCCATTTCATCAAGCTTTCTGTGATATGGAAATCGCAGAAAGAGACACCAGCGATGCGCTTGAGCGTGCGCGGTCGACTCGCAAACTCGCAAATACTTCTGGTGGCGTTAGTCTGCCAGTAATATCAGTGGTAGATCTTGCGCAGGTAGGTAAGTCGTCCAGATTGAAAGTAGCCAATGTTGCTGGCTCGTCTGTTTTTGACCGGGTTCGACTGGCGAGCAGGTACCTTAGAGAACGGTCGGACCGACAGAAGAAATGCTGCAAAGCCAAAGAGATAAAAAAAGCAAATATGACGCTCGCGGAACGAATGGATCAATCAATCCAGTGTACAAATGAGGAACGAATGGATGATCTAAACAACCGGGCAGGGCTCGACGTGGGAAGTGGTTTACCAGGCTTTGGCGAAGGAGGAGGAGCCCACATTGAGCCGGACCAGGATTGTGGCCCAAGTAAGAGCCCAAAAGCGGTGGACGAACCGATGCATTTTCTGTGTTTACTTGGCCGTTGCCATCATGGCAACGGGGAGCTTTGACCAATTGGCCGGGGGTCCGGTGAGGGGTCAAGGGTGAATCCATCGCATCTGACAGGGGGGCCGTGTGCATTGGACGCTAAAAGAGCCATTGGATGCGACGAACGACAGACTACAAAGTAACTCGAGGGGAAGACACGAAGACCAGGCTGAAAAAAAAAAAAAAAAGTACAGAAGCGATGAATCTCATGGGTCTGATGATCGTGCCAAGTTGGTATTCGCAACCGATCCGGTAGCCATGTCAGGCTACTCATTGAGAACGTATATATATTTACATGATCCCAATATCGAGTTTGAATCCAAATTCAACATTGTGCAGTCCTCGAAAATTCATTGCGAAATCCGCAATATCAAGCAGAATGTCTTGTTTGCCTCGCGGGATTGGGTGGAAGTGACGCAACAGAAACCAAGAGAAAAGCTCAAAGCTGTCAGGTGCGCCCCCTAGAAATGGAGCCATACCGGCTGGGGCCAATCCAGGGTGTTTACCAGCAAGCTGCACTGGCATTGGAATGCATCTGCAGGTTGTGCTAGACAACTCGGCATGACGGAGACGTACTTAGACGAAAAAATAAAATACTGGTTGGCGCCTTGTCATTCTTTATCGTATTCTCTTTCTTTCCCACAATCACCCCGATAATGAAATTTACAGGCAGTATCCCGACGACGATGTTTGCTCTGTTTGTTCAGCGGCTTCAACAAGACTCAATCCACCTCGCAATCCGAGACCAGGGGTAGCTTTGCTTTCCCACAACCAGACAGGCACCCCCAGCTCCTAGGCCAAGGTCAGGGATCTCGCGGGTTGCCGGGCAGACACAGGCAGGCCCGTGCAAGCTCCGCGCGAATCTAAACAAGCACCTTAATTACCGTTCGTGCGCCTGCCATTCAGTCCCCATCATCCGGGCGCACAGCACTTTGAGATACAATAATTGTCTTTGAACCCTCGCAAAATCTGAAATTTTCAAACTCACGATCCCACTTACGACTCCAGCTCCCCATCGCTCGAAATCGAACCCTTTTCCTTGTCTCGACACAGACGTCTTATAGCTCCCCTGCTGCTGTCCGGGCGGCTGCTACCTTCTTCTGCGCCATCGAGTGCGCTCGACAGACTTGCGTCAAATCTCGGTCAATCGTTGCTACTGGGCCGGGCCCAGTTCTGAGGAGGAAAAAGATGGCTGTTGACGGAGGCCTTGCGAGCCACTACCAGGTCCTGGAGGAACTTGGGCGTAAGTGCTCTTGTGATTTTCTGACGGGCTGTGAGGAAGCGAGTAGAAGTAGAAGCTGACTGTTTACCATGCCGATCCGCAGAGGGGAGCTTTGGTGTTGTCTACAAGGCTATCGAACGAGCAACTGGTGAGACTGTCGCCATCAAACATGTGTGTTTCCCACCGCATCCCGGGACTGCCATCGCCGAACCGCTTATTTTCGTGCTTGATTCCGTTTCTAATAGATCCTGTAAACTTCACAGATCGATTTGGAATCGAGCGAGGATGATATTCAGGAAATTCAGCAGGAGATATCCGTCTTGAGCACTTGTGCAAGCCCTTTTGTGACGCAGTACAAGGCTAGCTTTCTCAGGGGTCACAAGCTATGGATTGTTATGGAGTACCTCGGGGGTGGTTCCTGCCTTGACCTGGTCAGTTCTTGCACTTCCTGCTCAAGCTTCCCTACAGGACAGAATGCTAATCAGAGACCAACTTGACACATCTATAGCTTAAACCCGGATTGTTCAGCGAAGGCCACATAGCCATCGTTTGCCGTGAGCTCCTCCGGGGTCTTGAATATCTCCATGCTGAGGGGAAAATCCATCGAGATATCAAGGCTGCCAACGTCCTTCTCTCAGACAAGGGCCATGTGAAGCTGGCAGACTTTGGTGTCGCCGCACAGCTCACAAACATCAAGTCACAGCGCAACACCTTCGTCGGAACGCCGTTCTGGATGGCTCCGGAAGTCATCCAGCAGGCTGGGTACGACTTCAGGGCCGACATCTGGTCGCTCGGCATCACCGCGATTGAGTTGGCCGTGGGCGAGCCGCCAAACTGCGACCTTCACCCTATGAAAGCTCTGTTCGAAATTCCAAAGAAGCCCCCTCCACGACTTGAAGGCAACTACAGCAAGGAATTCAAGGACTTTGTCGCCCAGTGTCTTGTCAAGGACTCTGATCGGCGTCCCACGGCCAAGGATCTACTGAAGCATAAGTTTGTCAGAAATGCCGGCAAGACCGAGGCGCTGCAGGAGCTTATACAGCGCCGACAGTGCTTCGACGCTCAAAGCAACCGCAAGTCACACCCTGTCTACTATCAGGAAACATTGCAATCAATCTCCCCAAAGGATAGCTCAGATGGGTGGGTCTTCGACACAGTCAAGTCAGCCGTAACCAAGCGAGCGACTGTCAGAGCCCGCAAGGTTTCGTCCATTTCTGCAGCCGACGAGGCTATGCGCAGGCTTGATGTGAAGGATGGGCCCCTGCAGCCCTCCTCACCAGCTCCCGGCACTGTCAGGCGAACCGCCAAGCGTCAACCATCTGCCGTCCAATACCCATCCTACAATCACTCGCCTACAGGGTCAGTCATCATTCACAAAAGACCACTGCAGCCAGATCTATCTTTTGGCAACTCCGGCTCTACTATGCGTTTGTTCCGGCGTGTGCCTTCGGACGGGTCCATGCGGGACGTGTCCCCTCTGGATATGAACCCCGGCATTGTCAACGACGAGAACCGCCGGTCCATGATCCCTGTCACGCCGGTAGAGCCATCAGGCAAGGAAGGTATCCTCGGACGCCGACTTTATTCCAAAGCCGTGGAGCCCACCTTGGATGAACTCCATGCCCAGACCTCGACGTTACAGAAACGAGAGGCAATCGCGAACCTCTCGGACGCACTAGGTCACCTCAACGCGGTCGATCCCGATGGCTTGTACCATTTTCTCCGAAACCTCAACTCCACCTTGGCGCAGGACACAAGGTTGAGCAATGCCTTTTTACCTGCCACCACCCCGCCAGCCAAACCTGCCACCCGCGATGGCACGCCACAAGGTGCACCCCCTGGTGCGGCCGTCGTCCAGCCAACTCCACAGGCTAGCCCAACGAAGTTGGTGCTCAGCCAAGCCAATCCTCACCTCAAAAGCCACAGGCGACGCCAAGACAGCAATGTGACTGCTGTGGACGGCGGTGGATCGCCAACGAAAGTTTCTACCGCTCAAGATCGAGAGCGGGCACATGATTTGAAGATGGCCACAA
Source organism: Magnaporthales sp. P1609 (assembly GCA_003709005.1). Lineage (NCBI taxonomy): Eukaryota > Fungi > Ascomycota > Sordariomycetes > Magnaporthales > Magnaporthales sp. P1609. The sequence goes on from PELF01000003.1 coordinate 1,643,147, forward strand.
TACGCTCGAGGCTTCCCGGCAAAGAGCCAGGCCCTGGCATGGAGCACTACAAGCAGCTGTCTGATGTTCTCTATGGTCGATGGGTCCAGGGTCTGGCTGTCCGGTTCCCAGCTTTCGGTGCTGCTACGGAGCCTGACCTCTAAAGGTTTGAAGTCGATTCACCGTGCTAAGTTGGGGTAAGCAAGGCCCCACGAGGTGGGAATTATCGATTCCCACCTTTTGGGGCCTCACCAGCCATTAGGACAATCAGGTACTAACAAGCCCGATAGGGTCTTCTTGACTGAGCGCGCGGTCTCGATCATTCTCAGCCTTTCATAGCGGATAAAACACCTTGGTCCTCTTTTGAATCGCTGGTTGGTTTTCGGCTTTGGTTTTTTTTTTTATTGTTTTTTTTTTTTTTTTTTTTTTTTTTTTTTTTTTTTTTTTTGCATCTCGAGCGATATGGAGAGAACGCGGCATTGACGGGTTTTTGATTATGATTCTCGCTCCTGTCGAGGGGCGGGTGGTTCATGACGACTATGGGGGAAACAACACTTTACGAGTCAAACGGCCTAGTTGGAATGTCGTCTTTTGGAGCCTTGATACGAGGCACAACCGTTCAAATATCTTTATTTCTTTGTTCTTTTTCCCCCCACGGATATACAGTTTTGTTTGGCGTTTAATAGCAGGAGTGTAGGATTTGTTTTGCATTGTTTTGTTAGCACCAGATGAGATTTCAACGTTGCGCTTAGGCTGAAGACTTTTGATCATTGTACATGTAGATAGGTACTTAGATAGGTAGCTTAGCCTCTGTTGAGAAGGTATGGAGAACTGAACCGTTCTATTCCACTCAAACTTACCATGAACCCAAGGATGAATGAAGAGAGGTCTTAAGATAGACTGACCATGCGCTCCAGTCCAACAGAAGCTTCGAAAGTTCAAAATTTCATCGCAAAGCACGTTTTCCCGCCTTCACTCAGTCTATGACCAAGTTTCAAGGGTTAAAGCTCGTGGTCTTCCACTGTAGGCTTATTGGTTTGGTTGACGCTCCGCACCGAGGGAAAGTTTTATCCTCCAGTTGATAAAGTCATCAGTCAGGACTCTCCCGTGACCAGTTTCTTCAATCTTGAACATTTCAATAACATGCGATCGTGGCCTTCTCCGAATGCGCCACACGCCGTCGTCGTCCATGCTCGACCGAATCCCTGGTAGAAGTGTCAGTGTTGCTGGTGAATTCGGGAGGGATTGACAGAGGGTAAAAGCTCACAGTCCAAGACGGCGGAGCAAAAGTTGATGCAGGTATCGCCGTTCCAGGACCTTCCCCGCTGCTGCACGTTGGTTGGGATGGCGCTTGTTTCCATCTCGTCGACCCGCGTAAGTTGTCCATCTCGGGTTCGGAAGCCCACGACGATCTTGGGAACACCCAGGAGGAAGCTCTGAATCCACCACTTGAGCAGTTTCCGCTCAAAGTTTGCGGCGTCACGATCGTTTCTAACCTCTGCAGAGGTCTTAAGCTCGACCCAGTTGATTGGGCCAGGCGCTGATGGCTTTGAGTCCCAGACTAGAAGAATTGGGAGTAGGCTGGTTAGCAAATGAGGGTAGCTACCAGGTGGGATTAGAGGTGCTGTTGGTGCTCACTCGCGTCGACTTCGCCTCCTATGCATAGAATGGTTTTGCCGATTCCGGTGCGCACGACCGAGCAATATTGCTCCTTATTGTTGGTTGGCTCCTGCTCACGACCTTCGATATAGTCACGAGAGGTCTCTCCCCACGGTTTCGGTATCGTTGATAATGTCTCAAATTTGTACCCTGCCACTGGTCAGCACGTATTACATTCAACGGTATGGAACAAATCGATACTCACTCACCCCAGAAGGTCATAACTTCACGCGGGATCGGACTTTTCCAAGGCTCTGCATCTTGAGCCTTCTTTGACTCCATCCGGGAGGTGTGATCCTCTTCTATGAAGCTTCCTGGCTCAAAAGACATTAGCAGGCTTGGCTGAGCATCTTTTCAGACCATTGCTAATTTGTAACCATTCGGCTTCACATACACACAGTCCTTGGATTGAGAGTCAGTAACGCATAGCTTGTGACGAGTTCATCGTTTCCCTACAAGGGGCCTATAGACGTAGAGGAAAATATACCTGATATAAAGTTGCGTTGAGGTCAAATCTGGCAAGCGAGGGGAAAGGTGTTCAAAAGTGTTAACTTGCTTCCTAGTCCGACGTATTTATGCGCCAAAGGCCTCGAGAAAAACGGCAGCCTGCGAACGTACCCATCACGGTCCTCATAAGGCGAGGCCATCAGCTTTTAAGTTTGCCTGTCAGCCAAAGTTTCGCGGTATACTTTTGGACGCAATTACCAGACCAGCTACGATAGATCTCACCTTGGTCACGATGCCACGCCATGTTACCACATGTGCATCGATCTTCTTCCCAATCCTTTGCTCATGGGCTATGATGGTCTTTAAGAGACTATCTATGTGCTCGGCAGAGGCTCCTTCGTCGAACTTGTCAAATGTGTCGAACCCTTCCGACAGATCGGCTCCCAGGCGGGGTGGATAGTACCATTTCATTGAGCTGTCATCCAGGCAAAACTTGTGATCGGCATCGTAGGAAAAATATGCAAACTCCTGCAGCAGGTTGGATTGTTTCAGCAGGTGGTTGTATCCGGCCCAATAAGTCTTGAGCACAGAAGGATGATAATTCAAGTTCACCTTGGGCCGTCGCACAGGCTCACTTTGCCCAGCAAATTTGGATATTGGCTGCACTTGAAAAGTAATATTCACAGACATCGTGCGAACCGGGGATCACCTAGTGGTGAAGCCCTGGGAGATCTGCACAATAGGCACGCTGTTTTCGCTTTTTGTGAAGTAGTTCGAGAGTGGGATTATGGTCTCGGCGACCGTTCGTTCATCAATAGGTTGTCAATTTAGATCTAAGCTTCATTGCATAGTGTGATAAATAGCATGGAGCTAAGGTCTGAGATCGGCGCGCAATTGATTGTCGGGGTCCATATCGTGGCAGTGCACAGTGCTACATGTCAACAGCAGAAGCCTAATTAATCAAAGCATTGTGCCCCGCTAAAGAGTCGACTTTGCTGTAGAAGCAAACAACCTGATCACCTCAGACAGGCAACCGACTGACTATGATCGATGAAACAAGAATGCATCTTGTTTCTTCGATATTAAAAACACAATTCGATATTCATGCTACAGAGCGCACAGGCTGACCCGCTAAAGAGATTTGGGTGATCTTAAGTTCAAGGCTGGCGAAGTATGTACACACGCAATAACTAAGGTGCAGCTCGACTTGTTGAGTGCTCCGCACCAAGGTGGACAACCTACCACAATTCATTGCGAATTCATCAAGCACACATCATAACTGTGTTGAGCAACAAGCTTTACGTATATCATTGCCACTGTACCGTATGAGATACCTAAGATCGGGTGGCACGGGCTGCCGTGCCGTTCAACAGCCATGCGTGGCGTCCTCCACGGCACTATGATTCAATTTTTTTCCCGCCTCACCTCCACTATTTTTTTCAACACGTTTTCCAGTTTTGAACCATCCCCAAGGAGGTGCAATAGTCCCGCCATGCCACGTCTGTCAGGCTGATGTATTCTGCTTGCTCGCCTGGAGAAACACAAAGATACATCTGTGGAACCAATTAAGGATATGAAGGGAGAAAAAAAAGGAAGAAGAAAAAAAAACAGCAACATGGTCTTGATCTGCAAAAGTGTGGCAATTTCTCCCATTACACTATGATGTTTTGTGCAACGCAAACTGTGGGTGGGACTGTAGTCATATATATAATAACCAACCGGAAAGAAGAACAGTGCGGAATTGAAGAAAATATCGACATTGTTATAGACAGTCCAGAGCATAAAGAGTAAGACCGCATTGCAAATGACAGAAAGAGAGGCCGCCGGTAATCAATATAAAGTAGAGATAAGCAAGGACGGGGGACAGACCAGAGATACAAAATAAATCGTTGGCGCTGTATAAAGTAGCCTTGACGTGGGGGGATGAAACACTCTAGTGTAGTGAATCTAAGTACAGTAGAGAAAGGTACGGAGTACCAAAAGTACCTGGTTACCAACGTCGATAACTGCGAATTGGGATGCAATTGTAAGCAGCCTCGAAACAAGAGACAAGTTGCCCATCGAATATTCGTAGCTCAGAGTCCAGAAGACAACCTAATTATCCGGGCGCTAAAATTAGCTGTTTGTGCTCGCTCGGCTGGGGCTAAGCCTTTCGCGCCGTCTATTTGACGAGAAGATCCCCTGCTGTTTTACCCCCTGAACCCGCCCCTGAATTGCACGTTGCGGTGAGGTGAGTGTTGGAGGCCCATTCCAAACTTGCCCAGACTTCTCATGTCAAACCACGCCAGAACCTAATTGGGTTGCTGGGTTGCATTGCATTGCCGGCGAGACAAACAGCTTCTTTGCCAGTGAGCAAAGCCTTCCTTGCGCAATGCGAAACCATTGTACGTAGACCAACTGACCTATCTCTGGCTAATTGATGACAAAGCTAAGAGAGAGGAATAGTGACTTTTCGCCATATGTGGGGTGGGGAAAATAGTTGAACTGGAAATTTTTAGTGATGTTGGCGAGAAGCCAAGATCAAGGTACATTGACGGGAGGGGTGGAGTCCTGGGACCAGTCTCTGGGCTGACAGCCAATGACCGGCAAAGAGCCGTGTGGCTTTCCACAAGGCCGCATGCTTACCTTACTTCCTAGGATGGAGTACAGTAAGTACGGATTTCAGGTACCGATAGCAAGAGTAGGGCGGGCATACAAGCGGATATACTGCAGGCTGTGTTTTAGCACGACTACTATTCCCGCATGGGCTGCTTTAATACGACATAAGTGGGCATACTCGAGCAATTGGAGGACTCGATCATCCAATGACTTATTATTCTATTGATTGCATTGCCGTCGGCTCGATTTATTTGATTAATGGACGATTGTTTACGTCACCATCACCTGCCCTGCAACCGAAACTCGCAGTGGAGAGTGGTATACTGACTGTGGCGTCGCCGTGGCTGATGTACAAGTTGCTTCTCATACTGTCTTACTCTGTCAATTATGGTCTGTGCTGCTGCGTGCTTTACAACGGTCGGCACTGAGATTAGCATTCATCCAACCAAAGTGGGTCATTCCTGACAATCTCCAATTCACCCCCTTCCTGTGATTTCCGCCATCGCCAGGCTCCTTGACGAGACATCACAGTGGACTGGGGTTCGTGCATCTTTTCTCCTTTTCTTTTCTTGACTTGACTTGCGGGCACCCAGCCATCGTCGACAAAGATTCATATTCGGCTTCTTTCCCACCAAGTCGCGCATCCAGTATCTAGACGCTGGTTCTTCTCAACGTCACTGGCCGCTCTTTGCGTCTCTTGGGTTTTTTTTTTTGTTTTCTTTTTCCCGCCGTATTTTCTTGTTTACGTCTCTCGTTCAAGCCCGACCACCTTTCAACAATTCTTAATCGCGTTTGGGATCCCACGAGTAGGAAACCCCCGCGAACAATTTGTTTTAATAAACAAGTCTCGTCTCACTCGACAATCCTGTCACTTCCAATATCCCACCAACTTTAGAGAAAACAAAATCGGTTTCTCTGCATCCTTGTCTACCACTGACACAAGCCGACGATCCGCACCCTCGACAGCACGATTCGATACAAATAACGGTAAACCTCTACCAAAGGCATTCGCCAACCGTCGCCCACCATGTCTAATTCGTAAGTATTATCTTTCTGTCGCCCCGTGAAGACTTGGGTTGATGCAATGCATCTGTGGATTGTTTGTACCAGACTACTGACATTCTGGTTGCCTTCACAGGTTCGGTGGTCTCTTCAAATCATTCTGGCATACGATGACCAGTTATGATAGACGTACGAAAACACATTCACAAACACACTCAGTCTTACAAATCGCTAACATTACACTACTCGTTAGATTCTGCATACGACTCACCATATCGCACAGGGCGTCACGTTCCCCTCGGCCAAGGAGGCGGCTTCGGTGGCTTGACGTCTGTTGCCACCGCTTCGGAATCGCGCGCCGACGTTTCTTCACCCTACATAGAAGATGGTCTCCGGTTTTCAAGGACCGGAACCGCGTACGAAGGTGCAGCTCTGTCTTCACCATCGCTTCTCAGTCCCACTGGCATCAACAGGCCATACTCACCGGGCCTAAGGGGTGAGAGTGCGAAGCGGACTACGGAAGATGGTTTTGAAATCCAAAGCCCCAGTGGAGAAATTCCAATGCAGTCATTCCAAGATGGCATGCCTCCGGCACCTCCCGTATCGCACTCGTGGGATCGCATCGACAAATGGGCTGAGGACCATTATCCGGAGCTGTACGACCAGGTGTGCGAGGGCTGTACCAACAACGATTTGAACGAGCTTGAGCATCAACTGGATTGTTCACTACCAATGGATGTCAGAGAGTCGCTACAAATACACGACGGGCAAGAGCGTCCTGGAATTCCTACCGGAATCATCTTTAGCGGTATGCTGCTGGACTGCGAAGAGATTGTACAGGAATGGGACAACTGGAGAAAGGTGAATCACGAGTTTTTGCTGGACACTAGGGTGCCAAGCCCTGCTATGCCCTCCAAGGCGCTTGGTGGAAGCAGCAGCCAGGCATCATCATCGAGGGCCGGAGCATCATCTTCGGCATCGCCAGCACCGAATAGAGCAAACTGGCGACAGGACCTCCTCGCCAAGCAGGATTGCGTTCCTCCTAACAGCATTCAGAAAGTGTACTCCCACCCTGCTTGGATCCCACTGGTCAGAGACTGGGGCGGCAACAACCTGGCTGTTGATTTGGCGCCGGGTCCTGCGGGTCAATGGGGTCAAGTTATCCTTTTTGGTCGCGACTACGATACGAAATATGTCATCGCTCGATCCTGGTCTGCATTCTTGGCTACGGTTGCGGATGATATGTATAGCGGAAAATGGTGGGTCGACGAGGACACCAAGGAGCTGAAACTAAGGGAGTTCAAAGCCTCCCGCGTTGAGCCCTCGTACTTTGACATTCTTCGATGGCGAACCGATCAAAGACACGGACGCCGTGCCGCACAAAGGAAATCTATGGGCCCAGGAGGTTCTGGTGTTGCTTCACCCAAGGGCGCATCGCCCTACGGCAGCCCAAAACTCGAGTCTGCCGCTGAGCCAAGGGGACGGCCGCTTCAACGTTTGAGTATCGGGTCACCTCTTGTTAGCCCGAATAGGCCGGGATACGGCAAGATGAGCCCACTCGCAAGGGTTACAGAAGAGACATCTCTTCCGGACTCTGAGCTTGGCTTTCCCAGCAGTCCTCTTGCCACCAACGGTACAACAAAACACAAGGAAAATCTCCTCGAGCTAGATACGCCACGCCCAAGCGTTAGCACCGAGGATAGTAGCAACGCCGTAGCCACGAGGCTCGGGGCTCTTGAGAACGGCGAGTCGAACGGCGAGAATGCGAAGGAGACAAACGGTGCGGCGTCGCCCACGAACACCTCGGCTGTGACGACAACAATCGCTGAAGTGAACGGAAAGTCGGTCAAGGCCAATGGCAAGCAACCTGCAGTAATAGAAGAGGCTATGAAGACGATTGATATCTAGAGCTATTCACTCGTCTGAGTGAGTCTCTCCTTGCAACACGATTAGCCTCGATACATCCCCGCAGGCCAGCGGGACTTTCGAGATGTGAAAAAGACGACAAGGTTGACCGGAGTTTGGGGCGTTTTGATTCGAAAGCAAGTTTCTGTTATTCCGGCTTTGCCTTTTGTGATTCGCCTATTTCCACTATTTGATACATACAGCATTGAGGAGGCAGCGGAGTCCATCACTACCCTTTCCTTGTTATCATCTTTTCCGAGAAGCTTCCAGTACTTGCTACATCCCGTTTATGGTTCTCATGGTGGATATAATATCTGATCGGCGGGCCTTCTGGCCTCTCATGATGCGGCCACAGAGGTATGAAGGTTGTTACTTTTGCTAGCTACTCTTCCTGTAATATACTACAATTATGGGCTTTTCAAAGTCAGATCATGGGTTTTTACTTTAATTCTGAGAAGTCCAACATAGTTCCGGCTCGGGAGATCTGTCCCAAGGATGAATGGCATCTTGAATGTTAGCGGAGAGTGTCAGGGCTTTGTTCAATCAAAAGGGTTGAAACATTTGGTTTCGCAGCGTGTGTACCGGTCGCAGGATATCTGCAATGCAGAATTCCAAACTCTTTTTATTGTGTACTTGTATTGAATTCCGATTCAGGGATATTCATAATATCTAGGTTGTCTACCGCAGATCCAACGATACTGGCATAAAGCAGAATGTATTGACTCGTGACTTTTTGGCACGTGATTCGGCGGCGTTGCAATCCAGAGCTGACGTCGGGGCATCAGTGCACGGCCGCCACTACTGATTATCCTTATCATGGCGCGACATCGTCACCACTGACGCCCAAGCGACGACACTCATCCCAAACGCGACAGCCGGCAGTCGACTCATCAAACCAAAACAAAACGAAAGGCTTTGCTTGAATTCGGGCACAACAGACTGTACCTACCGTGTATTTACTAAATTTGTGCAGCCCACGCCTCTGTCAGGTTGAAACTTTTCCATCTCCAACTCAGTTGCCAATCATGGAAGAGGAGCGTCTCTGGAAGTTTCGTAGGCCACAGTGGCTGAATAGCGTTTGGGCAAGGAACGCAGGTGTTTATACATCAGGCGCTCTGGTAAGCAAAACAGCCTCATGCGGACTTGCTTGGTTTCTTTCTCGCATTGGAATGGGATAACTGCCCCAGTGCTGTACCGCCAGAAACTCTTCTCCCCCGGCAACAGTGACACTTCTCTACAATATACCATGCAACAATTTGATATAGATGCTCTGCTGACGCTGTCTGTCCCCGAAGTTCTCACTTGCCTTTTACGTCCTCCTCGACGCCGCAGTGTGGTCCAAATCCCCACTCAACCCCTCCGACACGCACGTCACATTCGTCGACTGGCTCCCGTTCATCTTCTCGAGCTTGGGCATGCTCATCATCAACAGCGTGGAAAAGTCTCGCCTAGGTGCCGACTCATTCAGCTACAGCGGCTCGGGTGTCGCGTGGAAGGCACGCGTTGTGTTGTTCCTCGGGTTCGCGTGCCTCGCGGGCGGCATGGCCGGTGGCGTCTGCGTGTTTGTCCTCGGGTATGTCGTACCGGGACTGGGCATGCCGCAGATGTTCATGGGTGTTGAGAATGTGGTTGCGAATGCCCTCGTTGGACTGAGGTACGTTTACTTTGCTGAAACATGGACTGCCCGAATAAGTTCGACTCAGGACTTTACTGACCAGTTGGCAACGATTTATGTACAGCTCGGCCGTACTCTGGATCAGCCAGAATATGGAGGATGAATACTCGTACAACCTGGCTCTATGAGTTGTTTCTGCTCTGTCCTCTTGCCCCTAGCAGTGAACAGATTGCCTAATGTTTTGCTAGTCCCCTCGACGCCACGTCATGAGAGACTACGCCGGTCGGTTACCATGAATATGGTGTGTTTGGCCGATATGCACCCGCGCAAGGACATTGTCGGAGGAGGATATGTTTACCGTTGGCTTTCGGTCGAGGCTCACAAGATAGGCACTGCCCGTTCGCCTCGGCAAACTACTTGTATTTTGCGCTACTTCACGTGTATTTATAATACTACCGGATGTTGAGTAGCATAAGACACGCCTGTTCGGAGATTTACTTCTTCAACAAATTGATAGTTTTCTACTTCTCGAATCTCTGGGAGGACATTGTGTCTGAGGCAGCATCATAACTCCACCTTTTTTTGGGTATTCCGTACAGGTTGCCTTTGTTGCTCGATACGCCACTGACAGTCATTAGAAGAGGTATGGATCCCTGGACCTTGATCTAATTATACCGAGACATGTTTCCCAGAGTCCCAGATGAGCGCAGTATTTGTCCCAATGACATTTATTGGGGTTATGAGGAATCTGTTGAGCTGCAGCTTGCCGGCAGCCATATGGATACCCTCCTAACATGTTGGTTGAGCATTCCAAACACGATGGCAATATTGTGAATCTTGCAGTGATGTCGGCATGTATTCGAGTAACTCCTATGAACCCTCACCGGCCGATGTTACGGGCTCATCCCGTTCCACTCCCAACTACGCTCACCAACATATATTCCGTGGTGTTGCTTTGGGGGGGGGGCTGTGTAATATCGAGGTGCGTGTTTATGACAATAAGGTCAAATTGTGTTAATACAGTAATGACCATGTGTACTTGGCGATTGACCACTGCCGACTGGTCATATGTTCCGAGTGGCGGCAAGGGGGTATTTTTCGTATGGATGCATGTATCAGGGCACACCTCAAGTTCAATTTGGAAGGAATTTATGATTAAAGCGGGGTATGTAGTGCATGCAGACAACTGTTATTTTATTCCGTACGGAGTAATTATTGATAAACTTGGCTCGGTGTTAGTGGTGAATGGCGTTCGAAGAGTGCGGAAACCTCTTTTTATTTCTTGTCACTTTTTTTTTTTTTTTGTCCTTCTTCTGTTTCTAGTTCATTCTCCTTCCTCGTGGCGACATATCATCATCATTGCTGCATGCAAGTCGCCCGAAACGGACCTGCATGCCCAAAGGTCACCAGTTTTACCGCTCGAGAGCCACTCGAAACCCAAAAAGCCCCGCAGATAATTCTTTTGCGCCCAATGAAGAGCATGCGGGACGGATCTGTTCGACCCCGCGGGCTGCAACGTCCTTTCGGGCCTATGAGTACGTCGTAGATGGAGCAGCATGCGAGAGCCCAATGCCCTAACTCGGCTGGTGATGGCTGCTTGACGTAGCAAGCCCCTGCGGAAATCTACCTGATCTAGTGATCAGGCGAATTGGGTTCGCAGGTGAGTTGGCCCGAGCTTCCCAAACTACGCGGTCGATGCAGTTAATGAACAGGGCCGGCACTTGCAACTGTATGTTATGAAGAATAATCTATCACGTCTAGTCTAGTTCTGGTCCAGTAAATAAGTAATTAGGTACACACTTTGGTTAATGTACAATATAAGTTAGCAAAGTGTATAAAGTGGGGGAATGTTTGCTATCAGAACGCACTTTGTTTCAACGGTATCTTGGTGTAAAATGCAAGGCAGGAGTGCGGCGATAAAACGATACGTTATGTTGGGCAGAGTGAAGTCTATACAGTAGCTTGGGTAGCCTCGTCGAAATGGCTTCGTTGCTAGTGGATTCCTTGGACATGATATGAATATTCATTCTATAATACACTCACGTGGCATTGAATGTAATTTAAATTGGTTCCCCATTAACTAAACGCGAGAGTAATTTTTTCAAAACCCATAATTCTCGGGAGTAGGAGTAGAAGATGCCCGTGCGGTTCGTAAGATTGCCGGCTTTCCAAGTCGTTTGACTGGTCGAAGGCTTACTATGCAGACCTAAATAGCTAAGTAAAAGGTCGAGTAACTACCTATTTTCGGCACCTGACCTACCCTCAGACTAATCTCAGGCCGTAAATAGTACCTATCTAGAACTCATGGCTACTTTGTTTACCCTATGGCGGTTCGCCGCATCTTGATTCTGTTGTCTTTTGAAGGCACTGAATATTTTTATGGGCTGGAGACTTTTGCTTTCTTATGTAATTACACAACAACGGATCGCTCGCTGGAAGCCCCAAGCTTACTCGTAGTTATTGGCAGGTACTGGGTAGTATAGCAAACTAAGGTACTTATGGGAGGGAGGACAAAAAAAGTCTGCCGTCTAATGAGGACCCAAAGGTTGCTTAGCGTGGTCTGATAGTGGTCATGGGACTTCAAGTCCCATCCAGTGCAGAAACCATAAAAAAAAGAAGGGCGATGGGACGAGCAAGGATCTACTCTTGCCGCGAAGCAAGAAATTCATCATCAGGAAATCCAGAGCTTGCCGTGCGGTTTGATTGGATGCTGTGTGACTGGCGATGTCTGATTGGACAGGACACCGTGCGTTTCTGAAGGCAGGGTATGCATGTGAAAATGTTGTACTATGCAGGTGCAGTTGAATTTCCAATTGCGGTAGCAAAAAAAGGATACAGGGATGAATCTAGCTTACTTGACTCGGGGTAATGATTCTTTGTTGTTTGTTCGCACTGGTAGTATATTCATCTTGGGCAGGCCATAAGGAATGAGAGCAACATAAATGTATTTTAATATTTACTCCGACGGGAAACAAAACATTGAACAACCCGGGCAAACAGGCCTCGAGTCCGGTGAGAACAGCATTCCTTCATTGGATGGACGTAAATGAGGGAGGGGCGATGATCCTTTATTTTTTTTATTCTTTTACTACAAACAAATATTGGTAAGGAGCTTGGGCGTAAACCTCGCGGATGCGGGGAAGATTTTGCAGCTAGGCTGGTTGTGGGAGGGTACCGCGTTCCGGAAATCGGTGACGATATTGACTGTTCGTGGCATTGGAGATGAAGAGCCATTGAGGAGAAGAATCCATTCGGATCATACAGGCCAGATTGAGGCTGGAGGCCGATTGATCGCTGCGCGACAAGACATCGGTCCATCGGTACAGAGTTTCTCAACCATCCCCGCCGCAGCACCAGGCCGCCGGAGAACCAACACTTCCAGATTCCAGATGTGGGTCGAGCGAGATCTCCTTTGTCCTTTGCTGTTCTGTTCCGGCCGGTGCGTGAGACTGATTTGACTTCGAGCCGCCGAGTCCTTAGCGCAATGTTTTACGTCTCACAATCAGGCACATGAGCAGAAAAGGCTCCAGCAAGCGCCCCTCCAAATCGGCGGGACCTGGTCAGCTCCCCATCTGCCCCCGTGAACCAGCCTTGCCAGACAAAGGAACTGCAGGCATAATTGCATTTGATTTGTTGAAAAGGGCACGTCATTCTTCTGGAGAAGCACAGTCACTGCCTGCTAGCAATTCCAGCCCCTCTTTGTCGGACCTCTCTCCAACTGCAGCATCGTGGCCTTGCCCCGGCAGACGGACTAGCTCAAGGTCTATAACTGTTCGTGTCTTGACTAGCAGATAAGGCCTGAGTTTTCAAACATGAGACGGTTGATCTCACAACAGCTCGTTTCCTGGCTGAAGCTCTTTAACGTGGCGAGCTGGCCATGCAGATTGCTTATTGTACACTAACCGTCCTGCGAATGGCAAGTACATTCGGAATCTGACCTGACCTAGTCAAACCAAATATCATAGGCCTGACTGATCAAAAGTTGTCATCGACTTTGGCGGGCTGCTTGGGCCGCGGCAATACCCATGGTAGCTGGGCATGGTGCCAACGACGGGTTACACGCAGCGTTGTTGGTATTTTGAGTGAACAGCTCACCTTATCCACTTAATGTCTGCGGCAATCGCAATAGGAAACTTGCGAAAATAGGCACAATTATTGACGTACAATCAAAGACATCAACAAGGCCAATCACAGGTAGCACTTCCGTACTTCGCTGAAATACCACTGCTCCGCTCATTGAGGTCATTGGGACGAATCAGGTCGAAGACTGGAAGGGTGTCTCCGCACCTATCTGGCGAGATGCGATCGTCGTCCGGGCCGCAAGAAGGTCTGGCGGAATCAACTTGAGGTAGGCATACGATAAATAACTCTCCGTGTTTTCCAAAAAAAAAAAAAAAAAATAAAGAAATGCCTGCGAAGCAATTCGCGCAAACAGAAACATTCAAGACTTGTCCGCGTGGCCGCTTTTTATGAATGCGAGCACCTCTGGGGCCGGTGCCGTGACTTGGGCCTGCCGCCAATCGCCCACCAGCGCCCACCCCCTGAGGTGTACCGTATCTTAGGTTTCTTTCATCCCAGCCCGGATAAATCTGAACCGAACACCATCTGTTCAGGTTGTCATATAGGTACCTCAGGTATGATGCATGAATTTGGTGCTAATATTGCCATTTCACTTGCTGCAGGCAGTGATCACTTAGTCAAGTCAGGTAGGTAAATTAAGGTGAGGTAAGGTACCTTGGTACCAAGGTAGCCTACAGGCCTAGGTATTGCACCCTATAAACCGTCTGGCTCATGCCGCATATGTGTGTTGAATAAAACTGGCTCCCCTCCCTGACCTTGCCCCGCCTGGACTCTTCAGATTCCCTTTCCCGAGTTTTGAACATGAAAACCGTTGCGCAACTTCCTAAATAAACAAATAAAAAATCGCCCAACGCGTAATCTCGTTGGGCTGCAGTTCTTTGTGCGCACTCAAAGACTCAGTCACCCGTCGTGACTAGATTGCGTCTGGCCAGCAGAAAAGAAGAGACAAAATAAGAAGAGCAAGCAACGGCAAGCAGCACATTTCAGAAGGTAACCTCCATATCCGACTAAAACCTGAAGCCATCAAGAATATTCCTGTGAGAGGTGAGCATATAACTGCTTTTGTTTCCTTTCCTATATATCAGTTACATACAATTCCGATATTTTACTTCGATCAAAGAACCATACGAGCGAGCTCGCTTTGCCCAAGTGGAAGGTACCCCCTCAATGCCCCGGCAGCTTACTCCCTTGTTTTAATCGACAATGTCCTTGCACCTTTGGCCTGACACTGCCCAATGCTCCCCCGCGTCTGCACCGTCATCCGCTGCTCTGGGCAACCCACTTTTGGAGCGTCCAACTAGGTACATTTACCTGACCAGGCTACGGATCAATTTTTGCATGGTCTAGTCTACCTTAAGGGTAAACGATGCACAAAACCTCGCTGAGCTGAAGGTACACTAGGCTAGACTCGACCGACATACAGATGGTGAACGAAAGTAAGGGGGAATAAACAAATCAAATAAAAAAATACCCTCCGACAGCGCGAGTGGCTGGCGGGTGTTTTTCAACGGTGTTGGCTGTTACAGTAGCAGCTTTACCAGACTGGCAACCAGCCCAACCCTCGTCTGTCACTGCCCACCACAACCTGACCCCGCAGTCAACTGCAACCGCAAAGTGGAAAAGGTGCCCAGAGCTCCTCGACCAGCGGATACAGAAAAGCGACCAACAATCCACAACTTGCGGTTTCCATTGAGCGCACCTGCAAGTCGCAGGCAGCACTTGCCAATTGGAGGACCTTGTCGCCTTGCCGGGCGCCGCGCATGTTGTGCGTCAGACTCTGGCTAGGTTGCTACTGGACCCTGGCCCCTGACTGCTTCTAACGACACATTTGGAAGCCCACAACCCACTTGAGGTACACACGCGCGCCCAGCACGAGACCTTGCACCTGCCCGTTTGCTCCAGTACCAGCCGCCCACCTCGTCAGTCAAGTCGGCCCCAGCCAGCCGAGCTCTCGCCAATTCAGCTCAACAGTCAACGCCCGGCCAGTGTTGAGCGTCGCCCTCAGAACCCCTCATCTTCCAAGCCACCGCCACAACGAACTGGCCATTTCCTCATTTTCACTTTGATCATCATCGCAAACCAGCAATTCTTTCATTTAACCTTTCTATACCTGGTCATCTTCCTACATTTACCTACCTATCTGCTTATCCAACTGATCGAGTCAAAGAACCGTTGTAGGTGTTGGCTCAACTTATTGCTAACGCCGGGTGCCTGTCGAGTTGGGCTACGGTTTGGCTTTTCAAGGCGGCGGTGGCTCCTGCTTGTACACAGTGAGAGAGTATGGTTGGCCGCCTCCGTGACCTGAACCCCCCTACTGTATCCCCACCATCACCTTTTCTTTTCCTACACCACCCTTTCTTACCCAGTGACCACGACCTTATTATTGATCCGTTTTCAAGTTCCCTGCTCATTCTAACTGCTCCGCTTCCCCACTCCTCCGTCACCACCCACCACTGGCTCCCACTTCTGTTGTCGACCAGTGCGACACTGATCTCCTCGTGTTTTCCCATTCCTCACCCACCTTAGCATACCCAGCATCGACATACCCGCCGTCTACCAGCAGCTCTCATTCTGCATATTTCCTACCAAAGCCCTGCTCGTGTCTCCACTGACAAGACGAGTTGCGCAGCACTGAATTGAATCGTCGTTCTGTCCCGAGGTCTATTTCGCAGCGTATCTCCTGATACCCCGGTATCATCCTTTTGTCAACCACTACGTTTTTCGATTCCAAGCAGAACGAAGGACGCCAATCGATTCGCCATTTTACGTACGACATCGCTCTGACACCCTCGAACGGAATCAATTCTGATTGTGCTGCCTCACCAATTGTCTTGTCCCAATCGACGTTTGACGGCGCAGCGATTGCCCTGTCGCCGCCCACCTCCACCAGGCCGATATTCTTGGCCAAGTTGCCCACCACGGCGGACCCTGACGAACTTGACCGACAGCCCCCCGAATTGGATTTTCTGTAACGAAATTGGAGAAAATTGAGCCGGCTGCCGCGATGTCTCAGAACCGTCCTGCAGCCTTCAATACCCTACGAATGGGTGGTCAGTATAGCCTGCTACCGCCGAAAGAGAAAGCTCTTGACATCTCTGCATCATGACACGGCTAACGGACTGTGTCTCCAGAAGTTATTCGTGAAAAGGTCCAAGACGGAATCACCGGGGAGACGCGTGATCTGCAGTACACGCAATGCAAGATTGTTGGCAATGGTTCATTTGGCGTTGTCTTCCAGACAAAGCTGTCACCATCGAACGAAGATGCTGCGATAAAGAGGGTCCTGCAAGACAAGAGGTTCAAGGTGCGTCCAACTCCAGAGAGCGTCCCTCAAGCCGCTTGACAATACTTTGATACTAAAGCAAGCCTCACCTTCAGAATCGTGAGCTACAGATCATGCGGATCGTTCGCCACCCAAACATCGTGCAGCTAAAAGCATTTTACTACTCTAATGGAGAGCGCGTGAGTATTGATATGTGACGAGGGCCGGTGACACCATACTGACTAACCGCAGAAAGATGAGGTTTACCTGAATCTGGTACAAGAATTTGTACCCGAGACCGTCTATCGCGCTTCGAGATTCTTTAACAAGATGAAGACTACGATGCCGATCCTCGAAGTCAAGCTTTACATCTACCAGCTCTTCCGGGCACTGGCCTATATCCACTCTCAGGGAATCTGCCATCGCGATATCAAACCGCAAAATCTCCTGCTCGATCCAACCACCGGCGTTTTGAAGCTGTGTGATTTTGGGAGTGCCAAGATTCTTGTCGAGAATGAGCCTAATGTGTCGTACATCTGTTCACGATACTACCGCGCCCCCGAACTAATTTTTGGAGCCACCAACTATACCACCAAGATTGGTATGTAGCCCGCAATCTCATTTAAACTGGCAACATATATACGAACCTTTGGCTAATGGTGAATGTTCTTCCAACCCTAGACGTCTGGTCTACTGGCTGTGTTATGGCAGAGTTGATGCTTGGCCAGCCGTTATTCCCCGGCGAGTCTGGTATAGATCAACTTGTGGAAATTATCAAGGTTTTAGGCACGCCGACTAGGGAACAGATCCGTACTATGAACCCCAACTACATGGAGCACAAGTTCCCTCAGATTAAGCCTCATCCTTTCAACAGAGTCCTCAGGAAGGCAGACAACAACGCCATCGACTTAATCGCTCGACTTCTGGAGTACACACCGACCGAGCGTCTTGGCGCCATCGATGCAATGGTTCACCCTTTCTTTGATGATCTTCGCAATCCATCAACAAAGTTGCCAGACTCAAGGCATCAGACTGGTCAGGTTCGGGACTTGCCGCCTCTTTTTGATTTCAACCGACACGGTAGGTCGAACACTGATATTATCCGTCCAAAACGTGTCGAAAGCCAAACTAACGAGATATCTACATTTTTCAAATTCTCTTTCGCACCAGAATTGTCGATCGCTCCACAGCTGAATCACCAACTCGTGCCACCGCACGTGAGGCCTATACTGGCGGCCCAAGACTTGGATATTGATCACTTTACGCCTATGCGGAAGGAGGACATGCTCGCAAGGCTAGATTGAGGAGATGGAGTGGCCTATGGGCTCCCATAGCTCATAGGGCATCTATTGTATCGGTAACATCGATCTGAGAACGATGCGACATCTCATCTCACGATTTTGGGAATTACGCAGAGAATCCTGGCTACGATGTAGCGGCAACAAACGCCCCTGACAACCCCAGTGATCCGGGCTGTCCTGATGTGATTTAGCCGCCAACACTAGCAGCTGAGAGAATATTGTCGATAACGTTGGAACGGACAGCCGGGATACTACCCGAACTCGTGCCAGGCCAGCCCAGAAGCCCTTTGGCCTGAGCGCCATTGACTCCCGGCGGTGTTCGGCATCCGGACTGGTTCAGGGGTCTACTTGCGTATTGGCTCCGAATGTGGAACATGGGGCTGATATGTGCTTGTCCGGTGCCAAGACTCATCATGTTTGGGGCCTTGAGGCGGCCGCCGTTTTTTTTTTGAAAGAACAGATTAAGATTTGCAACCTTTTTCTCCTCTAGATTTCACTCCGCATGATCTGATATGGCTTTACCCTCTCCAAGCTACATATGGCACCGGTATTTCAGTGAGCCTGTGCGTGGTGAGGGCTGTTTGATTTGTTGTCTAGTGGACAAACAGCACTCTATTTTTGACTCGCTGGAGTGGATGCTGGCTTGTTCAAGTTCTCTTTCCTCTGCGCAATCACACTCCCGCAGGCGGTGGGTTTCCTAGGTTTTCAGGGTCTTAACGCACTCCTCATCCTATGGCCTTTTCCCGTATCAAAAAAGGACGTGGTGTCGAATGTGCTCGATTTGAAATTCGACATAACTAGATCAATCGATTGACCAGATGCTACCGAATGAGATCGACCGCGGAGGTGCACAGGCTACAGGCAGTGAGAAGGCCCCTCCAGCTGAACATGGTCAATTGCATATAAATTTCATTTTGTATGATTATGTTGATTCTGGTCGTAATTTTCAGCGGAAGCCGTGCAAGATTTGAGCTTATTTCCCGAGACTGCTAGATTGCCGTGTTGTGCGGACTATGATGTGTTTGCGGGTCGCCTTGCCTTGGAGCTGACAGTGCCTTGTCCTTTCACGAATGCCCACATCAACTACTAGAAAATGACGCGCCCCAAGCGACCTTCTTCTCTAGATTTGACCGAAGCAAATTGTTTATATTATTAGCTCATAGGCCATGTCGCCAGTCGACGGCATACATTAATTACTCACAAAGACCTGGCTATCAAACGAGCGTCCGTATTACAGTTAGAATTTTGTTCATGGGGTACTTACTACGTACGTAACTGGTAGAGACATGGATTATGTAAGTGGATGCAGGCCGGCCCCACCCAAGCTTCAGCTAGAACGGAACTTCAGACTACGCGGTGCTGCGAGCTTTCCAATTGACTCGGATCGCGAACCGGGACTTGTCGAGATCCGTTGTGCTTCAGTCACGAGGAAAACGGCAATCTGCTGGATCAAAGCCGCTATCTTCATCGCAATTCACTGTCAACAAATCCCACTACATTGATTGACTCTTCTAACACCCAATCGGCCTTGGGATTGTTGTTCATCTTCATTCTCTTTAATCTGAGCAGCGCGCGTTAGTTGCTGGCTTGGCACCATCTGCATCAGCACCATGGCCGATTACGATCGTCGACATCGCGGTGATGGTGGTCGCGGAGGCTACAACCCGAGAAAGCGCAGGTATAACGGTCAGTCTGAGACTTGGTTCACCTACGGCTCAAAAACCTTTCAGCGCGATCACGTCGCTCCCGTAAATCCACTAACACAATGTCTTGTCACTCCTAGATGACGACGACTATGGCCGAAATCGCGGCGGTGGCCGTCGACGACCCGATGGCAGCTCGCATGCGCCACCCTATATCCGCATACGAAAGCAAATCTTGGGCCTTGCCGAGTCAGCAGCGCGTAAATGGCATGAGGACGTTGTCTCTGTTTCACGACTTGTAGTGGAGAACTATGACGACGAATTTGTGCGCAATGGCTTCCTGGATCTGGTATGTCAGCTCGTGGTCGAGCAGCCACTCAAAACTCCGTTTGTTGCCGCCGTCGTCCTCGTGACAAACACGCTCAAGTCTGAGCTTGTTGCCGAATTGCTGGTGAGGGTGGGAAAGTCCTTGGAAACGGCCATCACGGCGGGCGAGTGGCGCAATGTCAAGGCGCTGCTTAAGTTGTTGGCATGCCTCCAAACATGCCTTGAGAGCGAGGGCGTCTTTCCTGTGCTGGACGAGCTGTTCAACCGTGCAGTCGACCTGCAGACTGCGAGCTCCGATGACGTAAGTTTGCGCTTGCGCATGCGAATCGCCTTTCGGGAAGCATTTACTGACTCTTTTTGTTACTACATTGACTAGACCATTGGTATCGAGCTGGTCAAGATCATCCTCCTGACAATCCCCTACATCATGGCTTCGGCGCCTGGTCAGTGGACAGACAAAGCCGCTGAGCTGATGGACAAGACCGACGTCATCGCGTCTGAAGACCACCCAATGCAGAAGCTGGTCGACCCGTACTGCCCTGAGGCAGGCGAGAAGAATGTGGAGGCCTCACCAAGCCTGCTCAGCTTGCTCCAGAAGCAACTTCAGGCCGAGGCGATTGGTGGCTGGAGCCTTGAGTGTCTCCCGCGGCCATGGAAGATGCCCCTGGAGGAAGTTGAGCAGCAGTCCAAGTTGGATGACTGTCCCAAGCACCCTCTACCTACCATATCGATCCCCGAGACTATAGTCGCGGGCAGCCGACCGCTCTTCCCTGAGGTTTCCATCTCCATCTATGCCGCACAGGATGTCGCCTCCGTACCCCCTGACACAACCATCGCAGCCTCGCTTATACGTGACGCCATCCTCGATACTATCAACACTCTGCACTACAACCGCAACGTAGTGGCGCGGTTTCTGATTGACGTTGACTGCTATTTCTCAAATGGCACTTTCGTCAAACGTGCTACACCTTTCGATCGATTGCGAGACGTGGAGGCGGGCAAGTCGACTTGGAAGCCTGAGGACGTGGTGGTGGATGCCGTGTTCTCTCAGATCCTACAGCTACCCGTACCGGAACACAAGCTCGTTTTCTACCATGCTGTTTTGACCGAGACGTGCAAAATTGCTCCGGCCGCCATCGCGCCGAGCCTGGGAAGGGCAATCAGGCACATTTACCGCAACATTCCACGCCACGACCTGGAGCTGAATCATCGCTTCATTGACTGGTTCTCGCATCATCTGAGCAATTTCGGATTCACATGGAAGTGGGTCGAATGGGTTGATGATGTTGAGTTACCAACTCTCCATCCTCTCAAGGCTTTCATTGCAGGTGCATTGGACAAGGAGATCCGTCTGAGTTTTGCACAACGCATAAAGAACACTGTACCTGACGAGTACAAGTCGTTGATCGGTCCCGAAAAAGAGATAGACGTTCCAGAATTCAAGTACAAGAACGATGGTAGGTCACTAAAAGCTTTGTTTCTCAGCGCATCAGGTCTGCTTGCGATGACCGCGGTTGGTCGGCCTATCACAATCTATAATCCGGCTAACACAATGGACTTTTAGATGTTCCTTTCGCTTCTCAGGGACGCGAGATAGCAAACCTCCTCAAGAAGAAAGAGCCGGACGAGGCAATCCAGCCCCTCATCGAGGAAATTCAAAACGGCGCTGTGGACCAAGGCCTGGATCCTTTGGTTACCAGTACCGATGTTTTTATGACTGCAGTTCTTGCCGTGGGAAGCAAATCCTTGTCGCATGTACTTGCATGCATCGAGCGAGTCAAAGACCGGCTTCTCGATGCCGGTGCAGCATCGGTTGCTGCGCGGATACAGATAATTGAGGCCGTCATGGCATATTGGTCCGCCCACCAAGGCGTGGCCATCTCTATTGTCGAGAAGCTTCTCAACTACGCCATTTTGACACCGGCCGTCGTTGTCGAATGGGCCGTCGGTGCCGGACGGGGTGCAGTTACTGCTATAGAGGACGACGAGTCACGGCTAGCGCAGGATCACATTTACGAGCTCGTTCTCAACACAGTCCGCAAGGTTACTGGCCGAGTGAGGCAAGTTGCGCTGAGCAAGGCGCAACCCTCGGATGGTGATGATGTCGCCATGACTGAGGACCAGGACGGCACCGAGGTCAAGGAGATGCGAGAGTTGTTTCAGCTAATAGAGAACGCACTCGCGGCAAGGGCAGCATCGCTTGCGTCTAATAAGCTACTCGCTCGCCTTTGGGTCGACCGCTGGCAGCGGGCGTTCAAAAGATGTGCAGCCATCGAGGAAAATTTCCTGGTTGAGGTGGAGAAGAATCGGAAGAAGCAGGCTGCCATTGCTGCTGCGGCACCTGCCCTCGAAACCAAGCCCGAGGTCAAGCAAGACGATACTGAGTAACCGGCATGCCTAATGAGCTTTTGCTTTGCTACGTCCTTGGTTTTATATTTTGGGTATACGGTGACCCACCACGTGCAAACCTCTAGACTCTTAGAAACATGTTTGCCGCTGCCTTCTTGATATCCAGGCGCCATCTAGCCTGGCAATCTTGGTTCTTATACCTGTTGTATCATTACTTAAATTCGTTTTTTTCTTACCTGGGCGGCGATGCATCTTATGGATGGCATCAGCAATTGGCGACAGGGGGACTAACACGTCCGTGTCCCTGATGAGAATGGTTGCCGACAGAAAATTATTTCCTACACGTTGCAAGAGATTTATTTGACTGGAAGGTGGGCAGATTGGCACTATTATGTATCTTTCGCACCAAGTAAGGCGGTTTTGGTTTGCAAAGGTTCGCTGCCGCCGCTGCCTTTGACGGCCACTCAATGAAGGCCTCATCGGGAGGCCTATGTAGCTAGATCAACGCACGAGAGGTGGACCGATACCCCAGTCATGGAAAAAAGATGGATGGATGGATGCAACTCGTATTCTTCCCGCAGACAGCATTCCTATGAATTGAATTACACTGCCATCTTGTCTAGCCTCTACTAGTACATGTCCCCCGATTAAGAGACTTGGGGACGTGATAACCGCTTAGTTAATGGATATAGCATTCCATTCGCATGTTACATTTCAGCACGAACTGGAGGTCGGCTCAGCAAACAATTGGTCCTGTACATATCCCAGCTATGGACCCGATATACACGTTCCTTACATTAGGCAGATAAAAGGCAAGCAGGTACCTAGGAAAACAGGTATATATTTTGGCAAACACTAATTCGCCGTTGGTGATCGGCAAGAACTGCAACAAACCATTTGCTTCTAGTATTATTAACATTGTGGCGTTCAAAAAGAGTATCTCGTAAGGATAAAATATATGCTTGTCGCAGTATCCATATGTATTTTGTATAGATAAACGATACACCATATATACCTAGATGTGTAATGGATCGGTAAGGGATTATCGCTCAGTCACCAAAATCACAATTGAAAATATTATAGCTAGAATAGTTGCTCACCAGTATCCACATGCCTCGCTTAGCCTTTTCCCTCCAGGTAGGACTGCAACAATGTATAAATTACATTCTTCTAGCACGAACCGGAACCGGGAACGACATAATACTGATAATTAGCCCCAAGAACAAAGTATTTTCCCCCAGGACGGCATATATATCACCATCATCATCATGATAAAATCAGCATACCTGGCTGAGACACTGATTCGCACAACAGCATTGACCAAGGCAGTTCAAATTATGCATTTATGCCCAACATACACTATGGTATACACACAACTACAAAGCAGCACGGGGGGATATCCCCATCAAATGCAAACCACCATAACTCCTCGCTTTCCCAATATCAACATAGCTTTTCCTGCTCTCTAAAACCACCCTCAACAGGGCTCTGCTTCCCCAAACCTCTACCCAGGCGCCTGCTCGACACCTAGGGAGCGAGGGAATCGGAAAGAACCAAGTGCCTAACAATAAAAACCAAGACCTCGGGTCCAATTCGGGAGGTCCTGAGTTAGGCATTTGAGGCGCAGCGATCCTCCAACCTATGTCTTGAGTCTCTAGGTGTCCACGTCGATCAGGCGCTAAGAGCCTACGTCTCTGCTTTGTTCGGCATTGTGCCACTCTCAGCAGTGTCCTGACAGTACTGGACTGAATCCTTGGTGCATCACACCTCGAATTTCTGTAGCATGCCGCTAGCAGGCAAGAAACGCCAATATCTATATCAGGACCTCAGATAGGTAACGCTGGCGAGTGAACCTTGACATGCCTTCTCGACACAAGAGGTTCAGCTAGGCAGACTTGTGATTGTAATAGCCCATGTACACCCCGGGATCAGCGGCGAACTGGAAAGCCAGGCGGTGGGGCTGGTGCTCCTGGAGGCCCGGGGATCCCAGGAGGAGGCATGTAGCCCCCTGGGATGGGCATCGGTGCTCCATTAGGCGGGGCGAACCCAGGGGGCGGTGCTCCGAAGCCTGGGTGCGTCTGCTGTCCTGGGGGTGGCGGCAGACTCATTGGGACCGGAGGACCACGGAATCCCGATGGCGGCATTCCAGGGTGAAAGTTGCCTGGAGGCCCGCCCATGCTAGGCGGTGGACGAGCCGGTAGCCCCGACGGAGCAGGAGGTAATGCGTGGCCACCCATCATACCCATGTGCCGCCCAGGACCAGCTACCTGAGGTGGCATATGGCCGCCAAATCCGGGTGGACCGCCGCGAGGTGGGGGTGCACCGTATCCAGAGGGGATGCCGGCCGGTGGCGCAATCGGGGGTGGGACTCCGCCGTGTGGCTGTTGAGGAGGGCCGCCCCCGATCGGGCCGTTCGATGCAGAGGGATCAAAGCCTGGCGGAGGACCGGCGGCCGGGCCTGTGGGAGTTGCAGGTGTCGTGGCCGCTGTTGTCGACGCAGGAGCGGACATGAGGTATGCTGGAGGTAGAGGCTGCTGCTCGGGGACGATGTTGTGTTTCTTGCCCTCGGAAGCCAACTTGCGCTCGGCCTCGTCACCGTGACGCTCGCCCTTGCCGTCCTTCTTGTACGCATACTCGACGGTGATCTGCTTGCTCAGCAGGTACTGGCCGTTCATGGTGTCTCGGGCAGTGTCACTGGCCTCAAAGCTGTCGAAATTGACAAAGCCGTAGCCCTTGGAGATGTTGTTGGCGTCGCGCACGACATTTGGAGGGGTCACGAGCTGGCCAAAGCGACTAAAGGTGTCGAAGAGAATCTTCTCGTCGACTTGAGGGTCCAGGTTGTTGACAAAGAGCTCGGCGCCGATCTCGGCCGTCTTTTGCTTGTCGGCGCTGGCCTTGTTGACGCGGATGACCTTGCCAAAGACGCGGATGCCGTTGAGTGCGCGGGCGGCGTAATCCGCAGACTCGGGGGTGTCGAACTCGACGAAGCCGTAGCCCTGGTGGGTGCGCGAGACACGGTCCATGGGCATGTGCAGGTTCACAACGGGGCCCATCTGCGTCATCATCTCCCACATGAGCGCCTCACCGAAGCGCTCATCCAGGTTGCCGACGTAGACCGTCGCCTCCTTGTTCTGCTCCCAGTGTTTATTGGACATGATGGGCGGTTGGTTCAGACCGAGGGAGCAAGTGGCGCGACTTGGTTTTGGTGGTATGGATATCTGCCTGTTGCCTGTGTGTACTGTACTAATCTGCTAGGTTTGTACTTGGCAACAGAGACGGCAACTGGCTGATTCAGTCCCCAAAGTAATTATCACGACCCCTAAGCGGCCAGCAATGGCGATGATGCGATTCGAGGCGAGGCTTAGATCCAAAGGCCGGTATCTCAACTTAAATAATGCAGGTCGCTTTCAACCGCGTCGGTCGCACCCAGTTCCAGATTGAAATTTTGCCCAGGGCGGTAGGGAGCTCTGTAGGGTGTTATCTAGAATGCTGGTGTGTCGATAGAGACTCTATCGCAGCAAAAAGGTAGTTCGTGTTGCTCACGCCAGGGTGAGCTTGGTGAGTTTTTAGCTGACATCAGCAGTTGTCTTCTCCACAATTTGGCGCGCTGAATCCACTTTGGTCAAAATTTAGAGGCTATGGCCAAGCCATGATTCTTTTGCCCGTTGCGCGCGCGACAGACAATCAAACAACGTCCAAGCAAGTCACCACAAAACATCCTTTACAACAGTTTACTTTCGCCTTCTTCAGAGCCACAGACAGCACTTGAAAGCACACCTCCCTGAAAAGGTCGTTTCCGCAGTGATCCACGAAATCAGCTCGGTCCTCAACATGTTTGCCCTTTCAGAAGAATCCAAGGTTCGCCTCACCAGTCTTGATAACAATGCCTTTCTCTGACGCATGCGCCTGCTTCCCTGCCTTGAGCCAAGCACTGACAGACTTTCAACTTGGTGATTCTAGGAGCGCATTGGCAAGCTCATTGACGTCTCGCGCGTTGCCATGCACTATGGATACTTGCCGCTGATTCTGTATCTCGGTATGTATCTGCTTGCAGACTTGTCCATATTCTTGCCTTCGTAGGCAGCACAATCGTCTGACGGTATTCATTCAACAGGTTACACCAGGAGCGAGCCCCGACCATCGGTGATCAAGTAGGTTATCGAAGCATTCCTCGTCATGACGACCAAGACTGTCCCTGGGTTAAGAATGCTAATATATCTGGCTAGGCTCATCTCCCCCCTCGAGTAAACAACGAACGGATCGAGTTTGTTGCAAACAGTTGCAACTCTGAAGAGAACTATGCATTTTGCTGGGTTGAAGCGACAGTGCGTGTACAATGATATTGCCTAGTCTGGTCTCGTCGGGCAATTTTAGGGCCAGGGGGAGCTGCCATCCGACGTTCGCAACCGTCGGTTGGCGACGCTGTATTATACTGTAATGAGGATCACACCATAGACCGTGCTCTACGAACTTAATGATCTTGCCGAGAGAAGCCGTTGCTGTGTCTAGTTAATGTTGATTCCATGTACTTATCTAGAAGTAGTCTAGATGCGTGTCGTCGTATTCTTTATCATGCGAATACTAACCAGTTGAATGAACACGTCATTGGGCCTACTTGAGTTGAAATTCTACTGTTGTAATTTCAGAATATATTATTAAGCCATGGGAATTAAAGGAAGTTAAACCGATCAATGTGGCATTTGTCTATGACAGTAAACACCAAATGTGACTTGAAGTGAAATAGTCAATGTAACGAAAGTCGACAGATGTTGTGGGTGGGAATTTCTCGGCTTAGAATCATTTATGGTTGACGTCAAATTTTTGAAATCCCAATCCGTCACATCATCAAACTTCAATAAAATCCCGTCACTCTTTTATCTTCACCCATCAGACAAAACAAACTTAAGACAATGACGAACTTGCAAGGAGTCTTTTAACAAAAGACAATAAAAAAAAAAGGGCGTATTCATGGTCGCGGCCAACAATGCAGGTCGAGATGGCCTCTCACCTGCCATGGTTGAGACTGTCGCCGGCCTCTCCGCTGGTACTGCCGCCACGCTCGCCGTGCACCCTCTAGACATTGTCAAGACGCGCATGCAGAGTAAGCACAGGCACACAGCCGTACCTCCTGCGATACCTTAGACTAACGGTCAACACAGTCCATCGCAGCAATGCAGCCGCGGCAGCCTCGGCCTCATCAGGACTAGGCCTCGCGACACCTCCACCGCCGCTTAGGACCGTGACGGTCCTCAGGAGCCTGTTGCAGACTGAGAAGCCCCTTGCCGCTCTGTACCGAGGGCTGACGCCCAACCTCGTCGGCAATGCCGCCAGCTGGGCCTCGTTCTTCTTCTTCAAGAAACGCTGCGAGCAGGCCATCCTGTCGCTCAAGCAGCGGCCGGCCGGGGGTGGAAACGTCATCGACAACGACAGCAACAACGACGACGATGGCAGCGGCAGGCTCGCGCCCCACGACTACTTTGTCAGCTCCGCAGCCGCGGGCGCCGCCGTCCAGGTCCTCACCAACCCCGTCTGGGTTCTCAAGACTCGCATGCTCTCGTCTGACCGTGGCTCCGTCGGCGCTTACCCTAGCATGTGGGCCGGCGCCGCCCGCATCTGGCGTGAAGAGGGCCCGCGTGGCTTCTATCGCGGTCTGGGCATTAGTCTGCTCGGCGTCAGCCACGGTGCCGTTCAGTTCGCCGTGTACGAGCCGGCTAAGAGGCTCTACGTGGCCCGGAGAAGTCGGGGCCGCCGAGATGCGGAAGGCACGGCGGCGCCGGGAGCCTCCGCCATGACCAACGAGGCCACCTTGGTCATCTCGACAGCCGCGAAGCTCTTTGCCGGCGCCGTTACGTACCCCTATCAGGTCCTGCGCAGCAGGCTGCAGAACTACGACGCCGAGAGCCGGTTCGGCCGCGGCATTGTCGGGGTCGCCAAGCGGCTGTGGCGGGAAGAGGGCGTCAGGGGCTTCTACCGTGGACTGGTCCCTGGCGTCGTGCGAGTCTTGCCCGCCACCTGGGTCACATTCCTGGTTTACGAGAACACAAAGCACTACCTGCCAAGATGGACTGCAACCAGCTAAGCATAGGCTACCTTGGGCCTTTGTGGGTGCTTGTGCGTGTGGGCATGCGGCTTCTCTCACCTATCTCACGTGTACATGCCCTTCCTCTCTTCCTCTCTTTCTCTCTTTACACTATTTCCCTCTTTCCCATACTCGCAACGCATGGTGGCGCATCAAACACGTGGCGTGCCTTTCACACAGGTTTCGGAGCATCGAACACACACGTTGGAACACACTCTGGACCCTTATTCCAGTCTTCTGGGGCCACTCTGGACCATCTGGGGAAACAGATGCGATTTATTTGCACTCGCCCTGTAGATCTACAGTAGCAACTGGCTTTCCACGTTTTTAAAGCACATGGTAGCATATCGGTAGGGATGCCGGGGGCCATGACAAGAAAAAAAAAAAAAAAAAAAAAAAAAAGGACCGAGCCAGACTCGGAATAATTGGACGACGAACTGCTGATGGGCTCAGAGCGCTTTGCCCCCATCACATTAAGAGTGGAGGGTGATTTTGTATGAAACATAGGGCGCAAGCTTTAATCTGTTACGCTCATTCTTGCGTGATGAAGTCGACATGTCGCCTTGCCCCCCTACCACTCTCGAGGAAATGATACACAGGTATAGGAAGGGGGAGCAAGCTCATACACCACCTGTCCGTTTATCCGAGTTTGCCTGCTTGCTATAATCAATAAGGCCTCAACCATCCCTTCGTATCTGCGCGTCCAAGATTACCCGGATCTCATTAATAACTAATTATGTACCGGAAACACACCATTTAGGAACGCTCCAGGTTTTCAAAAGACACCAAATTGTCCCATGCATACCCCCCACGGTTTGTGCAGATGAGTAAAGCATCGTCAATCACTCGATGCAGGCGGGTACCTTACGACGTCCTCAGATCGAATTTCAACATCAACAAGTCGTCTCATTGACCAGTCGATGAAACCACTAGGCTTGTTCATGTTGCACAGACTCGGTATGACCGACCAAAGTACTCGGGCATTTTATTCTTTAATCTATTTATTATTATTATTTTGCTTGGACTGGCTATCAATCCAAATGACACAATCCAGCGCAGTGGGACGTCAGAAGAAAAATACAAGAGAGAAGATCTTTGTTGCCGTTTTTACTTTTTTTTTTCTCTTCCTGGATCGGATAGAGCCCCCCGAGACGACCAGAATTTGCGGGCCAGCACAAGCAAGAGTAGTTTTGAGTGCAATGTAGGCATGCAGAAGAAGCTGCCAGGGGGGGGGGACAGGCCCGCGTGGGTGTGTGTATGTGTGTATGTGCCTATGTGTATAGATATGCAGAGATGGGCGGCGCATGTGAATGAGTTGCATGTGTGGGAAATCGTCCACGCGGGCAGCATCGGGGCCTGCAGTGGTTCCCAGGCTCCCAGGATAGGTAGGGCAGGACCCATGTCCAAGGATAAAAGAAACCCAAGCTTGAAACAAGAGGCGCTTCTGTTGGCCGTCGTGTGCGGCTACGCAGGATTGCCACAAGAAAAATGACATGTCACCGGGATCAGTGCCGCGCTCTGCTAGTCGAGGTGGCGGGTTTGCAAAGCCTGACGACACAGCTCCTCCTGACTGGGAGAAAACCTCTGGTGCATCGTGAGCCTGTGCCTGGGCCCCCTACATGGGTCTGATCAAAATTAGAGGGGGCATGCTAAGTAAGGTGAGCAGGCAAAGAAACCAGCAAGCCCAGTCAAACAGAAAGTAACCAAAACTGTAGGCTTATCCCCATGTTGTACCAAGGCTAAGAGAGTCTAGGTCGGAAGGCTGAGATCGTGAACGGATAAATGATGTTGTTTCGCCCTGATCTATCCAATGAGCCGAACCTTCGTAAGGACTCTTTTTTGGGGCTGGAGGAGGAATACAGAGAAACAGACAAGATATATGGCGTTATCGAGCAACCGGTGCTCCCCCTCAGCAAGTGACCAGATGGAAGAGTAAGGGCATCAGTAGAGTTCCTTATTTCCCCGCCGTTTCAAGTCTCCCTTTGTAGGAAAGCCGACCTAGCGCTGCGATGATGGCCTCACCGTGATCCTCCTTCGGCTACTGCAGCTTATCCTCATTGCCAACATGTCGATATCAAGACGCTATCATTTTAGCCATGAAATAGTTGCAGCTGCAGGTCGCCTACATTCGTCACACTTTCGCGCATACCAACGGCAAACGGTCCTGAGGATCATCGGTCAATTGATCCCGAAACAGACTGTTGATTGCAAGCAAAAGATGGAACGGTGGGGAAATCGGTATTTTTTTTTTTCTCTCCTCCCTTCCCCCCGCCCTCTCTTTTCTTGATCTTGCCTCGTAGGCACCAGCAGGTTACATTCTGGCGTCACAAAACATGAGGCAGTCGAAGGGTCTGCTGCATCTAGATCTTGTATGTCTGCCGCCAACCTGAACAGCTGAATTGCTTGTGGTGGTAGCCAAGGTAGCGTACGGTGGCAATTGCAACCACACCTCACCGCGGAGCAGTGGCGGACAGGGGGTCATGATCTCAAGGGCCTGCCCCGGAAGACTTCCCCTAGGTGCCAAGCTGCGTACTGGCAGGGGTCAGAAGCCGAAAGAGGTTCGTTGCAGGTTGGAGGAAGCAACGGAGTCTAACAGTCGAAGCAACCACACAGGAACGGAACCTCAGCAACCTTCAACGCCCCCATGAAAGCCGGCTTGGCCCATCTTCCAGAAATACTCTGCTTGGTACGTACAAACCGTATGTGCAGCTGGGCTTTCTAACAATAGCCGGATACGATTCCTGCTTGAGCTGTCTGCAGCTCGCCATGGATGCTTTAGGTTAGGCATATAAGTACCTAGCCGCCAGCCATTTGTTCTCGCTGCTTGTGTCTGTCGAACGGTCACAGCCAGCGAAGAAAGTATCAATGTAGGATAATGTCACAAAAAAACAACAATAAAAACCCGTTGTATAGAGACACTCATTCGCAATAAGCTCAACTTCGAGAATCGTTGGTTGGGAGAGAACTCGTGTAGAAAATATCACAAATTATCCAATCTTCACATCCTTGCACCCATGCCCTTATGACTTACAATATTAAAGATATTAGCGACTAAATTAAAAACGAGCCCCCCCCCCCCCCCATGGAGCTGCAAAATAACGGGAACAAGACATAAAACGTATTGATATGGCCCCCAAAGACAAGGAAGTGACAAGAGCGAGGCGTGCATCCGTAAGGAAGCAGGAGTGTGCGATTCAACGCCCCTGACGTACTTGGAGAAATATTGATTAGTTTAGCATCAGGATAATGTTTGGTAGCAGGCTCCCCTGAAGGCACTGTCGATGTATGGACGATCCTGTGCAAGGACGCATATGGTGAGCCTATGCAGGACTACCGAGGCTGGCTTCATTTCTCCTTGTTGCTCTTGTTCTTTTTTTTTTTTTCTTCTTTCTCTCTTTTTACCCCTCTCTCGCTAGAAACCAAGAAATCAGCCATAAGATCGGATCGAGCGACGTCTGGGTCCGGTACTCGTCTGCGTTGCGCAATCTCAAGGGGCAACTGTACCTGTACCGATGGTAGCAGGATCGCCGTCATGGGGTGGGAGTAAAGTTGGAGACCGGAACGGAGTTAATGTAAGGGTAGCGATTTTTTTTTTTTCAAAAAGGATGTGGTTTCGATTGGTCCGATACAAACAAGGAAGGAAGCGGGGGCACGGGCACAGAACTGTTGTGGGTTTGTGGGTGTGCAGTATATGTTTTTTATTTTTTTATTTTTTTATTTTTTTATTTTTTTATTTTTGTGTTTGGTGGATAAGGAAGGTGCGAAGGTAAGCTTGGTGAGGTAGAGTGAGTGGTAAGGGACCTACAGTACCTATAGGTAGGTACGGAGGTATCCTGACTTGATTTAACGAGTGGACCATGGATATTCTTGGCTTTGTTGCCGGATGAACTACCATGACCTATCCGGACTACCAGATCATACTTCCGTACATACATCCCATTGAGCCGCGCTTGCAGGGTAGGGGGCAAAAAGACCAGGGGATAGGAAGGGGGGGGGGGGGGGGGGGGGGGGCCTTCCTAGGGCGAATGCGATGCATGGTGGAGTTATATTTGCGCAGGGAATGAATGCATCATTCCCCTCAAAAGAATTTTGTGAGAAGTGACAGCAGCTCGTCGGCGATTGGGAGAAAGATAGGTCGCAAAGACTAGCAATTTGTCTAAAACGTTGCAGACGTGCTAGACGATAATCGATTGGCTGATCCCGCCACCTCTCCCAGCTGCGAATGCAGAGCCAAGGGCTAGAGGGTAGAGGAACGAGGTCGACGAAAAACGGCCCAGGTCTGCTGGACGTCGACCGGCCCGGTTGGTCGCTTGAAATAATACAGGCGGTGCTGCTGACTTGCCTGCCCTTTGGCGCCTTGCGTTACCTGTGTTCATCTTGCACAGTCAACAGCTAAATCGAACCACGTGGAAGCCAACCGTGCGTGCATCGCTGCTGTGTGACTCTCCCATAACTAGGTGTACGTGAGTACCTGAACTAGTTGAAACGGGTGCCCGCATACCTTGCCCTGCCCTGCACAAGTGAGATTTGTTGAGATGGAGAGGAAGGGAGTGATTTGATAACATTAGATGAATATTAACAAATATTGTAAACAAGTCGGGGGGGGGGTTTGGTTTTTTTGACAATGACTGCCAACACCCTAGACCTAAATCAGAAAATAGTTCATCGTCGGCATGGTACCTACCGTTAGTACAAACTTGGGGTAAGTCAATCAATTAAAACATCCGATTGAACCGCGGTGTACATCTGGAAAAACTTATCTAGTGAGGGAGGAAAATCGGAGGGTACCTTTGCTGAGCCAGTTGGTCAATGTCGGCCACTATCAGTAGCTTCTAGCATTTCACAACGGGTCTCTTCCCGGGACGGATCGAGTTCACCTCGCTACCTAACCTGCCTTTGGAAGGTATGGAACCCCCACTTTGCTATCCATTTCTCATGAGGGTCCGGTCCGGAAACCGGGTAACCAGCGGGTAAGGTAGGAGGTAGGCACATTTCTTTATGTTGTAAAAAGTCGGTGCTCAACTCTCCTTCCCTTTTCTGTTTCCTCGGCAGCCAAATGTTTGGTTACCAAACAAGGTTTCTCTGCAAGGACCACGTAAAACAAAACCAAAAAAAACCCGCCCCTTGTTGCATCTGCGATGGATTCCATGATGTTTCGGCAACCTTTATTTTTTTTTTTTTTCCCTCTTCCCGTTTACCATATGTCCTTCTTCCCCTCAAACCGTTAACCCATGCATCCTAATTCTAGATTTGGTCATCACGCTAATGTTTTGATACTGTGCCCGGAGTAGTCTGTTTGTGTCCCTTCCATCCACTACGATTTAGTAGTAGTAGCAGCACTAGAATTCTGCAGTTCGCACGCCATCATATGCCTGCCCACATGTTGTAATCTTTATTCTTCTGGGAAGGGCCTGGTTCTGTTGTTTGGTTTTGTGTAACTGATTTGCAGCCATTATCTTCAGCTGCGAGGTGAAAAGGCGAGTTGATTCTTAGAAAGAAAAGTCAAAAGACAAAAGAATACCCTGTACGGAGATGGAGTAATTTCTGATCAGTAATCGGAAACTAATACATGCGAGGTAAAATACATGAAAATCATCCGGGAATGAGATGTCATGCTTTTCCACAGGATAAACGTACATACATTGAGTGTAATGAGGAAAATTGACCTAGTCCAGGCCTAGAAGCCAACCGGACCAGCCGAAGAAAAGCTGCCGAGACGAAAGGGCCGAAGGACCCTACGGCATTGCTTTGTTGAATGCCTGTTGGAAGCAGATTTACCCATGTTCATGCAGAGCGCCTTCGTTTACATCACGGTAGACGAGCCAAGAGGGAAACCCCCATCTCCGCAAAGCCCCGCCAGACTGTCTGCGATCGCAGTACTGTATTCCTTCGTACTGCGTAATTAATGGCGTAGTGCAGCTGGGGGATCTCACCTTGCACGGCGTACTCCTTTCAAAGTATTACGGGAGGCAAAAAGGGCGGGAAAGAAATTCCCCGAAGCATTCCAAAGTGAGTGGCCTGCAGCCACAGTACAGTAGCTGGTCTCAACCAACCCCTTGTCCTTCGGGGATGCGTACTGCTGCTACCCGGCCCATTCTATTCTTGCTTGCTGCTTTGCCGAGAGATTCCACGGGGCGCGATGGCTGCTGTGTCGGAGGAGATACGTAGATATGCACTGGGTGTGCATTTCGTATGTCATCCATGGCAGGCCACAAGTACGCAGTTAGCGCAAATCGACCTCGGGACAACCTGACTGCCTCCAAGCCAAAAAAAAGCCTCTCAAATCGACCTCAATCTCAATGAAAAGGGGAAAACCTGGATGTGTGGTTAACGAGATCCGGACTCTAGCATCGGACGGGAATAGACTGTAGGAAAAGAAATACCTAGTGATGCAGGGCAAATATATTGGAGAAGTAACAAGAAAGAAAGATATAAACAAACATAAAAATAAAATAAAAATAAAGAATGGAGCCCCGCGTCCCACAGCCGAACAAGGTAGCTTAGCTATACAGTAGGTAAGGTACGAAGTGCGATGTAATACCTACTACTGTCAGGTTCGAGTCCAGGCACGTAAAGGTGGTTAATAATAGTCAGTCAGCAGGTCGGTTGGCGTTGAAATCTGGATCTGAACCGGCGCTGGTCACACAGCAGCCGAATTCGTTCAACACACTTGTGTCTTTTCCAGCCTGCTGGTTACGGAGGCGGGCAAGGCTGCCCGGTTATAAACAATATTAAAACTTTGTTATAGGTGCTCGAGACCGCGGAACACGGAAGGAATGATAAAGTCAGTGACGTTGTCATATGTACCTTGAAAAGGGTGTGCGGTGCGGGTGTGTGCAGTCAAGACGAGTTACTACTGTTTGTGAGTGCGTGTGTGTGTGTGTGGGTAATAGATGCATGCAGGCAGTACTGGAGGGGTAGCGATAATGGGAAGCAAATATTCATGGGCATGGTTAAGGTTTATCCTAGTGCGTTGCCTGCCTCAGTTAGGTAGTATCCGCTCTCTTGCATGGGGGGCTTGCATGGAAAAAATCTCCACTTTTGATCCTTGCTGTGGATATGCCACACCTGTCAAACAGACCTTCTAGGTGTCGACAGTTCAATTCTCAGTAAAATACAAACGACAAGAGGCAGCAAAACAGCGGGAAATCGACTACCAAAGCCGGTGATTTTTGGTCGCGAAATGCAGAGAGAAGACGCAAGGAACGAAAAAAAAAACCAGATATATTACAAGAATCTCGCAAGAATGTCCGGAAAAGGCAAAGCCTGCATTCGGTTGACACTGCGTTCATATTTTTGCTGTTCCGCTCATCTTCCTGCGCTGCAAGCAATTACGACTTGAACGATTCGATGTATGTACGTGTGGAAATATGCCCCCTCTAGGGCTTGGGCCACCACTAGGAAGGGCCAACTGCGTACAGTACGATCGTTGGAGACATGCTTAGGTTACACCCGATCAAAGACCCGCGCGTGGGGTCAGAACGGCAGTGAACAAGACCGGATTTGCTACTACTCTCTTGCGCGCTGTAAGTTCTGGCGTTGATCGGCCTCTCACCTCACTAACGTACAGTACATACTCACTCACTGTACATGGAGTAAATCATGACGAGGCTGGCAAGGGAGGGCACAGTCAGGCTGGTCAGAGGAGCAACACTCGATCCAGAGCACATGGTGAAAGTGCCAGCCTTCACCAACATGTTCATTCCCAGTCCCTGCCACGACTTGGAGCCGGCTGGCAAAGGAGTGTCTGCTGCCTTCCTCTCGGCGGTGTTGAGGTGAGGTGGCAGAGGGGGCTTCTATCATGCCGTGCGCCACGCCCCAGTGTTTCTCACTTTCGTTCACCCCCAGCCCTTGCGGCCCACCACGCAACAGCCAATACCGATTGCACCCTCAGCTGGCGAGAGCTACCCTGCTGTCTGCTTGCCAATCGTCAAAACAGCGTCTATGTACACGGCCGTGTCAACAAAAACCGCCCCGAGGCTGGTGTCAGGCCTCACCACCAGGCACTGTACAGAACCCTCCCAGAAAAAAGGACTCTACACCTCCCCGAGGGGGGGTCCGTAGATGTGGCGTGGCTTAACCTGGGTGAAAGCTTCTATACTATGCATATTCCATACCCTGTCTATAACAGCCGAGACCCTTGGCCATCAGCCAGATCTCCCATGATACGTACTTGTAGCTACGTACCGCAGAAACAATCAGGGCTCCTGTCCTTGCTTGAGATTTGGTCTGTAGCATCCTGGCTTTTTTCAGATCTATAAATCATCCCTATTCCCCAGATCTGATATCCCAGCCTCACCATTGAAGTAAAGAAAGCAACAACGCTCATGGCCTAATCTTACCGCACATACCTCATCTTCCTTACTTTTTTCACATACATAACCTACGGCGAATCTTTGTTTCTCATCTCACATTACTCTCCTTCTTTCTTCTCACCGAAGTACTCATCATTTCTATCCTCGATCATTGAAATCCTCATTTGATCCATTGTACACACAAAGAGAAGTTGTCACAATGAGCACTATGCAACCTCCTCCAAGCCACCGGAGCTCGTGGTCGCAGCACCATGTCAACCCTCACCATCATGTCAACACAGAAACGGATTATAACATGCAAATGCACATGCAATCTCATCCCTACGCGGCTCATGTACCTCTACACAGACCTGGACTCTCGCAACAGATGACCTATCATGCCTCGGCTGGTCCTAGCTTCCCTTCTGGTCCTTCCTTCGGCCATGATATCAAACTCGCTCCTTTGGCCCTGCCTTCAACCCCGAACCGCGGTCAATCGCCGGCATGCAACAATATGCACTCCCAATCACTGCGTGGACATATGGCCGTTGGCGGCTCGCGGACTGCCCCTCGTCGTGAGAGCCCAGAGCTCAAGGCCACACCGATATCCCCAGCCGGATCTGGGCGGGATATGATTGCCTCTTCATCGCCTGACAATGCATCGGGGGGTAAACTAATGAATATGCTCATGAAAAAGATGGAAGAAAAGGGTCAGGACAAAACCACACCAGAAACCGAGAACGTAAGTCATTGCTTCGCAATTTACAACGTGCGTTTTCCAGATATGCGTTGTTAACAACTCGCAGCGTGATGCACAGTACACAGCCAAGGGGAAGAAGAAGACGATCGTGTGCCCTTTCGATGGCTGTGGTCACAGATGTGCCCAACAGGGTCAGCTCGAAACTCACATGCGTAAGCACACCGGCTCAAAACCATTTGTAAGTTTGGCTCACACTTCAAGCATTGGTTGAAGAAGAAAACTTTTACTCACTAAATTGTATTACAGAAATGTCGATTCTGCTCCTTCAGAGCCTCGCAGCGTGGAAATCTCAATGTGAGACTTGACTCGGACCCTCTCCAAACTACCCACATATGCATGTCATCTGTACTGACGACGAGCTCCCCTTGCAACAGGGTCATGAAAACACACACACTGGTGCCAGGCCTTATGCGTGTGATAAATGTGACAAGAAATTCCCCACCAAAGGCAACCTACACAACCACTCAAAGACGCATGATGCAACGAGATATTCATGCCCCCTGGATACTTGCAAGCGATCCTATTCCAACACAAACAATTTGAAGGTACACACAGTGCCATACCGCTGCATGCTAGCTAGCCATTGAATGTTCGGATTTGCTAATAATTTCCCAATTGATGTTTAATAGACACATCTTGAGAAGAATCATGCAGATGCTATTGCTGATCTCATCGCCAAAGTCAACTCTCCCAGTCTTCTCAGCGAGGCCGAGAAAAAGCTTTGTGCCTCTTTTTTCAAGAACCACAGGGCTTTGAACCGCGGCATCAAAGGTCGAGGACAGGGTGTCAGGGTTGAGAGAGTTCACCATGATCCCAGGGAAGCCGCCGCAAAGGTTTCCAGGTCTCCCAACATGACGCATACGAATTCAAGCTCGAACAACTCTTACGCCGTCAACCCCGCGCCTGACATGCAGTCCTTCCACGGTTATATGCAGCAGCAGCTTCCGAGTGTGTCAATGTTCCACTCCCATGGATTCCCGGCCTCGTACCTCGAGACTCCCCAACCTACGTACAACTACCAGCCCACCAGGAGTTACGGACACGTCAGCACCGAGATGCCTGGGCCTTCGAACATGTGCTTCGACGGCATGCCAGCAGTCAACATGCAATTCCATGGCATGCCTGGAACAAATGGCACAACATCTCCATCGTCGTCATCATCGGATTCGGTGTCGAGCGAAGGTTACAGCGATGTCGGCAGCCCTGGGTCGGACTTTGTCTTTGGTCAACGTCACTAAACTCGCGCAGACATAATCTCATGGCTTTAATCATTTGACTGGAGTTTGATTTCATTGCCTTTCATGTGCCCGGTCTCACGCTGACGAATAACTCGAGATTGGTTTATTGGCTATTTGAAACTATTTTCCCCCTCATCCTCTCATCTCTCTGCAGGGTGTCTTGCGATCTGGTCATAATCTAACTTTTCTCATACCGTTATTGGCAGAAGGTGCATTATGAGGCCAACTGGATCTATCATAGACGCATCCTGACAGGTGCTTTCGCAGTCACAGTTTCGCATAGGTGGCAAATCTGCTTATTTTATTTTTTTGCCAGCCCCAGTGGCTCATCATTCTTACATTTGTCGAGGCGATTGTTCTGCGTGGAATAGGGACAGTCCCCGCGGTCATCATCTGCGGCCAATGCTCTTGGTCTGCTTGGGTGTGGTTATTTGCTTTCTCTCTATTTTTTTTTTTTTTGCTTGCATCTGCAGCTCTTTTAGGGGGTTATGGAGTGTGTGTGCATTTTTCCCATGCAAATAGCACCATTGCCATCTCCTCCGGTGTATTTTTTACCCTTCTTTTCACTTGGCCTTTTTTTTTTGGGAAATTTAGACTACGGGATCTTAGTTGAGGACTTTTATTTTATTTTTCTTATCCGCATGGTTTTGGCATATGGCCTCAACTGGTTTCGAGCGGTGGGACACGACAGAAGTTGAGGGATGGACAGGGATCAAAACGATGGGACGTTGGGTACGACAGCATCGGGACAGGGCGCAAATTCAGCTTTATCGGGCAGCGCTATCTGGTGCTATTGGAATCTATTGGGCTTTCGGCTTTAGGGAAATGGATGAGGGAAATACAAGGCGGTCAAAAACGATAAAAAAAAACATATCTACAAAATCCTAGGCACGACAAAATAAAACTATTGTATATGTGGTCGTCATTATTTCAGACCTTACTCTCATTCGTCGTTGGATGCGGAGGCCAGGGGTTGACAGATGCAGAAACAAGTCGGTGAAGTTACAAACAACTCAATAATGCTGTCTTTTTGTGGTTGCATGAGAGAAAATCCAATAGTCTACAAGGGGCGTGAGTGTAGGAGCGGCAGAAGTAAGGACTAGGACTTCTGCTGCTCAATACTTGCAAGTTTGATAGAACAAGAAATCCAGGGCCGAGAACCTTGGAAAAAGGATGAAAGTCGGTGTCATTAGTTGTGGCGTCCAATCATCAAATGCCAGACAAGTTACCAGCACTACCGAAAGGTAGAGATCGATGATATCTTACTGGCTCGGGACAGCAACAGGGGGACTAGAAATGCAGAAAAGGGCGGAGAGGGAAAAAAAAAGGGGGCCTTGGTTTCTGGCCTCGTCGGAATCTATCATGCCCGAAAAAAAAACAGCCTCTTCATTATATCGCTCACTGCCTTCTTGTCGGACTTTTGTTGAGCATATCTCGAAGATGCAGAAGTGTGTGTTGCATTGCGCGTTTAATAGGTTGGAGTGGTGCACCTCTGCCTCTACACCGCTGCTCTCTCTACCGCGCATGCCTCCAAGTGTGCATGCGGTGGACTTGGCAACTAAGCACATCCATTGCGGCGGTCAGGATTTTTGATGGTGTGTACAATAATTCGGTATATAGCATTTACATATATAGACTAAAACCTACATATTTATCTGCAGGGTAGCTAAGTCTATCTGATCCGGCATTTGCACAAGAAAGTGCACAAGCAACTTGACAAGATCACAGGTTTTTCGACCATACAAGCGGCTGCCACTAGCAGCCACTGTCATGCAAGGTGCAAGAGCCAATAGATGCTCAACTCGTCGTTGACAGCGAATCAAGCCACCTCGTCAGGGAAGAGCCCGGCTACGCACCCTAGGACGATGTGTCTTTTCTTCTTCTCTGCTGAGCCGAGGCCGCCCCCCTTATTCTGGAAGCCCGACACAGGCGGCATCCAAGGCGTCGGCCCTGGCACGGCTGGCACGGATCAAGAGCCTACAGGCGCCACCAATTGTCAAGATATGACAGGTATCCGGCCCGCTGGGGTCGTGTGCCAGCCATCCAAGCCCCCGTACCTCTCCCCCGTGGAGAAGGAATCACACCTGCCTAGGATGTCTTGTTTTGCTCCTAGTGCATAAGATTGTCATCTTGGCCGCTGGCGAGGTGGCTGAACTAGTAGGGTCACGGTGCAGGATCTTGGGCAAGGCTGCCAGCTTTTTTGGTCCTTGTCCCTCCCACCCCCCTTTTCGCCTCCATCCTGGGTCGGGCCTGGGGTTGCAGGGAGTTGGTATGTGCTGTACGGGGATATGATATTCTCGAGTCCCTGCTTGTCATCGTCCGTCACCATAGAGATGCTAGGCACTATAGTTTCCAAGGTTCCAAGCGGGGGCATGGTATCGTACAGGCGCGCGAAGCAACTAGACCTGGTAGATATTGCCCGAGAGCAGGGCATCCATCGTGACCTCCGAAGATCAGCCTGGCCCAGTAGAGCAGAGGGGGTGTGTAGATTGACCCGCCGGGCAGCAGGACAGCAGGCAGCATGCGAGGCTTGCAGCTAGCCTCCATGCAATGTTGAGACAAACAGAACGTTATCGCCACATTGGACCTCATAGGCCTCCTCGCCCTCCAACTCCCAGTCGGCATCATTGATGAGAACTAGGATGCCTGGACGACTGTGACGGGGCCGGTTCTCCAGTCAGCCAGGGAAAACAAACAAAAGATTGGTCTCTCGCAAAGGGGGAGTGGGGATGGCTTTGACAGAAAAGGAAGTTTTAAGGGCGAGACGGCTTGCTTACAGGTGGCCATCAAGTACGAATAGATCCTTGCGACCATCCTTCATCTCGTGTTGGCAAAGGTGGTCAATCAGCGAGGCGATGGTCAGTGGCTTGCCCCTGTCATCGGACTTGGGCACTGTGAGCTGAAGGCGACGCCTGTCGGCAAACAGCATTTCCAGGCCACCCCTTCTCGAGTTTGTGATGGAAGAAATTAGTACAGGTCCCTGACCGTAGTCTATATTTGTGATATTTGTGGCACAACGAAAAATATCACAAGTGATGATTGAAGCCGATGTTTCATTAGGCTGCAATGGTGGAGGGGCCAAAGGTGGAGAGTAACCAGATAGGTGATGAATACGTGAATTCATGAAGTAATAAACAAACCGGAAACAAAGACAGCCAAGTACAACTTACGAGAATTCAACGACAATGTTCAGGGAGTTGGCTTGTTGGGTCGTATTTTCCTGGTCATTACCAAGACTTGCGGGCGTTGCCGAGACTGTCTCGACCTGGTGCATGGTGGCGGTGGTGTGTATGGTGGCTGACTCTGATGCTGTAGAAGGCGGGGGGGAGGGAGGCTGGAAACCAAAAGAAAGCCGTAGGGTCGTGAAGATTTATTTGTTGGTGTTGTAAAGAATTAAAGACGTGGAGAAAGCAACCTAGTGAGACTTTATTCGTGCTTGTGGCGGTAGGTACTGTACCTGAACCGAGCCAGACTAACAGTTGGGTACCAGCTTACTACGCACACCCACTGAAACCAAGCCTAAAAATGCCAAGGATCAGAGCATAACACAGTGCGAAACCTCTGGATGCGGGGTCAAAAAATTTCATCGACAAGATGCACACACTGTGATTCAAGATATGGATGCGCGACATGGTTGGGTTGTTGTAACACAAGCAAGTGAAATGGGAAGAAAAGAAAAGAAGGAAGAGAAAGAAAAGATAACCTGAAGATCCTGGTCTAGAACTAGTTCTGCTATTCATATCTTATCCTCAATGGCTGCACCTGCGTATGACGCCGACGTGGTATACATTGCAGCTGGCGCAAACAGGCACAGCGCCGTCGCCGACTGGGGCTGGGATGGCACTGTTGCCTTTGGCGCCGATGCAAATATAGCACTCTGGAGACCAAGGGTAAGTACAAGGGGTCGCTTTCGTATCATTATACCAAGCTTGGCACGGCATAGCACTAATAAGTGTGCTCCCAAAAAAACACAAAAAACAACAGGATGATAGGCCTACAGGCGTTACAAGGCTTTTGAGCGGCCACAAGGGCGTCGTCAAAGCTGTCAAGTTCCTGCCGTCACACTCACAAGGAAATGCCTGCGGCAATCACTCGTCCTCGTTTCTGATCAGTGGCTCGGACGACCAGTGCTTGATGCTGTGGGAGCTCAAGGCAGATGGCAGCGCATCAGCCAGGCGGACAGTCCACGAGCACACTGCACCGGTTCATTGCATAGCAGTCCTCGCCAGCAGCGAGGAGCAGTTCAGGGATGAGCGAGCCACGACGATCCTGGCGTCTGGTGGAGCAGATGGAACAGTCAGGATATGGCGCTGCTCCGGGCCTGACGACGAGCTCAGTTTGCTGCAGACCATTCCGACGACGCCCAAGTACTTCCCTCTGGCACTATCCCTCAGCTGCTTGAGCCAGAAAGGCGATGCATACATTCTGGCTTCGGCTGGAACGAGGGACACCGTACAGGTATTCTCTGGCTCAGTGGCTGGAGATTGTTCAACTGCCGACTTTCAACTTGCCGCTACTCTGTCCGGTCACGAGGGTTGGATCAGATCTCTAGACTTTGCGTGGGAGAATGCAACGTTGCCATGGGAAGGCGATCTGCTGCTTGCCTCTGCGAGTCAGGACAAGTACATCCGTCTCTGGAGGGTTCACAAGGGCAAAGAGCTCCCGGCCAAGACAGCAGCGCCCTCAGAAAACGGGAGCCTAGTAGCGAACTCCTTCCTTCCTGGCAAGTCGCCATCGAACAAAGCCCACAAACTGACCGCTGGAGGTGAAGAATACTCCGTATCGTTCGAGGCCCTCCTGCTTGGCCACGACGATTGGATATACAGTGCCAAATGGGGCCGTGGATCAAACAAAACACTGCAGCTTCTCTCTACGTCGGCGGACAACTCCCTCGCCGTATGGGAAGCGGATTCAGACTCTGGGATATGGATCACAAGCGCCAGATTGGGCGAACTGAGTAAGGAGAAGGGTGCGACAACCGCCACAGGAAGTATCGGTGGCTTCTGGACCGGGCTGTGGTCGCCGTCGGCTGAGACGGTCGTCTGCCTGGGCCGCACAGGCAGCTGGCGGCGTTGGGACTTTGAGGATGACGGGGCCGGCGGCATGTGGAACCAGGCCCTGGCTGTTTCGGGACACACGAGGGCCGTGACAGGCATAACTTGGTCCCGCGACGGTAGTTACCTCCTATCAACGTCCTCCGACCAGACTTCGCGATTGCACGCCGAGTGGAGGACGCAGGAATCCGCCGGTGATGCTTCTCGGCCGACATGGCACGAGATGGCCCGCCCTCAGATTCACGGATATGATCTCAACTGCATAGATACTATCAATTCTGCGCAATTTGTTTCCGGTGCGGATGAGAAGCTGATGCGAGTCTTCAGTGCTCCCAAGACGGTTGCTCGAATGTTGGAGCGTCTCTCCGGCAGAAATATCATTGGCTCCGGTCAAGGCGAAATGCAAGCCCTTCCAGACGCTGCCAACATTCCCGTGCTAGGCCTCTCCAACAAAGCCGTCGATGCCGTG
This sequence comes from Magnaporthales sp. P1609, assembly GCA_003709005.1. Taxonomy (NCBI): domain Eukaryota; kingdom Fungi; phylum Ascomycota; class Sordariomycetes; order Magnaporthales; species Magnaporthales sp. P1609. The sequence goes on from PELF01000003.1 coordinate 1,687,208, forward strand.
GATGACCAGACGGCCGACCAGGCCGAAGCCGAGGCCGAAGCTGCAGAGGTCGAGGCTGCCATGTCAGGGAACAAGCCAGCGGACAACGAGAACTTGACCGTTTACCGCGCCTCGGCCCTGGATTTTGATAGACCGCCGTACGAGGACAGCCTCTCACGTCACACCCTGTGGCCCGAGGTTGAGAAGCTTTACGGTCACGGGTACGAACTTTCCTGCCTGGCAACCAGCCACGACGGTACGGTGGTCGCCAGCGCATGCAAGGCCAGCTCAATAAACCATGCTGTCATCAGATTGTTCCACACCGGGCCTCGTTGGACCGAGATAAAGCCACCCCTGACCGCGCACTCGCTGACAGCCACGCGTTTGCGTTTCTCCCCCGACGACAAGTACCTGCTGAGCGTGGGCAGGGATAGGCAGTGGGCCGTGTTCGAGAGGATCGATGGCGAGGACCCGAACTACAGCATGCTTCAGGCCGAACCCAAGGGCCACACAAGGATGATACTCGATGCCGCCTGGGCTCCGTTGACGGCGAGCCATGCTCCAGTCTTCGCCACGGCTGGACGGGACAAGGCTGTCAAGCTGTGGTCTCTAGGAAGTGACGAAAAGCTTGCGTTCAAAATGGCTCTGTCGTTGCCGCAGAAAACCTCAGCCACCGCGGTAGACTTCTTGCAGCGGCCGAAAAAGGGTCTCGAGGCCAGTTTTGTTCTTGCAGTTGGTACCGAAGGCGGTGATGTTGCCATATATGTGATCGATACCAATACTTGGTCGCTGCTTTCAGAACAAGTGTTAGAGCCACAGTAAGCAACCGCTTCTATCTGCCGGAGGCCATGTTCTCAGGATCAATTCATGTCACTAACAATTCACAGTCTTTGTTCGTCAAAGTCTATACTGCAGCTTGCATGGCGGCCGGTTGCGTCTCGTGAAGACGCCCATGCTGAGCTCGCCATTGCCTGCGAGGATTCCTCCCTCAGGATAATAGAGATAAGGAGCTTGTAGTCATATTTGGACACGGTACCTGAAGTTAAGGCTCGTTGTACCGTGGTATTAATCGATTAGTATGATATGATGGTCCTCTGTGCAGTTGATTGCTGACAGAAAGGCTATTGTCTATCCAGAACATGCTCCCATGATTCGCATGCCGGCCTGGTAAACGCCCAAATAACGCCCACAGCTACAGTTTCTATACTTTGGTGTGAACTGTAACCCAAAAACATGCTTAAATGAAATGAACCGAATAAAAAAGTTGAAAAAGAACCCAAATAATCATAGCCATAGGGCCCAGCTATTCATGCCCTAGACCACAATCTTCTCACATCACGGGCCTGATACATTATAGTTCCCTCACCACGCTTGCTGCACTGGTTGCGGCGCGAGTAATTTCCGAGATTGCCTCTGAAGTAACGATTGGCGAGTTGGCTGTAGCTTTTACAGCCAGCGTTTGGGCCGCGTCCTTGGCTACCCCAATCACGTCGATGCTGTCGCCGTTGATATAGAACCAAGCGCGGTTGAAGATGAAGACAATGTGTTGCGGCATGTACAGGATGGTGGCAATTAGAGTAAGGGCGTTGACGAGGAAGACGATGGACCCTGAGCGTAACATCCGCTGTTAATATTGTATGAAGTTTGAACTTGTGCCGGAATAGGTACTGCTAGGGAAACGTACAAAAGATGAACCGCTCGGTTGGTGTGAACATGTAGACGGAGAAGGTGACTTCAATTTGATAGATCTTGAGCTGTGCCCACTTGCCGAAACGTTCGAGGGAATCCATTTGTTTTCTCTCTTTGTTTTGTTTTGCGGTCGCAAGGAAAATATCGATTCTGTAGCTCTCCAAAATCGCGTTGAGCGTGCCGATGGGTTCGGCTGTTACGTCTGATCTAGAGGGGGGCCCTAATGCGTGGACTCGGACTTTTGTCGTTGTACTCGACTGCTGGAGGGGAGATCTGACCGACACGATGGGCTGACGGAGGGTTTCTTGAGTTGAATCAGAAGAATTGACTCTTGCTGCTTGAAGAAGAATAAGCAGTATAGTATAGTAGCAGTTGGAAGTGGTTGATTATTTTGGCAACTTCGTCTGGCGAAAAGCCTCCCTTGTTGTCGTCGTCGTTGGGAAAAGAAAAGGGGTCTGTCTGGTCCCTCAAATTGCGAAAGTCATTCCTATCAAATTAACGGCTTCCCGCTTTCCGTTGCAACCTCTTGGTGTACAGGGGTGATAAATCAGCGACGGGCGGGGCCTTGGCCTTTCTACCCTCGAATCGCCGGGCTTCGATTGGTGTTCTCAGCGTGTCCAGTGGGTCACCCTTTCCAGTCGGCAGGAACGGCCCCATATTAATCACGCCCAGTCGCTGTCCGCTAGTCGCGACCGTGTAGCCGGAACGGACGTGAAGTTTGGACAAAGCTAAGCTGTACCTGATGTACTGGATGCAACCCTCGTCACTACCCTATCGCCACTCCCATCAAACTCCACGCTGCAAAACGGGTTGCGTATTAGCAAACGAGTGGGCCTCTTCTCCAACAATCATCAAGAAAGAACACAGAAGCAAGGCACTATCAAGGACATTGAATGGGCTGCCTGGGCAGCATCATGTCAAGGCTGACAGGGCATTTAACGAGTAACATCTTCAAAATAAGCCGGGAGGTCACCTTATTCCCTCAAAGTTACAGAGTGTCGACGAGCAGTTGCGGCTGGCAGTTGAAAGGATTTCATCCCATACCGCACACCCGAGCTTTGAACACTACATCATGGCTGTCCCTCAAGCAGATGCCCTCTCGGCCCAAACCACCTCCAGATAACGAACTTGAAGAGTCTTTCCTCAAGGGCAGCGGTCCAGGAGGACAAAAAATTGTACACGCAGACAATGAGTGCTTTAAATTCTTACACAACCTTGCTCCCCGTGGGCTACTGACTTACTGCTTTGAACATGTTACAGAACAAGACGAACTCTGCCGTTCAACTGAAGCACATCCCCACCGGAATCGTTGTCAAGTGCCAGGAAACCCGATCTCGGGACCAAAACCGGAAAATAGCCAGACAACTTCTTGCCGCAAGGCTAGACGACATGAACAATGGCGACCAGAGTCGGTCTGCTATTTTGGGTGCGCACAAAGTGAAGAAGAGGGCTAGTGCTGCTAAAAAGAGCGCACGCAAGTACAGGAAACTCGAGGCGGAGAAGAACAAGGAGGCTGCCGAAAGTGCAGATGCCAAAGTTGTTTTAGTAGAGGATGATATCACGAATCTGAGAAGTGAGGGCACAGACAAGCCTAACAACTGATTTTCTGGCAAATCCAGCAGCTCTACTCAAGCGGTTGCACTACAAGTAGACCTGTAACTGATGCCTGAACCACTGGAGCTGATCAAATCAACCTGGCCGCGGAAGTAACGTGAAATCATCAACTTTAAGAAGTGTAACAGAGCTAAATTGTATCATCAACCTCCCGAATACGTGGTCCGCCTGCCCGGTTTCTCCGCGCGACGATGCCAAACTACTTAAGGACAAATGCCATCGTACTTTTCCTGCAGTGTAAAAGATACCTCCCCCAACCCACGAACATCATAAACAAGATATTTTGAAGACACGGGCTTCCCGGAATCGTGAGTAGCCTAGCATCTCGGTCTATCTCGTCTCCGATATTGCCAGAGGTTAGTCAGAAACTTGAGAAGGGTGGCTACAATTATGCGCTGAGCAGTGTTGGAAAATGTCAGCAAGTACAACCTTATAATGCGACTACGCGCATGATCCCTGGAAAATTGAAGATTACCAAGCATACCTTAGAAGCACTTGCGGTGGACAATGGAAGGTCCGCTCTCGTCGTACTCCTGCTTCGAGATCCACATCTGCTGGAAGGTCGAAAGCGAGGCAAGAATGGAGCCACCGATCCAGACCGAGTACTTGCGCTCGGGGGGAGCGATGATCTTGACCTTCATCGACGACGGTGCCAGGGCGGTGATCTCCTTCTGCATACGGTCCGAAAGACCAGGGTACATGGTAGTACCACCAGACTACAGTGATAATCTCAATGTTAGTGTATTTTTCATGTGTGGGCGGAAGGAGTATTATAATCAATCGGGATGACGCACCATGACAATGTTGTTGTACAGATCCTTTCGGACGTCGACATCGCACTTCATGATCGAGTTGAAAGTGGTGACGTGGATACCACCACTCTCCAGACCCAGGACAGAAGGCTGGAACAGAGCCTCGGGAGCACGGAAGCGCTCGTTGCCAATGGTGATAACCTGTCCATCGGGAAGCTCGTATGACTTCTCCAAGCTAGAGCTCTGGGCAGCAGTCTGGATCTCCTGCTCAAAGTCAAGAGCGACGTAGCAGAGCTTCTCCTTGATGTCACGAACAATTTCTCGCTCGGCAGTGGTGGAGAAGGTGTAACCGCGCTCGGCCAAGATCTTCATCAGGTAGTCGGTCAAGTCACGTCCAGCCATGTCGACACGGGCAATGGCGTGAGGCAGCGAGAAACCCTCGTAGATGGGGACGACGTGGGTGACACCATCACCGGAGTCGAGCACAATACCAGTGGTACGACCCGAAGCGTAAAGCGACAGGACGGCCTGGATGGAAACGTAGAAGGCGGGGGCGTTGAAGGTCTCGAAGACGATCTGCGTCATCTTCTCTCGGTTGGACTTGGGGTTGATAGGAGCTTCCGTCAGCAGAACGGGGTGCTCCTCTGGAGCCACACGCAGCTCGTTGTAGAAGGTGTGGTGCCAAATCTTCTCCATGTCGTCCCAGTTGGTAACAACACCGTGCTCGATAGGGTATCGCAGAGTCAGGATACCACGCTTCGACTGGGCCTCGTCACCAACATACGAGTCCTTCTGGCCCATACCAATCATGATACTACACAATCTGTTAGATCTGTGCCGATGCGATGGCTGCCACCCAGGGGCTAAGAACTTGGCAGGATTGGCCAATGTGGGCCTTGGAAATGGAGTACTCACCCATGGTGACGAGGGCGACCGACAATGGACGCTAATCGCAAAAAGTATCAGTTTCTCATCCTGACCAAATATCGCGGATGCGACAGAGCAGATCTGTCGACACGCCCGGAGGCTGACGGTGGTGATGATGAAAATTGCGGGGCACTTACGGAAGACGGCGCGGGGAGCATCATCACCGGCGAAACCGGCCTTGCACATACCCGAACTACGCAAAACATGGTCAGCATCGCGGCGTTCGAGTTGATTATGTTTTCTTCAGAGAACCGTCGAGGTCGCAGGCGATATAAATGGCGTCGCGTCGTTCCGTAGCCCGATCGGTAGGAACCTCGATGAATCTTCTGGTGTGGCTGGTAGCGCCAGCAAGCAGGATGCAAAGCTTACCCATTGTCGATGACGAGAGCGGCAACCTCCTCTGCATAAATAAATTCCAATCAGTAAAGTGCGCAGGAAAAAATCTAGGCTGTCAAGCGTAGACAATGGGACATCGTTTTTTTCCCGCAATGATGCCGGCGAAGGGCAAGCTGCCCGGTCCTTATGCTGGCGATGGGAGAAGGCGGTGGGTAAAAGTACCACGACATACCTTCCATCGTGACGGTTTAAATGTGTATTTTTTGAGGAAGAAATTACTCAGGAAAGACGAATCAGACAGGGGCAGTCGTTTGAATGGATGCGCAGTTCCCAGAGCAATGATGCTGCTGAAAATGTAGAGCAGAGATTGTTGTCAGACGACAAATTTGAATGGGAACGTTGTAGATTTTAGAGGGCGAGGTTGGCGTCTTGTCAATTTGGTTGAGCCGGATGGTCTGTGTGGATGTGGGCGCCGGGGGGCGGAAGGAGAGGATGTCACATTAGACTGACTGGAGAGTGTCTGTGCTGCCCGGTTTACGGGGTTCCATTGGTCAAAGGGCTTGCCTGCCTGGCCTTGTAGGAAACCGAATCGCTCGCCTCTCGTTGCCCACCCCCGCCGTCATGGTTGATTATCCTGGTGGAGCTTGACATGAAGGAGTTTCGCTGGTGATAGAGACAGTGCCAATACGTGTTAGCAGACACGTTGTATTTCTTGCACATGCGACTGGCATGTAGGGTACGAGGCGCCCTAGCTTATGTGTAAAGTACCCCAATATCTTTCCACAGGTAGGCAAAGTCAAACCTGCCTTATGCCAGTCGCCTAAGAAACAGAGAAGAACTTGCTTATCCGTCACAGCGCTAAGAAAATAAGGTCTTGTCAATGGAAGCCAGTGCGCGCCAGTGCGGGGGGAACCCTCTCAGAATCCATGGTCGAATTCGTGCATGCATGCCGCCTCGTACTCAGTTGTGATGTCACAACTGTGTTGAACTTGGCTGCCGAGCTTGCGCGTATAATTAGGTGTATTAAGGCAGCAGAATGATATGGCTGATTGTTTGAGTATCGTTTCATAGTTTAACGGTTTGACTTCCTGCTACTTGCAGCAGCTATACTATGTCGTCGACTAACGTCGGCTTCACGCGCGTCACTACAGAGTTACTCCTGACAGGCAACGACCTTATTTTGGACCCAGGCATTCTAACAACGCGACCGTATGTATGATTACTATATACTGTGTCACTCATTACACCATGTACTGGTTGCACAGAATACCTGACAACAATCCGTACCTATAGAAGCTAGGATCACAAGTGAACTACTTGGCGGGTTTGTAGATATCTATCTGCCTGGAGTTCATCAAGCTTGCCTATAGTTGTCAGCCTTCATCTATTCAAATCGGTGTTAGGCAGCAATGGAGCCTGTTAATGACCGCGCGTTCTCATCAATCTTTGCTAAGTACCTAGGTAGGTCAGGTAGGTACCTTAAAACCAACTAATTGTATGGAATTACTCAAAAACAACCAGGGCAGTGCATCGTAAGCTGACCTACAGAATAGCGGTTTAGATTCATTACTTTATATTGCTCAGCCACCGCGTGTTAAGCTCGCACCTTCGTGCGTAGTAGGCGATTCCAAAATGTCGACAAAGCTTCTATTAGGCCAATCACTTCAGTTGCTCGGTGCTTTATTTGATCAAGCCAACGCTAAAGAAAAGCGTGGCTTTCTGAAAGGAGGAATATGAGGGGTATGGCGGGGTAAGAAAAGCTTTGTATCCTAGCTCTGCTGGCAAGGATTAGAACAACGATAATATAGAAGCAACTGAACCTAGCATAAAGTTGTAGGTGGCTATTCTACTTTGATCTGAGCAAGAATAAGGTATTTTAAGAGAAGTATTTATTCGGGTTGGAATGATTAGTCGCAGTCGCGTGCTTACTGTGCACGCTGCGGAATACTGGACAAAGAGAGCAGTTTGAATGGTGGTTTTTCTCAACTGGCCGCTAAACCATTACCGGACAGAAGCTTCCTGAACCTTCTTGAGTTGGGGAATTTTGACATCAGAGCTCTGAGTCGCAGAGACAGCACGTCGCGTAACAGTGGTAGCACGGGTGCGGTTATATATAAATTTCTATTAATATTTTATTTTCTTTGGTTCCAAGGGTGCTTAGCTTCATAAAACGGCATTCATTAAACCAAATTCAACTGCCTTCCGAAAGATCCAATAAACAGACAAGTTACAACAAAAACCAAATACTCAGAATATCAATATGGGTGACAAAAACCTAAACGCCCTCTTGAAATGGAGCATTGAGAACACCAACAACAGCGCGCCGGATGCAGGAGCGGAGCAGCAGCAGCAGCAGCAGCAGCTACAGCGCCCTGACCCGGAAGTGCTTGCAGCACTTTTTGGCGGCCCTTCAGAAGCTGAGCTGATGAAGGCCGCCATGGACGTCATCACTAGCACAGAGACAGACGTAACGCTCGAAAACAAGCTGATAGCCTTCGACAACTTTGAGCAGCTGATTGAATCGCTGGATAACGCCAACAACCTCTCGAAACTCTCGCTCTGGACTCCCCTGCTCGGAATGCTGGATAGCGACCATCCGGACCTGCGGCGCATGGCCGCGTGGTGCGTCGGCACCGCCGTTCAGAACAACGAGCCGTGTCAGGAGCGCCTATTAGCACTTGGTGGTCTGCCGAGGCTAGTGAACCTGGCCACCGGCGAAGACCAGAGGGAGGACGTGAGGCGCAAGGCGGTCTATGCTTTGAGCTCGGCTGGGCGAAACTACCAGCCGGCCATGGACGTGATAGTGGACGAGGTGGGAAAGCGAGGAGGCAAGTCGGACAAGGTTGACGCAACCAACATGGACGCCGTAGATGCGGTTATCGATGTGTTGAAGGCCGGCATACCAAAGAAGGCTTAAGAAGGACGTGATTGCAAGGGAAGACCAGGATGGAAGAAACAGGCATACGGATCGGGCGTTATGGTATTGGGTGCGGTAGTATGTTGTGTTGATTGACCGGCGTTCGGCGTATTCTGGATGTCAAATGATACCTTTATCCACATGCAAACAAAATGATCTCTTCTCAGATTTGGGAGATTCAAGGAAATTGAACATGGTGTCTATAAGTAGGTGGCATTACACAAATGTACATAATGTGTTATACAGCTGGTTATAAAGGATCCGACCGGACAGCTTGTTGCAACAGCCTGATTGCACTCAGGCAAGTGATCCGTAAAAAGGAATGCCAAGTGATTGAAGAAGCAGCCGGGCATGCCTTGTTGATCTTGCCGATGTGGTGATGAAAACGCGGCAACCGGGAATCATCTTGGGAGGGAATGTCTGTTATGTAGAGTTGTGTTAGTATTTAGTCCGTTCGTCCAAGGCCACGTATGTATGCCTCGCAGCGCCATAAAAAAAATCTTACCGATATGTTAGACTCGATCTCCGGAAACAGAACCATGTCTTTGGGCTCAAAGCCCCATGCGATGTTACCCTTGTTGTCACCGGTGCTACCCTTAACCCCCGGCCACTCCTTGATCTGGGGCATGACAATATGGATACATTTATCGAGCCATTCGTATGCCTGGTTTCCCTTCAATGCGACCTTTGCGCCGCTGGCTCGAGCCTTTTGGAGACCGAAGCTAGCATTGGCTCGCTTATACTTGGTCACCTCAGGTACAACGCCCGTGATGGTTTGCAACATTGTGCGAGCCACGAAAAGGTACAACGGGTTGCTGTGAGACTCAGGCACGTGGCATGCCAGTGTAATCTGGGTGATCTCAGGAACATTGGCAAAACTTATATCATGCTCAGCGATGCGGTAGCGGGCTGAGCCTCGAGGTGGACGCAGCGGACGGTTTTCGAAGTAGGGGTTGTCGCCTTCCCATTTTCGGAACTGTGACTTGTCGACAGGCTTGGTGTATTCTCCAGGAGGGATGTGGTTGTAGGCAAGAGTAAGATAATCGGACATGATCGTGGACTCGTACGTCTGGCGGAGCCGAGGGTTGTTGAAAGGCCCAGGGACGAAGTCTCGTGCGATAGGGTCTGACTGAGGCGCTACCTGCAGTGGATGCAATGGGCCTCGATCATACTTTGGGGGAAAGTAGTGATATCTGTAAGCGTAGGCGGAATAAATGTCAGATTATCCACCAGAGTCAACAAATGGCGGCCTTGACCGTTTGCCCTCTTCTCTAACAAGACTTCGTGGAGAGTTTCCAACGAGGCTAACCAACCTTCCGCCAGGCAATGCGTTCCTATCCTTCAGCCCAACCCACGGCGCCCTCTGTTTGTAGTCTTCACCAAACTTGGCCTCATTCTGTGATGAGAGTTGTTCCAAATCTTCAAGTTCTGCTCTTACTGCCGGTGCTGCGGATTCGACTGGCGCAGCAGCAGCCTGGGAGGACGCGCATCGTCGAAGGATGCTCTGGTGTGCTGTCGTTCTTATGAGAGGGGTTTTTGGAAGCTGCCGGATGCACCGGGACACCTCACGCAGCCCGCTCATGGTGTCTGGTTGGATGAAATGTCAATGGCACTTAGAACGTTGTCTGGTCTCTCGCGTCGCGGTCTCACATTGGAAGTAGCACGTTTTTGTCGGAAAAAATTGGACCCTTGTCCATTGATGGAGCTACATTTGGCACAAGGCGCCCAGCTTAGAGCTGAAACCCACCCTGCACCTTTCTGGCTTGGGGGGAACGAATCAGAGCACGTGACCACGAACCACTTTATTCCCCCTGGCGCTCTCAATGCAAGGTACCGTAGGAGTCCTGTACTTTCGGGGGTTGGTATGGGTATGTTCAGGGTAACTTGACGACCAGCTTTCTGCGTCTCAGGCATCCATCTTCCTCTAACCATCTATCTAGTCTAGGACGACGACCGTACACAGGCTAAAAGCCACAAAAAGTCGTTAAAATTACAACTCAGCATGCCGCGGGGTCATCCATAAATCATGACATAACCGACTGCCTTGAAGAGAACATGTCGAACAGATATGGCGGCGGTTCATACCGCAATGGGAACGGGTATGGAAACTTTGGGCGGCCCTCAGACGACCGCGGCGACCGAGGGGGTGATCGATACGAACGCATGGATCGCGGCGACCGCGCCGCTCGAAACGATCGCGGTGAAGACTATGACCCGTACGGCGACACATATGGCGGCGACCGCTTTAGTAGTACACCACCAGCTCAGATGAGCTTACGGAGCGCCGCTCCCCCGTCCTCTCGCAATGCGCCCCCTCCACGACAGGCACCGCAGCGTGCCGTCGAGTCGAATGCCGAACGTCAAATCAATCAGGTGCTTGAGCACATCAAACAGGACTGGCCGGCCATGTGCCAGAATGATTGCGTTCCCGTGCAGCTCGCCCTACAGCTGCTGGACACCAGCTCGGTCGGACGTGCACATGAATATAGAAACTTTAGAAAGACACACCAGTACTTACAGGACTCTCTAAAAAACATCGTCCACGATTACCACCAGGGCTTCAATAGTTCCATCGGTACCTTTCACAAAATTCAGGGAAGTATACAGACCTCCCAGAAGAAGGTGCGCAATCTCAAAGAGTCGCTGGCTGCATCCAAGGCCGCCCTGTGTGTTACCAATCCGGAACTTAAGAAGCTCTACAACACATCGCAAATGTATGACGGGGTACTGCAGACGCTGAACGAGCTAGAGGAACTCAGACAGGTGCCTGATCAGCTCGAGGCGCGGATATCAGAGAAGCGTTTCTTGACCGCGGTTGAGGTGCTGCAGACGGCCATGCGGAAACTTCTGAAGCCCGAACTGGACAACATTGGTGCTCTGGGTGACCTGCGTAGCTATTTAGCAAACCAGGAGACAGCTCTTATGGATATTCTCATCGAGGAACTACACGAACATTTGTACCTCAAGTCGCCATACTGCCAGGAAAGGTGGCAGTACTTGGCCAAGACACAAGGCCATTCGAATGAGACGTTTGGTGAGAGCACTGCCATGGCCCCATTTCATGCTGTTCTAGACGTCATGGACCTTGAGAAAGCTGTGCAGGAAGACCCGGCCCGAAATCCAGAAGCAGACACCTTTTACTATATTTCTTTGGTGATTGAGTCCCTCAACAAACTAGGCCGTCTCGAGACCGCCATAGACACCCTAAAGCAACGTCTGCCTGTCGAGCTTTTTGCAATCGTCAACGAGACAGTGAATGAGGTGGATCAGAAGCACCCAAGTTCTTTAAGGGGCGGTTCCTCGGCTTCGAATGGATTACATGTCTATGGCAGCCGCGAAACACAGCTTCGGGCAGACGTTATCTACGACCTTCTGTGGACCCTCTACGGAAAGTTTGAGGCCATTGCAGAAGGGCAGCGCGTCCTGCATGAGTACATCAAAGCCCTCATCAGGAGGGAAGGTGCTGGAAACAACAGTGCACTTCTCGGCGGCTTCAAAGAGCTATGGAACCTGTACCAGAATGAGATTCGTTCTTTACTCCACAGTTATGTCACCACCGATGCCGATGTCTACCAGTACAATCAGCCAAAAGCAGGGCAAACCGCAAACGGGAAAGTTATCATACGACAGGATCTGTTCAAGTTTGCTGAAACAGATGCAAAATCTGCAGAGATCGTGACCGAGTATGAAGAGCTTGATGGCATCATTCGTGCAGCAGTCCCAGGCTTGACAGACAAGACTGGTGACAAGAAATTACTAGCTGCCGCGGGTGGTCGCGTCCAGCAGGAGAAACGAAATACCGGCCCTGGCTTAGACAACGGACGTCAGACTGGCGAGATACATAAATCACTGGTCGAGCCCAGCGTCTTCAACATGAGTCTTTTATTACCGCCTACGCTAGTGTTCCTTCAACGATTGAAAGGCATTGTTCCACCTGGCTCGGATCTAGTAACAAGCACCCTTACATCGTTCCTCGACAACTTCCTCGTGAATGTCTTTCAGCCGCAACTGGACGAGACTCTGGGCAAGCTTAGCGACACCGTGTTTGGCGAGACTGATTCTTTCCAGCAAGACCCAGATTGGAACCTTGTGGCACGTCGGCCTGTCTTCAAGGGAACGACGTCTTTCTTTGCCATCGTCACGGCCTTTTGTCGCATGCTAGGAACCATCCCTCACGACCAAGCGCTCAGTACGCTCATCATTGCCCAGATGATGCGCTACTATGACCGCTGTTTCCGTTGGTATAGGACATTGGTTGCAAAGACCGAGGAGCAAGCTAGTACAGAGGTCCAAAGACTGCGAGCATCAGCTACGATGGCCACGGAGCCGAGCGAGATCCTCGAGACTATGAAGCAGCTCTGGATGGCCGATAGTCCCAGTCCCGAGCCGGAGCTACTAGAGAAGGAGATAGCCTTGCTAATAGAGCATGCAAATGAGAAAAAGTTTGAAATGAGCGACGTCATCTCGGATAGGGATACCATCTCATCCATATGTCTACTCTACACAAGCATGAAATGGCTTGCTACCAAGGTTTTAGGGCTACGTCACATCACAAAGAACGACGCCGACTCGTCGAGCTCAAATATGCCCAAGCCCAACAAGCGTTGGTCATTGTTGAACGACCCGAACAAGCCAGCAACCGAGCAAGGCCCTGTGTATCTCCCCATGACGCAGGAGACAGTTCAGTAAGTCATGACATCCAGGAATTATGTGTACTGGTATATGGACTAACCGGCACTCATCCAGATCTTTCGATGGCATCGTATCGTCTTATGAAGAGCTCGCTGCGACGGCCCTACTTACGCTTCACATGGAAGTGCGCAGCCGTATCGCATACTCGTTGCGGATAGCCCTTTCCCCAGAGACTGCACCGTACCTACTTGACCAGGAGGTCTCGGAGCCAGATCCACAGATATTATCTCTTAACAGCGAGCTGGTTCAGTACGACGAAACTATAACCCGGTACCTCCGGGAGCGCGAGGTGTCCTTTATACGGGGCGGCCTTGGGCTACTCATCAATTCCTACCTTGTCGTCAACGCCTCTATGGTGTCGCCCATGAATGCCAAGGGCTGCGGGCGTATGAAGCTCAACATCTTGGTGCTACAGCAAAATCTCAAAAATATCGAGGAAGGCGTGGATCTTGCTCGTGCCGCCGATTATTTTAACCTTTTTGAGGTCGGACCAGACTCGATTCTCGAGAGAGCCAAGAAGGACGCAACGGATGAGAAGAAGGGCGGAATCAAGTTTACGTATGATGAACTCAAGGCGCTAATCGAGCTTTGCTTCAGCGAGCAGCTGGCGAATCCGGAGCGAGGAATCGCCGGTGCCGCTAAGAGACAGATGTCAGACAAGCTGCTCAACCTTAGTGAGATTATGTGGCAGACTTAAGTTTTGTGGACGACGGGATCTGGAAACGTGATACAGACAGGCTTCATACGTGCTTTACGAGAAGGTGGCAAGCTACAAAAACCAATTTCCGCATCTCTGGCGCCAGTCACTCCGCCCGAATATATAATGATTTCTATGCTACAAGCCTCGTTTACCGGAGTCTCATCCGAGAAGGGCATGCTACGTCTTTTCCGGGCCTCAGGTACATGATCTATAATAGTACGCTAACTGCATGGCTCTGCCTTTGGTTAAACGTTGAGTCCAGTTGACCACTGCGCCAGCTTCTTCAGCCAGATTCGCGCTCCACCAAGCTTCGCCCAGGCTGATTTCAGTGAATCAGGTGCTCGCCGGCAACCATGGCCTTATCGTTGGCACGGTCGACGTACTGGTTGGGATCCCAACAAAGCATGGTCTCGGTAGCGGAAGGTGGGTTGCCTCGACTTTATTTGCGGACATGCTTTCCAAGATCTCGTTGCCTAATATCTGGTCGTTGGGCATGGTGTTGCCTCCCAAAATGGATGCAGGCGTCGAAAGGTGAACGCCATGAGCGATGTTGGAGACACGGTCACAAAGAGGTATTTGGAAGACTAGCTAGAGGCAGAAAAACGTGAAATGGCACGATTCGTACTCAGTAGGTACGAACGCCCAGTTAACTACTCAGGGTCCAGACCGTTGCGCTCAGATAGTCCACCACAATTGCCCAAGACATATGCTACAACAGTCATACAATCGCTCGGCATTAATTTGTTGATTTCGCCGTTTCTGGTCTATGGTCATGGGAAAGCAAACAAATGGATTGGATACCTCATTATATTCTGTGTAACACCGATCTATAATGCAATCGGATTTTGTTCCAGTGTTTCCTAACTATGTAAGCTTAAGGTACCCGTTATATCTTATGTGCTAGGCATGCCCTTTCCGGACATGGGTCTGGTCTGGTGTTTGCGCTAGCACATGGATCCATGAATATGTCTATGCCATTCAAGGTAGGCAAATGTTTCTAACCACGAGACTCAAAATCAACCCGTGAGTTGAAGAAAACGCAGTACCTTTACGATTTTCTTGGATATTAAATAAAAAAAATAAAAGTATAAAAAAGTACCACGAAATAACACAGCAATGGCAGGTCAATTAAGGCCAGGCGTTTTTGACTCAATTCGCAAACTCATATCGAACGTCTTCCCAGGACGTCCATCACCGCAAGGGCATCCACATCGCCGCCTACAGTTTATGTCCGATTTGCATCTTGAGATGGGACAGCAATACGAGTCTTTTGACTTCCCCGTCACTGCGCCGTTTCTGGTCCTGGGTGGCGATATCGGTCGACTAATCGAGTACGACGGCTATCTTGCATTCCTCCAGCGACAAGTTGCGCGGTACAAACGTATCTTTCTCGTGCTGGGGAATCATGAGTTTACGGCGGCACCTTATACGAATGCATCGAGAAGTCCCAGAAGCTGGTGCGAGAGCCCTCACTGCAGGGGAAAGCCACCCTTTTGCACCGAAGCCGTCATTATCTTGAGTTCGGTCCTGAGGAAGCCGGCTCAAATATCACGATCCTCGGATGCACCTTGTGGTCGCGGATCCCGCCGGAGTCGGCTGAGAGGATAGCCCTGTCTGTGAGCGACTTTGGACAAATCACCGGTTGGACAACGGACTCCCACAACGCCGCACACGCTGAAGACTTGTCTTGGTTGCGCGCAGAGCTCGAAAGCATTGGCGAAGAGGGCAAGAGAGCTTCAAACTCACGGCATGTGATTGTCATTACCCACCATGCGCCTCTGGTGCGGAGAACTGCGAGTACAAGACATGATGATAGTCCGTGGAAGTCGGCGTTTGCGACAGACGTCTGTACCGGCTCAGGCTGGGCCCAGGTCAAGCACTGGATTTTTGGTCATACCCACTGGACTGCAGATTTCACCGCCAAGAACGGCGTGCACTTGGTCGCCAACCAGCGAGGATATGTCTTGCCAGGAAACATGCGCCCAATAGACCAAGGGCCTGCGAATCTTCCCCCAGAGCACTCTTTTGATCCTTGCAGATACCTCCAGCTATAAGGAGGCGGTTGTATCCATAACACTGGAACATTTCGGTTTTGGGGGTCCACCGATTCAGACCCCATCGATCTTGTTTGTGGGTATACAGAGCAGAACCGCTTTCTACTTAGGTAGGTATAATGTTGAGTCTGGTATATCCCACGTTTGTAGCCATGCGTCGTCCAGAAGCTCCCGTGCCGTTTTTCCATCCTCGGGCCGCCAGGCCAACATATCCTTCACAAATGCCGTATATTTTTCCCCATCTCGGGGTCTCGGCCTCGGAAAAGGCGGTGGCCTTCGAACACGTCCCAGATCATTGCCCCAACATTTCAGATATCGACAGCACAAATCCACTCGGCTTTAATCATGATATCTGGCGCACGGTAAGTGTTCGGTTGGGCATCCTGATTCCGCTTCCCATCCCCATTGACCGCACATCCAAAATTACTTAGGATTATCGTCCCAAAGTCTGTGGGTAGGCTAGAGCGCCGCGAAATGTACATATGGTATCCATTGACATGTTTACGCGGCGATGATGGGGCCAGCTCATCTTTGACAAAGTCCTCCAGAATCGATTGGTCCGCGATGATATGAATGAAGCAGACTGTCTACCTTGATATCTGAGGACAAACATGAGCATACCTGTGTGAACCAGTCTATATTCAGAGTGTAAGTAGTCAAGAGCAAGCAATAAGTGCTTCGGAGAAGCGTCCTTACGGGATTCGTCGCAGTGGATCTACGTGGAGATTCGGGGATGAGAAAGAGAAATAACAGAGATGTGTACTAATTTCATCCTTAGGAGACTCATTGAAGGCGTTGATTGGAAAAGGTGAGCGTGTTCTAGGTTTCTAGGGGCGCGAGCCATTGATGGAGGAGGCTGGAACCAAACTTGGTAAATATAAGTGGAGACTCTTGGCGGAGCCCAGGACGGAAACTGTCAACTGAGAACACCTGCTTGATGTTACATACATTCCAACACGTCCAAATCCTCGCTTCATCGCAAACCTCGTCTCGTCGTCTTTTAATTCATCTACCAAGATTGTGAAATTCATTCAAGTAGGGGTCGCCGTGGTAAATGGAAAGTACAACAGCCTCTACATTTTCCGGCATGGTAGGAGGAGGGGAAACGATATCAAAAAAACCTCGCTTCGCAACTCCGCTCCCACAGTCACCTCGTTCGGATATCCTCGAGTGGCGGTTCCCAGCGCCGCACTCTCAATATGTCTTGACTGGTCGCTCCCGAGCAGCCTGGCACACATCTTTTGTCATCCCGCAGCTCAACCTGCTGCTTGATGCCGGTCTTGTGGTGAACAACCTTCGTCCAAAGCATATTTTTTTGACCCATGGTCACAGCGACCACACGCTGCTCACGCCCTGCTTCGTCACTAGGGCTGATCGGCCTGATATTTATTGCCCAAATGAGATGGTATGGGCTCTAGAGGCATTTATTGGCGCAAAGACCCTCTTGAATAAAGGAGGCCTGATCACTGCCGATGACCTCGAGGCCGCCGCGGACTGGGACGAGGGAGACGAGGCCGAGGATCATCAGGCCGATGCAGCATGTCAACAGAACGGTCATATCGCTTCCCAGGACCCCTCACAGGCCGATAGAGACTGGGATGGCAAAGGTATACGCCCAAAGGGCCGGACATCGCTGGATACGCACGTGATGCATGGCCTCGCTGACGGCGAGACCATTTCGTTGAGACGGGCCCCAACCTTCACGGCAACGGCTTTTGCATGTGATCACACGGTCCCTTGTCTCGGCTACGTTTTTGGATTGAATTCAAGGCGATTGCGGCCCGAGTATCGCCATCTCCCGGGAATCAAGCTCAAGGAGCTGCGGCAGACCCAAGGCGCCGAGGCCATCACGGCACCGCACTTGACGCCGTTGTTTGCGTTTTTAGGAGACACAACAGCAGCAACATTGGCAGCGGGTCCAGGTTGGCTTCAGGATGGGATCCCCGTCGTCATCACCGAGTGCTCCTTCTTGTTCGAAGAGCATCGGGCTCAGGCGGAGAAGACCAAACACACCCTATGGGCCGACCTTGAACCTGTAGTACGTCGGTTTCCCCGCACGACGTTTGTCCTTGTGCATTTCAGTATGAGATACAGTGAAGATAGCGTCCGCCGCTTCTTTGCCGAGTTGCCGGATCCTCCTTCCAATATCGTTGTCTGGGCGGATGGTGAGGGGGAGGAGCTTGCGTCCAAACACACAGCCTCATGAGAGAAAGGCCAATGACAAAGTGCTAAAGGATTAAAATATTACGTGCATACCTAGGCACCTATCTACCTTACCCATTCTAGCCAACTAGACAACGTAGGTGTGCCTTGCCCAATCTTGGCTCATTGCAGTCCAGCAGCTTCTTTTTTTTTTTTTTTTTTTTTTTTTGGGGGGGGGGGGGGGGGGGGGGGGGGGGGGGGGGGGCAAATACCAATCTGTCATTGGTAGTGAGTGGTGAGGTCATACATCACTGCTCACCATTCCTATCTGTATCAGTCGTCGGAACGGCACATTGGTTGTGGAACTTTTGCTCTTTTCAAGGGATCCGATCTACCTTGCATGGTGGATACAGCCACTAATTGGACTGACTGTTACGATGCTTCAGATGCATACCAGACCTACAAGCCTAGGTGGGTGGATAGCTAGGCAAGCTAGGCATCCTACCAAGTAAGGTAAGTGGGCAAATACTGGATCCCAACGGAACCGATACATACAACATTAATGATGACGATGATTCCAAAAGCTTGGCGTGTCTTAAAACCCCGCCAAACCATAACCGTAGCGGCTGACAAGGGTGCTGTGGGAACCAACAACGTCATTGTGAGCGGCCTACACTCTGGGTGGACTCAAGCTTGAGGCGGCCTACTCAGCAAGCGTTCACAGTACGCACATTAACTAAGGTATTTTGAGCTGTTTGCAGCTGCGACAAACCGACTTTGGCGCAGAATGCCACTGGTGGGGTTTGTGGGTAAGCGGTGCGTCACTGTTGGCGATTGCCGACTAGGTAGGACAGAGAACAAAAGCCACAAATCCCGAAAAGGGAAGCAGCATCGAACCACTGACGTAAACCTGTGCTGGTTTGAGCTCACCAAACAATATAGAAGTCATCTCCCCGCAACCTGACATTGATCGTAATTATGTGAAATGGAAAGTAACTGGGCGATTGCGACACAAACATCAAGCTGAACACTTGACTACCCTGCCTACCTACCTGTCTACCTACACCCCTACCTTAACTCGCTTTACTGCAAAACAGTCAGCCTAGTTACCTACCTATACAAGAATTATCAGGCAATAATCCTAACGCCCAACATGGCTGACCTCAACACTGGAACTCACAATATTGTTCGCGAGGATCCTCCCACTCCCAACGTACCAGGAGCTTTCCCCGGCGAGTCGAGCAAACCTGCCAGTGGTTTATCTGCAAACATCGTCGTCCCTCAGACCCAGTCCGTGATCAGTGGAGAGCCACAACAGCCTGGTAGGGGCACAGCAAGCCCACGTTCTGCAACCCGTCCTGGCCAGGACGCACCCATTGTCACTGCGATAAACGACCAAAATCCATCAGCCTACGCTTCTCGTTCGACAGCTGGAATCCAACCCTCCTTGAAGAAGGCAGACGATGACGTGCTTGCATCGGCCGCTGAGAAACAGGTCCAAGAGCAAGTTGCCCGGCCTATTGAGGCGAGACCAGCAGGCAAGCAGATCCTGGCTGATGGCACACATGCCACCCAAAATGAGCATCAAAACCAAGACACCGTGACGGCTGGTGAGCTCGCCAAAGAAATCGCAGCCAGTGCGACAAGCGCCGCGGCCGCGGCCGCACAGGCTGCACAAGATGCGGCAGCATGGGCTACGAACAAGGCTGTTGAGAACTACCCGGCGGCCAGGGACACAACTGTCGACGCTGCTACCACCGCAGGACAAACGACACAGTCGGCCGTTCAGAATGCTGC
This sequence comes from Magnaporthales sp. P1609, assembly GCA_003709005.1. Lineage (NCBI taxonomy): Eukaryota > Fungi > Ascomycota > Sordariomycetes > Magnaporthales > Magnaporthales sp. P1609. Next base: position 1,706,807 of record PELF01000003.1, read on the forward strand.
CTCTGCCCTTCCCAATTCGGTCAAGAATGCACTGGGCACAACAACAACGGCGGCCACAGGTCATGCCGATGCACATGCCCCCCTGGCAAAGCCCGCACCTGGCGTTCCGGCAACTGTGAAATCATCTCTGCAGCGGGCTGGGGAGTCTCCTGAGGCGGCTGCAAACCCAGAAGCTGTTCAGGACAAGCAGATTCTCGAATCACAACTTCTCACAATTGCCAAGGCTGCTGGAGTCGATACAGAGGCCGAACAGAATGCACTCAAGGGGACAACCCCTGCCACTACCCATGATACGAAGGCAAACAAGGGGGCTGGTACAATGGCTGCCGTGGGTGCCCTCGCAGGAGGTACCGCTGCTGCCAGTCACCATCAGCAGCCAAGCCAGCCTCATATGCCTCAGCGTGCTGAGAGCACTGATTACGTCAAAATCCTAGGAACTGAGACCATTAGGCATCAGATTCATGCCTCGGACAACAACACTCCCAGACAGCATACCGACTCTTCCCACTCCCTGTCGCAGAATCAGAATGCCGGAAATGCATACGGTCCAGGTGTTGGGGCAATCCAACAATCTTCCGCACATGGTGGTGGGCCGGCGGTTGGTGCTCCCGAGCATCGCTCCGGAATTGCGGCAACCGGTCATCCGGGTACCCAGGCGCAGGCCACCATGCCCACTTCTCTACAGGCGGAGCAGAGACATGACAACTCCCCGTCTACTATGCAAAGCAACGCAGCTGCTGTCGGCTCTGCAGTTGCGGGAGGCGGCATTGGGCATGGACTCTCGACATTCTCACACAGAACTGATGACCCTACGCAGACCAGTCTACACAGCGAGCAGCCACGGTCGACTGGCACAGCTGCTCAAGCCCCCGGGCACGGAGTTCCCACCCGCCAAAGCGCTTCACTTCAGCAGCAGCCTTCGCCGCCGACCTACGGCCAGAGCCAGCACGCAGCTCAGAACTACAGTCTCTCATCCGGGGCTGGTGGTGGCGATAGCTATGGTCGTAATGACCAACAGCAAATCGACGTCGAGTATAACAAATTAGGTTCCGGTACAACATCCGGGGTCGCCGATACTCATGTTCACATTAAGTAATCGCTGCACATATTGGTCCCACGTCTTTGCATTTTATCTGTCTCGTCATAGGGACAATATGAATGTATGACAAACTTGTCGATTTGAGTGTTTATTTTTATTTGCCGGCCTCCATATGTTAGAGAATTGTCAACGTGTAAATTCGCGTATAACATAAGCGTCGACTTTATTTCACAATGTCCAAGGTTTTTTTATTCTTTTTTATTCTTTTTCCTTCTGTTTTTCTTCTGTACACTTAAGAACTTTGATCATGATGGAAATGACTATTCCCATAACTTGTATGATCTTATCACGTACCCAAGCCATTATCCAAGTAAATGATCGGACCAAATTCATATCTGTATACGAGCGTCATCATTACCTCGCGGGCCCTGACTGTAATCGATCCGCATATTGTAGATAAACACCGGATGCTTATATTCCATGATTACCGCGCTTGTTTCGTTTGTTATGTCTATTTGTACAGTATGTGTACCCAATTGAATATCTCCAGCAATTATAGAATACGATATGGCCAGTTCCATTTTTTCTTCACTGTAAACGCGATATAATTCCGATACCTCGACCAAGCCTTACAGACTTGGAGCAGTTGTACAGTTTAGTCATCCCATTTCCTTGGCTGCGTGAGAAGCAGCATCTCGTAAGCGGCAGCGGCCGTTGAATTATAATTTCAGACGAAGCCTGGAGGGACTCAGCAGCAAGCACATAGTAATGCTGAGCTAGTCCGACATACTGCATAAGTACGTTGACTCATATGCTGCCCTAGATCCATGGTACGGATTAATGAAGTCATCTCTTTTTCTAAATTTGGTGCATTGCGTCCTCATAACGTTTTTATTTTCTCTTTCTTGGTCACATATATGCACTGCAAAGGGACGGGCCGCCCTAGGTCAAGGCAAGGGGCTATGCATTATGATAGCAACACATTTATTTTTTAGATACTTTTCCTTGCATTACCGGAACTGAACATCTGATGTTGTGGTTGGTCAAAAGATTGACTGTTTTCTACTAGGGGTAAGAGACTTTTGTTCTTTTTGCTGCTGATGAGCAAAAAGATAGCCCGAGCAAAGTGCATATTCACATGCAGGAACAAAGCGTGCCAGATGCTCCAGATGTCTATCCTATGTCGACGAATTACCTACACCTAACTGGTCAGTGTTTTTTTAAGTGTCTTTTTGTCCGACTCTATGCCATGTAAGCAAACAAGCATGTCAACCACCACCTCCCTGCCTAACTAAACGCTTGCGGCCCGCAGCCATGGGCCGACCCGGGCATTGCATGACACGAGATGGCTTAATCGGTCTGATCTTTGTTCTTTACTCCCTTGAGCTTCCTTCGGAGCCGTCTCCCTATCAAGTGGGAAATCCTTCTGAGTGTAAGCTACTCACCCGAACTTCTCGGACGATCAGTCGAGGGACAGGAGGCCCCCCAACGGGTGAGCAGCCTCACTCGAGCTGCATGTCGTTGTCATTACATTTCAACGTCTAATTTGTGCTAAGCATCTCTGAGGCGGTAAGCAGTCGTAAGTAAACTTTCATGACGACTCAACACATCCTTCAGTGGCATACGCTTGGACTCTTTTCAGGTTTCGCGGGCTATTACCTCACGACAAAGCGGTCCAGTCAGCATAATGACAGGCGTACCGGGAAGGACAGCGACAGTCTCACCGGGTGCAGAACATTGCTGGTATGGCTGAGTATGGCGGTGAACCAGTCTCAATTATGGTCGAAGGAACTGTATAAAACAACTTGAGATCTTCCACGACTCTCCCATTCTTTCTTTTCCTCATCATCCTCATCATCACAACAGCAGCAGGACAACCTTCGCTACTACCAAGCAATCCAAACAGACCTTCGCTAGAAACAGCAACAGCCTCTCGCTATCAATACTCACAGCAACAGCAATTCCTCAAGATGCATATCTCATCCATCCTCGAGACCGCCACTCTTGGCCTGGCATTCTTCACCGCCGCCGCTATCGCTGCTCCTGTACCTGCTAAATTTGATGATGGAAAAATGGCAATGATCAACCACTCGGCTGAGCTCGCAGTAAGTCCTTTTAGACAGCCACATTAGCAATCGCCTTTGACAGGCTGGCCAACGGTATAGCTGACATAGCTCTACAGACCGCTGTCACTACCGCGATGGAGATGGGTGCCGGCGAGCTGAGTCTCCTCGAGGAGCGCGGCAAGAAGAAGAAGAAGGGAAAGAAGGGAAAGAAGGGTATGCGAGACTTTTCCCTTTCCCACTCATTCTACCAGTACTTCTGTCCAGGTCACTAACAGCCAGAGCAGGCAAGAAGGGAAAGAAGGGAAAGAAGGGCAAGAAGGGCAAGAAGGGAAAGAAAGGAAAGAAGGGCAAGAAGGGAAAGAAGTTCCCCCGTGCCGAGGAAGATACTGAGGAGAACAACCAAGAGAACGAGCTGCTATTTGAGGATATTGAGCAGCGCGATCTCATCGGAGACATTCTCAATGGTCTCGATGGAGCCAACCCTCAACCCGTCGAGGATGCCGGTCCGGCTCCGGCTCCGGCTCCTGCCCCGGCTCCGGCACCTGCCCCAAAGCTCCCGGCGCCGCTCCTCCTGCCACTCCCAAGCCGCCTGTACAGCCCGCAGCGGCTCCGGAGGAGGATGCCGAAGAGGAGGATTAAACAGAGAGCCTACTGGCTCCCAGATTGCCAACAGCAACAACAATAACAACAACAACGACAGCAGAATGAAAATAAAGGGCGCATAAGAAACGGCGTTTTGGGTATTATTTGACTTACTATTCATGGTTGGTTTGAAATTCTCGAGATTATCAAGACTTCAATTCATAATAGGGGGAGAGAAAAGAGTGAGAGTGGCTTACTTCAGCTCACGCTCCATTTCGGCAGGCTCATCAGTGTGGCGTTTCTTTTCTTGTATTACATTTTGGGGGTTCTCTTTTCATCTTCTCTTCTTGTCTTGTTTTTAATAATTAAAGCAAGACTTAATTTATTTATATTCACTTTGCCACAACAAAAATCAGTTGCCCTGCAGTGAACAAACAGTTGAAGCAAATGATATGACTTACTTAATGACTAGTATTACTCAAATGATAGTCTTTTAGTAGCACAATCCAGCAGTCGGAGCGATACTAAAGGCCCCCTTTTCAGAACACATCGTCGAAGTTAGAATTATGGAGGACAAAGGTAGTCCAGGGGCTGAACTCAGGGGTATCACGTGAATAAACACCCCGCACTGTAAGTAGTATACCAACCAAACTTCCCTCAACCTGTTGGAAATGACCTCATACCCCGCATCCCCACAGTTTACAGCTGGGGCAGAGAAGCAGGGAAGTTAGTTGTTCGATGAAAGCCGCCCATCGCAGCTGACCATTAAATAAATTATCGACTTCTCAAAAGCTGGAAAACTAAGCGAAGCGCAAGCATGTGAAGGGTTGTAGACTGTTGGCGTCAACTGTCACATAGCCAGTATTGATGCTGGCATCAATCACTCATCAAATGACACTTACCGCACAGCAACTCGCTTCCATCACAGAGCCGCAATTCAATTCTGCATGTTGGAAAGAAAGGTTTGCGCATACCCAGAGTAGTAGCACTCCACTTCAACTGCAGGCGCAAACTAGCGAGTGACAGTCGAGCAGTTTGTCAGAATTGCCGAACAGGTATGACTGGGCGATTTCTTGGCATTAGCAAGTCGGAACGGTTTTGTGACTTTTCACAGTAACTACAACATGATCCAAATGGTAATATCCGGCCGAGGCAGGTCAGATATGCTACTGTAGAGAGAAAGAAAATTATCTCTGAAGAATTGTATCCAGAAAGCTGAAATCATAGTGCGGGGAACATTCCGAGTTTGGCCGATTCTTGTTCCAAGAGAGCGGGAAGGTGCTAATATGCCACTGCACCTGCCCGCAATCCAGTAATTCGTCACCATACCCATGGCCCCTGGCCCCTACGTTGACAGGTGTGCCCGCTCTGCAACTTGGAACCAGCCTACCCACCACACCACACCGCACACCCCAAATTCAGCCTTCCGTTCCTCCGATACGCCCAACGATAGACGACTGCGACGAGTCCATTCGACGCTGCAGTCACATGCGAGACGAAGGACCAAAAAAATCACTCGCCGGCACCAGCCAAAAGATAAACGTCACATTTAGCAACAACTCGACGTTTGAAGAGGGGTGAAATAAGAACAGACAAAAAACGCCGCATCGTCGCCCGACCCTATCCGAGCGCTGCCTCTCCGGGAGAAGCGGCCTACACGTGCAATCAATCAATCGGCAGCTAAACCGGTCCGACCCATCATTTCGCACCTGTCTCGATCCTGCACTACCGTTTCTCTGGAAGCCAAGCCTGGCATTCTTGTGGTGGAGCAAGCTAGGCTACCTTGGGGTACTTTGGTGACTTGAAATCTTGCGGGGAAGAGGGATCAAACTCGGGAACAAGGAACGTCGAAGAGGTCATTGCCATATTCTTCGACTACCCTCCAACTTCCTTCGGCTCATCCTACTTCTACCTACCGTCCCGGCCATCTATCACGACCCGAAATCCGTACAACTGTGTCTTGCTCCCACCAGCAAGATCGTAGCGGACCGTAACCTCCAGGAGCACTTGTCGAGACAGAACTAGTGCTACAGCTGTACCCGTCGTCAAACTCGGATATAAGCTATAAGAGAATAACATCACTCAGAAAGAGAAAAAAAAAAAACTACACAAACCATAAAACAAACCACGCACAAACAAGTCACCGAAGCATACAACGATGCCGTCACAACGGCCCTTCTTCCTCACAAGCGTCTTCGCCGCGTTCCGCCAACAGACCCAACCCCTGGCCCCGACGTCATCACAACAGCCAGGCAAACAACCATCGACGTCGAGCTACTCGACTGCGACGGTTGCCAGGAGCACGCAACCGCAGTCTTCGGCAACGTCGTCACAAACATCGCCCTCAGCGGCCGCGACGGCGTCGCAGCACCATCAGCAGCCCGCCCCTGGCGTCCAGTCTCCGCGCGCCGCAACGGCCACCGCCGGCATCCCGATCCCCGCTCCTGGACGCAGGCGTGGAAGCGACAGTAGCACGGAGGGGTTCCAGAATGTGCGCGGGGCAGATAAATGGTACGTCGGCGGCAGGACGGCGACGGGCGAAGAGCGTTTCTTCAGGCTGGGCGTTATACGGCGGGTGCGCAGCGGGGATAGACTGAGTCTAGATCGACTAAGTTTATGAGGCCTTCCCTCCCCTTTCTTATCCTTCTTTTCTTTGTACCGTTTTATTCTCGCAACACCAAAAGTTTGGGAGAGGTTTTTTCTTATCTTTTTCTAGGCATACGGGTGCCAGTTTTTCTCTTGCTTGTTTCAATTCTTCGTCAAGGTTCAAGGTTGGCCATGTGGGATTTCTACGCAGGTCAAAGGGTAAATAAGGGGCCTCTGCACATGGCAAAGATGGCGAAGAAAGGCGTTGCGGACTGGGGTGGTGTTTCCTATAGGCTTTTTTTTTTCTTCTTTTCTTTTATGTACTGGACGGTTGGTTTATTTATTAGGGTGGCGATATGTGCACGCATCAAGTTATGAGGATATACCGAACAGGCTCGTCCAGATGAGCGCACATAGGCTATGAAACTGCAAAGCAAAATATCATACAGAGCCATCCGGGCTAATTCTACGCTACCACATGAACCTCTGTAGCCGACCTTCGTCCATCAGTTTGCCATCCACGTCCTTCCAGTGGTAGGGCTTACATATAAACATGTACATGGTTCCAAGGTTGATGGCCACAAACCACAATGTCTCCAATACAAGACGCAGATCTAGCCCATGGGTCCATGACTGTAGCGTATTCAAAAGTGACTTGCCTCCGGGCCGCGACTCTGTCACTCTCCAAGCCGGCACCATGATCCGCCACATGACCCACGGCACGATGAAGTAGCGCGGCTCGACGAGCGGGGCTGTAACGAGCGATAGCGCCGTTGCCAAGAGCCACAGCACTCCCGTGGACAGTGATTCACCGCCGTCCTCAGGACTGCCCGCCTCCTTCAACTTGGCGTCTTCTTTCGGTGGTACAGACAATACATTTTCGACGCCCGGTGCCTGTACGAAACGGCTTCGCTGGCTATCGACCGCCGAGCTACCATCGAGCATATGCCAGCAAAGGCGATGGCATATCACGTAGAAAGGAACGAGCAGATATCTGACCTCGGACCTTTTCAAGATGGAATAGCGGAACACGTAAAACATGTAATGTCGGTTGTCCGCCAGTGTGAACGGGTGGATAATGGTGCTCTTGTGAACAATGGCAGTCGCCACCGCAACAGAAACATACCAGAGCGGGAATGGAAACCCGTTGCTTGCATGCTTTCGAATGAAAGCGAGACAGGTCAAGGGCCAGTCTTTCTGCGAAGGCTTTTTGTTGTGTCCGTCGTGGGGTTGGGCACTGCGACCTCGAAGAAACCGCTGCAAGTTTTGGGCGGTCGAGACTATGCAGCTCAACATTAGTGGAGCTGAGAAGAAGGATATTAAGGGCCAAATATAGAGCATTTGGGCGAGGTGCATGGTTGCAACGTGGTTAGACTTGTCGCCTGCAGTTGTAGTATATTAGCACAACCGGCCATCAACACAATCAAAGCTGAAGGTGAAGCCTACCGAGAACGACACCACCGTTCCAGGCTACAAATGCGGCAAACAGGCCAAGGATGGAAATATGGGGCCAAACTTGACGCAAAACTCCTGGCAGGTTATGTATAGCCGCAATACCTATACTGGGTACAAGCCAGATGACATCTGCGAGCCTTTAGTCAGAAAATGCCGACTAATGAAAACGACAAAACAAGTGACACATGCAAAAACTCACCATAGATGCTTGCTACACTCAAAGGAGGGTCGTGGATATTACCGGCCGCGTAGAGGGTCCAGTATGCTTTTGCGGCCGGGACAAAATCCCTGATGTCCACAGCGTTGACAGTCTTGCTCGGCGAAGCCATAGCTCCCTTCTTGATCGCATGTACGGCCTCGAGGCCACCAAAGTAGACAACGACCCAGAAAACATTGGTCTGTCTCATCAACAGGGCCGCGATTCCCAGAGTGACCGTCTTTAAATCATTACGGATCGTTGTTTGCCCGGTAACACGCTCCAGATGATTCTCGTAAGCCCAGAGAACTGTCACAGTAGACCATAAATCTGTGTAGTATAGCCCGGAGAAAAAGAATATGACGGGAAATAGTGCTGTGTTGATGGCAGTGTGAATGCTGTAAATGGAGTCGAAGTTCGGCCCTTTGGCACTGGTTCTTGTGTGCCGTGTCTCAATGACTCTACGGCATTTGAGAACGAGCGCTGCAATTGCTACAACTGCGTAGGTGTTGCACTCGCGCAGTAAACTTCCAGCCGAGATACCATCTTGTAGGTACCTTGGGTTCATTGCCCCGGCCGCGGCAGAGACCCATGTGCGAGCTTTCACCAGTACATAGCTGACAAGATACCTTGGTAAGGGGGCGAAAAAAATTAGTCATGATTCTTGACCAACTATTTAGATATTTGGAGTGTTGTATACATACAGACCTGGAGGGGTAGTGATTTTGTCATCCCATTCTGCCCATCTCCCTTGCAAATACTTGTCTGCCTGGGGGATGTGGAAAACCTCGTCCTTTAACATAAAATTGTCAGCCCGAAATTAAGTTACCCAGTCATCAATTCGTACCTGTAAAAGGCAATGCAAAAAAAAGGGGTTTCCCCCTCTACTTACCAAATATGGTTCTGGGACCTTGGTGTTTACAATCTCAAGCCAGATGCAAGCCGATATGGTGACAAGGAACAAGCCAGTGCGGTAAATGAAACGCGTCAATATAAGTCGGCGTGGCTTAATGAAGCTGTCCTCAATACTATCCGTGACCATAAAAGACGCCACATATATCATCAGGATATGCACGAGCTTGTATACGGGTAGCATGTCGAAAAAGCCCATCTTGACATCCAGAGTGCTAAGGTGGCCTTTACGCTGTTTTCGACATTTCAACCAAGATCAGGCCAGGTCACTTCCTTTTAGAAAAAGAGGACAAAAGAATGCAGTAAAAGCAGCAGAAAAAAAAGATAGTAAAAAGAAACAAAGAAAGGCGTGTTACCTCTGGTCCTTCCTTCCACTGTTTTATTCAACTTGTGGCACAGATCTTGGTAGTGAAACCGTTGGTCACAATCGTCATTTGTGCTTGGTTGATGCTTGGCGGATGATGCTCTTTCAATCGCAAGGTCCACTGAGCTAAGGAATAAACGAGTCCATTGATCTTGACCCTAACCCTCAACTCAATACCTACGCGTAAAGTGGACAACCCTCCAGACACGTCAAACGCGTCTCCGGTCAATTGGAGGGTACAACATATCTACGCCTCCAAATTCCCCCTCTTATGTTTCTCTTCAGGATTCGCTAGACAATAGAGGGCTTTCAAATTCAAAGTTGGCCATATGTCCTGAGCGTTTCACACTTCATAAATTGGCCACCATGGAGGCTACTGATGGCGCAAATGATGTTGTTCACCCCGAAGTTCGGGCTCACATCAACAGTCTAGTTTCAGCAGTAGGTTGATCGATCTATATCACCCACGTCCCCCGTAGACTTTTCGTCTCCCACTAGAACTGACACGCTGCCCATGCCCACCCCCCCTAATAGCTCGGTGGTCATAGTGCAGACGATGATGGCCGCTACAAGCTTGGAGACGATGCGTTGGAGGTCCTCCGGGACATGAAAAAATGGATTCGATTTTACGACGAGAAAACGAATCGCATGGATGTTGCCCGGTGTCTTTCCGAAGCCAACGTCGTCGGCGGCGATCTGCTACAGATCCTCGCGACATGGCCCGAGGCCCAGTCCGACAACCGTTTCAAAGCGCGTATAGCTCTCGCCTGCTATGAGATCATCACACCCCTCACCTGGCCCATCGAGAAGGACCCGGAGCGGACGACTGTCAACCACTACCGCCACATGCCTGTACTTCAACTCGCACAGCTGGGCTATAAACGCGACATAATCAACTTTGACGGGGCTCAGATACTGCATACTGCCATCAGGGTTGCCTTGCCATCCATGGCTGTTCCGATTGGGGATCGGACCCCGCGAGACCAGGGAATAATCAAGCTTGTACTGTACTTTCTGCGCAACATCGCCATGATTGCACCTCCACCAGGACTGAAGTATGATGGGGATGAGTCGCAGATCTCTCGATCCGCCACCATCGATGCATTTTCATACCAGGACATCTTTCTCGCAATCTTAACAATAGCGTCAAACATGGGCGAGGATTTTAGGACCGAGGACGTCATTGTTATGGAAGTCATCTTCCATCTGGTCAAGCGCGTCGATATAAAGAAGCTATTCCTGGATGGCGAGGCTCTCAGCAAAGCCAAGGGTGAAAATCTGGTTGCCCTGATCAGTAAAGAGAAATCCATGTTGCGGGCACAAAATAAGAGAGCTCCGACGAGGCACAACCGCTTCGGAACCATGGTCTGGGTGCAACGGGCGGACGGCAGAATGTCGGCAATATCCGGACAGGATGCTCTTCGAGACTCTGCCACACGGGAGCGCAAAATGGATGACAGCAAGACTTTCAGGCCGCCCAGGAGATCCAGGAAAGCCGAGATGGAACCTAAAGATCTGGGGCCGTCTGTTTCTCTAAATGAGAGGGCCAACAAGCAGCTCAGAGGCTTTGTTGAAGAGTTCCTGGATTCGGGCTTCAACCCATTGTTCCAGCACATTAGAAAGACGATTGACAGAGAAGCTCCCTACCTGCTTCACCAGCATCGAGCGCAGTTCTTTTACCTTACGGCATGGTTTCTTGAAGCAGAACGCGAGAGAATAAAGAATGCCAAGAAGCAGGGACCACGCACCTCACAAGACGACGTCTCCCCTTTTAACCTCGTGGCGGGTGTCTTGAACCAGGAGATGTTTGTTACGCTCAGCCGTGCCATGGATCGCGCCTACAACGATAAGGACTGGCAGGAGTTGACGACAGTAATGCGTTGCTTTAGTCAAATCTTACTGACAGTCCAAGACATGGCAGACTCGGGTGACGAGGAGAACGAAGACATTGCGGAAAACATTCTGAATCGTTTGTTCTACGAAGAGGCAACCCACGATGCAATCACAAATATCGCCAGGAATTTCAAAGACCAAGGCTTCGAATACCTGGATGCTTGCACAGAACTTGTGCACACGTATCTTCGCATTTTAGAGTCGTACTCCAAACAAAACGTCGATATGCAGGTCCGTTCTCGGAAAAGAACACGCCGTAAAAAGAAGACCGCCAAAGCGGCCGGGGAAGGCGGCGATCCAGTCGACGACACCAGGATAGACGACGGTGACGACTCGGCCAACGATGAGGCATCTGCAGAGAGGACCAGCAAAGAGCGCAAGTTTGACTTTGGACGGTTCGCCATACGCTTCATTCCACAAGGTGTTGTTGATACATTTGTCCAATTCACCAAGTACTACCGAGACCTCGACGACTCACAGCTCAAGCGGGCCCACCGTTACTTCTTCCGCGTAGCATTCAAGCAGGATATGAGCGTCATGCTTTTCCGTGTAGACATCATTCATCTCCTATACAATATGATCAAGGGGCCCGAGGCACTTGACAAAAGCTCCTCAACGTTCAAAGACTGGGAGGAGCTCGTAAAGCAAATCATCCGGAAATGCGTCCGGAAGATTGAAGAAAGACCTGCGTTGATTATCGAGATGCTCTTCTCTAAGATTAACAGCACGGCACACTACCTGGAATTTGGTTTCGAGAAGCAGACAATATCGGGCGCGGCCAACCCTCGACCTGCTGCCGAACTAGAGTTCAAGAAGCAAGATCTGATCCTCGAGCAACAGATAGCCATTGCGGTTGGGGTCTTACTAGACAAGAATCAAGCCGATCATCTTACTTGGGTGAAAAAGGTGCTGGGCAACGCGGAGACAGAGCGCCGCGCGTGGGAGGCTGCCCAAACGGCACTCCCCTCTGTGGAGAGCCAGAACGCTGATGGTGGCATCGAGAATGAAACGACGGCTGGGCCCTCGATACCCAAAGATAACACGCATACAAGTATGTTGAACAGTCTTGCCCATACATGACTTATTTTACTCACAGTGCTTGATGATACTAACCTATTTTGGCTACAGCTGTGCGCCCTGACCATGATGGACGCCGAGGGGCAATGTTCAAAAACCCACATCTCCGTCTTCTAATGCGTCTCGTCGGCTTTGAACGACTGGCTCCAAGCGAGGCCGAAACACCTGAGTCGGTCTGGATTATACCTGCACAGACAAGTGCTGATCAGCTCCAGGAGTCAGTCGGGCACATCAACGCCGCGGAATTCAACCCACCCGTCTTTGACGATGACAAATCTGCAGAAGATCAGCTGCGGCGCAAGTCGGCCGGCACAACCACAAGGCGTAAGAAGGCTGCCTTTGACGATGATGGGGAGGACGACATTGATGACGAAGACGAAGACGGCCTGGAGGAGTTTCTTTTCGAGCCAGGTGGTCCCACGGCACGCAAACCCGACGCCCGACCCAAGAAGAAGCTCACGCGGAGGAAGAGATCGCCAGCACAGGAGCTCACCGACGAACAGCTAGACGAGAAGGCCAGGCTGCGGCGGGAAAAGGACCTTGAAAAGCAGAGAAAGATCAAATCAGCAGCCAGAGTGCACTCTAGTGACGAAGAGAGCGACCAGGAGGCAGATGCGGCTTTCTTTACACGCGAGAAGGAGAGGATGGCGGCTCGGAACGCGCTCTATACGCGACTGGCACGGAATCCTGGCGAGGTTGCTGCCGAGAAGGCAAAGGGAAAGACATCAAAGGCACCCGTGCTGCTCAGCGAGGAGAGCGACGATGACGATGATGACAAAGTCATGGCTGCAGACCTGAGTAAGCGTAGGAAGAGGAAATCGGAATCACTTGTTGGCGATGAAGAGGATGGGGAGGATGGCAACGGCGGAGAGAGTGAGGACGCTGGAACGCCGGTTCGCAATGCGCCAGAAAACAAGCCCCTACCGAAGCGTCGGAAGAAGGCAACGGCATTTGTGGTCAGCAGCGATGAGGAGGATAGCGACGACGAGGCCCATGGCAAGACAGGGGGCCAGTCGAGCCAGCGTAGTGCTGCAGAAGATGCTATGGAGACAGATGAGACGCCAATGTCTTCCAGTCCGCACAAAAACAAGACGACGGATGTCGAAATGGCTAATGATGATGATCATGAAGAAGACACACCTGTCAAGGCCCCTACGCAGAGGCGTTCAAGAGCCAAGGCTGGATTTGTGTTGGATAGCAGTGATGAGGAATAGTTGAATCCAGTTGTGGATGATGACTTTGGCATTTTTAAGGCGTACCAAGGATAGCAATAATACCGTGCATATCAGGACAGTGTTGATCGGATCAGTCGGAGTTGTGTGGAGGTGACTTGACCCTTGCTTTCGTGCCAATCTTATCGAACGCAGCTGTCCATTTGTAATCCTGTCATAGACCACACCTAGCGCGATTAATACATAGTCGGATTGTTGTGTTGGTCAATCAATGGACGTTAGTGTCAAGATGGTCACCACACCAAGATTCAGCAGGGAATCCGACTTTGCAGAGAATCTTCCCTTGATCCCCTTTTCTCTCGTACACGGGGCATGATTGTTATTATCAGGCCAGTGTCTTGACTCAACGCGGACAATTTGAGCCCGAGAAGTCATAGTTGGTATATGGACCTATCGTTAGTCGACTGATTGCCAAGACGGAAGATGTCATCCTAGGCTATTAAGCTGCAACTGCTCGCGGATAAGATGCTTGGATGGGTTGGATACAGAAACAGCCTAAAGTGCAGATAGCTCTGAGTATCCAGTGAACGGTTGGAGGTATTATACGAGTCAACAATCGGAGCTTTAAACAAGACATATGATATAATTTCAACCTTGTCCTTACATATTGCCGTCCTTTTTCTCGGAGTATTTTTAAAGCCCGAGGCTTTGCATTGCACTATCCATCTGCTGCGTACCTTTGTTTACCAGGACCCCTGACGTGTTCGTTCCTCGTGTGCACCCGCAACTGTGACAAACCCCCCGTTTACATTTTCATTTCCCACAGGTTGAAATACTGTTTTTTTTTCACTGCTGCTGCTTATCTTCTACCGGATATGGATATGTTTTCATCGTCAAAATCTTGCTCAAATATTATTTTAGTATAGAAAATCATTGCCCCATCAAGACGACGGACACTCTAGTCTCCGGCACGCATTCATGTATCAGGAACCAAGAACTCAACTCCGGGAATAACCGTGCCCTGTCAATACACCAGATCTTCTGTCTATTGACGATTAACTCCGGTTTCCGCGTTTGTGTTCAAGTTAATACAATGCCCACCTGATGCGCGCTGGGCGTCGTCGCAGGTTCGGTTGCATCTCTACCGGCCCGGTAGGGGTTTTATTTAGCAAAATAACACTTGAGTCTTATCAACCTGGCTGATATGATATACAAGTCTGCCGGATAAGAACAAAAAAAAGTCCTATGCAGGTGATGCGTAAACTCATGTGTATGACCCCATCGCTCTCGTTCTTCTTTCCTTCCCTCCACTTTCAACGCAGTTCCTCTTTGTGTTGGGTCTTTTTAGTATTGATGTGAATAGGGCAGATATTCAAACTGGTTTTTGGCAAAAGGTATCATCATGGGTCAACAACCAAGCGCCCCCGTCCCGGGTACCAAGTTCAGGGTGATAGGAGCTGGGATGTAAGTTGCCCTCTGCACCGTTCCATGTACTCTTTTTATTTATTTTTTTATTTTTTTATTTTATTTTGCGCGGCCTCTCTCCTAATCATCCCAAATATCCCCACTCTCACAGGTCTCGTACGGGAACAAAGAGCTTCAATGAAGCCCTGCGCATCCTCCTCGACGGGCCGGTCCACGACTCTGGCATCCAGTCGTGCGCGGGCAGCCGGCGCCAGCGCCACCAGTGGCTGGAGCTGATGGAACTCGCGGTCGACTGCAGGACCTTGTCAGACAGGAAGCGCATCGAGTGGCTGCTCGCCGACCTGCTCGAGGGCTACACCTCCACCATGGACATACCGGCCAACATGATGTACGAGGAGATACTACGCGTCTTCCCCGACGCTGTTGTCATCTGCACCACCCGTGACGCCGTGCCCTGGGCCATCAGCATGTACCGCCTCGCCGACTCGCTCTCCATGTTCTACGTGCCATGGGTCGCCTACTGGCTACCCGGCGTCGGCTACTTCTCCAGGTGGATGGACCTGCAGAAGAGGCTGATGGCCCTGAGGTTAGGTTATAACGACTACCGAGTCGAGAGTATCCGGGACCACGAGAACAAGCTGAGGAAGGTCATCCCTGCAGAAAAGCTTTTCTTCTACAGGGTCAGCGAGGGCTGGGAGCCTCTGTGCAAGATACTCAACCTACCGGTTCCCGACGTACCATTCCCCCACAATAACAATACAACCGACGCCCAGGGAACTGTGAACGAGATTCTGATGATGGGATTCTTGGCTTGGGCCGGCATTTTGGCCGGTTCTGGTGCTGCTGCATGGTTAGCCTGGAAGGCTATCTCCTCCGGGATGTGATATAGGATAAGTCAGGAACATCTATCTCAGAAAGAGTATATATCCTTGAAGAATCCGAGAACGTGAAGACATAGCACCTTCGCATTGCAAAATCATGAACGACTAAGATTTCACAAGTGCCACTGAATAGTTGTTGCATAAATGTGGAAGCTTTATCAGTATTACTGCTTGATCCTGCCTTGAATAAAACGTCAAACCCATATCTCGTCTCGCATTCATCTCTACCTTGTTTTGCATTTGCGTCGCCCCGGGGGAGGCTATCGTATCTCTTATCTTGAAAGAATTGAAAAAAAAGGGGGAGAAATAAGAACAACATGATTTATAGCCATTATTGCCGAGTTATCATCTGGTCTGTTTTGTTCCGTCTAGCCAACAGTGAGCAGACATCAGCAATGGCGAACCTGTAGCTTGGTTCAAGCCCACTTGGAAAAGTCAAGCGAGTCGACTACCGGATCATGCCCATTCGACTGCGTCGGTGTAATGTCTACGCCCTCATGAGTTGGCGCACTCGACATCATCGATGAGCGGTGGGAATGCTGCGTCTGCTCGCTCGCAGTTGTGAAGAAGGTTGCCACTGATGACCGCCTGAGACTGCTAAAGCTGTCGCGCATGCTGCTAGCTGGCCTCGAAGCGTCGAGCGTCGATGTGGAGGAAGAGGCAACATTGCCGCCTGTGTTGTAGGAAGAGGACGCAGAAGATATTGCCGGTACCGAGCTGACGCCCCCAAACCCTCCAACACCACCTCCGCCTGTAGATGCTGTTGGGGGTGGCGAGGGTGATGGTGCAGCTGGCTTTGGCCCATATCGCTCCCTCAGGCGTACAATCTCGCGCAGACGGTTGCGCCATGTCGAGACGTGCTCGCCGATCGTGCGAGTCGACCACACGTGAGAGAAGACGGATGCGTTCAAAGCCAAGAGGCGGATAAAATCAGGTAGAGATTCCAGGCTGATCATTTTCGTGCTCGCTGCTGGCGATATCTCGGGGAATCCGGGCTTGCTCATCACCTGTACCTTGAAGAACGGGTTGTACTGTTGATACGCCTTGCCATTGTCCGCCTCGCCAGGAATGCCGCCTTCCTTCGCCATGGCCATTTTGGCAGCGCGCTCTCGGGAGGCGACGAAAGAAGCACGTGAAACTGGAGTAATGACGATATTGACATAATTGAACTCAGATGCGAACGTATCAAAGTTGAAGGGCAGGCCCGAGTCGTTGAAGATGATGTTGACAAAGTCGTTGCCAATATGTTTCTTCTTTTGGGTACACGCCGGGTCCTGCTCAAGATTTGTAGGCATTTGGGTAGTAACGTGGAACACAATCTCCGTGACCCGGTCTCTCCAGCAGAACGTGTACTGTCCGTCTGTGTCGTACTGACGATCCAGACCTTGGGCGTTGAAAGTAGCGCCTTTGAGCTTCGTTAGTGTGCCGAGGCCGTTCAGAAAGTCAATGTAGTCTCTACTGCCCGATACATTTGCCAGAATATCTGCCTCTTTTGATTGGCCCTCTCCAATGTATATTACACCGACCTTGTGCCCGTCTACCGGGGAGTTGTTATCAAACATTTTGATTGCGCGAGATATGGCAGGATCCTCAGGCAGTGGTATAGGCCGCAGTGTCGAGTTGTGAGGCTGCGGGAGCGACGAAAGCAGCTGGACCATGACATGGCTTGGGAAAGCGGCATTTTCCAACAATGACTGTCCATCCCGATTACTTTCGGCCGTGATGGCCCGAGTTTGATGATGAGGAAGAGGCTTGATGCTCTCACGTACGACGAAACACGAAGTGCCCGAAGGTTGTCGTTTCGTTACGTGTGCCCAGCCGTTCCTGGTGGCCTGTTTGATCGAGACAATGCTGTTGCCAACGATCCAGTTCCGTTCCTTGATCTCGTCGAATCGTTCTTGTGTAAAGAGCGGGTCCTCCAAAGACTCATCCACGTCCGAGTATGCGACCCTAGACATGAAGTCGAGAGTGATTTGGGCCTGCTCCTCCCCTGGACCCCCATCGGCATCTGCAAACAGATTCTTGGCGATCCAGGGTACGTGGTTTGGTCGGTCCGGTAGCTTCACAGCCAGGAACCAGAATGTGATGACATGGTAGCCCAGCGCATATACATACTGCGGGAGATCATCCGACGGGCCGCCTGCGTCCAGCTGACCAAGTCCTGGGGTCATGGGAGTCGGTGGTTCACTGCCATTCCCCAGACGATGATTTGATCTTTTGGCCCGGACGTCTTGCAGATATCTGCAACAGATTCCGAAGACAATCCTGTACTCGTCCTCCCTGAAGTTGGAGTAAAGCTCGGGTAACCTGCTCAGACAGGCGAGGAATTCGAGAATGTGCATTGCCACACCCTGGCGCGTGATGATTTGTGACATCCTTTGCAGGATGGCGACGAGGCATTTGCTGGTCGACAGCGGGAGCTCGTGGGCGCAGATGGACAGCGCGTGAATGCAGCATTTGGCTGATTTATCTGAGAGACCCTGCATGAATGTCTGGACTATCTCATCCTCTTCATTCTTCTGAAAGTGGTGATGATAACTCAGTATTGTTGTTAGAATATGGTAAAAGCAAACGGCTACCTCGGTCTTTCGTAAATGCGTTGATATAGGTGGCTCCTGGAACATGTTGTTGCGTATCTTCTCGCAAATGATACCACGAATCTGTTGAATCTGCGGTATGGCATCCTCAAAGAGTGCATGGTTGGCAAGCTGAGAGGGTAAATGCACGATAATGAAACTATAAATCTCCCAATCGCACCCAATATGGAGAACACTAATGAGAGCCTCGAGCCAAGCTGCCATATTAAGAGCAGGCACTGGTTCAGAAACGTCGTCCGGGGCGGTGGAACAATGTGAGAACAGCACTGGACTCGCTACCGGCGACGGAGGCTCAGGCAGAGGGTCCTGGTCAGAAAGGGACCACATTTGTCTGTATCGTCCCCCTGAGGTCGCACCCGTACCGGTACCACTTGTAGAGCGGGATGCGGACGCCCTGTCGCGCTCAAAGGGGGAGATGGTCTGTCCGAAAGATACTGCGCGGCCGGGGCGGGTAGTGAGGCTGCTCGGCTCAGGCTTTGAAGGTCTGGCATACTGTGCCTCTTCTGCAAGCCTCCTAGACATCGACTCCTCGGTACGAAACATCATCGCAGCCAACGCGTCCGACTCGGTGAAAGGTGTCAGGAAGACGTGGTTTTCCCAATCTGACCTCAGGCGGAAGAGCATCTTCATGGCTGTTAGACGTGCATCCGTCTCACACTTGCTCGAACGAGCAATGTGGACAATGGCATCATAAAGCTTGCTGGCCTTTCTTACATCCGTGTCCATGGACCTCATAAACATCTGAACATAACCTATAGTAACTACATTCGATGGGCTCTGAAGAGTTCCATAGTCATTTGTCGATTCCGGGAGTCGTGTCTGACTCCCTGTGTTGATGACTGGTGCTATGATTTGGGGTGCCCTTGACCGGTCATTGGCAACCACACTCCGCAGGCAGTCTATCATGTGGTCAAATAGGTCCTGGTCCACAGACTGACTGATGGAAACGGCGAATGAGACTATGTTCTGGAGAATCATCGTCTCGCTTTCTTCTGCTATGCCAGCAAGCAAGCTTTCGGTAAGACCCGGTGCTGTGTAACCAACAGAATCTGCATCAATAATCTCCAGGATGTCAATCACTTCAGTGATGAGGCGGAAAGCACTTGACCGGACCGAGATCGAGCGACGCCGGTCTCGGAAGAACGTTTCGAGAACGAGACTGACATTATCCTCCCATTGAATGTCAGATGGAAAACAGCAATGGAACTCGGCAAAGTAGTCGAGTACGAGGCCAGCAGCAGAGTCTGGGAGGAGCTCATGGATCTTGGTGAAGAATACAATGCAATCTTGCCTCTGTACAAGCTCGGATTGAAACTCTAGCAAGAGCTGCTCAAGTCTGGCAGCAAGCCGCCCTGTCTCGGCTAGGATAGGGTCTTCCCTTTCGAAACTACCGGTGGGAGAAGACATTGACCTCGCCGAAACCGGCATATCCCCGCCACTAAATTTGTCGTGCTTGGGCAGCACGCGGCATCTTTTTGCACAGTCTGCGGCCACGTTCAGGATCACAGCCCAGTCCTCGTCTTCGATGGCCGCATTAAGTTTTTGGGTACCGTCATCGAAGAGTGAGTTGATGAGCTGAAGCAAAACACCGCATGTCTTGGGCGTAGCCTGATTGTTGACGAGATTTACAAGCCCATTGACTAGAGGAGTCAAAGGGACAATAGGGTATCCTTTACTCGAGGGTTTCCAGACGAGTTTTTGCAACACTTCAAGGGCACCACGAACTTCGCGCTGGTCCCGTTGTTGTGACTCTGCTCTGCCAGCTGCCGTGTACGACTGTAGCACGGTGAGGAGTATATGAACCATGGCATTCCCGTGGTGCGATTTGGAGATGTTCGACAAAACCTGCCAGGCGGGCTTTGCGAGGTTTACAACCATGCTGTATATGGAACTCAAGACGTTGACGCAGCGAGCTAGGTTGACCGCTGGTATCATGCCAAAGGTCACTATAGCATTGAAGACATTGATGCATGACTTTAAGTCATCCTCGGAATTAGTAGCCATGCAGATGTCAAGAAGGCACTCGATCAAACGATTCGCCGAGTTATCATTTGTGACCTTGAAGTTGAATTTGACGACTTCTTGAACGAAATCAAAAAGCCGAGAGAAGTTTTTCTCCTCGCCGGAAACGGTGGCCTTGACCTTAGTCGCCCGGCTGGTGCTTCGAGATAGATTCTTGCGGGCCTCTTTGGCAGCGTCTTTTGCCTCCTTGACGGCCTGGAACTTCTCCTGAAGCCAGGTACTAAGGAGCGGTACCACATCGTACTCGAATCCGGCGAGGTCGCGACCACGCCTGGTCAGGTCTTCGAGTGCGGCTAGTTGAAGGTGAAAGTCTTCCGGACTGGCGGGTGCGGATATGGTTCTAAAGTATTCCCTCCTCTCGAGATCGGTACACTCATGGTGTCTCACGCATTCTGTGACCAGCTCCCAACCTGCAACACGCGCGGCATGCGGCTTCCCTGGCTCGATAAGATCCTTGCCGGCGTACCATATATCGAGAACCGATGTTAGGGAGCATGTTGCAATTGCAATACGCAATGAGGCAGCGGCTGCAATCCTTTCATTCAGTGTTGCGCTTCGTAGATTGTCGAGGGCGTCGAGACGATGGGCCGGTTGCCCAAGTGCCGTGCTTTCTTGTACAGTAACAGTCTCGTTCGTAAGCTGCGCGGTGGAGGCAGCAGCAGATATTGGCATCGGCTGCACGGGTGGAGGAGACTTGGTCAGTCTAGCGCCGGTGAGATTTTTGAAGACACTGGCAAGACCGCCTGTGCTGCGGGCGGAGTCTGGAGACTGGGCGGCATCTTCAGTCGATCGGGACATAGGCTCGTCGCTTCCTGAGGCCGTGGGGCCTAGCGAAACTATACGCCGGAGCATGTTAACGAGGGATCCATGAGAGACGACAGCACTTTTAAAATGATGCAGGCCATAGATTGACACGAGTGGAAGGATAGAGCTTCGACGAGAATGCGTGGAGGACACAGGAAGATAAGTATCTAGAGGACTAATCCGTCGATAATGTCTGAATAGACGTGCAGGCGGGGCAAGGGTAAGTGGACAGCCTTGGTGTAATGGTGTTGCTGGTAGTGGCTCTACAGCACATTGCGTAATGCGGAAGCTCTGTGTGCTGCGGCTTCAAAGTAACTGGATACATGAAGACAAAAAGGTAAACAAAGACCGAACAAAGATGGGTGGATGGTTCGCAGGCAGGGCTGACGGGCCTGTCATGTTGATATCCAATGTGACAAGAGTGCAAGTTCAATTCCTCGTCCCTAGCTAGGCCTAGAGGGTCTCGGCCAAGGACTTCGGGTCCACGTTCAGAGTACCAGTCCATTCTAGTCTAAACTAGACAGACTGCTAGAGCAAGGGCCAAGGAAGTGAGGTGTTTAGGCAGGTATGCATAGCTTTGTAACTTACAGGCACGCTAGCTCTTGCATATACAAAATCTAGAGGGAGGAGAAGCCGAAGCGGGCTGGCAGCAGGGATGTATATAGAGGCCGGTCGGTGGTGAGGGATGGTGATAATACGGTTGCAGTCGCGCAGCACACCAGCACAGTTACGCACTATTACTGGGCTATTTCGTCGAATCGATCGATCGTGATCCGTTGTCGTTGTTTCCGGGGAAGAGGAGCTGAAGAGCCGTGAGCACTGAGACCATCAGCGACTGACACGACCCATGAAACTTTGATCGCGAAATAATCCTGGTTCGTCCTATCCATTTTTGCCGTCAGCGGAAACTTGGCCCACACTCTCCGCAATACCCAGCCTGAATTACGCCACTAGGCCTAGGCGGGCGAGAGCTGGCCTGCGCTGGAGCTTTGCACGTGGTGCGATCCGAGCGGCATGCAAGGGTGGGGTGTCCATTTCTATTCAAAGAATAATTATCTTTTTCTTTTCTTGTTTTTTCCTCAAAACCAGTTATCGATAGCCTATTTCTGGAAAGTCTTCTGGATCCTGCTCTTATCGTTATCGAGCGAGCTGCCCCACCAATGTTCTTCATCCATTCCCTTTAGAGCTGCGGCCGCCTAGCCAACGGGAGTTGTTTGTTGTACTGGACCTTGGGTGGGTGCAAGATTCTATTCAGCAAGAGACATTCTTTTACACCAACCTCACGCAATACGTCTTCTCTGATTGAAATCTCACCGCTCCCGCTAGTCACAAGTAACTGCTTTGCAAGATGGCCGTCGCAATCGGCGAGGTTGCTCAGCTTCTTGACGCGACCCTCGACCCCCATCATCACAAAAAAGGTATTTCACTCCATCGCCTACCGCCCAGAGCTGGCGATCCTAGCTTTGCTGCCCCGCCATAGACGCCTCAAACGCAGCACTTGCGCACCTTAGGTATCTGCTTGGGCCGCACACCTTCAATTTTGCCATCAGGATTTTCTGCATTCAGTGCTAATGTTTCTGTAATCATTCAGCCGAAGCCGCTCTTAGAATAGAAGAAAAGAAGCCTCAGTTCTCCTTGACACTGCTGCAGATCGTCAACTCGGACGCCCTTCCTGCCAAGACTCGTCTGGCAGCTGCACTGTGTTTCAAGAATTTCATCAGGAGCAACTACGTGGTGCGTGTGACACCGCATGAACAGACCCCTCGTCACCCGCAAAGTTTTTTTCATTGGGACACGTGCTAAGCAACAGCGACGCGACAGGACGAAGATGGCAAGTACAAGTTGCCGGAGGCCGAGGTCGCGACACTTAAGCAAGAGCTCGTCGGACTTATGATCTCATCTCCGCCGAACATCCAAGCACAGCTTGGCGATGCCATTAGTATTATTGCAGACTCGGACTTTTGGGAGCGTTGGCAGACACTGATACCGGTATGGTTTTCCCTCTATATTCCAAGACGGTCTCTGTCCTTCTCTATGGAAAATACTGACGAGATTGGTTTATTACAGGATCTTGTTAGCCGGTTATCAACGTCCGATTCGAAGATTACAAATGGCGTCCTTGAGGTCGCCCATTCGATCTTCGTTAGATGGAGGCCCCTGTTTTCCTCCAACGAGCTCTATACTGAGATCAATCATGTTCTGTCACACTTCGGCGAGCCGTTCTTGAAGCTTCTCGATAGCACGCACCAACGCATCGAGGCAGCCAAAGGAGATGCGGCACAACTCAAGGGGTGGCTTCAGACGATGGATCTTCTCGTCAAGATCCTGTTCGACCTGTCATGCCAAGATCTTCCTCCCATAATCGAGTCCAACATTGCCAGCCTCTGCACACTTCTGCAAACATATTTGTCCTACTCCAACACCCTCTTGGATGGCGACGACGAAGAGGAGACTGTTATCGAACTGGTCAAGTCAGATATCTGCTCAGTCTTGACTTTATACTTCTCTAAATTTGATGACGATTTTGGCAACACGGCCCAGGAGTTCATTCCGAGCGTGTGGCACTTACTCTCGTCGATCGGTATGGAGAAAAGATATGACGGACTCGTCAGCAAAGCTTTACAATTCCTCACCACTGTAGCAGCTAACCCGCGTCATGCGCCGCAATTCAACAGCGAGGCTGTTATAACAGAAATCGTTGAGAAGGTGGTGCGGCCAAATATCAGCTTACGCGAGTCCGACATTGAGCTGTTCGAGGACGAGCCGATTGAGTTCATTCGACGCGACCTGGAGGGCTCGGACTCTGACTCGAGGAGGAGGGCAGCGACTGACTTCTTGAGGAGGCTACAGGAGAATGACGACAAGCTTGTCACCGAAGTGGTCGGGAAATATATCAACCACTACCTCGGCCAGGCCGACTGGAAGTCCAAGGATACTGCAATCTACCTCTACCTTTCCATTGCGGCCAAGGGTGCTGTGACGGCGGCGAGGGGTGTTCAGACTGTGAACCCTCACGTCAATGTTGTCGACTTTTTCCAGCAGCATATCGCTGGCGATCTGATTAAGGACGAAGGGGTTGAGCCCATCTCAAAGGTCAACGCCATCAAATACCTCCACAATTTCCGCAGCCAACTTACCAAGGAGCAATGGAGCGGGGCCATCCAGCCGCTTATCGTTAACATGGCCTCGTCGAATTATGTCGTTTACACGTATGCCGTTATTACCGTCGAGCGTGTGCTATTTCTTACCAACGAACAAGGGGAGCACCTTTTTACGAGATCGGACATTGAGCCACTTGCCAAAGATCTGCTTGGACATCTTCTCAACCTGGTCGAAAAGGATAGCTCACCTACCAAGATGCAAGAAAACGAATTCCTGATGAGATGCATTATGCGGGTTCTGATCGTCATCAAGGATGGCGCAGTCCCACTCTTGGACGGTGTACTCGATCGTCTCATAGCCATCACAAATGTGATCAAGCAAAACCCGAGCAACCCGAGATTTTACTACTATCACTTCGAGGCCGTCGGCGCCCTGATCCGCTACTGCGCTGCCACCGATGCGAGTAAGTTGGAGGCGAAGCTCTGGCAGCCGCTTTCGGCAATTCTCAATGAGGATGTCACAGGTATGTGTACTTCATCGACTCCAGCTCGATAAGAAGTAATCATTCCTTCTAACTTGGTTATTAGAGTTTGTTCCCTATGTCTTTCAGCTCTTCGCCGCCCTCCTCGAGGCTTCGCCAAACACTGCAGCACCAGATAATTTCTTGAACCTCTTGAAGCCTGTGCTTTCTCACACCGTCTGGGAGACCCGGGGTAATGTCCCTGGGTGTGCCCGGTTTCTCTCGGCAATCGTGCCCAAGGTCGCAGAAGGAATCATCGCAGAAGGTCATCTCGAGGCGATCTTGGGCATCTTCCAGCGCTTGCTCGGGTCCAAAAAGACGGAGCCAAATGCTTTCGATATCTTGGAGGCGGTTGTGGGCTCTTTCCCGGTGTAAGTAATACCTACTCCTTCCATGACGGACACGCGCGGCAAAACATTTTTTCCCCGATAGGTGCCTGGAAATGCATCAGATTACTGAGACATATCACACGTATAGTTCCGCGCTGGACCAGTACTTTGGGACCATACAATCATTATTATTCAAGAAGTTTGAGGCGGATGTGTCCGACTCTTTCAAGCAGCGTTTTGTTCGATTCTACCATCTCGTCTCTGCCCGGGGAGTAGAGGCTGGCTTCGGTGCAGATTACTTTATCAAGCACGCCGAGGCTTTGCAGGCCAAGGTCTTTGTGCCACTCTACCTAAAGTTCGTCCTACCGGTCACGGCTGGTTTCGCACGACCAGTAGATCGCAAGCTGGGCGTCATTTCATACACCAAGACTCTTTGCGACTCAAACGCCTTTGCGGAGACGTACGCGAAGGGTTGGGGCCTTACATGCAACCACTTGTTGGAGCTTCTCAGCAATCCGCCCAAGGTAACGGCCGGCGCAGGCGACGAGTTCATCACTGAGGCAGATGTAGATGACATCGGGTTTGGTGTCGGCTACACGCCACTCAACACATGCAAACGGGGTCCTCGTGACGACTTTCCCGAAATTACCAACGTGCAAACCTGGGTGAGCGAGTACATGAAGTCTGCCAACCAACGTAACGGCGGAAAACTTGCAGCGTTTGTCCAGGAGAGACTAGAGGATGCTAGTAAGGTGGAGCTGGCCAAATATCTCAGCTGAGAGATATCTAGCCCTGTGAAGGGAGGCGGGCGGTGCTGGTAGTAAAGAAGCAAGAATCCAATCGACTTACGACTGCGCTAAAAATGGGGATGATCTGGGTGCTACGGATAGTTATGGGGGGTCACGCCTGGTTGCTGTAGATTGACAGCATCTATTTTTGGCGACTTTTGAGGGGAAGGTCGTACCCGTGCGATGGGAGGGTCACCCTGAGTGTTTTGGCGGGGGAGTTAAGGTACGGTACGGCATGACCCCTGGGGCTTCTATTGAAGGCTCGAATTGTGCCTTGCCAGATGTGGGTGCCTGGATTGAATCAAGCACTCTTTGTCTTTGAGCAGAACCTCTACAATAATAGTGTGTGTCGACATTTGACAGCGGCAAAGAAATCGGCCATCTTGTTTGGGACCCAATATGTGGCAGGGGGCACGACACGTTGTGACTGTGGTCATGAAAACCGAGGAATCTATCTACAGTATACCACTGCTAAGCAACGACAAACTTGGCAAAAATGAGCCAATCACCCACTTAAGAGCTTCTCATAAAGAACCAAGGCTTGCATGCACTTCTGCTGACCCTTTGATTTCCTGACGCTACATCAACAACAGTAAGGGCTTACGACGTGGATAACGACGCCATAACGTAAAGTGTCTTACCTGAATAGGAGGGTGACGATTGTCTCTTTGGATTCAGCCTGACTCACAGTTCGATTGCCTGATAGCACATATCGACGACGGCGACAACAGGCTTCTAGTTTAATGGATGGTGAGAATTTGTGTAGCCCTTGGGGTCCGCCGCTGGGTGGATGCATTGACACTACGCAATTGGGATCATTCGAGCTGAGAGAGAGAGCAAAGCCATACGAAATTTGCTGTGGAGTCATCAAGAAGGATTATGTCCGACAATTGCAATATGCTGATTACAGGAGAGAATACAGGGTACTGAGAGAATTCGGGCGATGTCGGCGGCGATGAAAGAACACCGAGAGAGCTGTAACGGACTTCAGCTTACAGTTTAGGTGAATACAGAACATACTCTACACACCATTAACCCGACAATATTTTGCCTTATACTCGCCACTGGTGAAACTTTCAGCAAAGTCGTCCTCGCCGGCCTCTCCGGCCTCGCCGGCTCAGAGGTGCGAGTCGTTCAGGTTGGGGGCGCCAGGAGGGTGACGCCGTGGCGGCGATGCACGACGAGTGACCCGCCAAGCGGTGGGAGAGCAGAACCCACCCTGTGTTGGTGGTTCTCCCTCGTAACGTTCACTTGTGCGGACGTTTGCTTTGTTCTGTTCGCAAAGGGGGCCCGCGTGGTAAATGCATGGACTACGGCTCATGCTACGGGGTACGTGGTTTATCGATCTCATCCCAGTTCGGAATGGTGCTTGTCATTTGACAATTGTCATTTGACAAGGAAAGGCAGACAAACGACGCTGCTCTTGTGGCCGGTGCCCCTGACCGAGGCTAATCCTCTTACTGGATGAATGTCGGGACTCTGCGAGTCAGCCCACGATGCCATCCCATTGATTCCCTCCCCTATTAAAGGGCAGGGGACTCTGGGGATAAACCTCGCTGTTACTAAAGTTTGAAGTGGGGTTTACTGCGCAGACTGCCTTAACGGGATACGGATACGCAGAGGTCTTTCTGGATAAGTATCAATGGTCCTGCTGTTCTTTGGCAGACAAGTAATGAAGGTTCTATATTGGACATCCCGCCAGGCGATTACATTCATTCACTCTTACTCTCTGCTTTCTGTGTATTTTGCACCTGCCTATACTCGGCAGCAGTGAGAACTGTTTTGATATATAACACCTCCGGCTCTCACTCACCTCATCCTTTTTGAGAGTCATTCTGACTTTATATTGCTTTCCTATTCTGAGCTGCCTGGCACAAGCAAAAGAGGACAATGAGATACTCGTTTAACAGCCTGACGGCCATCATGGCCGCGGGCCTGGCTTTGGCCGAAGGCACTGTTATAAGATCCAGGACTCTTCCCGGAGTACAAGTTACTTTTAAGGAGGTGAGCAAATACCCCCCCCCCCCCCCCCCCCCCCCTTTTTTTTCTTTTTTCTTTGTTTAAAACATTGAGGGTAGATTTTGGCTAATGTTTTTGTCCTCTACTCTTGCTTCGGCCCCAAAAGACGACCATCTGCGAGACAACTCCTGGTGTAAAGGGTTACAGTGGCTACGTCACTCTGCCTGCAACGTTGGATTATGCCATCCCATTCGAGAGCAACATGTTCTTTTGGTTCTTTGAGTCCCGCAACTCTCCAGAAACAGCACCGCTCACCATGTGGCTACAGGGTGGACCTGGGGCTGCCAGCATTGATCAAGCAGTGAACGGGCACAGCGGACCCTGCATGGTTAACCCAGACTCCAAGACAACCAGGCTTAACCCCAACAGCTGGAATGAGATCTCCAACATGATCTACATCGATAATCCGGTGCAAACTGGATTCTCGCACGATGGTGTTCTCAAGGCTGGTGTCTTGGACACTCAGTCAGGCGATGTCAACGTGACGAACCCGGCGGAGCCAACCAACTGGCTCTCGATCAAGGGGACGTTTCCCAGCGGGGACCAGACCCGGATGGTTAACACGACCCTCACGGCAGCGAGGGCTATTTATCACTTTATGCAGGCCTTCTTTGACGAGTTTCAACAGTACAAACGCGACGACATCAACATCTGGTCGCAGAGTTACGGCGGCCACTATGCGCCTGCCATTGCCTCCATCATCAACCAGGAGAAAAAGAACCCAGGCAGCGTTCTGGGGCAAAAGGGGAACAAGAATAATTCATCCAACTCGACTGCCGAGCACGTCTTTGGCGTCAACTCGATCGGTATCATAAACGGCTGGGTCGACCATCTGACGCAGATACCGTCCTTGATGACCTATAACACCAACAACTCGTACGGAATCATGCCGTATTCGAACGCAACAGCAGAGCAGCTCAGAAGTCAGTACAGCGCCCCCGGCGGGTGCTTGGAGATGTCCAAGACGTGCCGCAAGCTCATCGAGCGGGACTCGGCAGGGTTCGCCACCGACGCCGAGACGGTAAAGACATGCGGCCAGGCCACGGTGCTCTGCCTGACCATAATAGGCCAGCACGACGCGGCGTCGGGCCGCAGCAGCTTCGACATGGGTCAGAGGCTCCCTCTAGGCTTCCCCTACGCCTACGAGCTCGGTTGGCTCAACGATCCCGAGGTCCTAGAGGCCCTGGGCGCCGCGGTCAACTACACAAGGTCCAGCACCGCCACGGTCAACTACTTCTTGGGCTCTGGCGATCTGGTCCGACCGTTTGACGGCGTCATCGGCACCCTCCTGGACCAGGGCGTCAAGGTGGCCATGGTCTATGGTGATCGGGACTGGCGCTGCAATTGGGTGTCGGGCGAGGCTGTCAGCCTGGCTGTCAACTACACCGAGAGCACCAAGTTTGCTACTGCTGGTTACACCCAAGTCAAGGTTGGGGACAAGGTAGTCGGAAACGTACGCCAGCAAGGGCAGTTTAGTTTTACCCGGGTGTACAATGCCGGTCATGAGGGTAAGTCTTTTTTTTTTTTTCTTTTTTTTTTCCTCTCTCTCTGTCTCTCTCTTCCCTATTTTGCTTTGTACCACTCCAAGTATCACTTGGGTTTTCGAAAGAGAAAAGAGCTACAGCTAATTCAATATCACTCTCATATTGCAGTCCCATTATACAAGCCTGCCGAAGCACTCGAAATCTTCAAGCGCACTATCCAAGGGAAAGACGTTGCCACGGGTCAGGTTAATGCTGTAGGATACTCTTCATCTGGACCATCCCAGGTGTTTGACGTTCGGGTGTCTCTCGATCCCCTTCCTGCAGCTCAGTGCTACGTCCTTGACGCACCGATATCCTCCCGCTGCACACCCGATCAGATCGCTGCACTGGGGAACGGCACTGCGGTGGTCAAGGATTACATAGTTACCTAAGTCTGATTGGGAAATCTTGACAGCCTTGCTACTTCTATAATAAATATATGTAATTTATCTGCGCATTGAACCTGCATAAATGTCATTCGTGAATGCCATATTTGTAACCAAGAGAAGAGAGAAAGTGCATTCCAAACGAGGTTGACACCTACCAAGAAATCAACTGCTGTATGAGTGCAAGAGCCAAGCGCTAGGGTTTTTTCTTCTTTTTCTTTCGGATTTTTACATGTGTTCCAAATAAAAGTGACCCTTCATATTCTGAATGCCCAGTGACAAGATATTCAGCATAAACAAGCCATCCAGGCCGCTCTTCGAAAGCCTCAATGGAATTAATAGATTTGTCACAACCATTCACCAAGAAAGCACGATAATTGTTTTTTTTTTTTTTTCTTCCTTTGACCGCCACCGGTCTGATGGCCCTGCCAGTCTCCATATGGTGTGGAGTACTACTGTATGCCTAGCCATGTTGCCATGCCTGGCCTGGCAGGTAGTATGCAAAGCTGCTCTCTCGCTTATGCCCGTTGGTATCCACTCCGTACGGCATGGTGTCGTTGATTGCTGCAATCAAATTCTACGCGGGAGTATTTACTCACCGTGCAAGCCGCATACGCTGCATACATACATACTACTACTACACCACCTCACCGCCAACAAAGTACCTAGGTAGGCAGATATTAGTGAGAGGGAATGCAACTTGCTCGAGGTAAGTATACCAGGTAAGCTAGAAGACCGCGGCCTCCTACCGATTTACGAAAAGGTACCGTAAATGGAAATATTGCGGCACTTGTACTTAGCCCTTGCCACGAGAGAACGGAACCGAGGCTCATGCAGGCTCTTGCATACTCGTGCAGGCGACTAATGCAGGGGAAGGGCTTGAAGTACGGAGTAGGTCGATGGATTTTGGTTTGTCTAGATAGGTCGGCTTGCTTGGGACTTCTTATTCGTACACGCCGCCTCCCTTGCAGGCTCTTGTTTGTCGTCTCGGGGCTGATTTATCTTTCCTTGTCATTTGATGCTGTGTACGCCTTTTTTTCTTTCTTCTTCCCAATTGGTTGCCAAAGCCTGTCGCGTGAGTGGGCGTTGGGAGCCGTGTGTCCAACTTTCTCTGTTACCTTTTGCCAAACCTGGTTATCACGGTTAATTGTTCTAAGTGCTTGCAAGGGCGTGACAAGTTGAGCGAACCCTCCTTCCAATTCCATGGTACCAATTGACCTCACCCGTCATCCTTTACCTGCCGTCTTACCAAAACACGCATTGGCAGCCCGTTCTGTTGCACTTGTTACGTAGTAATGTTCTGCTATGGAGGGGAACGGTATCGGTACTAATTGTTCTGGTTAGCGAAGGTGGATTCGGAGAAGCAAAAACCTGCAGCTTACTGCATACTTTTCTAGAACTTTTAGACTTGACCTAGGTCAAGCTTGCATATCGTCAAGCAAGTGATTGACTTGAATTAAAAAAAATTAAAAAATAGACTGTTCACCCGATTGTAAAGCAACCGCGCGAACCAAGCAACCAGGATACATGAGTTATTGCCCTCGAATATTTCGACGATACAATTACTGTATACAGCCTCGTCAGCTCTGCAGCAATTCAGAAAACTGGCGGTTTGGCGTTTCACAGCGCAGTTGACCGCAGTCATCTGCACGGACCTGGCATCTCAGCTGGCAGGGAAATCAGCACGGGCGATTCTAAATCGACCAACGACCCGTCCCAGCTGTTCTAATTTGATCGGGCTCGCGATTTTACACTATCTCCTAGGGGTCGATTTAGCGTACGACTGGGGAAACACCAAAGACAAATCATCATAGGCATGATGGAGGGTTTAACCCGCAGCGGCATTGGGAAGGGATCCATCCGATATCGCCATATCGCGATATCCCGCTCGCACCCGCTCGCACCCGCTCGCACCCGCCGTCTGCACCACCGATTCGAGACAAATAAGTTGATCGAGAAATAAGACTAAGACCCTATAAACCACTCGTTATATCGGGGGGCCCCTCTCTGGGTCAGACCGCGCAACGTGGGCGCACGTACGATGCTGTACGTGCTTCAGACATGTACCTATGTACTTACGTAGGTAAGTACGTACCTAAACTAGTCTAGTAACTAGCCAGAATAAAAATACAGGGCCAAGACCAGGATGGGGGCTAAAAAGCCCCACATTGCTTTCACCGGTGTGTGATAAAGGCATGGAAACAGATAATGGGCTGGGAATTTAGTGTTAGCTGAACTTGTGTAAAGTGCGTGGTGGTAAGTGAGATGGATTTAAAGCAAACAGTGGGGTTTGATTAGAAACCCTCCAACTAATTACAGTAGTTCCACGGAAATGAAATGAAAGCCTTTAGTCTTCATCTGCACGATCGCGACTCAGGGAACTTCCTTGCCCACATGCCGCATCCTGCGCTGCTGCAGTGGTCCGGGCTTCGTCCGAACCCAACGCTGGGCGCCACCCCTCATTGATCTACAGTATATGCATTTTATCTGGTCTCTTCGACTGCCCACGCCACATACGACTTTGTAAAGTGCGAGCGAGGCGGTGAGATTGCAAGGGTTTTTATTAATTTTATTACTATTATTATTAATTATATATATATATATATATATTTACGCAGCCCGTCTGGAGTATATATATATATGCCTTTAATGGGTGTCGCTTAATCCCTTCATCTTGCCAAGTTTCATACCACCTAGGTCTTGGGGTTTGGCGCCCAAGACATGAAGCAGAAAAAATTTGGGCAAGGTATCCTGGTTGACCGGACCAGCTTCAAAGCTCAATCATCTCAGCTCCATCCAGCTTTCAACATATTACCACTTACCAAGAACTACCTAATATAAGGCATGGACAAAAGCGTGTCGTGCTCCGACCGCCGCAATAGCGGGCCCAAAAAGGCAAGTTTCGGAGAAAATTAATAACCTTTCTCAGAACTACTACTACTACACAAGCCATCTCCCAAACACGAGTCGAGCGTCAGCCGTGTTGGGTCGCTACGGAGTATACTCCGTATTAAATATGTCCTCTGGCCACTCCAAGTTGACCGCGAATCCCAACTAAACCAACTCAAGGATGCAAGACCAGTGCAACGTTGAATAAAATGGGCCCAAGCCCCCCTGGGTCGATAACACAACGGATGGGTGGACATTCTTTTTTACGATACATAAATTAAACCCTCCCCCCACTTGCGCAAATGTTTGTGCAAATAGCGCGGAACAGACCAATGTATATTGTGCGGGGACGTAAGTGATGCAAGGTACGCAGCACAGTAAAATGGCCCCCTTGGCTCCATTGGGGAAAAGAACTCTCGGTTCATCCAATCTGAGGTTTTTAGGCGAAAAGACGGAACACTGCTTTCCTTGCTATTTACTTCTTATCGTCAGATGAGACGGAGTACACCTTACGCTGCGATCCACAAAGCCAGAGAGTATGGTAGCTAGACACCTATATGCATAAAAGTGATGTTGTACCTTGGATCTGGTTCTATAAGCCTCCAGGCACTGGACTATGCGTATTTATTATTTAGACCTAATATAAATCAGGTCAAAATGAGCACAATGCTCGTTCGAAGAAGACCAAAGGAAGACCTCAAATGTAAATGAAAGTACATTTAAGCCTGTAAAGGCAATTGACGAATTGTTTATCCTTTTCTTTCCGGAGCTCGCGCAACTACAGTACGACTGTACAGTACATCAACAGCACCTATCCAGCCTAAACCAGACATGGTAAGTGACCGGGTATCCCAGTCCAAATGAAATCTTTGCAGGAACGTGACAAGCCTAACCTTTGCTTTCGCCAGTTACCGTCGTAGCAACCGTCAATCCCCCAGGACTGCATATCCCGCCATGCTAAGTGGGGTAAAGGTGTGCATGGGAAGCACTCAAAGGCAACCAACATGACGCGATGGATGACTGATGACCTACCATGGGCACTCGGATCGTGTTGAGAATTGTTCGAATTTAATTAAGTGATATTTAGGCATGAGAAAGTCGAGTGGTAATACTACTTGTGTCCTCGAAATACGATATGTTCGTTTCTTCTTTTGACATGGAGGCCGAGACAGGGCCAGCAATACATGGAATGCCAAGGAAAATAGAAAGGAGCTGGGATGTTCAAGGTCTTTGGGGAGAAAGTGATTGATCATTTTACTCTGTGTCTAACTGACTGCAACACAACCCGCTTTTGGGCTTGGGCATGACAACCATGTTAATTGTCTCTTATGCCTGCGGCATATGGTAAAATAAAGAAATCGCAGGCTTCGTTTGGGCGATCTCAAAAACAATATAAAGACACGGTCGTTTTTAAGTGTATAGCAAATATACAAACAAGGAAAATGTCAAACTAAAAGCAAAGCCGAGACCCGATGTCTAATAAGTCAGCAGGAATCTGCCAGCTAGCCGAAGTACCCGGTTATAGTTTTGTGCTGCATAGAAATGATCTACCCAAAAGTACCAACCGTAGAGTGTCCAATTACATATAATGCACCAAGAGGAGAAATGCCGCACCGCAAACCTTTGATGACCAATGCTGGCACCGTCGGGTAGAGGATCGAGGTCAATGCGCCCTTCATTAGTAGCACTATCCTGGGCCGGGCGTTGAATGAGTCCCCGCCAAAAAAAAAAAAAAAAAAAATCCATCTGATGTTCTCCTATCTGCGATGCCGCTACTACCAGGACAGATGCCAACCGATCTATTATACCTTAAGTAGATATATTTACACGACCCTTGTAGGGCATTTTTACATCCCCGTACATAGTCCAATCTCTCTTCCCTGTGACGTTAATTTGTCGGTGTCCTGTGTGAACATGCAGTAAATGCAAGGGAGACAAAAATGATTGTTTCTTGTTATCAGCCCGTTAGTGTTCCGTCTCGACAGTGGCCAACAGCGCTCACGCCACAAGACCAGTAGGCTATAGAGGCGTCAGTCGCCACCTTGTATTCGCGGTCCTTCTCTCATATCTGTACTCTACATGAAAGAAAAAGATTGTGGCTGCGTTTGATGCACACACCAACAATCCCCCATAGTCCGTCTCGCTCGTTTTGCATTTTGCTACTAGCTAAGGTACCTACCTACCTAGCTTGCCTCTTCTCACTGGCCGACCGGCCAAGTGGGAGGCGCCCCACTAACGAGCAAAAAATGTACCAGGGGTTCGACCCGGCTCAAACCTCCAACCCTGTAGCCAAGCCTACCCACCAGGTGCCCCACTTGCCAGGCACATCACCAGGCATGGGAGGCTCGTTCTTCCCCCCTTTGCGCCTGCCGCTGATCACTGATGCGGTCCTTTCCTAGACTAATAACCCCACGGCGAAATTTGGGGAAAGCAACGGCTTCTCAGGAGAACGAGCGACCGTCTCGACTTTAATCTCGCTCTCTCATCGGTAACTTAACCCACGACCCTGCCTGCAGCTTGTTCACTCTGCAGGCTTCTTCTGCTTTTTGTTTATTTTTTTTCCCCTACGCTTTCTAGAGAGGTGTGCTTTTATTTCTTTATTCGTTGGGGTTTGTTGTATCTTCTCTGCTATCTTGGTTCCGTTTCTTTCTACGTCCCGCTAAAACCTTTGGAGAAAGCAAAAGCCCTGTTGACGAAAGAGAAACGCAACAGGAAGAAAGAAAAGATACCTGTTCCTTCCTTGATCCATTTTTACGGAGACGACCCTTGTTCCAGACAGAGACAAACAGACATTTGGAGTTGTTTTCTTTTTTTGGTCTCCCTCTTTTTGTGGGAACAGTCTGCCTGGACTGGATGCTCTTCCTCTTTACCTTGCCGATGCGCCTCCTTACTCATTCACCAACTTGTCTCCATTGTTGACATTCTCTCATGAACTGGATCTTTGATCCTTATACACTAATACCGACCGTCTTTTTCGATTCGCAGCTTTGCCTCTCCTCTCTCAACGCCATATTTTGTGCAGAGCAAGGCCACTATCAGAATGTTGTTTGCGTTTAATGCCGGACCTTTGTGATACTAGGCAGCATCGCCGCAGCTACTCCGTCCTGATTTCACCCGCCCAACATCAACTTCATATCGAATAGCTTCACCATACTTTCCAAGCCTCTCACCAGGTAGACAAGCTCTTGATCATTATGGAAGGGGTTTTGCTTGTTCCCCCGGACAGGGGTACCATCATAGGGAGGGCTATGTGGAAGGTGTGTGCTTTGCTCCACTGGATTGGACGACTGTCTTGACCTTCGATAGTACTAACACCTTTTGCTGTCAACAGCCTCGATTCGTCGTGGTCGGCCTGCAGAGGCGTTGGGACCAACCCTCATCCGTACCCGGAAGAATGACAATGCCCAAAGAAAACCAGCCAATCCTGCCTTTCTTGACTATCTATAAGTCCAAGGTACGCTTTATTAACCCAGGTTCAGAGTGACCAGGCTTTCAATTATGAATTTTGCTACTGACACTGGGAAATGTCTTCAGAACGATTCTGAGCCAATCCAGCAACATGCCCTCTCATCTATCGTGGACTGTCAAGTCCAAGTTATCGCTCACAAAAAGCAAGGACAGGTCGCCCCGACACTCGTCATAAATATTGCACCAGACCCGGCTACAGACAAATTGAGAAAACGACGCTCAAGCCGCGCCGCCGGTCTCACCAGTAACAAGGAGTCCTCAGGCAACACGCTTTGCTTTAGGACAGGGGATGAGACGTTGAGCTTGCAGGATTGGGAGCGATATATTCAGGCACAAATGCAGAGACAGTCGGGGCCGCCACACGGAGCCAATGTGCCTGCGAGCCCGATGAGCCCCATGATGAGTCCGACCTCGCCAACCTTTACAAATCCCTTTGCCGGCGGTTCGCGGTCAAGGGATCCCTCTGACTACTTTCCGAGGCCACCCAGCGGGGCCGCCTCGGCTTCGCAATCACAATTTACCAGGGGCGCAGGTTTGAGTCACAAGAACTCGAATCAAACGTACTCGAGCCGTGAGCGGCCAATGACGTACTCGGGTTCCCCCAGTCTGCGTTCCAAACGAAGCGACATCTCGTCGCATGCTAGTTTCATGAACCATTCTCATCACCCGTCATACCCACAACACAATGGACACTACAGCGCCGCACACCCCGCAGACCTTCCGTCGCCGGCCACTACAGTTCCCGATCATGGTGTCGAGTTTATCGAAGGTTGGACCGCTGCTCAAGGTAGATCTTCGACCCTTAATTCGCCAATCCGGGGTCGTGACAGTATCAGCTCCCAAGTCACGTCGCCAATTACAGCCAACACCCCAGCCGCGCCTTCGGCAGCCACAATTGAAGCGAGCTCGCCCCCAGGACCGCGGGAAACGATTCTCGACAGAGCTTTTCAGATGCGTTGTATTCCTGGCTCCGAGAAGGAAGTTCCGGGTGAAGAGAATCTGAGCTCGCTAGCGCGGTTTGAAGCACTTATGCGGGAGATGGACAAGAAGCGGCAGTCGAGGGAGATGGAGGAGGGCAAAAGGGTGCGTCAGCAAAAGCAGCAGCTTCTTCAATCGCAGCCTGGGGTACCGAAAAGCGGATGGGACCAGGACGATGAGTCCAGTGAAGACGAGTCTGATCTAGAGGACTACCGTCGGAACAGTAGCGACGCTAAACACATATCCTCACAGTCTCGCGGAACCTTGCAGCGGGGTCATAGTTACAGCCACAGTCTCACCGCCCAAAGCGGTAGCTTCGCTCACGAGGTGGACTTGGATGACGACGAAATCGTTATCCCCCCTGGGGCACAACGGGCCTTGGATTTCATCACAACCGGTCGCAGTTCCCCAGCGGTTCAGTCCCCTGTGAATCTGGCGAGCCCCAGGAGTCCATTGGAGTTTAGTCATGGCTACGATAATTTGATCCCCTCAATGAACAACAGTGTGTCTTATCACGATCCACACCAACATTCCGGGACTGGAGCTCAAACAATGTACAGGCAACACGAGGTAGCCGAGGGTAACACGAATCGGCTGCATATGTATCAAGGAGCCCAGCAGCAGAATTTCCCGTCATCTGGCACAGCAACACCTACAGATCACATGACATCTATGCCGACGTCGTTGCTGGGGGGGTTATCACGGCGCAATACATCGGAGAAGCGCAACTCGGCCTCGAGCTCGAAACGTATCAGTTTTACCGAACAATTGACGAGGAGATTGAGCAGCACAAGCAGCCTCCTGCTTCAGACAAATCACGAGAAGTCTGCAACTGGTCGCACAAGCCACGACGGAGAGGCGAGCCAGTCCTCGTTCGGATCGAGATCAGCTACCTCGCACCCCCGTGGAGTCATGCCTTCCTCACATCCGCCTCCGGGTCCACCGGAACGTGAATGGGAGAAGAAGTGTGGGTGGCGCGGCAGCGTAGTTATTGGCAATGAAGGTGGTTTTCTTTAGGCCCAATCCTGCTACGGTTTTAATTCTCAAGGCCTAACCCCTCTGTTCGAACGTGAGCAGCCATACACGCTTTTGCTGCGGGGACGAAACGATGAATCATATTCTTCATAAGGCATCTGAACTGATCATGGACAAGACGACGATCCGAAAATCATGTTCGCAGCCATTTGTTTTGATATACCCTTTTCCTTTTTTTTTTTTTTTTCCTTTTCACGACTTTCATGATCAAGTTTTACTGCAATCTCTGTAATTGTTAGGAGCCAGCGGGGGAGGGTGCGGGATCTAGAACTACTCGTGTGGGAGGGTGTGGGGGGCATTTTTAGAGGCCAAGTCGCATCTGGACACTTTTCGTACTCGTCTCAAGAGTTTAATGATATCATTTTGCATCTCTAAAAGCTCCATTGATCTTGGAGAGTCATTGTCTCCGTTCCAGGTAGTTGTTGATCATCCGAGCCAACAGTTGGTTGCACACATGGTGCTTATTGACGGCCATCTTTGGCAAGATCTGTCACGCTTAGCGGCCTTGGCTGAGCAAGCGAGAGGGACACAAGCAAAGGACGTCAGACGCTACACGGCTCGCTCCGAACAAAAGTTGCTGGCTTTATACGAGACCATTACGCTGCCGCCGGGCATGTAGGTAACTTTGGGCCGATTTACTCCTTTTCTACCTTGATATCCGCTCACCTGTTCCCCATGCGCAGCCGATCGGCGAAGAACTTCATGATGGGCAGTACTTCATCCCTACTCTCAGGCATCCCATCCTGAGGCTTCTTCCACGTGGCAACCTCAACCGTCTCGAACTCACGCTTTACGACTTCGACGGCGTCGTCGTCAAGGTCCTCACTCGCCCGGCCACGGCACAGAAGCGCAGGCGTTGAGGCCTTGGGCCTGTTGCTGACGGTAGGCACCATTGATTGCGGGAGAGGTCCACCGATGGAGATGACGCCCTTGAAAGCGGACCCTATGCTGCTGGTGCCACCGGCGTCGCCTTTGGTGACATCGACGACCTCGGGCCCTATCCTAACGCTAGAGGCTAGCCCGAGGGCCAGGCTGCCGCCCTGCCCGAAGCCGAACAGCAACACATCCTCAACGTCCCAGCCGCAGCGGTCGACGATGACGCCACCAACGAGCTTCTCGAGCAGCAGGCGCCTGGCCTTTTCGAAGCCTGGGTCCGGGTCGAGGCGGTCGCCGTCGCCGACCCTGATGTCGTCCCCGTGGTGGAAGTGGCTGGTCGGGCCCGAGTCGAGCGGCAGGCCGAGCATGGCTGGGGGCAGAGGCGATATGCCGCGCACGGCGACGGACAGGACGCCGGGGAGAGCCATGCCGCGAGCGAAACCCGCGTAGGGCGCTTCGTTGTCGCCGAGCCCGTGGAACAGGATGAGGATGGCAGTGGTGGACTCTGGCGGGGTGGGGAAGTGGAGTTGGACGTGCAGGCCGGATTCGGCGAGGGGCGCAAAGTCGGCCTCGATTGGGATGCGGATCTTTGACGGTTGTGTCATGATGTGGCGTGGCTTTTTCTTTTCTTGTTTGATCAAATAGGGCGTTAATCTTTTTTTTTGTCTTTGACAAAGGCGTGGGGGAGTAGAACAAATATGAGTGAGATGTGAGAGAGTGAGTGAAACGCCGGAATTAACATTCCTGTCAACGAGTGGATTGATTGACGTCAGTGGGCCGCCGCTCACTTTATGGGTTTTGTTCAGACTACTTTTTCTACGGCACCAGCGAATTTTCTTCTCAGGATTCTCAAGACTCTTTAGACATAATCGGGCTATACTGCATAGGCGGCAGCCTTTGAAAAGAACATCACAACTAGTCATTCATCCAACTTATTGTATAGGGACAGCATGCCCCCCCTATACAGAATGTCCTCTGATGACAAAGGTAGTGATACCGGACACAAAGGTCTAGGCGCATCTTGCTTGGATCCAGCTCGCTATGGTGAATCTGTAAACATTTCATCTGCCTCGATCGGCTGAATCCACCCAAGATGATCAAAAGGCTTTGCCGTTGCTGATACTGGTAGTCAAGGCAGCGCACACGAGGAATTCTGTTTGCAAAAAAGATGGACTGAGCCCTTGCGGATAAACCTCTTATATAATGGGAAGAGATTGGGGAAGGAATTTGGTGGGTTCGTTCATGCGCCACCATGCATTCCTCACTTTACCCTTTCATACCGTCTCTAGGCTCGATTCCTTTGCACCAGCCTCATAACGTTATACACCAAAGTTCAGAGTTAGCACGGGCATGGGAACGCAAGAACCTAGTGAGCAAATCCAGAGGGCTTAGTCAGGTACCTAAACTACTATGTAAGGTAGCCTTGCAAAAACAGAAGCTGGATTATTGTAGATAAACTACAGCTTGGACCCAGCCGAAACTTCGACTCGCGGATTCGTTGCGTCGGAGCTCTCCTGCCCGGGAATCCTCTTGAAAATCCACTCAGTGACATGCTGGAAAAACTGCTCCCTCTCCGGCTCGGTATGCAACTGGTGATACCAACCGTCGTACGTCCTGAACTCCTTGTCCTCCAACCCCGTCTGCGCGTCAAATAATTTCTTGGCCGCGTGATAGTCGCAGGCCTTGTCATCGGTGCCATGACCAAGCCAGATGCTCTTGACCGAAGGACAAAGCTTCATCTTTCCTGAAGAGAGGTCCATGGTGCGGTCCAGCAACGACGCCAGACCCTCGAGGGTGCCCAAGTTGTGGCACAGCTTGTCGGCTTCGATGGCCTTTACGACCTCTTGGTCGCGCGACAGATCTCGGGCTGGGATGATGTGCTCGAGATGACGGTGCGGCATGAACCTGCCCGCGAACCGGCCAAGGTTCACCTTGAGCCAGCTCGGGGCCTGCCCGGCTGGCCATCCGATGAAGGGAGCCTCCAGGATCCAGCCGCGCACCCGGCTAACCACTTTTTCCTCGTGTCTCGGGTCGCTGGCCAGTGTCAGCACCTCGCCGCCGCCCATCGAGTGGCCCATGACGAACACTGGCAGGTTGCTGCCGTCGTCGAGCAGCGGCTCGATGAAGGCGGCGATGTCTGCTATAACCATCGACGTCGGGCCCGTCTTACCGCGGTCAGCCGGGGATTTGACTGACCTGCCCCAGCCGCGCTGGTCAAAGCCGTGCACGGCGATGCCGCTCTTGGCCAGGGCGTTGCCAAAGTCATTGTACAAGTTGACATGATCCGAGAAGCCATGCACCAGGACCAGCTTCGCTATGGGAGGACCATTGGGCTGAAAATGGCAAAGTTCAATAAGGTTAGTCTTACAACTATCAAGTCTATCATCCGAGTGACGCCAGGCGAGTTGACTTATGCCCAAACTTGGGTTGTATATTGCGGAAGAAATGACTGATGCCAGTATTGAAAAGAAGAAAACGAAGTAGAAGAAAATCAAGGAAATAAATACACCTACCAGCCAGGTCCTCGTGTATAGACTCTGGTCCCCAATGCTGAATGTGCCCTCGCTGATCTGAACCATATCGGAAAGTATTGAAGGGAACTAAGGCTTTTGTTGGATGGCACCCGGCAGAAGGGGCGCAGCAGTGCAGTTTGCTAGCGAGAAACAAAGGTAGCGAACCAAATGAAGACTGGATCCTGTGGTATGCGCCGCCGTTAGGCTAAAAGCCAATTGACATACAGAATTGCTCGCTCTGTACCGCTTTCGAATGGGAGGGAAACGTGAAACAACGAGACCAATACTCACTCAATCGAGGAACAAAAACATACAGTGGCAGATTGGCTGCTGAACAAATCTTAGCAAGATGAGCTGATGATCGTGCCTGCAGAAGCTTCTGTATTATTGGATCACATGTGCACAGAAACCAGAATCAACAATCATCGGTGCTTAGTCAACCGCCGCCCTTGCGCTTAAAGTCAGTCAGTCATGCAAACGGAATTGACATGGATGACAATCCAACACAACCTTGGCGCCTCCCTGACCGGGCTTGTGCACTTTGGGCGAAACGAAACTCCAGCCTATCTTTCTTACGCAATCACTTACGATTACCATTGTACAATGCAATCTGCCTAGCTTAGGCACCTGAAGTGGAACTTGCCCGTCACGCTGTCAACAGACGCTCGTAAACCAGTCATTACCTTGTCATATGTCCAGCACGCCCAAGCTTTTACCATTCTAGGTGCCCACAAGGGGCAGCGTCTTGTCGAACAATATCACGACTTTGGTGTGGCGACATATCCATGTGCTCGGCAACCGTGACTTGAGCGAATCTCAACAGCTCTCAAAGTAACCTATACTTAAGGTTCCTATCTACCCGAGAACATAGCACTCAGCCACATGGCAACGCTCCCTTGAAGGGTAAATAGATCAAAGTCAGGCTTTATCCAGTACAAAGGTGGTATACGCGATGAATCCAAGAGAACCAGACCCCGGACTCGCGTCTAAGAAACGAGCCCAAAAGAGACACCAATAGAAACCAGGTGTAGGGAAAATACAAAGAGCCAAATAAACGAGTTAAGAGCACATCAGACAAGCCAGCAAAAATAGAACACCGCAAACCCCTGCCGGAAACCCAATCAAAAACCCCGCTACTCCCCATCGAGGCTAACCGGACCTTGGTCATACGTAGCCTTGAACCGTGAATTATGCTTCTCAGTCGTTCATCGTCGCGTCGTTAAAGCCATCGCCACGCCTGGGAGAGCCTTGTCAAAAACTCCTCCCCGGGATGTTTTCATTAAAGAGGATAGTAGATCAATGTGTCCATCGAAGGCAAGAAAGAAGCCCGCGCCCAAAAAAAGAAACTTGGGGTGCCGGGCTATGATGGGGTAACTGGTGTGTCTGTTCCATGCGTCGCTAACGAGGCCGGCTCTGGAGGGAAGTCGAACTTGATGCTGTCCATTGGGAAATCCTCGTCTGGAGTTCGGATTCCTATCCCACTATCGTCGGGATTCATGCTTGTAGAGCCATCCTCTTGAGACCCGTTTGCTGGGCTGCACCCCGGGAATGGGGCACGATCAGGTTGTGACTGAGGTTGCGAGAGACCATGGTGTTCCTCGCTGGCTCGCCCCAAGGCCGGCTCCTGCATGCCGGTTTCCCTATTATCTGATGCAAACGAGTTTTGTGCCTCTTCAGCCGAGACGCTCCTGGTAGACGTCATCTTCAAAAAGCCGCCTAGCTCTGATTCAAACGACATCATCTCGTCAATCCAGCATTTAGTCACCCACCACGTGCCGAAGCTCTTGCCTGCGCAAATGGTCAAATCTCTCATAATGGCTGACCCGACGCGATCGAGGTAGCAGACAATGTCTGCTGCTGAGGCATAGGGAAACCTGCTTGGGAGGGACCGCAGAAAGGCAAGCCACAAGTCTAGAACACGAGTCGTGTCTGCTTCCGCCGCCTTGGGAACGGGTGGTCCTCCGTTGGACGCCAACCAGGCCCCGTGCGTTGTCTTGCTTTCAACCTCGTCCCAGTCAATCTCCGCCGGAGCAATGAGATCTCTGATTTCTTTTAGCAGGATATCCGCTACCTCATCCATTGCATGCCTGGGCACATTTTCGGCGATCTTGCGGTAACTCAGCAGTGTGATGAAGTCTTGATACATCTCATTGCGATTCGGTGCGTGCGCCAGCATGTTGGCTGCTGCATGTGCAGCCAGGTTGACCCGAAGCTCTCTGTCCAGAAGAGCGGCAAAAATAACTGCTGGGGCCTCCTTTGCCCGCATGACGTGCGGAGGTTGCCCCTGAAAAGCATCACGAATCCGTGGCACCAGGCGGTCAGAAATGTTGCGCATGGCATCGAGCACCGGCTTTGGAACAACCTGCAGCGATAATCCGTGCAATATACGCATCATTCGCTGGTAGAGTACAAAGTCGCATTCTTCGATCCACTGGGCTATGTCGGGGTGCGCAAATAGTCTTTGTACGGGCATCGTCAACGTGCCAAGAAATGATGTGTACAGGTGAAAGAAGGCTTTCTCTCGACAGAAGCGGACACATTCGACCAACGAGGTGCAGTGTGACAAGTACAGCGCCTCGAGTGACTTGGCGGCGTCGCGATCAGTTCCCGCAGGTAGAAATGACTCTATCTTCGGAAGAGGCAGTGGGTCTTGCGTCGAGCAAGTTGTTGTGGGTTCTGATAGGCACGGCTCCAGCTCAATCTTGT
Source organism: Magnaporthales sp. P1609 (assembly GCA_003709005.1). NCBI lineage: Eukaryota > Fungi > Ascomycota > Sordariomycetes > Magnaporthales > Magnaporthales sp. P1609. The sequence goes on from PELF01000003.1 coordinate 1,751,010, forward strand.
CGGCAGGAAGGTTTAACTCGTCAATGTTTGACGGCCTTGGATTTCGGAAAAGGTTCAATCGGTTTCTCCTGCTGCGGCTGCGGATAATTCGTGGTTCTGAAGGTGGCCGAGCGTCTGGTGATGGCAAAACAGCGCGCGCAGCTGAGCAACCGCCAGAATCGGTTGGTCGTACGCTAGCAACAGATGTTAGCAAGGTAGGCCTTCCCCTTGGGTATGTCAGGAGACAACTTACTTGAAATTCGGGACGCTCTCTGCCAAAGGTACCTGAATAACTGCCGAATCCTCTCGGATATCAGGTTGTTCGTCATTCATCATGAAATCGACATAATGGTACTTCGACTCTCCGCGAACGCCCAGTCGTCGAGTCTTCAGCTTTGGGAATATCACCCGGACAAGCTTCCCAAAACTAGCAGGATTGAGAACGGTAACCCTCTCGCTTGCGCACTTGGACGCGTAGTTGGCATATACTCTACCCCTGGGCACAGAAGTTTTGCCCTTGGAGCAAACCTGCGCAATCCTACAGATACTCGAATGTCAGAGAACACATCAGCTTCCAGAGGAGGCCCTTACGCAGGGCATAAAAAGACATGGCTCGGCAATACTAACCAGAGCATAGCAAAAGCCTGGCGCTGGCGCTCCGACTGTGGACCACGCTCATTTCCCTGCAGCTCGCGGGCAATATCGGCCAGTGCACGGTCTTTGTTTTGCATATAAAGCTGGCGCATCTCCAACTCATTGTTCGCGCTGGATCGCGTGCCTTTACGAGTGCCCGCCGCGCCCGTGAGCGAGTCAGCATCCAGCTGCTCCTCGCGGTCGACCGAATGGCTGTCCATATCCATAAAGCTACTATGTGCGCTCATGCTTTGCTGTGGCATCACGTTGGAGTGACCCTGATAAGACATAGAGTGGTTCATTGAGCTCATGTTCGAATCCATAGAGTATGTGCGCCCGGGTTGTAGATGTGGAGCGGCCTGAAGCATCATATCCTCGGTGGACATGTTGTGCGCAGTCATCTGGGACATGCTGCTTGGGGCGGGCGCCAACTCCCTATGGTGTGATCGGTCGTGGATCCACGAATTTGAGTACATGGAGTTGCCATCGAACGAGGCGGCTTCGAGGCTTTGTTGCGTGGGCACGCTTTGTATTGAGCCTCTCGACTCGGTTCGTGGACGATGTCCTTGAGATGGCGCTCCCATGTTAGGTTGAACGCCAGGCGGGACTGCATAGTACGAGTCCGACATCAGTGAAAAGGGCCAGCAGCGAGCGACGCCCCCACCCACTCTAGCGAAAGAGTTCAAGTAGGACGACCCAAATGTTTAGACAGTAATCGACAATATGTGGTTTGTAAAGTCGATATAGTAGACTAATATCGTGTCGTGGCGTGTTGGACTTACGGGGTGTCCAGGAGGGGTTATAATGTCGCTGCCCAGGCTGGATGCTCCGTTGTTTACCTGGTGAAAAAACAAGCTGTCGAATGCGAGACGTGTTTGGGGGGGGGGGGGGGGGGGGTTGGAAGACCGTGGCTGTAAGGTCGCTAATTCAACTTATTCGAGCCACTCGCGTCTAAGTATATAATCAAGACATTAACGAGCGGCTGCGATGTTGGAGATACTGAATTGCGAAGCTTGCTCGCGCGCAGGGTTGTGAATGAAAGTAAGGTCGATCAAAAGCGATGTTGTTTTGTTATGATTTTTCTCCGCGGCAACTGACCAGTGGGCACGGCACGCTCGTCTGACCTAGAAAATGTCCGTGCCCGGTCTATGCCAGCCCCTCGGCCAGCCACTCGGAATGCATCAAAGTTACTCTTGTTGCGATCCACTTGTTTTGATGCAAGTGCCCAACCATTTGGTGGGTCTGTAAACAAAGACTGACTGGCAGCATCACGTGCGAGGTGGTAGCAGTGCTTGATGACGAACTCCCCCTCCTAGAGAGGAATGTTATCGGGAAATGGTCTGTATCTGCCACAACCAAGTGCCCGGCAGTAATTACATATTGTTCAATAAAATGGTGTTGAACATAATCTGTAAAGTTTTCTGATAGTAAACGGCCTCAAAATTGAATGCAAGAAGAAAAACAACAGCGGGCGAGAAGAACTAGTTTGGCATAGCTACATGTGTGATTATAGGTGGTTAATATTTGGCCGTGATGTGTTGATCAACGTGACGCCATCAATTCCAATTCCAATTCCAATGTCAATTCCAATCGATTCCAAGGTTCCAAGGAGCACGACATGGAGGTCGAAGCACAAGATTAGGTAATCCGACTGATCCGGAGGCGGGCACGCAATTCTGCGTCACAGCTTCCGATTCCATAAGCACAGCTGCGGCACAACAAGCTTTGACAGTGCTTAGAGCACACGTAACCGCTTCCTTCGCCGACCGCACCAATACCACACGCACCACAAACTTTCGACATTTACCCAAGCCACCTAACTATTTGCATAACCCTTACTTTTACTCACCTACCTACATACCTTGAGTGACTGTCTTGATTGCCTTACGAACACCATTACTTGTCTCCATCGTTTGAAATTTGCAATTCCAGAGCTTCGGCATTTCAATAGTTGCTACCTTGTCAAATAGGACATTTTTAAAAGGCTTCGCTTGTACTTTATTTCTCTGCCCGATAAGCCCTGCACCAATCGCCCAAAGCCCCTCAGCACACCAAAATGTCTTCCCCCCAGGATCGCGCGCAGTACTACATTGGACAGCTTGATCGTGAGGTATGAGGACAATGCATACCTACATCTTGCTGTATACTGGCGGCTGCAAGCATCGAACTAACATCTGGCTATTCCCTCGGTCAAATAGCTGTCCAAATACCCCGCCCTCAATAACCTCGAACGGACGACCGGGGTCCCTAAGGCCTATGCGGTAGTCGGCGTTGTTGTTCTTTACTTCTTCCTTATCGTCTTCAACCTCGGCGGTCAGCTTTTGACCAACATCGCTGGGTTTGCGATCCCCGCCTACTACTCGCTCGATGCGCTCTTCACCGCTACCAAGGAGGATGATACCCAGTGGTTGACAGTGAGTACTCCTGAGTATTTTCACTTCTCATCAATAGAAGTTTGTGTTCCTTACTGACGCTCCTACTTTTAGTACTGGGTTGTTTTCGCTTTGTTTACGTATGTACACGAGACTCGCTGTCTAGCTAAACCCAAGCTCTCGAGGCACACACCAGGAAATGTGCTACATCAATCTTTCCTATTGGACCGTTGACTAATAAGTTTTTGCAGCGTTGTCGAGAGCCTCGTTAGCGTTGTCTACTGGTTCCCATTTTACTACATGTTCAAGTTCGTCTTTCTGCTGTGGCTCTCGCTCCCGGCATTCAAGGGCGCCGACATTATTTTCCGCTCCTTCCTCCAGCCGACTCTCTCCCGCTACTTCACGCACTCGCGCCCCGCTTCCAGCAACCTTCGGGCCAAGGCCGATTCTGCCGGCAAAGCCGAGTAGAATACTGCGATTGAGGAGACTGTTTATTGCCGGAAACGGATGCACGTGAGCCTCTGCTCAGCACGCTGGGATTCTGGTAAGCCTCCAGGGGTGTTACTGATCAGATGAGTTTCCACGAAGGCTTGTCGTGGTAGTTTTACGGTCTCCACAACATTGGATGCACGGCCTTAGTTAGCACTGCGCCAAACAGCGCAACGGATCTTCGAATATTTCGAATTGAGCGGTGTTTGATGAAGCATGTTTCTTGAGTTGAGGAGTAGGTATAGACGATGACGAGAATGTGACAATGGGGACAATCGGAACAATGGGACTGTAACTAGGTTGCGGCTGAGGTTTACACTTGATGTGACTGGAGCTGCCACGTTATTCATTACCTTGAATGGAGTTTGAAGCTGTTTTCCATCAGTGTTTGCAAAGACATGTGAAATGTGAAGCCTTCGCATTATAATAATTGTCGGTCGTTGTGCCTGTTACGACAGGTAACCGAACATACCCCGTTTGATGTATTTTCGCTGGTGTTCACCAGCTGTTAGTCAGATTCCTTACGTGCCTTAGTTATTTAGGCGCTCATGTACCTTCGACACCATAGGTGGGTAAGAAAATGTTGACAGGCACCTACAGTACCTGCGACAAGTAACATAGGACCTGAGAAGATATGCAAGATGGATATCAGCTCTTTAAGTGGCCAAGGTACCTCATTCTTATTGGGGCCTGTTGTGAGTGGAGAGTTCGGCAACCCGCTCAGTAATAATGATTGCCAAAATTCCGTATGGGTAAGTTTCATGGCTGCATTGAACCCTGCATGCCGAGGGCTCCACAACCCCTGCCACTATCTGCCAGTTCCAGCAAGCCGAGACGCTGTGAAACGTCAAGTGCGCGTACGTAAGATCGTCGACCGTTGCATTCAAGCCATCCTTCCAACTGCATCGCCGGACGGCAATGTTCTCGAGCGAAAACGATCCACTTTGACCATTCAACATCGAAATTTGTCAACTACGGGCTTGAAGAAGTCGCACGACGAGAGAAACGCCAGAATAAGTCTAGCCTACCTTGACACTAGACTAGAAGTTTCTATGACTTGACAACAACCCCGCTCTCCAGACAACGGACGACAAACGTTCCCGGTGGCCAACGATTCGACCATCCGGCGAAACTCGATCCCAAGTCGACCGATCTCCCCGGCACGCTCTAACCTTCAGAGGAAGACGCCGAAGTTAAAGCCCTGTAGCCGTATTTCGGATCAATTTTGGTGCAAGTAGGAATAGTCAGTGTCTGACAATCAAATCTATCCGGCTGCCTGCTTGACTGCTCCCACAAGGGACGCATGTCCTTGCGATGCAGTTGACTTCACTCCAATCAGGGCTAGCTGCATCGCTCGGAGTCCTTGCCAATATCTTGCCGCCACAATTGGCTCTCGCTCAGGAATTGATTGGCGAAGGAAGAGATAGTCACAATGACGCTTTGCATCCGAGATTGGCCGCAGCCTATGAGCCGGTTTTCACTTCCATCGACAGGACTATAATAGGCCGGGCGCCAACCGGAGTTACACCACTGGATAACAACGTACCGCGAAGACTGGAGTTGCAACCTGGAAGTACACAGGTCCTTGTCTTTGAGAGGTCAGGGGAGGTTCGGACGGAGCTTCGGAGGGATCTTGGTGGTACCCAAGATTTCCCCAAAGAAAACAGCGTATCCCAGGATGTTGCAGACTCATCGGGCGACCTGGAGAGGCGGCAAGCGCCGATACGTTCAGTCTACATCTCGGCCACCACATGCCAACAACCACAGTCCAAGGCGGACGCCACGGCGCCTGAAATGCCCCAGCTCACATTGTTCATATCGACAAAGAACCTAAGGGAGATAACAGATAATGGCAATGCCAGCGACCCCAACATGACCTGGCGGGTCTTTGATGAGGGTGCTGCCATGTTCAATATCAGTACTTCAGAGAACGTTTTTGTTGGCATCCAAGCACCGGTTCTGCCAAGCACCCTATCGGGCTCGTGGGGCTTCGAAGTTGCCGCCTCGATTGACAGGCCTTACCACGCGCATAGCAGCATTGAGACGCGGGATCTAATATGGATGGACAGCGATGCATCAGGTGCGCTTATGGTCACGCGAGCTGCAACTGGCCTCAGTGAGGATGACCCTGAGGGCCCTTATGTCTTATTTGCTGGCAGGTCTGATGGCAAGAACCGATCTTTGAGTGGGGTCCACAACTCTTACTGTGGTCTGCAGAATTACGCAGAGATATCTACCATAAAGGGCCGTGCACAGAGTGTACTGGTGAAAACCAGTCTGATGAAGCGAGCCACCGGCAACATGGCTAAACAACAGTTTCACGTGACCGGCCTTGACGCAGGCACCCAATACGATGGAATTTTGGCTACCAGGGCAAAGGCAAACGTGCCAGGTGGCGGAGGTTTGGTATTCAGGACAACACAGTTCGCCACTAGGCAAGGTAGGAGCACAAGACCCATTCTGACAAATTGGATATGAACTTGCAAGGGACTGACATTGCTGTCTCTTTTTGTCGCAGCTGAGAATAGCAGTTGCATGCTCGTGAGCGGACTCGACTTCTGTAACAAAGTTGCCTACAAGGTCCCTGCAAATACAACGACTTTCTCCACTTCAGCAGCCCTTGGGAAAGCCTATGACGATCAGGCTAAAGAAATCTACGAGAATTTCCAGATCCAACTCGCCCAGGTTCAGTGCGAGACGGACAATTCGCAGATATACTCGCTGGCGCGCACCTGTGATGACTGCCGCGAGGCATACAAGGATTGGCTTTGCTCAGTCTCCATACCACGGTGCGAAGAGGTCAGCGAGAACAAGGATTGGCTGCAAAAGCGTAACTTCGACAACAGTGATGGAAAGCTCGACACTTTCGAGACTTCATCGCGCAACAGCTTCATCAACAACAAGATTGTCCCTCGCCCTTACAAGGAGTTGTTGCCATGCGATGAGCTCTGCTACGATCTGGTGCAGAGCTGTCCCAACCCGATGGGCTTTGTCTGCCCAACGCCTCAGTCCAAATACGGGTTCAATCACAGCTACCATATTAGAGATCAAGATGAGCCCACGGGCGAGTTTAAATGCAACTTTCCAGATAACGCCCATTTTATCGAGGTCCGCAAGTCGGCAGCTGGTACATTTAGGGCGTTTACTGGTAACGACGGACTGCTTTCCCACTCTGTCGTTGTTTACGGGATCGTCACAGCACTCGGCGTGAGCTTAATGTAGAGCAAATGCCGGCTGAGTGCTGTGCTGGGTTATATGGGTGACCTGGTGGTTTGCCTTGTTACTTTTGTGAAAACACTATCTAAATCGATTCATCTCAACGGGTGGTTCCGTGTCAGCAGATCATAGACTTGTACATCCCTAGCATTTCATTTGCTGTCCATTTCAGCGTCATATTTTGTTATGGTCTTTTTCCGGTAGATGTTTTCCTCAACAGGCTTGCAGATGTGCTGGTGCACTGCGTACTGCCCTTCGTTTCAGATCATAAAGCCTTGTCTATAATAGATTACTTTTTGAATTAGAAGCAACAAACAACAATGACTTATGACCCTTAAGCTATAGCTACTGAGGTTCTGGCACCCTGTCGCTGCTGTCAGGTATTAGAAGGACCTGTCTACATAGCCTGCGGCTACCGTCTGGTGGTACAAATACAGCTGAAACGTACAATGAGATCATGCCACCACCCTATCGCGGTTCTTGGTTTGGCTTCAACCCATGTTTACCATCCTGGCGCTCGCATCCGAATGAAAATGTGCTTCTGTGTTCATCGGTCCCTTCCGAGGTGCTTTACACGCAGCCCGAAGAAATAATAAACCGTCTAGGGTCCTTTGGTTCCTCACAGCAGGCCTTCACCTCTTCCCTGCGACGTCGGTGACATTGTTGGGTGAATCAACAGGTGCTTGCAGCGCACTGAGTTTGCCCTCCAAGTCGGCAATCTCAGCTACATATGTTGGTATGTTAGCAAGCGTTCCATGGTCTGCCTAAACACTCGTCCGCGTCAGCACCCGGACTTACCTTGGCGGTCTCGCGTGATCTCATCGGTCTCCAACTTGACCCAGGAGTAGTACGCGACCTGGTAAACGAACATGGCAGACAGCACGACCTTCAATATCGGCCTTCCAAACGTCTTGTAGAAGTTTCCCTGCCTCTCGAGAAGATGGTTAGTGTGAGCCAAAAGGGAATTGGCTGGGCTCTTTTTCTTTTAATTGAAGCCTGGGGCTTCGGATCGATGACGTACACTTAACGACGGCTGTGAAGAAGATGAGGAGTATCTTGTCAGCGGGAAATGTGGTGTCGGACCAACAGCCCTCCTCGTAGTCCTGAAGCCCGTGACAAGAGGACTCCGAAGAGCTCTCAGAGTGGAGTTTGAGAGCATTGGTGGCTACCCTTGAACCCCTTTTTTGTGTGGTTACTTGCAACACAGCAGGGGAAAACAAAACAAAAAATAAGTAAAAAATAAAAATAAAAAACAACGAGATATTTTGATGTCTCCGTCAGTCTGCTGGTGATGGAGATCCTACTGAGCAAATGGTTGTGTGTACGCAAGCACGGTTTCTAAGCGTAACCGATGGGGCTGATTGTTGTTTAAAATTGGGTAAATTACTTTCGTAAATTGATTTGAAGCTTAGGACCAGGCATATTCAAATAACAGGTACAAAAGCGCGACCAAAAAAGTAAGTAGCATGGTCCGTTTACAAACTGTGGACAAGGTGGTGCCCGCTTCAACTCGCTCGCGTGGTTGCTGTCGGCATGAGATCCGCCGTTCCCACCCCGCACCCGACAGGGGTCAGGGGGTGACAAGCTCAGGTCCCGGTCTCTTTAATTGAACAGAGAAGTGTCTTCAACTTTGCGCGGCGCGAAACTGTGACGGCTCGTGTTGAGTTGGAACTTGGGTTCATCTCGTCTTGCTGGCCTCTTCTTTCAAGCAAACAAACAGAACCAAAACGAACATCCAGATATAGCAATCTGTCCAGTCGCTCTCGAAAGAGTCATCGCCAACGACCAAGAAAATAAATAAAGAAGCAATTTTATTTCTATAAATTCATCCGCCACACAAAGTTCCCGTTCGTTCACGTCGCGCCAGCCCGTTACTCCCGTTTCCCCCAAATCATCCGTACTATCAACGGTCTCGCCAAGCCCTCCTTCTGTTCCACGCAGATCGAATCCGACCCTCCACCGACAAAACTCTGGGAGCACGCAGCACAATGGTTCGACCGCCCTCATTCTTTTTCCATCACTACAGAAAGAGAACTGCGACTTTATTTTCTTGGCTCTGTACGGGAACGCTTTGGATAATGTGGCAAAGAGGCTGACGCAAACCCAAATCCTCCGGGGTGTACAACCAAACAGGCGCAAACACCAGAACAGAGACGACGCAACGCAAAGTTCGTCAAGGACCAGGAGGCGCGCCGCGGAAAGTCCGAGGCGGACATCAAGACGCGCGGCAAGGAGGTCCAAAAGTCGCCCATATCTCCAGTCTGGCTGGGTACGTTTTTTTTCTTCGTTTCTTTTTTTCTCTGTCTCTGGCTTCCCCTTCTCCGCTACTGCTCTTTACCCTGGGACTTTTCTCTCATGCAAACGCTCGCTGACACAAAATTGCTTCACATGTGCTAGGACTCCTCGGCTTCGTTATCTTTGGCGGTCTGGTCTTCGAGGTGTTCTCACGGTTTTTCCTTTGAAATGTACCCCTTACCTAGCCATACCGGTCTAAGGCGGGCCTTCCTAGCCCCCCCCCCCCCCCCCCCCCCTTTTTTTTTCGGGATACAAGATGGCGATTTGGCAGACGCAGCTTGGCCGGCCAGATTCAAAGCGCAGATGATATTTGCGGTTGATCACACTGCAGGGAGGGTGTCCCCAGGCGCAACAGAAACCCCCAAGTATCTGTACTTGGGAACAGGGAACTTTGCCGTCAGTGCGCGTCACAAACGAGGAAACAAAAAAAAAAAAATCTACGTTTGCCATATGAAAAGCAGGTGAACATTGATATGGGGGAGATTTTAGATTGGCCTCAGTTTCATTTTTCCTACGATCATGACCTTTGAGTTCTGATGGCTTCGTCCTCTCACGAAGGGTTGTTAGATTATATTATTCTGTGCCTATGGACAATTCCGGGCCTTGTTTATTATGAGATATCTGAATTGCATATTTTGTCATTTCGAGTACGCAACCTAGACAGAGAATGAAATTTGTTTAATACAACGCAATGGCGGAAACCCCTTTTCTGCAAAATCGGGCAGAGTTACTGCCAAAATGTGCTGAGGAAAACGTCTACAAAGAAAGGGTATTAACAATGACGTAACGCTCGAAGATTGGGTCGACTCCATTGCTGTTCTCATGCACCCAGACCCCTTTTCTGGCCTCCCATCTCGTGCTTCATCTTCATACCGTAATCAAATTGCCTTTGTAAGTCATCGGCCGATCGACCAGAATCAGTCTTACCCTTTGAAGTGCCGGTAGAGATTACGCCCTCGTTCCCAGCCTTCTTCCCTCCCAACAGCCTCATGAACTTGTCTTGTCTTGAGGCACCTCCATCGAGACCGCTGACATTCCACTGCTCACCTGCGCTTGTGCCGACAGGGTTTTTCTCCACTGCTGCGGATGCTTTGTCGGCCGTTTCATCTTTGGACTTTGATTTCTTCCTCTTCTTTTCTTTCGATGTATCTTCCGCAGGGAGAGCCGCTGCAGCAACCTCAGACTCGGCGGCCCTCTTGCGCTTCTTTTCTTCCTTGCGGGCCTTTTTAGCCTCCCTCTTGTCTTTGGAATGTTCTTCCTCCACAGCTGGCTCAATATCGGGCCTATCATCCTCTTTCAATTTCGTCTTGTCCCTCTTAGATTTCTTTTTCTTTGCATGCGAGTTGTCCTCATCAGCAGGTTCCGCATCTTCCAACATCCTCAGCCCTTCCGCCTTGAGCCTCTCGGCGCGCAGCTTCAGGCGCAGCATCTGCCGCTCCCTCTTCTCCTTGCTGGGATTAGCTCTATTCTCGGCGTTTTTCCTGGCCTCTAGCTTCCCATCTGTCCCTTTGGACCCGCGCTTGGCGTTGAGCTTGCGCTCCTTTTTGGCCTCGGCCTTGAGTTGCCTCTTTTCATTGCGCGATGCGGCTCGTAGAAGCCGCTGGGTCTCTTTGGACTTGAGCTTAGCGGCTATTTGAGTGGTTGTCAGTGACACGTAGCGACAGAGAGCTGTTGGACTGTGACGCGAAAATGCCTACCCTTTAGTTCCGAACTCAGGCCGCCAGTCGCATTCTCGCTGGCAGCGGCAGCATTGTCAGATGACATATTGCTTACCCAGCTTTCTTATGAAGAGGACTTGAAGCTTCCAAATGGAAGCAGAGACTCCCCGTAACAAAATACCAGGCCCAACAGGATGTCAACTTGTTGATCACCGTGAAGTCATCAGGGATAGTCGCGGGGAGAGTGTTTTGCCGGGCGGTCTGGCAACTTTTTTCTGGGCTGTCCGATAAAAGACACTGATAACAATCAATGCAGCAATGCAGGTCTGTACTAACAAGACAGACTGGGGATCCTTCGAACCAATTGAAAATCTATATTTGGTAAATAAATGGAGTTAAAAGAGATGGGGGGAAGTACATAGCGGGGGACTTGCTGGGGCTTGCAGGGATTAATTACCTTACCTACGTACAGGTACCTGTGAAGTCACTACACATGCGTACCTCGACTGGATGCCCATATCAGTTTCGGTCGACAACTAAAAACGGCTGCCTGAATGTCATTGCCTGGTAATATGGTAAACTATTGAAATCTTATCATTTAATGTGCAACGAGTCCCATTTTGTACTATCCTTGCTACTGAGCACATGGTGAAGATATAAATTTGTTATGTTTGGTAACTAATCACATACGACACGCCGCTCAATGAAGAAAGATACAATTTGCCACGAGCAGCATTTTCGCCTTGTTGACAACACTCAATACGGAAGCAATCGTTACTGACAGCCATTGACCCAACCGTTACACAATAAACCACCGATCAAGTATTGAGCTTTCAGCTGATAAACGACAATAAAAACAAAGACAAATATGCAGACCCAGAACTTCCAACTTATGTCAGGTCGCCTTTCCATGCTAAATGGACGTTCGTTCCACGATGTCCTCAAAAATGAAAGAATATACCGCCTCACAGACGAGACTATTATAGAAATGAGGGTATGACCTGACCCTTGATCCGAGTTTACAAGGGCAAGTAAGCAGAAAAGATAAGCATACGCCACGAACACCGCGCCCGCCCAATGTCCAGAGGATGCCGTTGTGATTGATGGCCTTAGAATCTTGAACCCCAACCATGCGGCAGAGAACCGCCAAAGTGTACAAATGAAAGTCTAGGCTGTCGTTCAGCCCTCGATGTGTGATTTCGAGTTGCCAAGGCCCAGGAGTTCCAGGCAACGTTGCCCCAGGTTGACCACTTCACCTTCATCGTCGTCGTCGTATTCGTTATCGGAATCAACAGGCTGGTTGGCTATCCCCTTGATCATTTCCACAATGTCCTCAGACTTGCCCACCTGAGCCACGAGCTTCTTGTCTTCGGACTCGAGTAGCTGCAGTAATGTCCACATCGCGATATGTTGAAATGTAGCATCGCCACTTGCTAGAAACCTGCTCAAATACCCGTGAATGCCTCCAGCGGGCTCTGTCCAACATTGGATGAACATAGAGTAGTCACCCACTGCCATGGCATGTCAGTGTGGGTACATGTGACGGGCAGTATTCTAGCGACATACCTTTGGATGATAGATTACCCAGCGCCGCCGCACTGTTTCCCTGAACTTCGATGCTTGTAGACTGTGTGAGCGGGAGGAGTACATCCATGACTCCCAGGCTCAGCAAGATCAGCTTCAAATCGTCAGCGAGAGCAAGCACTGCAATCGCGGCAGTCATCTCCGATTGCACTGTACTGGGTACGTCGAGAACAAGCTGTTTGCACTTCTGCACAGCACCTGCTTCGAGAACCAACTCCTTGTTGCGGTCCGAGCTCGCGGCGAGGTTCCTCAACGTGGAAATTGCGTGGCATTGTATTTCCTCGTTGTCTGTCGATCCAAGCAAGTCCACCAAAGGCTTCAAGAAGCCAGCATCGATGATAGGCGATTCATTCAACGGGTGGATCGAGATATTCCGAATGCAAGCCACAGCAGACAATATCAGAGGGAGGTATGATGATTGCAGAAGACGAAGAAGCGGGGCGAGGCCATTCGCCCGGACGATGTCGAGCTGATACTTCTCGTCCGACGCCAGATTTCTCAGAGCAAGCGCTGCTTGACACTGGACCTTCGGCGACGATGACTCCATCAAGGCCACCAGCGACTGTATAAGCTTGGGTTCTGTCTGGGCCAGCTTGGCGCGGTTCGTAGCATCTACGGCAATATTACTCAATGCCGTTGTGCAGTAGTATTGAACATCGACATCAGACGACGTCAAAAGCTGTACAAGAACCGGAATAGCGCCAGCGTTGACCAGCTGTTGCCGGTTTTCATCTACAATGTAGTGGAGCCATCAGTCAGCTTTAGTATAACAAAAAATAACAAAAATAAAATATAAATATAAAAAATAAAAAGACACATCACACAAAGCAGATGAAGAAAAGGAGGGCAAACCTGAGTGAGTCATGTTGAGAAGTGCACCTGTGGCGTTCCGCTGGACACGCATATCTTTGGACTTCGCAAGGCGGGTGAGAGGGCCTAATGCCCCCGACTTGGCAATCTTAGCCTTGTTCTCTTCGTGTGTCGCCAGGTTGGTGATGCATCCAACAGCGTTGCATTGCACTTCAACGTTTGCGGAGCACATCTGTCTGATCAATGGATTCAGACCCCCAAGAGCCACGATCTTGACCTTGTTCTCAGCTGCATGCCATACAGGGTCAGTAACATACTTGAATGCCAGCACAGGTTCCTCTACTCACGGTTAACCGCCAGATTGCCTAGCGCAGCACTGGCTGCCCGTTGCACTTCAAGATCATCGCTAGAAAGAAGGAATAAGATTGGGCCGAGAGTATCACGGTCAACCTCTCGTACATCTAGAAGCAAACAGTTAGTGTCATGCTCTCCTAGAGCTCCCTGCGACCAGCGCTCGATATTTTTGCGAACCGTCGCATCTGCCGTGCCACCGCATTCATTCTCTGCGCACCTCTTTCTGTAATCTCTGCAAAGGTTAAGCTAGCGCTTCTTTGCAAATCAAGGTTATCGGAGTACACGAGTGTGCTCAGTGCTCTCAGTGGCTCGCCAGAAAAGAAGTCGGTTTCGTTTCGCTGTGGTAGTAGTTCAGTACATGACATCTACATGTGTCGGGACTAAAATATGCACGCACGTGTTCGAGGTAGGTAAGAAGGTCTGCGACGGCCTCTCGCTCGTTGTCTGCGAGCGCAGGCTCGTACAAACCCTCCCTCGCCGTCCCTGCGTAAAGTTAGCGAGATTTTTCGCAAGCCGCAAATATAGAGTGACGCAGTTGAAAGACCATACCTCCGCAGCATGACGAACTGCAAACGCCCATTTTTCGCTTCTATATTATGGACGAGTTCGATTTTGTAGGGCTGGATAGCTCGGTATAGGCAAATCGTGATGCCGAGGAATTCGTCTGGGTTGGTCAGCCGCCTTGCACAGCCCAAGCTGGCCGGCCAACAGAAAAGAAAAAACCAGAGATCCTCTTGCTAATCCGAATCAAAGCAAAGAAGAGCCTTGGAGCTAATGGACTGGCAAGCTTAATGAAGATGAAGGTATGCGGCGATGGCTGTTGATCTGGGTTTGTTGACGATCAGAAATGGCCTTGTTCACTGATTGCATCACAAAACATTGATCCTTGAAGCTGCATCTCTGCCCCAATCCAGGAGCGTGTTGGAGTGGTTGGTTGGAAAGTGCGGATGACGCCGCAAATGGCCCGTGCACCAAGGGTGATCATTCGCGCTGTTGCAGGCGGTGCCACAGTGCCACAGTGTGCTGCTGTTGCTAGGTGAAGGAACGGAGGTACCTTAGGTTTTACAGGGTTGGGCCTGCTCCGACACCTTCCCCATCGCATGCTGCCGGCAGGGTGAGATCCACCGTGACCCTCCATGTTGCCAAAAATGATGGATGGGATGCATGGGTGTAGTCCAGTGATGAAGGCAACAAGTCTGCATTACGCTTCCAATCTGACATGTTTGTTCCCATTTGGACTCGCTACCTATCCCCAGTCTACTGAGTACCTACCTACTTAGGTACGTAAGGTACCTACCTACCTCCACTGCCATTCGGACGGAAGTGCCGGCAGCCTAGATCCTTCCGATCTGACAACAGTTCAAACTCAGTAAGCTTTGCCATAGGTCAATATTCCGTGAGTTTACTTACTGTTGTAATAGTCCAGTGCTCTAATGGGGTACAACTGACAATGAAATGCCTATAACGAGGCATGGTTGGGTTGAAGCTTAAAGAACCGGTACAATGCCAGTAGTCCTTATCACAGGATGGCTAGCGTCTATCGGGGCTATACAATGATCCAGCCGCAAAATCTTGCCTTAAGAACATGGGTGCACAAAAGCACCTTACGATCTAAGGTCTACAGAGTTTTGTGTGAGTTACGCCGGTAGGACCGAGCGTGATAGCTAAATCAATTCGTTGGACCATAAACACTATACTGCCCGAATAAGAAAAGAAGAAAAAATTATATTCAGTAATTCGAGGAAAGCCTGGCGCAGAGTGGACCTGCCTGACTGTACCCAACCAGTTCTAGGCTAGGTCCAGTTCTAAACTAGACTAAACTGATCTTATCGTAGAGGTACCTCCTCCCGCTTGGGAATGGACCCGCCACGTCTGGTCCACGCGAATCTTGCAGAGGGGTAAACTGGGCAACACTCGCCCTACGTTTGCGTCAATCGACCGTGGATTCATAACCTCCAACTATTTTAATTGTATTCTACACATCTGCAGTTACTACCTCGAATTGATTCCCAACAACGAGCCAAATCCATCCCTCCTTGGTGTTTGGCTGAAGCTGGTGCCAAAGCACCCAATTCCGATCGCCCCTCCCGATACAGCAGTATGCTGGATATTGTTTCACAAACGACGCCGTGATGGATGATGTGCCTGCAGCTTCGGGCAATGGAAACGCCAATGGGAACGGCGCCACCGCTCCAGAGGTACCAGCCGCCGTTATCGGTCACGAACTCCCATATGTCGCACCCTCTTCCTATCTTCGCCCCAAACCTCAGACTCGCAGCACCATGCCAGAATCACAGCCGTTCGGGATTCTGGATAGAGATCAAATGCAAGGCCTGGTTAGTCTCTACGTTGTTCTTTGGCACGCGCGCAAGAAGAGACTTTATTCACTACTGTGTCGCCATACGCTGCTGAGTCACTCGCGTACGCGCGCGAATGATGGCATCTTCTTGACTCTCTGGGCCAAAGACGTGGCCCGGCGATGTAGACAGATGAAGTATCATGTATACTGATTATGCACTTGTGCAGAATGGCATTCGCGAGTTTCTGAAGATCAGGACAAGCTACGATGTCCTTCCTCTATCCTTCAGGCTCATAATACTAGATCAAGATCTACTCATTAAGAAGAGCCTGAACATCCTAATACAAAACAGTAAGCAGGCGCGCTTCCATCGGGATCTTGGTACGGCTGGCTAACGACTTGCTTACTCCAACCGCAGGCATAGTTTCGGCACCCCTTTGGGACTCCAAGAACTCGACATTCGCTGGTCTTCTTACCAGTACCGACTACATCAATGTCATTCAGTACTACTGTCAATACCCCAGTCGGCTGGACGAGGTGGATCAGTTTCGGTTAAGCAGTCTTCGAAGTCAGTAACGTGTCTTGTTTCTGAAGCATGGTGGCACCTTACAAGTCACCCAACCCTATATCGACCATAGAAGGGCTAACATTCTATTTCTGGACACTATAGAAATTGAGAAGGCCATTGGTGTGATACCGCCCGAGACGATATCAATCCACCCAATGCGGCCCCTTTACGAGGCCTGCGTCCGGATGAACGCTACACGTGCACGGAGGATACCCCTGATAGATGTGGATGATGAGACAGGCAGGGAGACTGTTGTCAGCGTCATCACACAGTATCGGATCCTTAAGTTCATTGCAGTCAACAACGAAAACTACTCGCAGTTGCTTCGCAAGCCCGTCCGCGAATGTGGCTTAGGCACATATGAGAATATCTTCACGGCACGCATGAGCCACAGCGTACTAGACGTGATTAATCTCATGGTGTCATACAGCATCTCCTCGGTTCCCATAGTGGACAAGGATAATCGCGTAATCAACGTTTTCGAGGCGGTTGACGTGATCCCATGCATCAAGGGGGGTGTCTATGACGAGCTGACGGCTACTGTGGGCGAAGCACTCGCAAGGCGGTCGGATGATTTTCCAGGAATCTATACCTGCTTTGAAGACGATCGCCTCTCATCCATCTTCGACACTCTACGGAAGTCTCGGGTGCACCGGTTTATCGTGATCGACGATCAAAGCCACTTGAAGGGCATTATTTCGCTATCAGACATTCTCCAGTACGTGCTTGGAGACGAGGCGGAAAATACAGATGGTTCCAGAGATGGCAGGAAGTGACAGGAGTTGCGAGGGGCTGCTGTGGCATTTCTCATTGCATGGATAACGATGATAATGATGATAGACTTTTTCTACCTGCTGTATTTTACCGA
Organism: Magnaporthales sp. P1609; assembly: GCA_003709005.1. Taxonomy (NCBI): domain Eukaryota; kingdom Fungi; phylum Ascomycota; class Sordariomycetes; order Magnaporthales; species Magnaporthales sp. P1609. The sequence continues at coordinate 1,768,135 of PELF01000003.1, forward strand.
CAGTAATGATTGGGGGCCAAGTTTCACTCGGCGGGTTTGATTTGTTCGCATTTACAGGGCGTCAAGGCCAGCACGACGGAGGGATGGATACCTACCTACTTTTTGGCGCATCTTTGTTTTCCCCAGTCTACTACTGCACCTCAGTTTCTTTTATTTTATGTTACTTTATCTTTCATCTTCTATGTCCCCATTCCATGTCTTGACCCGAGCTTTTCTTCCTCGCTTTGGTTCACATAGATTATTGGTCCGGGATTAGGTGGCTTAGGAAATGACTGGGGAGTTTGATGGGCTCAATGTTTGTTTCTGCCGGCGATTGCTTTTGAAGTTCGGGTGGTTGCAGCTGCACAGGGCTCACCCAGGGGTAATGAATTGCTTACCTCTTTTCGACCTGCACTTTTGCTCTAGGTGCTCTTGGGGTAAAATTCTGCTTCAGTTTTGAGAGCAGCTGGGGTTATCTGTTTGCTACCCTATTTGGACCGGGCTTGCTACTTGTCGGCACGGGTTTTCTTTATGTAAGTACCCGCATCTGCTCTGTTTGTTTACGTCTGGCGGCGTTTGGGAGCTTGACCAAGTCGGTACATCAGGTACCTACCTACTTAGCTAGGTAAGATACATTAGGTGCCTAAGTGGTAGGTAAAGCCTCAGGATCTTTGCTTGGGGACAGAGGCCGAACATTTCCCATTGTGTGCTCAAAAACTAATTAACCTTACCTACACGGTGAGTCAGTGGATAACGGGAGGGCAAGTGAGGCCCAAGTGCCTTGCTTCCATTAAGAAGGAGCGGGAGCTGCAGTCTGCTCGAAAACCCAAGTCAGACCTTTTTCGGTTGCACTTCTTGATCTTCAATTTGGTACCTGATTTTACAATTTGCGTTTATTCTTCTCGGTTAGAATTACGCATCAGGGTGGGCTAGAGCACAACACTCGAAACTTAACGGCACATACTATCATCAAAAAGCTGCATGCATCTTTATTCCAGCTGCGTACCTCTCCTACCTACATTTAAACCTCGCACCCATCAGACTTTGTTCATTATGTCTGCCGATTTCTGCACAAACTGAATGTGGGCTGTGCCACCGCACCATCTGGTAGTGAGCCCATTTCGGACAATCCCACCCATCAGGGATCTTTCTCACCAAGAGAAGAGAGAACTCAAGGCGCAACCAAACTGGCATTGCCTAAACGACCCTTTAAAGTACAACTTCAGCTGCGTCTTGACGTAAAGAGAATGAGAGCTGGCTTCCACGCATAATCTTTTGCACCACGTTGCACGTGCACTACACAACAAAAGCCTTCATTCGTTGTGTCTCCTGTCTGACTTAATCACAACAAGACGAGATGGGTACTACAGCAACTATGCGGCCTGGACTACCAGATTCTTTCACTGTTGGCAACTTGCCGTCACTCTTAGGGCCGATTGCCTGTCGTCAAGAGCTGAGCAGCAACACCTGGGCCTCCTCGACCGCCGATATGGCTCTGCTTTCCGACAACGACGAGATCGAAGATCGTACCGCGTTTGTTGAGGATTACAACAGACTGTCTGGGAAGGTTGGCTGTGTTTATTGATTATTCCCTTGTCCCCCGATACTGGCTGACCCGAACTGCCTCTGATTGCTAGTATGGTGTCCGTCTCATGGTGCCAGATGACTACGAACCTCACTCTGTAAGTCTGTCCTTCGAAGGCTCTGCTTTGAAGGATGACTTTGAGCAGATGGCAAATGCCAACTGGTGGTTACTGACAGGCTCTTTAGTGTACAGTGACGCAGCCTGGCAAAAAGAAGTGGTATTCTCGAAGGCGCGGGTCCACAACGCGTGTGGCCAGCGTGAAGTCGGACAAGTCTATCACCCAAAAGCCGAGCTTTGGTGACTTATCTTCACACCAAGAGGCTACCAAGGCAGCTTCGGGGACAGACAAGAGCTTACAGGAACTCGTGAGATTGACCGGCAAATATTTCTTGCACCTACCAGCAGAATACGCCCCAGGCTCACTCATCATTCCAACTTGTCTACGGGCAACGTCACAATATCTTGTACAGCATGGTATGCTACCTCCACATGTAAACTTCAGCTTCCGCAAGACCCTCAACCGACCGACCATTGCTGACCCGTTCACTGGCTGACTACCCCTATATGCAGGCCCGACAGCACGCGGTATTTTTCGGGTCCCTGGATCTGTCCGCGCTGTGGCTGCGCTCTACGACTACTACTTTGCGAACAGCGAGCCAGGAGGAGGTACAATCTCTGGTACCGTTCGCACACCCAGCTTGCCTACACATCTCGACTATGGTGTACACGATGTTGCATCGACATTCAAGAAATTACTCGGTGGACTCCCGGGGGGAATCCTTGGCTCGCTCTCTGCCTTCGACGCACTGGTAGCCATCCACAGCCAGTTCAATGGCGATCCTGAAGCCAACAGGACCAGACAGACTAAGTTGCGCGCGCGACTGATTGCCCTTGCCATCGGGACTCTCAAGTCGCGGTTCCAAAGGGAACTGGTCTGCGCCGTCTTTGGGCTGCTATGTCTGATAGGTCGTACTTCGGAGACGTCGCCACGAGAGGATGCAGAGGGTCGACCATTACCCACCTCGGACCTAATGGGATATAATGCGCTTGGAATCATATTCGGTCCATTGCTCGTTGGTAACCTGATTGATCAATACTCTATGCAGATAGCAGAACCCAGCGCAGGTTTGGTCCTGCTTCCGGTCACCCCACCGCCGCGCAAAGACCGGGCAAAGAGAAGGGCTGTTTCTGAAGGAAGACCGGTCACCCCAGTCACCATTGACAAGATTCTCGTGGCCAACTCGATTGCCGAGATGCTAATTGCCAATTGGAGAGAGGTCGTGAGACACATAAAAAGCTTGGGGGTGATCCACAAAGTTGTGGCTGGCCAGTTGCATGGAGAGCCCTCACAGAAGTCTTTGAAGACGTCCATATCAGAACCTGCTCTTTCTGAAAGAGCGAACAATACTTTGGAAGATAGGGCATCTTCACAAGCCAAGATTCCTCACCCGCGCGAAAATGTCGACTCTGTAGCGACAGGTAGGTTTGCATTATCAAACATGGTTGCGTTGAAAAATGACTAACTTGGCCCACAGGCTTAGAACCAACAACACAGCTTAGTGATCAAGAAGAGCTGACCGCAAAAAGCATTACCATCAAGAAGCGTCGCCAAAGTCCAAAGCCGCGTACACTTGTTTTTGCCAAGTCACCTGTGCTTGACCGGGCACAACCAGAAGCATCTTCCTTGACTGCTAGAAAGGCAACCACGAAAAGGAGGCCAAATGACATTGTTTTGGTTCAGGACGGAGGCTCTTTATTGCGAAGCAGTAGTGATTCTGGTACAGCCGCACCAACCCCCGCGTCCGTCCGGGCTTCGGCTCGAATGTCGACACCATCGGTCACCTTTAAGACCCCCGTCTTTGAAGACCGCAAGGTTAGCCGGAGGGTTTTGAGTGCGCAGTCAAGCACTCCTTCATCTGGCTATCGTAATGATTCAAAAGCAGAATCACCCGCACAGCTAGAAGCTATAGTGACGGGTGCTACTCCAGCGACAACCGGGATATTGTCCAAGGCTTCCCGTGCTATCGCAAAATTGACCACCGCGCATCGAGGAAACCGCGTGACAAGTCCTCTCATTTCTGAGATTTTGACACCTAACAAGAACTCTGAAAGCAGCGTGCACAGGATAAGATCAGCGCGCAGCGAAAGTTCTACTCACCGGGGCAAGCACGAGGCACGTCTTACGTCTCCCATCACAGACAAACATAAACTAGCGACTGCCCTCACGCCTGCTCCGGATCAGAGTACGAAAGCATCGAAGGCTCAGGTTTCGAGCAGAGCTGATCTAATCGAGAAGGGAAGCACCCACGTGATGGACGACGCCGGCGACAATCAAAAAAGTAGATATGCCGAGCGTACCTTTGATGTCAGCGGGAGCGCAAGGCTTGTACCTCGAGCTCAGGTTGACGACATGGTCAGCAGTACTACCATGGTTGGCCGACGTAACGCTGTCAGACAGCACCGGCGTTCCATAGGGCCAAACTCGAGGTTTTCTGGCGGGGATGAAATTCTGGGCCAAGGAATGGACATGTCTGATACTGTTTCGAGGAAGCCAAAGGCTTTTGACTCTTTTCATCTGAGGCACGAGGATTTAGATGCCCTACGAGATCGCGGCTCACCAGCACCCAATCATGAAGACATGAAGAGGAGACTCAGCCGAAGCATATCCAAGCCAATCGCTGATGAACAAGGAAATTCGATCCAGCGGAGGTCAGACGATGTACCCTTGAATCCGCGGGAATCGAGCAGCACCAGAACCTCGAGGGTTTCTAGCGTCAGCACCATCGATAATATGACAAGAAAGATCGCAGATGAATTGGATAGTGCGAAACGTATTTGCGAGCGGAACATCTCTCGTCCCGAGTCAAGAAGCAGCAAACCCCCAAGTCGAGATCAGGTGCAGCAACCTATACTGAATGGAGCAACTGCGCTTACACCACCTCCACCATCAATGCCATACTATGCGTCTACGCCTGGCATGGCGATGCGGCGTAAATACGTCTCCGTTAGTGGCGGCAACGTCCGGGCCATGGCAGCCATCTTCGAAAATGCTGCCAAAGGCACAATAACCTCTTCAGAACGGCAGGATGTCACACCGATCACTGAGCCCAGCACCTCAGCGGCGCATGCCACAGGTTCAGGGACAGTAATGCCGCACTACGTCAGAAATACAACACCTCCAAAGTCCCTGCGATCAACGAAATCTTGGAGGTCGGACGATTTGCCGGTTGCAAACAAGAGAGCGTCATTCATCTCAGGCAGGCATTCCATCGGGGACGTGGGCAACTTGGGTGATGGTATCGTCGATAAAGAGCTGCCTGGTGATGTTGAGCTTTTCGCAAAAGGCGATAATAATATAATAGGAGTCAGGGCGATCTCTCACCTACCGCCGGGTGTTCCTGCCAGGCACCCCTCGAGAGACAGGCACCAAGGTCCAAACAGTAAAGCTCAAAGGGTATTTGATTTGGTCGACGGATCAACTGGCAACGCACGCTCGCTTCCCTCAGCCCGTAGTAAAAGCAGCGACGTCTCGTCACGCATTGATGCACTCAACGCAGACATACACGGCTTACAAGAGCAACTTGCTGCCAAGACCAGAGAATGCACGCATGTGCGTACAGAGCTCATGGAATCCCAGAGCGCAGTTGCATATGCTGCCGCAACGACCAAGGCAGTGGATACGCTGACAGCGCAGCTGCAACAGGCGCTGAAGGATTCCAAGCACTGGCGGGATGAGGCAGAAACATGGAGAGTCAGAGCCGAAGCGACAGAGCGGCGTCTCACCCTGATACGTGGGCAGGTTGGAGACAGTGCCGAAGGTGACACCAGTCCATCCGCGCTGACTTCGGCTGCCGAGGCCCCAACGGCTACTGCGCCAACCGCGATGATGCCGATAAGTAGGAACCGGACGCATCGCGGACTGCAGAAAAAGAGAGCGGCCGGGCCGTTGCGCAAGGATTACAAACATGCGGAACAGCGGCCAATTGACAGCAGAGGCGGCGATGGCGATATTTTTGACCAAGGCGACGAGTACGACTGGCAGCTCGACGACCACTGGCAGCTCGACGACCACTGGCAGCGCGACGACTGGCGTGTTGATTTAGATGGAACAGGGCCGATGAGGGGCAAAAAGGAGATGCCCAAAAAGGATCAAAATGAACATGATGGCCGAGAGTGTGCACGCATGCAGGGAATCCGCTTGGTGAACACTGTCTTTGGTGACTGCACATAAGAAAGGATTAGGTCGGGGTTGCAAACAATATGTGAATTTGGCAGCTTAGTTGACCAACACTTGGAGCTATGTTTTGATTGACATGGGGTCGCAAAGAAGGGGGCATAGACCGTGGCAGGTAATAAAGGGAATCGCTGGTACAAACTGGGAAAGGGTTGTGCTGATTGTGTGGAGAGTCAGTTGCAGTGTTTGGAAACGCCTAGTCCTGCTGTAATTAAATACGAGATTTGGGAATAGTTTTGTTTTATTCCACGCCGCTAGTCCATCATTTACGTCTCGTCGCTATTGAACTTTAGGCAGACAGAGCCATCAGCGATGCGTTCCTTGGCTGTTATGCTGCTTAAACTCACAGACAATCAGCCAATCAGCCATTCACATAAGCCTGACAGGCCTGTTGTCGATCAGATTTCCTTCTATCTTTCCATTGTATTTAACAGTATTATACAAGAAACACATAAATACAGCTGGGCCACGTACGCCGCTACCGAGCGAGCCCATGTTTGCAATACATGCTGCGCCGAATTTCCTACTTGACAAACTTGCGCTTGGGCGTGGCGATACGGTGGGTGTACTTCCATAGGTGCCTGTACTTGGGACCCTGCCTCTTGGCCTCCCACCCGCGGGGGCCGCGCTCGGGCTTCAGCGAGTGGACGCGAGCGTGTTTGAACTCAACGTCGGCGCCGGGGATGTTGTTGCGGGCCATTACGTCGGCAGTGTACTCGTCCCACTCTGTGCGAAAGATGTTGAAGCCGACGGGCTCAAGGGCTGGGAACTTGTCCTTGAGTGACTTGATAGAGAACTTGTTGGGGTTCTTGGCCGGGTCCGGGTTGCTAGAGCGGAGATAAGCCTCGCGCAACTGGGCCACGTCGATGACTTCGTTGTCCTTCTGCTCCAGGATAAAGATTGACAGGCGGTGCTTGGGGGCACCCTTTTGGGCAAAGGGCGGCAGCCAAGGGACAGCGAGTTGCCTCTTGTCATCATGGATCATCATCAGGGGAATGGCTTTGGTGGTGGGGTCAATGGGGATGTTAACGGCCAAGAAATGGCAACGGCGGGCGAAGCCATCCTTATCGACGACCGGGACATCGTTGTCAATGACAGCCACGGTCACGAGGCGCTCCCCCTTGTTGAAAACCTGGACGCGCAGGGTCGGGGGTTTCTCCGACGTCAAGCTGTCGACGACGGAGCCGGGCGGGGTCTTGCGCTGACGGAAAGACATCTGGACGTCCATGACGGGCTCAAACTTGGGGAGGAGGTCAGGTATGATGGAGAACTGTTCGATACGCTGCTTGATGACGCGGTAGGGGAGGCCACGCCACTTCTTCTCGGCTAGGTGGCGGTACACGGGTTTGTTCATGTCACCTGCGATGCACGCACGCGTTGTTAGCAAAGCGAGACCAAAGGTGTTGTTGGGGCTTTTTTTTTCCCCCACATCTGTGGACGGTACATACCCAAGCCGTCCTCAAATCTCCTTTTGACCTCAGGGTCGTTGATGTCTGCCTGAACCTTGAGCATATTCAGGTACTCGCGCATACTCTCAAGCCTCATCTGCTTGATGCGGTCGCCACCCGTAACCGACTCCGGTTCCCGCGCCTCGAGTGCCTTGATCTTGGCCGCCTCGCGCACAATCTGGGCAATCTTCTCTTGCCTGTCGGCGTGGAGCACCTTGCGGGCCTCCTGGAAGCATTGGAAAGGTAGCTGCGCAAAGGGGATGCTCTGGTCGGCGATGGCAATGGCGGCCTGTTTACGCCGCGAACCAACCATTGGGTCTTTGGGTGCTAATGTGTATTCGTTGGTAGTAGCCGCGGCTGTACTGTCGCCGCTGCCACTTCCGGTTGAAGCTGCCTCGCCCGCAGCAGGAGTAGGAGCAGGAGATGGTGGTGATGGCGCTGCGCCGGTCGACGCTTCGTTTGACCTTGATGTTGTTGCTGGTGTTTTAGCTTCTTTTGTAGCAGATGTGGAGGGCTTTTTCTCTGGCGGTGGTATTGTTGTAGTGGTCACATCATCTCTTCGCCCAGCGGTGCTTGAAAAGGATCGAGATGCCATGGACCTCGACGGGGGCGCCATGGCCAGATGCTGCTGAGGCCGTAGACATCTCGTCAACTTCCTGCCAACCTGCTGGCACCTCGACATGGCTGCAGAGGTTTTTGTGTCCGGTCTCGCGGGCAGGTATGGAAGACTTTCGATTTTTGTTTGTTTCAGCGGGTGGTCTTTACCACCTTGAGGTACTGTGGACAATTTTCACGACGCGAGCACTGAAATCGTTGCCCGTAGTTCTCGTCAAAAATTTGGGGATGAATTGGATAGCTCCACCTGGTAGTTAAACAGGGGTTTGAGTTGTTTGATTGGTCTAAACTGTCAATTGTCCCACTAAAGGCGCCGAAAAAAGATGCAAGCACCCCCGTCTGTGCTTCTTCCATTAATTTTGAAATCATTGTAACCAACCAGCCAAACATTTGACGCAACGTAAGGAAACAGCACGATCAGGACCACGCCAAAGCGTTCTGACAAGCGAACGACCAAGAAAGGTTTGGAGAGAGCGTGCCCATCGAGGTGTGCGGATTGTTGCACAACGGCGTTCGCCATGGCCGGCAAAGGCGTCAGATGCCTCAGCGAGGCCATGAGGACCATGAGGATATCTTCGTCGTTATCGCCAGCCAGACAATCAATTGTATGCCCCTACTTTTGTCAATCTCGACCAATTTATTTTACATCAACTCTGACCAGCCCTTAATGGCATTTTAGAATTGGACACGACCTTTGGCATCATCATCCAGCCGGACGATGGCTACTGCTTCAGACCCCACCCCGTTCAAGACCAAGTTGCTCGCCGGCGGCACTGAGCAAATCTCGGCAGCGTCAACGCAACCGATATGGAGACCCCCCTCAGAAATTCCAGTTACAATCTACGACTTTCCGACCCTCGAGCCGCTGACCCTGGAGGCCTGGCCTACCAAGCATCTTGATCTCCCCTTTCGCCGCGACCTCCTCCATCTTGCCGTTACGTACGAGGGTGACGCCACCAGGCAGGGCACGGCATCCTCAAAAACAAAATGGGATGTTCATGGCTCCCACCGAAAGATGGCTCCTCAGAAGGGTATGGGTGCCGCCCGTGTCGGTTGGAAACAGTCACCCCTACGTCGCGGAGGAGGCAAGTCACATGGCCCGCACCCACGCGACTTCTCCACGCGTATGAACCACAAGGTCTACGATCTGGCCTGGCGTACTGCGCTTTCCTACCGCTATCGGCGCGGAGAGCTCTTTGTGGTCCGTGACGGAAGCCTCGACATGCCGCTGCCGGCCGAGTTTCTGGCCCTGGCCGCCGAGGGAAGGCTTGGCCGCGAGCTCGAGGACGGCTTCGTTGATCGCATGGTTCGCGAAACTCTGGGCCCTCTAGGCTGGGGCAAGGATGGCGGCCGCTCGACGTTTGTCGTGGGTTGCGACAAGGCCGGCCGACCGAACCTGTTTTCCAGTCTCGAGGTCGCCCAGAAGGAGGCGCGTGCCCTAGAGGTTGACGACGTCGACGTCAAGGACATACTAGAGACGGGCCGAATTGTTATCGAGCGACGTGCTCTAAAGCAACTCATCCGGGAACATCAGAGCGATTTGGTGAGCCGCATTGTCATCAACGGCTCGAGGGTCACAGGACCGTTGGCCGGGGCTACCAGAACGTTGGTAGAATAAATCTTGAAGTGGCGGCAGAATGACCTGGGAGGGAGTGAACAAGAACCTCTGACCGACAAACAAAACATGTAGGAGTTTGGAGCATGTAAGATGTATGTATTCGCTTTGTTTGTGTGTACAAATAGTTGGTCGAGTTTAGGAGAAACTGCCATCAATCCAAGCCTAGGTGTATACATCCTTCGTTCCTGGTACCATTTTCAATAAGTAAAATGCTGCTGGTTTGTTGGTCTGTATTACCCGATGTTCTGGGCATCCCATACTAAATTAGAGTGCTAGTCTAGCAAATAGTATGTGCTTGGTTTAGCAGTGTGGAATTGTCTTATGTAGGTACTCAGCGAGCGGATTTTGGTACAGTATGTCGCTTCCAAAAACAAACAGCGAATCTCTACCCTTCTCATTTCTTCCGCTTGGTATTTAGTTTAGAGCACGGGTCCACTATAGGTTGCAATCTACCCATTTATCAGTGTTATTCTTGTATTTGGTTGCTTAGTAGGTAGTCAACGCTATCTCCATGGGTGATCCATGATGTTTCTTTTCATGCTTGTGTGCCGGCTGCCGGTTCCAATACCCGATCTGTTGACGACATGCTGAAATCACCACCCAATTCCAATAAGCAAAGAGGTGAATAGGGAGGCCAACCCACCCTACCATGCGCGTACGCCAAACCTTAAAAAGGAACTCCGGCTAGAGCCTAGTAGTCAGTTCTCGGGTGCCCTGCACTGGGTGCATGCGGACCCATAGATAGGGACGGAGTAATATTCTTTGCAGACACTAATTGCATGTTATTGTCGGTGGACTTGTCGGTGGTTTGACCAACCGCGGAGCCGGAGCAACCCCCGTCGTCTGGTCTCCTTCAAAAGCCCCCCGAACCCCTCGTCATTTTCCACAGGTTCTCTTCCGCATAATTACTCTTTCGTTGGGTACGAATTGCTATGGGTTTTGGTTGAGAAACGAGTCTTACGATTGTCATTTTCGGCCCTAGCCAACAAGTACGATTTCAAACAAATATGCTCATTTCTATTTGAGGTAAGTAGAGCGACGTTACCCCTGAGACATCGAAGCCGGTTTGTAACCTAGACCTATATATTTGCTTCGCAAATTTTCCATTTTTCTTAAGTCCTCAAGAATAATGAGCTTCCTTTTAAGTAAAGCATTCGCAGGTGAGTTAATTCGCTTCACTTTCTTGTCAACCCTTTTCAAATCTCGTCTCCATACAATGTCATAAGTCATGTAATACATCAATTACCGCTTTGTGGCGGGGGACAAAAAAAAAAAAAAGACAAAAAAGGGGAACTAGAAAAGGGAACAGAGAAACAACGAGAAAGGAAACGTCTTCAAACTGAGGTGTCCTCCTAAGTCTTTCGTGCGGCATTCAAAACGGTCATGCGAAGGGCTCTCGACCCAACGAAGGATGTATCTGTATCTAGGGTATCCGAGCAAGAGGCCTCACTGGCAAGGTGGACCATACCGACCGCCATAGAAGATGGCAGAATGTGCCGTCATATGACACATTCCCACACACCTGCTTTTTCCATATTGAAGAATAGATTCTAACCTTCTTCGTCTGCCAGAGGTTCAAGTGTGGAATAGGGCGGCACACTGGGTGAAGTATGGACAGAGCTAATGCCATAGACCGGAAGCTCCATGGTTGAATTCCATGCGCCCTCGGACACTGGATGCGAAGGTCGACAGCAGACTGGCATTCCCGCTGCTTGAGATGAACCGGCACTTCCTTGCCTCGATTGTCTCCAATTCGGGAGCCTACTTTCGGATAACGAACTTCGATGTGACGAGACATTTACCGTGGTAGGCGCCACTGTTTCTATGAGCTTCTCATAGGTCAACCCACCCTCCATGACACCCTGCTCTCTCATTGCGCGCTCCTTGCTTTCCCGAACGAATCGTTGAGCCTCACACTCCAGCCAATTATCGATCCTGGGATCCTTACAGGACGCGTGGTCCATGAGATGGTTTTTCATGCTGTTTAGCTCGTTAAGCAATCCCTGAGCTTCGGTCTGGAGGGCGTGGTGTGTGGTTTCAAGCTCCACACACTGCTCTTCCAGATCTTGGACAAACTCCTTCTTCTTTTTTCGACACTTCAGCGCTGCAACCCTGTTTCGCTCGAGCACTGTATTGCGCTTGCTGTCATCTTCGATATTGGCGTCCGGGGACGTCTTTCTGGAATTGGTCGTTTTGGTTGCGGCCGATGCAGCCATCGTCTTGCTTTGGGTCTTCTTCTTCTTGGCTGGGGGGTCCGCAAAGGGAGGGTCTTTTATACCATCCGAGATGGACCTGGACGACTTGCTCTGCGGCCTCTCGACTGTCGGTATGCGGCTTGCGATACTTTCACTCAAGTCGGCCGTCGTCAGAGACGGCATTCGCGAGATGGAGGGTTCTTCGGCAGACGTTGCAGCGAGGAGTCCTGGGTCGACCGCGGCCGATATCGGTGCCGGAGGCGCAATGGTGTACGGGTTTACCGCATAGCCCTTTCCACCACTGGCCCTGTGCGCTAGCGTCTGCGGCACCATGGTTTGCTCTTCGAGGAAGGAGGCAGGATACGGATCATCCCCCTGGGTGTGGCTTTGCGTTGCCCCTGTATTGGCAAGGCCTACACTACCCTTCAGGGACGAGTAAAGAAGCATCCCATCTGTAGCACTGCGAAGTGCGAAGGATTCAGGAAGGGGGTTGGGGTATGATTGCAGCCCGGCATCCAAGTCGGGTATGCTCTCCTCAAGGAAGCCGCGGGTGTTCATCAATGCGATCTCTGCGTATTGATTGAACCAAAACTGCTTTACCTCTCCTGGCGAGTAGAAGTAGGTTCGGCTACCGCAATCGGATCCCTGCTGTGTTTCAACGGCGTGGGTAGGTGCTGTGCGATAACGTGCGAGTATGGTAAGGTACTAACTAAGGGTGACCAGAGGAGCTGTTGTGCATTGGCGCAATGTCGACATAAAATCGTTGCGTTGAAAGCCTCAAGATCCGGTTGCTGCTGGTGGCGTAGAGTTCAATGCGGCAAGTGTCCGGGAGAGTACCTGGAGAGATGTTGTATCTGCATGCCAGGCTTGGGTGGGCTTCCAGGGTGTGCCCCTGGGGAGGTTCCTTAGATACCTGGTATAGGGTAAATAAAAGGGTTGGGCTGAGAATACCAAGCGCGGTGAGGTAGGGCAGAACCAGATGTTAAAGCTGTATATGTTGGACAGGTACCTAGGTTCGCAGGTAAGGTAGGTACGTAGATTCGACGTCAATTCAGACAATGCGACCAGGAATTTGGAAAATAAAGCAAACCAAGGATCAACAGGGAATGTGAAATGGGTTTTGCGGATGGACAATGGGATTCCGGTGGGGGACTGCTGCTTTTCAAGTTTGTGAGAGGGGTGTTCTTTCATTCCTGCGGCTACAAATTGGCAGAAATGTTGCAAAAGTCGCCTGCCTCAAACAAGAAAGGGAAGCTTTGTAATTGCCATAATGGTATTTCCGGGTCCTTTGGATTACTACCTGACACCTACCTACCCTAACCGGGTAGGTAGGTAAGATACCTAAATGCGGTAGTACCTTAACTTTTTTTTCTTTTGTCCTCTCTCATCCTCTCCACCCCTCTTTTCTTTTATTACTTTCTTGTTTTTGCGTCGTAGAGTGAAGAATCCAACGGCCATGTTGATCGCCGATGCAAGGCGTATTTGCCCGGAGCAAAGTCTCCTATGGATCTCTCGTCCTGGCTGCTGGACCAGGAACATTAAGCGGTCGAGTATGTTACTGTGTGGGTACTGGTTCTACGCACGTTACCGAGTGATCCACCTTGAACGACTCGACCAGACCATAATTCAAGGTTATTACGATGAAAATCACCAACTTTTAGGGAAAAGGAGAGACAGAAGAGGAAAGTTCGAAGCAGAGGTCCCCAACAAAAAATATAAAGTGGGTAAAGAGAGGTTTAGATCCTACAGTACAAGAGTAAGGAATACTTGACGACCGAGAAAGGGACAAAAATGAGATGATAGATGTCAGTTGTAGATTAATCATACGCACAGTGATAACACGGGGGAACAGTGTGAGCTTCGTCATCCTGACCCTTATACTAGCTTGCGCAAGGTACACCAGACCCCGAAAATCGAATTGAGCTTTTTCAGAAAGATTGGGCGGCGCATCACGTCCGATCATATTGAGGAGCTAGGACTCAGATAGGTCTAGTCAGTTACCTACCTGGTAGGTACCTATGCAGACTTGGCAGCCTCTTGATCAACTGTTAGTAGCCTGCTATCGCTTGCAAATGTGGGGCAAGGGTCCATTCACCTCGCAGATCTGCGCGCTTGTCTGGTATGGAAATGTCCCGTCAAGTGGGGGACAAAACCAAACGAGAGAAAACCCAATTCAAGTCACCAATTCTAACAACGTACAATTCCGCCAATTTAAAAGATATTTTATGTGTAAAAAGTCCAGCCTAAACTAAAAGCATGAAACTATCTTGAGTTTCAGGCTTGCAATCTTTTTATTCTGGTTTGAATATGTTATTGCGGAATATCGCGCCGCAGTGAATATAATTCTGTCCCCCACTTGCCCGTAAACTTGGACTGTGCGTGTAGTCAAGGCCCAAATTACCTTAGACCTAATACAGACTATAACTACAGTAGACCTAATACCTCCAGCTGTCGTCTATGGTTGAGCCGAGGTCGGATACCACTCAAATTGGCTTACCGAACTTGATGTGCATGCCGTTCTGAGATGGATACCAACCTAGACTGTGAGACTGGGGACCGTTAGCCACTTTACATACTGTACAGTAGATGTATTTCTCTTGTCATGCACTATGATGCACAGGCAAAAGACCTACAGGCAAAGATTTGCACAAATGAGTAACGACTTGGTAATTTCAGAAAGCCATTCCCCCGCGTATTTTGTTCCGTACTTCGTCGTTTGTCCAAGCCTTGTCGACCCAGTTCTAGAACCTGCAAACACTCACACGCGGCTCGATGGACGGCATTTCGCCTCCTCCTATTAACAATCGACCAGCATGCACAGCAGGCACATTCATTCGCCATCGAGCTCAGGGTCACCAATTGGGGACCCCATCGACTTATCTTCCCGGGGTGTTTCGTCCGGCTAATTTAGTCACGTCACCGCCCGCCATCTGGACCCTAACCCGCTACTAGTTGGTTTCCAGCCCAGTGCGTTGCGGGGCAAACTCGTCAAAAAGAAGAAGAAAAAAACAGGGAAAAAAAAGAAGAAAGATGCTATACCTGTTTTGACCTACTGATTTGCTGAGAATCCCCGCAAGGAGATCAACCTCCCAGGGAGCTAAGCCCTATTCGGTTGTACGCGTCGCGTGTTATTTCCATTAAAATTACCGTGTTCCGCCACTTCAACTGCGCACGTTTTTATGTGATCAATTCCGATCTCATCCCCGCCACACAAAGGACTTGCCAGAACGTGACAAAGTCTCCTTCTTCCTTGTGACATCACACATCATCTTGACTTAGAATTGCGTAGCTTCGCAAAGTTACTGACAGAGAGTGGTTGTATTTTACGTATCATGGAGCAGATCTCAACCCCTCGTGTCAATTGCGGTTTGCTAGACTCGTATGTCGGTCGCAATGTCATGGTCGTCGGAAGAGTGCAACAGCTGCGCGGCGATGTTGCACTGATTGATGCAGATGGAAACGTCACGGCAAATCTGAATAGAGTATGTATTCTCTCCCTCTGAGAGTTTGCGGGCAAAGCATAATCCCAACCGCCCTTATACCTACCTACGTAGTCGACCTTGGGAGTTTGAATTTCTAACCTCGATGCCTCTTTCGTCACAGGACTCTCATCTCCTCGTCGGCAACGCCGCCCAGATCATCGGCAAAGTCAACTCGGACCTGACCATCAAAGTCCTCAGCTCCCATGACCTTGGAGCGAACGTCGATATGAACGTATCCCGAGCGGTCGTAGAGACATCCCAGAAGCTCAAGTCGCTGTTTGAGTACGAGGGGTCAGAGCAGCCGCAGCATTGACGACAATCCATCACCGCCGGCGGGTGCATGTCGCTGGCCACACCACCACCACGGCCCACGCGCATCGCCGTTGTCTGGCCGGCCGGCCCTTCTAGTTTATCCGTCCAGGCGGGCCCTTCATCCGCCGCTGCTGCGTCGCAAGCCACTGCGCCGTCTCGACCCGGGCTTGAATGGCAACCAAAAGTGATGATCAAGGAGGATAGATGGGAGGAAGAAGAGGATGAGAAGACTAGACGCCATGCGCCTTACGATGTTTTGACCAAGGACGATGTAGACGGGAGGACAATCAGCGCATGTCGTTCCTCGCGACCAACATACTACGAAGATGGGAGGGTTCCTGGAGGGAGGATACGGAAGAGACGTCTGTCATCGCCACGCGCAGTAGCGGCGACAATCGGGACTGCAGCATCACGCCAGCCAAAGGACTATGAGACTTGTCAGATCGATAATGGCGAAAACTCGGAACTAATGGACGCCATCTTGGAGGACATGGGGAGGCTGACTGTTACCATGAAAATGGACGATACAGGACGATGGAGGATTCTGTGGAAGTCTAGGGAACTTGATATCTGAAGACAGGCAGACAACATATGACTAGCCTTTGATTTTCTTTCGTCTTTGTATTGAAGTTTCCTGGACATGGAATGCCTTCTGGTTCAACCTGGCAAAATTACAAGACCGCTGAACTTGTTCATCCCCCAGAGGAAACTAGTGTGTAGGTTGGAAAGGTGACTTGGGCTGTGTACCCATGAAAAGAGAGTAGTTGTTATCTGCTCGTTTCCCGTATGCACGACGTTTGATACTTTCGTTCGACATCTATCTGTCTTGATTCATTGTTCTATCTACAGTTTGATTGGAACGCTGGGAACAAATCGTCAAATGTACCATCGTTTTCAGTGAAATCATTTCCACACAATTATTCAAATGCAACCAAACGCCGTCGCTAGCCAAATGTGCCGCTGCATAGCGTGCAAGCACTTTTTGATGATAACAATAAAAACATATAAAAAAGCAAGTTGAGTCGACGCATAAAGGAATGGGTATCTAAGAGCATCCATAACTAGAAAGAGCCTCACCAAAGACGCTGTTGTGGTCTCCAGTCAACTAGACATGTTGGCCAACATCGACCTCGACCATGGCACAGTCATCTTGTTCATTGTGCGACCAGGGCGTCAAGTCCCACGATGGATCGTAGTTAGCCACGCCACCTTCCTTAAAAGTGAGCGGCGGCGAGCTAGGCATGGGCATGTCGGTGTTGAGGACGTTGTCAAAGTCAAGCATGGCTGAGCTTAGATCAAATCCTCCCAAATCGCCGAGTCCATGCGATGGTGAGCCATTAGTGAATTCGTTGGCTTCGGAGAGAAGCTGCGAAAGAGTAGCGGGAAACGGGGAATCGCCCAGACCGGTAATAGCCAGATCTTCAACCGCAAAGTGAGCTGAGAGGTGTTGTCGTCCTGGTGTCCGGGATGGTGTCCGCTGCAAGCCGGCGAGGCCACGGGATGGTGAGATCATCGTGACAGTTCGCTGCGAGCGAATCGACTTGGATACGCTACGAGTTATTGGTCGGTGGCTCGGCGTAGGGCGGGTCGGGGTCTTAAACGGACCCCCACTACTGCCGTTGGGAGGTGGTGTGGATGGGCGCACAGGCGGTGTCCCGAAAAGGTCCGCCATTTCCTTGTCTGAGTTCTTCGGCGGCGTCACGGTTTTCTGCATCTGAGACGAGGTGTTCTGCCTGGTCTTGGTGGCCGCAGCCTGAGGGCCAGGCCTCACGACGTTGACAGCTGTCTCGCCTAAAACCTTTGGAACACCGTCTTTTCTCGGTGAAGGGAAGAGCAGCCTTCTAGCCGGCCCGAGGTCATCTTCAACAGCGATTGGGCTTTGTGCAGTCCCGCTGCCCCTAGAGTGTGTTGACCCCGGGCCCCTCGAGTTTGGGGAGCCCAAAATGCTCCTGCCATTTTGCACTTCCTCTTTCGACGTCTGCCTGAAGGTACTGTTGGTCTCCTCAGCCACGTGCTCATAGCCTGGCCCCAGAGGATCCGTCATGTAACAAGCTTCTGAGGTCAGGTTGAAGTGGGCATCGCTTTTGGTTCGCGCCTTCTTGGACCGACCGTTACCAGAGCTTGAACTTTTGTCACGTTTCCTACGCGGCTGGTTGAGACGGGCGAGATTCTTGTCCCATTGCTCTGGTGGACGGTGACACTTGAACTTCCCTAGCCAAATACCACATGCTACACGACAGATGTTAGCGAACGAAAAAGAAAAGAAAAGAAAAGTGAAGGTGCAAATAACTCACGATTGCAAATCAAGGACTTCTTCCAAAGAGCCTTATCCTCCCCTGGTCCAAGTGACTTCTTGACCAGTCGGTATGACGTGGGATTCTCGTCCTTGTCACGCTCAAGAATATCGATGGCTGTCACAAGTCCAGGCTTCTCCGAGTAGTCATGAAACCCTGGTGACCCAACATGATCCTGTGTCCACATCTTTCGCCACGTAGGAGTCTCGATTGCGCCACAATTGCTGCAGAATGGCGGCATCTCGCCTTGTTCAATGGCTTGTTCCAACCGCTCCTTGATGGTTTGCTTTTTTGCGTAGTTTTTATTGCTTGTGGTTTGTTCCTGTAGAGTGTCGCTTGGAGGGCAAGGAGCCTCTGAATAGGAGACCGGTGGTAATGGAAGCGTCAACGAGGTTTGCGGGCCAACTGGATCACTAGCCGGAATCGCGGCCATTATGTTGTCTGGAACTGGGGTCGCGCTCGTTGCGGGTCGCAATGTTGATGAGTTTGGCGGCAACATCATAGGTAGGTCGGGCTCAGGAACAGACGCAGCTGCCATCAAGGCCTGGAGTTGCTCGTCAGAAATCCCTTCACCTTTCAAAGATTCTTGTGGGACGTCTTCTTGAGCATTTTGCTTGGAGGTTTGCTCCTGTGATTCTAGGATAGTCTCTTTGGGTGAATCCCCCGAAGGCTTCTGAGCGTCCTCTCGAGAAAGATGGGTGTTGTCCAACGCTTTTGCGGGTGGCTCTTCAACAGAAGGCATGGGTTGGTCTGCACCAGTGGGCATATTGGCGAGTGATAGAGTAGCTCCTGCCATGTGTGTTTCTTGAACACTCTTCCGTCTGGGTTTAGGTTCAGTGTTGGCACGCTTCATTGCAGGAGGGACTGAAGACTCCTGCTGTTGTCTGAGCCTGTGCGATTGGCTTCGCGGTGGGTTATAAAGACTTGTCTGCGGAAGAAGCTCTTGCGGACCAGGTATCTCTTCCATAAAGGGAAACCCCTGACTGTGTACGTTACTGCCCTTCCTAGGGACAGGCTTTGCGATCTTTGGGAGTTTAGGTGAGGCCTCGCGCTGTTTGGGCAGCTGAGGTTTCTGAGGCGGTAACGTTTGAGCTTCATCATCGTCCATAGCACCATCAATGCCGCCACTCATGAAACCGGAATCATGTCGAGGATTCGGGAGCATGCGGGGCAGAACAGGGCTCGACACCACCGGACTTGATCTTAAAAATGCGGTTGACCTGGGCACCGGTGGAGACGAGGCTAGATCAGCCGGGCTCTCTTCTGGAGTATACACTTGCTCCGAAGCTGCCACGGATTCTGTTGGGGATCGTGCGTCCATTCGCTGATGGCCAGACATGCCAAAACCCGACTCAAGTTGCAAGTTAGGATAGCTCATAGCTTCATCTGTGCTAGCAATCGAATCTTGGCGGGAGAGCGCGCCGGTTGGCTTTTTCCTTTGTCTGGCCTTCCTCGCGACAGGGCCCTGAGGGACAGGTGTTGGCGCGCGGGGTCCTTCTTGGAGATGACTTCCCCCTACGGCATCGCCGGTGGTGCCAACAGGTCTTATGCTCCTGATTGACCCCGAGATGGCAGCAACAACACGTAGCGATTCTGCAGTCGAATCCAAAGACGGCCTGTCCTCAGACCAATCAGCTAGCGTTGTTTTTGCTCGTTTCCTTTGCGGTCCGTCATCGGCGTCTGTCGGATCTTCGAGACCAGATGTATTGCCATCGGTTGCTGGCTTTTTCTTTGGACGCCCACGCGGCCGGCCTGTTGGCACTCTTGACCGTGCTCGGGACGAAGGCCTGGAGGATTTAGATATGGGTGCTGTTGTGGATTCCTTCACATCTGGTGTTCCTATTCTAGGTTGGCTGGCGGAAAACGAGGTGTTGTACATAGAACCCGAGGGTTGCAGCGGTTGAGACTGTGAGTACTGCTGCTGTTGATGCTGATGGGGAAGAAAATGCTGCCTTTGCATGCCTTGACCCGGCATGGGTCTGGCAGAGTCTGAGCAACTCGTTTGTGGGATGGAGATTGGCGACGGAGCGTGCGCCGGAGGGATCGAGGCGGAACCCGGGCGAGATCCTGGCTGAGATGCTGGAACCTGTGTTTGAGGACAGCTATTTTGTGAAGACGGTTGTTGTGATTGGTGCATAGCACCGACGCTTGCTGATCGAGCCAGGTTAGAGTTAGACTGAATGAATGAGGTCCATTCCGATGTCTCGGTTGGTGTGGACGCAGACGGCATATTGGAGTGCTGGTGCTGTGATTGTGATTGCCGATGTTGAGGTTGATATTGCGCCATTCCCATGTCCTGAGCAGGGTACTCCCGACTCTGATCCGTCCTTTGTCTCCTAGGCACCGCAGCTAGTTTCAGCTTTACTTCAAGCGTCTCCTTGGGACCGCCGCCGAAAACACCCAAGAGGTTTTTAGTAACACGTCCTGTCACCACCTTTGGCATCGCATTCGACCGAGGAGCCTCCAGTCCCCAAGAGAACATGCCCTGCCCAACCAGTGGAGTGTCGGCCTCGGAGTAATCGAATGCGTAGACGGTATAGTCAAGGTCCTGCTGGTCGAAAAGTTCGGGACTGCATTGAAAGATGGCTTGCAAGCATAGCCTGAGGTCAATGACTCCGATTGAGTTGGTTTCGTCCAGCGGTATTGTTTGTATCTGTTGCACCTGTGGCCATCTTGCCAGCAAGTTGTCGGCACTGTCCTTCAAGCTGTACAGGACCTTGACTGTGAAGGGTTCATGCGCCAATTAGCCTCAGGAAAGGCTGGTTGTCTTGTATTCTGCATCCGTAGTATCGCTTACCTCCCATTGGCCGTGTTTGCGGGCCACAATCATCACGATCTGAAGCAACGGGCGGCGTCGGCATATGCTGAGGGTAGCTCGATGCCGTGGCGGCACTACCAGGCCAATCACCTCCAGCCGGGGCCGCAGAGTAAGGAGAAGCCATCGTCACCAACAATACAGCCAGACCCGTCGAGTTGTCGGTCGGTCTGTTTGTAGGTTGTTGGGCGGGCTGCGGGAGCAAAGGTTCGAAAGTTCGTATCTGACCTGGGTTGAGTTGAGTTGGGTCGATGGAGGAAATATTCAAGAATGCAATCGGTTGCCCAGTACCCAGGGAGATATGGGTCCTTATCCAAACTGGTTCAGGTTGGAAGGCTGGTCCGTGTTCCCATGAGCGGCGCGTGTAGGGTGACGCGCGCCTTTGGAAGTGGATCGACCCCAGTGGTCTAAGACACCTGAATTATGACGCCTACGAAAAATCAATTACTTCATAAATGAAAGAGAGCTGGTTTGTGCAGATGTATCCGAACTAGATCTCCAATGGAGGGACCAGATTATGGGAAAATAAAAGCATTTCTTTCTTTTGTAACGATAGGTGTGTAATGGCCATGAAAACAATCAGGTAGGGGTAGAGGGGAGCTCGGCGAGAGCTTCGAATGAAACCCGAGTGGAAAATGCACTTTACGCGCATGACGCGACTTGGGGAGCGGGGCCGAGGTCTGTGGGTACCTGCAAGTGCCAGACGTGACGCGTGAGGAACGACAAGACGCGATGATGCTATTTAGCTTTACTAGCGTAGTATTATAGTGCAGGGGCAGTGGCGCGCGTAAAGATCCGCCAAAAGTGGAGTTCAGTCACCAGGAGCTTGATAATTTCCATACCTGGGCAGAGAGCGACTGGAGATATGGTTAAGGTGCCTTGCTAAAGGTGGGTGGGGTTCTTGCGACAGTGAATCATAGATGACTGACGTTGTAACTTGCCTGACGGAGTGTAATTAAGCGCAGGTACCTCACTGGTCAGTACCTAGGTCCTCGCCCAAGAACGCCAGCATAAGCTGAACAAAAGTGCTAGAGGATGACCAGGTTCCATTTTTTTAAGAGCCAAAGGCGGTACGCAGGGTCTTATTTATACTTTTCGACCTTGATCCTTTATCCTACCTACTCGACATGGCTATCGGCTTTCCGGCACCCACTGTTTCCGTCGCCGGACAGCAGCTCATACAAATATTTAAAGTGGTAACCATTGCAGCTTTACAACCTCAGGTCGCCACCATTCATAATATCTACCTAGCTGGTACCTTATTTATACATCTTTTTCACACGGCAAGAGCTAAAACAATTATAGTTAAGACCAGGGAAAATGAAATCAACCAAACTTCGATCAGAGTAAATATTAAATTCAAAACAAGGCCGTTCCGTGCACTTTTCAATCAAAATATAATAAATGACACTTATTTGTACATATACACGATTAGTCTACAAATAGCCGTCCCTATTCGACAAACTAGTCTACCCATGTGGCCTTACCGCCAGCGCCCGCTACCGTCTTGCGGTACACAATCTCTTCCACGACGTCTTTAACTCCAAGCCTAGCCTTGGAGAGGCTGACAAATCGGTTTATAATCTCACGTTGGCTGAGTTTCTCACTCTGAACCATCTCTCGAACCCGCCTCTCCCTCGGCAGGCCAAAGTCCGTGAATGGATACTCGTCAAAATCGCGCTTGTTGAGAAACTTGATAGGATCTACACCCTCGGCAGGTCTGAAGAAATCCTTGAACGTCTCGCTCTCGGTATCAACATCTCCGATTTTTGCAGGGCTGTAGTTCGGGTCTCTCTTTGGCTTGCTGATGAGGCGTGCCGTGACACCTTCGTTGAAGTCAGGCGATGCCATGAACTTGGCTGCGAGCTGGTGCTCTTTCTCAAAGATCTCGCGTAGACCCCACTTCTGTGCAATACGCAGCTGCCTGAGGCTCACATGAAGCGAGGTCGGCGAGCGGCTGTGAAGAGTGTCGAGCGTTTTTTGTGCCCACTCGCGCACGGTCCCAGACTCGGCTTCGTTCTGCAATGCAGCCACGATCTTTGCGACGCTGTCATGGCTGAAGCAGCGGTCTATAGCCTTACGTAACTCACCAGCCAGGAGCATGGGCTGGTCGTGTGGCAGACCAGTCGTGTACTCCTCGATGGCGGTGGTGATGTGCATGAGCCTCTCCTGCATGCTGTCGTAGTCGTTGAACCTCAGTTCGGCCAGGCGCGATTCCAACAGCGGCAAAGTCGTCGAGTGCATGTAGTGAGTCGCAATACCTGTGTAGAAGACGTTGACCCCCGACAGGGTGTCGCCAGTCAAGCCCAAGTAGGTACCGATAGCTCCGTCCAGTCTGGGGAGGAAAAAGGAGGCGCCCACGTCAGGGAAGAAGCCAATGTTTGTTTCAGGCATGGCAAAGACGGTCCTCTCTGTAGCAATCCTCATGGGGGCGTGAGCGCTCAAGCCAACGCCTCCTCCCATGGTGATTCCGTCCATGAAGGCGATGTAGGGCGTCCGGTATGTGGCGATCAAGTGGTCAAGCGCATATTCCTGGGCGAAGTAGGCAGCCGACTGCTTGACTCCACGCGTCCCCTTCGCGTTCGCTTGGGCGAGTGCGGCAACATCACCTCCCGCACAGAAAGCCTTATCCCCGGCGCCCTTCATCACGACCACGTTGGCCATGTCCGACTTCTCCCATTCAAGCAGCCGAGGTGTTATCTTCTTGATCATTGACAAGTTCAATGAGTTTAGTTTTGAGGGTCGGTTGAGCTCGATTGTTCGCAGGCCGTAGAGGCTGCTAAACAAGACGTCTTGTTCATCTTCGCCGTACTGTGCTTTGATTGTCGACATCTATATAAAAAGTCACAGTTAGTCCTCAACCTCAATTTAGCACATTCAAATGAGTTAAAGGGCTAATCGCGCATACCTGTGCCCGGTACTCCGGCTTGGCCGATAATATCTTTGCTCGCAGGGGCATGGTGGCACCGACACGAGAGAATGAGTGAGTAGCTGATGGTGCTGCCCAAGCGGCGCGGCCTAGGAGAACTCGGGACGACATCTAGATGGGGGCGTGTGAAGGGTAGAAAGGATTGCAAGCTGACTGGCAGTAGTCGATCAGACTAACTTAGCATCGAATCCGACCAGGCCATGTGTCTGTCGTCGTGCAAGTTCGCAATGGCTTCGCACTCTGTGTTCTTTTAAACTTTTTTGATGACGTGCCACAGTAAGGTACCTATGTCGACGTCCAACGATTGCTCAAGCTTTGCCTTGCTGAAGGGAGCTGTCGGTTGTCGCCGGGATTTTTCTCGGCCCCACATCGCCGGGGTAATTTGGATGATTATGCTCTTCACACTGTGAAGTAAACTGTGTTTGACTTTTGCGGTCTCGTTATCTCTTATCGTGCCATGTATTTTGGTGTGGGAACTCCGCAAGCTCCAGTACCTTTGGTTAATTATTGACGCTGCGAACTAGCTCCAGCCATTTGTTGCGACGCCGCTCCCGCAATTGATTTTCCTCGACCACGTTTACGTGAAGCCGCGACAGAACATAAAAGACCACAAACATGGCGGACCCAAAGATTCAGTAAGTGAATCCATTGTCGCATGAATCCAGATAGCCACACCATACTAATACTGTCTATAGGGAGCTTCTCACCAAGCCGCGCAACGAGCTCACGTGCGTAACAAGCCCGCCCCTCTTCTCTCGTTCACAGCCAGAACCAATGAGCTGACCCGGGCTCATTGCGATAC
This sequence comes from Magnaporthales sp. P1609, assembly GCA_003709005.1. Taxonomy (NCBI): domain Eukaryota; kingdom Fungi; phylum Ascomycota; class Sordariomycetes; order Magnaporthales; species Magnaporthales sp. P1609. The sequence goes on from PELF01000003.1 coordinate 1,792,443, forward strand.
GGCAACGTCGTCATGTCTGACTGTTCAATTGCTGCTACAGAGAATACGAGATTGCCCAGCTTGAGGAGCACGAGTTCAGCGCTGGCCCACTGTCGATCCTCCAGACCGCTGTGAGGAGTCACACACAAGTCCTTATCTCGATCCGAAACAATCGCAAGCTGCTCGCACGCGTCAAGGCCTTCGACCGGCACTGCAACATGGTGCTTGAGAACGTGAAGGAGATGTGGACAGAGACGCCAAGGTTGGCTAGCGGGAAAAAAGGAAGGCCCGTAAACAAGGACCGCTTCATTAGCAAAATGTGAGTTTAAAGATGGGGCGAGAGATATTGCTGCCTATTTTCAAGATCTCAAAGAAAGGGCCCCTTGACTAACATTATTTTCCTTCCTTCCTACCCAATACAGGTTTTTAAGAGGAGATTCGGTCATCTTGGTTCTTCTCAGTTAACGCACACACGTCTTCCTGCATTCTTTGGATTCTCATGTTAATGCGATTATGAATGGCCATGGCAAAAGCCGGTCTTTTCACGTTTAGCACAGGCAGCACACTCAAGTATCAGAAAAAGGCGATGAAACGTGGCCAAGTACAGTCTTGATGCCTCGATACCTGTTCCATGGGAGGTTTTGCGCAGAGGTTGCACGATAAGCATTGAATGACTGCAACTAACTGGTCATATGACAATATTAAGACGGGCTTCCCGGATCCTGCCGCTGAAACTCAAAGGACCCTTACGATTGACCCGCTAACCCCTTAAAGAAGGCAGCAAGTCCCCAAGCTCCAGCATCCGGTACCTGTTCGAAGCCGGCTCCTCCCACGTACGTCGACCTGCCAAAGCTGGGTTTCATTCCCTTGGTGCTTTCTGCTCCCTTTTGCGCCGCATTTGCGGCACTGGTTACATCACCGGTCTCTGCTAGTGTGTTTACGAATGGGTGGAGAGCATCGATTAGAGTGCGGTCGCCCACTTGCGCCTGCGAGTAGTTCCCTAGCGCCTTGCAGCTCTCCTTCAGGACTCTGGCCCACAGCTCGGGGGAGGCTGGCAGCTCACCCGAGGAGGGGCCGTTGTCCCGCAGTGATCGGAGCATTGCATTTAGGAAGATGGAGTACAGGGCACCCGATGTACCGTCCATGTGATTCTCCACGACTGGCACGATGCTGGCCACATCGACCCCGGCATCACCACTTAGCGGGTTGCCCGCAAGGTGTTGGAGTACGGCTTTTGTTTTCACATAGTCAGCGCTGAGTCCCAGGCTCATTCCTTGGAGCTTGGGAATTCAGGAAAGATTCGAAACGTACCTTCAGCACCCCTTTTCAAGCCAATGCCACAGTCTCCATCGCCGACGACAGTATCGTACTTGGTAACTTCGGGTTCAACGGCGATGACCTTCTCCAAGGCTGCAGTAATAGCTTTTTGAGCAGCTGTGGCCTCTAACTTCAGCCCAGTGGGCTTGAGGTCCCTCTCCTCCTTTACGTTCCCCTCTCTGGTTTCCGTAGGCGGCGAGTCCCATGTCTCGGTAGCGATAGGGGACGACCAACCAGTCGCCTCGCAGGGGTCATCCAACAACTGTACCATTGTCGCAGCAATGCCAGTGTCTACCACCTTCAGCAGTGAAATGCTGAAGCCCAACCCGTTGAGGCTGGTCATGAAAGTCCCGGCGAGAACTCGCACCGGCTTGATGGCCCACGTCTTCTCCAGCTGCTTTGCTACCTCTGCGGTGATGCCGCCCATCTCCAGCACGCTCACACCGCCCAGGTTGTTGACGAGCAGAACAATTTTGTCGCCGCTGCCAACCTGCAGATATGCGCGGTCAGTGTCCTTCTGATCGAGCAGCTGCGCCAGCATCCGCTCCACAAGGGCAGGCAGCTCGATGTCCTTTTCGCGGCCTGACCCGGGCTCGTTGTGGATGCCCATGCCGATCTCGACCTCGCCCTCAGCAAGGATATCCTCCTGGTCGGCCGCCTTGCGGCCTGGGACGTGGACGTGCTCGAGGCTGGCGCCGACGCTAGCGACGTTGAATGAGGCAAGACGGGCGACGCGAGCCACCTCGGACAGGCTGGCGCCCCGCGCGGCCAGGGCGCCGCTGATCTTGTGCACCAAGACAGTGCCGGCGATTCCGCGACGGCCAACCTTGCCACCCTTTGCGCGGCCGACGCCGACGTCATCCCCGACGACAAGCATCTCGACGTTGATGCCGGCGGCACGCGCCTTCTCAGCGGCGACGCCAAAGTTGAGGATATCTCCCGTGTAGTTCATGACGGTCACCAGGACACCGCCGCCATCGTCCCTGTCGCCGAGGTCAACCCTCGACGTGATGGCGGTGCGGACCTGCTCGGTGGACGGGCTGGCGAATATGGTGCCGGCGACGGCGGCCGAGAGCAAGCCGCGGCCTACCATGCCGCCAAAAGACGGCTCATGGCCGGAGCCGCCGCCGGAGATGACGGCAACGGGCTGCCTCTCGCGGCGCGAGTCCGGCCGCAGGTAGATTATTTTGTTCTCGGCGTCACATGCCACGGCTGGGTTCGTGATGGTGATTGCATGCAAGGCCGTGTTGACCAGGTGGGTCGGGTCATTGACAAAGTGTCTAGCAGACATTGTTGTTGTGGGGAGAGGAGGGTCGCAGTGGATGACTGCTTTTTTACAATATTTTTTGTGTTTACCCTGATCTTTATGTTGATGTGAAAAACACGAGATGGATGGAAACACAGTAATAATATCTGGATCAACCTAAATACACAAGGACATCTATTGCCCCAAACCTTCCGAAGACGGCGCTTCGCTTCGCATCTTATGGCTGGAGCGCACACCCCATTGGGGAGTTTGATGGGATGGATTAGATGACATTAACTGCGGGGAGCTCTCCTTGGGGGGTTGCTTCGTGCGGAGTCGATGCCGAAAAGATGGCCCTCTCTTGTGTAATATAGTTAAGTCATCGGGTGCGGAGAAGTGTTGGAACATTCGCGAATTGCCTGTCTCAGTAAATCCAAGCGACGACACATCCACTCAATCAACCACTCACTTGCTCACCTTTTGTCACTACCAGGCAGTCAAGCAGTGGGGTTAATTGGACAACTTCCTCTCCTCTCCTCCCCCACACTGGTGTGGGTGTTCTTGCCGCAAAAGAAAAACACTTGTGGTGGGGGTGGGGGTTGTACATAGTATTGTGTTGGGGGTACGCAAACCATTCTCATGCTAGGTGCATGGCAACAATGTTGTGACATGATCAGCAAGTTTTTGCACATGTTTGACAATATTGTACATAAGTCAAGGTATTTCATCTATGTACATTCTTTACCTGACCCAACACACCTCTCAACTTCCAGAGCTGGTTTCTTCAAATATCCCCAACGCCGATGCACCTATTATGCAAAATCCATGCCTTTTTTTTTTCTTCTGAAAGCAACCGCTTGCCCACCTATCATTACAGAGCCCCAGATGCTGTTGGGCTGGAACCTGTCAAACCCATGGGAAGTATTTAACGTGGCTTTCCTCCGTTTGAACGCCATGCTGGGTATCGAATAAAAGAAGAAAGGAAAAAAAAAAAGTGTGAGAAACACATATGCAGAGAGGATAAAGAAAGAAAGTCTTTGCCATCTTTCTCAGTTCTCTTTTATCATAAAGAAGCAGGCGCCGACAAGGCTCAAGACAGAGCCTACTGTCACCAAGCCAGCCGCCGCCCTGCCGGCCGTCGTGATCGGCTCGAAGACGCCAATCTCGGGGGGTTTGATGATGCCGGCGTTCGGGTCACCCTTGGACGTCCCACCCGTGTCAGATGTGACCGGCACCACTTCCTTGGTGTTGTTCTTGATGAGGGTGTACATGAGGGCGTTCAGGGCGTTCATCTGCTCGCCAACGCCAACCATGCCGTCAAAGTCCTTCTCCGTCTTGTAGCGGAAGCCGCAGGCCGTGCCCGGCTTGCCCGAGAAGCCCGTCGGCGGGCTCCCGGTGCACGACTTTGCCGCCGCCTCGGCATTGGATCGCAGTATCGGCTGGATCGTGTTGAAGGTGAAGGGCGCCAGCTGCGACGTGCCGCCCAGCCACCTCGTCAAGTACCCCTTGAAACTGCGCTGGTCGTTGTTGCATGTTCCCACGAACTCGCACCCGGGCTCGACCAGGACTGTGTCGTTGATGAAGCTGATCATGGTCCGGTTTAACAGGCCAACCACCCTCTCCTTCCACTTTGGAGACTCGGTCATGTTGTACAGGAATGCGGCGCCATGCAGAAAGACGCCTGCATTGTAAGTCCATTGTACCATGTCGGGCTTTGTGCAGTTTTGGCCACCATCCGCAACGGCGCCGTCGTAGATCTCAAATTTTTCAGTCAAAAGACCCGTACCCCGTTCCCAATCCCAGACCCTTTCCGCCCATTCTGCATACGTCTGGTTGCCGGTGAAGCGGGCCAGGCGTGCCGCCAGGTTGAAGAAGACGCCGTTGGAGATGGAGTTCTTGTAATTGAAACCGTTGTTGAACTGGAAAATCTGCCACCGAAGGCCTCCGTTGCATGTGTTCATATCCCAGCGTGAGGTGTATCCGTTGAAGACGGCCTGTGCGAGAGCGAGCCATTGTGGTTGACCCGGCGGAGGATCAGGATACCTGCTCTCGGCTGCCGACATTGCAGCCATCGCCCAGAATCCCTGGTCATCGTTTCCCAGAGTCCGTGTCTGGTTCACGGGCATGTAGTTCTTGTTGTCTCCCACTTGGTGCAGCAGCGCCTGTGTCGTAACTGGATTGTACGTCGTGTCTCCTGTGAGCAGCCAATAGTCGATCATTGTACCAAACATAGCACCAGCTTCCCACCCTGGTGTTTGTGTCAATAACCTGTTAGTAAGTGTTATAATATCCACATCCATATATGAGTCCCAGCAATAGTAATAACAACAAAATAAATGGAGACAAACATACAGAAATAGGGATCTGGCAAATTCCCCGGCGTGTCTCCAGTGTTGTTTCCAGTGTAGTACTTCATCATACCAAATGCAACTGTACTGGCGGCAGATTTGACCGAGTTTGCATCGTTAAAGTTGACGTTTAGTGAACATGCCCCAGGCAGCTGCTGAAGGAGCAAACATGATGCCGCCACCACCACCTTTCTTAATAATATCATGGTCGTTTCAATATTCGAATATTTGGGGTAACTAAGGTCGGTAGGTGGTCGGGGCGAAGTCTTCAGATGAGATGACGGGTAAACCGGCCTCCTTAGGGCTCCGAATTGCGCAGAATGGACAAGTGATTAATCTTGTACACCTCAAATCATATTCCTCGACTCGGAAAGAGGAACAAAGCTTGTTGAAGCTACCTTATGAAGTCGGACGAAATACTCAGAACACTGCCCAGCAATGCAGCGTACTTTACTTGTATCGAATTATCGTCGTTGTCACCGGGACGGAAGAAAAGTAATTCAACGTCAAAAGAATGGACGGACGGACTTTGGAGGACCGGCCAAAGCAAGGAGACAGCAAGAAAACACTGAAAAGACAATAGGGAAGAAAAAGAGAAAGAAAGAAAAAGAGAAAGAAAGAAAAAAGAAGCCTTGTAGAAAATAAATAAGAGCGTCAACGTTCTTGTGAATTATATTGAAAGGAAGATAAGTTGAGCACCTGGACCAGGATGCCTCGATCAAAGGTGACAAGCAACAAGAAGACAAGAAGAGACGAAATCCGCTGGCTCACAAAAAGAGTGGCGACAGTTGACTTGAGTATGTCTCCCCACAACCTGCATCAAGCAGAGCTCTACTGTAGTCTAGTACCCCGTTAAACAGCATTCAGACCGTACTCTACCAGGAACGGCGCAGGGGCACATGATGTCGGGGCCGTTTCTCCTCCACTGTTGAAGCTGACGCTGCCAATTCTGATGCACATGAAGACTGGATCCCACCACGAATACTAGGGACATGGCTTGGCCAATCAAGCAAACGTTGAATGGGGAAAACATCAGGCTATCGTCCTGGTTCTGTGGAGTCTCGGGTCGCGGTTGACAAGGGATCGATTGGGACAAAAGAAAGGGTATCCTTACCAGAGCGCCAAGATGAAACGGTGCGAGTCGGACTCTTGTAACCGGCGCTTGTCTCCCGTGGAGTCAACCCACTGGAGGAATTCTTGTCTGTCGACACCTACAGTATACGTAGTTCCAGTACTCTGGTATTACTCATTTTCCAGACGGTTAAGCCACAAATAATCCCGACGAGAGAGAGGGGGGGTAAAAGCAATAAAAGACTTTTGGTAGTATTCATTGGACACACGGCGGTCGAACAAAGTCGTCGCGGGTCGCCGAGCCGGCCCCAGAAAATCATGTGCTGACTGTGGTGTCAGTGTCGATCGCCCGAACCTAGCTTCCCGCATAGGGTCCTGGCTGGTGGGGATGAACAAGCATTTCGATTATATGGTATGTATACCTGCGTACGTAACTCCGTACACACAAGAATTCTGAAAAAGTATATCTTGGCGCCGAGATCCCCCCCCCCCCCCCCCCTTCGACTTGTCTGTTTCTAACAACGCGTCAGCTGCTTGATTTACTTCAGCGTCCGAAAACGGTCTGCAACAGATGGAGTTAAAAGGGCGACCTTTTTGTGCCATTTCTGCAAGAGTAGTCTCAATGCTTCCGGATCAGGAGAATTGCTGTTCAGAAACATGCGACCTTGCAGGAGTGCCTTTGGAACATGCGTTCCACTGCCCATGTCGCCAAGTATGGGGTAATACTGTATACTAAGGCCCACGCAAATACTAGTCTAGACTCGACTAGTTTAGAACTAGTTTGGCAGTGATGAATCGCAGCTCCCGGGATGACCTATTCATAACCCCTTCACAGCTCTGTGGCGAGGGAACGTTACCGACACTGGTCGGCAGCTATTCATGGTTCACTTCTTTTGCTTCTTGGCCGGTGGTTGGTCCGGAGTCTGTGTTGGAGAATTGTCGGCATCCTCATCTTCGTCTGACTCAAAGTCGTCACCACTATCGTTGCCATCATCTTCCTGAGCTTGCACTTTAGAGTGAAGGTCGTTTGATCAGTTCACAGATCCCTAGAGTCGAAACCCAGATAACAAACCAAAAAAAAAAAAAAAAAAAAAAAAAAAAAAAAAAAAAAAAAATACCGACCAAGGGACTTACTAAAATATTTGATGGCGTCCTGCCATAGATCGTCCGCGATGCAAACGGCAAGCTCGTCACCGCCCGGGAAAGCCTCTAGCGCATCTTGGTCATCTTCATCCTCATCCACATCTTCATCCTTGCCCTCAGTTGTCACCTCAGGCATCTTCCCCTGCATCTTCAGACGTCTCTCCTCTTGCGATTGCCGGTTTTCCTCGGCCGTGACGTGTCGACCGCGATAACCAAACCAGGCAAAAAAGCTTACCCCACCAACACCACCTGCACTCTCGATCTTCTTCTTGAGGGCCTCTTGCGAGGTCGTCATCCCCTTGGCCTTGTCGACTTTTGCGGGTGTACCTTGCTGTTGCTCCTCGTCCCAGACTTGCTTTACCATGGCAAGCAGCCCATGTGTCAGGTCCTTCCCTGACTTCCACTTGATGTCAACAGGCTCGCTGACCAGGCCGGACCAGCTTGAGTCCTTGGCCCGTCGATACCAGAATTTCTTTTCGAGGACTTGATCCTCAAAGTAATCATTGTCACCAAATTCCCATTTGATGCGGATGCTTCTCGGGTCACCACCTTCTACCTCGTCCTCAATCTCGAAATGCGAGACGGAAATCGACTTGAGAGATGACATGAGCACATTTGCATCTGTTGGCTGAATGTATTCGTCAATGTCCTGTGGCGCCTGCTCAAACACCAACGGCCAAAAGTTTGGTATTGCCGCGATAGCCTTGGCTCGCTTCTCCAGTATAGGCCTGGTGATCTGCACATGTTGACGAACTAATACAAAATAGACGAGGCCGATTAGCTGTGGCTCCAAGGCTTGACACGGGCAACGGCTAATCCCGACATTGTAGATTCCGACTCCATAGGTTGGCTATAGACACACGCACAAACACGCGGAATTTGAGACTTGAATTTGCCTAGATCCGGAGAAACCAAAGCCGTTGGCTTGGTTATTTTTTTTTCACCTACCAAGCTCCACTTCAGCATCTTCAAACTCTTCCTGTATTTCGTGCAACTGTTCGTAAGTTACCGTGCTCCCGTCCAGGGCAGCTGGGGTCGATGTCGATGTCGATGTCGATGTCGATGTCGATGTCGATGTCGATGTCGATGTCATGGTTGTCTTTGTTTCCTGTTTTGCCCTGTCCAGTAATTGCAGTGATGACCCAAGTCTGTCAACAAACAAAAATGGGTACTGAGGCTGAAAATAGAAAGCTTTACCCGTGTATTATTGCCCGTGTCATGTTGATTGGGTAAATGTACAGGTGTTGTTTGGCAGGCGTTTCGGTGACTTTGGGGTTGGGACTTGTTTGAGGACAATTGGGTGCAGTGCAGGGGTAAGACAGTTTGTGGTCTGGTCCTTGTCCAGCACGTTCTGTCCAAGTGAATCTTGGCAACCAGATGTCACTGCGCATGCCTCACCGCCTAATAATAGAGCTGGCCCCACATGAAGTGCCGCGGCGCTGTGCTGTAGATCTAATTCTAGTCTAGGCCTGGGCCCGAAAATGCCTACCTTAAAAATCTCTTCACCGGCACCGGGCACGATTGCGCTACCCGGCAGAAGCGTACTCGGAGCAATGGCTACCTGGGTAGCTAAGTGAGAGCTTTCGAGTCTTGTGAACAAGTCACTTTTCTTCTGTTTTTAAAAGGTGAAAAAGGCATGTTGAGTCTAAGAAAACAAAACCATGCGAATCCTCGTAAGCATGATCAAGGTTTGCAGTCTCGATTTGTACCCTACTCATTGGCTTTTTTTTTTCCCCCTTCTCAATTTAGTAAGGTGCGTTGAATACAGACAGCCCGGTGCAGTGCAGTATAGTACAATAGGTGAAGTTTAGTGAGTAGCATGACTTCTGAGCCTGGACAAAAGAGCTTTGTGGAAGCCAAGCCAATGAGGAGAGCCTCAAACCTTAGTTTTAATTCGTTACCGAGTTATCAAAGTAGGTATTGATCACCTGGTGCAGAACAAGAACCAGGACTGGACTACAGTAGACTTTGAATTTGTACAGTGAGAGACAAGAAAAATAGGAATAGAAAGAGAGAGAGAAAAGAAGAAGGAAAAAAAAATAGAAAAGAAACCAAAGAACTAAAATAGTGAGGCCAGATCGAATACATCTGTGGGACCATTTGCCGCGAGTGCCTGACTGATTCACACTCCACAGATCCAGGCAGGCTGACCAGAAGAACCTGGAGAATTAGCAATGTATTACCCCATCATAACTTGAAAGTCCAGGTCATGTGGGAAGATTTTTTTTTATTGTACGCAGCGAGCAAATTCATCAGTGGATTGACGATTTTTACGAATGGCAAGCTACAAATGGAAAAATCTTACATGTAGCCTATGTCTAGGGCGAATAAGCAAATGGGAAAAGCCGTGGTTATTTGCAGCTTCTTTATCGGGAAAATTCGGTAGCCTTTCTTCAGGTTTCGACCTCTTCTTTTATACTGAATATACCCTACTGTTGACTTGTCTAAAATCCATCCTACTTGTTGCTTGAGATAATATTCACACTTTTTTTTTCTTCTGTCAATTCACGACCCAAATTTAGCTTAGCCGGCTTGTTCTCCTACAGCGACATAAAACCATCAATCAGTCACTCTTGTACCTAATTCTCTGTCGAGATGGGATCTCCCACTATCACCCCAGGGCAGACGACCCCATCTTCGTATCCCGAGTCAAGGGTTCTTATTATCATCACGGGCGGCACGATATGTATGCAACCTTCAGATGATGGCCTGGTTCCTGTCGACAACTTTGTGGAGCGCGCCATGGCGCCTCTGCCATCGTTCAATGACGCATCGCCTGGGACAGGTATGGTGGTCCTCGGCTGCTTCAAGAAGCATCCATCTATCTCTCTTGTGCGAATAATAAGTTCTATCAGCTTGCTAACTCGATATGCTGGAAACCCCTGATCAAAGAACTCCATGCGTACCACCATGGCAAGAAGTTACTTCTGCCAAGTCTGAGGACACCACCAAGCTCCTATTCACGACACATCAGGTACTGTGCCCTTGAGTTCTCACCTCTGTTGGACTCTAGCTCCATCTCATCCGCGGGCTGGGCCGAGATTGCCCAAACCGTCAAGGAAAACTACCACCTATTTGACGGTTTCGTGGTGCTTCACGGCACCGACTCGCTGGCATACTCTGCCTCGGCTCTTTCCTTCATGATGACAGACCTAGGAAAGTCTGTGATTCTCACAGGCTCCCAAGCGTCCATCTTTGCTCTGCAGACGGACGCCGTGGATAACCTCCTGGGATCCCTGATCATCGCGGGAACCTTTGTCGTGCCCGAGGTGTGTCTATTCTTCCACCATGCTCTGTACCGGGGCAACAGGACGACAAAGATCTCTGCCTCGGCGTTTGCGGCATTCGACAGCCCCAACTGCCCGCCCCTGGCCAAGGTGACCAGCCTCGGTGTCGACGTCAACTGGCAGCTCGTGCGCCGACCTACGAGGATCGCGGGCTTCCAGGTGACCACCTACCTCGACACGGCCCACGTGGCGTGCCTGAGGATATTCCCCGGCATCAAGCCAGAGATGCTCGACTCCGTCCTCAGGGTCCCCGGGCTCAAGGGCCTGATTCTTGAGACGTTCGGCATGGGTAACGCCCCCTCGGGCGTCGACGGTAGCCTTACCAAGGTCATCCGTGCGGCCGTCGAGAGGGAGATCGTCATAGTCAACGTCAGCCAGTGCACCAACGGTTTCGTCTCGCCACTGTACGCGCCTGGAACTGCGCTTGGAAGGGCGGGTGTCGTGTTTGGTCAGGACCTGACCACAGAGGGTGCCTTAACCAAGCTGTCATATCTCCTTGCTATCGATGGGCTCTCCTACGCCGACATCACGGCCAGGATGGCCCAGTCGCTCTGTGGCGAGATGACCGAAACGTCAGTCCCCTCCTTCTCCCATCCGGCCGGTAGCTTCGACTATGGGGGCGCGGGGACTGGCAATCTGACGGTCGTCGAGACGCGTTTCACGGAGCTCGGTTACGCTATCCGAAACGGGGACTTAGATTCGGTGGTGCGCATGCTCCAGGGCGACGAGCATAGCACGCACCCCCTTCTCAAGACGTCGGACTACGCAGGGAACACGGCGGTGCACCTGGCGGCGGTGGGGCCCAAAGCCGAGGTCCTCAGGGAGATACTCACCAGGGGAGGCAGCGTCCACCTCAGGAACAGGGGGAACAACACGGCGCTGTTCCTAGCCGAGAAGATGGGGAACGAGGAGTGCGTCAAGCTTCTCCGCGAGGCTGGTGCACACTTGTGGGAGACTGAACGACGTCAGCATCCGCTTCAGCAGCAACAGGAAGCGCAGATCGAAGAGGATGAGCAACCTCGGAAGAGGGCACACGTCGCATCATAAGCTGACGCGAGTATCAGACGTGACTTTCTCGGGTTGGGACATGGTCACGGTAACTGGTGCTGGACTTTGCAAGGGAATGATTGCATATTAGAACGGCGTTGTTTTTTATTCTTCTTTTCTTTTCTTTTTTTCTTCTTCTCTGGGTCTTGGGTTTTGTTCTTCGGCGCCTCGGTAACTAAAAGTCGTTATTCGGGATTTGATCAACAACGGGGAATAAATATCTTTGACAAGCTGTCAGAGGCCACGCATTAGGGGCCCAGACTAGAGGGTGGGTGGTCGCGCGGACGGCCGCATGCACGATAACCAAGTTCTAGGCGTCATTTTTGCAGTATGTGTCCCTTGAATCTCATGTCACGTATGAGGTTTTTCGACCTCATGTTCGGCTCCAGCAGACGTGCATATGTGACACAAGGTTCGCCTGGATCGTTGGGTCTGCGTGGCCCGAGTCTAGGGCTGGCAGGCATGGTCATCAAGATTGGCCAACTCCCTATCATGGAATTGATTCTGTTTGGATGGCTCGATATTAAGCACAGTCCCCTAAAAAGAGACTGACAGCCCTGGATCTCCCAGGTCAGAATCCCCTCTTGGCACTCGACCCCTCCATGCGGATCCCCGAGGTACAGCGTCATCATATTTTCGGTTGATAGCCCCGTGGAAAGGGCTTGGCTCGGCACACATCCATGAGGCTCGTGTAAAAAAGTGCCATGCAGTTAGTACATTTTCTACTACTACACCATGGAATAGGTTAACGGACCAACGCACATGTGATGGAACACGCCCCCAATACAGGGTGGCTCGGAGAGCCCCGATAGAGTACAAAAACGGCAACACGGAATGGGTTTCCTAGAAAGGAAAATGTCAACAAACCAGGAAAAAAAAAAAGAAAAAAAAAGGGATGTCGCGGTTAAGACAGGCAAAGCGGGCGTTATATGGAACAAACCAACAGGGTGACAAGTCAAGTGCGCCACATTTACGCGCCTTTGTAAGATGACGAATTTTGTACCTCTGTAAAAGAAACATAAGTTTTGGCCCAGAATCAATATAATTTACCAGCACCTCCCTAGTATAGTCATTAATGTGAGCATGAGTCACCAATGCTTTCTGTTTTTTTTTATTTTTCCTTTTTTTTTTTTTTTTTTTCTTTTCCTATCTGTCCCAGACCATCTACCGAAAGGCGGGTTTCTGCCTTGTCCAGACCAGGCTAGACTAGAAGTGTCGTAGTACTATGCTGCCTAACAAAGATAACTCATCATTCCTAGTTTTGTTCTCCCCTTTTTTGCCGCCTTGTTCCCACCCTGATTGATCATGACTGGTCTTACTGGTACAAACTGCAGGATTTTGCCACATACAAGGTAATCAGCTACCACTGAAAGTCTGGAGCTGACTATAATATCAATAAATACCACAATACATGGCTAGGTATATAAAGACACCAAAGAACTAAAAGTATAATAATTTGCCTTATCGCCGAAAATTCACAAGCTACCATTCCTGACATTTTTGGTGTCTCTGGTAGCTCTGGCGTCAACTGGACGGTACCGTCCCTCTCTGCTTTCCTGCAGCCTTATAAAACATACAAGTCTCGTCTAAATCTCAAGCCTATCGGTTTTGGGTTTCCTGGCATAAAAGGTGTAACCATCATACCATCTTGAGTTGCTGTCACTAGTAGTCATCTCTATACGCGTGTCCAAGCAACATTTCTCTCGCTGGGTTGCACATCGCCTCTATTTCTACTTTTTGGAATTTTCCATTAGAAATTTAGCCAAGGGCACAGAAGAGTCTACCAAGAGAGATTGCCGTGGGTCGGTATATCTGGACACGAGGAGAAACTTGATCCCCAATTTAAGTCATTCAGCTGTGCTTTGTTTTTGCTATTATTATTATTATTATTATTTTTTGGAGGCCTTTTTTCGAGACCGCGCCAGAGAACCTAAACAAGCATAGAAGAAGCTGTTGGGACAAACAAGTCCGTTTACGCGGACAAAATCTCTTCCATCTCAAGTTCACCAAACCAGCGGACAGCCGTACCAGACTTTCTACATCCCCTTGTGTCACAGAACAAAATAAGTATACGGTAGCACAAAAGGAGGGAAAAAGAAGAAGAAGAAGAGAAGCCTGTAAGTGCCTAATCCCTCCCACTTCAAATACGAGGCTTCGAACATCAGGAATCAACTTGTTCGCATCATTCTGTAACCACACCATATCTATCACCTCCTCGTCACAGGTACTTCCTGGCCATCACAAAAGAAGGCGACGCATGGACCGCAACACTTGGCTTTCTAGTCTTTAGTCCCCCTTCCCCATCCTCTGGCTATAAGACCAAACTCACCTGCTCTCCCCAATCTTGGCCAGTGGGCTTGCTTTTGGTTTGATCAGCTCAAAGGCAGGCTAGAACTGAAGCATACACATACCCCATATATACACACACCAACTCAGCTCTTGTCAATCATATCCTCCTCAAAGCCAGCAAATATGGACTTTAACCAGCTTCTTAGAGAGCTATTACCACCTACCACAAGCCGCAACATGTCATTCAAGGCCGACGGAAGCATCCCTGCAGGCAACGCCTCGGCGACCCATGGGAGTTTTCGTCTGAACGGACTCGGGATAGAGGGTCTACTGATGCCCTTACTCGGCGGAGGGATGCACAACAACCCGCTCATGCGCACCTTCATGCTGGTCAACCAGACGCTCGGCGCCTACCTGGGCATCGACCCGACGGCGCTCGTCACCGCCATGGGTTTCGTCTGGGCCACTTACCGCCTGACCCGCCAGTTTTGGTCGCTTGTCTGGCACGGGCTCGTGCTAGAGTACATGACTTCAAGCGTCTCGGTGGTCAGCGATGACGAGATCTTCGACCACGTCATGGTCTGGCTTGCCGCCCAGCCCCGGACCGAAAAGTCGAGGTCTTTGATGGCCGAGACGGCCGTACAGTCCTCCTGGGGTGATGATCGCGGTGAGTACGCTGCCACGCGCAAGGTTGTTCCAGTCACAGTCTCCGAGGATGGGAAGGAGTATGTGAACTTTTCGCAGCACAAGGCCAGCACGGTGAGTCCTTTTCCCCTTCCTTTTCTTAACTCTATTGCCCCTCTGAAAATGGGAATCTAGCACAGGGAAAATATTCAGTGTGCTGTTTCTAACACATTTCTACAAGCCACCACGATATATCCCCGCCTTTGGCATGCACGGCTTCTGGTTCCGGCACCGGTACTTTAGTCTTAATAGGCGGCAGAAGCCCGTCATGGAAGGCAGTAACCTCGGCCCGGCGGCTGTCACCATCAGGGACAAAGAGACCATAATCATTTCCTGCTTTGGACTTTCCCCAGGTAAGCCCCTTAATTCTCGTCAAATGTTCAACTTGGTAGACCGGGAAAAAGTAGCCAACTAAACAAACCCCATCTTTTTCATGGCCGTATCTAGACCCAATCAAAGAACTGCTCGTCCACGCCAGGGAGCACTATTACAAGGACCACTACGCCAAGACGGTAATCAAGCGGCCCAACACCTCGCTGGTCCGCCGACAAGGCCGGCACTCGTGGACGCTCGTGGCCAACCGTCCCGTCCGTCCCATGAACACGGTCGTGCTCGACAAGGAGCAAAAGACGGCCATCCTCTCCGACATGAACGAGTACCTCCAGCCCGAGACCCCACGCTGGTACGCCAACCGCGGCATACCACTGCGCAGGGGCTACCTGTTCCACGGCCCTCCGGGCACGGGCAAGACTTCGCTCTCCTTTGCGCTCGCCGGCGTCTTCGGGCTCGACATATACGTCATCAGCCTCCTGGAGCCGCAGCTGGGCGAGGAGGACCTGTCCAACCTCTTCAACAGCCTGCCGAGGAGGTGCGTAGTCCTACTGGAGGAAATTGACACCGCCGGCCTGAGCAGGACCGAGGACGAGGGCGGGAACGAGATCAAGAGGGAAACGAAAACCCCGACCAGCAATGGGGGCCCCCCACAGCAGGGGCTCGGTGAGTGGAAGGTCACGGATCTGGCTCGTGCCCTCAAGGGCAGCAGCGGCGGGAGGGCAAACGACGGCGAAAAGAAGGGCATCTCCCTGTCGGGTCTGCTCAACGCCATAGACGGCGTCGCCTCGCACGAGGGCCGCGTGCTCATAATGACGACCAACAGACCCGAGACGCTCGACGACGCCCTCATCCGCCCAGGCCGCGTCGACCTGCAGGTGGCATTCAGCAACGCGACGCAGGAGCAGGCCGGCGAGCTATTCCAGCGCATGTACGGCGTCGACAACAGTGCGAGGCCTCCGCCGTTTGCGAGTCTCCAGCAAAAGGAGGCGCAGGCTCTGCTCGGCGAACAGGACATTCTGGACGGGAAGGACGATTTGGAGACCCCCATCGCCGATGCCGAAGAGCTGAGCAGGATAGCGGCCGAGTTCGCCTCCAAGATCGTCTCCGGACAGCTGTCACCGGCCGAGATCCAGGGCTTTCTTCTCAAGCGCAGAAAGTGGCCGCGCAAAGCCCTGCGCGATGTCGACGGTTGGGTCAAGGCCATGGTGGAGCAAAAGGCAAGCAAGAGCAAGATAATGCAGGCCCAATGATGTGAATTGGCACTATTGTTCCATCTCTGGGGCTTGATTGAGTATAGGTAAAGCAGGGTCAAGAGATGGATAACTATTCATTGCCATTTTTTTGGGCCGGCATCGGGTGTGATTCTTGGCCATGATGCCTTCCAATTTGCACTGTGGTCCAAGGGTTGACTTGTTACTTTCCGCATAGTCGAGAACGGGTGGTTCCAGGCTGTATGATGCTGAATGCTGTCTTTAGAAACGGCCGGGAAATGATAAGAGGATATGGTATACGAGAGGAGTCATTCTGGTGGGCTGATAAATAATGAAATTATGACCATCTTTCGGAGCCAAACAGAGCGCATTTCTGCAAAGCCATGTCCTGTTTCTTGTGAATTTCAGGACAAGACGGCTTCTTGACCAATCATAAACGAGCGGCCGGCTGTGAGCCTCTCTCAATAACGTCAAGATTCAGTACTCCTCAGCACTGCTGAAGCCTCGCTCCTCCTCGTAGTCAGTCGCGAACTCATCACCAAATAACTCCTGATCCTCTTTGTTTGAGTCCATATAACCGTCCGCTTCTTCCACTTCTTCGTCATCCTCGTGATCTCCGGCTTCCACCTCCTTGATGGCTCGTCCCAGCGTGTTACTGCGTTGGGTAGGCCCAAAACTCTCGAGTCGAGCCCCGTTGTCTTGATCTGGCAGGTCAAACCTTACCATCCGCTGCTGATTTGCAACTGGAAATTTCGAGGCAGCATCAACTGTTCCATCAGCATTGAACTCATCTCCATCTGACAAGTACTCCTCCTCATCTTCACCCTCCTCATCGCCTTCATCTTCCTCTTCATCGTCGTCGTCGTCCTCGTTGATGACATCCTCGACAGAGCGAAGAGGAGTATCCGGACTTCCAGAATCGACCGAATCTCCGGCAGGCATCTGACTCGGCGTTGTACCGCCTGACGAGGTCGCGGCTTTGCCGAGTGCACTACTGCGCGCGTTGATCAGTGGCACGCGGTACGAGGAGACATGGCTGGTCTTTTTACGCTTCCGAGCTGCCGTACTGAAGCGAGACTGCCCATGACCGCGGATGACAGCCATTTCCGCTTCCGTAAGTTTCAAATCAGGCAGCGGCACATTCACGTGGGCAAGACGCACGTTCAACGCGCTGGAGATGGTCTGGTTTGTTACCGGGGTTGGCTCTGGAGTTCCATCGTCCAAGGCCAGAGCTGAAGTGAAATCCTGGTCGGACAAGGTTCTGCCAAACGCAATAGCTAGCATCTTGCATTTCATAATGGCGCGAGCCTTAGCCCACAGGCCGCGACGATACCACCCACTCCCAGAAACCTCACACTCGGATCGGATCTGGGCATTGGCAAAAATCTTGACCAGCAGGGGATCCGTAATGTCACAGACCTGCCAGACCTTTCCATCGGTACAAAATGTTTGACCGTCAAAAATGTGGCTGTTTGCATCATTCTCCCCATTCCTAGGACCCCCTGCGTTCAAGGTCGGTGCCCTCCGCCATTTGCGAGTTGAGGCCTCGGATCTGCGCACCGAGGCCCATTGCTGATCTGGGTTGCCTGCCTCGGCACGGCGAGTCTTGAACATCAAGGTTTGATATATTCGACATGCTGGGTCGGTGCGGGGATCAACACCATAACGAACCACGGCGTCGCGCCACGGTCCACCTTTGAACTGGTAGGCAAAGAAGGGCATCGCATGTTTGATGATGTTCTCACTGAACTCACCGGATCGTGCAGACGCTGCAAGACGGTTCGTCAATGAGCGGCGCGTCCAGATCGGTCGTTCGTGAAAGGCCAAGCTTAGTTCGACAATAGCAGCAGCCATCTGTGGATCTTTGATGTTGGGACTCCGCGAGGGAGCACTCGGAGCTGGATATGTATCGTGCGCAATAAAGTAGCCCGCATGGTTGGCACGGGCAGTGAGGTTGATTGTAGTCGCGCCCCCTTCGCTGTGTACGGTGCGGACGTAAGGGTTCTGGGCGTAGTTGTAGTGGAACGGCAGGTTCATATGGCTGAAGACTGGTGGTGGCACGATTTCTACATTTGGAGGATTGGCAGTCCCCGGCTCCATGGTGAACTTGCGCATTTCAGAGACTGAAATTGTCCTGAGGTTAGCAGTGAAAGCGTCCAAGCCAACAGCTGTGTGGTGGAATCTTCGAACTGACCATCACCGGGAAGAACTTTGTCTATGATGTTACTCATGAACGGAGCATTCACTGTCGAGTACTGATAGTCAACCAGACCTGAGCGTGTAGTATTTATTAGTAACTGGTAACGCCGTTCAGTATCTCATGGAGGTCATCTCACCTCTATACCGATGTGTATTCCTGATGAGCCCCACGGCCTCAACGTTGTATTTGCCGATATTGTCCTGCAGCTTTCGCCGGAGGGTGTTGGGCTGGTCGAGTCCCTTTTGTGACATAATGCGAGGCCGTCTCGACCCTTCAGTCCCTGGATCGAGCCAAGGGCCGTCGCTACCTCGCTTCCGCTTCCTGCCAGTCCTGCGAGGCACTTCGATCTTGAGCAGGACATTATGCGATGGCGCATTATGAGATATGATAGGCCGCACGACAGGATTATCGTAGCGGGGGTACAGCGGCACAGATATTTGGGCACTCTCGTGGTCAAGAACAGCGGCGAAGTTGAAGTTACTGCCAAATGTCTTGACGGCCTTGTCGTGATCCTTGATCACCATGGGATGTTCAATAGCCGAGACAGACCTGAATGGGATGCGATAGACTGGGGCATGATTGCTACCAGAATCGGCTGAAGAGATGTTTGGGTCTCTGAGGACGCCGTTTTCATCTTGATGCCGCATTGTACTTGCTGTGGGCGTGACAATTGGTGGGGAAGGCTAGATAGGTCCCTAATAGTGAGTAATTTGCGAAGCCTTTTTTCTTCTTCCTTTTCCCCCCTTCTTATTCTATTTCATTCTTCTTTCTTCCTCTTAACTCTCCTCTCTTCTTCAACATTGGCTGGTTCCCGCTCCTTCCATGTGCGTATTTCAGACCGATCGCAATTTCTGGATGCGGCCTGCCGGTATTGTATTGAATTTTGGTGCAGCCAACAACGGATCTAGACGAGCATTAAACTCTCCAAAAACCCATGTCTGGAGCGCCGGTCAACTGGTATCCGTGACCGGAGATGATTGGAAAATTTCCAAGGCCAGTGGTGCTGACTTGCCCGTAGAAATCAATCCTAAATCATCAACCCGGGTGGATCTACATTCGAGTAGAGTCGATATCATCAGTCGAATTGTCGATGATTCACTCCGTGTTTAATCCTCGCAACCCACCGAGACACCTGTCAAAGTTCAGTTCGCAAAATTTAGGTCTCCGCAGCGGGCAAAGCCGATGTCACTGCATCATGTAGATACCTTAAGGACCTTACTACCCAAGGGCGTCAGTTTAAAAAACTGCACATGACACTGTAGAGTGATGGTGGAAAATTGACGGATGACGGGGCCTGAGATTGGCTTGTGCACGGACTCGTCGCATCTCCACATTGGATGCACACGGTGATTATCTGAATTTGTTACCAAGTGGCTTGAACTCCCGGTTGTTACGTGGTAGAGAATTCGTTGTTGTCAAGAGGTGGAAATATGGTTGATTGCCCACTTGGATTGACTTGGCTAGGCTGGGTCGGCATGCCTGCAAACTTGTGGTGGCAACCTGTAACACCGGGTAGCTAGACCCTGAGGAAGCCCAAGGTGGAATAAGATAATAAAACCTCCATCCACTCACTACCTACTACGACCTTACCTTACCTGCTACTCTAACCTTGCTTTTCCCCCCAATCCAAGCGCGGCGCGACAACCCATCTTCTTCACCAAAAACAAGATCATACGACTTCGGGTTGGGCTCGTAACGTCCTCTCGCGACATTTCATCCCAACCGACCAACGAACCAGAGCGAAACACCGAACGAACGAACGAGCCTCTTGGAAGTTGACTGCCTGGGTTTCTACTTTGCAGTGCTACCTACATACTACGTACCTTACCTTACGGGCGAACAAATGACAAACTCCTTGGCCGTGCTGTAGCGCGTCCAAGTCGCTCTCCAGTCAAGAACCTTCCTTGACCCACGCTGCGTTTCACCGCCTCCTAGGCTACAAAGTAGAATTTCCCATTAATCGACTGACCAACCAAGCAACAATTTGAAAATTTCAAAGAGCTGGTGTTGGTTTTCCCGTCGCAATCTGTCAGCATTCAAATCTGGTCGAGCCAAGTCACTGAGCAGACACGAGGTTTGATTGATTTATTGAAGCTCCCGTCGGGCCCCGTTCAGTGAATCAAGTGCTGTTACACTCCGCGAATTACACTACACTGTGCGAAGGAGTGCGAGGCTTTGCTGAATGCCGCGTCCCGTTCGCCCTGCAACTCCCCGCAAACAAGCCCGGTTCAGCCACCACAATACGCCGCCCGTAACTGCAACAAGCAGCCTCCTCCTCACTTGCGGGTTTCAAAGACAAGGAACCAAAAAATAAAGCCCCCAATCTCGTTGAGCACGTACCTTACCTACAAGAGATACATCCCACAAACCTCAAATTGGATTCCACAGCACGCATCAATCAAAGGCGTTTTTTTCTCTTGAGCATTTGGTCAACGGGCCGTGCCAATGTTCTCAAAACTGAAGCGCGAGGTCGGTTTTTGTTTCTTGTTTGTCGTCTGTTTCATTCCCCAATCTATTCACCCCCCCAACCCCTGCCTCCTGCTTTCGCAGTGACGATGGTTGGATTTCCATCGAGTGCAGCTAGCTCTCTACTGCCCGTGTCTTGTCTCTTTCTCTCTTGGCTTGTGTACCGAATCCCAGCCTCGACTTGCCACAATGAGCGACAGGCATACGTGCAGACATCCGTCCAGATTTTGGAACTCGCCATACCTGGAGCTACAGTACTTTGATCTACCCCAAGATTCCCCTTTGCTTTACCATACCTACCTACCCTAAACCCAGCAGACCTTAGCCACTTCCGGCGCTGTTGGTCCAATTTTCCGGAGCTGTGCCGATCCATCTACCACCTTACCAACCTACCTACGGACTTCCTAGCTACCTTAATGCCTGTTCAGCCAGTCCCCTCCCATGCAAAGCCATAGCGTGCTACAATTGGACCACACTGGGCGCTTCCCACCAATCTTACCTTGCTTAAACTGCCCCTCCCACCGCCCCGACAACTCAGCTCGACCGCGTCTTGGTGTCGTCCTCGATCAAGTGAGCGAGCGTTGTCCTATACAACTCGAGCCACGACAACAAGGAAATCAAAACACTTCATACGCTGGCCTCATTTCTCCTAATTGTACTCCCCGCCGGTCGCCTTTCTGGCTACCTTTTATAAACTGCATCATTTTTTGATTGAGGCTGCAATCCTACCTGTGTGCTACCTCACCACACCCCGCTTTGAACGACAACACGAATTGCGCTCATTGCGGCCCCGAATTTACCAGGCTTTGGACATCGTCGCTTCTCAGGATGAGGCGGTTTAGCCAGAAAGTTGTCAGTAGCAGCTTGCGGGTGTTGATTCAACTTAGCCTGTGCACTCGGATCACAGATGCATTGAACTCTTTGTTGGGCGACAAACTGCCGTTGGTGAGGATCGTGCTAACCCTAATGTTTACTTGCAGCTCTCGCGAGGCAAGGACCCGAACAAGTCTTCAAAGAAGAACAAGGACTCCAAGGACGGCGCATCCTCGCCGCAAGCCGCCGGCTCCTCAAGGGAAGGCTCCAACCAAAGTCCTGTCCTCACCCCGTCGTCATCTAGCTCGACCCTGAACGACATCCGCAACAAACCGCTCCCTCCCAACAATGCAAGCCCACATAGCACAGAGGGCGCATCCCCTTCCGGTCAGCCACTGATGACCCAAAATCAAGGAGCCAGTGATAGGTTCGGGCTAATGGGAGGATCATCGCCAGCGTCGAACGGTGGAAACACGCCCGTGCGGCATGGACAACTACCGCCTACCGTAATAATCAGCCCGAGCGGTGCACCGGTATGATGCCCTGGCCTGAATAGTTTCTGCACGCATAATCTCCCGTTACCGCTGCTTCGCTGACGAAATGCTCTACTTTCTAGCACATACCCCCACCTGGTGCCGCCGAGACGATGCCCCACGATCTTGCTCCCCCCAAAGCTGGACAAAAGTCGCTCATGTTCGACCGGCTCCAACAGACCCCTAAGGATGTACCGGAGGGCCTGCGGACGCCCAAGCGACAGCATTCGTCTCGCTTCGACATTTCGGCACATCGCGAACTCGAGAAACTGCCTGGGTTCCACGAGGTACCCCCGCAACGCAGACAGGATCTTTTTATGCAAAAGATCGACCAATGTAATGTCATCTTTGACTTCAACGACGCGGCTGGCGATATCAAGCCCAAGGAGATCAAACGCCTGGCGCTACATGAATTACTCGATTATGTGGCAAACAATCGCCAAGTCATCACGGAGCCGATGTACCCTAAGGTTGTCGAAATGTTTGCCAAGAACCTCTTCCGCCAGATTCCGCCACCGATTAACCCTCAGGGCGAAGCGTTTGATCCGGAGGAAGACGAGCCCGTTCTCGAGCCTGCTTGGCCACACATTCAGGTCGTCTACGAGTTCTTTCTCAGGTTCATCGAAAGCCAGGACTTCAACACAAACATCGCAAAGGCATACATCGACCACAGTTTCGTGTTGCAGCTACTCGAGCTCTTCGATTCGGAGGACCCTCGCGAACGCGACTTTCTGAAGACAACGCTGCATAGGATCTACGGCAAGTTCCTCAACCTGAGAAGCTTCATCAGGAGGTCCATAAACAACGTCTTCTTTCAATTTACCTATGAGACGGAGAGGTTCAATGGTATTGCGGAACTTCTTGAGATCCTCGGGTCTATTATCAATGGATTCGCGCTTCCTTTGAAGGAGGAACACAAGCTGTTTTTGACCAGGGTGTTGATACCGCTGCACAAGGTGAAAAGCTTGAGCATGTACCACCCTCAACTCGCCTACTGCATCGTTCAATTCCTAGAGAAAGATGCTTCTCTCACAGAAGAGGTATGTTATGTTTGCCACGGGCATTACGTGTGATGTTTCTGCATGTCGATATCTGATCAAGATTCCTGACTGTCCTCAAATCAGGTGGTGCTCGGTTTACTGCGATACTGGCCAAAGGTCAATAGCACAAAGGAAGTCATGTTTCTCAATGAGGTTGAAGACATTTTCGAGGTGATGGACCCTGCAGAGTTTGCCAAAGTCCAGGAGCCCCTCTTCCATCAGCTGGCAAAGTCGGTGGCCAGCCCACATTTTCAAGTTGCTGAGAGGGCACTTTACTTCTGGAACAACGAATACTTTTGCAACCTTGTCAGTGACAATGTCGAGATCATACTGCCAATCATGTTTGCCCCCTTGTATGAGAACTCTAAGGGGCACTGGAACAGGTAAGAGCGGCGCCACACGTTTTTCAGTCCCTTGGTCTAGAATTAGACCTGTTGCTAATATCTGTGGACTAGGACCATACATGGCATGGTATACAATGCCATGAAGCTATTCATGGAGATAAATCCTCAGCTTTTTGACGACTGTTCTCACGAGTATACTGAACAGCAGAACAGTGCGGCAGCTAGGGAAGCCATGCGTGAGCGGAAATGGGCGGCAATTGCAGAGCAGGCCAACAAGAGAAAGGCAAATGGCTCTGGCGAGCCTTCTGGGCCCCCTACAAGAACCCCACAGAATCCGATGCCCCGACTAGACGAGGTTGATCACTCGGACGACAACCAAAAGCGTCTGGACTCCTTGAAGCTGCAGGATGGTGAACGTCGGCGTCCAGGCATGCACGACAGACAGAACTCTGTAGGATCGAATCGGAGTCAGCGATGACGGTCGGACATTTGCCCTCCCTATATTGCGCATTCTGGAGGCTTGCCAAGGATACCTCCATACATCGGAATCCTTCGCCTTGGGCCTAAATATCCTTAATAGATAGCTCTCACTTCTCCTTCTTACATGTTCTTCCTCTTTTGGTTTCTCGGATGCGCGGATGCCTCGACTTCTGGGGCAAGATTTCGGGCGAAAGGGACAAGTAAGGTACCCTTTGTTTGGCTTTATGTACTTGGCGGTGGGGAAGGTGAAAGACTTCAAACGCATACCCAAAATCGTCATCATTGTTGGAGTACAACTTTATCTTTTCCTCTTACTTTACGCCCTGGTTCATTTATAGGGCTGTGCAAGAAACAGAGATGGGGTCAGAGGTAGTTAGACGCCCCCATATCCTTGCCAGGAATGGTTGAACCCTGAGTGCCTGCGTTGTTGTGGAACAGAAGACACCATTCATCTATTTTCTCGATATGATCACATGCCCGAATGAAGGCGTTGCAGCTTCAACACCCTTTTTAAAGTGATATCACACTAATGCATCCCAGTAATCTTGAACAGTCATGTGGCATGGAGAGCGGCGACTTTGCAAGAGATCCCCATTAGACACCAATGGAGGTGGCTACCTTGATTAAAAGGTCTCTGGTGACTGAGGGTCGCATGAACTAAATAAAGCATTAACACTCAATAAAACCCTTTTTCCCGACAGAAAAAGTCTCCCACGGTGACGTCAGAGACCCTGAAAGATCTATTCCTTCAGTATGTCAAAAGTCTTATACCTCAGTCCATCACTTGTCAGAAATTCCGTTCAAGCCGGGCGCTACCATCCCCGACCGCCCCTGCTCTGATTATAGCCACCTCTACCCCTGAAATTTCCATTGTTACTTGCTCCACTGCGACCGAAATTCTGGTATCCGATTCCCGGTTGTTGATTGTGATACGGTGGTTGTTGAGGATGAGCAGACATAGGTGGGGCACCCCAGGCCCAACCTTGTTGTTGCTGCTGCTGCTGCTGCTGCTGATTATGCATAACAAACTGGGGTGGCGGCGGCGGCGGTGGCCATGAGCCAGGGAAACCGGGCATCTGAGGGGTTGTTGAACCCTGCGTCTGCATGCCTCCGTAGCCCTGGTGTACCTGTGGCACAGGCATGGGCATGCCGGGTATTGGGGGGAACTGGATTGGTAGCAGCGGGGGTGGGAACGGAGGAACTGTCATGTTGTAGTTTCCTGGAGCAGCTCCTAGAGGCGGCGGTGGCGGCAGGGCGCTGGCGTCTGCGGGAGGTGGGGAGTATCCTGGAGAAGGCGATCTACGAGAACCTTCGCGAGACCTTTGGCGAACATCTCTGCTCCTTGATCGCGATGGCGAATAGCTACGCGAACGGTGGCGGAACCTATCGGAAGAGTAATCGCGGCTGCGATTAGTGCGCCCTCCTTTTGAGGGGCTTCGGCTGCTGCGGCTGCGGCTGCGGCTGCGGCTGCGAGATTGGCTAATACGGCGACGCTTGAAGTTCTGTGGCGAAGTGCTCCTTGAGCGACTGCTTCGGCTCCTGCTCCGGTCTCGGCCGCGACTTAGACTTCTGGATCCACGAGAAGAATTTGACCTGCTCGTTGAAGCTGGGTTGTGTGGTTTCCGACCTTGCCTCCGAGCCTTCATCTTCTTGCAAAACGCGCGTGACCAGCCATAATAGGTCTCGCCATCAAGCACTTCGCCCGTAATCTCATCCAGCTCCACGCGCTCGCCCATCTGGTCAATGTCCACAGCTGGGTACTCTCCGGGGGTTTTGTCATCGGCGAGTCGCGCATCCTTGCTATAAATGCGGTCCACACGAGCCAGGAGACGGCTAACGGCGTCGACCAGGCCCTTGTCGGCAGGCCCAGAAGCCAACTGTAAAGGCTTGATCAGGGCGGGGTTCATCGGGCGCATCGAGTTGGGCTCGAGCACCGGAAGCCAGTTTCCAGCAGGAAGATCGTACCAGGCCGTGGAGGGATCGCCGTGCGTTGCCGGCATGACGAAGGGTACGTCCTTGGAGCCTTTCTTGGTCGTGTCGCGGCCAAGCTGGGTGCCCGGCGCATCGCGAGCTCTTTCCGGGCCGTTTCCGGCCCGCTTGCGACTGCATCGCGCAGTTCTTTGGAAAGCTCAGAGCCTCGTAAATATTTTAGGGTGTCCCAAAGGCTAACGAGCTCGTTTAATTTCTTAATATGCTTCGGGGCGTTGGCAAAGGAAGCTGCGCTCTTGAAAAGGGCGGGCAAGCTGGGCTCGATGCCACAGACGAACGCATCGTCATGCTGTCGTTTTTGCGAATGGTGCAGCACGTCGTTGATAATATAAAGGACATGCAGCCGCCGTCGCTTGGTGGATGGCTCCTTGGGTGCTGTATTGGCATCGACCGCTGTTGACGTGCCGAACGAGTCGGCCAAGGCGACGAGGTATTTTCCCAGAGCAGCCACGCGGGCTGGCGATGTTGCTAGGTTGCTTAAGATCCATTGCTTGCATTTCTGTTGCGGGCGGCGACGAAGAGCATGGAGAACATCAACTTTTAGCTGCGGCTCCCTTTCCTCAAGGTATATCCAAGGGGGGACAGGGCTCTATTCAAGTCCCTCCCCACATTGTGTGCATGTGTAATTCCAAACCTGAACATTGGCTGGCGAACACCTCGTGATAGCCGTATTGAGAAGCGTGTGGAAGTGCTCGATCTCGTCTCGCGAGCAGCTCGCGGGGTCTGGTCGCAGGAGAACCGCCGAGAAGGATGCCTTCGTTATGACGAGCTGTGGCGACGCCATGCTGAGAATAGGCCCGCACCGTGCTGTGGTTGTATTCTCTTGAAGTACCCTGTCTTTGGTGGGTTTTCGGCGAGTGCTGTCGTCTACTTAGCAGCGTCTATAAATTGTCGTCATTGATGAGCCTGAAGCTCGACGATTTGATGATGCGTGGATTGGTCAGACGCGCGACAGTTGACCCTGCTAGCCGACACATTTAGTCTCCAGTACCTAGACAGGTACTTGGTTGTGGGGCTCATGCATCAAGCCAAGGGTCTTGCAGCTAGCTCCAAGCTGTGAGCTCCGATAAACAGACCTCTAATTTTGCTCAACAGGCAAGCCGAGACTGTCTCAGATGTTTACCTACACTTTACAAAAGATCGCGCTGTGTATAGTGGCTCAACATTGGCAGAACAAATTCGAAACTCCCAGATATTCATTCCATTGGACTTTCTAGAGTGATTTAAGAGCAAGCACTTGTTGATGACAGCAGCTCTTCAAGACGAGGGGAGACTTTTGACTTCGCATTATACACGCATATTTTACAGCCCATTATTCTCCTGTGCAGATCAAAGCTGCAAACAAAACTGTCCTGACCAAAGATTAGCCGTAGCTGCTCGCTCCAAATTCACACCGTATCTGAACCACCCAGACCACATCCCTTTCTTCAAGGCATGACCCAATCATTCCGTACAAAGTATATGTCTTGTCTTTTTTTTCACGAGAATCTGTCCCCTTTTATACTCCTAAACGGCTGACTAGCTTCGTATTTGCTTTTCTCCGCTACCCTCTGCTCCTCGGTCGATGGCGCATGCCTCGTCGGCGCTGGATCGGAGTGCGACTCTTGGCTCGGCGAGCCAGCCGTATCTGTCCTCGGTGGCGTGCTGTGTGACTCGTTCGACGAAGGTTTCAGGTTGTTGATATTGTCAGAGTGCTCAAGCGACTCGATCATGGCACGCTTCCGCTTCTGCTCGTCCCAACGCGCCTGGCGATCGGCGTTGATGCTACGCTTTGCGAATACATAGGCTCCACCACCAGCTTCGTGTTTTGGTTTCGGTTTAGAGTCTGACATCTCAAAGCTTCTATGTGTGTAGTGATGGCTTACCTAGGCACAAAGCTCCCCAGCCAGCCCTGAAGGGATGCAGCAATCTAGTCAGTCACGGGTGTTGAAGGGAAGGTGCTCATTTGACACGATTGTCCATACCAGAAAGACTTGACCTACATGTAAGGCTCACCATAAGCTGTTAGCATCAAGACATGATTTTCCTTAGCACAAGAGTGGCGACGTAACTTACGGTGTTCATTCTTATTTGTTACTATATCCGTAACTTGAAAGGTAGGTAGGGAATTTGGTCTTGGAGGCGACAAGAAAAGCAATGGATCGACTCAAGGGAGCTTTTCACTTATTATTAGCCTTCTCCGTGCAAAGATGCGTAGAGGTTTGGATATCGGCACGACCACGGAAGTTAGGTAAGTAGGTAGGTAAGGTATGTGGGAGAGTTATGTTGCGCAAGGAGGCACATTATCATAGCGCAACAATTACCTTCAATGGAAATATTCGGTCGTGTCGTTGTTCGACAAGGATTAATTAAAAATGACACCACTTTGACGGGGAACATCGGGAGGCGGGGCAGTTCGGACCCACCTAAAAGCCTTTTTTCGCTTTGCTACGATATCTTCATATCCACACGAAGCAGCTCAAGTTCAAGCAGAGAAGGTCAAATGATAACATGCTTTGGGCAATTGTTTAAGTCCAACTTAACAAAGGAGGCTCGAAGGCGTGCAAACCTAGGCAGCTACTCTGTACCTAACTCAAAGATGGGGTGTAGGTCGAGAATTTCTATGCCCAGCTCGGTACAAATATTTACGAACTTGGGTTAAAAATTTACATCGACCAAGACAGAAAAGAAGGATGGGGAGAAAATCAAGGTATAGCCATTTGAATAAAGCTGGCGGTGGAAAAAAAGGTCAGACGTAGGTTAAACACAGGAATATCTGGTATATGAAACATAAAATGCCAATTTGAAAACATGGAAAACTATCATTTCTCTGAGTAGTTGGAGGAAGGGTAAGTTAGGTGAGTTTGTTCTCCATCTGAATCGCGCGAAGACGTCAAGTTGAAAAATTACAGCAGTTCTGATAGCAAGCACTCCAAACGGGCTTCTTTCGACTGTTGGCAAAACGAATTAATTTTCAGTGCCTTGATTATATTTTATTTGGCCGAGTAGGAGTCTCCAAAAAGGTTTAGCTTTACATTGTAGAATGTGCTGCATCCTTACGTCTCTGGGCATGTTCTCCAAGCAGCCTTTGTTCTGGTTTTTGGCGCAAAGAAATCGCCACCAGGAGTAGACTGTCATGCTTGTATATAACATTGATGCTTTGCGGTGCGGTTACTAGATCTAGTCGAGATATAACTATCAGATACCCAAGGGAGCTATCCTAGAAGAGATTAGACGCGTAAACGGCCTTGGCGCGCGCCGAGTCTACAGGGGTTCGCTTACCTACTCCAACAGTAGTAGGTGTCTAAATTGGTGGTGGCCAAGATGAAACACTGCACTGCAGGCAACTGCCGAATGGCACGGCACTAAGCATGAGCAAGCAGCCCGATTCGATTTTAGATTTCACATTTCTATTGCCTAAGGTACCTACCTAGGTACGCACAGTGAACTGGTGATTTATTCGCTTGGGTGCGCACCGGTGGTTAATAATTGAGGCCTTGTGAATGACTGCTAGACTAGTGCATGTACGGCCACAGCCATCAAAATGGGATGATATGTATCAATTTCCCACGTTCAGTTTCTATCGCCCGGGGTTCATGCACCAGACGTTGAGGTAACCCTCGATGAACTTAACAATCAACACTAATAACTAAAGCCCCCAAGTAGGTACTTGGCTAATGTACCTCAGGCACGTTCTTTACTGCAAGCCAATTGAGGATCTGGAGGGGCCGTTAGGGGTGGATCCAGTGACGTACCGCTCAAAGCTCGTACCTGGACAGATAGTGTACGCATAAGGCACAATACCAGGTAGGCAATTATGGAGATCAAGTGTTTGGCATGTTTTGTTCTGCACTGGGGACAAACATTAATTAGCACCTTACCACATTGTATGAATCTAAATGGTAATACATGTGTTTCTATCTTATAAATGTTCCAAAACTTCCTCGACAGTCGGCACCAATGCAGCAGTTGGGGAAGGCTGTGCTTGTCAGGCAAACAAGCGACCCGATGGCAGTGCCCCCGACAGCACTCAATCCCCTGGTAATCATACACATTAGAGCCCGGATTTGACCACGCATCACGCCCAGCAAACTTCGTTATCCAAGGACGCACGGTAGAGTTCAGTTTCAGGCACGGACGGCCCTCTCGCATAGCGGATAGTCACCAGCTTGACCGAGCGTCAGGATGTACAGCAGAAAGGGGGGGGGGGGGGGGGGGGGGAATCGAAAGCATGGATTAAAAAAATAATAAAACAAAAATAATAAAAGCTCAAACCCGATTGCCTCCAATAACCTTATACAAGGTACCTAGGAGCCAAACGGTGAAAGCCATATGGACAACCCCCAAAGCATTTGAACGCACGCATGCAATATCTAGCTAGAAACATTACTTCGTCAACTAACTACCTTGTTAATAGCGTGGCTGACATAAACCCATGTAAGATAACAAGGACAGTTCACTATTACCGGCAATCTCAGAATTAGGTGAGCTTTTAGGCTGGCGACAAGGATGTGCATCAGTCGGGATGAATGGTGGCTCAAGACCGAGCAAGGGAGAGGGCAGTGCTGGAAGCATCCGTCCAGTCATTGCAGCGCAACTGCTCCACACTCTCTCCACTACGCATGCCGCCCGCTGTCAATCACTCACAGCCCGCACAGCAGTAATTAGCACATCTGACTTCAAACGGCGGTGCTTGACTGCGCCGTTTCTTCAACATGGCCTTCATGAACCTCATCTTTTGAAAGCCCCACTACCACTCTGAGCATCTCCATACCTTACCTACTACCCTACCTTTCCTTGATCTAGTCTAGAGTAGTAGTACTTTTAGATTCAACACCATCGGAAGTAGCGCATGTTGGCGATTTTATGGACGCCAAGTCACTCGGCTTTCTGATGAATGTGAAGTCAAGATATCACGGGTCTGCTGGGTAGATTCACCCAACACCTGCAAGACCCCACCGACAACTCCCTAGACCATCGCCTACCCATTTACAGACCATGGCGCCCTCAGGCATACCGGATGGCCCTGACGGCTCTTCCCTGGTATGTAATTGCTCGCTCTGGGCTTTGCAAATGCTGGCACAATCGCTAACGATTGCTACAGAAACCGGTGTCGTCTCTCCGATCGCATTTTGAGAGCATGGGCAAAGCCCCGGACCGCTCAAGTCCTACGCCTCCTCCTCCACAACCTCCCGCGCAACCCGCAAGGATAGCCTCGCCCGGTCCCAAGCCCGAACCGCCGCCTGTACAGCGAGATGCGAAGCCGAAGCCAAAAGGTCATGCCTCGGTTCTGAGCACTCCTGGTCAGCGCCTGAACAACCCACCTCCATTAAGCCCCAGCCCTATAAACCTCGGCGCACCCTCGTTGATGGTCCAGCCCCCACGGTCACCACCCCAACCACGATCTTTAACTGTTGGGACCGGAGAACACAGCAGCTTTCTGAACCCAGACTCCCTGGTCAAATCACCCTCGCCCAGCAGCCCCCGAAGGCCGTTCAAGATTCCGAGCAATAACAGCACTCCCTCGTTAGAGCCTCAAAACTCGCCCAGACTAGTCCCTTCACAGCCTCCGTCTCCTCCACCGCCAAGGCGCTCTGCGGAACTGAAAAGGGAGAGGGACCGAGGACGTGACGCGAAGCCGACGCCACCTCCAATCAACCGAGCCGACAAGCCGCTGATCCCTTCGAGGTCATCGTACTTGGGTGTAGACTCACTCAGCAGCTCTGACTTTCGAAACCGCCTTGCCGAAACACACAAGTCGCCCTTCAACAGTCCTCCTAGTAGTAATGGGAGCATCGACGGGGATGCTGAAGCGCCTCCTACTTTACCCGCAAGACCTCGGCCATCCGTGTCGGAAGCCCCTCCGAGGATGCAAACGATCCAAACTGGATTTGATCCTCCTCCATTGCATCCATCTGTTGTCAACAGGAGGAAGGAAAGGGAACAGGAGCTTAACGGTGCGGCATCAAGAGGTTTGTCACGGGGGCCGCTAACCCCTCAGGGCACAGGAGATCAGGGGCCGCGACTGCCAGCCAGATCAGCCACAGTCACCGAACATAGGTCAGCTAATTACAATGGCTATTCAACCGCGAGACCACCGCCAAGGCCACCAAAGCCCGGCGAAAACAACATAATGCCGCCGCCGGGTGGTGCCACGCAGAAGAGAGCGGTCTCAACGCCCTCATCTCAGCAACATCCGCCGCCGCCGCCACCACCACCACAGAGGGCACACCCGAGGTCAATGACGGTGGACAGGACATCTTCCCGGGTCCCTGCTGAGTTTCGGGCTCCTCCAGCAGCTATGCCCTCCATTTCCTCCGCTCCAGAAGGCCGCGCACAGGACGCTTCGTCGGCAACAAAGACGGAGATATCTACCGCTTACCCAGACTCTTCGAACACGAACCGCCGTGCACCGTACATCAAACAGGGTGTTCATGAGATACATACAAAATACGACAGTCGCATATTCGATGCCTGTGGTGAGCTGGTGTGCACGAGTGGGCATCTCACCCGAGTATGGAGTTTTCTCGATGGAGAATTACTGTTGAGCCTATCACACGGAGAAAACGTCAAAGCGACCGCTGTCGCATTTAGGCCAGGCGCCAATGTCGACGAAGAAGGCACGAGGATCTGGATCGGCAACAACGTAGGTGAGCTCCTCGAAGCAGATATCGCAACTCAAGGCCTGGTCGCCACAAAGCCAACGGCCCACGGGCGACACGAGATCATCAAGATCTACAGGCATTACAACGAAATGTGGACTTTGGACGATGGTGGTACACTGAACGTCTGGGGTCCCGACGAAAGCGGCGTACCATCTTTGCTGGGATCTCCTCATCAAGCATTCCGGATCCCTAAAGGTCACACCTTTTCCATGGTCGTTGGGGACGAGTTGTGGCATGCGACTGGCAAAGAGGTTCGGGTCTTTTTGCCAACGACAGATGGTAAAATACAGTTCCAGGTCCTGATACGCGCACTTTATCAGGAATCTGCGGGTGAAGTTGTTTCTGGTACTCTGATGCCATCGGATCCTGACAAGGTGTTTTTAGGCCACGGGGATGGCAAAGTCAGTATCTACTCCAGAAGCGGATATGCTTGCCTCAGCGTGGTGAGCCTTAGCTCGTTCAAGATCAACACGCTGGCGGGCGTGGGTAATCATATCTGGGTGGGATACAACTCTGGAAGAGTCTGTGTCTACGACATCGCCCAATACCCGTGGACTGTGAAGAAGGATTGGCAAGCTCATGAGAATCCAGTGATCAAACTCCTTCCAGACCGTTCAAGCTTCTGGACCCTGGACAGGTCTCAGGTCATTTCGCTCGGCGCAGACAACATGCTCAGGGTATGGGATGGTCTTCTGCAGGAGGACTGGCTCGAAGGGGAAATGCAAGCCAAGGACACGGAGTACTCCGAAATAGAACAACTCAAAGTGCTCGCCATGACATGGAACGCCGGGGCATCAACACCCAACAGCCTGCGGTACTCTCAGAACGATGCAAGCTTTTTTCAAACTCTGCTCCAAAACGGCGAGTCTTATGATATTCTGGTCTTTGGTTTCCAAGAGCTGGTGGATCTGGAGGATAAAAAGGCCACAGCAAAGCGGTTCCTCAAAGTAAAAAAGAAGGAGGGCTCGGACCAGGAGCGCATGAGCCATCAATATCGGGACTGGAGGGACTTTTTGGTCCGTGCTCTAGATGACTACATGCCAGGCGAGCTTTATCATCTCTTGCAGACTTCACACATGGTAGGACTTTTTACGTGCATCTTCGTGAAGGCGGATATCCGCGCACGAATTAGCAATCTCAACGCTGCCGAGGTCAAGCGCGGGATGGGCGGTCTGCATGGTAACAAGGGTGCGGTAGTAGTTCGCTTCATGGTCGACGACACATCACTCTGTTTCATCAACTGCCACTTGGCGGCCGGGCAGACTCAAGCACAAAGCCGGCACAACGATGTCGCGGCCATCCTTGAGGCGCCAATCCTACCGGCCGAGAGGGACCCCAACATACGTATCGATAGTTATGTCGGTGGAGGCGATGGCACCATGATAATGGATCATGAGCTTGTACTCCTGAACGGGGACCTTAACTACCGAATCGATACCATGTCGCGCGACACGGTCGTCATGGCCGTCAAGCAGGGCAACTTGGCTAAACTGCTCGAGCGCGATCAGCTACTGGTGGCCAAGCGACGGAATCCAACCTTCAGGCTGCGAGCCTTTGAGGAGTCGCAAATATCGTTTGCGCCTACCTACAAGTACGATGTCGGGACGGATACGTACGACACTTCGGAAAAGAAGCGAAGCCCGGCATGGTGCGATCGACTCCTTCACCGGGGATCTAGAGGCCGGATACAGCAGCTCGACTATCGAAGACACGAGGTGCGCGTCTCGGACCACCGTCCCGTCAGTGGCAGGTTCTTGTTCGGCACCAAGAGGATCGATCCCAGACGGAGGGCGATTGCCTGGATGGAGTGCCAGCAACGACTTGAAGATACAAAAGCGAATGTTTCTATGGATGAGAAGTAGGCTTCCCCTTGCCATATAATGATGACACGTAGAGATTATGCCTTGGAAACCACCATATTAACTGACACTCGCTGCATACAGGCACTATTACTTGACAGAAATTATTGGCTACGATGCCGACACGAGTCGTCAGCTCATGCAGGAGAGATCTTCTAGAAAAGCCCATAGAAGTCCCAGCAGAGGCAGAGATACCGGAAGATGAGGTGCGGCGGCAGGTTTATGAACGATAAGATGACATATACTGAACGAGAGCACATCCAGCAACAGCCCAAGGAAGAAAAGAAACTAAACGGTCAAGACGTGTGGCTTTTTTTTTGTGCATAATAAGTAGCATTGTGAATCGGCAAGGTGTCGTGCAAAATTGGGAGCTGTTTGATTGACGGCATCTGTCGACGGCTGTAAAAACAGGCGTTCTAGGCTTGGGTTGCCACGAGTTTTGATGGAATTTAGACAAAACAGACACAAGTGGGTTTGGGTAATGTGTTTATTTTACTTCACTTCTTCCCTTGCCTTCTAGCATACTTTCTACAGAAGAGCGTTGATGATGTAGAGGCGGTCAGCATCGCCGAGCGCGAATTGGAACAATACATCTACACATCGTGCCATAACTCAACAGAATATTACAGTACGCTTCCGAGTCGAATTCAAGGTTAAAGGGAGGTAGGTAGGAGGATAATGCATGGAAAAGGGGGCATTGAGATGCAGGTAGGCTAAAACACTTTGCACCATGTTTCCACCATGCCCGGGGTCCGGGTATGTGGGTCCGGCTTGCAGCCGTGGTGGAGTTGCCGCGACACGATCAATTCCAACTTGCAAAAAAAATCCGGGCCACTTTGGGAGCTTCAACATTAGTAGCTGATTTGAGGCATTGAAACGACGACAATAAAGCTTCCACCGGCGTGCAGGTGCGCTCAAGCTCAATCTACGGATTCAAAAGTACACTGAGTTCTTTGAGAAGCTTGGGAGACTTTCGGGAAGGAGACTCGGCGGATAGGTGAGTCGAGCT
The DNA here is from genome assembly GCA_003709005.1 of Magnaporthales sp. P1609. NCBI lineage: Eukaryota > Fungi > Ascomycota > Sordariomycetes > Magnaporthales > Magnaporthales sp. P1609. The sequence goes on from PELF01000003.1 coordinate 1,827,775, forward strand.
GGTAATGTGATTCTCGTGCAGTGTCCTGTTGACAAGCTGATCTAACCAAAGTCCCCTCGGTCTTCCAGCTCCACCCTTCCTCACAATGCCGCCGTCAAAGCCACTCTCTTTCTTATCGAGCTTAGTGCGCTTAAGACCAACTACTGCCAGCGTGCCCACCATATCTCCGGCGATCCAGTCAAGATGGGCATCGAGTAAACGCACCTTCACAATACCAGAGCCTATTCCGCTAGTTCCCGACGTCCCGACCTTCCTCAGACTGATCGGGCGCGACCTTGTCAAGCACGCGTCCAAATTTCCGTCGTGGGAGGCGCTCTTCTCCCTGACGCCGCCGCAGCTGCGCGAGCTGGGAGTCGAGCCGGCGCGGTCGCGAAGATACCTAATCGCATGGCGGAACAAGTATACTCTGGGTCACTTTGGGATCGGAGGCGACCTGAAGCACGTTGTGGACGGGGTGGCCGAGCTCAAGGTGCTCAACATCCCCAAGGGTCCGCTCAAGACGCACCGGGTCGTCGTCAACGTGCCACCCGGGACCAAGCCCGATGACGTGCCCGAGGAGGACAGGCCGCGAATCCAAGGTTACAAGGTCATTGGGACAAGGACCATTGCGGGACCACACGCGGTGCCCATGAAGAACCATGAGGGGTCGATTTTCAAGGCCATCGACGGTCTGTGGGAGCACAAGAGGGGCAGGAAGATTGACGGTGGTGAGAGGAGGAGGGCCGAGGTACGGTTCAAGAGGAGGGTCGACGAACGCAAGGCCAACAGGGAGGCACAGGGCTTCAACTACTGAGAGATCCAGGGATTCCGAGGGAAACGCCGACGGGTGGCCAGGGCCGCAGAAGGTGTATTTTACCCAGAATTTCGACAGCCCGCTGTACATCACCGTATACTTCTAGAATCTGTACAATAAATCCTTCACCTACGTGCAAAGGCACAACAGATCAAGCGTAGTCACGTGGTCTTGGTTGGGATCCTTTGGTCTGGGACCTGGCTTTCTAGTCGGGGGCAACATGAGGTTTATCGAGAGCATGAAAGTCTGCTGTAGTGAGCAGCGAGGATCACGGCAGCTTGGCTCATCGACGTCATAATCTGCAAATTAGTCATGCCCAAGACTGAAGCATCCCACAACAAAGCTAGAGTAAGCAATCGAAGGATTAACTGGGCACTATGCTACCATAAGCATATATGCCGCGGGCCGCGGACGGGTCGCAATACCATCAGCCATGAAAATTTGTTATGGCTGCCTCGGGCATGCCGAAATCCTGGGGAAGTGTGAGTCAAAAACTCCCGCGGGGGTGAGCAAGAAGGATCCCTGGTGACTTTGGAGATCGGTTCAAAAAGTCACGGGCTTGAACAATGCTTGCATCCATATGTCTGTGTCATCACTGACGGGCGCTAAAACTCAAATCAAAGTGCATGGATCGCCAAGATAGGTATATCATAGGTAAAGTAGGTATGCACGCGATCAATCAATGCATGCAGTGTGACTGATCGCTTTCAGGCAGGCAAGGCATCATTCACCCCATCGGGCGGAGTTTGGAATCCAGACCCGGTCTCTCGGAGCTCGGAGCATCGGGTTGAACGCCGTTCGTTTTCAGTCCGGGAACGAATGGACTTGTAGGCTAGGCACGTACGTACTAGACTAGACTAATTATTAGGTTCCTACCTTAATGCTCAGGTTTTGTCATCAATAGTGTGAGGTGGCTTGGCGAATGCACCAGCCTGTGGGTCCTGGTGCAACCCTCGAATGGCTGTACCTTTTCTCAACTTCCGTAGCTGATCCAAGCCGTCGTATCATTTGTTCGTGTCGAACGTATCGACTCCGTTACTCGCCCCTTTCATCTTGGATTGATTGCTGACAGGAAGAGCATCTTCTACAGTGATGAACAACGGTCTGCCTTGTTTAGGAATACTGCCGATATTTTTTCGTCTGAGCTTGCCATAACTATTTTACCTAGGTACAATATCTCACTTCAGGTCAGCCAGCCATACTTGACCCCTGATTCGGTCGACTTGGGTATCCCACACCTTGCCTATCACCAAACAGAGGGCACAAATTACGCGTATTAGTTGATGAATGAGTCACTTTTGGTCGACCAGTATCCATCACTTGGCAAAACCGAAGCTAGCTCCAAGGTGCGTCGTCTTCAACCTCGTGATTAGTGCAAGCTGGGTATGTTATTAGCTTTTTGTTTATATAAAAAAAAAATCCAAAAAAAAACCTGCTGTCATCGGTTCCTGTAGCCGTATTGAATCAATGCAACATAGCAACAATAATATCGCAAATACAATTCTGGGGTTATTTTACTTATTTTTTACTCATTTGCTTTTCGTCCACGTTTTCTGTGAAGTTGCACTATAATCTAAACCTGCCCTACATGCCTTGATCGGCGCGTCTATCCAAGACTTGTCGGGTGCTGGCGGAACACCACTGTTCCCCAAGGTGGAGAAAGGAACCCCCCCCCCCCAACTATTCATTGACGAGCACCGAGACGTCCCGCTTGGTTCCGGATGTCCACCGACAAAGTAACAAACCCCCAGCTGTAAAAACAACCTACCACAATTTTACCCACGACAGGCACACCCTCAGGGAATAGAGATGCGTCACCGCCGACGACGCATGCAATTTGAAATGGGAATCGGCTAACCTAAGCAATGTAGATTTGGGTGGGTTGCTGGGTCTGGGTCTGGTAGCCTGTCGAGGTACAGTACAACCTTAGATGCAAGCAAGGGCTGGGCCTTGGCTGATGGATGTGTGGGATGATGTATGGCAAGCTTGCCTTGAGTACTGGATCGAGGGAAGAACCAGACCAAGCATGTGCCCGTGTATCTCATCCCTGTCTTGTTTTTTTTTTTTTTTTTTTTTTTTTTTTTGTTGTTGTTGCGCAGTCAACTTTGACGCGTGACCCTGTCTGTCGCTGTGGAAATGCTCCAAATCTCACCTAGGATTCTTACCCATACACACATACAAACGCACACGCGCGCGCCCCATCCCCATCCCCATCCTCATCCCATGTCCCCCGTCCTTGTTCTGCTTATGCGGGCGTAGAACAAAATCCTCATGCGCGCGGAAGAAGATGTCTAATACAAGGTACCCTACCTACCTTCGCCAGGCGAGGTGCTTTGGCTCACTATGCTACCCGCCCTGTCTAAAATTGGTGGCTGATTAAGCTCTGATCATGGATCCCAGAGCATTGGGTCAGTCATACTGAGCCGCACAGCCAATTAACTGCTTCTTTTAAAGCTTTCCGGATTTGGAATTCCGTCACCTTCTTGTGGCAAGGTTGGTATTCTCCCCGAGCATTTCAATATTTCCTGTTCTGATACTGGGCACTAGGAATGAACATATCCTGAGACACATCATCTACTTCCTACCCATTCAATGTATCCACTCACAAACGCCAGGCATGCTATTCGACTCCACCCTCCCTCAACGTTGGCTGTCATGATGCCCACATACATAGACATAGTCATTCTCGCTGCTACTCTATAATTCTCCGTCAAGCGTATATGCATACCATACCTTGTTATGCCATCCTGTACCATGTCGGCTACCTACCTTGCTAGATACTTTTCTCGGGAAGCGATCCGGGTGGTCCCGGTATTTCCTATTAATCCCTACTTCTTGTTCCTGCCTCAGCTCTGACTCTGCACACATGACAAGGTAGCATCTTGTCGGTTGACCGCAGAACAGCACACCCCTTGGCCCTTGAAGGGCCTCGGCAGCCCTACAAACAAACCCCCCTTGCTCATTACCATATCTTTCTAGCGTTCTCCGAGCCGAGTATTATTAGTACCAAGCTCTAGCCATGGATTGTGGCTTAGCTGCTCTTCCCCCTATATCATCTTATGTGACCCGCCCCCAATCAAACGTCTATTGACTCTGTTTGTGTACGCGTGTTGTCCTTTCGAGCTCCAGTGCAAACGGTCGTCATCTTGACCACCTTGGCGTAATCTGCCCTTACCCTTATTATCATTCGGTCTGTGTTGATTCGGACACACCTGAGGCACTTGCGTGTTTACCATCGGCGGAGTAGCCCGTACGCCTCACTGCCTGGCCACAAGTGCCGGCACCAAAACTCTCATCTGGCGATATCATATCAAATCAACAACCCTTGCGCCCCGCTGATGACGCTGGAATGTGCAAGCTCTAACCGAGCTGCAACATCAATCCTGAGATTTGTCACCCCCTTTGGGTTGACAGAGGCAAGAATATTTTGCCTATATATAAGTCAACGACCACTGGCCCCAGACTCGCTGCCAGGGGAGCGACATCAAAGGCTTTGAACGAATATCTATCCGTCAGTACCAACTCATACCGGCACAGCATCAAAGAGAGAAGACAGCATTTCAGCCGAGGAATTCATCATCAAGCTCCCTCTATATGTCATCTCATAAAAGATCCACAGGAAAAGCATCCTCAGGCAGTTACGACGCTCAGTCTAACAATCAGGAAGCGTTCGATTCGGGGACTTCTGATCTGAATATGCACAGCTACTCAACTATGCCGTCATCATCGCCACAGGGTTCCCGGAAACAGGGCTCTTCCAGCAAGTCGAAACAAAAGTCGGATGACTGGTCCCATGTCACGGATCCAGAAGAAAGGCGGCGCATTCAGAATCGCATTGCCCAGCGGAAGTTTCGTATGTCTATATCCCTACCATCCAAGACGCTGGTTTTCTCAGAGTCTGACTGACCATAAAAACAGGGAGCAAGGCCAGAGAGCAGAAGGAGAGGAGCGATCGAGACTCGCGCAATGTGGAGTATGCGGGTAGCAGTTACCAAGTCCCTGGAGCGGACGATTTGGGTCTGACAGAGAGCGATGTTGCACCATCAGGTCTGCCATGGGGCGGCGTAAACATGAACTACGTCGTTGGACATGGGCATGATGACACGGGAAGCGGTGGTCGAGGTGGCGCGAGCGCAACTGCAAACCACAGAGGTGGTGGCTCGACCACGGAAACCTATAACTATGGCGGTGACCCGCAGTACCTCAGCCCGACCTCCTATCCCAGCACGGGCAGCTATGCTTACACGGCATCTGGCAGCTGGGATGGCAATGACGAACAAGCCGAGGGAGATGATTCGCTATATTACGAGAGCACGCCCTATTACTATGACTATCAGGGGTCATCGAGCCGTTAATCCATCGGCGGATATGACCGAAACAACTCTAGGTATGATTTGTACCTATGGCCAGTCCCGTTCCTTGATCGACAGGCGTCTGACAAGCATCCAATTACAAGGAATCTTCGATCAAACCCCTTCAAGAGTACTTTCGACAAAGTTTAGGACTACTTGTAGCTCCCAGACAACCTTGCATCAGCTAGACCTATCTGGGTGTAGCTGATGAAATTGTTGGACAAACATCACGATTTACGACCAAAGCGTTTACCCAGTTGACGCCAATTTCACGATTCAGCTCGTTGTTAGTTTATCCAGTTAACGCCGATCTTACCTTCTATTTCTTTATTTCTACCTGTAATCTCGGAGGGGCGCATGTCAGCTGTCCTGTCCGTATCCTTTCCTCTTACTCTTTCGTTGATGACACCTCTACCACGAGACTGTACCATTACCTTGTTTTGCGACCCCATCACATCTCTTGTTGAAGCAATCCTCTTTTCATATATATATATATATATATATATATATATATATATATATACCTAGACTTAGAGTGGTGGACTGTTGGGGCTTTTCTATGGCCAGGATGAGTTACGTACCTGTTCTTGGGCACACCAAACACGAAACACACATGAACTACAGAAACTTGATCCTTTTATCATCTTATAGCCGGACGCAAGAAGCATATTATATATCAAAATGGTGTGCTTAGTCAACCTGGATGTCATTTTCTAGACTGGTCTAATAGTTTGATGGTTGTGGAGTTTAAAGAACATTTAATAACAACCGAATCACAACTCCGACTGAAAGTTCTGACCCAAATCTAGTTAAGCATGACGCCCAAACTTGTGGAATTGCTTATGTGTGTAATTGCCACTCGGGTTGTATAGTTGATCCGCTTCCGGCTGTCAACCTTAGCCATCTTTATCCCTGGTATCTAGTATTTTACTTATGGTGGCGTACGTGAGCCACGGTTTGGTATTTCCGAGCATCTTATCCCAAGAAATGATGTGAAGTTGTAAGTCAGGCACTGGGGCGAATCATATGGGCGCTTCTATGTTGCTGTTGTCGCTGCTGCATCCCCTGAATTACAACTGGGAAATGGTCTTCGCCCCTTTTTCATCATGGTGTTTTAGTGAAGGGGGAGTTGATCCAGAAAAAGACAAGCGACAGTCTTTTAGTTAGAGCTGGAGACCTCTTGCAGGGTGTTCTTGAAGCCTTTCCATGGAAACCATTTTCCGACCACTTTTCCATGGATCAATGCGAGAGGCACGGGTCCGTAATGTCGCGAGTCTCTCGACGCGGGAATGTTGTCGCCCACGAGCCAGCAATGACCTTGAGGGACCTGCATGTAAATTACTTGAAAGTCAGAAATCTCTGTGTCCGGGGTTTTCTTATTTCTTACCCCTATCTCTCTTTCTTCCTTGGCGTCTTATTTATGCAGCTTACAGATTGATGGTAAGATCTGTCAAAAAAGAAGTGCCAAGAGAAAATGGGATGAGGTGAGGGATTTTGGGGTCAGAAATAGGTTGGAGATTTTGCTTTGCCCCGTCTCACCTGGATCATCTCACTGCTCCCGCTCTCGGGCGAGTTGATGAGGACGTAATCTCCCGGCATCCCGATGACCCTCTTCATGCCCGTGTCCCTCTTCTCCACGGGTATGTCGTAGGCCACGACGTCACCGACCCGAACATTCTTGCCGCGGCGGTATGCGCGGCTGATGATGGCGGCCTCGCCGACGACCTCGAACGTTGGCAGCATGGAGGGGCCCCATGTGGCCGAGTAGCTATAGCCGTTGTAGAAGAAGACGTGAAACAGGGCAAAGGTCTTGAGAACCCATATGGTGGGCTTGATGGGGAAGAAGGTCGAGGAACTAGAGAGCCGGCCAAGCAGTCTGGATGGAAATGATGCCATTCTGTCTGTTTGTCTGTCTGTCTCTCTCTCTCTCTTTCTCTCTCTCTCTTTCTCTCTCTCTCTCCCCCCTCAACCTTGTAAAACTCGACGGGACGAAATAGTTTTGGGTAGTACTACACAAACCCTGAACTAGCCGTATCCGACAGGTACAATAATGCCATTCGAACTCAATTTACAACACAAAATACGTATTGGCGATTGTTGTTATCGTGAATTTGGCAATTTGGTCCCCCCTAGAACGACCAACAGGCAACTCAAGCATGTACAGTACCTAACTTCTGACCTACGTCAGGGCGTTGAAATTCAATGCTTTGTCAGCCAATATAGCCGACGAGCTTTCATCAATGCCAAGCTTCTTGACCCCTGTACCCGGCGAGAGCTCCACCTGCTGTGAAAAGCTCCCCAGGAATGGCCAAACTTGACTTGCAGATAAATTAATGCATCTATGATTTACCTGACACTTTTCGCTTGCCGCGAATCTGGACCAACTTACAGGCGTCCTGCCGAATAATAGATGCGTCACTTGAACGGAAAAAAGAATACTACCCAATTCTTTGCCAGAACAGCAAGCGACGATGATTTGCCCCAAGGCACTCGCAGTGCGCGCAAGACCAGTCCCGGCAGGATGCATGCGCATTCTGGCAAACACGGTGCACCCGAACCCGAATCTCTGCCTGGCACAACTTGCCTCAAGGGCGTTGCCTACAGCGAAGTACCCGAGGCGGCCGTCCAGCCAGATACGATGTTACAGCAGCAGGAGAAGAGCAGCGCAATCGACTCCGGACCCAACCTCGGGCGAGGAGCAGGGCAGAGCTCGCCGCAAGGACCAAGACGAGGACGAGGAAGAGGATGACGAGGGAGTCTGGGACTTGAAAAAGATGGGGAGGTTCCCAAGGGACCAAGAACTTCTCGACGTTTGCGAGAAGATAGTATTTCGCGAAGGCACCAGGCTCTCGGAGCCGCAAGGGGTGATGGACGTTCTCAAGACGACCGACCTCAAAATAAACCAACTAGAGTGTATTGCCCTCCCTGGCCCCTCAAATAAAGGCCTGCTCTACCCAATCTGCCGACTGGTGAACCGTGAGCAGGTAAGGCAAGAGCAGAGGGAGAAGGAAAAGGCAGCGCGCCGCACCAAGGTCATGACCAAGGAGATGGAAATCAACTGGGCCATCACTAAGCACGACCTGGGTCACAAGACCAAGCAACTGCTCAAGTTCCTGCAGAAGGGGTGCCAGTGTGAGATCACATTCCAGAACAAGGTCAGAGGGAGGAAGAAGGCGACCAGGGAGGAGATGCAGGAGACTGTCAGGATGGTGAGGGAGGCAATTGCAGAGATCCCGGGGGCGAACGAGTACAAATCCGAAGATGGCAAGATAGGGTCGCCCGTCTATAAGATGTTTTGGCAGGCAACGCCGAAGAAAGCATCAGAGAAAGACAAAGTCCCAACGCCTGAAGCTCTGACATGAGAGCTTTGAGGACTTGTACAAAATGGTGGAAACTTCGCGGAAGAGTTCGGCATACTATGAGAGGTACATGCACTTTTCATAATTACCTCATTGTAGTTTTGAGATATAGAGTTGGGATTGAAGCCATTTCACATGGCAATTGGCCAGGCTTTTGTATATTAGTGGCACTGTACTGGTAGCGTTTTGAAGCTGGCATCCTTGTGTGGTATAAGACATAAACCAGAATTAGAGCTTTCTTGATTTCAAAGTACCTATGTGACGTTAGGATATGCATTGGACTTATCTGAGTGGTTGGGCGAATCGTGGGGTATGCAAACATGGGGGTGTCTGTAAAGCTTTTGTCTGCAGGCGGGATTTTAGGCGGGGCAATTCCACAACCAGCTTTAGGCGCAAATGGGTGACTCAACCTTTGCATTCAGGATCAACCAGGCACAACATTAAACAGAATTTAATTGTTCACAGGAACAAACCAGGTGCCCTAAAACCGGTTCAGCTATCGCCTTGTATCGCTTGACCTCTTGTCCGCGATTTGGGAAACTGCCCACGTCCCGGCGGAAAGAAAAAAAAAAAAAAAAAAAAAAAAAAAACACTACCACCAAAATCTACAGCCCAGCAAATCACAACCCCGCGTAATCGCTTGGGAAAGCTTGATCACGGGATTTGAACTGGTGCATACAGCACGGCAAGGTGCGCCACCAATATGGCTTCGGTCGCGGCCGACGGTCCCACTCCGGGCCCTGAGGCAGACGTAGCTACTGCTCCTGCCAAAGCAAACCCAACAGACAAGCCTCCAGTACCAACGGCGACCTCTGGCAGCGCAGATGCGGCGGCGGCCCCATCGAAGAAGATGACGGCGGCGGCCGAGTTGAAGGCCAAGAAACAAGCGGAGAAGGCTCAAAGGCGAGCACAAGCGATTGCCGCAAAGGCCGCTGCTGCCAACCCTCCGACAGGCCCCGCCTCGACAACTGAGGCTCTAGCTACGCAGCCGGCCATACCAGGCGCCGCAGGGGATGGAGCAAAGGGCGCCAAGACAAAGGCAAAGCAGGATGGGCCGCAGCAAGCGCCTGGTGGAGGACGCCCTGGGCACGGCGGGAAGCAAGCCGCCGCTTCCACGCATGCATCATCACAGAAGGAAAAAAAGGAGCCCAAGCCTTCGGCACCCTTATGTTTTAGCCATCTCCCAGTTGCCAAGAGGATCTCCCTACCAGAGGCCGACAGGGATGTCCACCATGCAGTGCTTGCACTCGGTCAGAAAATGGGGACGTTTGCCCTTAGGGAGAACATCTCCAGGCTCAAGGGGACATTATTGGCGTTCAAGGAGGTAAATATGCAATTTCTGGAGCACTTTTCCCTCTAGGATACCTGCTAATCCCAGATGTAGGTTTTACTATCATATGAGGCTCCAGCTGGCAACTCATTCTCGAGACACTTTGTTCCTTACGTCTTGAATCCGCAGATCGAATACTTGACTGAGTGCAGGCCTATGTGCTTCGCGATGGGCAATGCAATTCGGCAGATCAAGAGCCGCGTTTCAGAGCTGGACATTGACACTTCCGACAAGACCGCCATAAAGACGCTTTGCAAGACGATCGATGCCTTCATAGAGGAGAAGATCAACTATGCCGAGGTTATCGTAACCAAAAACGCAGCAGATATGATTGCCAATGACGATGTCTTGTTGACATATGGTCACCATAGGCTAGTACAGAAGGCTATGCAGCTGGCATGGGCTGATGGCAAGCGCTTTTCGGTCGTGGTAGTTGGAGACAGCACTGGGGCAAACGGCAAGGACCTGGCCAAACTACTGCATAGCGAAGGCGTCAAGGTTGCATACGTCCCGAGGCTTGTCGAGCTCAGCAGCATTCTTCGTCCAGGCACTAAAGTGATACTTGGCGTCGAGTCTGTCTTTGCCAATGGAGCCCTCTATGCTCCATTGGGCACGAGTGATGTTGCCGCAGCGGCAGCGCTAAGGGATATACCCGTCATCGCGCTATCCGAGTCCATCAACGTGGACCGAGACCGCGTGGCCATCGAGCCTCTTACTTACAATGAAATCGAGCCCGACAAGTTTACTGGAGACAGGTTTCGGTTGCTCTTCGACACCACTCGAGAGGAGCACGTATCTGTCCTGATAACCGAGTTTGAGACAGAGACTGGGAATGCGCCACCAAGCGCCGTGCTTGCAATCCTTCGAAAACAGGACGACCCTAACTGACCTGGTTCAAACCGGCGGTTTACCCATGGCTTTGGAGATCGAGTCTGATCCATGGCACTTATGTCTTGTTTATCTCGTAATGACGGTCATAAGAAAGTGTTGGGAACCAAAAAAAAAAAAAAAAAAAGAGAATAAAAAAGTAAGAACTGTATGCTACCGACAGTCAGTCCGTAACGTGAGACTTTATGTTAAGAGACTTGAACTTCGATATCGTGATGTAACCCTTAACCGGTGCCAAGACCGCCATTGGGAAGCTGAAACTGATATCTTATGCCTCTGAATGAAGTTCAATTTGACTTATCTGTTTTGCTGTTGCGGTAGTTTTGTTATCGGTACCCATCGAACCATCCCCCATCTAGTGAGCTGCCGCCTCTGCCTCTGCCGTCTCCAGCTTCTGTGCTCTCCTTGCACGCTTCTCCAGCAAAAGACCTTTCCTGTGTGCCAACATTGCAGTTTGCCTATCATCAACGCCTTGCAGCCAGTATCCAAAGCTACCGCCGACCGCACCGAAGAAAGGGTAAGCCCAGAGGCCTTGTTTGTGAAACAGCGGAACCATTTGGAGACCCAGCTGCCACGCTCGCACAGCAACGCCTGCCAACTCGCAAAAAGGTTAGCTATGTTACTGTTTTGTTGACCAGCTGATGATTGACGACCCGCGATGGCAAATTCTGTGATTCGAGAAGCGTAACGCACCGAAGCCGGCCCAAAAGACGACTCTGGACACCATCTTGTGTGATTGAATAGTTGTGTTTCGTGCTCGCTGCGTAGGATAAGCTCAAGGCTGGTCGATGGCTCTACGATGGCCTTGGTCGACGAATTTCGGTTGGATCGCAGATGCGATTGACTGTGAGGTTTTGTTGTGGATGGTGTCGTCAAGATGTACTGCTGGAACGACCAGACAGGCTCCTAGCAAATCCCGCTGCGCGAGACTCAATTCAATTCAATTCAATTCCGACGTCAAGCTGCCAGAGCCTCGGCGATACAGTTTATCCTGAAGCCGCCAATTGCTTCAACTGCTATTGGCTGCTGGCGGAGATAAAGACCCCACAAAGTCCAACTGGAAATATCCCCACCTGCAATACCACACTGCAGGTACCTTAGCTCACCCTTGCAACCTTGAACCTTGGCGACAAGGGACAGAACCTCAATCAGTCTCAATGAAGAAGGCGCGCGACACACCTTTTCGCGACCCTTCGACATCCGTTTTCTTAAGAGGTTATCCCGGTGACTGATCAGACGATCCTTACTCACTGAATTTATCAACCTACTTTCTAAACAAGCCTTCTAATAGAGGACTGATCTATTGCTTTAAATTTGAACGCTCGAAAAAGATTCGCGAAAGATCCTCGAGTAAAAACCACCATACACATTGCTCGGCTAACGTCGAAAAAGCACTCTGCGAAATCCTCGCCCGTTAGCCATGCCCTGTCAACAAAACCAGTTGCACGCGGGCTAGCTTTTAGTTGGCGCACGCATCCAACCTCGAAATTTCCGTTACGAAATTACAACGCGCTCAAACCAAACCGGGATCACTTGTTGTCCTTAACGTACAACAAGACCCGACTCCTGAATCAATGGCTGCGGCAACAGCCATGCCAGCTGTCGAGGAATCGCGCGGCGAGATGGCTTCAGCATTGAAGCCGCTGTCTTTTAAGGCATCTGAGCTTCCACTGTCGTCTGCCGTGCGGTCGGCGATCGAAACGCTGGCACATGGGTTCAAAAAGAAGGGCGGATACGATGAGATTCGGAAGCAGGTCTGGGATAAGTTCGAGGCGAGCGTATGTTTTACTTCTGCTCTTTGCCATCCTTCATCTGGTAATTCGCAGTCAAGTTGCGGTTTTGCTAACATGTAGACTGCAGGACTACGAGGCACAAGTTACCAAATCCATCCTCGAGGTTGCTGAGCAGGAAGTCGAACGAAATGCACATCAACTTCTGACGCTTGACCGAGGCAAGGCTGCTGCGCTAATCGATGGCGCCCTTGATCGTAGCGGGGTATATCAGAAGGCCGAGGCCGTTATCGAAAGTCTGATCGACTTCAAGGCAATAGAGGACAACATCCGCGAGCTGAGACGTGCCGAGATCGGCGAGGAATCAGCTCTCGCCGAACAGGAGCGTGGCTCAAAGACTGATATTGCTTACGCCGCAGATCGGGCTGCTAGGCAGGCCGAGCGCGAGAAGGTCAGGGATGAACTTCGGAAGGTGGAGGAGATGAAACGGAAGCTCGAGCGGGATATTCGTGAAAAGGAGGAGCGAGCCGCACGGGAGTCGCGAGAAAAGGAGCGTGAGGTGAAGCGTAAGGAGCGCGAGAAAGAGCGGGAACGAGATCGCAGCAAGGATAGGCGCGAGAGGCGGCGTGAGAGTCGGGACAGGTCACGGCGTGGAAGTAGAGACCGTGATCGCTCCCGCTCGCGCCGCCGGGATCGTTCGCGACGGCGTGACAGAAGCAGAGATGGCGTTAGAGACCGTGATCGCGACCGTGACCGTCATCGTGACTCTGACAGGAGAAGGAGCACCAGGGATGACGGTCGGTCCAAGGAGCCCTTGTCTCAGAAGGACCTACAGCGCCTGGAAGAGCAAGCCCTCGCGGATCTCTTGCGTGAGAGCACCAAAGATACGCCCAAACAACCAGAGCTTGAGGTTGATGAAACGCTCGTACCACCGCCGAGGAAGAAGGCCAAACCTGGATCGGCAATCTTCTCTCGTAGCGAGTCGAACCCGGAGGTTAAGAATGCTTCCGAAGGCAAGAAACTCTCGGCGGCAACTTCTACTATCAAGCCATTGACTCCGATTGCGAAGCCAACGTCAAAGTCCGAGGTTAAAACGATTAAGGAAATCAAAATCAAGACAGTGCCTATGGCCGAAACCCCAGCTGCCCCTCCGCCACAAGCGCTGCCTAAGGCCGAAGCACCCAGTGAAGAAAGCAATGACACGGCACCGAAGTCAAGTAAGGGTGAGCCACTAGGCCAAGACCGCGAGCCGGTCCGACAACCTATCACCCTACAGCGATCCTCTGACCGGGACCGAGAACGAGACCGTGAGAGGTCACGAGACAGACGCACCCGAGACAGGAGCCGAGTTCGGGACCGTAGTCGACAATCCCGGGTTGATGATCGAAGGCGGGCTGATCGTCGATCCAGATCTCCTCGACCCAGACGAGACAGCCGCAGCTACAGGGATCGCAGCAGGTCCCGAGTCAAGACAGACAGGAGGGATGAAAGAAGCCGTTCCAGGACTAGGCTGGATCGCCGTGACGACCGCAGAGATCGCAGCCGCTCCAAAACACGCAGGGATGATCGCCGAGATGAGCGAAGGGATGACCGCAAAGACGACCGACGCGATAATAGACACGAGGATCGAAGGGCTCGAAGCCGATCGCGTGCTCAAACAGGGCGCCGGGATACCAGCCGATCAAGGGCGCGGTCCCCCAGAAGGGCTCGCAGCAGCTCAAGACGAGCAACGGAACGGCGAGGGGCAGACAGGGGCGTTTCCCCGACCAGATCCGCTTGGAGACAGCGTAGCAGATCTCGGGCGAGATCTCGCGCGAGGTCACCTAGACGGGACAGGAGCAAGCCCAGGGATCATTCAAAGGCGGGACGTGGTCGTGATAGATCCGCTGCTCGGCCCCCCAAATCTGACAAGGAGAAGGCAACTGCAACCTCTTCTAGTGCGGACAATGAGAAAGATGTCGCATCAAAAGAGACGAAAACAACAATCCCAACCAAAGTTCCGAATGATCCAAAACCTCCAGTTTCAGCACAAACCAACGTCACGGGAAGCGCGGAAATGAAGAAGTCAACATCTGTTTCGAAGGCTGACGCTGGAAAGCTCCCAGAGAAAGCTGATGACGACAAGGATAAGACGGGAGCCCGAGCTATCGAGGGCCGGGACACCAAAGATGATAAACGCCAACCCAGAGATCGCAGCAGATCACGCAGACGATCAAGGAGCCGACGTCGCAGCAGAACACCAACCACGCAGCGTGACAGAAGCACACGACGCAGGAGCCGTTCACGCCTGGGCATGCCATCCACAGCCACACGACCACCTCACAGTCTCGATAGGGAAGGGAAAGAGGAATGGAAACAGGAGGAAGTTCGCAAGCGCGAGAAGGAAGCTCGTGCTTATCTGGCGGCGCAACGCGAGAACCGAGAGCGTCCAGCCTTGGTCTCTGGCTCAGATGACAGGCGTAGCACAGGTGACCGCTCACCAGATGCCAAGCGCACCGTCGCGCGGGAAGAGATCGACCGCTACGTGCCTGGTGATCGTCGATCAAATATTGATCGACATGCCACGGGCGGCAGAGATCGGAGTCGCAGTCGCGACCGGGATAGAGATCGAGCCAGGGAGAGGAGCCGCGAGAAGGATAGACGAGATCGGCGCGACGACAGACGTGACGATAGACGTGAGAGGCGCCGCAGCCGTTCTCGAAGTCGAAGCCCGCGTAGAGACAGAGAGCGCGATAGCTATCGAGACCGAGATCGTACCTCACGCCGAGACAGGTCAAGGAGTGCCTCTCTCAGGAGGCGTCGCGAACGCAGTCGGGAACGAGACAGAGCGAGGGACAGGGACCGCGATAGGGAGCGGAGTGACCGACCCTCACGCCGAGATCGGTCAAGGAGCACGTCTACCAGAAGACGTCGAGATCGCAGTCGCAGCCGCAGCCGTCAACGGAGCAGAAGTCGACGCTAGAACCCTCAGCTTACCTCCACATACAGACCTGAGCACAATAGCGTGCAGTCCAGCTTGCACACGCCTAACGCTTCTGGCGGTGGCAACTTATCTGCCATGGCGCTCACTACGGGATATCATGAAGGGGCGGCTACAATACCTAATGACTCTCCAAAATATACTTCCAATCCACGTGGCAGCCCTTTTTTGCCGGGTGAAGCCCCTGCAGGTCCCAGGTCGTGGCGAATTTACTGCGGTACAGGGAGAGGTCACTGTCGAGGAAGCACCCCTGGACCTCTGGAAGGCGGGACAGCGATATCGATGCCCCGCCCTGTCGCTGGTGGAAATCCCCAGCGCCACGTCATGGCCGAAGCTCCAGGTACGGACGCGTGGGCATCTGCAATGTCAACTCGTCGCCCTAGTCCTGAACAGATTCCAAGGTCTTGCTACCCATGGAGAAATCTATCAAGTCGAAGTTGAAACGGCTGGTTAGCGTGATACTGCCTGGGAAATCGCATGCCTCAAGTTATGGAAGTTGCCGGGTAGAGCCTGTTGCGTCGATAGTCTTTTGTTTCTCAATCTCCTTCACGTGTTGACAAAGATATGGATCATCCCCGGGGCTTGGATCGCCTACTTCCAGCCAAAGCTTTCTGCTATGAATCTCGATAAGAAGTGGTGGGAGCGGTGTATCCCTTTCACCGATGAAGCCCCGGGCATGTATCAGTACTGTAAAAAGAACAAAGGACTTGTTGCAATTGGTACTGTCTGCGTGTCCTTGTTCACTTCGCTTCTCCTCAAGCTGCGATGGCAACAAATACGAAGCTAGCAAATTTCACGCATAAGGATTCGATTTCATGCTGTGTATGAAGTCCTGTTCTAGCCTCGAAATTTAATAGATATTCACAGTTCCTTCGAATGGCAGACGGCAGAAATAAAATACTCAATGATATAAAAAACATATCTAGGTATCAACCGACATTTTATCATAAAAAGAAAGTATTCCAGGCATAGTGCTCTTACAGTTCTCGGATCGCTTTATATTTCCCCGTAAAACGCCAAACTAAAAGAAAATTCAAAAAATCGCTTGATTCTATTAGATTGTGTCATCGTGCTTGCTGCAACTGACATGGCTCGAGCCTCCTGTCACCACGCCAAGCCCCGATTTTGTTTCCACTCGTCGCGGCTTGTAGTAGAGGTGGGCTGGGTACTATCGACCCCCAATGATGCTCTCCGTTAGACTCGAGGTACCATCGTAGAACAGCGCCAGTGTCACCAGCACGAGGACTATCATGACCACGCCTAGGATCAAGCCGCGGCGCACGGCAGGGGACAAACGCGCGTCCTCGACCCCTGAAGAGCTGAGCATTGCTCGTGTCCAGCCGGCGGCAGCGGCGGAGCGGGACTTGATGACGTCCCACCCAAGGCTGTAGTAGGTCAGAGCTGCGAGAGCGATCGAGTAGCCGACGAATTGAATGAATGTAACCCGCTCGGCGTAGAACAGGACGGCAACGACGATAAGAAGGATGTTTTTGAGGATTCCTGAAAGGGTGAGGACGAGAGAGGATGTCTTGCCGATCTGTTGGGATTTCAATTCATCCTTGTTAGTGGCTGAAGAGTAATATAGTACATAGTTCGAGATAAGGGGTCTTAGCATACCAGCATGACACTTGCAACGTTGAGCATAAAGGCTACAAAGGCGTTGAGAACGAGCATGATGAGGCCCACGTTGACGAGGTCCTCGACTTTGAAAGTGGCGGCTTCAACGACGAGAGCGACAAAGATGTTGGTGACGGCGCAAACCGGGGCGTAGTAGTAGAGGGAGACGAGTGGGTCCATCTTCTTCTGTTCCGAGTCGCCAGCCAACATGACCTCGATCATGGTCAACCTCAGGGCCTCGAATACGATACCGCCCAGCTGGTACATGACACCCAGCCAGCTGAAAGAGATCTCGCCCAAGCTAGCGATCATGACACCGAAGACGATGACGGCGACGTTGGTGAAAGTCTTGGCTGACGGCTCCTTGATGCGCCACGCCCAGGAACAGAGAAGAACGGCGACGGGGGCGGCAGCCTTGAGCATCTGGATGAAAGACACGGACAAGTACATGTAGACCATGTTGGAGCAGACAAGGGAGCCCGAGTAGAGAAGACCGATGGGGACCACGGAGCGTAGGTAAATGCGACCAGTCATCTTGACCTCCTTACGACCATCGAGCATGGTCGTGGTGCGAGCAAGGACCTGCGTCGCCACGGTGGAGAAGATCATGTGCCAGCATGTTAGGATGACGGCTGGTGGTGGTGACAATATGTTAGCTACTTTTCAAGGACTGGACAGGTGAAGGGGGACGTGACGTTCTCGCTCTGAGGCATAAAGTGCCGTGAGCTCCCGATCGTAGTCTTTGCATTAGATGATTAATACATACGGTATTCTGCAGGTTTTAGTTGTTAGTAGGTGTGCGTGAATGATAAATGGACTTTTTGTTTCGAATATATTTGATGCCAATACTTTTTTTTTCACACTTGACAGGAAAAGGAAAGGACGGGAAAACGATTCGGGGTTTTTTTTTTAAAAAATAAAAAATAAAAATAAAAATAAAAATACATACTGAAGGGTGTGTCCTTGTTGTCCAAGATCCACTTGTTAAACAATATGGTGCTGTTGGAGAAAAAGATCCAGCTCCTAAAGAAAATACGGGCAGCAACAGAGAGGGCCGTTAGTTAGCAAAAAAGACGGTTGCGGCGTTTTGTTTCATTCTCGACGTTCCCCGGTCAAGGGATAGTGGCAGAAGGAGGCGTACGCGATGTAAAGCGCGGGATGGAGCCCACCAACGGCGGCTTTTTCCACGACCGGCGCCGACATGTTGATGGATCACTGCCGATATTTTGTTTTTGAGCTAGCCAAGCCGAGGACCGCGCCCCGAGAAAAAATCGAGTCCGTGTTTTGTCCACGAAGGGTTGCTAGGCGAGTGAGACCGAGACAAAAGAACGGTGCTGAGAAGGAATCGCTTGAAGCTTGGAGCCAAAGCTTGCTTGAGTCCCGCGCAGTAGCGATTAACCCAAGTACCTAGAGGAAGGAAGCTAGGCAGATGCCTAGTAGGTCGGATGGGTAGGTAATTAATTGATTCAGTTGGGGCCTTAAGTTTCGATCCTTACTTTGGGGCTCGGGCCGAAGGAGCTAGCGAAGGTAGGCAAATGGGGTATTTTTAGAGAGTGTACAGCAAATTGAAGATGGTGAGAAGGGCGCGTCTGGCGAAAAACACAGGAAAAAGCTGGCGAAGAGAAAGCACCGAAATGATCAGTAGGAAGGAAAATGAAGGTTTTAGTGCAACGCAGGAATTAGGGGGGGAACAGGCAACCCAAATACGGAAAATTGAGTAAGCGCTACTTTGTATATGTTGTGTGGGGGGGGGGGGGGCGAAGAAAGCTGGGATGGAAACACGAAGGGATCAAATGTCTAATTTGTGCAGCATTGGAGAATAGAAGACGAGAGATATTTGCTCCGCAGTTAGATTGGCACACACGCAAAAGGATCAGCCGCACTGCCGTCCGCCGCGGAAAAGAAATGCGACGCGAAGGGGCTGACGGGTGAGGAATGGGGGGAGGGATGGATGGCTACAGTCAGTAAAAGGGAGCGGAGAGACATCTCCAATCTTTGCCCACGGCTTCCTAAAAAGGGCAAAGGACCCTTACGAACACATTCAAAGAAGAGTCTTGGCGTCGGCCTATCTGCGTAATCCAATGGCAGGGGTAGTAGAGAACAACAAAACAACCCAAATGGACTATGCCAATGGTACGATATGTAGAATAAGCTTTGGGCCAAACATGCAACGAGTCTGGTGTCAGTGTCATCTTTTTTGATTTATTATTTCCTGACTCGATATGGAATGGTACATATCGGAGTACGATGTTTAAACCAGGAAGGACATGAAATGGATGAGGCGTGGAGCCATCGAGTTTAGCTTTCTTGCTGCAGCAAATAAGTAAGGTACGGTACGCATCAAAGTGTCTTTTTTTGACCATTTTCGCTTCGCTTTACCCTTGTCTCAAAAAGCCCAGTCTGGTCCCTGACTACTACTGTAAGCCAGGCAGCCGTTTGCCTTGTTGCCCATTGGTCTGCACAGGGTCTTCAAGACCCACCTAATCTGTCAGACCCCAGCCTGCCCTGCCATTTGAAAAATCTCTCGCGCCTACAGTACACTGTACAGTTCAACGATCCTGTACCTTTTGCGACTCCGCCTCACTGCAAGTTGCTGGGGTAATTCAGGCACAAGATAGGGTTACCTTGCAAGTCTCTCCAGTAGAACCATGCACTCAGGTCTTTGACACCAAAATCTTCTGGACATATTATTGCGGGTACGTAGCTGTTCTCTTACCAAACACAGTTCCTCGGATCTCGCAACCCGGCCATCGCGAAATGAGTGGGATAGGATCCGCTACGGTAGAAAAGTACTCAAATAATTTCAAAAGTTACGAACGGATAGAAGACGAGTGAGTGCTTAGCGCAGTGAAAAATCCAAAAGAAATAAAAACTTAAGTCGTTTCATCCCGTAGTTCTGGCCCAGTAATGCAACGGCACACACAAAATACCACATTGTACTTTTTTGGTTCAACGGTACTGTTTAGCCAACATGCCAACTCTAACTTTGTAAAAGTAAAGTCTCTGTGCGACCTTGGAAAAACTTCTGCACCTGTCTACCTATATTTGGCTCCTCAGTGGGACAAGCAGTGGGTCTGAACTCTGTTTATTCTATTCCTTGTGGCTTTTTTTCAAGTCCAACGATGCTAAAACCAAACGCTCTACATGGCCTACCTATCCTCCCCTAGCCAGGAATTGGTTTTGAGACACAGCATGCCCCTTGCAGCATGGCCCTAAAAGTCTTACAATCGGGGAATTCAATTTTGGCCAGAGGGAAGACTTGTAGTTGTTGTTGTTGTTGTTGTTGTTGTTGCTGGCGAGCAAGGGATGAGAGCTGACAAGACTGGAAATGCTCAAAGTGCGCTCGTGTCAGCCCCAGCGCCTGACTATGTATAGCCACGGCATGAAAAGCCTCGGTGAGTGCCCGGGGAGCGGGGATAGGGAAACAGTGGCGTAAACACTACAGTATGTCTGCCCCCTGGTTTCTTCAATTCTATCAACTGCGCCGTCATCGCTTGGGTAGCAACTCTTTGCACAGGTTCGACGCAAAACGGTACTCAAAAATGTACCTTGGATACGCCTCTTTGCGGGAAGCGAGGTTGCTTTGGATATGTTTGACCGCGACGTGTTGAGCACCAGTCTCATAGAATACGTGCACACTCGAAGCTACTGGTAGCAAGATGAGCACGAGACTCTCACCTTGTAGCTCTCGTTCAAAGTGATGCAACGACTAGGGTCATTCGTTCACTGCAACTAGCAACAGAGATCTCTTCCTCATGGAAGATTATATAAATTCCATGTATTCTAGGCATTATTCAGTATGAGGTATGCAAGAGCTACTACTTTAGTGTTCCCAAATCCAAACAAAACCTTGTACCGCTCATAGGGAACCCCTTTCCTGTGTTGCCTTCTGTCCCACGATGGCACAGAAAGACAAGATCCGTGACACTCTAATATCCAGTCAGCCAACGCCACAAGTATAAATAACATAACAAAATAAAGAAAACGAATGCAACCGCAAAAAGCCTGCAACCGATATAACGCCTATAGCTATGCAACCGTGAAATGACGCAAACCAAAAGCTTTGTGCCCAGATGTTCCCAATGCAAATCATTCGTCGCAAGTTCAATCTGCCTTGTCACTGGTGCTCTCTTCGTCTTCTCCGTCGCCCTCTAAAGTTCGAGTAGCACTGGTTGACGTCCTAGATGCCACGTCACCATCGGCGTCCGAGGCAAGTACAGGAACTGGATCGACGCAGTCGTAAAATAGCATGAAAACTCCCCTTGCGCCATGACAACCTCTTCGGATACGCGGGCGACATTTTGATCGCTGAGTCTCCACCATTCAGCGTCATCTCCTTCCTGACCCTCCTCGACTGTGCTGGTATCATTTTGTGCGGCTTCTTTGATACAGGTTGAGGGATCATGGCTCGAGACGCTCTGCTGATCAGTGGCCTGGGAGGGCACCTTCCTGTCGCCGCACGCGTCGCCAATGCCCTCCCCATCTGGCGATAGGTTTGGAGGTGCACTGGCCTCACGTTGACCACTATCCAGGTCTCTTCTCGGCCGCGAATGTTTCCGGTAGCAGATATAGTGGCCGTTCTCATGTCTGCCTTGATGTGTCACGACAGCTCTGAGCTCATATATAGGCCCGACGATCCTCGATGGCTGTCCATCACCGGCCACCATAGACATCTCCGGGTCAAGAAGCCAACGTTCGTAATCACTGTCCCTTTCCGAATGAGAGCTTGTTTCGGACTCGTTCACGCTAGATTCTTGGGAGGGCACTTCCGCATTTTCCTTGGCGCCCACGGGACTCCTCTCTGCGCTGCCCAAGCACCAAGGCCCAAGATCCAAGATGGCAGGGAAACGGACTGGTGAAAAGTTTTTGTACTGTTGGCCCGTCCTCTCATCAAACACAGACCGGTTCATATGTATGGCCAGGCTCTGAGGGGCACGGGATATGACAAGCTGCTTTGTCTTCATGGAATTGACCTTTTGTGAGATCTTACACCTCCCGGAAATAGTCTTTTCGTCAAAGTCGTCCTCCTCGAGAGCCTCGTTGATGGCTGCGATGCGGGCGTACGCCTCGGGTATGTCGCCCGGCTCTTTACCTCCGGCACGACTCCTCTCAATTAGCGTATTAATGAGTCGCTGCGCCTTGAGCAGTGTGCATTTCCCACACTCGACACCCGGTATTGATTCGATACTTGTATAAGCATCGAGCCTCTCGTACAGGTCGTGGTTCTGATTCCCCATGCCTAGGCTGAGGGTGATGCTGTTGAAGGGTATCATGGACAAGCCCTCGGACCAGCCGCACGATACACACGCCACACGCTGCGCCTGAAGTCCCAGGAGTGGGTTCCGCAGTGCGACGGTCTCGCTGCCCGCAACGCTAACCTTAGATGCCGAGGATAGGCTGTGGTAGCCGCTGTCTTCACTATGCAAACTGGCGGCAGACCCATCATCAGAAGGGGGCTTACCTGCCACGGGTGAGGACTCCAGGCTCTCCAGTCCAGCAATTTTCCGCATAGAATGCGCAGCCTTGGAGATTTCCTCGTCGACCTCGTCAAGTAGTTTGTGATAGTATTCCGACGCATCTTGCTGCGTCCACGTGCTCATGTTTTTAAGGACGGCAGGAGTCCATAGTGTACGGCCATTGTTGTCCGCGTCGTTTAGCTGAACGATCAGATTACGCAAAGTACCAGCGGGCCCCACGTCCGAACTGTCTGGAACATCAGAGCCTCTGAACTTGGTGGGGATATTCAAGTATGCTGGGAGCGGTTTCAGCGCCGCGAGCCCCTGAAGAATGCTGTTCTGATAGCAAGAGTTGCTGATATTGCCCAGACCAGCCGGCTGGGCTACCTGGGTTTTATTTGAGGTCCCTCCCCCTCCGATCCCGCCCCCGCCAAAGCCAGGCATGCGCCGGCCGACCTGCGACACGGACGCCAACAAGCCGGTCGCTCCCGAATCCACGCCCAGTATCCTCCGTAGCGCCTCACTTTTGGCCGCATGGCTAGTTGGCTGCGCCGCAGGAGATAGCATTTCCGGTCGAGGAAACAGCGGGGGATTAAGCCAGCCGTCCACTGCCAAGATGAGGCGCGCCGGCGTTATGGTGACCAGGCTGTCCCAAAATATTTGAGCCAAGCCGGGGAGGCTTTTTGAAGTAGTGTAGAGCAGGGATACGAGTAGGATTACCACCGGCACGACGATACTAGGCTCGTGGAGTCGATCGAGAACTCGCGACGGTTCATAAACGCCGTAGCCGGCTCTTGGGTCTTGTTGTTTCGAGACCCAGCGCTCTTGGGAATTCATGATGGGGTGGGCGAGGATGAAGGCCTTAGAAGTGTTCGAAAAGTCGGAATCGTTCGCGAAGTGTCTTTGATGGCGGCAGGCTAGCGGGGTGGGTTTTCTTTTCTTTTCCTTTCTTAGTTTTCTTTTCTTCCGAGGACGTTACTCCTGTTTGTTCTCTGATGATTCAATCAAAGGGAGTAAGAGTGCGGGGAGCCAAATGAATTCCATGACCTCGAAACAGATCAATCAAATTTGCTATGTGGTTGATCTTTGGTTGGAGGTTGGTTTCTGATGAACGGAAATGCAACGCAAATACAACATTGATTGCGACGTGTATCAGCGCCGCACCAGTGTCAGTAGAAAACCATTTCAAATGCTTGCCGACCCTTGAAGGAAGACCAATCCCTGCTCGCGTACAGTAGTGACATGCAGGCGTGCCAAGGGGTCGTCACTACTGTAATGTCATCTGGTTCACACAGTTTGTCAAATTGTTCCTGCACGTTATTCTAATGGGAGAAGTGAACATGACATCCCGACAACGCTCAAAGTGTTGGTCCCATTCCACATCTAGACGCTTCTCACCTCAAAAGACGAGACGAAGCGTATATCGTGCCATTACTTTGGGCTTGATTTGTCTCGTCTCTGGAAGTTCTACCCATGATGTATCGAGTGCAGGGTAGGTCAGTCAACGTCTGTTGCGTCCAGTCCGTACATTTCGACTACCACGCTCACCCCTGCACCGATGTCTATCCTCCGATAAGATAGGAGAAAATTGGCGGGCAAGAACCCCACCAAGTCGGTGGCGGCAGGCTATAATTCTGCGCATCACCGTGAACAAGCGCAAAGTAAATAAAGCAATAATTCAGAACAAAGAACAAGAAAAGAAAGAGAAAAGAATGGCCAAAAAAGGTAAGTCCCGCGTATCGGGTTTCGAATCGTTCCACAAAGCCTGCTCCGTCATTACTAACATCGCAACCTATTTTCAAAGCGCCATCGAAACACTCCCGGGCGGCGCGGCGAGCGACCTCACCCAGCATCAATACGGACAAGTCGCTGAAGGAAGTCCGGCTGCCGGAGCAGTCGATAAACCAGCGGCCGGCCGTGCTTTCCGCGCATCACCATGCCGGCGTCTCCAAGAAGCAGAAGCAAAGGAAGAGCGCCATGACCTCCAAGATGCGCCGGCGGCATGAGAAGAGCATGGACCGCGCTGAGGCTGTCATGGACAGGACGGCCAGGAAGACGGAGAAGAGCCATGGTCAGGCGAAGACTGTTGAGGGCCGGAGGAAGGCTTGGGATGATATCAACGCCCGGGCGCTCGGCGTGGCGGACAAAGAGAAGAAGTCCAAAAAGATGCTCGAGGCCGAAGCGGAGCAGGCCGAGGTCGACAAATTCTTCGCCAAGGACGACGATGATGCTGCCATGGGCAATGCCCCCGTCGATGGGTTGCATCAAGATTTGATGCGATTTCTGAAGGTGCGCCAACGGCAACAACAGTAACGGCCGGCGATGACGAAATGTTGTGATTTGCTACCGACGGTTTTTCTTTTGGTTCGGTATGTTGGGTTGGAGCTTCGAACGGTGACTTACACCAACAGGCATGAATGACGGCGTTAATGGTTGGCTTCACTGGGTGCGATCTGTCACATATCGGCTTTACATGCAAAAAGTAATGATAGAACCATGACCACGTTTCAGCTGTGTCTCTCTCGACCGCTTCCATCAAGATACTGGATCAGCACGCCTCTACCATGGCCGCTCCCCTTGACAGCAACGGTCACCCCATCAATACTAATACTGGCCGATTCTTCGTTGTCACTACCAGGCATAACGTCGGGAAGATCGCGCCAGATCTCAACCTGCGCATGGTCCCGTAAAGCCATAGTAGCAACCCTTTTCGCCTGTTGCAAGTCACCAACCTCGAAGAACACCACCCGAGGTCGCAGATTCTGTCGACTCAGGTCTAGGACACGCGCATAGAAGACGTCCTCGGGCCTGACCGTGTCATACAGCCCACCGAGGTCCCGTTCCTCGGGTACATTGGCATTCTTGGGCTCAAAGTTCCTCACGGATCGGGTCGTGTCGCGCGCAAAACCGGCTTCGGAAATGTATGGTGGGTTGCAAGTTACCACATCCCAGCTGCCATCGTCCCCCAGGCTGCGTGCCGTGTAGGCATCCTCGGCGGCGAAGATGTCCATTTTCCGGAACCGCGGTTCGCAGTTGTGCAGGCGTTCCCTGTTTCGGGCGGTGTTGTCTCGGGCCAGACGGAGAGCCTTAGACGAGATGTCGACGCCACGGACCTCACTCACAAACCCACGTCGAGCCAGACGTGACATCAACAGAAGAGGGATGCATCCGGTGCCGGTGCACACATCGAGGATGCGAAGCCCGCCGCGATTAATGATATTATGGGAAGATCCCAAAGCGGGCAGTCCACCTGATCGGATGCGATTCGCCAAATGAATTGTATAGGCCTCAGTTTCTGGTCTGGCTGTGGGTTAGGTGGGAGATGAACACGGGGAAATGGGATAGAGCAATGAAAATAAACATTTAAGAGGAGAAACCCTCCCCCCCAGTTAAGCCAGACTGCTAGCTTCCTATCGTTTTACGTACCTGGGAATCAACACGCCAGGCCTGCATTGTATTTCCAAGTCCCCAAAGGGCTGCGTACCCAGCAAATACTGCAGAGGCTCACCGAGGCCACGTCTCAAACAGATGTCCCTAACTAGATTGTCACGATGTCGTCGATCATGTTGTTGACTAATGCTCGCCGCAGGTAAAGATTGGATATGCTCGCGGATCCACCGTAGCTCATTCAGCGCCGATGGTATGTCTCTGCAAACCGGGAGAAGCCTCGCCAAATTTGGTGATATTCGACATGCTTTCCATAGAAGTGATGGACTAAGCCGTGGCATGAGCGCTCCCAGAGACTTGGTGTAAGAGTGCGTGCGAACGGGTACTGTTGAATGATACTACCGGGCGGTTGATACACGTGCCATGCAACGAGTCAAACCCTCATTTTTGTAGACACAAAAATCCGGATCGACACCGTGTAGAAGTCTGGAGTTGACACAGTAAAATTAACAGGGGTCTCAATCAGAGTATGGGTAATATAGCAAAGATAGTTATCAAGTTGTCACGTTCCGGAAAGAATATGAAAAGAAAATCAGCACAAATTCTAAGTATAAAAGCCACGGTGCATAACATATAAGTTTTATTTATTTCATTATATCATAATACAGCCTCTATGCCTTGCTAATCTTGTTGCGCTCGCCATAAGCCTTTGTGGCGTAGTCACCGTTGTGGACGATGAGGTCCTCGGGCCTGTAGTCGTGCTTGCCGCTGAGGTAGCTCTGCAGGATAGCCTTGGTACCATCGGCGTAGCGCTTCTGGGCGTCGAGCGAGGTACCCGACATGTGGGGGACCATGGCGTTGCCGCCGCCGAAGGGGTTCTTGGCGTAGCGGAGCGGGTGGTCCTTGGGGGCGGGCTGGGGGAACCAGACATCACCACCGTATCCGCGGAGTTGGCCAGACTTGAGAGCGTCGGCAACATCCTCCTTGACAACGATGGCGCCACGGGCAGTGTTGACGAGCCATGAACCTATCGGGTTTTTGAAGCGTGTTAGCGACTATTATACTCCTGAGGTGGGGCTCGTTGCACCAGGTCCGGTTTCGCTTACCCTTCTTCATCTTGGAAATGAGGTCCTTGTTGAACAGGCCACGGGTCTTCTCGTGCAGGGGACAGTTGATGGTTACAATGTCACATTGAGCCAGCATCTCCTCGAGGGTGTCCACGCGACGGCAGCCAATCTCCTTCTCAACATCGGCGGCCAATGGCTGGTAGTCGTAGTAGAGGAGTTCCTTGCAGTCGAAGGGCTTGAGACGACGTAGAACACGCTCGCCGATACGGCCAACAGCGACGGTACCAACAACCTTGCCCTCGAGATCAAACTCGTTCTTGGCGGCGCCGGCAACGTCCCACTCGCCAGCCTGGATCATTTCGTGTGCGGGAACAAAGTTACGGACGAGGACCAAGATGGTCATGAGAACGTGCTCGGCAACCGAGACGACGTTGGATCCAGTAACCTCGGCGACAGTGATACCGCCATTGGTCTTGTTGGCGGCGTTCAGGTCGACGTGGTCAGAGCCGATACCAGCGGTGACGGCGAGCTTGAGGTTCTTGGCGCGAGCCAGCCTCTCAGCAGTCAGGTATCCAGGGTGGAAGCTGCAGCATTGTCAGCTAAATGTGCCATTCTGGTAGGGTGGTATAAATAATTAAAGAGGAAAAAGGTATGGGCAATAAGGCATAACTCACGGGGTGGTGATAATGATCTCGGCATCCTCCAACTCTTGATCGAATTTGGAGTTCTCACCATCCTTGTCCGAAGTGGTTACCAAAGTGTGGCCCTGGTCCTCGAGCCACTTGCGAATGCCGAGCTCGTTCTCAGTTGTTCCGAGAAGCTCAGGAACCTAATTTGGGGGGCACGCCATCAAAAATTAGCATGCTTGTAGCTTAAGGTAGCTAGCTTCTAGCGCCCCAGGGCTTCCAATCCTGCCCCGCAGTTGTGATCGGCTTCGGCGCCAGGTTGCTCGGATCATCCCAGGACCTCGAATGAGGCCATTGGTTGTTTTCCAATGCCGACATATCCCCGCCGATCTCGACTGGCAAGGTACCCCGCAGTGTCGTCACACGGCTACCCCACAGCCCGCCGCCTCCTTGTCGACATGCCAAGCAACCCCTGTAACTGTTACAGTAGCCAACCCGATGATTTGGGCTCGAAGCTAGGGCTGAACGCAGTACGGACAGAAGAGGCAGTGAGGCCATGAGGTAGCCTGCAGCTGGCGAGTCAAGGACCCGGTGATTCCGCTCCCATGGGTACAAACTAAGGAAAATCCGGATCGAATGGATGGGGAAACAATGGCAAATAGGGAGAGTTGACACTTACATCCTTGGCGTGCTGTCCACCGTCGTACAGAACCAAAAGAACTTTAACCTTTTCGCGTTGGGTTGTCAGCATACGAAAGGAAGATCCAGTCGAAAGTAAGCTGCTTGTCCTCGTAGCGACCGTGGGCCTGAGGAGAGTTGTGGATTTGGCCTGGCCACGAGCGGCGGTAGAGGCAGTCGAGAGGGAACGGGAAGTAGCGCTGCTCTGAAAAGCTCGAGAGCGAGAGGCAATAGGACCAAGCGAACGCGCGATGGAGCGTGAGGAGGCTAATAATACCATTTTGAAAAAGTAGCTGGGAAGCAAAGCCCCAAGCTTGTGTGGTATTGTGTTTAAAAGGTGAAGAACGGGCTGCAAGATGACAAGGACCTGTCAGAAACAAACAGAGAAACCCAACCAGGAGCCCTCGAGCTGATACACACGGTTGAATGATGAGTGAGTTGATGGGGAAGTAGCAATGCCTACCTGTTCTGGAGGGCCGGATGTCTTGATTATTTATATTGACGGTCAAACGGTTGTCGACTGTATCCTTGATCAGGAAGGTTGTAAGAGAAAGAGAATGTGCAATGCATGAAAGACCGAAAGAGAAACCACAAAGGACAGACAGCCACATAGTAGCACGCCGAATCCCGAGTTCAAGTTGGGGCCAGACCAGCTCGTACCCCAGACAACAGATCCCGGAAGCTACGGTATACCCCCATTCTGCCGGGCTACGCAGTAGTAAGTGAAATTACTCCCATAATAATATCGGCATTGTTACATACTCCATATGGGTTCGTCGGCAAGGAGGGGTCCGGGAGGGGTCCTATAGGGGCCAGGCCAATTATGTTGACTGCTTGCATGATGAGGTGTAGGTATGGAGGACGGACAAATGATCTAGTCTAGCTTGTTGGGACTGTTATGATGCTTTAGTGACATCGACTCACCCCGCATGTTGATCCACTGAGCGCATTGGCTGGGATTCTGGATCCATGGATAGAGCCTTTACCGAGTATCTTCTCACCTGTTGAATACCACTACAGTACATGCACTCGAGTACCCTATGTACCTGGGGCGAGTTGCCTTTCCCTGCAGATACATTGCTCAACCTCCTTAACATAGCCAGCCCCAGGTACTTACTTTTGGTGTGTCTAGAATGTAGGGTTCGGAAGTTTACAGTGATTACTCAAAAGCAAAAATGTTGGATAAGATGGAAAGAAGCTCAGAGGATTGTACTATCCTTATTTGGAGGATATGGGATTAAATCAACCTTAGTTCTGGCACGAGCCGACCAGGATCTGCTAGGTATGCACTACCACGTAGCGTAAATCTTCAGACGAAGTGGCACTGCGAGCTTCTCTTGTATATTGTAGAACATGCTCCTTGGGCGTCTAGAACACATATTAGGTACATGGGCAAGATGGGGTACATATTTACTGTGCACTTATCTACATTTACGTACTGTAGTTTCGATAACATTGTTCTTATGCTAGCCGCCACCGCCACCAATCGAGGAGCATTGGTCACCTACCCACTCGCCTATTTGCTTTTCCCCTCACGCCGAGAGGAGGGATATGTCGCAGTATAATGTAGTAAGCCCATGGACCCATCCAGCCCCGATGCTGGCTAGGTGCTGGTGAAATGGTGAAACCAGGGGACATAGAAACATAAAGCCCAATCGACTCCGACTTCGGCACAATTCCCTCTTTTAGCTTTGAGATGAAGGCATTGGCATATTTGGTAGGGAGAAGTGCAAATGACCTCCGCAAGAACCGGTCAACGAACAGCCCACAAATATTGGATCTAGGCTAAGGAAATTGGAAAGCTACCTGGTACCGATGGAAGCTCAGCCTCATGAGCTGCCATGTTACGTTATCGCGTGGTATCGATTTTAGGTGCATGCGCTGTCTGCCCCACAACTGCCCCTCATTCAATGGTCGGTTGATAAGTATAAGCTCGGGAGGAAGCCGAAACTGAGCGGGATTCATTCGGTGAATGCTCGGCATGGTGGCTCATACGAGCTCCGGTAGTGGGAGCCAGCGGGAGAACAGGCGAGTGCGGACAAACTTGGCGGTAAGGTGTTTTCGACTGCAGCTCAGCAACGAAGACAGAAAGCCGAGCGCGCCGAGCGGCAAATTCAAAAAGAGAACTCTTGCTGCCGAGTTACATAGCCTGCTTAATGGTTTTCAAGATCTACGCATGTGGTGACAGGAAGAGTTTGAGCCTGTCACTTTTTTTTCGTCCACACTGCATAAATTAATTGACATTCAGTCGAGTCTATGTAGTGGTAGAAAATGGCAACGACTTGCGACCAAGATCTGTGTCGTCGTGGGTTGATTGGTCGTAATGGTCATATTTGCAAGCTTTGTTGGACTTGCTGCCTAACAATATACCAACCATTTTACATTTTGCACTCACTTCCTACCATTAATCAATTCCCACCTCGTCTCCTTGTTACTTCATGTTAATGACACTCATGGCATGCTTCAAAATAGCAAAGATCCCAGGTCAGGCAGACCATTTGCCCTTTGCCTCTGCAAAATAATTCCTCATAAGCGAAGACCTACCAATGATTTGGAATCCAGAGCTAGTGTTTCGAAAACATTCAGTTTCCCAAGACAAATGCGAACATGCACATGGAAAGAACAAAAAGCAGGACCGAGAAATTGGCCGTGAGGCTGTCTTTAGGTGGGTGCCAAGCTGCTACTTCCCGCGCGGCTCATTCTCCAGCTACCGGTACCCTGCACAACCAGAACACTTCTGTTTATTATTATTTTTCTTTTCTTGGCACGTATTATCTGGTTATATCTTGTGGCATGTCGCTGAAAACTGAGAAAGAAAGAAAGAAAGAAGAAGAAAAAATTACGATCAACCTGCCGAATATCGATGCTAGACATCCCACAGGTAAACGATGGCAACGAGCTCGTTACTGGATTTATCCAAGCTCGGCAACAAGAGTTATCCCCGATACTCTCTCTTGGTCGTCGCAGCAAGGGATGCGATTTTCATCACAAAATTGAACCGCAGAGGCTCCGAGTATCATCACAAACGCAAACAAACCTCATATTCCCTGGGACTGCCCAGATTACCGAGATCCAAGAAGACCCAATGTCCTGGAGTATGGATTATTGGATGGCGTAGCCAGGATACAGCCGACTAGGGTGTTACCATACTCACGGGACGGAAGTGCGTCTCGCCTTTGGATATCCTCTTGCCGTCTGTCGCTCGCCAGACTTGGTGCAAGCCGAGCCAGCCTTTCCGTGTGTACGTGTTCGTATGCATCACATCCATCATCATCATCATCATCAACATTGTCGTTGTCATTATTGTCATCGACCTTCCCGAAGTGGGAATTGCGTGTCGCCGTCAAACTAGCTCGCTCAAGAAGGAGCCAAATCCTATCCCTTACATCGATGCTTGGGCATTTTCTGAGCTATCGATCATTAAGGCAAACAACCTTGAAACATAACGTATTGTCTAGCTACAGAACATAGCACATAGCCGAGATAAGCTGCTTTCTTTATCCATGTTCGCCAGTGGCCGTTTAGTATTGGTTCAGTCTAGCGATGCCAAGAGAACCTTTTACTCAGGATCTGGCGCCTTGGAAGCTTGTGTCGCGCCAAAAAGGGACCTTGTTACGACAGAAAGAATCCCATTCGGGAACACTCACTGCGTTACGCGTCTTGGGATCCCAGCTGCTTCTGTCTGTCGACCGTCGCCTACAGCCTCTCTTAGGTCGTGGTCTCCCTTGCTTCAAGGCTGCATTAGACTCGCACAAGCGTCGACGTTACGGCGAGGAATCATGGGCCCTTACCGGGATTGCCTGCTTATCCTTTGTTTCGCCACGCGAGACGACGACCGCCAAGAACAAAATTGTACCGCTGCGAGACAAAGGCAAATAAATGCTAGGATACATGGTCTTTGTCTTCAGGTGCTTGCACAGTTTGCTCCACACTCCTGCTTCTGTCGATGGCCGTAATACGACCGTACGGCCAGCAAATCATTACCATCAGAGTCATCGTCACCGATCTGCGAACTTGCAGCAAGAAGAGTAGTCTACTACTAGCACCTGCACTTGCTGAGGCTGTTGTTGTGAATGCAATTCCAGCCATTTGCCACGGTGCCATGAGAACAAGTAGGGTACATTTTCTCAAGTAACATTATACATCTTCCAAGTACTTAGCAAAGCCTAAGTCCCCTCATCCCTCCTTTCCACGCCATGCCTGAATTACCTATAGGAGCTCAGTCACCTCGTAAAATGGTATGTCGATAGACCCGGAATTTCATATTCCTACTTACAGGGAGACCCTGAGATTGTATAACAGATGTTACCTAGTAATATCCAGCTGAAATATGCTCAGGGGCTATGGAAACTAAGACTTGCAGTTCTAACTGACGCCAAGGTGATCTGGGCAATCGCAGCAGCCTGTTGCTATCTATCACCAACGACAAGACACTAGACCGGGGCTTTTTGCCATGGTATTCAGCGCACTGGTCTGGCTGCCGTAGCTTGATCTACCGACAAAGTCTTTGTTGTGGGTTGGTCGGAGGAGGTACAATAATGGTACGTTCGAGGTACAAACAGTCTGTTCGAGTCTCAATAACTTTATTCTAGGTGGAACGAAGCTCGCTTCGTGGGCTGGAGGCATTCTCCCCGTTGGATATAAATCCCCCTCTCTTTTCCTCTCTTCCTCTTCATCCTTTGCTGTTGGACAGACACAGATCGACAATTCACTCCGGATCCAACGCAACATTATCTGGCTTGCCACGCCGCATCATACGATATCTTATCACTGAAATATATTCATACGAGCACTAGATCGGATACCAGTCGAGGAGTAAAAGATCCCAAACCGCCTAGTCACTTGAATTCGACGCCGACACCCCTTCATCAGTAACCATGCCTTCTTCCACGGCCCAGAACATCTACGACTCGGAAGACTTCTTCCGCAACTACGCCCAGCTTCCCCGCATGCAGCAGGGTCTGGCCGGTGCGTCCGAGTGGCCCCTGCTCTACCGCATGCTACCTCCAGTCACCGGGCGCCGAGTCCTCGACCTAGGTTGCGGCGACGGCATCCTCAGCCTCTGGGCCGCCAGCGAGGGCGCCGCCCAAGTCAATGCGTACGACATCTCACTCAACATGCTCCAGCGCGCCCGCGAGAACGCCGAGGCCCTCTTTGCTGGTGACGACAACAAGAAGGCGCCCGTTTTTGCACGCATGGACCTTGAGGACGTCAATCTCCACGCCGCGGACGGCTCCATCGATGTCTGCGTCAGCGGTCTGGCTCTGCACTATGTCTCCAACTTTGACGCCCTCCTAAGTCGCGTATTTAGGGCCATGAAGCCCGGCGGCTCCTTCGTCTTCTCCATCGAGCATCCGATGTACACAGCCCCTGTCGTTCCCGGTTTTCGGCCCATGGCCGCCGCCGTCGAAAACGACAACAGCGTTCACGATGATAGCCAAGGGTCAGTGGCAGACGACAGCGGTGCCAAGTTCTTTTGGCCTGTTGACAGCTACTTTTCCGAGGGACAACGCGAGGTCACTTGGCTCAACGGCGGCGTCCAGAAGCAGCACCGCACTATGGCCAGCTACTTCAATATGCTCATCGCCGCCGGCTTCGTCGTCAAGGACATGGCTGAGTGGGGATCAACCGAGGACGCCCGCCGCAAGCACCCGGACTGGCCCGAGAACGTCTGCCCGCGCTTCCTGCTGCTGGCCGCCCAGAAGCCTGCAGCCCCTGAGGAGTCCGCTTCGACCTCTGCTAGGCTGTAAGAAACATATTATCTAGGCCAGTAATTAGGAACCGTTGGAGCCTACATGGCGACTTGCAGTGTCGCTTCCAGCCTGTTTCGACAGAGTAGGGGCTTAACTTGGATGACCTCCTTACTGCGGACCGGTAATCCCGATTTTCTCCAATTGTATAACTACCGATGTCAAGGTCGGGCTATTTACTGATTTAGCGATTAATCTCCATCCAATGAAAATAAAAGCATGATGCGTTTACTGATCTCACCATCCCTACAACCCCGGCAATTACCATTGACATGTTGGCTCATTGACTGCCCTTTATCCAATATGCGTGCGCACAGTTGTTCGATCCATAACCAAATCTCAATTTCTGTCAAAAAGCGACAAGATCATTTGATACATTACAATATACTCTTCAACATAGTATCGTGCCCCAAATGGTGATATGATGTAGTTTATTCTAGGTCCCATATGTATGTTTAAATGCACTCACTCTACAGGAAAGTAACTGCCAATGTCCTATGCTGCTATGACATGATGGAACAGAAAAGAAAGACAAAAAGGAAGTCTATGGCATCGATGCAAAAGATGGGAGAATAAGAAACGACAAAATCAACCTATGTATGCAGAAGAAAGAGATATGCGATTAAAATATCCCACACAACCAACTCGCTCAACTCCAGAGGTGAGGCTATGCGGAGACAAAACAGACAACAGTAAGCGGAGAACAGACTATCTTACAACCCGGGAACAAATCAGGAAAGATCAATGAGGTTGTTTCTTGCCGGCGCCTGCTGAGTGTACGCTGGCGGTGGGGGTAACGAATTTTGCCCATCGCTACCTGGGTTCACAGTGGACGCGGCAGCAGCATTCATTGTAGGAGCAGAGTTCCATTGTGCTGCCTTTGCCATCATCTTGGGGAAAAATTGCTGAATGAAAGACTCGGTGTAATAGCTGTGGTCCGAGTTGTGTGGCTGGACAAGATTGTGCGCAAGCTCGTGGGCGATGACAACCCACCACCACGTCGTGGCCTCGGTCCTGCCGTTGCCAGACCCCATCCGATCAGCATGCAGTTGGAGGAAGAAACGCAAGTTGCAAAACACGCTTCCGTTACTGTTGAAGGCAATAGTGTTGCCTCGTTCGTCGTAAAAGATGTGCAGTACTGTTGGGGCGAGGCCGTAAATAACGCCAATGTCGCGAAGTACGCCTTCAAACGTCTTGATGGTTCGACTGTGAGCCTCGAGAAACTTCCCCTGGTCCGTAGACAGATCCTTGGCGACGAAGACGCGCATCCCTTGTGGAGCGTCGGCCACAAAGCTGAGGTCGTGTGCAGCCGTACTGTCACAATACGATGCTTGTTCTTTCACCTCGCTAGTCTTTGGCGGAGAAAACAATGTCCTCGAGTCGTGCGCCCGCGTCGAGTTGATTGCATTTAAAAGATTCTGCTGGACGACTGCAGGGGAAGTGACACGTCCGTCGTCTTTTGGCGTCTGTGATGGGCCGGGGTCGCCGCCTCCAGACCCAGCTTGCGGTGCTGGGGTTTTCGGCTGGTCTATCAGATTCTGCAGTTGCTTTTGGCTCTCTTCATCCTCTCGATCGAAGCCCAGTCTTTTGGACCAGTTCGAGAAAAGGCCCTGGCCCTTCTTGCGCGTATCTTGCTGGGGAGGAGGGAGCGAATGTGGGGGACTGTCTGGGGAGTCAACGGCAAAGGAGCCAGGCATGTGCTGCTCAGGTGTCTTGGGTCTTTGATTTCTGGCTGCAGCCTCTGCCTGCGCTGCCCCGGACTGACGCCACTCCTGCTCCCGCTCGCGAATGCGCTGCTGCTCCTCCTCGAGCGCTTTTCGTCGCTCCTCCTCTGCAATCCTAGCCTCCGCCGCTTTCGCCCGCAGTATACGGTCCACATTGTAGCCACGGGCACGGAGGTCAAGTAGATCGAGCTTTAGGAATGGCTCGAAGAAGAAGTAGGCTTGCTGGTTTGGACGTGTCAGCAGCAGGTGGCACACTGCTTGGCCAACCTGGTACATGTCAGGGCGCCCCTCTGCAGCAACATAGAGGACCCATCCGTTGCGAGTCTGTACACTAGCTGCAGATCGCTTCTCCATGTGAGACTGTGTTTGTCCACGAAGGGATCTCCGGAGCGCGACGGTCCGAACAACCTGAACCATCAGGTTTTTCTCGAGCCATTTCACGTCATGTTTGATGGCATGGTTGTTGGTTTTGGTGTACTCATACAAGAACAACTTGGAGCGCTCCAGAACGTGCTTGCGCAACCATGTGGCCCCTTCTTGCTTCTCGCTATGTGGACCGACCTTCAGATCCTCCTGAACGAGGTTTCCTAGCATCTGCGACCCAAGCGCAAGATAAAAGCTTTCCAGCGCATCCTCCTCCGGGGCGCACATTAACGAGTCTTTGAAAAGGCGGTAACTGATATAGTCATCCACGACCACAATCTGGCCAGGAGCAGCCAGTTGATATTGCTTGATTGGCGCTTCGTCTTCATCAGCATCGGCGTCCTTACTGGATTTAGTGGATGCAATCTCCTTGGAGGCTAGCAGGAAGGCAGACAACTTCATCTTAGCCCAAAGCTCCTTATCCCTCTTGATGGTGGCCATGTCTTCGGCCAGAGTTCTAAGCAGATTGAGGTACTTCTCAGGACTCTGCAAGATGCTGAGTAGGCGAGCGGGTTCGCTGCACGCCATCTGGGCGATCTCGGGTTTTGTCGGCTCGCTCTTGGCACCGCACTTAAACAAGAATGCGTTGGCGTCGGAGCCGAAATCGACAAAATCAAATATGTCGCTGTAAGTAGATGAGCTGCCCAAGTAACAGTTTTGTGGCTTGAGCATAACTGTAGTGCTACTGCTCTTAAGGCTGCCTCGTTGAGTCCTCGTTACAGGTACTATGTTGGAATCTCGGAGCTTTACCAGATGATTCCCACCCAGGTCGCCTAAGCGAGTCGCAAAGTACCTAAACAGCGTCATGGCAGACTGCCGGTCATGGGGAGGCTTGGTGACAAGCTTGCTCACGCATACCGTTATCGGAGGATCTCTGGCCACACCAAACTTGCTTGCGTGCAGTTGCAGGTTCTTTGAAATAATGTTAAAGCCCAAGACGGCGGCTCCGTCATCCACGTAGCACTCAGACGGTGGGACCAAAGCTTTCTCATTACCTTGTATAGGTAAAATTGCCCGTTTAGTCGCCCCAATGTTGAAGGATGCATAGCCGTTGATGTGATGATTGGCGATGAAGTAAGTCATGGAGCTAGTCCTCGTAGATGGGTCCTCTGAAGCCATCATTTCAACAAGCTCCGGCACCGAAGGGTGAGGTCTCAATCCTAAACTGAACAGGAAGCGTCCCTCTGGGCTACTCGGCCTGAAGCTCCCCGGCGGACCTGGCCATTGCAGGATCGGTAGTTTGAGTGTACGTAAGGTATCCTTGGGCTCAAAAAGTTCCGAAACCTTGAACAGCTGGTTCGTGCCCTTTGTCGGCTCCATGCCTGCTGGGCCTGCTTCGGCTGGGCAGATTTTGGAATCCTTAAGCCTTCTCAAATCTTCTGCCGGGATATCATCTCTGACTGAAGCAAGATACTTGATGAGCTCCATATGGCTCCATTTCGATGAACCCTCCTTTTCAGGGGTAAGGAGGCGCGTAAAGATGGTCTCAAGGTCCAGTGTCTTCCGGACACCGATCGCCACCAAGAACTTGTCCTTGACTCCCTGACATCCCTGAATGATGGGCAGATCGTCAAAAAGTTTAACCGTGGGAAAGAAGGACTCTGATGGCTTCTTCATCCCCATCTTTGTGGGCATAACGGTTTTGTTTTGCAGCAAAGCGACAACCGAGTTTCTGGACTGCTGACTTAAATTTTCCCAGTTTTTGGAGAGCACGACGAGAATTTGCGCCGCAAATTTAGCCGACTTGGTGATGTTCTGTTCATCATCCTTCGAGGGCGCGCTCTCAAGCAGGTATCTGAGCCAAGGAACTATCTCCAGCTTTTCCCATCCAAGCATTTCCAGATGCGCTGCAGGAATGTTGCAAGTCAGCGCATAAGGTAATGTCGTCGGCGGGAGCGGTAGGCTCGCTGGAATCTTGTTGGCGCTCAGGTAGTTTCTGATAGTGGTCAAGCCAATGACTTCGCCCTGGTCACCACTATCACTGACAGTCGCGACTGCTACATCGAGCAGGGCCTGTCTGCTCGGAGGGTCCAGCTCGCCAGTGACGGCTCGTTTGCCTGCCCAAGTCAGAAAGTGAACAAGCTGATCTTTGTTGAGGGCTTTTGCCTCTAGCTCTTTGCGAATGTCTGTGACGGTTATCTCATCGATAAGGCCGTAATCTCGCAACTCTCTCACAAACGGCGCCTCTTCCATTTCTTTGATAATAATAGGAATGCCATCTACAAACTTTGCCAGCTCATCAGAGCCCATTCGTACTTTTGTGCTGAGAAGCACACCGCGACTCGAGAAGACCTCAATGTAGGCCTTCTTGAACGCGGTCCAGAATGACTCCTTGATGATTTGGGCGACGTATTGGCTTGGAGTTGAATCTCTGAAGGTGTACGTCTCAAGAATATGTAGTGCCTCCGGGGTGAACTTTGCTATGTCTGCAGCAGTAATCTGAGCCCCACTAATTGCCCTCTGTACCTTCGTTTGCAAGTCGGCCATCTCGGTTGAAAATGCCAGTCGGGTCATGATGCCTGCAACGCGTAGCATCTCGATGTTCCAGCTACGCACCCATCGAGCATTGAGATCGATGGCCTCGCGTTCCACAGTCGGTATGACAGACGGGGCTGAGATGTGCATGCCACCACCTGTGGTTTGGGTAGTGGGAAAGCCAATGAAAATCTTGCCTCCGGGCTTTTTACTTGGTAGCACAGAAGAGAAAACGTCCACAGCGTTCTTTGACTCATCATTAGTGTTTTGAGATGCTTGAGCTTCGTCATATGACGACGTCAAGATTGAGAGCTTTGTCGTTCTTGGCGGAGGCTTCTTGGTCGCACGCTCCAGTTCTGCTGCGAAGGATGTGGGTACACTGGTGGTGATTACTGCGGATGTAACGCGAAGAAAGACACTAGAGGTGGAAGTACTGGTCAAGTCCTCTGTCACAGTCTCAGATGTTTGCTTTTCTTCTTTGGCCTGTTTCCCA
The DNA here is from genome assembly GCA_003709005.1 of Magnaporthales sp. P1609. Lineage (NCBI taxonomy): Eukaryota > Fungi > Ascomycota > Sordariomycetes > Magnaporthales > Magnaporthales sp. P1609. Next base: position 1,866,903 of record PELF01000003.1, read on the forward strand.
CGAAGACCACTCTGTGACGCTGAAGAAGTGAGACGGCTGAAGAAGTTTCGGAGAGACGGCATGTCTGAAGAGTTGAAGCCATATGTGTCGTTTGATTTCGCCGCAGATGCAGCTTTGGGCTTCCACCCAAGGACGCTCATGGTTGTTGCGTCAATCTGGGTACTGACCCGTTCCACGGTGGTGAGCCTCATAAGCCCGTCCTTAGTCCTAGTCTCGAGCTCACGAGGGATCGGGACTTCAATACTAGGGGAGGTCTTCTTGTGCAAGGAGAGAAGCTTCCAGTCATCGATCCAGAACTCTATACGTTGAAGAGCGACGAAAGTCAAACTCGTGGCCAGGAATTGTCCAACTGAGAGTAGATTCGGCAGTGCAGTGGTGTCGTTACGGTAGTCAAGGACAAACGTAGTATCTCCGTTGCCTTCGCCCTCGGGCATCTGCAGTTTCCTTGTGAAGAGGGCGTTCCCCTTCCAATAGAATGCCATAGCCTCGTTGCCAGAGCTGATGAATGGTGACTCGCAGTCGGCAAAGACACTGTAGAAGCCTACTCCGAACGCTCCGATCTTGGTCTCATCTGGGTTGCCCTCGGCGATACGTTTGAGCCGAGCCCAATCCGTCTTGTTGAAAGGTTGTCCATTGTTTGTCACTAATAGCCTCCTTAGAGTGTGGTTCGTTATAACATGCTTCAACAGCTCAGTCTGGTTTGTTGTTGCTGGCAAGGGCACAGATGTAGATGGATGTGTCTCCCACTTGACCTTGACCGTCGTGGCTTGGGCGTCGGCAGCGTTCTGTATTAGTTCTCGCAGTGTCGTCCACTCGCCAGAATATCGAGCGAGAACCTTGTCGATCAGGGCGCGGGTGTCGACAGTTACAGCCTCCTCGTCCTCGCCGTGCTGGAGGGCGGCGTCCCTCAGCTTTGCATAGTCCATCTTTATCTCGGATTTGTAGTGTTGAGTTTGTCGTCGGGACTGTGTCAGCACATTGTTAAGCTCTCCGGATATCCGTCTGTAGGTTTGCAAATGCGCTCTGATGGATCTAGGAGTGTAGGATGCTCAAGGACACTTTTTTTTTTGGAAGTAAGAGTGGCGATGCTTTCTTTTCTGCCAGACGAGCTGAGGCAAAGGCGTAATTACTAAGCTCGTTGGTTGGCCTTCCGATCCCGCGGAGCCTAGTAGTGTTACCTGAGAAAAAGACAGTGAAAGCCAGTAGGCACCAGTGGTTGGGTGAGAGATTGATGGGCAAGGCAACAGTCCTGAACAAATCAAGCCGATGGTTGAGGGAACATAAAGGCGCCGACTCGGTCAGTTTCACTCCAGAGCTCGCATAGAGGTTGCATGACGCTTGCAGTACTACCCAGGCTGGAACTGCCGCAGTAAACATGACACCCCGACCGCAAGGGTCTCGCTACCCCACCATTAATCAATGAGGTCGATCCACTGGAGGCACCCTTTTCGCCCCAGCCTGCATGAAACACATTATTCTCTATGAAGCCGAGTCTCAAGTGACGTTCATATTAGTAGCAGGCGCCAAAGTCATCAGCGTTATGTCTTTCATGAATAATTTTTGGTTTTTATTCATAGCGAAAGTGTGCTTACGCTCGGGCTATGCTGCTAATACAAGATAGTTCCACGACACTGCCTTGAGTATTCTAAATTATTTGTCCACCACCATAAGAGGCAAGGTAGTAGATGACTACTTCGTATCACTGTCTCTTTGGTGACGACCCTCGCGTGCTTGCTCAATCCGTGGACTACGACTTCTTCGCCTCTCCCGAGACTGTGGCCTGTACCTTTCGCGACTCTTGCTTCGCCGACTTCTCCCACTCCTATCCCGCCTGTTGTCGGCATCCTCGTCGTGGTCTGCATGCCTTGCCTCAGCATCTCCACGTCTGTCATGATCGCGTCGTCGGCTTCGACTCGTATGCCTCCTCCTGTGGTGCTCACGGCGAGACAGTCTCTCGGTAGACTCGTCACGCCTTCTCGAATGCCTCTCGCGGCTTTGCTCACGTGATCGACTTCTCTCGCGATGGTGGTGTCTCCTTCCGTGATGTCGGTCGGCGTCCCTGTGTCTGCGCTTCTCCCGGTCTTCTTTCCGCCGGCTCTCCCGGGCATCTGCATCTCTTTCGCTCTTGACCAATCCTCCAATGGCGGTAGCAGCACCCATCCTAGCCGCAGGGCCAACCTCTGTCGCGTTTGCCCCGGACGCGTCACGAACCGGAACTGGAAGGCCAAGCGCCTTCGCTATAGCGTCTTCCTCGGCTTCCTTGATCTTCTGGAGCTCCTCACGCCGTTCACGTGCTCTCTTCTCATCTGCTGTTTCGTCGCCTTCGTCGCCTGTTCCGGGGGCGCCCGCTGGTGATGGGTCAGCCTTGGCGTACCAGTTGAGATCTCGTCCTTGTTGCCACCGGCCGACGGGCGCCTTGAGGCTGTGTCCAAGATAGTTCTCGCGGTGAGTGGATGTGGCGACCTCTTCCCAGCTGAAATTGACGCCTCCGCGGGAACCTGTTTTTCGAACGGTTGACAAAAGATCCATGACCGCAATATGGTGATTCTCCTTGGGTTTTATTACATGTGGCGGACCCGCGAGGGTTTAGTATGAATAAATTACTGCACAACTTGGATGTAGATGATTTGAGGTTATTTGAATTGGGGGTTCGTGAACGATTGAATGGGCTTCAGTCGGTCTTTCCCGCCCTTGCAGACGCAGATGGAAGTATCCCCATTAAAGCTTCAGTGGGCCCGGTAACTATAAAATACTGCGTTATTGGTTAGCATAGTGGATACAGTGACGAAAGCCAGCTGGGAAACGCGGGGACCGCGTCGCATCAATTTATCGAGGATTGAACCCTGTCGCGAGAACTCTCCGAGGCACTCAGAATTTACAACTACGCATGTTGCAACAAATCTGCCAGCCGCCAGCCAAGGGATACGTATGATCCCCCGCCACGACGATGGCGGCAAAAACCGATACATCATTACCAGATGAGATACAATGGAACTCTATGGAACATGTCATGCAGTTTGGAGGCATTCATGACAACACAATCCTCTACTACTTCGCAGCCTCACCCTTCTTCGACCCCACATCCAACAATGCCGTGGTCTTTAGCCAAGCGGTGCGGAACCAGTCGCAACTGCATATCATAGCCACGAGGCAGGCCTTCGAGGCCCGGCTTCGTGAGATGTCAGGTCTGGAATACATCGTGGCCCAGGAACCCGCCGAGACGGGTCCAGGCATGGGCACCGGCGTCTGGGTCATCCGCAAGCAGACGCGGAGGAAGGTTAAGGGCCCCGGTGGATTCCCGGCCCCTGACGAGATAGAGGTTCATGCCGATTATTTTGTCGTCGGCGAGAATATCTACATGGCGCCTAGCCTGGCTAATATCCTAAGCTCCCGCATTGTGAGTGTGGTCTGCTTTCTGCACGCACTTCTCGAATTTCACATCTACGTCGCAATGCCGGATTTTCTCGCTTACATATAGATTCCTGCAGGCCTCGATCGCATCATCCATCACAAAGACCTTTCCTATTGCCGAATCGATAAAAAAGTGGTCACCGGCCTTGGGCCATGGCTACAAAACCCCAGCGACAAATGCGCTCAACGCTCGTCCACGCGGGACCGGTCTTGAATCCAAGGAAGCCACGCCGATGCCTGAGAGCCAGACTGCCAGTGCCCTAGCCTCCGCGAAGAGTGCTGAGAGGTCAGCGCCCGATGAGAAGCTGGCCGAGGAATCCTTCGCAATTCATACCCATTACGGAAGTGAATACATGGATGAGAACCCCATCACGGGGAAGCCAGGAGACTTTCATTTCTCATCGACTGGTCGGAAGGACAAGCTCGGTGTACCTTCCCAGCAGCAAGGAAAAGACATTGGGAGTGGAACCGGTACCCCCTTGCCTATGCTCAAGACGCTGCCAGACAACAGTCCCCTTAGTAAAGACGCCAAGACTGAGAAGACGGGGAAGACAGGCGGTCCGCCCAAGCCTAAGCGGCGTAAAAGCAAAGGAGGACCAAATACGCCGTCCTAAAAGCACGGTCTCATGGCCCGCGAAGGACGAGGGAGTCAATGACGAGATGAAAACATACGCACTCACGGGCGAGTCGGCAACACGGTTTAACGCTGTTTGGGGCTTGGGCAGGATTGTTGCGCGGTATGTCGCTAGTTTACTATATTATGATACCCCTTAAAGAGCAAGCCTGATGAGGCTCATTGATGATGATGAGCGAGTCCTTGAGACCGATCACCCGGCAGCACATCAGTGTACCTAGACTTTTGTTACTTATGTTCAAGTTTCCTTTATAATACTGAAACCCCTAGTTGCAATCATACGCCTTTTGTCTCTTCCAGCCCATTAGAGCATGAGGAGGAAGATCTCAACAAGCAGTATACCCGCCGTCCACACACTGTAGCCCGAGAATTGCAGTCAGTAAGTATATGGGCTCATGTCAAAGTTTCCGTAACCAGAAAATAAGAACCTACAATCGTTGCTCCGTGCACAAAGGTTGCTTTGGAGCTACATAGAAACATGACCACATCGGAGACCTCTTGTGCCGTACCCATGCGCCTCAGAGGAGCTCTCTGTACCTGGGGATCAGCTTCTCTGATATCTGCTGTCATCGGTGTTCTGGAATATATATTTCGTTAACAATGGGCTGTCTGCGGTCAGAAATCAAGACTTCAAGGGCCTCACTTGATTATGCCAGGACAGACGCAGTTGATCCGGATGTTTTCTTTGGCGTACTTGAAAAACAATGTCAGTCTGGGACAGAGACAAAGGTTTCCGTGCAAAATCTTTGAGAAGGTATACACTCACATCGATGGCATCGCTCTTCGTCAGGCTCACTACCGCCGCCTTGGAGGCTGCATAGGCTGCTGCGACTTCGTATCAGCAATCGACCGCACCAGAGCACACTTGGTTCCAACAAGTGTGGGGGGAAGGCACAATATATATAAAAGAGACGAAAAAAAAAAAGAAAAAAAGAAAAAAAGAAAAAAAAAAAAAAAAAAAAACTCACGGCACTCCGGTCTCGAAACCAGACCCATATTGCTCGCAACATTTACAATGACGCCCCTGTTGCCTCTCCTCCCATCATGCGTCTTGAGGGGTTCCTGATCCAGCATCCTCATGATCTCGCCCCTGGACGACAGCCAGGTGCCGCGACAGTTTGTCCCCGTGACGCGGTCAAACTCATCGACGGCTTGGCGGTGCGATGGGCCAGCGGTTCCGCCCACGCCTGCGCAGTTGACGGCGTAGTCGATACGACCCCACTCCTCGACGACGTAATCGAGCGCCACGGCCACCTCAGACTCGAGCGACACGTCGCAGGGAATGATGAAAGTGCTCACCGTACTCTTGGGCCGGGTGAGCCGCGCCGTCTCCTTGCAGAGCCGGGACGTCTCCGACATGCCGTCTTCGTCTCGGTCGATCAGGGCAATGCGCGCGCAGCCCTCAGCGACAAAGGACAGGGCGCATTGGCGGCCGATTCCTGTGCGTGTTTATTTTGGTCATCATGTGAGCAGAAGTTCTGTGCCAAAGCTCCCTTCAAAAGGCCGGCCGACTGGGTACGTTTTCAGACTCATGCTTCGTTCTCCATACATGCCAAAGGTCTGTCCACCTGTGGCCCGGTATCTCTTACCTGAAGCTGCGCCAGTGACGAGCGCGACACCAGGGAACATTGTCATATTGGAGGACATGTCGCTTGCGGTTGGTGATGCTTCACGAGAAACATAACCCTCAAAAAGGGCTCCGAATGCAGTTATTCTAACTTCCTCTAGGAGCCCTAGCTCGTTTGTTGAGCCATTGTTAGCTCGCATGGGAGCCTCAGGTCCTGACGCTAAAACATTATCAGGTTTTGAGTGTAGGTCAAAACCGCGCCTGAGCTGTGGCTGCATTGTTTTGTTTAGTTTACTGCTCGTCGGCAGGTCTTGTTCCTGGGGAGGCGAAAGCGTGTAGGCAAGTGAGACCCGTGCCCAGGACGATTTGTCCAGCTAGATAGCTACCTAGGTATTGAATAAGAATCTTTTGGCAGAAGGTATTATTCTCTGCCTGATATCTTCCAGGGTCGAAAAGTTTCAAATCGCTCAAATTTGCAGCAGCATATTGAATTATTTCCTGAAAACTGGCAAAAAGCATTCGGAGCTCGCCAGACACGTATATCCTATCTGGCGATGGGTTATCTCAGATCTCTTGGTATTCAGTGCTTCGTGCCGCTAAACTTTCATCTCATGGACCGTCCGTCTGAAATTTGACTTGGATCTTATTTTTGACTTAACTAGCCCTCAAGCCAGCCAAGGAACCACCAGAGCCAAAGGCAGAAGCTCAAATTACTTTGAGAGGATGGCTACCGAGTCGGGCATCAGAATGGACCATTAAAGTTTGATACTGGAAACATCGTCATCGAAAAAGATGTAAAGGAATCATCCAGTTCTTCTCGTCGCTCGTTTGCAACCAATTTCATAAACCAGACGAGTTATAAATGTTTTGAACAGTCTGGGATAGTGTTGTATTCGGTCTTGGTTAACTGCAAGTCCTCTACTCGACAACCCAACCTTTCCCAGCAACCCTTTTCTGTTTCAGCTTTTGCACTGGCAACGGCCATCCAATCCCACCCGTGCCCTCAGCCCTAATGTATGGGACGAGCCAGGCTTCACGTGTTTTCCCGTCGTCGTTCGCTACCTTGATGGGTTTTCCGTAGCTAATTAATGGAGTGCGTTTGGCCAGGTTGGCCAGTTGCGCCCCATTTATGTCTGTCAGTGGGTGCATCCGCGTCTTGGGCTTTTTGACCCCATCCTCCCCTCCCAGAGATGCGGGCTTTTGCAGGTAGTTGTAGATTATATAGTCTGGGCATTCGCTCGTACTAAGGTGCGCAAGTGGGGAAGACGGATGGATGTAGACAAGCTTTTCCTCATCATCCGAAGAGCTTCCATCGAGAACAAGAGGGGACAAAGGTATGTATGGAACATCGATGGCACGTCTCGGGGGTCGAAACTGCGCTGGTGGAGTGGGCGCCTTGTCCGCCCTGATTGCAACTCGGTCAATGAAGCCGGCTGCCACCATTTGCTTCAGTGCTTTGATCTGCTTTTCAGTGGGTGCATCGAGTTTGTCCTGAAAAGCGATGTTGGCAAAGGAGGGTATGTTTGTCTTGAGCAGTTGGACAATCTGTTGGCGGAGCTTCTGCGCCTCCTTGAGAACCTTGAATCGGACGAAGTGACTTTCGCACCACTTTTCTGTTGGCTCGTGGGCAAATTCGCCAAGAACTTGGAGCATCTTTATGGCATCAGATTTGTCGTCAAGAAAACAGAAGTTCTTGTTCACTGCGTTAAACTGCCGTCTCACAGCGGCCTGCTTGGTCTCAGCCAGGATGTCATCGTTGGTGCGGATAGCACCATCTTCCTTGGCCGCCAGTTGCGGAATCGCTTGGTTCTCCGGGATAAAAATCTCTGCTGCAGAGAGAGCAGCAACAAGAGTGATGGTGTAATGCAGACAGTCATGCTGATGACCGAGCAAAAGAATCCGCGAGAAGCGTGGTGACAAAGGAAAGATGGACATTGTGTATCCAACTTGTGTCACCCGTCCCTCCTCTGACACTGCCGAGATGTACTTGAGCAGCTTCTCAGACTTGACTAGACTGTCGCGTTCGGGAGGTGTAGGGAAAGGAAAGTTGACGACATGCTGGAGGTTCATGGACTTCAGCTGAAGGACTACTCCTTCAAGTGATGTACGAAGAAGTTCGGGAAGTGCAAATTCGTCTAGATCCCTCTCGTAGACTGCAGATGAGTAAAGCCTCCAGCAGTGGCCCGGCCCGGTACGACCGGCTCTGCCTGCGCGCTGATTAGCACTGGCCTTGCTGATCCAACCAACCTCAAAACTTTGCACTCCAGTTAACTGGTCGTACTTGCGTTCCTTGGATCTGCCACTATCAAAAACGTAGCGTATCCCGGGAATCGTCAAACTAGTCTCGGCCACGTTTGTAGCCAGGATAACGAGGCGACTGCCATCTGGTGGTGGCTCAAATACGCGCATTTGTTCCTTTGTTGGTAGCAAAGAGTAAAGCGGCAGCACATGCATGCGCGAAGGACCAGTGCCTGCCTCCTCTTCCTCAATTTTGAACTCCTCCTCTTCATTCTCATCCCCTTCGGAAACGTCGCCGTCATCATAGTCGTCTTGGTCTACATCAAGCGCATCGCCAAAGTCCACATCCTCAGCTTCCATTGGTGCATCCTGTGTTGATATCCTTACTTGGGGTGCGCTGACAGATGCGACTCCGTTGAAGTGAAGTTTGAGCCGCTTACTGAGTTGCGTGATTTCATTCTGACCAGTTAGAAAGACAAGCATACCGCCTGGCGGCAACTTTTTGTGGCCCCTGCTTATCTTTCTGAACGCCTCTTCGACATAGTCATGCTGCGTCTTTCTGGCGAAGTGAATAGTGACTGGGAACTGTCTTCCCTCGACTTCGAGCACTGGAGGCGGCGTGGCAAATAGGTTCTTGTTTTCGGTCAAATCCTCGATTCGCAGAGTAGCTGACATGATTATAAGCTTCAGGGGCTTGACCGTGGGGTCCTCTTGGGCCATGTCTGCCCTGAGTTTGATAATGCGGCTAAGCATGCCTATGAGAATGTCGGTATTGACGCTCCTCTCGTGAGCCTCGTCCACCACAATTGCTGAGTACTTGCGCAGGGCAAGGTCCTGGGCAATCTCTCGAAGCAGTACACCATCTGTCATAAATTTGACGGCAGTAGCTTGGTTGACAGTGCCCTCAAATCGAATTTGGTAGCCTACCTTTTGAGAGTGGTTGCCCAGTTCTTGGGACACTCGTTTCGACATGCTTACAGCGGCGACCCTCCTTGGCTGAGTGATACCTATCATCCCAGGAGTCGACGAATCAGGTGAGCCATACCCAGCTTCAAAGAGAAACTGGGGAATCTGAGTAGTCTTTCCCGAACCAGTTGCGCCACATATGACAACGATATTGTTGTTGTGTATTGCCTCCATTATTCTCTGTTCTTCCGACACAACGGGAAGAGCTAATCGTGCTGACTGGATCTCAGGCGAGCGAGTGACTGGCACACTGAATGCTTTTCGATCCGTGTCCAGTGTAGGTTCAAGCTCAGGCGGTAAAGGTTCCTGCTCCATCGGTCTTGGTTTGAAGTTTGCTGGTCGAGGCATTTCCAATACTGTCGAGGTAGAGGGTTGAAATCCAAGCGCTTCATTTCGTTGTGCCTGAGCCCACTCCTTGAAGGCCGATCGCCTCTGTGGGACATCACCATCATCCTCATCGGCTGAATCCGATTCATCTTCGCTGGATCCGGCCTCCGATTCCTCTGAAACCTCTTCAGCTTCGCTAGACTCCTCTTCAGTCCCGAGCTCTTCGTTCTCATCATCCTCCCACTCTGAACTGAAACCGCTCCATTCGTCTACTTTGTTGTCGTCAACTGGCGGTTTCTGAGCTAGAGGTACTTTTGTTTTCACGCCTCCTCGCTTTTGACGCTTCTGAATCACAGGTCTACCGTCGTCATCCACCTCCAGTGGCCGTTTAAGTCCTGAGCCAGCGGAAGTAGTCGTCTTTGCTTCCCGTGCATGAGTGGCGGTAGTAGATAATGTAGGCACAACCGGCTTGGGTTGCTCCTGAGACTCGGACTCAGAATCTTCTTCTTGATCCAAAGCATCCCGATCCTCGCGCCTCTCGTAGAGAAGATCCTCCCTGGCAGTGTCCGCAGGTAGTCCAGCTCTCTCTTCATTCAAAGCTTGTGACAAAGCCTGCCTTTTTGTCTGTTTTGTCTGTCCCAGAGTCCGGCTGCTAGAAAACAGGCTCGTGTCGATCTTGTTGGCCGCTAGCTTGGCCAAAAGCTCCCTATTTTCATCTTTTTTCAACTTGGCTTCAATATATTTCTCTAATCGCTTGGCTTTCTTGGCCGAGACAGAAAATCCTTTGTCTCGCAGGTTCGCCTTCAGCCTGGCAGTTTCTGTAGCCACGTGATCACCCTCAGGGGTCTCAGCCGTGTCAATAGCATCCTGGCCTTCCTCATATTGCCGTGCAGCAGCAGCCCGCTCTCTGTCAAGTACCTTGCGCTTTCTCTGCCGAGGGACAAACTTGGGCATTTTGACTAATGGTAATTAATCAGTGGGCAGAATAGACAGAAAATATGAAAATCGTGAGCGCGGTAGAGCTGCTTGATAATAAGTGCCAAAGGTTACCTTTCAGCTTAGGCACAAAGTCAATGGAGGCTTAGAGCAGCCCGTAAATTAAACGAGGAAAGGAAGAAAGATATACGAGGTCAACGGCAACGAAGAGTTAACAAGCAGGAGAGCCTAGATGGAGACAGCAGCAGAAGGTAGAAATCACCAAGCCGGACAAAATTTTGGCGGTCAGGATTTCTGCCGTTTGGGGTGGGTCTCCAGTACAAGCAGATTTCATTTCAATTGAGCACGCACTGTCTCTCCGCCAACGCCAACTGCAATGCGGGGCAATATGTGAAGTTCCGACACTGTACTCATGCTGAATGTGTCCAACTACAACAATCAACACTTAACCTCCTGATCATATCATCAGGCTGGTTGGGAATGTAAAAGCATTACTATTGGCTTGGACTACCGTAACCCGCTGCAATGATGGCAACCCAAGAGCTCAGACCTGACTCGTTCCCAGCGCGATCAAAAAGCGCAATAGGAAATGTCAGCGGCATTTCCACAGAGGCTACATCGATGAACTTTTCAGACAAGATTATGGTTACTCTATCACAGGATGGGCGACTGGCACAATGGGTATGTTTGTTGCAATTTTTATGCGTGACTGTACAAGGAAGGGAACGAAAGGTAAAGCTTCTTTTCCTCTCCATACTGATTGGACTTTTTTTCTGGTCTAGTTCCAGGTTCAGCTGTCTGCGCCGTCGTCAGCGATGGTAGACATGGCCCTACCCCGGTCAAACATCGGCTCTCTACCACCAGCTCACCTTACTGCCACCACTCTACTTGGTGCCGGAGGCGACAAGCGCGAGACCATGGGCCAACTCTACGCTGCGCAAATAGCTAGCTTCCTATCCACGAGGAATCCAGACGAGAAGCGTACTTTGGTCCTTGGTTTGGGCATGCGCAAGGCTAACACTGCAACCGAGAGGGAGGCTTTCTTTGATGTCCTGGAGCTGGTCCAACAAGTGCTGTAGCCACAAAAACATGGCGTTTGTTTTCTTTCTTTCTCTCAAGTGAACTATACATAACTCACGTGTGGAGGAGGCTTACTATGGTAAAATGGCTGTGGAAAGGCAATGAGGCATGGTGCTCGCATTCATATTGATGTCCATTATGAAGTCTAAAAAACTGTGATTGAAAAGCATCCCAAACAGGGTCATGTCTGATTGCGACACTTGGAATATGCGCTGCGCGAGGTCACTCTGATGAGTTCGTCAAAAATACAAAACCCTTGGAATACTTCCTCTAGCCACTTCCCACCCAGGCATTTGACCATTGGAGAGTTCACTCCGAAACCTACAATTTTCTTCTTCGTAACGCGCCACCAGGGTCGCGACACAATGAAAAAAAAAAACAAAAGGACAGCAAAAATCCTCAATGAGATCTTTTGGTTCCAAAAATTCCCATGTAGGCCTAAGCCCGCATGGAGTGGTCAGGTATGTAGTTTTCAACTAGCAAAAACGCAATCTCGGACGAATCCTCACTGATATGCGTAAAACCCGTGCACTAGAATGAGGAACGAAAGAAGGGAAAAGGGGAGAGTTTCAGAAATCGCTGGGTCGGCAAACGCTGCTTAATATACCCGCTCAGATAGGTGGGTACAGGCGCTGGAGATGACTCAGCTGCAAACTTTTCGAGCACGGACGCGTCATGGTCAGGTGAGAGCGCGTTTGCTGCCTGTTGCGAAGACCATTTGTTGGCTGGGCAATGTTTGCCGAACAATAGCGCCATCATTTCTCGCACTGTCTCGGCAAGTGACACATACATGCACTTATTGCTCACCAGGTTGCTTTGCCTGACTGAAGAACATACACAATGCCGTATGACGTTCCGTTTGCCAGATGCATGAAAGCTGATGTATTTCGCCCTCCTGTGTCGTCAGATAGAAGACCGTGGGGCTTGTCCATAGTATTCAATATCAATGAACGGTAATTTGCCACGTCCACGGTATTCATAGCTCCCGACCCGATTTTCATATAGAACACAAGATTATATTACATATTTGTTTTGACAGTGTTTATCTTATAGGACTCTTGCAGTTTGTTTTGGTACCACAAAGTTGACAAGTTTTCCGCCCCGGATCACAATTGCTCTGGCATTGTCTAGCCCTGGCCGGCGCGCCAGCTTTTCTTTCACTTCAACACTCTCACTCTCGAGGATCTGCTTGACAATCCACTGCTCCACCGCTTTCTTGTCATCCTTCAGATCCGCTGGCGGCTGCGGAATTTCGGCCACGACGGCAAGCTTCCCGTTGATCTGAACAGCGCACTTCTGCATGCTAGGCTGGAGCACATCCAACGACCCGTCGGTCTCGGGGAAGGACTTGCTGGCAAATATGGAGCCCGTCGACGATGAGTGCAAGATACTCCAGCATTCATCAGAAAACGCAGGCGTGATGGGTGCAAGCAGGCGCAACAGGACAGATACAGCCGCAACCTGGATCGTTTCGCTGGCGACGTCGCGATTTGCGAGAATAGTATTGGTGAGGCCCATGAGGTCCGAAACTACCGTGTTCAGCGAGTATACCCGTTCATATGAGGCCGTGACAGATGGGATAGTCTGCTGGACGTGGCGCCAGATGGCCACATCAGCATCCCAGGTTGGTTTGTCCCTCGTCTGCTCCAAGTAAGCCCTTGGTGAAGCACCAGCACTGCTCGCGCGGCCGTCGAGTCGCTGGATCGCCTCGTAGAGCTTACTTAGCCACCTAGTCACGCCCGAAATCTTGTTCTCATCCCAATTCAGCACATCGGCGACTGGAGCCTGGAATAGCATGTGGGCACGAGTTGCATCGGCACCATATTGTGCAATGAACTCTGTCGGGTCGACACCGTTGTGCTTTGACTTTGACATTTTCTCGTAAGTTACCAACGCCGGCTTGCCGGTGGCCCTGACAACCGGCTGCCCCGGATTTTTCAGATCGTACTCGCCTGGCTTTAAGAAGCGACCCGTGCCAGGATCGCTCAAAGTTTTGCCATGAACCATGCCCTGGGTAATCAGTCTTTTGAAGGGTTCGTGTATGATGCCGTCTTCTTGGGGCGAGCCGGAACTCGACGTAAGTGCAGACGACATCAGGAACTTGTAGATGAAGCGAGCATAGAGAAGATGCAGAATAGCATGCTCGACGCCTCCGATATACAAATCCACAGGCAAAAGAGCCTTTGCCTTTTCGACGGAAAACGGCTCTGTGTTGTTGTGAGGATCGATGAACCGCATATAGTACCAGCTCGAATCCACAAAGGTGTCCATGGTGTCTGTATCTCGCCTCGCTGGACCACTGCATTTGGGACATGTGGTCTCAACCCATTCCTTAGCCTCTTCGAGCGGATTACCCGCTTTCCGTTCGGTCCAATGTCCATCAACTTGAGGCAGTTCCACAGGAAGTTGGTCGTCCGGCACGGGGACATCTCCGCATGACTCGCAGTGAATTATTGGAATAGGCGCTCCCCAATACCGCTGACGACTGATAAGCCAGTCACGAAGACGCCACTTCTCGATCGGCTTGGCAAGGCCTGCCTGCTCAAGCATAGTCACCATCATGGCACCGGCTTCATGTGATGGCTTGCCCTGAAAAGGCCCCCCTGCCGCCGTCATGATACCATGGTCAAGAAAAGGCTCATTGAGGAATGCCGTCGTGGATTCATCTTCCGAGGCTGCGAGAACGACACGAACAGGCTCTTCAGAGCGATGTGTTTGCCAAAAGGTATGGTCCCGTGAATCGTGTCCTGGTACACCCATAACGGCCCCTTCACCATAGTCTCCCAGCACATAAGGGGCTACGTAGACAGGTATGGAGGCTTTGGTGGCATCGGGCGTGTCCTCATGATAGGCAAGTGGGTTTACAGCCCGGAGGTTTGGCAGGAGGTACCCGACTTTCGAATCTGGGGGCAGTCCCGGTAGAGTATCTAGAAAAGCTTGAAGCTCGGCATCTTGTTTCGCCAAGTCAAGAACAACAGGGTGAGTGGAGGCCAGAGCAAGGTACTGTACGCCAAACAAGGTGTCAGGCCTTGTGGTGAAAACCTCGATGGCGCGATGAACGTCATTGCCACCCGCCAATACGGGGAACTTGACCAGGGCGCCTGTGGACTTGCCCAGCCAATGCCTCTGTTGCGTCAACACTCTCTCGGGCCAAGCATCGTCTTTAGCGAGGACGTCGAGGTCTTGCAACAGGGGCTCGCGGAACTCGGATATTTTGAGAAACCACTGCCTCAAGCGACGCTTCTCGACCTTGGCGCCGGACCGCCAGGAACAACCATTAGAATCTACCTGTTCGTTGGCGAGCACTGTCTTGTCGACCGGATCATAGTTGACTTCCGCCTCAGCTTGGTAGGCGAGTCCTTTCTCATGCATAAGAAGGAAGATTTTCTGAGTGTGCTTGTAGAAGTCAGGGTCGCATGTTGATATTTCCTACCAAGTAAATGACACACCGATCAGCATTGCAGCAAGCAATTTGCAGGTGTTCTTGGTTAGAATAATAGCAAAAAAAAAAAAAAAAGATGGTGACCCACCCGAGACCAGTCCCAAGACGAGTTCATGACGTCCAGTTGCTCCTTCATCTTGGCTATATTGGATTTGGTCCATACAGCAGGATCAATACCTCTCTCGATGGCCGCGTTCTCAGCAGGAAGACCAAAAGCATCCCAGCCCATGGGCAGGAGGACCTTGTTTCCCTGAAGGGTACGAAAGCGAGCTATAACATCCGCTATGGTATAAACCCTGAGATGGCCCAGGTGGAGATAGCCAGATGGGTATGGGAACATGGGCAAGACATAAGTGTCTGGCTGCGGTGATGTAGAAACCGGGTCCTGTACAGAATTTGTTTCTACAGTCCCGGCTACATTCTTCTCGGCAGCCCATCTCTCTCTCCATTTGCGGTCGAGTGCCGGCAGGTCCAGTCTTCTGTGTTCTGAATAACCCCGGTGCAGAAATACATGGCCAACAAAGCCTGCCGGTGCTCGACCAAGGGTCAGTGGCCGAGATGCCGCATGATGACAGCGGCATAGACTCTGCCCATTGGTCCTGGCGATAGCTGGGAATCGACCTAGAAGTTTCCCAAAGCTCAAAGTCATCTTGAAACCATTCTGATTGTGAACAAGTCAAGTTGCTGCCCTAAACTTTTTTTTTCCTGCGTTGAGCTGACTCAAGCAAGCTACAAGACAGTGAGGTGGGAGTTTCTTTGTGTGTCGCCGCCTTGGAAGAGTTGTCTCGTCGGATTGGTTGATGATAATTGTCGCTGTATTCTTTCCAATGCCCTGTATTGATTTCATTCACGCTCTCCCATGCCAGTCGCGTAAAGTCTGTAGACGCAGCCACTCTTGCCACTGTACCACAGTAAACACGTGCGCTGCGCGACAAGCCCACCCCCTGTAATCCAGGCACAACCGCCAACTCACTCAGCTGGGATGCAATGGATTAATGGAACTGGACCCGTAAGGACGGTAAGGTTAATAATGGATAAGATACGGAGATCAGAGATCCCTGCCAAGGCTCGCGCCGTAAAGCTTGGAGTGAGTGGCCATTCGGATTTAAGTTGGTTATTTACTTGAATTATTGGCAAATATTCGGCCACTCAATTTAAATGTTTATTTAGATTTCATGGATTTTATATTGTGACCATGGGTCTTTAGACGGCTCACTGTATTCAAGCCAAAGTATTCCGTCATCCCAAGGTTTGTTTCTGTCCTCACCACATGAAGTCTCTCAACTGCTGTGGCGCTGATCCACCGACATCCGACAGGGGTTGCGGCAGGTAATCCAGTGCCAAATCCAACTCGTGCTGGAATGCCCACATTGGATTCCACGTCTGGAAGCAATCGTCACAACTGTCTTTGATTTTTCTTTACATCCACTTCGAAGTCTTGATTCATATTCTTTTCATTGTCTTGATCACCGGCTACTCTTGAGGCCGCACTCACGATAGTATATTGTAATCAATTCGTTTGTTGATCATTCTTTTTCCATTTGCAAGCTTCTCCGCGACTCGGACGCTTTCGTCAGTGCTTGTACATACCCAGGTACTGTTCCAGGCACGACACGGCCATTTTGCTTCATGCTACCGGGTTCAACCAACAAAAACCATCGAAAGCCCGAACACATGACATGGTCAAGCTAGTTTCATCCCTACCCAAAACTCACTGTCAATCCAATCTATCAACGTTGTAGATTAGCTGTCTATATCTTGCGTTACAACTACCGCTTCAACACCGGCAAGTTTTGCAACTCGATTTAATTCACCGCCCCAAATCGGCTTTCTTTGGGGGAGGCCGGCGTCCCCCATAAACCTCCCGCTCCGATGCCGCCTCTGTACTCCAGAGGACAGGCGCAGGCCCGCGACTCCCTCGAACTCGCATCCCTAGCTAGCTCCAGCCAGCTTGGCGAGGACACCGCCGAGACCGACTCCCGACCAAGTATATCTTCCTCCCGCAAAGCTTCCCTCGAACGCGATGACCCTCTCGACTCTCACAACCCCGCCGCCTCGGGCGGTCGTCCGAACCGCCATGACCGCTCGTTCTCAGTTTCCTCTGGTTTTGACCTTGCCGCCAATCTTTTCCCCCTCTCTTCCACGACAGGCGGCTCAGGATACGCGCCATTAGGCGCCTCGACGGCACCTGGCCAGCCTGGCGCCGCTGGACTAGGCGGCGGCTCGCTCGAGAAGCACAAGACGCTTACATATCTCAATGGACTTTCGCTTATCGTCGGCTTGATCATCGGCTCCGGCATCTTCTCGTCGCCCAGCCAGGTTAATGCAAACGTAGGCTCGCCTGGCGCATCCCTCATTGTGTGGGTGTTAGCGGGCGTGCTAGCGTGGACGGGAGCCTCTAGTTATGCGGAGCTCGGCGGCGCCATTCCCCTCAACGGCGGGCCGCAGGTCTATCTCGCCAAGATCATGGGGGAGCTTTCTGGGTTCTTATTTGCCTGGGTTGCCGTGCTGGTCCTCAAGCCCGGCAGCGCCGCCATTGTTTCCATAATCATGGGCGAGTATCTGGTGCGAGCTTTCATTGGCGCCGAGGCGGAGACCATCAACCCGTGGGTCAACAAGTCAGTAGCCCTTGTTGGTCTGTTTATTGTCACATTCCTCAACTGTGTCTCGACGCGACTGGGAATGCGACTGAACGATCTGCTCATGTTCTTAAAGTTCATTGCTTTGATTGGCGTCACTGTCACGGGCGTTGTGGTCGCAACGACGGGTTTGACATACTCAGGGGAGCCGAATCTGGACTGGAAGAATCGCGCATGGTTTGAGGGAACCAAGGCCGACACGGCAGGATGGGCGGTAGCTCTTTACGCGGGTCTGTGGGCTTATGATGGGTGGGATAATGTAAGTCGCTCCCTTTGAACCGCGAGATCATTAGGGAGTACATGATATAATAAGTACTAACCTTGTTACTTTCCCTACCATGTAGACCAACTACGTGGTCGGAGAATTCCGCAACCCTACAAAAGACCTGCCTAGAGTCATACACACGGCGATGCCACTGGTGATAATATGCTACGTACTCGCAAACGTTTCATACTTTTTGGTCCTTCCGCTGGCGACCATCAACTCTAGCAACACCGTTGCCGTTATGTTCGGTTCCAAAGTGTTTGGCCCGATCGGGTCGCTAGTCCTGGCGCTCATCGTAAGCGCGTCCTGTTTTGGCTCGCTCAACAGCTCCACCTTTACCAGCAGTCGTCTTGTTTATGTCGCCGGTCGGGAAGGATATTTCCCGTCGTTCTTAGGCAGGATCGGAATAGGCAACACAGGCGAGCCGGCATCTATGTCATCAACCAGGACGAGAAACTGGTTCACCAAGAGGCTGGCTAGGCTGGTTGCCGACGAGGACACGGGGCTGTTCTTCACCCCGGTATGGGCGCTTATTGTCAACGCTGCTCTTACAGCAGCCTACGTAGTTGTGGGCGAATTCGGCACGCTGGTGACGTTCTACGGTGTGGCCGGGTACACATTCTACTTCCTTACGGTTCTAGGGCTGATCATCCTGCGGGTCAAGGAGCCGCAGCTGGAAAGGCCATACAAGGCCTGGATCATGACGCCCGTCATTTTTTGTTGCGTCAGCTTGTTCCTGCTCAGCCGAGCAGTCTTTGCACAGCCTTTGCAGACCCTGATCGTGGTGGCGTTCGTGGTAGCGGGCATACCAGTGTATTTTTTGCGCGTCAGGGGCAGGGACAAGGTGACAAAGAGGGAGGCACCAGGAGAGTCGCGCTGGAAGTTTTGGAAACGATGGTCAAGGTGATTGTCACGTGAAAAGGATATACCCAATCTCAGACGGTATTAAGATGATTAGGACCTGTACAGATAACGAGAATAGAAATTACCTGGCGGTGGTAGTGGCTGCTGGGCCGAGCCACATGGATGGACGGACACATAATGAAAGAGGTTGCGGTTTGTAAATATGAAATCAGCGACTTTGATTGATTAGCGTTAAACAACAAACAGGGGGCGGGCATTCGATTGACTCGGTTTTTGCATTAATAATCCCGCGCTCGATTGATTGGACCAACACAAGCACACCTTTCAATCCTTCATTCACATAACAAACACACACATAGGTTGGAAACCTTTTGAAATACATGAGCAAGCCAGATAAACGTTTGCAAAAGGTCTGTTTTTGTCGCCTGCTATGCCACATTCCTTTTTGACAGCTTTGAGGAGGGCGTCCCCCAGCCTTACTCGCGCTACCGTAAGGAAATGCAACAAATGGGCATCGTCGTCATCGCCATCGTCATCAATATCATCCCGAACACCTTTATTTCCAACGATTGAAGCATGTCCCCCGCCAACATGTCCCTGCCAGTCAACGCCCAGCATGCCAGAGGGTTTCGACATCGATCACGGGACTAAACTCAATGGCCTTATGCCGGCGTACCAGCAGCATGTCTTGGTCTGCACGGGCAAGGACGATTGGGCGTCCAAGATCGAGGACGAGGATGGCGGCGACAATTTAGCGGCCGATCTAAGAGGCTTCTTCGGCCGCGGTGGAAGCCTCAGCGATGTGAGTCTAAACAGCGGGGGCGACAACTCTGAGAGAAACGCTTTTGAAAAGCATAAACGTGACAGGAGTGAATGCTGACGGTAAGTCATTGGTGTGTCTTTATCCATCGTGATGCTCTGGCAGCCTTATCACAATGTTTCCGTGCTCAACGTGTCTTTCCCGTCATCTGGGAAGCCGGGAACAGCGGCTCTACTGCTTCCCGATTTCAAGCTTGTGCCGTTAGTAGAGAGAAGCTCCTCGTCTGAGCAGCTCGAGTCTCTGGCAAAGGGGTACCTGCTGCCGGAGAAGCTGCACCGAGCACATGATTCAATGCCCGACGAACACCGCGAGAAGCTCTTGCGAAAACCAGAGCTTCAGCGGCTTGTTAGGGACGTCACATGTGTCGATGAGATTCTCGTGCTCATTTGTGGTCACGGAGGTCGAGATCAGCGTTGCGGTATCTACGGTCCTCTGCTGAGAGCGGAGTTTGAAAAGGCTTTGCCACGATCTGGTGTAGATGTGCTCACTGGTGCGGTGGATGGCGTACGGGATGGCAGTGGAAATAACAAGCCATCGTCAAGAGTCGGTCTGATCAGCCACGTTGGCGGCCACAAGTTTGCTGGAAATGTCATCATCTACCTGCCGCCTAGCTTACAGACTGATGAAGGACTGCCGCATCCACTGGCAGGTCATGGGGTCTGGTACGGAAGAGTTGAGCCCAAGCATGTAGAGGGTATAATACATGAGACGATCAAGAAGGGAAATGTAATCAAGGATCATTTCCGAGGTGGCATCACACCCTCCCGGGAGATTCTTCGTTTGTGATATACTACTCAAGCGCTTAGATTTGTAATATAGAGTCTATATATAACCTTTTAGTGAAGAAGTGTTCAGAATCCGTCGAGTTCAGACCACCTCATCTTAGTAACTCAGAAGGTTGGTCCATACTGCAGGGCAATTTCCTACCCTGCACCCACTCACTGTACCGGCAATAATGATAATTGTTCACACTGTCTGACGCACGGTCGATGCCTTTTCACTTGGGATTTCTCACTGTAATTAGAGCAACAACCACCGAAATCCAAAGAGATGAAAGTGATGCATGAGAGAGTTGAGATCTAGATATTGCACTTTGAACTTGACTTGTTTTTTTTTTTGTTTTTTTTACTGGTTAGGACTCTAGTATGAGCCGAAATTTTCCAAGATGTTTGCGTGTTGTCGCGTCGCATAGCCAACGCGGCCTGGACAAAAAATTAAGCTCCAAAGCGTGTCATCTTGTTCGGTCTTTGCAATGGCTTGAGAGCTGTCATAGACGGTCTGCAGCCTCGTCAAATCACCATGGCCACTGGCAGTGCCGCTTATATTCATCCAGTATTACACCCTCCAACCCCGAGAAGGAGACTCAGCCAAACAAGAATACAGATGCAACAAATCAACCACCACCTGCAGAGGCCAAGGTTACTGCCGACGCAACGGCAAAGTCAACACCTCCTCCACCAGAAGTGGCCCCCATCTCATGGCTGCACATAGTGCTGGTTACGCTGGGCGTAGGTGGCACTCTCACCGGCTTCTACTACTGGGCAAAGCAGCAATGCGGACCACTTTCTCTACCCCAGTACCTGTTTACGGGCAGAGAGCTTAACACAACGACCTTTGTCCCTTTTACCATCGTGTCCAGAGAATACGTGACCGACAATAGCTTCATCATCACCCTTCGGCCACGCCGTCGGCACATCCGCACCGTCGCCTCGCCTTGGCGCGGCCCTACCTTGGCCTGGCTTGCGTCCCTGTCGCCCTGGCGTGGCGGCGGCGACGGCCGGCTCTTGGACCTGCAGCTGCGAGAGCACAGTCACTTTGACGTCTACGAGCGCGCCTGGCGTCACGGCCTCTGGGCCGTCGAGGTCAAGCAGCCACAACTTCAGATTGTGCGCGAGTACACGCCGCTGCCGCCGTACTGGGCAGACACCGAGGAGCAGCGCGAGGCAGAGCGCCGCGCCGGCGACATCAGACTCTACGTCCGCAACGTTGGTGAGGTGTCCAACTACCTTGCCCGGAAGCGGCCCGGGTCTATCGTGGAACTGCGCGGGCCGTACCTGGGCTTCGACGTCGCTGAGCGGATCGGCGATGCTGAGGACAAGCAGGTCATGTTCCTGGCCGGCGGTACGGGCATCGCGCCCGCCCTGCAGGTTGTCCACAGGTTGTTGGATTGGGATAGGTACGGGGATAAGGACAAGCCTACTGCAAAACCCGACGTGCAAATCACTTGGGCAAATCGCGTCAAGGCCGACACTGCGCAAACGTCTCTCATCATGCGCCAACTCGCCGAGATGAGGCAGCGGCATGGAGACAAGAAGCTAAGCTTGCAGTGCGTGACAGATGAGGACAAGAAGTTTATCGACGAGGGCATTGTGGGTAAGTCCATCTCTGCAGGGAAGCCATGGCCATCACGAGATGGCGAGACTTGCCCATATCACTCCAGCCTGCTGCTTCAACACACGACAACGGACTCACCAGCTGGGGAAGGGCCCGATTGTCCATGTGCGGGCCTATCCAAGGGCCGAAACCTCCTCTTTGTGTCCGGACCTGAGCGTTTCATCAACCACTTGGCTGGAGAGAAGGTTTGGCGAGATGGCATGCATTTGCAGGGTCCAGTCGGTGGCTTGTTGGGAAAGCTAAAGAACAAATATCCGGACCAGTTCAAAGACTGGCTTGTGCTGAAGCTGTAAAGGAATTTGCTTATGGCTTGCATGTGTTTGTATTATATAATTTCATTTTATATTCATCAGGTGGACGATGCAAATTGCGACTTAGTCTAAATGTTTGTGACTTCATTGATAGAAGATTTATGTCAAGGGAAAGTTGGTGCCCCCACCTTAGGTGGCCAGTGACCTCGGGTTGTGCACAGCCTTGATAACCAGATCAGTCGTTTCTTCGCCTATAGGGGTATTGCATCTTCTCAGAGGGAACGTGACGAGTTCACCCGCCAAACACATGGCGGTGATGTTCGACCTTTCAACGTCCAATGTTTGAGCAGTTACACCGTTGACGCCGGTCCGGATAGTCGCAAAATCTTCCAATTCAGAGAGGAGGCTGCACCGTTGGACGTGAAAATACAATGGCACTTGCCAAATAAGTGCATGGAGACTTGGTACACCCAGCTGCTCGAAACTATGTCGCGTCGACGATGCTGCACAGGGAGGGAACTCGGCTGGTGGTGTATGAAATGAAAATGCTTCCCGAAGAGACCTACATTACGGCCCGACCCTCACTCACCCTCCATGACTGCCGGTTGAATGAAAACAGTGCATGGTTTAGCAACGGTCGTTAACCTATTGTGGTCACCTACGGATAGATTTCAACGAGATGAACGCCTTGGTCAACCCTGATAGCGGGGAGATGCCGATAGCGGGGAAGATTATAGGTGCTTGGATGCTTTGATCTTGTGAGGGAAAGTCTCACATGCCCGTTTCGAAATGTTTCCGCCAATGCCCCTTTTTTTGATGGATGCTTGATTTTGCTGCAAATCAAGCAAGATTTGGACAGGCTTGCTCACCAAAAATGGTGACAAAGTCAAAAACGTCCGTCCGTCGCCCGTCATTTTGCTGCCACTTCCTTGTGGTCTTTACTCGCGTTCTTCACGGCGTTTTTGTGAACCGCTTGCATTCAATGGTATAAAGTTGGTTCGTTATGACTCTCCATAGACAGATGAACAATGGATGAGCACACATACCCGTTATTCAGGTAGTTAAGGGGGCGAGATATTCAGAACCGCCTACGAATTTAGGCAACTCCTTATCGCTCACCATCGAACAACCTATTTGCTGGACGGATGGTTACCTCAGCAGTTCCCGGTTCTGGGGCATGCTTTGGGCATGATCTCCAACACAAAAGCTACGCGTATGATAAAAAAGCACCGGAATACTCATTTTCGGACAGCGTAGGTACCATATACTACCTACTTCTCATCTTTTCCCCCTTTCTTTATTTCTCTATCTGTTTGCTCGTTATTGCCACACCCATGCAAATGCACAAGTGGTCTTCAATTTAGGGGTATATTTAATCAATTCATTTCTCAGTCGCACATCCCCCCCCCCCCCCCTTGGTTCAAAGCTCATCCTTCTCATGGCCGCCAGCAGCAGCAGCAGCACCTCCACTGAGATCGTCCATCGTCATAATTTTCACCACCAGGCTAGTCCAGCCCGTAAAGTGTTGCGTTCGCTGTCCCTTGCCAGTCTCCGGGTTGTACTGCTCCCAGGCGAAGCCTGTCTCTTCCCAGCTCTTGTAGACAGTGTCGACAAGGTTGATCCTAAGTCTGGTGTACAAATCCTTGGCCTTTTGCTTGTAGGGGCCATCCTGAGTGGCAACGTTCTACATTAAACAGATTGGGTTAGTTAAGCGACAAGTACCAATCATGAGAAAATGAAACCTTCTCACCTTGAGCTCTACCAACGTGAGATAGTTGATGTTGATCCAGACGGGGCTCCTCCAGTAGTTCTCGGCCGAGCCATAAAACTCGTTCTTCAAGCTCAGACTGCGAATACCATGAGGGCTGAAGAGCTCGTCCTCATCACCAATCAAGTCCAAGATCTTCCCTAGTTTGGGGTTGTCGGGTTTAAGGAGACCAGTGATGAAGGGAAACAGAGAGATATAGCCCTTATGACAGACCAACTGGTTCTCCTCAAAAGCGTCGATGGTTGCATCGCAGTAACAGCCATCCTTCTCGGACCAATGGAGATCATCAAGGTTGCGCTCAATGGCTTCCATGTTCTTCTGGAACTCATTGACCTCCTCCTGCATTCCCAATGCATCGGCAATGTTGACGAGAGACTTGGTCATGAGACCCATCCACGACATGAGATCAACGTGCAGCTCGCCAGGGTGAGGAGGCTGCGGGCGAGGATAATCGTCAAGGCCGCTGGTAAGCACATGCTGGACGGTCCGTCCCCGCCACCTGTAGGCCTCTCGCTTGGAGAATGCCTCGCGGTCGTACGACTTAATGTCTCCCTTCTGGGTCGTGCGGAACCAGTCATACTGTCTACGAAGTAGTGGGTACAAGTTGCGTAGAAACTCGGTGCCGACGGTCGGATTTTCAATGTGGGCATTCGAAACCGAGGCTCCCTGAGAGAGTTGCTCTTTGTGTGCGGGCGTGCTACCGTTCGACTTGCGCAGCCTCTCGACGAAAGTGTCTATAATAAAGAACAAGGTCGGTGGATTCGCGTAGTGGGGATACTGTACCTGAAACTCGGCGGGAACTTTGCTTCGAGCTTCGATGCCTAGAATCTGCTCTCTTGCAATCCATCCATCATCGTCCATTAAGTTGAACCAGCTCTTGACAATCTCCAAGGTGAGATCCATATCCCAATCGGCAATGGGGATCAGGTGGAAGCCTTCGTCCCACAAGAAGCCGCGAGGGAAGAAAGGTCGAGATGGAATGCTGGTAAACAGTTCGCTAGGTTTCTCCAAGGCTTCTTGCTTGCGAGCTCTTGCCTGTGCAGTCTCCTCCCAGAAACCTTCGTTCTCCTCTTCGTACTCGGGGGCGTAGGAACGGTCGACCACGGACTGACCGTAGAAGTAGCCTATCCCACCAATCAGGTTCGAGAACATGCTACGGCCAAATTTCTTGTATTTCTCGGCCGTGAATGGCGCCTTGAGGTTGAAGACGTCAGAGAAGCGCTCGCCAAAGGCCTCGGTAGTGGCACGGATCTCCCGAGTCACGTCCTCGCTGTTAAGCTCCTTCCCAGCCGATGCACTGTTTAGGATGATATCGAATTCGAAAGATCCCTCAAATATCTTCTGGACGATGTGGGTGTTGCCGCCGCCAGGCTTGTGGGGAATAGCGTAGACGTCCCAGGGCGGGGGCGCATCATCGTCCCCGAAACGCGTTTGCATCTGCTCAATGTGCTCCTTGAGCTGACGGAAGATGACCGGTTTTGCCTGCCAGAGAGTATCTTCAGGAACACTGATTGACTGAACCGACGTCTTTTTGAGATCGCGCTGCTTTCGGAGCTCATCGTCCCCATCGGGATGTTCGCCAGTTCCTTTGGTGACCGAGATTTTGTAGTCACCCAAAGATTCCGAGTTTCCTTGGAGGGCCAGGTCATCCGGAAAACCATCCTCGTCGCCAGAGCCCACAGTCTCGAGGCTTCCTAGGCCCTCCTGTGTGATATACAGCCAGACACCTGTCTTGACGTCTTTCATCGCATCTGGTCGCAGTTCTCCCTTGATCCTTGCCGCCCAGCTGCCGCCATTTGCACCACCGGGGATTTTGACGAAGGATGTAGTGATGTCGATTTGATTTTGAGCGTCATGGATGGTTTGTACTCCGCCCCTCCTAGTGTCGTACTCGTCCCAGCCGTACCCAGCCATGCCCTCATTCTGCTCGCAGGTATACCTTATGTCTGCAGGGGGAAAAAGTCGGCGAGAAGCGGTCAGAACTGATTTAGGATTTGCTCGTACAGTATTTCGGCGGGCCTCTCAATCTCAACTCACGATTTTGGACCTCATTGTAGCTGTCGAGTTTCGCCCACAGCAAGCCCACGTTTAAAGCCCTCGGTGTCCGTGAGCGAACTCCAAAATAAAGGTTTGGCTTATAAGGTCCCCATAGTAAACTCTCGTTGTTCAGGCGCGCAACCTCGGTGTTCAGTATGGACTCGCCCTCTGCGATGACGACAGGTCCGAACAAGTTTCCCAGCAGTACGGACGTGACCAGAAAGTCCTTCAATTGGCGCTTAAAGGTCATGACGACCGGTTATAAAGCGAAGAGCTCGTCTTCGCGTACCTTTGGACCAGCCTGGTTTAAATGCCGTCGTGAATGCCGGCAAATATTGTGTGTGTGTGTGTGTGTGTTTTTTTATTTTATCGAGACTTGCAGGAAGCTTTGGTTCAAGCTTGCATCTGCAGCTCAAATGTGTTGGTCGGTTTAACATCAGTCAATTCTGACCACGTTTGGGGACAGCTGTTTGAGAGAAGCTACGTAACACCATTATGATTAGTGGAACATCGGTAGAGGGGCGATGGTAGGTCTGTCCAGGGTCGAACATGGATAGAGCTCCCTGCAGGTGGGGATTTAACGGCCGGCTTCTTCCCCTTGCATGGCGGGGTGCTAGGATTGAACTGGCGTTTTGCTTTTGCTAGTGAATGGATTGCGCAGCAGCTGGATAATACTTCATCTTGAGTTTTCAGCCAAAGAATGTGCTAGACAAAGTGCACCTAGTCGCTGCTCGGTGAGTAGATAGGCAAGATAAAGTACCATTGAACTATTTTTTATACCAACTTCTGTTGAAAGCAAAAAAAAAAAAAAAAAAAGTCACTCTAGATTACCATCATAACTTGACACACTAAGAAGCCTACTCAGACTATTACAAGTCAAAGTGAATAGGCGCAAGCCTGTTCTTTTCTTTTCTTTTTCTATAAAATGTACTTGTATCTACGTGCTCTGTTACTTCCCATGACTGAGAACACTGTGGGACTGACCATTTGTTCGCGGTACTTGAAAAAGGTCTACGGTATAGCGAACCCTTCCTTTTTGTTCCGATGGCGCAAGGACAAGCGTCTATGTTCAGATATGTGTTTCGCTTTCCATATCAAGTGGAAGGGTAGTATGGGCGCGTTTCTTCGAGGCAAATTTCATAACAAATATGTTGTGCGAGAATGCAACAATGCAAAAGCCAGCGTGCGCAGACAAGCAATATGTTCAAAGGATTTGGGTAGATACTCACAGCAGATTTGTCAGGTTTTCTGCAGTATTCATAAACTCCCTTGAAAAAAGGCTGGCTTCTCAAGCTAAAAATAAAATGGTTCGAATTGAGCTAAAGGTCGCAACCAAGGTTGTCAAGAGAATATCAAGGTATACATACATTCGCAGTGAGCTAAAAAATCCCGAGGTAGTAGTTGTCGTCAGCCCTTCATCGGAAGACCCTCCTGACATTTCTACCGACTTGGGCTCAGTGGTCTGTTGAATCCTCCAGCACGGTTCATATACTGGCGGTACTCGGTCTTCTTCTCTTTGCGGACTCCGCCGACATTGTTGCCCAGGATTTTAGTGTTCTTTGTGGTGCCGAAGCCACCGAAACCCATCATGGCTTGCATTGCAGCGGCATCATCGTCTTCCGCAACTTCGATATCGTCCTCGTCCTCGTCAATCTGTCCCATGGGCGTGTCACCTTGGTCCGTCTTCTTATCGTCACGATCGCGGCCGCGCTTTCCCTCGTCCTGCTCTTGACTGCCTACTTTGACGGACATGGCTGTGCCCGAACGTTCGGGACCTCCCTTGTTCCTAGTGGGGAGATCAGTCTCTCGATCGTTGCGCCGATCTCGTCCTGGGCTTGTGCTGCGGCGTCGCGGCGATGCTGAGCGCCGGCTATCTTTCTCACGCATAGGTTGGTCTGGATAATTGTCAGCCACAATTAATTCACCAAAAACACGCCCCAGATGAACGCAATCCACTGCCGCCGTTCGGAAACTATACCTCTGTTATAGCCACGCTCCCGGTCGGCCGGGTTACGCTCATCACCGCGTCGCCTATCACCGCGATTGTCGTCTTGTGGTCTCCTAGGCCTCTCTCTGGGCTCCCGGTCGCGTGATCTATCGCGATCATCCCGTCGGCGGTCGCGATGGCTGCCTCCGCGATCTGCAGACCTTGAACGTGAGCGATACCGGCGACTCCTATTATCGCGGTCGTCGTCTCTCCTACGATAATCGTCGCCGCGATCGCGTCTATCTCTCCGTCCATCTTGCTCGTGACGGCTCCGAAATCCGCCGCTGTTTTCTCTGCCGTCGTCGCGACGGGATCGCCTATCCCCAGCCATGATGCGATTCGGTGTGCGGGTGTTTGGGATATCAAAGGTGTGTTGGGTAGGACAGAGACGATTTGAAGTAGTCTGCCTCTGGATCAGATTTTGGTTGACTAATAGCTGATGAAATGATAATTGGGCTCAGCCTGATGCAGTGGTGTAGTTGCATGTCGGAGTCGCGCATCATACTGGAAACTTCCGGGCAATCACGTGGGTTATGTAAAATACGGGTTAGGGTTCGGAAAAGTGCTGCCGAGCAACAATGAGTGACTGTTCGCGGCTGACGTACGGAAAGACCCAAGGCTTCCTGCGATGAGCATTTACTTAAGCGGCATTCGTTGAATTGGGTATTTCAAAATGTTATATTTCATCCTCCTCGTCATCAAAATCATCCTCCCTGCCCATTTCGTATAAAATTCGCCCTCCTTCTCCACCACCAATATCAGTTTGGGCATCAAAGTACGGAAGCACTATTGCGTCCCTATCCTGGCGTTGCTTTTCTGTCAGTCCAAGGTTGAATGTAGTCTCCATATCATCCTCGGCACCACGAGGATTAGCATGAATTCCCTCGCCTTCTGCCGTTGGAGGGGCAAAGGCCGGGTGGTCCGACAGCAAGTTGACAATGCCCAAGACGTTTGCGCCTTCTTGAGAAGGTTTTGCCGGAGGCACGAGCACAAACTTTTCGGATACGGCGCGGCCGCTTCGCCGCCTCATCTCCATTTCGAGAACGATCCCACCACTTGAATCGCCTGCGATGGCTCTTTGCAGACCGATCAAGACACCCTCGCGACCCTCTCGTAGGCCCCACTCAGGTTCCTGCTCGCTCCTATTCCGTGCCTTGTTGATTTCGACAGCCTGGTAGAGATTCGAGACTCTGAAAACTGCCGTAGCCAGATGGCGAAGCACAGTCAAAGCCTCCGGCTCATATTCGTTAGGGGATCCAGCACCACTTCTAGGCAGCACCAGAGGCACATCTGCATGATAAACCCCAATGACCGAGGACGTTGGTGTTACGATGCTTGATAGGAACACGGCCAGTAACCGTGGCTCTGCTACCGCCAGAGCATTTAGTGAATCGATTATAACAAGTGCTCCTATGTTGGATGAGTTGTCAGCTTTATGTGGTATTACAAGTGTCTACTCTAGAATTCTAAATGCGAGATTGCTCACTTGATCCTTCTATAGCCTTCACCCCCGGTTGTACAGCTGTCTTGGGGTCTGGACAATGCGCTGCGATTTCAGTTCTTAAAGCCTTGAGCGACTTGCCCCTAGCCTTGATGAAGACGTCCACTTCAGATGGCCTTTTGAGAGTCGCAAACGACACAAATATTGTCTTGGTCTTGGATAGCTTGTCCGAGTGTCATTCCCTACGACGTCAGCAACCTACCGCCAACCATTGTGAGAAACACGGGACTGCAGGCCCATAAAGAAACAAACCTTGGCTCTCAGGGAGAACTCCCGGATCAACGGCCAGGCGGTCTGGTCCAATGAGTCGAGTAAAAGTGTGAGTGGACTGGCGCCATCCCTAAGATTCAGCAGCTTTTGCACCAACAGGAGGCTGTGAGAACGTCGATGGGCACTTGTCGATGGCGCCATAACTCAATTCAGGCCCACAAATGGGGTCAATTTTAACACAAGGGTGTATGAGATGGAATGCAGCACAACCGATATCCTTTCTAAATTAGTATTTGTCGTTTCTCTGCGATGACTGATTGTCTCTCGTTTCAAGCCGTCCACCGAGAAAAACGTGTGGGTGCGGGTTATAGTGGGCGTCAGCGTAGTGGGGTGGTAAAATCAACGTATAAGTGACATGTAGATTACCTGAGGGGAAGCCTGGTCCCACCAAGGGCCTCTCTTCATCTTCGTCGACCTCACCTCAAGTCCAAAGAGGCACAGATCAACCGACTTTGTTCGCCTTCCAAAGATGCACTCAACTCACTCCTCAAAATGCGAATGGAACTACTCCATTTGTTCGAGCTTCGCCACCTGCACAAGCATTACGAGAATGCAAAGCGACTCGACGTACCAGATGTGGAAGTCAGAACGGCATGATTTCATATGAGCAAAGAGTTTTAATTCGGCGACGGTTAATGGCCATCATCTGCCGGCCGCACCGTCTTTCCGTCCCTCCCTGCGCTTCCCAAATTGCCATCAATATGGACACCAAGAGCACCCGTCAGTGGCCTGTGAAGTCCATCACAATCAAACCCAATCTATTTGAGGTCGGGAAAGGTTTATCTGCCCGAGTTGGGTAGTTGAGGTTCAGCGGCAACCAGAGCCACGAGACCGCACATCAACCGGCCGCCTATATTATCCAGAGTCGATGGCAGTGGCGGTCACAATTTTCCCTATTGATTCCATGCAAGATGCTGGGATTGTTTATTTCTCTATGTTTCTTGGCCAGCCTCAAGTGCGATGGGCCAATCACTTCGGATCAATCACACAGAATTACTATATTGTATCTTTGGTGTGGTAGGCGAGAGAGAGCTTGATATTGTTATTGCATCGGAACCAGAAATTGTTACGATCCTACATGCAATCTTTTGATTAAGGCATACCACTTTACCTGGGATGCCAGTGGCCACCCTTCCCCCTCATGTATACCTAGGTATGTATATAATACGATCTTGTTGTAAGGCAGCCCCTGGAAGATGATGTTTCTTCTGCTCTACCCCTTACTTCGGTCTCGCCTTACACTTCTGTTTCGCTAGCGCTCCTGGTGTTACAATATGATTGCCTTCCAGGGTCCGCTTGCAAAATGTCTCTTAGGCAGTGCCTTTGCCTTGTTGGTAGCCGGCTCTCCGGTTGAACTAGGGAGGAGGGCCCCTGCCATCGCCTCGACTACCGATACACTACATCTTCAGCGCCATATACGACAAAGCACCCGCGCCACATCTCGCAATGGCTTCAAGAGTCTCGAGGGTATCGTAGACTACAAGTCACAGGATCGTAAGCCTGTCGTGGCAGATCTTAGCGGCAATACCGACTTTGTCACGGCGGCAACGCTGGCTGCCAGACAGGCCGGAAACGAGCCTATTGCTGAGGGTGTTGGGCCTGCCATCAATGCACACAGTCAAGTCGAATACATCACTCCTGTATCTTCCAACGGTGATACCTACAGCCTGATTATTGACACTGGGAGTAGCGATACCTGGTTCGTGCGCGAAGGTTAGTAGAGGAGAATCTGCCCATTTCGCAAATACCGAAGAAGAACCAGCACCGAACAAGTAGTGCTATTCGGGGTCTGACCACATGTCTATAATAGATTTCCAGTGTCTTGACTATCGGCAGCAACCAGTACCATTAGAGGCATGCCAGTTCGGCCCTGTCTGGCAGGGGGACTTTCCTGGCGGCAAGATACCAAACAAACAGTTCCAGATCCGCTACGGGTCCTCGAATGGTCCTTTTCTGACGGGTGAAATGGGCTATGCAGAGCAAGTCTCCTTGTTCCATCCGAGAAGTCGCAAATGCCTGACCAGGGTACTGATATGAAGCCAATAGCATCACCGTCGCCAACATCACCGTGGCGAAGCAGGAGATCGCCCACGCAACCAATGGCATGTGGTTTGGCGATGGCATCACGAGCGGTATCCTAGGCCTCGGCCTTCGAGGACTCACCGGGCTGTCTTCCGCAGATACATACGACCCTGTGGCCGTTTCAATCAGCAAGCAGACTAGAGAGCCAATCTTCAGTCTCGCACTGCATCGCGATGAGTCCGAGTCCTTCATAGCTTTCGGAGGAGTTCCGCCACAGGTCAAAACCACAGGGCCTTGGGCGACAACCCCAATCCAGAAGCTTCAGCGTTCCGCCGGGGGAGAACCAGATTATTACTTCTACACCATATCATTGGATCAGGTCCTGATGAACAACACTCAACAGAGTCTCCGCGCAGATAACCTGCCAGGTTTCATCGTTGATAGCGGAACTACGTTAAACTACTTCCCCTTTGGTAAGTCCTTGTAGAGATCCTTATGTCAAACGAGCTGGTATGGTATGAATGAAGTAACTAACTGTGATGGAACACGACAGAAATGGCCGCCGCCGTCAACAGTCTTTTCGATCCTCCTGCCATACTTGACAGTAACCAAGGGGCGTGGTTTGTACCTTGCACCGGAACCACAGTGCCCTCGCTCGGCATCACGCTGGGCGGAACGACACTCTGGACTGACCCCAGCAGTATGATCCTGCCCGAGGTCAAGAACGAACAGGGCCTGTGTGCGACTGGCATCTCGGCGACGGACGCTTTCCCGTACATTCTTGGAGACACTTTCATGCAGAATATCGTCACCGTGTTTGACTTGAGCGACAAGATGGAGATCAGATACGCGCAGAGAGACTTTTCTTGATTGGTATCATTATGGGCATAACTATAGATCATTGATCGAAAATAATTAGTTGTGTTTTGTGCATCAAGTCCCTGTAGATCAAAGCTGGTGGCCCTTTCGTATCGCTATGACGCCTACAAAAGCTGTGAATAGCTAGTACGTTATGGGCTGTCATTACCTATGTACACTAAAAGGTGTCCCTTTCGACGCTCAATACACCTATGCTAAAGCAAAGTTGCATGCATGCCATGCCAAAGTACGTTTGTGAATCATGCATCATGCACTGACCTTAGTAGTGCCACAACCCTTTGGCTGTCCGATTTTCTGGTCGAGGCTTATCTCCTGCGTTTGCTTTTCCTGTTTGGTCTCCTGGGGTGGTAGTTTCAGCGGCTCGTCAGCCACCTCTGCCTTACGATTCCTTCCTTGATCCTCATCCCCAGCCTTTTCTATTTCCACCTTCTCGTCCACCATCTTCTTCGCCCTGTCCTCCGTTTCATCTTCTTCCTTATACGCTCGCAGCGCTGCCACCCTCTCCGGCTCCGGGTATCCCTCTGGGGGCTCCGCACCCCAGTCGTCTCTAAACTTCTTCCTCAGAAAGTCGTCAAAGTCTCCATTTTTGCGCTTGAGGTGCGCCTCCTGCGCTTGGAGGATCCACTCGGGCTCATGCCGACCCAGGCGTATGTTGGTCAGGTACTGGGCGCAGTCGTGCCTGAAATCGTCGCTGTTCAGCATGGCCTGGGTATTTGGCCGCGCCTGTGGCGTCCCCTTGTCGAGGACGAAGCCGGGAGGGAACAGCGGGATAAGGGACTGTTGTTGGGCGGGCGAGAGGCCATCCCAAGCCAGTGGGTTGCAGAGCATTGCCTGGGGTAGTCGCTGTTAGCATAATTGGGAGGGAGAAATAAAAGGGCAGATTTATGCAAGTTGAATGGGAAAGTGGGATATAGAAGAATAAATATGTTGACCGGCTCGGACACAATAAAAATTGAAGACAAATAATACAACAAACAGGCAAAGGGCGCATGTATGCTCTCCACGGCTTTGGCTGGTCACCTACCCTTAAATCAATATTCTGCTTCACCAGTGGAGAATTGGGACTGGTGTAAACAAAAGGAGGCTCCCATTGCTTTTTGCGGCGCTTTGCGGCCGGGGCAAGACCCTTCTTGGCAGCCGGAGCCGTAGCCGTAGTGGGGCCGTGAACTTTGACTTCCCTTTTCCTTTTGGGCCTGGAAGAAAAACAAGAGGACGATGGAGGGCCGGCTACATCACTAGACAGATCGGTAGCTTCGACCACCACCGGGAGGATATCTGACGCGACTTCCGCAGGCGGAGGGGATTCGTTGCAATGCACAGCGGTGATCTGGAGCGGTGGCGGGGTGATAGCCTTGGCCGAGACTGCTGCTGGAATTTTGTGCTCTGCCACCGTAATTGATTCGCGAACTTGAGGTTCCTCAGGTTCATTGGCGGAAGCGACAACAATAACTTCCTCTTCGCTCGGCTTTGGTGCCGGCGTCTCCTCTAGCTGTGGGCTTTGTGGATGACATTTGGGCTCGAAACCATCGAGCTCATCGTCTGAAGCGGGCGGAGATGAGAGTCCCGACGACTCCGATGAGGATGGACTGGCGGGTGCCATAATCACCTCAGCCTCATCTCATGTATCTGGGAAGTTTGAACAGGTTTTATGAGTGGGTATGTGAGTTCCGAGTGAAAGTAGTTGAAACGTGGGCTAGTAGACAGCACGGCCTAGTAGTGTAGTTGCAGAGGATGTTACTATCGGTCCAAGGCTGATTGGTGCCTGTGTTGATAAGGAAAATAGAAAGAAGATTTCTGGTTATTTCCAGGGTTTGAAAGATGTATGCAGATTTGCGTGTCATAAGTTAATTATTGGAACATCTTTCTGAATGCATACATTTGTTCAATCATTGGTGTGTTTGCCTTGCAAGATCTGGAAGTCTAGTCTTGCTGTATTACCTTTTAATCAAGCCAACCGGCAGAGCTCCCCTCAACAGGCATATTAATTTGCCTTCCAAAGGCATCTTAATATCTCCTGGGTAGTTAAATGAGCTGCTGAATTTTTCAATCCCATTTTTATTGCACATATTGAGAAATTTGTTAAGCTACTAACGTATATCACCATGCCTTCATTATAAGCGGTAAATCATAATAACCT
Source organism: Magnaporthales sp. P1609 (assembly GCA_003709005.1). Taxonomy (NCBI): domain Eukaryota; kingdom Fungi; phylum Ascomycota; class Sordariomycetes; order Magnaporthales; species Magnaporthales sp. P1609. The sequence goes on from PELF01000003.1 coordinate 1,901,338, forward strand.
ACCCTGCACCGTTAGACCGAGTTGAATTAGTTCGTTCACTGGGGCTACTCCCCAGGCGTCGTTACTTAGGTAGAGTGGACCGAACTGACTTGGAGATTTCACCTCATCTTCAAGTTTTGAATTGACAGATAACAAAATAAACCAGCTTAATTCGATCGAAAATTAATTTGAAAGCTGTACACCTATCACTGGGTCTTGCATAAACCGACCGTTCTAACACGGAAGGTGCCTCATGACCCCGATTTCTTTGTTGCCACGTATAACATCATCAAGGGGTGAAGTGTTAACTTTCAGCCAAACAAGCAAGGTCAGGGTCGCCAGGCAATTGGAGTAGCTGCCAACCACAGCATCGGAGCCAGGACAAAGCCAAGAGCAACCCCCCCGGTGTTTAATCCACGACAATACAGAGTGAATACATCTCCAATTCACATAGCTTAACCAAACAGCGTAGCCAAACATCCATCATATTATTTCTTGTTTCTCTCTTCATTTCCGTGACCAGCGCGACAACCCCAACCCCGACGTCGATCCGTCCCTGACGAAAACCAGAAAGAAGAAAAACAAAACCTAAACAAACACCACAAAACCATGATCCGCTCAACGCAAATAGCCCGCCTCGACGGCCTGATGCTCTGCGCATCGGTGGACGAGGACGCAAGCGACTCGGCGCTGGCAGAGGTCAAGTCGCAGGTGAAGCTGGTCCTCCGGCGACTGAACCGCAACAGTGAGACGCAGGCGTCCATTGAGAGCGGCTCAGCATACACCCTGCACTACCTGATTGCCGGCGACGTGGTGCACGTCTGCATCGCCGACCGATCGTACCCTCGCAAGCTGGCATTCACGTACCTGTCGGACCTGGCGACCGAGTTCGCCAACACGTACAGCCAGGCCCAGGTGACGTCGCCGACACTCCGACCTTATGCCTTTGTCGAGTTCGACACCTTCATCGGCCGCACCCGAGCCACCTACAGCGACGCCAGGGCCACGCAGAACCTCGACAAGCTCAACGACGAGCTGAGGGACGTCACAAAGGTCATGACCAAGAACATCGAGGACCTGCTATACCGCGGCGACAGTCTCGAGAGGATGGGCGAGCTCAGCTCCAGGCTGAGGGACGACTCCAAAAAGTACAAGCGCGCCGCCGTCAGGATCAACTGGGAGCTCATGCTCAAACAGTACGGGCCTTTTGCCGGCTTGGGCGCTTTTATTCTCTTCTTTTTGTGGTGGCGCTTCTTCTGAACGGGACGAGCGGTGGCGGACTTGAACAAAAGACAGAGGCAGTAAGGAGTAGGAGCTCGTTATGTTGGAGTCGACGGGGCAGGACTTGACATGTCACCTCCCCTACAGAGAGGCTTGATATAAAAGTCGAGGCAGCATCCGGTGTCCACCAGAGTTTAGGGGTTGGATAAGCTGCGGGGGAAAAAAAAAAGACATTGTAATAAGCTGGGCACCAGAAAGGCGTTATGGGCGTTCGGGAGTGCGAAGGGCTCGTTGGGCAGATCAAAAGTTGTCACGCATGCAGCTGCAACTAAACATTCGAAAATATGGCATTTAGTTGTTGCTAGAGCTTGTCTCTTCGTCATTTTGCAAAGAGGGTTTGCGCCATGTACATACTATAGATAGCACCGGGCATGGTCGAATTTTCCATATAATTATCGTTAAAGATAATTTCTTGGACCTTGGGCCATCAGATTTTAGTTTATCCAACAAGCTGTAAATCCGCCGGGAACAAGACAGTACTTCTCATAGCATCCACACCATGCACGAGATGTCTCTCCCAGTCTACCATATAAAAGGGTATATCGACATTAAAGAATAAAGAAGAAGACAAAAAAAAAGAAAAGAAAAACCAAGTAGTCATCAGATGACAGAAATCAGCGGATGATTCCTGTGTTAACGTACCAAATCTATCCAGATATCCGACAAGTTCGCCGGCCCGGTTCCGGAGCGCCCTCATCTATCGTTATAAGCCATTCCATGTACACCCATTACATTACTATGCAGTTGTCCTTCTTCGTCGGCGCCGTGGGCATGGGAACCACGCCACCAGCATGATACCATTCGAGATGCTCCTGGAATGTCTTCAAGTCCGGGAACCCTCTTTCGTCCTGTGCATACCTCGTCTCGCCCTCGTCGTCCCCATCGTCGCCGACATAAGTATACTCGTCACAGTAGGGACATAATAGCCGCGCCCGCCAGTCGCCGATGCCCGGAAGTAAGTGGTTGGCTATGGCAATGGGTGCAAACACGGTGGTCACTTCCTCTCCCGATGACATGCTGCAAGCTTTTGCTTGCCATTCTTGTTGGCCCCGGTCCAACAGTGCAGTAGGTATAGTGGTGGCGACGGCGCTCGTCGGCGGTTGTGTTGTTGATTTCGCAATCGGCAATTGTGTTGCCGGCATCTTGTCCAGATCCTCCCAAACCATGAAACCATCGCAATAGTCGCACACAAAGGCAATATCCCTGTCGCCGAAGCGCTCGAATTTGCCCACCGTGTTGCAAACAGCCACCAGCGCCTCGAGGCCATCCAGCTTCCTCCTGCCGTCCCCGTCTTCCAGAATTCCGTTCAGTCCGGCGCCGTTCTCATGCCTCCACCTTTCGTCACCTTCCGGAGACGTAACTAACTGCGGCTCGAGACCTAGGCCAAGTTCTGGGTCTCCCGCAATCCTGAGCATGCTTTCGGCCTCGGCCACCGTACCCGCGGCTCGCTGCTTTTCCATCTGGCGCTGATGTCGGCTGACCTGGAAGGCGCCCAGGCAGCGGGTGGGACCAGGTCCAGTGGCGTAAATGCGACAGGCGGCACGACATTGAGCGCGGTGCAGCTCGCGGCGCAGCTCGACCGTCTTGAGAACCCATTCAGGATTGATGGGTCCTCCTGTGCGCAGCCAGTCCTTGAAAAGTTGCGAATGTGCCTGAAACTTGGCTCGCAATGTACGTAGTTCATCGAGTGATTTGGCTGGTTAAGGCATGCGTCAATAAGTGAAGTTTTGTTGTCTGAGTGAAGATGAGTTCAGGGCAGGGCTGGCGGTTGTGTGTGTGTGTGTGTGTGTGCGTACGGACGACGGCTCGGGTATCCGCATGAACTAGTTGCAGTGGAAACAAAGGACCAGCATGGGACCATGACCTTTAAGTTGTGTTGCATATTGCTCAAGGTAGAGATTTTAAGTGAGTGAAAGAGAGAGAGAGAGAGAGAGAGAGAGAGAGAGAGAGAGAGAGAGAGAGAGAGAGAGAGAGAGAGAGAGAGAGACGAGAAGAAAAAAAAGAAAAAAAAAGAAAAAAAAGGAAGGAAGGGAGGAGGAAAGGAAAAACCAAATGTAATTTACTTACAAGTCCGGTCGCTCTCGTAGAAGAATTGGCCATTGACCAGTGGCGCCATCGCCTGAAAGTCGGCCTTGGCTTCGTCCAATGCCTCGTCGAGGGCGCGCACCTGCTCAAACTCGTCGGGTCCCCATCCACGTTTGTCTGCGAAATGTAGAATCCGCAATCCATCATTTAATGCCGTCGCGATGCCGGCCAGCAGAGACCCGACCGTGTCGTTACTGCCGCTGCCCGAGGTGCTGCCCCGACGACTGCTGTTGCTGATGCTGCTGCGGCTCATGGCGTTGCCGGGGATGGCGAAATGACGGGGTTCAATGGACCGCAAGCGTGCTGGGCGAGGGCCCCAGGTGGATGGGACGCCCGTGCTCCTGCACGCTCGCTATGTTGGTTGAAAGCAATTGGAGCTTTCGCAATTATGAACCTGTCTCGTCTGAACTGTCCAGTTCAGGACCAATGTTCAATGGAAAACCCCAAGACAAGGTACCCAAGGTGTGTGCACCCCAGGTACGAAGAGACGACGACCTCCTCGAGTATCTAGGTGGAACAGATAGGTACCTGCGGATACGATGTAGATAGGGGATTTAGGTGATCGGGATGCTTGAAGTGAGTGGGTGTAATCGAGGAACGCAGGTAGGTACCCGTTCCCTCACAAACCTCCCGGCGATGTTGGAAAATTAGCGCGATGCGCGCGGACGACGACAGAGAGGATTTAGACTTGGGTTGAAAATCGAAAGCTTGATGCTTCCCGTTAAATTGGCGCGTTTTCAGTCTCCAGTCATGTCCTCAGCACAGCCGCCAGCCCCTCCCGTCGAAGTAGACAAATGTAAAATGTGCCTTTTCCGGCCGATTTATCGTCACCGAATCAATTGTCCAGTGTGGGCCTTGCACATGCGGCACTTGTTGGTGCCGGCCGGCCGGTGTATCGTGTTTGACAGGGACAATAAAAGTATATAAGCTCAGAACTGCGCGCAGAAACCAGGCTGGGGCCGTAATCCTCGTTTCCTTGGTATGGCAGGCCTCCGACGAGCTTACGAGCTTGCTCCGCAGGCGTGTGTACGTGTGTGTGTGTACTTTCCAAGACTGCCAAAGTGGGAATTTCCCCGAAAAAAACCAAGAAGAAAAAAAATAAAATAATCTGCCGCTTCATGGCAACATGGTTGTTGCCTGGTATGTTAGCTGGTACCGAAAAGAGAGAAAGAGAAAAATAAATTAAGATAAAAAGTTTAACAATCCGCAGGGGAAGATTTAGAAAAAGAACCACTTTCCTAAGCACTAACTTGATCCCTCGCCCACGTGTCTTGTAGGCGTCTATGGGTAAACGCCAATGTGGAAAACAAGGTGTTCAAATGTCATCTTTCAGCGAAACATCAACCCACCGATTCTGGATCTCGTTACTACGCAGAGTTGGGGGACAGGGGCAATTAAAATGGAGGAACGGCTTGGCTGTTCCATACCGACTCGACCACATAGGACCCTTGTAGCTTTTGTCGCTGGCTTACTGTATGTTGGACGCGATAAGAATGAGTGCAGCCTTGTTTGTTTAACTTTGGACCAAATCAGTAGGCGAGGCAATGTACGCGTACCGTTCAATAGCGAATCGAATGCATAGCTTTTTTTATTTTATTTTTTTATCAATTTGGTCCTTCTGCCGCAGCTTACTGGCATGATATCATATAATACCATGACTACAGTTAGTAGACTAGACTAATTTAGTGCCAAACTAGTCCCGCCAAAACGGAACCGCGAACCTTTAGATGGACAGGAAGGAGACGCAGGGGGGCGGGGTTTGAGATATTCGTGGCCTGCCTGGTAAGGCTTTCCTTTCTCTCTGGTTTTTATCGCTTGCCACGAAGTATTCATAACCCTTTGTTCTGGTACCCTTGGTGGAATTGTCTTGGCTGGCAGTTCATGCCGAACCCCTTCCACAGGCCCCGTAAATAGCTATGTTTCACGTCAACTTGCGAAATGGCAGTTGATCGTCAGCTATCTCAGTCGAACAGCAATTTACATCTACAATTTAGAATTTTATTATCGTCAACATCATCGCATATACGAGTGGGTATGAACCATCAGGATCAATGAATGGATGGATGGCTGGTTTACAACCCTCCCCATTTTCAGACTGAACAACGTGGGTTGAGAATAGAAGGGACCAAATGTTGGGTTTCAGACGAACAGTAAGTGGAAGCAAAGACGAATTCATGAAACAGAACCCCTGATTCGTCATAATGATACGGCCCCATTCCCGTTTGCTCCTTCCCTTCAGCCCTAGCCGTGGGGATTTTGTTTTCTTTGGGTGTTTGTTTTCCCTTCTAAAAAAAAACCACCAAAAAAAAACCAAAAAACCGCGGCGTCACGAGCGGTTGGTTCCATTTGTTTTCTAGAAATAATTTCAATCCCGATCATGGCGTCCGTGGACAGAACTACCCGACCTCGGAGACAATTTGGTTACCTTTATTAGTTAGTGTATTTGTCATTGGCAAGGGTACCTTAGATTGGATGGCAATTTTTGCCAACAAACACCTGGACAGATAGCTACCGAACTAGTCACTATGCCTTAAAAAGAGAGAGAAAGAAAAGAAAAGAGGTTGCGCTCGTTCCGTCCACCTAGCGATCAATTGCTTTGGCCCCGGTGATTTGGCGTAGATCATCACTTCTCTTGCATCGTTCACAGCTTCAAATCAAGACTTTTTCTTTATTGTTTGCCATGATGACTCTATAACACTAGGTTTAATGTATACTAGCAAGGCCTGAATATTTATGCATATCTACATAGGCCTTCCTGATGATGGCTCATTTCCTTTTGGTCGCCTTGGCCGACCGGGCATCTGAACCTGTGGTCCCCTTGGCGACACCTAAATCGGCCACCTTTTCACTGGCGTCCGGCACAGCCGGAGGCAGAGACTTGCCCTCATCCTTCTTGATCTGCTCCGGTGCATCATCATCACCACCCTGGCCGAACTCGTTGACACGTGTGTAGTCAACGCGGTACGCCCATCTTTGATAAATATACACAAAGAAAATGACGTCGTCGCGCAGTGTCGCCAGGCGGTGCAGGAAGGGCATCTTGATGGTGAATGCAAACAAGTCGTCAATAAAGGTGTTGAGGAACTTGTACGTCATGGCCTTGGCTGGCATGTGCGCTACACTCTTGAGCCGGTAGTTGATGTAGAGCGCCGGAACCATCATCAAGAAACCATATGCGTACACAGATCCCACCAGAGTCGTAATGATGAAGGAGTACCATGACTTGTGCTCATCGTAGACGACAGAGTACGTGGCATAAGCAAGCAGTAGAGGGGCCCCAGCAATATACATGTACTTGAACGCAATTTCGTCGTACTCCTTGGTTTTCTCCTCGGTCTCACTGAGCTTGTGCTTGTCTTCAAAAGTGATGCGGTACGGAATCAGAGATCCCTGAGGGGCCGCACGCACCCGGACGTTTACCACAGTGGTGACCTTCCACAGCTCAATGAGAATGCCGATGCCCTGGGAGCCAAGGATCATCCAGCTTGTGTTCTGGGAATTGTCCACCAGGTACAAAAAGATGACGGCTTGCATAAACACATTGGCAAGGATAGAGCGGACAGAAATTCCAATGTTATCCTTCTTCTTGCGATAGTGTTGCACGTCCGAGGTGAAGGCCAGAGTCTCAAAAATCAAGTGGAGGACGGTGACAACGGAGGTGATTGCCAGCAAGATCGGATTGGTGTCCAGTAGGATTTCCTTGACCATTTCGATCTCGGTGCCATCACCTCCACCGGGCAAGGCACCACCGTATGCTGCCGTGCGCGCCGATTCCCGTGCGCTCAACTCTATGGAGGCCATTGTCTGGAACTTCCATGGAGCAAGGTTGTTCAGATCAATACGTATCGGGAGCGTCTTGACCGTCTCGTTGATTTGCGTCATGTGCGCCTTGAGCTGCCAGAAGGTGTTGACGAAGAGAATCGGGTAGTACCATGAGTTCTGCCCGGACCCATCTCGTGCGCCAGTGGGCTCCAGGTGGAGGAATTGACGTATGGCAACATGAGTCTGGGACAAGCCGAGGACACCCATCCCTGGTACAAAGGACAGGCTCGTGTTGGGGTGGAAGTAGTTTCCAACAATCGGACCGGAGGGTTCAGCCTCCTCTTCCTCGTCTTCGATGTCCACCTTTACTTCGTCCTTCTTCCCCAAGAGGCTCTTGAGTTTCTTCTCCTTCTTCTTAGGGATGTATTGGGTGAAGGGATAGATGAAATGATACGCCGTGGCCGGATCAAAGCCCTTCTGCTCGGGGTCTAGAACACTGCCAGGGAGCCCGATATAGAAATGGCCCCAAAGGGTTCCGTTACGCTGAACAGAGTCGGGAACCGCAATGGTACCCTCATGTACCCGCTTATCACTGAAGTTTCCAATGCCAAAGTCCTTCTCCTCAAACACAATCATGTCTTTGGAGACCGATGAGAGCGGCGTGGGAATGAACGAATCGGAAACAGTGATGATGATGTCCACCTTGTTCGGCTCGGCCCAGATGGGAGCGACGCGCTGCGGAAGACTGTTGTAGGTAGCTCCTTCATCAAGCTTCGAGGGACGAAGTTGGTAGGCAGGGATGTTTCCGGTGTTGGCAGGGACCTCGACCATCTTCCCGTCTGCATCCGTTGTGATTTTGGGACCGTTCTGGGAGGGGAAGAACTGCTTCATAACGAACTGCATGGCCACCCACATAGCCACCATCTGCAGGATCTTCTTGAAGGTTGATTGCTGAAAAGAAATCGAATTAGTCAACAAAGGCATTCTACCATGAGGCCCTTGTGACGAGCCGGAGCTGGACATCACCTACACCTTCCTGTTGCTGGTCTGGCTGGCCAGCGGCCTGGCCGCCGGCCGCGGTGGGCGCGCCTTGTGGCATTTCCCGCGAGAACCTGTGACGCGCTGAATGGGCTGAATTGGTCGCGAGTTCGGTGCTCACGTGCGCTTTCTAACGACTTTCAGGGCCGTTATGAGTGTCACGGAGCTCGATTCGGACAGTAATTTATGTGGTAGAGTGGTAAACCATTTGCTCGTAGGCTTTTGTTAGAGATCGAGTTGCTTTCTAGCGCACGTTTCTGGTGGGGCTGGGCTACCAATCTCCCTTTCTGCAAGGTGTCAGTGCACGGGCCGGGGAACACGTGCGACTGAGTGATGAATGTACGGACAACAGTGTACAGTACAACTTTGCGCAAGGGATCCCTTTACAAAGGATTGACCAGGATTGTACTGTAGCCAAATGAGAACCAAATTGGTCAACATTTACGCCAATGATGAGAAGCAGCTCAACGCCCGCCAGTGACACATACTAAACTCCGATCCTTGTGGATAATGCCTATAATACTATAGTTTGCCTCTACCTTTCGTGATGCATTGATCTTTCAAACCATGTAAACGGGTTGCATCACCATGATCGTGTGATCTATAGCGGACAACCTTTGATTCGCAACAACATACACTAGTAGACGCAGGTTTTATGCAAACACAGTGTACTGTGCCCCCTAGCCTTGATCGCTGTATTTATTGTCCTGTACCGCAAAGCTGCGGGAAGGTTTCCTCTATCTAGCGATGGGGTGCGGCTGAATGAACAATGATGTGATAGGGAAAATTCTGAATAACGGCTATCCCTTCGTTCAGACAGACAAATCACGTTTCCATGATGCATCTTATTATCTGCCTACCTATCCGGCAAGTCTTGGTTCGGAAAATGAAGATGCTTGTCTTGCTTCACTACTGGCTTGGCCATTTCCTCACCGGGCTCCCTAGTTCCGTTTAACCATGTGCGACAGGTAACCAACCACTGAATTGGTCCGGGTCGGTTGACACCCCAGTGGAACAGAACATATGTGGACAACAGATTTCACCGCAGCTGAGCCAGCTGGCGTCCATGGCTGGAAGACACCACCACATTACCTACAGCGTACCTACTCCCTCCACGTAGCTGAGACGTTGGTTCTTTCCAGCAGGCAGATGTTAGCGTCTGGTCTCCACAAACAACCCAACCACAACCTCGGCCTTACTATGGATTATTTTCTAGGACCACCAAAGTTTCCGATTCCCCACAAGATCATTTTCGATTCGACTCTATGAACGCTGTGACGGATCGGCGTTCAGTGTATCAAGAACACGGGTTTCGAGGCTGTTCAGGTGGGATTGTTTGCCATACAACAACATTAGACAGACACGCGGCGGTTACCCGACAGACTGGGTCAAAGACAGCGAGTGTTCTACTGATACTTACGTGCCTAGAGGTAGTTATCTAATATGTACTTACGCAAGGAGGTATTCGTATATATTTGATTTTGTCCTCAAGTATACGCCTCAACTTGGCTGGCGGCTCTAGACAACAATCCAAAAGGCGGCGCCAGGGTTCCGTGTAAACTCTAAGCGATAGCGAAAGGGCAACCCAACTAGGCAACTTGGCGTGACCGCTCCCCATGGATATCAAAGCAAGGCAGCAATTTCTTTCCCATTGTCACACACTGTGATTGTTCTAGGATGTGCTTCCCAAGTTAGTGCACCGGAGAATCACATCTTGACAACCTTGCAGGGCTTCGTCTATCTGCCTCCCTTGCCTAACGTCCGCAACAAACAGGCACAATGTCTCGGGAGGTGAGGAGCTTACGGTTCAGAGTCAGCGGAACAGAGAAAAAGACAGCAGAATTCGACCAGGAAGGGAAAATGTAATGTACCTGAGTTATACCTTATCTAAGTCTGTTTATCCAATTGCATTGCATTTGCATAACTAATGCCTGCTACCGACGCGCTAAAATTCACTGACATGAACAGCGGAAAAGCAACCAACAACCAGCCAACCAATAATAAATCACGGGACCTTGCCTAGCTCCCGATACACACTATCCACGAAGAGAACCACGACAAACTTTGATGCATTGCACTCAAGTCTCGGCCAGCAAGTGATACATCCATTCCCTGTTATCCACGATCAAACGCCTCACTCAGCGGTCTAGCTTTGCTGTACCTGGCATACTTGCCTTACCCTGATCTTGTGCAGGATCCTCACCCTCTTGACCTACATTGTGCTCAAATGAGTCACGCGAAAACTTTTATAAGCCCGCCTCGTCCGCCCTCTCCGAAGCCATGATCCTCCTCTTGATTGTAGTTCGGTCGCTGATCGTTTCTTTTCCCCATCTTCCCTGCCTGCCTTGATGCCGTTCCCTCCCGCTCTCACTTTACTAGTGTACCTGATCGATCTTGGATATCCATCCTACCTGAGCCCTTGCCTTGCATCTTAGCTGTGATCCTGCGTTCCCCCAAGCCCCGCCGCTCCACAAGTCGTACATCGAACCTTCCACGTCCTTACCGCGCTGCCGTGTGGGGGCGTATGACGCTGATCATAACCCCGTATCCTACCTACTACCTAGACCTCGACCCAACGACTCGTCATTATATCTTATTCCAAAGACACAAAGCTTGCAAGTGTTCCTCTTGGACAGTATACAAGAAATCAGAAAGTTTTTATTCTATCTCTAAAATTTAATTTCGTGACGCTTCAAACATGGGCTCCGACGGCAACACATCTTTGCCAGCTGCTACCACCAACTGTACGGCAAATGGATCCAACGGTACAAGTAGATCCAACGGAACCAATGGTACCAACGGCGTCAAGAGGACCAAGATCTGCGTCTACTGCGGTTCATCCCCGGGCCACCATCCAGCACACATGGAGGCTGCCCGTGAGCTTGCTCGAGCAATGGCCAGGAACAACATAGGACTAGGTACGATTTGTCTCTACTCTTCAAGAGTTGCATGTCTACGTGGATCCTGACTAACATCATGCGAAATCTCACCCCTCTAAAAGTGTACGGCGGTGGCACAGTGGGTCTTATGGGAGAAGTGGCCAAAACCTTGGTTTCTCTGTCGGGCCCGGAAGCCGTGCACGGCATCATCCCCGAGGCGCTGATCAAGTATGAGCGGGACCCGACATACACCACCACATTAGGGTCCGAGGAGGGAGGCCTAGCGGTGCCGGAACAGAAGACGTACGGTATGACCACGGTTGTTAAGGATATGCACACGCGCAAGCAGATGATGGCGCAGGAAGTCATCGCCGGCGGGCCCGGCAGCGGCTTCCTCGCCCTGCCAGGTGGCTATGGTACCATGGAGGAGCTGCTCGAGACATGCACGTGGAACCAGCTCGGGATTCACGACAAGGGCGTCTGTGTCCTCAACGTCAACGGCTTTTACGACGGCCTTATCCAGTGGATCGCCAAAAGCCAGGAGGAAGGATTCATCCGCAAGGGTCAGACCGAGATCCTTGTGTCGGCCGACAATGCCGAGGATGCCATCAAGGCCTTGAGGGAATACAAAGTGTCGGAGAGCGTCTTGAAGCTCAGTTGGGGCAGCCAATGAGCTGGTACCGTGTATGTCCGCCCTGCTGTGCAAGTTTACCACTAGGCGAGACGCATACAATGGTGCTGGTACCCGTCCGCTCGCATACATGGCCTAGCATGACAAAGCGTGGCGATCCTTCTGCACTGGCGAACGAATGGTGACGTATCATTGGCAGATGCAAAGACCAACTGTTTCGTAACCTCCGATGGGTTATCGGGAGTCCCCCTGACACAGCCTGGGGACATTGTTTTAGACAGGCGAGCTTGAGTAATGGGGCAGATATACCTTTTAACATTTACACACAACGCACTTGCATATCAACAAACGTAGTATAGAAAAGCATTTACCAGCGCTTTGACATAGCAGCAAAAAATTCGAATGTTTTCATCTTTCATCATTGGCGCTCCATTCCCATCCTTTGTCTAAAGATCTCATGATTGTAGTTGTACACTGGTAAATGTTGGGCCCGCTCGACATGGTCAGCATCAGGGAGAATACGTACTAGGGGTTTGCTATGCTACCCAGTCGGCTTCAAGGTTTAGTATGCACCGTAGTCCTTGCGTGGCACCTGTTTCCACTTGTTTTGTTTGGATTTGGTATTCATTAGGCAAAACTCTGCTCCATTTCTTCACTCGTCAACGTCCATGCTGTCCGCAACAGAAGCTGCCGCTGGTGCAGAAGGCCGAGATTCATCACCGCCACCCTCCTTGTCGTCAGCAACGCTATCTATCCAATCCTTGACCTCCTGGCCGTCGTACAGCCTGAAGGGCTCGACACGAGACTTTCCGTTTTCGTCCTTGACAAGGCCGACGATGCCGACCGACGTGTTCTCGATTGTGAGCTCCTTGTCCTGCACCAAACTCTCCTTTAGAGCACGCAGGCCGTGCTTGAGCAGCTCGTCGCGGTCGCAGTCAGCGAACTTGTCGAGGTTACGCTCGAGGTAGGTCCTGGCCATCTGAGAGCGGGCGCCGATAGCGAAGGCCAACATCTCCTCGGTCATGCCGGATGGCTGGAAGTCGAACAGGTGGGGACCGCGGTCGTCAACTCCGGCGACGAGCAGGCCCACACCGTAGGGGCGCTTGCCATAGTGCTGAGTGTTGACTTGGGCCTTCTCGCCGATCAGGTCGACGAGGGTGCGGACGGGCATGGAGCGGCCATAGGTCAGGCGGTGGCCCAGACACTGTTGCTTCATAAAGTTGGACAGCACGCGCGCATCGGAGGCGAGTCCTGCGATGGCAATGCCGACGTGTTCGTCAAGTGGGAAAAGTTTCTTCTGGTATGAGGAGAGTTCTTCGGCATTTCGCTGATGGTGGGGGTAGGCACGGCGGTCAGTGGTCAGCTTGTTTTCCTTGGTTTTGCTGTTGTGTTTCTCTGACGGAATCTCCTAGACAGAAACACGGGGTGTACTTTGCTGATATTGTTGCTGAAAATAGACTGGCACATTTGTTCGCTCACCTTGATAGCTACTAGAATCGCATGTGTCTTGCTTGCCAGTCCTACGACTACTGAACCTTGCTTGACCGCCTCTGCTGTGTATTCAACCTGGAAGATTCGGCCTTGTGGAGAGCTTTATTAAAGAGCCTTGCGGTCAATAAAAGGACACCAGCTTGACCGGATGAGGGAAGCGGAGCATACAATGTGACCGAATCGTTGTCGTAGTTGTTTCTGAACATGGTGACGAGACGGGTACGGCCGCTGTCGCAGCGGTCGAGATTCTAGAGGTCCTTGGTTTGACGTAGAATGAAGCTGAAGTTTATGAACAGTGTGTTGCGTGGATATAAAAGTCGCCTGGGGGCTTCAGAAGCTTGATGCGCGATGTTTCGTGGGTTTGATGATGCCAATGCGGGCGGTATGGATTCTCTGTTTGTAAACCAAGCAACAAGTGCAGGCAGCTCTAGAGCTTCGTGGCACAGGGACAAACCAGCGCCCGCACAGTGCGTGCCAAGCTCCACTCCCAGCCGGGGAAGAATTGGTCCAAGCTCGCTCTCTGCCCATTATCACAGCCAACAACGCAGCTTTGATGGTGGGGTTGCATCAAACCAATAAGAAGACTCTGATGGATCCCTGTACATCAAGCGTGACGATGTCTGACCGGACGTCGCGTCAGTACCAGCAGGCCAAGTTCCATTTCGTCAATTCAGCCATCCCACCTGAACTTCCGATTACGACAGCTGGACTTGAGCAATCAAAGTCCATCGCCAGATATTCAGCAACTCACGGCTTAGGAGGAGCAACGTTTTGGTTCATTATTCCTTCTTCGTTAGCAACAACTCTTCTAATTCAAGGCAGCACACCCGGCCGGAGGAAGGCGGCTCCCATCGATAGTCTTCAACTGTCCGTTTCGCCGCGCCCCAAACAAAGAAAGCCGCCGAACGAAGCAAAGGACGACCGATTCACCGATTCGTTCTCAAATTTGACACTTGAATCCTCCGAGTCCTCAACTTCTACTTATACAGGGATTCCATCCCCACCTATCTTCACGATGCCAAACGCCGGGCTCAAAACCATAATAGCGCTATCGTTCGTGCTCGCGGTTGGATTCCTGCTCGTCATCCTGTCGTGCGCCCTCTGGAAGGTCTACTACCCGCTGCTTGTTGTCGCAACCTATGTCTTGGCACCCGTCCCCAATTGGATAGCTAGGTCCTGTTCAAATCCGGACGATTTCGTCGAGTCCTCGGGCGGCGCCGCGCTCGACCTGGGGAGATTCTGCACCGGCTTTTTGGTGGTCATGGGAATTGGTAAGTGACGCAGGGCAGGAAAGTAGAATCTGCTGTCTATCTTGGCTTCTCCGGGGGGAGTGAGTGTTCGCTACAGTTAGCTGACATACTATACGAATGTGTGCATCACAGCTCTTCCGGTCGTGCTGGCCCATGCGCAGATGATCAACGCTGGCGCCTTAGTTATGTCTGTGGCTGGTGGTCTTCTGATTTACGGAACTGTTATAAGCTTCGGAATGTTCTTCACTGAGGAGCAAGAATTTTAAAAGGCCAGGCCATGGACCGATGTTATATATATTTAAGGAGAACCAAAAGACTAGCCGAGCTGGTGGTTCTTGGCGGACAGTCCTTCTGTTACGCAACACCAACTCAACTTGCGATTTGGTCTTCTTGGCGCGAATGGCGATGATTCGAAGACTCACATAATCTGTTTTTTTTTTTTTTTTTTTTTTTTTTTTTTTTTTTTTTTTTTTTTTTGGTCTTTTGCTCTTCCAAGTTTGATTGTTCGTCGCATTATGGACCTCTGGGACAGTGCGTCCTAGCCATCTCTTTTGTAACATTATCATGGGTTTAAGCGGCGAATCATGGAAGGGTACTGTTGGCACCTCGGGTCTTATTGGTTACATTGTTTTAGGCAATTGGTTGGAATGGTGATGTGTATGTAGTACTCATGGATGACAGGTCACCGTGGAGGACTTGCCGAGGTCAAGCCATCCAAAGACTGCACGGGTCGAATTGGAACCCGCGTACTTGGAACAAGCAGATAATCCAGAGTAATCAATTCATGAAAAGCCCAACACTGTTTGTTGAATCAACCCTATTGATCCCATAATGTCCAATAGTACGCCTCATCCAAGTTTGTCCTTGCCATGCCAATTCCCAATGCCCAATGCCAGATACGTTGAGTACCACTTCTACCTCTAGAAACAATATTTAAAATAGCAAGAACTCCAGACCCTCGATCGCTTAGCCCGGAGACGAAAATATCCCCATAGGCCCCGCAAGCTTCGTAAACATCTCCTCCGACTCTCCCCTCGGGGTGCTCAAGATTGTCACGGCACCGCCCGCACCGATTCTCCAGACGTCTTGCCCATCGGGGGTCGTCCCGGTTGCATCACGGGCAACTTCGTCGTCCCACCGGAACATGCTACGGATGGTAACGCTCCAGTCACCTGTACCAGAGACGCACATGTACCCCACGATTCCCGAATATAGACTCCGCTCCTTGTGGCCCTCGATCTCCTGCAGAATCTCGCAGCTCCTCTTCTTGGGCGCCCCGGTCATACTACCCGGCGGAAGACTCGCAGCGAGTACGTCGAGACCTGTGTGCTTCCTGCTGGCGCCGCCATCATCCTCGTCCTCACTGGTGCTCGGAAGGCGACCCTCAACCACGGTGGTCATCTGAAAGACGCTCCGGTACTCCTCGACCCGCATCAGGTCCCTACAGGAGACGTTACCGGCCCCGCAAACGCCGTGAAGGTCGTGCCGTACCAGGTCCACAATCATGAGGTTCTCTGCCTCCTCCTTGGGCACGTGTAGGATCCTCTCGGCTTCCGCGAGCGTCGCGCAGGCGCTCGACTTCCTGACCGTGCCTTTCATTGGCCGCATCGAGCAGAGACCTGTCCCGTCATATTGGAGAAAGCGTTCAGGCGAGCTGCTGACGAGCGTGGCCCCGCCGAGGCGGATGTAGGACGCGAACGGGGCCGGCTGTCTACTCCGTAGCGTCCGGAATAGCTGCCACGCTGAGCCGGCGCTGTTCCTGGCTGAGCTCCTGCGCCGACGTTTCGTAGTGCCCACGACGCGCGTGCTAATGTTGTCAGCGATGTCTCCCAAGGGCTGCGGGGCCGACTCGGGTGCTTCCGGACGCCTGATGAGCGTCTGGTCGGTGAGGCAGAGCTCGTACGACTCGCCCGCGGCTATATACTCCTGACAGGTCTTGACCTTCCTCTCGTAAGCGTCCTCGGTGGGCTTGCAAACCGACGTTATGTCGAAGAGCCGTGCCGCTGGATCCGACCTCGAGTCTCTTTTCGCTTTTGCCGGGATGGTCTCGTGCCACTTGCAAGAGCCCCTTAGTGTATCAATGGTTGCGTCAAGCCAGCCCTGCCCCTTTGTGTCCGAGGGGTGGAGATGCTGAACACGGATTGTTCGTTTAGCGTGGTCAATAACTAGTGATTTCATGACCCAGGCAAAGCACACGTCTGGTCTGTGATGACCCCTATCCTGGCGGAATTCGACGTTGATGTCGCTCAGACCCTGTTCGTAAGTAACATAGCCCATGAACCCACCAAGGAACGGTATTTCTTCGGCCTGCGATACCGTCATGCCCCTTGGCTTTCTCTCTTCGTGAAACTCGGCTAGGAAAAGCCATATATTGGCATAACCGTCCAACGGTATCGTCATTTCCCGGGACATGCAGCCCAGGCCGTTAGTCTGCTGCGTTTCACAAGGCAACAGGGCCTTGACATGAGAATCGCCGACGTGATACTCAAGCCTCAGAGTCTTTGGGACATCTAGCGCGATGATGCTATACCGGCCCCTGATGTCCGCCGCACCACCCGTCGACGCATTGGCCGAGTCGAGCACAATCTGCTCCTTGCCCGTCACCTGGCCCAGGCTCTCGACGATATCTGTGACGCTGATGTTTGGCGGAAGGGCTATTGTGCGCCCTGAGTATTGGTATCCAACTCCATGTTCATACCACGAACCGACTTCTGGCCTTCTCTTGGCTCGACCGTCACGGCTTCTTGGTGGAAGCTGCGAAAGCAAACTGGGCCTCGTTGCTTGTCCTGCCAGAATAGTATCCCCATGATCCAAAACCCTCCGGCTCTCCTCATTCCAACGCAGCGCCTCTTTGAACCAATTTGCTACCACCTTGTTTCCCTCTGTCTCGGTGCACACCGATTCGGGGTGATACTGAAGACCCCAGAATGGTTTCGCTCGGTGCTTGACAGCCATCAACACTCTTTCGACGCCACCCCCCTCACCATCGCAAGCCTCATCCCTGGCCTCCTCCACCCATGCCAGCGGCAGAAGGTCCTCGAAACCCGGAAGTGGTTTCCACTTCTGCGCCGCCCAGTCCGAGTCCGAGATGGCGTCCTGGCCCAGATCCCCGCAGAGGCTGTGGTACAGCGTCGCGCGGAAGTCGCCCACGCCAGCAAATAGACCGCCGCCACCGTGATCGATCCGCCTAACCATTCCATGCAGTCCCTTGCGCAGCCTGCGAACCCTGCCGCCTGCGGCAACGACCAAGCTTTGGAATCCCAGACAAACACCGAGGACTGGGACCAGCTCCTGTTCCGCCAGAGTCCAGATGCTACTCATGAGCCCGACATCTTCGCGTCGAAGGGGAGACCCGGGCCCCGGGCCGCACACCACGGCTGTGTAGTGCGCCAGCTCCCGTCTAAACTCATGCTGAAAAGTCGGGCTGGCGGGGTCCAGGAGCGGGCTGTCAATGGGCAGGACAAAGACGTCAACGTCCAAGAGTGTCGTCAGAAGAGATGTGATGTTATTGGTGAATGAGTCGTACGCGTCGAGAAACAAGATGCGCTGCCGGGTTTGGGTTGATGCAGATGTTGTTGGAAGGCTGATCCCCATTGTGTGCGCACGTCTGTTCCGCGGCGAGTTTGCGTGAAGCGACTCCAGACTGCAAGCAGCCGACAAAGTTATGCTTGCCGCTTTTTTTTTTTTTTTTTTTTTTTGGCCCTTCTGATCTAACCTTGTAACAGTGAAATAGGAGATTTATCAACAAATGTGCAACAAAAGTACAATAGACAAATAAAAAATGAAAAGATAGCACAAACCTCCGATGATGAGTTGATTGAAGTGTGCTTCGGCTGATCCCGCCTCTGGAAAGCGGGTCTAAAACAAGAGAAAGTCGGAAACACTTGAATAAAAAAAAAATGACTCGACACTAAACGAAACAACTCTGTTTGTTGCTTAGCTATGCGAACAAACAGTTATGAAAAATAAGAACATACAGTAGCGAGCAAAAAATAACTGAACAAACAAAACAAAAATCCGAAAAAGTCGGTCAGATGCAGCGTATAACCAGTCTAGCCAGGTCCCGGGCTCGGTCGGTAGGCTTTTCTGGATGGAAGGGGGGGGGGGGAAAAAAGTTCTTTCGCCTCGTGCTGAGTTTTTCTTCCTCATACTTTTAGCTCCGGTCCCTAGCGTCAGTGTTCGTAAGGATGCCTCGCCTTCATCCTGAGTCGACCAAATCCGTCGCCTACAGGTGTTGACGTCTTGACAGGAAGCCAGCCGGTTTTCCCCTCTCATTTCGTTTTACATCTAATGGTCCACACCTGCCAAAAAATGTCGATATATAAATTATCTCTTCAATATATACGCTGGAGCAGTGCTGGAGTTACTCGCTCTACCCGTCTCTATCCAGAGCTGTCACAAAGCAGGGCTTTCTGGTGTGCCATATTCTCCTCTCCCTCGCCCCCAGAACCGCATCCAGGAGCTTCTGCGTGTCTGATCGTGGCCTTCCACCTTCAACATTGCCCTTGGCCGCCGCTGTCTCGTCACGCCAGAGCTGCGTTTCCTCCACTGATGCCGTGACCTCAAATTGACCCCTGCATAACGCCGTCACACTCATGACGACGTTGGTCTCCCCGTGCGCCTCCAGCAGCGGCAGTGACTTCTGCAGCGTCCCGTTCCACCCAAACTTCCTCGTGTAATCCAGCGCCACGTTGAGCGGTCGGTGGCAGAGCGCTGGCATGAGCCGCAGCGTTGGGTAAATGGGTTTTGCCGACCTGTTCGTTATGTGCACGTTGAGCCGCGAGAATTCGTCAACGTAGATGACATTCTTGCTCCCATCGTCGCCGGGCTGTTGCGACGCAACCGATATGTCAACATCGACGTCGTCAATCCTGACTGCATCTATCATACGCGGGCTCAACCGTATGCTGCGCAACTCGATGGCGCCATGCCTATTGGTGCCTGAAGTAGCCCGCCACGACCCCTTGATCCTGTTGAGCAATTCTTCTCTGTACCAAAAGGCCTCTCGGTTGGCTCTTTCTGTCTCTGGCGATATCGTTGTGCTGACAACAAATTGTCGCTGCCGTGCTGGGTTCAGGGTTGGAACTGCTGCGTGCGGATCTTGCAGGTAAATCCTCTTAAACAGCACCATGGTCCGCGATGTATACCCCGGTAGTATTGTTTCTTCTATAAAGGCGCCATCATCGGTGCTGAGCTCGATTTGCATGTAACTCGGCCAGGCATTTCTAAGATCAAGTAGTACTAGGCAGTAGTCGTCTGACGCGATTTTCTCTTGAATTGCCTTATCGGAACTGGCATCACCACCACGTCGGAAAGCCGTCTCAAGCAGCGGGCGAGGGATGCCTTCATGAAGGGGCAAGATATCAACCCTCGTCAACTCGACGCTGGCGTTGACCGTAATGGTAAGCTGCAAGGCCACCTGTCGTGTATGGAACTTGGCAGGTACATCTTCCGGCGGTACACCAAGGTGCGCATAATCCACTTGTATAATGCCACTGGTGAGGCCCGGCTTGCCCAAGATCTGAAAATCGAACGTAGCCTCTTCACCGGGACCAATGTATCTTCTGTGGTCCGATCTGGGCTTGAGCCGCAAAGCCTGTTTTCTGGCTAATATCAGCTCATACTCGTACAGTTCCTGAGGTGTGGCATTCCTCTTGCTCAAAGCGGCGTGTAAAGGCTCCTGCGTCGAGTCCTGGAACGAGAACAACAAAAAGTCCGCTGCGGTTGTCTTGGACAGATTCTGCAGCGTGACCGAAAACACTTGGCTCTCGCCCTCTAAGATCATAACCGAGGACTGGGCTAGCGAAGTGGACTTGACGACCACAACCGGTTGCTCTTCGATTACGTTAAGCGAGATGTGGTCAGTCTTGGGGGCTGGGGATGCCGGATCCGCAAGGTGCTGTTCCAGAGAGCCAATCCCGATAGCTTTGACTTTGGGTTGGTCCTCTGGTGACCATGGATTCGGAAAGATAGGAAACCTCCTCTCACGGCAACCGCTGACTTTGATGATGGCGCCGGTAATCTTCAATGATCCCGCGGCCTTCGGCGTGCCGACTAGGCGAAGTATCTGCGTGCGATATGGGCCAATGAGTGCGCTCTCAATAGACGATTCGAATTCGACTCCTTCAGTATCCAATCGCACGCTCTCAATCTCAACCTCAATCTCATACGGGTTTTGCAGCGTCAATTTGAACGTTGCTGGCTCTGACGCAACCAGAGTACTCTCTACTGCGAGCTTGTCGGGAGGCTTCAGGAACGGGTTATGTATTAAAGGATCAACATCCTGAGATTTGCGCGCCGTTGATGCACCGGCGAGTTCGCTCTTCTTGTGCTCAATCGGCGCCCGCGTCGGGGCTAAAGCCTCAAGCTTGACACCCCTGAGGAAGAATTCGTCCCAGAAGTCGGCCACCAGTTCCCCCATGCCAAGCCGCTGGGAGAGGCTTGACGTCTTCAGTATGTTGGTTATGAGGCGTACCTGCTCGTCCCGAGATATTATCGGTGCGGCATCCTCGCGTCGTGGCCCCGGGGCAAGACCGCTCCCCGCAGTCCGTAGCAGATCACTCGAATACCTCAGCACACCGTTAAAGTCCGGCAATGCTTCGGAGAAGTTGATGCATGCTCTAAGGATGTTGAGCTTCAGCGCCGGTATCCCGAAAAATCTTGCCGCTGCCTGCTTTTGTATCCTCAGAATGGCTCCCTCGTCAGTATCTTCAGTTTCGACCGGTTTTGTGGGTGACACCATTGCATCCATGTCGAATGAAACCACGCCATATGTTCTGAGCAAGAGTCCCAAAAACACTTCGATCCCTTCCTCTATATCACCTTCACCAAGGTCCAGGGCTGCAGCCCCTGTAGTGTGGCCACTGACGCTATTCAGCGCAGCGAGCCCTGCAGCAGGGTGAATGCCGACCTCAGCCGCGCCACGCGTCCTAGCTTCAACGAGACCCCCAATTAACACCGAGACCAACTCCCGGATGACCATGGCCTTTTTCCTCTGATACCCTAGCACACCGAGGATGGAGGCGATGCCTGATAAAATTGCGATTCGATCGACTGCGCTTAGGACTTCGGTTGATGAATTGGGGAACGCCTTGAAAAGCATGTTGACGATGACTGTACGAGAGGGGGTCACTGTTAGCCGAGGTGATGAACTCAAGACTTTGGTCGACGCCTGCCCCTGGACCAGGAGCCCAAGTGTGTCGGTTTGGAGACGACCATCAGTCAAGTGAAGCGCAGTCAGGGTCCTGGAACACCGGATGATGGCCTCAGCCATTGGCAATGGGGGTAAATGCTCAGCCGATATCCTCGAATATAGAGCAATGATGCGATCTAGCAGGTCAGGCAGGATGACCTGCAAATTCCTAAACCATCGTGGCTGCTTTGGATCTGCGTTCTTCTCATCCGCTGTCATCGCCGCTACTGCACTGGCCGAAGACTTTTCTGATGTCGGCGCCAATAGCACCGTGGGCACCTGAAACTCAACGCCGGCCCAGCCCAGCAGCAGCAAGCATATTACTATCAGCTCCAGAGCCTTGCCGTGCCATACGTGATCATTAATCGACCTAGCCACGGTAGCGCCCTCGGTGAGTTGGTTCAGAGCATCTGGCCAGCGTCCCGCCTGCAGGTACAAAGACCCAAGGATGATGGTCACCCTGCCTTTACCCTTGCTTCTCCACCTCTCATTCAGCCCGCCGGACCCGAAGCCTTGGACAGATATCCTGTCCTGACTGACTGTCCTAAAGCCCTCAGTAGTGCCAGGCCGTAAAGGATTGGGTTGTTCCGGAGTTGGTGGGCCTGAGCTGAACTCTGATGCGCCATCGTCCAGATTCGGCGTGTTTGAGAGCCCACTCTTTACCGGCGTAGATGGTCTGATCGGCGTTGAACTGGTCGAGCCAAACCCAGTCCCTTTTGATGGCACGGGCATGGACATGCGGTTTGCCGCTGCGGCAGCCGAGCTCGAGCGTGCACCATTAGTACCCCCAGGCAATGCGAACTGCGAGTTCCGCCTGGCGTGCGAAGAATCAAGGCCGTTTGGTTGTGTTGTAGTTACCTGGCCCGGGGAGTCGACGTAAGACAGTGCCTCGAATTGCTTGGCCATGGAGGTCATCTCGGCAAGTAGCTGGGACGAAATATCACACATGACCGTCTTCATGGTTGTTCTCTTGCAATCCTGCACGGGTGGTATAGTCGTGATATCTTCTGGAATCGGCACCTGTTCATCGGGACTCTCCACGTAGTCAAAAAGTAACAGCCTATGCACAAGCACCCTGGGGAACTGGTCCCGTAGGTCCTCCAGGTCCTGGTACAAGCCTCTAATGTTTCTTTCAGTGGTGGTCCGACCTCCCCCAAGTGCCTCTTGCTGAGGGCATGATGGTCGATTTCGGAAGCGTCAGCGACGGCAATGACGACGAAGGGCTCGCGGTAGAGATCAAAAGGGGAGAGGGTCAGATAGGACGGGTGCGGGTAGTGGGTTGTAAGCTCGTAGAACATGGCACCATCGGGAAAAGCCAGGGGCGAGAACATATCTGCAGGCATGAAGCAATGGTCAGCACTACAACTATAGTTCGATCCACCAAGGTTCACGAATGGATCTGGTATTGTTTGTCTGGTAGCCAGCCGACGAAAGACTTCACGCACTCCTGTTCGGCCGACCATCTGGGCTGATATCGCGCAGCTGGACGATTTGTTCGGCGGCCAGCCTTTCGAGAAAGGAGACAAAGCGCTGGCGTCTGATTTGGCCTACGGGGAGGACCAGGGCCTTTACCCTCGCCGGAGCGATGGGTAACAGAGGATCCGCGCTCATCCTCGGGGAGCTGTCATTCCTTCTTTGTCTCTAGTGAGAATGGTCGACGTCTATGGGTGTGGAACGGATCTTCGCATTATATGTCTGGAGCTCAAGATACCCTAAGCTACCAGATAAGCCCCAGGGTCCAACTTTATCTAGGTCGTGCCTCGGCGGTGTATTGCGAACTGCAGTAAGCTTGGCGATCACCACGCGATAGCGAAACGTTTGTCTGTATGGACACACAATTGAAGTGTCATGAGAGAGCCATGCGATCAGCTAAGAGGTTTCGGTTGGTTGCTAAAATCAAGTTGCCGAGGCAGTTGAGGCAAACGGCTTCAAGTTAAACAATGATGGGAGTACAGACAGTAGTTTCGCGACGATGGGTGATGTCCATACCGTATAGATTACACAGTCATTATGATACGACCGCACGGTCAAATGTTTCCAGCACCCCTGGTTCTAATACACAATTGACGTCTCCACCAATCTACCCTGCATCGAAATATGGTATAACAGCGAGGCACATCTGAACCAACTCGGACAATCTTTTACTATCCGCTGATAACATATCCTCACATTTTTGAGAATAGCCCACGGTTAATGTGTATCAATCAATCCTGCTGTTTCAATAATGCAATCCGCCCGTAAACACGATCAACAAAAACGATAGCGATAATAACTTGCAGTCAAAATAATACAGGAACGACAAGAATTGAACCCAAATGACTTGTACCTAAATAGATGCGCTGTATACTATACTGGGGGTAAATGCCAACTTACTTGTGTCATCTCTGGGATCAAACAGCCCAAATTGAACCGGGGCCGATACCCAAGACGGAGAAGCACAGTCTATCATTTTACATCATTAATTAGTATGAAGCACTGCTATTTAGATATGGGATTGTGACATAATGTCCAGCGGGAACATCACACCGGCAGTCAAGTGTGGGCATGCAGGTTTAGCGAACGTCAACTATGGTTCCTGGCAACCTGATTCTTGTGTTACGGCCAGTTGCGAATCTGTGATTTCTTTTTTTCGGTTGCTAACCACGCAGGCTTGAATTCCCATATTCAGCTCAAGGAGGAAAGATCCTCGATGAATAAAGATTTCTCCGTCAAGTTTATCGTCCATCCTAAACTGCCAAGTTCTGCAAGCTATATTGTCTCTGTTGTGGATGCATCACATCTCAGGATTATATTATATAAATTCCTTCAATTATGAAGGGAGATCCTAGTCGTCCTGCAATTCGCCTTTGGAGGTCTTGAGTTGGTCTATCGCGTGATCGGCTTGGTTCAGACCGCCGAGAGATGCTCTCTAGTATTGCAAACTCTAATCACACCACACATCTGCAGCAATATGTATGGGGATTGCCTGTCTTAAACGCTTCATTCTGAGGCTTGATCCTTTTCGAGAGCCTCAGATTTTTGTTCGCCCTCAAATATGTCAACCGATAGACTGGCGTCAACAAAGTCCTCCAGCTCCTCGGTTACCGTTCGTAGCTTCTCTTTGACTGCGGTGCTGCCCTCGAAGCTAACAATGTGACGGGCTGGCGGATTCTCATGGCCACCTATTGCCGTTAGGGCGTGTACAGTCTCCATCACAAGCTTCTCCACCACCTGGGGAGGCAGCTTTGGGTACCGCGAAACTACGTCCCTGTGCGAGGGCTCGATTGCAGTTTCCGGGTTGGTATTGACCACATTGGTGAGCATCTCTCGTATAGAGGGCGCCGGATTGGCATCACTATCATAGTAAGAGAGCTGGGGTGTGAAGGTGATGCGGTTTGTGAGAGATTGTATCTCCATATTAGGCTGCACAATTGTTACTTTAACATTGAATGGTGCGATCTCGTAAGCCAGCGAGTCACAGAAGCCCTCGAGGGCCCAGGTTGCAGCTGTGTAGATGGGCATGCCTGGAGTGCCTATGTGCCCGCCGATGGTGGTGAGGATCACGATGTGGCCGGTGCGCTGTGCCCGGAGATGCGGGAGTGTTGCCTTGATGAAATTGACTTGGGAAAAGAAGATAGTCTCGAACTGATCCCTTACTAAGTTCTGGGTAATCGCAGAGACAGATTGTTCTTCCACAGTGCCAACAACAGCTGCATCATGGTTGGGGACCATGCCAATGTGTGTCAACTGTCAGCATGTCCACTGAATATTGTCGTGTATCATTCGGGTGCAGCCACGCCGCTGTTGACCAAGTTCACAATGATGGCAGGGGAAAAAACAGGAGGCCACCAACCTTGGAACTTGCAGCAGAGCAGGATGTCTATACGACCAAAGGCCTGTATAGCTTCGGCCACGGCAGCGCCACATGGACCCATAGCACGACCATCGCAGCGAATGCCTCGGATTCGGTCCTTCCAGCCCTCACGGTCCTTGCGATTGCTCTTACACTCGCTGATGAGATCACGAAACTCGGCACTGCGAGCCTCGTCATCTATCTCATGGGGCGGCAGACATGCTACCACGTAGTCTCCGTGGGCTAGCAAAAGGCGAATCAGACGTATGGCCAATGGGGATAACGACTCGGTTATCAGCCACGTCCTCGGTGAGTTGTGTGTAGCTGTTTGGTGGATTTGAAGTTCATTTGTTAGCCTTTGACCTTTCTTCTCGATCCATGATATCAACAGCCAAGCCGGAGGAATCCCTACGAAACGATGCTGCTGGAGCTGCATGAGATTGCCTGCTCGTTCCAGCTTCCGAATTCTTTCGCTCTGCCATATTTCGGCAGATAGAACAAGCAGGACAAGCTCGACTCAATTTGGATGAGGGAAAGGGAAGCAAGCTACAAATAAAGAAGAAAGAGGAATGATGTCGGTGTCGTTGCGCTGTCGTCCGCGACGACCAAAACCCTAATGACGATAATCAGGTCCAGCAGGTGAATCAAGTTCGACCTGGAACATATCCTAGCAACAGTGTTGTTTGTGCGTGTCCGAGAATCAATGTATCTTTCCAGGTGCGATTGAATAATGATTTCATCTTTACTCTATACCCTACATTTTCGGGTTGCGCTCGAAATATATATATAACAACCGAGAAGCCACCTCAGAATGTTTTGCTGTCGCAGTCGCTTGATTACCCAAGATCGTTGTCAGCTGGAAAGGTTGGATTTGATCGATTACCGAAAAATGATTTGTTAATTCTCAAATTGTACCGAAGGTACGGACCGCAATCGGCAGTCACAACAAACAAATCTCTAATCCTCTCTCATTGTGCAAACAATTTCAATTCATCTAAGAAGGACCTCTCGTTGAACACAACAGAGCGCTTCGCTTCACCTCGGCCAAATGTTCTTATGACAATCTACAAACTCGCGGATTGCCAGACTACGCACGAACATTGTGATGCAAGTCATGTCTGGGCACAGCAGAACAAATCAACAAAACAGCTTGACTCGACAAACACACAACCCCGCAGTAAACAATGTGTAACAAATCAGCCTAATTCACCAGTATAAGGCACGGAGTAGGTAGCTAGGGCTGATAGGTTGCAAACGAAATCCAGTTGTTTAGCGTTTGCATCGACTAAGAGCAGACACGGAGGCAAATCCAATCGTTTCTCCAATGCAATGAGCATACAGTATATGTCAGCTATTCATCGCCAAGAGCACCCAAATCAGCGCCCGGTTTGATGGTCAAAGGTTGTCTGGGTGTGACAGTCGCACATCCCTACCCCACCTTCCAACCCAGCTGCATGTACATGTAACAATAGACTAGGCTAGCGCACATAATTATCCGTCCCGCGTTGGAGCTGCAGTGAAACCCCCATGCCCAGCAAAAGAGGTTTCAGTGGTTGTTAATGATATTTTGATGTCAACCCAGTGAGTCACGTCATCGCAGATTTGCTGATCCGACACCGGCCCAACTTTTGCACAGGGCGCGGGATGATTCATTCCATTGAATTTTTCTTGTCTAGATGGTCTAGTGTGCACGCGTTCGTTGTGTTGACATTGGTGGAAGAAGCTTTTATCTAATGCTCATGCGTCACTATTTAGGGAACCTAGTCTAGTGATAACGGACATGGTAGACGTGCCCCTCCTATAAAACCAAAGCTCCCAAGTTGCTGTCGTGCTGTTTGTTGCAGTTTGTCTGCCCCTCATATACTACCACTGTATACAATAGACAGACCCAACAGCGTATGTGGGCAGTGGAGCTTTATCTTTTTCAACGAAAGACTGTATATGTGCCTGCAGCTAGCAGTTCAAGGCCCTGAACCAAACATCCTGATTGGCAGGCATTTGGATGACTCTGTGGATGACTCTGATCCCTATTTTCAATATTCAGGGTCTCAACAACCATACATAAATAAGTTGAGCGAAACATCCAACTAAGGTGTTCTCACGATTAACCGAACCCTCACGCCACGTACTTAAGCCGTTACTGCAATTGCAGACAGCAAAAGAAAATGCCCACCAGATCAGACATTACATACTTCGGCGCCGGCCCGGCGGCGCTACCTACCGATGTACTTGAAAAAGCAGCCCAGGCCCTACTAGACTACAACGACACAGGTCTCGGCATCGCCGAACACAGCCATCGCTCCGAACATGCAACGAAAATCATTAACGAGGCCAAGGCGGACCTGCTCACCTACCTTGACGTGCCCGAGTCGGCCTACTACGATGTGCTCTTCATGCAAGGCGGCGGCAGTGGAGAGTTCGCCGCCACCGTGTACAACCTCGTCGGCGCCTGGGTTGCGCGGCAGGTCAAGGCCGCCGGGCTCGAGGGCGAAAAGGACGACGCCAAAGTCGCTGAGGCGCTGAAACCAAAGCTCCAGGACCTCAAGCTCGACTATATCGTCACAGGCGGCTGGTCGCTCAAGGCGTACCAGGAGGCTCAGAGGCTCGTCGGCCCCGAGCACGTCAACCTCGTCGCGGACTCGCGTGTTGCCAATGGGGGCAAATTCGGCACTATCCCGCCCGAGTCCGAGTGGAAAATGTCCAAGGATGCTGCCATGGTATACTACTGCGACAATGAGACCGTCGACGGTGTCGAGTTCCCCAAGTTTCCTGACGTCCTCGCGCCCTCAGGTGAAGAAGGTCCGCTGGTTGTGGCAGACATGTCCAGCAACATCCTGTCTCGGCGTATTCCGGTCAAGAACTATGGTGTGCTCTTCTTCGGTGCACAGAAAAACTTGGGCTCGACGGGTGTTACTGTCGCGGTCGTGAGGAAGAACCTGCTGCCCCCGACAACACCACAGCCTTCAGCCACGCTCTTGAGGAAGCTCGGCCTGCCCGTTGGACCAATCATACTCTCTTACGAGACCATTGCAAAGAACAACAGTCTATACAACACCTTGAGCATCTTTGAGTGCGTATAGCATCTCCCGTAATTAAACACTTGCCGCATGTAGTACTGACTCTCTTTTATAGCGTTTACATCGCGGGCCAGGTTCTGAAGAAACTGCTCGCGAACTACCCTGCCGATAAGGTCGACGGCCAGCAGGCCGTGGCGGATAAGAAGGCCAAGCTCATATACGCTGCGCTGGACGCACACCCAGAGGTCTTCCGTGTAGTTCCAGAGAAGAGTGTCCGCTCAAGGATGAACATCTGTTTCCGTGTGATCAAGGGGGGTGAGGCCAACACAGATGCCGCCGAAAAGGAATTCCTGAAGCAAGCGACCGCGCAGAACTTGACTGGACTCAAGGGCCATCGTAGCGTAGGGGGTATCCGCGCCAGCAACTACAACTCCATCCCATTGCAGGGTGCCGAGAAGCTGGCAAAGTTCATCGAGGACTTCTCCAAGGCTTAACCTATTTCAAAATAAAATAACGGGTGTGTATAGGAAGGTTGAAAGAAGCGCCATGTGGTCTAAGTGACTTTTATCAACTAAGGTAAACGATTAAGCAACTAAATCAGATCAACGCTGTGCAAAATATTGTATAAATTCACCCATCCACAAAAGTCTTTATCATCCCATACCGTCACGGTGCTATATCAACACAGAGCTCAGGAGCTATAGCTTGACACGTAATACTACAAGGAGTTTTAGTGACAGTTTCATCAGATAATGTATAAGAAAACAAAGACTGGGCAGGCCGGACAGGAGGCTGAGCTTACCGTAAGAACAGAGTCGTCTACACTTGAATTGTCGTATTGGGGAACATAAACGTAGAGGATAAGAGCGTGGTCATCGGCAAAACAGGCAATGACACGACCATCAAGACGCCCAACACTGAGAACTTTGCTCAGATCTTTGCCGTCAACCCGGACGCTAGCCCACTTGTTTGGACCGGCTTCCTTGAAACGCGTACTGGGGTGGTCCTCAATGGGGACTGATAGTTGAGCTGGGTCGAGTTCTGGGTTTTCCAGTCCGCTCCAGACGGACTCGACGTCGAGGGAATCAGTCGCGATGCGTAGGCGCAGAGACCCGTGCATGTTTGCGCTCAGCTCCAGCTTGGGGCCATTGACAGAAGATGCCGTGGCCGTAGGGCCTGCGTTGGATCCTCCCGCAGCCCCAGATGTTGCATGAAGCCCGCCTGTTGTGCCGCCACTCGATGAAGCCGTCATCGCCAGCTTGGTGAAGCGGTCGCTGATGGCCTTGAGCTGCATCAGAGGCGGCAGCTGGATGTGGACGTCGGGCTCGCGCACCTTGGGCTGCATGATCATCTCCACCGTATCTGGGTGCAATACGCGCACGGGTATGTCCTGTGTGATGACCTTTTCACGCTCTCGCTTCATGGTGAGTTCGAGGGACTCTTGCATGAAGGATGCGTCGTCGGCAAAAGGGTCGTCAAATCCGCCTCCTGCCCTGGGCCTCCCATAACCTCCGAACCCGCCACCCGCCCCTCCCTGGTTTGGTGGATTAGTAGTTGTCCGGATGGTCATGGACAAGAGCGGGATTCCATTCTTCTTGGTAAGGCGCAAGTCGGCATCTGTACTATTTATGGCGGACTTGAGAGCGCGCTGTAAAGGGCCAAGGGGTAGCTCAAGATTGATGGTGTTGTTTGCTTCAGCTGACTGAATATGGTAGTTCTCAAAGATGAGATCCATCGACAGTGTACTAAGCTATGGTCAGACTTGGCAGCCAAAACTGGAGCGCGTTGTGGTATGTAGATGCCACTAACTTACGCCCATACTTGCGACCCTTGGGCCGGAATCACAGTGAAGCGGGCTGTATCATCGTCAAGCCTCACCCAAGCAATCTTCTCCAAGGAGCTGAGAGCAGCCGTCAATTCTGGCGATATAAAGTGTCAGCCAAACAAGGGAAATATGCAACATCACAGAGCTGTCGTAGAGCGTACTAGAAAAGGTGCGTATATTTTTCAGCTCAGTCTTGAACCGCATCTTGCGAGCGGCACAGAGCCTGGCATTGACAGACTTGGATCTTCTATCATGGAAGTCCCAGCGTGGTTGAAAGAAATGGGCCACTGAGCAAAAGGATACCAATAACAAGATGAAGACGCGAATTGGTTTCAATAAACAAATTTGACGTGTCGCTACTAGAGATTGGGGTTGGTGCCAATTGTGGGGTAGCAATTGATGATCTCCCGCAGTTGGAGCATTTTAATCCCTGCTGGAGATACGACTCGACCCCGCCGACTGCCCTGCTACCATGAATGAGGAGTCGGCTAGATGGGTAGGTGCCACTTCATGTATATCTGCACTCTTCTTCTACCTTACTTTGCCTATCATCGTTCCCAGACATTAAAATCGAGTGGGCGCTCAAACACTATCACGTCCATTCCATTTGATGCCCATAAAAGAAGGGGAAAACAACGAATCTACCTTATCACAAGGCTGGTGCATGAATAGGTTCTGCAACACCGCCCTTCATGCGATACCTTCAATATCATCCCTCTCAAGGGACCGAAGGTTTGTCGCGTCTTCCCCGTGTGCTGGGATCGCAATGCGTTCCGTCACGCGGGGCTCTAGCTGCTGAAACAATCCGTCTTGCTGTGCCCACCACCTTTCAAAGGCGCGTCGAGCTAGTATCATCCTGTCGACCTTGTTCATTGCTGCGGGCCTTGATCTCGCGCAGAGTATTTTGTCGAGAAAAGATCGTGGCCGTTCTTGCCAACAATCCCTTGTGTAGGCATGACAAAAGGTACACACTTTATCGAGCCTTCGTCCCCGCCAACTCCACTGGCGCTTGGCTAATACGCCAGGGCCACTATCATCGTTGCTGTGTTCCGCCGGGCTTGGTTCGTATGCCTCGATGCCTATGCCCGAACCAGGGAGCGCGTAAGGCCTTAGAGGCTCCAGCATTGGCAGCACAGGATGGTAGCATCTATTTTTTCGTTAGAAAATATTCTTTACAATGATGCTTCATCGCATATATGTTCGTCTACCTGTGGGACATTGGCGCCCGGCATATCGGACAAGCCGGCGGCTTCGTCATCCCGAGCCACTGTTTGATGCAACGCGAGCCGAAGACATGGCCACAGGGCAAAGAGGCCATCCTCTCGACTATACCATTCGAGCTCGGCTCCCCAACAACCTCTTGGCATATTAAACACTCGTGGATTATTGCCCTTGAATACTCGAAGGGCTTCTTTTTCTTGCAGAAGCTGGAAGTAAGAGTCTTCGAAGAAAAATGTATGTGTATCAACATGGTTCTCAGGGCTATGTCTCCAAGCTGGGCGTAATTGTTAAGGTCAAATAAGATGGAGTGCCGGGCTGGTGGATGGACCTGCTACGGATGTGCCGGCTCTCGGTATGCTAAGTGATCTGGCTTTGACCTGGGCGCAGTTGTATCAGGGCCCAATTGTTGGGATGTGAAGTGTGCACAAAATTGCATGCAGCACAACCATATTTCAATTTCTAGGTTGCGAGAGATCGAGCTTTGTGCATCACAAGTAGGATACAAATGTATGTATCCAAAGCGGTGCACAAAGGCTCACGAGGGTTCGGCATTAGCCCCTTTCCAGCGAGAATAGTGTGTTACTAACCATGATCCGTCGGGCTGGCAGTCGGTAATTAAGTTGAGATAGGCTGGTCATCTGAACCTTGCGCATATTATCAGAGCTCTTGTTTAAGACTTCCACATTCCAGCACATGCTTCGAGCTGGGCTCATTTAGTCCCTAGATACGACAACATGGTAGTGCTTGGATTCCACTGTTATTTGAAGTGTCATATTAAAGAATTTCTCTGCCATCATAAAGACCAGATCTTGAAGCTTGTTCACTCTTCATGTGATCAATTCAATGTATGATCGAAGGGGTTGCTCGCGCTTCGCTTCGTCGAGAGGAGTCAGCGGTCGCTCTCGCTATCACTATCATCTATAAAGCCCTGCTCGAGGCTTCACGTACAGACCTGTTAGTAAATGATGCACTTTTCATAGCGTAGAAACGTGCTTGTCAGAGAAGATCTGAACATACTCTCGGCTCAACCTTCGTGTCAAATCTGGCCTCTGATTTTGCCTGGACAGCTCAGACCTTGTCCTTCCATCATCGATGACATCCCCGAGTTCCTCACCAAGGTCCGAGTCGTAATCCTCTGAAACATCCTCCCTCGAAGCACCGCCCATGACGACCAGGTCGTGTTCACGTCTCCATGATGATGGGTTGAGATACCTGGCAAGACTGCCTTGCAATTGATGGCGAATGGACGATGTCCGGTCTGTTATGGAGTCGAGCGGGATGTACTGGCTATATCGGTTCTGATAGCGCTGCCATACTGGAACGATGACGTAGGATATCAGGAGGAAGAGAAGCAGCGCAATGATCGCCGGGACGATCAGTGACTGGACATATTGATTAGTTACCAAGTTAGCATTCCCGGGTCGAGGGACAATATGGAATACCTTTATGACGGATATCGTGGCCCCCATTGGGGCTGAGGATCGGGCTAAATGGGTGTCGAGCAGTCTGGCACCCTCCTTGTTGCGGTCCGAGTCGCGTCGCGCAGGACAGAGATAAAGTGGACCTGAAGAGAAGGCGAACAGACTGTTGGGTTTCCGTTCAATCAAACAGCCCAGATCCTACCTTGAATAAATAAGTAGTAGGGCCAGCGCAGCGGCACGCGCCTGACTGTGTCAAGTGCAAAAAGTCGCGCAATTGGACAAATACCCGTGTTTAATGCAACTTCACATTGTCTGGCATCGCGGCAAAGCTGCACGGTCAAATTGTTGACATTGATGGTAAGCTACAAGATTGACACACGTTTGGGAGTTTGGACAGGCGTTGTGATTTGTCCCAATCCCGTCGGCAAAGTAAAAAGAATTCAAGGCTTCCGTCATCATCTTGAGTGCACAGCCCAGCCAAGTCAATAATTGCGGCGCGTCAGGGTCAATGTGGCTGACGTGGCTGACGGTTCCCATCTCAAGCCACACTAATCAAATGCATGAAGATACGGCGTACGCCAAAACCTTTCTCCGGTTTGTCCAATATGTAGTGCAGGTTTGCTATCAACCTGATCAGGATACTCTTGAGCTGATCTTGACGGGCTCGGAGTTTTTGATCTGGCACCTCTGGTCATTATTAATTTCGGCGAGATTGGACTGGATGCTACATCGCTACGCAATATTACTACCTGAGCCTTCGGACCCTGAATACGCTGTCCTTATAGGGTATTACTGTGGAGTCTCTCTCCGCTAAGTGCACCGTATGAATATTCTCAATATTGATATTGTATATCAGGGGATGTGGGCCAAGGTTCCTACACAACGGGTGATTTGCGTGTGTTTGTTATTTGACTGAGTGGACTGTTAATTGATTTAATTACTGGAGTGTTTTGTACTTTTAAAAGTTGCCGATTTGCATATGATTGATATGATTTCATTGTACGGCAGCCGTTCTGCACGGACCATCGCATCTCTGGGGAACCCTTTAGAAGTCTGTTACCCCTGAAGTGTCAAATATGGCGCAGGGGTCCTGGGCTTCCGATAATCAAAACCCAGCAATGGCAGTTTCAGAGCCAATCTGGACTGGGGCACCTCACCTGATGATCCAGGACCTAAATGAACCTTTTGGACATATTGATTTGTAGGTACGAAAGGTACAGAGTACCTGGAAAGTACGTTAGCTTTCTTAGGGTTGCGTGCTGCAGTTAAAATAGTTTTGATTAATGCATACTGCCAGCGCTGTCAAATAGCACACTGCTTTATGTAAGAAACTGGACCTGTTTTTATTTACTCTTGTGTGGACATGGTCTGACGCAGTGTGAAGAAACAAAATATTACCTTTTTTTTTTTTCTGCTTGATACCTTTTATGCTGAAGGTGTTGCGATAATTGAGTGAGTATGAACGCCACTTCCAACCCACCCCCTTTCTCCAGCTAGATTGAATTAATCTTCCTGTGGTCCGCGCCTGTAGCTCCAGTTGGTTGCACGTTGCATGCACACTGATTTCGCATTAGACGCTACATCGAACCGTATTTGGTCGTCAAGTAGGAACGACATTCTGGTTTTTGTCTGTAAGCTGCACGCGACCCATTATTTGGGGGACTCGATGACGACACGCAAATCAATTTATTGGCCTAATTGATTCCATTCAACTGATCTATCTAGTTCTAACTTTCTTTCGCTTTTGCAGGCGGACGCCTGATCCAAACAAACGTGTCAAGGTGCGTTTCGATGGTGCAGTGTGCATGTGGGCAATTAAGCAAGCATTACCTAAAAACGGGCATTCTGCTTGATCGTTGCAAAACTGCGTGAAAGTCTCTAAACAGCCCGATTCATGCGGAACTAACTCCCCATCCCTCATAAGCTCCACCAGCAGAACCAGTGGACGATACACAGGCACTACAGATTCGCCAGGATCGCCCTAGCATATTCTGTCTGGCTACTCGTCACCCACCAGCACCACTTCTACCAGACTCTCACTCCATCTAATTGTCCAATAATTACATACCCAACAGGCAGCTCCAACCGCCCTCTGGCTCTGACGACAATGACACCGTCAACACCAGCCCTGTTTCTGAGACACGAATCCTTGTAAACCTGCGGCTTAGCTACCCACACCGACCCAACCCATCATCTGCCGCCGTCAAGAGAGGGGACAACCACACAGAAAGACAGCGAGAGGAAACAAACGACGTACAGTACGTCCGGCAGTACTGGCCGAGGGCTTCGGCTGTTTCAACCCACACCCCCCCTCCGCGGTCAGAATCGCCATGTCTTCAGCCGACAAGTCTTCAAGGCAATCTTCAGGCGGGAAGTCCTTTTTTTCAAGGAGCAAGAACAAGGACAGACGAAACACCAGCGACGACTCCAACGGCCGTTACCTTGTAGGCGGCGACCAAGACCATGCCAGCATAATCTCGTCCCGCGCCTCTTCGCGACACCAACGCGACTCATCTGTTGTATCCATAGATACCCCAGACTCACCGAACCCGGGCCTTAACCATATGGCTGGTGTTATCACCTCCATTCCATACGATAACGCTCCACCGGACCGTCGCTCCCCGATACCTACGGAATACCTGCCCAAGGGCGATCAGGCCGCCGTGCGCCGCGACCCTTTGCCGCATCAACTTAGCAAGGCTGGGTCCGATTTTCATCAATATCCTAATTTCGACGCCAACTCGATGGACTACAATCGTGTCTCCCACTCCTCACAGGGGCCACGAATAGTCCCGGGCTCCAACGTCACCATGGCTTCCACTGGTCGTCAAACCCAGTTCCAGCAATGGGGCCCCGCCCGGGACAGTGGCTTCGCGGCTGGCTCACACAACTCGCGATACAATTCATACGCTACTTCAGCAGGTCGCAGTTCTGCGGATCAATCGAGTATATATTCAGGTAAGGACGGCATGTCTTGGGAGGGACTCACCTGGCGCTTTGCGACTAGGATTTGAACTGACCCGACCATGCGCTCTACATAGCTTTACCCAGCGCCTCCTCACAAAGCTCGTATCCCGTACAGTCTCCAAGAGAATCTCACCGGCTCACCAAATTCCCTGGATCCCCTGGTCTTGCTTCTCAAGGTTCAAGTGACGACTTTAGGTTAGCAAAACCCGACGACGATCATATAATCGAGCAAATGTTTCTTGCCTTGATGCAAAAGCGCGGCTGGCACAACCTTCCGGACCAGGCTCGCCGGCAAATGGTTGCATACCCTGCCGCCAAGAAATGGACCCTGATATACCAAGACCGGTTGAGTGAGTGGCAGGGCGAACAGCGAAGAAGGCAGACCGCAAGACCAGGGCAACTTCAAAGCTTCGACGTGACAACCTTTTCAGATGAGGAGGGGACGCCAGAGTGGTATGTCAGGAAGGTTATGGACAACAGCCTGGACACCAAGCTGCTCGGCAGTCTCGAGGTCAGCCTCCGAACTCAACAGATCAACTGGGTGAAGCGTTTTATAGAATGTCAGGGACAAGTGGCTTTGACGAATGTCTTGATGAAGATCAACCGGAAGACAGCATCAGGGCCGGCGGGCGTGACCACAGATGCGAAAAACGACAAGAATCTTGATCGGGAATATGAAATCGCCAAGTGCCTCAAGGCTCTGATGAACAACAAGTTCGGAGCTGACGATGCGCTGGCCCACCAAAACGTCATCGTCGCGCTGGCGACGTCCTTGATGTCTCCCCGACTTCACACCCGGAAGCTTGTCAGCGAAGTCTTGACGTTCTTGTGTCACTGGGCGGAGGGCGACGGTCATCTCAAGGTCATACAAGCCTTAGACTATGTAAAAAGCCAGACCGGGGAGAACGGCAGGTTTGATGCATGGATGAGATTGGTCGAGGTCACCGTGGATGGCCGGGGAAAGATGGGCAGTCTAGTCGGCGCAAGCGACGAGATGCGCAGCGGGGGCGTCGGCGCCGAGAACCTGCTGATGGAGTACGCTGTCGCGACGCTCATACTGATCAATATGATTATTGATTCTCCGGAGAAGGACCTCCAGCTTCGGTTGCATATCCGGGCTCAATTTACAGCATGCGGTATCAAGCGTATCCTCACCAAGATGGAGGGATTCCAGTATGACCTTATCGACAAGCAGATCGAGCGCTTCCGCTCTAACGAGGCCATCGACTACGAGGATATGCTGGATAGAGACAACAGCAGTATCAAGGATAATGTCGAGGGTGAGATCAAGGATTTGAACGATCCGGTTCAGATCGTGGATGCCATACAAAATCGACTGCAAGGCTCTAGGACGCACGACTACTTCGTCTCCGCTCTCCAGCACCTGCTTCTAATTCGGGAGAATGATGGCGAGGAGCGGCTTCGGATGTTCCAGCTTGTGGACTCGATGCTCAGTTATGTGGCGATGGATCGTAGGCTCCCCGATATGGACCTTAAGCAGAGCCTGAATTTTACGGTGCAAAGCTTGCTAGACAAATTGCACACGGACTCGGAGGCTCGACAGGCTCACGACGATGCCCTCGAGGCACGGCAGATAGCGGATGCCGCTATGGCCGAGAGGGACGAGATGAAGGCTCAGCTCGAGCTCGGTGCTGATGGGCTGGTGGCAAAGCTGCAAAGGCAACTAGACGAGCAAGCCAGGTTCATAGAAGCCCAGAAGAGACAAGCGGATGGACTGAAATCGGAGCTTGAAAATCTGCAAACGATCCGTGCTAAGGAGGCCCAGCGATACGAGTTGGAGACGCGAGAGCTGTACTTGATGCTGCGAGATGCCCAGGATGTCGCGGCATCGCAGGCCGTCAAGGGCGTCAAGGCGGTTGGAAATGACGAAGCTGCCCGTGTACAACAGCAGGGCATTCTCGACCGTGATAGGCTTATGGAGCGGCTGCAGATGCAGATCGAACGACAGAAAACGCAGTTCAAGCTCGAGGGCAGGGTATGGGGCGAGGCAGCCGGTCCTTCGGACAGACTTCGTGCTTTGCGGGAAGAGATGGACGGGATGGGTGGAGAGCTTGGCATGGAAGAGCAGGGAGGTGCTGCCTTGGGGACCGCGCCGAGAGACTTGACCAACAGCATGCTCGGGAGCGTCAAGCGCCAGACCAAGCTTTCCCGAAAGCCCGTCAAATCTTCTGCAAACCTGGCCTCAGGAGCGGGTGCAGAAGAGGATATCCCCGAGGAAGACGACGAGGATGTCATCTACGAGACGCCGCGCGTTATCGAGATCAGGAGGCCCACGGTCGACCCCAAGCAACAAGCTGGTCTGGTCAACGAGATTGCCGGCAAGGTCAAGAAATACGACGGCAGCGACTCGGAAGATGCAGAGGATGGAGTTACTACCGGCCCGTCGCATCCGAGTCTCGAGTCCCAAACACCTCTCACGCCTATGGATCAGGAACCTCCCAAGACTCCAAAGATTGAAGTTACACCAGCTATGGATGCTGTCGTCGGCACAAGCGCGCCGCCACCCCCGCCGCCACCTCCTCCGATGCCAGGACAACTTCCAGGAGCACCACCACCTCCTCCACCGCCGCCTCCTTTGCCTGGCACTGCTGGGATACCTGCACCGCCCCCGCCCCCTCCTCCGCCTCCTTTGCCTGGCAAGGGGATGCCACCACCACCACCACCGCCGCCACCACCTCCTCCAATGCCCGGAATGAAGGGTATGCCTCCGCCGCCACCTCCCCCGATGCCTGGGCCAGGATCAATGTCTGGTCATTTCCTGGCAAAGCAGCCCGGATACGTTGCGCCAACAATTGGGCTACCAGTTGTGCGACCGAAAAAGAAGCTCAAGGCGCTACATTGGGACAAGGTCGACGCGCCATCAACTACACACTGGGCAGCACATGCGCCGTCTGCTGAGGAACGCGAGGAGAAGTATCTTGAGCTTAGCCGTAAGGGTATCCTTGATGAGGTCGAGAAGCTTTTCATGGCCAAGGAGACCAAGATGATCGGCAAGGGTCAATCGCATAAAGACGACAAGAAGCAGATTATTTCTGCTGATTTGCGGAAAGCTTATGGTGAGTTGGGGTCCTCTTATGTGCTTGATGGCAACCGGAATTTTGTGTCGCTAACAAGTCAACTCGTACAGAAATTGCCTTTGCCAAGTTCTCGAGCTACTCGGTCGAAAAGATTGTGCAGATTATTATACATTGCGACAAGGAGGTTCTCGATAACAATGTGGTGATGGACTTTTTGCAGCGAGAAGACTTGTGCAATATACCAGAAAACATCAAAAAGCAGATGGCAGCGTACAGCAAGGACTGGACGGGGCCCAAAGCCATGGAAGAGGGACGTGAGCAAGATCCTGCGGAGCTTACCCGGCAGGATCAAATATTCCTCATGACTGCCTTCGACCTAAACCACTATTGGAATAGTAGGATGCGGGCCCTCGCCCTCACCCGCAGCTTCGAGCCTGACTACGAAGAGATCTCGGAAAAGATCCGGCAGGTGGTCAGCGTATCCGAGTCACTGAGAGATTCCGTGTCGCTGATGAACGTTCTTGGGTTGATTTTGGATATCGGTAACTACATGAACGACGCCAACAAGCAGGCACGTGGCTTCAAGCTAAGCTCCCTTGCGCGCCTCGGTATGGTCAAGGACGAGAAGAACGAGTCGACGCTGGCCGATCTGGTGGAACGCATCGTTCGGCAACAGTATCCCGAATGGGAGGCTTTTGCCACCGACATTCAGGGCGTTTTGACTGCGCAGAAGATCAACATCGAGCAGCTGCAGACGGACGCGAAGAAGTACGTGGACAACATCAAGAACGTGCAAAGGGCGCTAGACTCTGGAAAGCTTTCGGATCCGACCAAGTTCCATCCGCAGGATCGCGTTTCGCAGGTGGTACAGCGCTGCATGAAGGACGCACGCCGCAAGGCGGAGCAGATGTCACTGTACCTGGAGGAAATGGTGCGGACCTACAACGACATAATGACCTTCTACGGAGAAGACCCGGCAGACGACAATGCTCGGCGCGACTTCTTTGCCAAGCTGGCGCTCTTTGTCAACGACTGGAAGAAGTCACGCGACAAGAACGTGCAGATCGAGGAGACGCGACGCAAGAACGAGGCGAGCATGAAGCGCAAGCAAGCCCAGCTCAAGCCGCTCGGTATCGGGGGCTCGTCGGAGGTTGGGCCGGTCAGCCCAAGCAGCGCGGGCGCCATGGACAGCCTTTTGGAGAAGCTGCGTGCGGCGGCACCGCAGGCCCGCGACCAGCGCGATCGCAGGCGACGTGCGCGACTCAAGGACAGACATCAAGTACGCATCGCCTCGGGCCAGAAGATACCCGATCTGAACGAAATCCCAGAGGTCGAGGCAGGCTTGCAGACTGGCAGGAGCACGGGCTCACGCACTACGGACGACGACGGCAACCTGCTGAGCCCGGACCTTGGGTCACTAAATTCGCCCAAGTCGGCAGACGAAAACGACGTCGCCCAGCGCGCGGCGATGATGCTGCAGGGCATGCGAGACGGCGAAGGAGCCGAAGACGCAGAAAAGCGGGAGATGATGCGGCGGGCGCGACGGCAGACTGCCGAGGAGGAGCGTCGGGCCCGAAGAAGGAGGAGAGAGCAAGCAGGCTCGACGATTAGCAGCAATGGAGGAGGCGACATAGAAGAGAAAGCAGAAGATGCGGCGGGTGATGCGGCAGAAGATGCGGATGGGGACACGCCGACACCGAAGCCGGATCAGGAGCCGGGGCCCGAGTCAGAGCCCAAGCCGGAAGCCGCGGTGGCTGCTGCTTCGTGACGATGAAGAGGGAATAGAAGCTCTTCATTGTCGAACATATCTGGTGTGTGCAAGAGTATTGATACATTGCCACGTCACGTCATGTTATATTAACCCATCATACAACCGACATTTCTTCGTACATAATGTTTACTGCATGTCCTTCTCTGGGAGAAGGGCCAAGACCGAATGCCATAGAGGAGATTAGAAAGGTCAGCGTCTAGCACTTAGATACGGTGTTACTTTTAGTATCTAGATATACCTTCCTAGTTAGTCTAGAATCGCAGGGCGGGAGTGGGAGATAGGCAAGGTTCAAAGCCGGAGAGCCCGTATAAATGACGAACTCTATATAATGGGATGCGGCCTTAGCAGCTTGTCATTCACTGGATACATTTTTGATGTCAGATGAGTCGCTTGTGGCAGCCTTTGGAACCCCCACCCACTCCGGTGACGATTATGCCGTAGACCGAGAAAGTACAACAGTCAAACCCCTCATCTATGGGGCGGCCATATTAGCCGGTAACGCAGGGAAAAATGTCAAGTCCAACAATAAAGAAAGAGAGTGTATGTGGAAACCCCACTTTGGAGACTTGGACTTGCGGACTATTTGTCCGACAGTAAAAAAAAAGGTAAAGGAGTTTAGTAGGGGGAACCCGTTCGGGTAG
The DNA here is from genome assembly GCA_003709005.1 of Magnaporthales sp. P1609. NCBI lineage: Eukaryota > Fungi > Ascomycota > Sordariomycetes > Magnaporthales > Magnaporthales sp. P1609. The sequence goes on from PELF01000003.1 coordinate 1,942,659, forward strand.
GTAGGGAATGCGCCTGTTATTTCAAGGAAAGCAAGATGCGCCGATGTTTTATTAAATAACAAAAACTATCGCATCAGTTGTGGTGTATTAAGCCAATGAGACTGATGTTTATCTACTTGTTTACCCAAAACTGACCGACTCTTACCGCCCTGCATTGAGTATCTTGGAGTATAACCCAAACGGAAATCAGTAAAAGGGGGAAATATAGAATAATCAAGAAAAGGAAGAGAAAAAAAAAACAAAGCAGTCCCAACACCGCCAACCATGGACGCAAAAGCCGGAATGGTCCTCGGCTACGACGGCCGTCACCCCTTCAGCAAGGTGCAGCTGACGGACCGATCCTCGGTGCAGGAGCTCCTGCGCACGCTGCTTGACCCTCTGGAGCCCTTCTTCTCGCCAAAAAAAGCCCGGGTCCGCTGCCCCGGCGCCACGGCCGTGCGCTTCGACCAGGCCTCGTCCGAGCTCGAGGGCCTCGCCCGGCCGCTCTGGGGCCTGGCTTGTCTGCTGGCCGGCGGTGGCGAGTACCGCGGGACCGAGTGGTGGGTGGAGGCCTTGAAGGTCGGCACAGACCCTGAGAGCGACGAGTACTGGGGCTACCCGAGGGATAACGACCAGAGGATGGTTGAGATGTGTCCACTGGGTATGTAGTGTGAGAAGGCGGGGGAGGGGGGGGGGGGGGAAGGGGGTGATGGGTGATAGCGTGGTTCATGTGAGAGAAAGGAAAGCTGACTGAGTGGACTTTGGTGATTTCCTCCAGGATTCGCGTTGGCTGTTGCGCCTGTGTTTTGGGATTCCATGTCGGCCAATGAGAGGGACAACGTAGAGAACTGGCTGGGGAATTCCATCAACGAGAAGAAGTAAGTGGCATGCAAACACCACCGAGAGGTCTTATCATAACCATAAGAGAAAGAAAGCATCACTAACACGAGGTACACGCTTACCATCTACAGCATGCCCAACACAAACTGGCTTTGGTTTAGAGTATTCGCAAACCTAGGCCTGAAGAAGAACGGAGGCAAGTTCTCTCAGCAAAGACTAGATAGCGATATTGAGCACCTCAACACCTTTTACCGTGGTGACGGATGGTCCAACGATGGACCCGAAGGAATACATCGTGAGTCTTTTTGAGTCTTTTTATTTTAATTTAGCTCCTATGTCTAGATCAAGTACGCCTTAGTAGTTGTCGGCTGACACAGTCACAGAAATGGACTATTACTCGTCCAGCTTCGCCATCCACTTCCTACAACTCCTCTACGCCAACCTCGCAGGAGACGAAGACCCGGACCGCGCAAAAGAGTTCAAGAAGCGCGCGCAGACTGCCGCCATCGACTTGATCCACTACTACGACCCCCAAGGCCGCTCCATACCCTTCGGCCGAAGCGTCGGCTACCGCTTCGCAATGGTCTCCTTCTGGGGCGCCCTGGCATACGCCGATGTCGAACTCCCGCGCCGCTGACCTGGGGTATGGTCAAGGGCATCGTGCTCCGCCATCTCCGCTGGTGGCAGACGCAGCACGACATGTGGAGCCCCAGCGGCACCCTGACCGTCGGCTACTCGTACCCAAACATGTACATGGCCGAGAACTACAACAGTCCCGGCTCGCCCTACTGGGCCTGCCTAGCCTTCATCTGCCTCGCCGTGCCCGAGTCCCACCCGTTCTGGACCTCGGAAGAGGAGCTGTACCCGGAAGGGCTCATCCCTGCCGTGAAGCCCCTGGCGCATCCGGGACACATCATGAGTCGCCTGGGCGGCCACACCATGCTGCTCTCGTCCGGCCAGGCCTGCAGCTACCCAATGAAGGGCACGCACGCAAAGTACGGCGGGTTCGCCTACAGCAGCGCCTTTGCCTACTCGGTGCCCCCGGGCCTCTTCACCCTCGAACAGTACGCCCTGGCCAGCCAGATGGGCGTGTCCGACGACGGCGGCGAGTTCTGGAAGGCCCGGCGCGTCTCCGAGTACTCGGCGCTCGAGAAGAGGGGGGACAACGGTTCCTCAGTCCTCGTGTCCCTGTGGAAGCCCTTCCCGGACGTCGAGGTCCGGACGCTGCTCGTGCCGCCCGAGGCCGCCACGCCCAACTGGCACCTCCGCGTCCACTACGTGCACTCGACCGGTGCGAGGGACGTCATGACCGCCGACGGCTCCTTCGCCGTGCGCAACGAGAACGTGTCAAACGGCCGCTACCTTGAGCCCTACGACGCCGGCGTGGGAGAGGGAACTCGCCCGCGCATCATCGGGAACTACGACCTAAACAGCCCCGAAGGCTGGGCATCCGGGTCCGAGGGCGCCTTTGCCGTGTCCCGCATCGCCGGCGCGGTCGGCATCAGGGCAATCGAGACGGTTGATCCGGGCCGAGGCATCGAGGAGCGCCGCGCCAACATTGTCAATGCAGACCCCAACTCGAACCTGGTCGAGAGCCGCTCCTGCATCCCGACGCTGCAGCACAACCTCAAGGGTGGCCAGAAGGCCGTGTATATCTCGGCTATCTTTGCCAGACCGGCCGGTCCTGACATCGCTGTCGAGTCGTATCTGGACGGCTGGGACGCGCCGCCAGAGATTCCCGCTTGGCTCAAAGATGAGATTGCCGCCTCTCAGTAAGGCGAGACCTGCGTGTTGAATAGTTTCTTGGGGGGGGGGGGGGGGGGGGGGGGGGGGGGGGGGGGGGAGGACTCTTTTGATGTTCAGAAAGTGAGAAAGTGAGAAAGTGAGAAAGTGAGAAAGAGAAAAAGGGAAAGAGGTGGCAAGCAAAGTCTGTTTGTTCTATCTTCTTTTTCGCCCCCCCCCCCCCCCCCCCCCCCCCTTTCCAAAACCAGTATGCACTGAAGACAAGAGAAGAAAAAGAAGAAAGCAAATAAAATAAAACTAAAAGTATACACCATTTAAATCAAATTATTACAAACTCGCACCTGCAGCTAAGCAAAAGTAAATGGCGCTGTAGGTCTATCAATACAATACAACTATAACAGAGAAACAATAAGAATACCTAGCCACCCAGAGAGTGGGCACAGAATGATCCCTGCCCAACGCGCTCAAGGCCACCCGACGTCTGCCATCACAGCCAGAAAACTCCGTATATGCTTTTTTTTTTTTTTTCTTGTTCTTTTTTTCCTTTTGGTCTCTTACTTTTCGTAAAGTTCATACCGTCTGGCACAACCGTGTTTTCTCTTCTCTACTTGGCCATAACATCGACGTAGCGTCCGCTCTTCCGCGCCTTCTTAGCGCCAGGCTTCCTGGGACCAGCTGCACTCAGCAGATCATCGATGCTACTGGCGTTGCTCATGCTCGTGCCCGGCCGTGATGGTGGTGCCAGCCCTGCCTCGCTGCCATTTGATGCCGTGCGCTGAAGCATCGGCGGCGTGGTTCCCAACAGCGAGGATTGAGATGCGTTTGCTGCCGCAGTCGCTGCGAGACTCGAGTTGGATGCCGAAGACGAGAGCGGAGGCCCACGGGGCGGCGCACTCGATCTACCACCAAGCGGTGGAGGAGCCATCATCCCACCGCCTGCAGCTGGTGGAGGCGGTGTTCCTGCCGTTGAACGTGGTCCTTTTGGTGGTGGCGGCGTCGATATTGGTGTCGAGCCGGAATCTGATCCTCCCTTCTTGTTGACCCAGCGCTTGAGTTCCGGGTCAAAATAAAAGCTGTTTTGCTCGCCCAGCTTGGCTCTGACGGCTTTGGGCTGTTCGGCAGCCAAGTCCTTCTTCGCAGCACTACCACCGCCGAACCAACCTCCCAGCCAACCCTTTTTGCTCTTCGTAGCCTTCTCAGCCTCGGCACGTTTAGCTGCAGGTGGACCATGTTAGCAAAAGAATAAATAAAAATCACTTTATACCTGCGTATGTATGCAGCACAGGGGTCAGCTCTTACCATCTTCTTCAGCCGCCTTGCGGAACAACTCTTGGTTCTCTTTGTCGATCTCCTCCTTGGACTTCTTGTTCGACGTGGATGCCGATGCGCTCGACCCGGAATCATCCATGAAGCTAACAGGCTTAAAATCATGCTTGGAGTCACTGCTATTTTCATCCACGTCATCTCGTGACGTCTCTGCATCAGGCTCGTACGCCAGCGGCTCGTACGGCTGGAAGCTAGGTGGCTCGTAACCCCCAGTTGACGAAGGCTCTTCGTCCTTTTGTTGAACCTTCTCGTTGGAAAGATCATCATTTAGCGTCATTGATGGGGGCTCGTAGCTATACGGTGGCGGCTGATACCCGTAGGAGGGCATTTCCGGCTCCTCGTTGGCCGTCTTCTTGGATTCGTCATTTTGGGACATGCCATATGCGGACCCACTTCCTGAGTAGTCAGGAGTGTACGGCTGGTATCCAAAAGAAGGCACAGGCGCCGAGTCCGCTGGAGATGATCCCGCGTCTCCATGAGGTTTCGGTGCATATGGAGACTCGTTATTGGAGGGGAGAGCAGAGCCGTTTTGACTCGTGGCAGGTGAGGGCACCCCTGTTGGCTGGTATGGCGAGTATGCAGACCTCTGAAATTCCGACGACCTACGGGACGCCTCGGGAGAATTACGGCTGTATTCTCCAGAGGACCGGCCGACTGATGGAGCCCGTGCACCGTATGCTTGCTGCGGATCGTAAGGATTGGAGGCAGAGTGCGTGGCGGGTGCTCCAGGGGCGTACCGTGAGCTTGCCCTTGTGGCTGGAGGTGCCGGGCCCTGCGACGCTGTAGGTGCGAAAGCATGAAGGCCTTGAGCACCGCCGCCAAACATCTCCATGCCAGTAGCGTTTGGTGGCGATGCCGGACGACTGATCGTGGGCGTGCCCCAGCCACATGCGCAAACGGACCCGCAGCGCCAGGTGGGTTTAGCATGCCATTCTCCACAGGCTCAGAATCATCGCCGGCCACAAACTTGTTGAAGCGGTTCCAGACAGAGTCAGACACCTTGCCCATGCTGGGCTTGGAAATCCATGAACTGGACTCCTCCTTGGGAGCTTGCCTAAGGCGGTTGGCCAGGTTCTCCACAGCGGCCTCCAAGACGGCGTGGTGGTACGGCGACCGCCTCGTCTGGGATGTTATGGCGTGCGCCAGAGTCTCGCAGTACTGTAAAGCCTTGTCGGGGAACCCAGTCTCAGCGAGCGTCATGGCATGCTGCAACTTGTACGCCGCTAGGTGCGGGCAGTTGACATCCTTGTTTCCACCAGCTCCGAGGTAGAGGCCATACTCGTAGACCTCACTGAGTAGTAAAGCCTCGGTCTCCTTGGCGAACTGGTCAGCCTGCCTCTTGTGGTCAGCACCGACAAGCACAAAGTGCGAGGCAGGGTCATCCAGACCACCAAAGACGGTTGCGCTGCGTGCGAATAAGTAGCAGATATGGGCAGCTTCTGCCCTGCCGTAACCTGCCAGGAGGTTACCCAGTGAATTGATGGCCTGAGAGTCCTTGTTGCTCCTGTTGCTCAGAACCAATCCGAGCGTCTCTCGCCACTTGTCAAGACCGGCAAGGGAATCGGTAGACTGTCCTTGGACGGTGCTTGTAGGCATCAATTGGAGACCTGCTCTAGCATGTGAGGGAACCAGCTCGTCGACACACTCCTCGTGATTCCCAGACAAGACTTCGTAAAGTACGGCCAACGGTTCGTTGTTGTGCCCAGGATAATTCACTTCCTTGCGGACAAACTCCTGAGAAACCTTCTTGTAAAGGTCTGTGGATACCGTGTTGGCGATGAGCAGAGCATGTCCCCACAAGCGCTTATCTGCGGCATCCCAAACTGCCTTCTCGCGGTCCCCACCCAGCAAACTTCTCCTGATCTGCTCGACAACTGCAGCGTCGACAGCGTCGGATTTCATCTGCGTGGAGAAAGCGTCTTGTAGACCCGGGCTCTGTCCTAACGTGTAGGTTGCCGTCGGCTCCGATAGAGAGTCGTCAAGACCAGGAGAAAGTATGTTACGGACAGCTTTTTCAACTGCAGGAGAGCCCTCCAGCGTTCCGTCATGCTCAATAAAGAGGCGCAAGATCTTCCATAGAAGCACCCGCTCGTCACCTCGCTTGTCCTCCAAGGTGGTCAGGCCGTGCAGGGAATTGACGGGAAGGTTTTTCTCCAGATCCTCGATACCACTCGTAAGCCAGGACAGGATCTCCTTCTTTTTCGACTTACCCCTGAGAGGGCCTGGGAATTTACCAAGTCGCTCCTCGAGAGGTTGAATTTCCTTCATGCTCTTGATCTTGACCTCACCAGGGCTGCGAAGAATCATGGGTAACGTCTGGTTGATGCCATACCTGGGAACATCCTTAGGGAACGACGTCACGATACTGCCTCCAACGCCCCATCGGGCTATTGGTGCGCCCTTCCACCTTTGCAACGGGTCATGCTCACGACCATCGGTAGGAGGAACCAAGTTGAGGCTCTGTGACGCCCCGCGAGGTCTAGACGTCATGGCCATGGTAGTAGACGCCGGCGTCATGGGTATGAACGATTGCGTGCCTGAGGTGACGGAACGAGGAGACGTAGGATCATGCACAGAAGATGGACGAGGTACTGGGTCTGTCGAGTTCACTGCTCCCCTTCCGTACAGTGCGCCGGGTGACTGAGTGTGTGATCGTGGTGGCGGGACGAAATCGGACCCGTGTGGTGACAGCGTTGATTGTGCTTGGGCTTGCGGCGTATAGCTAGACACCCTCTTTGGCGGCGACAATGTGGCATGTTGCTGCGCAATCGAGACCGGGGGAGGAGGTGTTTGCCTGGACCGTTGTGACATTTGAGATGGTGCCGGCGGCGGTGCCATTACTCCTTGTGAAGACGGGCGACTGTGTGATGAGGGAGGAGGGGGGCCTGACTGGGGTATAGTCTCTTCATCCACCTCTCGGGTAGACGGCAGCGAGGGCATGCGGCTGAGTCTGGGCTCGTGCATGGCAGAGGCGACGCGCCGGTCAGGATAAGAGCCGTCCGCTTGAACTGCGCCAGCTGACCTAGCACGGTCATGAGAGATCTCGAAGTGAGCTAGCGGACTAGAAGTTCGAGGCTGATGAGGCAGCATTGGCGGCGCGGCCGTCGAATGAGACGGGGGATAGGTGGCACTTGCTGAACGGTTTCCAGTCGGCGCTGGAGAATACCTATTTGATGCTGGTGCAGGCGCTGCAGCGGGTGAGTATCTGTTGCCAGCAGCTACGGGCGGTATTGCGGTTGCCGGCCCGGAGGGAGACTGCAGTGCAGCATAAGGACTGACACGCTCGGGGGCTACGAGACCACCAGTCATGCTGGAAGTTGCGGCAACAGGTGCATACCCAGCCTGAGGCGGCATGGCCATCGTCTGCGGTTGACTGTACGGCTGATGTGCTGGCGGAGTGGGGACAGCCTGCGGCTGGCCATGTGGAAGACCTGGAGAAGCCTGGGCTCGCATTTGGGGAGGACCAGTTGCGTTGATTTGGGGCGATGGCATGCCGTGTAAACTGGATCGGGATGCCGGCCTAGCACGTTGAGCAACAGGAAGGTCTGCAAAGAAGCCCTCACCCCCAGATTGAGACCTTTGCGGTTGCTGCTTTGCCGGCGATACTGCCTGACTAGTGCCTCCTGGAGGAGGTGGCGACATAGGGGCCGAAGAGGCCCGGGCTAAAGGAGGGCCAGCTGGGGGCTGGGATGATGCACCTATTAACGGAGATTTTTGCTGCGTAGTCGGTCGCTTTCTAGGCTTGACAATATCAGCTGGGAGGTCATATGGCGAGGTGTAGCCTCCCTTGGATTTATCGGCAAAGCTAGCAGCTTTGTTGGGTTCTGGGCGCGGCGGAGGAGCACCGAATGCTACGGCGGCAGGTGCAAAAGAACCTGCAGTTGATGGCTGGCCGGCAGGCTGGGCTACAAATGGGGTTTGACCGGGATAGTATTGGCTGGAGGCTGAGGGTTGACGCGATGTCATTGGTGTGCCCTGCGCAGGAGTATATCTTCCGTTCAGGGTTGGCGGTTGAGTGGGAACAGCACCTTGCTGTGAAGCAGGGTTTCCTTGAGTGACATCACTTGGCTGTGGCGTGTCCTCAACATCGTCGAGAAAGCCGTCGTCGTCATCCCCGAAGAATGCGGCAGGATCAACCTCCTTCGAGGGATCATCGAAGATAAACCCATCGTCATCCTCATCACCAAAAGCAGCAGCCCACTTAGCGGCCAGATCCGCGCTGTTCTCCTGAGGTTCAGCGTCACTCTGACCAACGGTTGATTCATCCGACATAACCTTGGCCTCTTGATGGTCTTGGACTTCATCGAGCGGTTGCTGCTGGCTCCAGAAATCACCATCTTCTGGGGACTCCTCCAGCATACTCTCCAGACCTGTGTCAGCCCTGCTGGGGGAAACGGCATCGTCCAAAGAACCCAAGACTTGCATTGTAGACTTGCGCTCCAGGGGCCTTTCCAACAAAGGCCCGCCTGCCTCATCCGCAGTCGGTTTGCTAGAGTCGCCAATCTGAGCAAAGAAGTCATCCTCACCGGTCGTGTCGTTTGCGAAGGGGTCGTGACTGTCTTCCGTAGGTTTCTTAGAGTAGTCGGGAGCCTGTTCCCTGGAAATCAACGGAATTCCCTCCTCATAGCGTGCATTGGGTGCCTCCACATCGGCGGGAGACGCAGCGTCTCCGGCGAGATATTGTGTAGAGAGATCCAACGTCGAGTTATCTGGCTGAGCGTCCTCATCAAACGGGTGTCTATCCGAGCTTTCGGCAGCATACTTGACGGGAGAAGCTTCGCGATCCAATTCAGCCATGAGCTCCTCAGCTTGACTGACAGGCAGTAGACGCTCTGGACGCTGTGGCTCTTTTTGGGTCGACTGTTGCATGGGCGGTACGACTGGAAACGAGTTGGTACGATCGGATGGACCAAGGAACTTGAAAGGATCCACATCAGTCTCTGGCAGACTCCATTCTACATCGTCATCACCATCCCAGTTAGCCTCGTGCGCGACAGTTCGCGCGAACGAGTCCGAGGGAAGGTGCTTGGAGGAGGTCTGTTTGGCCGCTGCCGGAGCTGGCTTGGAGACGGCATCGGATTCTACGGCTGGTATAGTGGTGTCTTGTCCCGAAGCAAATTTGGCCTGTTCGAGTTCGGGTTCATCTTGGATGGGTTCCTGCGAGGAAACATCGTTCGAGCCTTGCGCTTCCGTCAAATTTGTGGCATAGTTGTCGGCCGTCGGCGGCGATGCACCTTCGGTATTTATCGCCGCGGAGGGTGTCTTTGAAGATTGTGATGGGATGTCATGAGCAGCATTGGGCATAAACGCCGGGTGCCATGTTGAATTCGCCTCTTCAACAGGCATCGCGATGCCTTGTCGTATGCTAGGTTGGGGCCGAGGGGATGTCCAGAAATCGCGGAGAAATTGATATCAAGAAGGTAACGACTGTTAACAAGGTTGATGATCAGCACATTGCGGCTCCTTCTCTACCTAAAAATCTGCTTTTTGAATTGGTTGATGTAGGGTAAGGCAAGGAAAGTAAGTGGTGGTGACACTTGAGAGGACTAGCACCCAGTGGTACTGTCATGACTGTCCACAGTACAACTCGACACGTTGGATTGATTGCAGATCCAGGCGCGCAGCTGGGCCAACAAGGTAGCTGGATAAAAGAACTTACATATACAGTTGATATCAAAGTACAAAAAGGGAGGTATTAAACTAGTAAACAAAATGTAACATTTTCATCGTCCAACGGGGCATGAGGACAAAGACGATTGATATGGAATCTCAAAAAGACAAGACACTTGAGGTTGGTTGAGCTGGCTGGACTTTTCTTTTCTCACATTGAGCAATCTACGGAGTCTCGGCGCTGACATCCATCCCATGGGCATGGCCGACGCGATTGAAACGGGAATAGCCAGCTGGCCTCAGTTTTCGTTGGGTGCCATCTGTAAGTCGCTAGGCTTGTTGCGGATGGTTGCGGGTACCTTAATGGAATCCCTGTCCGTGTGCGATGGAGCATTGTCGATGTTGTCGTTTGTTAACAGCAGTGACCTCCACTGAGACCCCTGTCGATTAACAGGTGGCAACAGCCAGGGATATCTGATCACTCTGTTGCATTTGCATCGCCTTTGTAAGTATGGAGTCTTTTTTGAATTTATTTTTCCGTCTGTCGGAACTATCGTATGGATTGAATACCGACAGAAATTCTAACTCTACTATATGTGGAACTAACTGTCTACCAATACCGAAGACAAAAACGGCAATACGGGTTGAGCTCAGGCCCGCTGGCAGCATCTGGACAGTTTGCAAGAGAACAACAGTTCAAAAAAACGGAACCGAGCGGTCCTTGAGCTTGACTTGACTTGCATCAAACTGCACACGCCAAGCCGGATCGACACCCCTGTCTTTCCTCGGTAGCCGCAGTAGTATCGTGGGCGGTCGCATTTGATCTGTCAAAGTCTAGTTCGCGACACGACGCATTTGCCTGTTTTGTTTCCCTGCTGCATCATATGCGTCGGAGACAGTCCAGAAGCAACAAAAAGTCTTGTTGTTTTTGTTGTCGTTGTTGTTATCATTCGTTCTTCCAGTGGAACACCCACCTCTTTGTTTTGTTCCTACCTTAATGCGACGAAGCAGTATGATCGGACCAAGCAGCTCTTGCTGCCTGCATCTGAACTGAACTAGTAAACCCTAAAACCCGTCGAGCCGATTTACTGCTGCTGTATCCATCCCGTGGTTGCTCACCCACACACGCGCGCCCTCGCCTTTCCCGCCACTTAAGTCTCGCTCCCGACCCTTAAAACCCTAGAGGCTGCGTCTGCATCGATAAATGCGGGATGCCGAACCAACTGGCCTCCCACCATCACCCAGCGAAACCGCCAGATTCACCTGTCGATGATTCCGACTCTGACCTCGAAATCGACCTGCAGGAGCTCGACCCCCAGAACACATCGTCCCAGCAGCTGCTACGCGGGTCCGCCGAGTCACACGCCCGCGACGCCGCCGATCACCGAAGCTCCCCGAGGATACCTCTACGCAATCTCCGCATGGGGGGCTTGCGACGCTCAGGGAATCGTGCACAATATGGCCAGCTGGGACAGCGTCGGGATGGGGGCAGCGACCAGTCTGCCGGTCTGTTAACATCTGGGGACCGGGACGCCTCGAGCTCCAGGTTTGACGACAGCAATAGGCATGGAGATAGGGATGGGGATGATGATGCTCCCCTGCTACCAGACTCTGATCAGGGTCGCCGAAGACCCGCTGGCCACAAGCGCCTCAAGAGTCTCACTGACGCTCTGCGGCTTCCCAGTTTCATGTCCAGCTCTAGCAGTGTCGGGGACCAGAGACAACCGCCGCCAGCAGAGGATGAGGGCCAGGAGGATCATGATCCGTCCGGCTCCAGGCTCGTCGCTGTTGGCTCATCACAAACCACTCGCTTCCCGCCGAACGCGGTGTCCAATGCCAAATATACGGCATGGTCGTTTTTGCCCGTCACGCTGTACAACGAATTCTCTTTCTTCTTCAACATGTACTTTCTTCTGGTAGCACTTTCACAGGCCATTCCTGCTCTAAGGATAGGCTACATTTCGACATATATCGCGCCTCTAGCTTTTGTTCTCATGATTACCCTAGGGAAGGAGGCCCATGACGACATTGCCAGGCGCCGCAGGGACAGCGAGGCAAACTCGGAACCATACACCACAGTACAGTTTGACGACCCGGGAGCCGCAGTATCAAACGGCAGGTCGAGGAAGAAGCTAAAGTCTGCAGCATCACGCAAGGCGCAACTGAGGCTGAGCGAGAGGGACAGGCTGTCTGATATACAAGAGGAGGAGGAGTTGGCCGAGGGTCAGGGAGCTAGCAAGGTCTCCTCTTCCCATATCAGGGAGGTGGTGAAAGCATCGAAGGACCTAAAAGTTGGCGATGTCTTGAGGCTAACAAAGGGCCAAAGGGTGCCGGCCGATGTCGTCATTCTTCAATGTCTTGCCTCCGAAGCTACTGCCTCCACGCCGGTGGCCCCGAAACCGGTTGAGCCCGAGCTCCTGACGTTGGATGATGAGTCGGGCAACAGGAGCATGGCCCAGCCCCAAGAAGATGGTGCCGGCGATGGGGATGGTGCACAGGCAGGCGCAGGTGGTGAGACTTTTATTAGGACCGACCAACTAGACGGTGAGACAGACTGGAAGTTGCGGATTGCATCTCCTCTATCTCAGAACTTGGCGACAGAGGAGCTGGTCAGGTTTAGGGTTACGGCTGGGAAGCCTGACAGGAAGGTCAACGAATTTATGGGAACGCTGGAGCTCTTACCAAGCAGACAGGATGCCATGAGCCCTGGCGCAACATTACCAAACGGAGATGAACTCGCAAACACGGCACCCCTGACGATCGATAACACAGCCTGGGCAAATACGGTAATCGCGTCCAGTGCGGTGACGTTGGCCGTGATTGTGTATACCGGGCCTCAGACGCGGTCCGCTTTATCAACGTCTCCTTCTCGATCAAAGACTGGTCTTCTCGAGTACGAGATCAATTCTCTTACCAAGATTCTCTGTGCCCTTACACTGGCCCTATCGATAATCTTGGTTGCTTTCCAAGGCTTCACCAACACAGCAGGTAACGTGTGGTACATCAAGATCATGCGGTTCCTGGTTCTGTTTTCTACCATTGTCCCGATCAGTCTCCGAGTAAATCTTGATCTCGGCAAGAGTGTCTACTCGTGGTTCATCCAACGCGACCCAGGCATGCCAGGAGCTGTTGTAAGGACCAGCACTATACCGGAAGATCTAGGAAGGATTGAGTACCTCTTGAGCGACAAGACTGGCACCCTTACCCAGAACGAGATGGAAATGAAAAAGATACACATCGGGACGGTGTCATACGCCAACGAGGCAATGGATGAGGTGTCTTCCTACATCAAACAGGGCTTCCATGTCCAGCCAACGCTTGCAGACACTTCCACCAGCACTCCGCTCGTCACACCGTCATCAACCTTCACCAACGCAGCAGCCAGTGGCACCACGCGTACCCGCCGTGAGATTGGTGCCCGAGTTCGTGACGTCGTCTTGGCCCTGGCCCTCTGCCACAACGTGACACCTACCACCGATGAGGAGGATGGCAAGACAGTCACTTCATATCAGGCATCATCTCCCGATGAGATCGCCATTGTGAGATGGACCGAGTCAGTTGGGCTGAGGTTGACATACCGAGATCGAAATACCATGATCCTCAGCTTCTCCGAGTCGGGAAAGACTGTAGTTCATGTTCGAATCCTTGACATATTCCCCTTCACGTCAGAGGGAAAGCGCATGGGTGTTATTGTGCAGTTCTTCGAGCGCCCTAACGAGATTGGCAGCGGCGAAACCTGGTTCTATCAAAAGGGTGCCGACACGGTAATGAGCTCTATTGTTGCCGCAAACGACTGGCTCGATGAGGAGACTGCAAACATGGCTCGGGAAGGTCTGCGTACGCTCGTCGTCGGTCGTAAGCGCCTCTCTGCGGAGCAGTACCGTGAGTTCTCTAGCAAGTATCAGGAGGCATCGCTTTCCATCAACGGCCGGGATGCAGGCATGCAAAAGGTTGTGTCAAATTACCTCGAGCGAGATCTGGAGCTACTCGGAGTGACTGGAGTCGAAGACAAGCTGCAAAAGGATGTCAAGCCGTCGCTGGAACTTTTACGCAACGCCGGCATCAAGATTTGGATGTTGACCGGTGATAAGGTAGAGACTGCTCGCTGCGTCGCCGTCAGTTCCAAACTGGTTGCACGTGGCCAGTACATTTATACCTTGGCCAAGATGAAGCGGACCGATAGTGCTCAAGACCACCTGGACTTCTTGCGGAACAAGACGGACGCGTGTCTTCTCATCGACGGAGAGAGTCTAGCTCTGCTACTGCAGTACCACAGACTGGATTTTGTCTCTGTTGCAGTGCGCCTACCAACCGTAGTAGCTTGCCGATGCTCTCCGACGCAAAAGGCCGAGGTAGCACGTCTTATCAAGGACTACACTCGCAAGCGAGTCTGCTGTATCGGCGACGGTGGAAACGACGTCTCTATGATCCAAGCCGCCGATGTGGGTGTTGGTATCGTAGGCAAGGAGGGACGACAGGCCAGTTTGGCAGCCGACTTTTCCATCGAGCAATTCCACCACCTCACCAAGCTTCTTGTCTGGCATGGACGAAACAGCTACAAGCGTAGTGCCAAGCTCGCTCAGTTTGTCATTCATCGTGGTCTCATCATTGCAGTTTGTCAGACTATGTACAGCATTGCCATGCATTTTGAGCCAGATGGCTTGTATAAGGTACGTTTTTATTTGTTTGGCCTGAAGTTTATTCCTCAAACCATATATTTATGTATATATGGATTAGCTAACCAACAAATATTGTCATTGTCTTTGCAGGACTGGCTACTGGTCGGATATGCCACACTGTACACCGCATTCCCGGTTCTGTCTCTGGTTCTCGACAAGGATGTTGACGAAAACCTGGCGAATCTCTACCCGGAGCTCTACAAGGAGCTCACATCGGGTCGGTCACTCTCATACCAGACCTTTTTCGTCTGGGTCTTTGTCTCGATCTATCAAGGAGGCATCATCCAAGGCCTCTCGCAGCTGCTTACCGAGGTGGACGGTTCCAAGATGGTGGCAGTCAGCTTTACAGTCCTGGTGCTCAACGAACTTCTCATGGTTGCCATTGAGATCACGACCTGGCATCCGGTCATGATCGTATCGATAGTGGGCACTTTTCTTGTTTACATCGGGTCGATACCTTTCTTGTCGGGGTATTTTGACCTCAAGTTCATGATAACATTGTGAGTTGCCACGCGACTTGATGATTATGGTTTGCACACTAACGACTTTTCTTTAAAACTCTATAGAGATTTCTTATGGCGAGTCTTGGCCATCCTCGCCATCTCCCTTATACCTCCCTATGTTGGGAAGCTCATCAGGAGGACTATGAAGCCGCCATCTTATAGAAAGGTGCAGGGTATATGATTGGTGACGAAATGCCATTTTCATTTCTCTCATTAGAACGTATGATTCCTAGGTCTAGCTGCATTATTATGGCGCTTACAAGTCATGGGTGGGTGTCTGGTCTCTTTTTTTTTTTTTTTTTTTTTTTTTTTCGTATGTATGCATCTCTCCGATCATAGATACCCTCCACGAAGAATAATAAAATCAAACATGGAATATCCACGTCGGTATGTAGCCATAGGTTATTTCACAGCAGGCCATTTTTTTCTACCTCTACTTGAACAACATTTCCGTTTGGTTCTGCGATGTTTGACAATGATATGCAGCAGCACTTGTCCTATGCTGCTTATGTTTCAAAACCAGCAGGCAATTATTGCTGAATGGCGCCGAGATAGCCTGCAACCTCGGGAGTGAAGATGCCATCCAGGACAAGTTGATCTGCCGACTCTACAATCCACGTCTGACAATCCCTCTGGATGATCCTCTTACCGCTGGCAGGCTAGTGTGGTGGAACGTTGTGGTTAGCATCTAGAAATGATAGAAAGCCTAACTTTATCACACAGGGCCCCTCCCTGCCCTTGCCATTCTTCTCACCCCTTTTGCCACACGAACCAGCTCCAGACACACTCACCATGTCAGCAACAGAATTCAGCGACTTCTCCGGGACGCGAACCCGCGCCACACTCCGCTCGAACGCACACACCGGCTCCTGGTCGACGCGGTGGACGCCACCGTTGAACAGCACGGCGTCGTCCCCGCCCAGAAACCGCCGCTCGACCCACTGAAGCGGCACCCTCGTCGACGGCGCAGGCCCAACCAGCGCCAGGTCGTGGCCCCGCTCGATCTGGAACTCGAAGCCGGTCCTGACGTCGCCAGCGGCGTGGATCTTGATGCCGAGCCCCGGGGCATCGGCGGCGCGGATCAGGTAGGCCCAGTGGTCTTTAAATGGGTAGCCGTTGAAGATGAGGAGCTCGGCTAGGAGCGAGTCGGGAGGGCCACTGTTGGGAAATGCAGGCGGGTTGGGTTTTGCAGTGTCGATTTGGATGCCGAATGTGGGTGGCGGCGGTGCTGGTGGTAGCGTCATGGCCGCGGGGTCGTGTTGCTCTGTTATGGTCTATGGGGAGTTGCCGAAGGTACCCAGTGATGCTATAATAGTCTGAACAATGGACTTTGGCTTGGTCACGGCTTCCTTGCTCTCCATGTTGGACAATAGAAAGCGGGGAAGTAAAGCGGTCAGATCAAATCACCAATTGGTTAAGCCCCTCGAGAGTGAATAGGCCAACTGAAATCTGAAATCTGATGTAACAACGCGACAGTGCTGCGACTGGTTCATCACTCGACAGGGCATCTACAAACAGCTTCTGTGGTGTTTTCAGGAAACAGATCTGTATACTCAGCCCACGGCCAGTTTTCTTTTATATGCTTGTTCTTTTTGTTGTTTTTTTCACAAGAACACACATAAAACAAGAAAAAAAAGAAAAGAAAAAAAAAACGAAAACGAGCTGTTTTGTCCGTATCTCATCTTTGGCAAAGTAAGAAGTCATAATTAAGAAATATGTATGCCCAATAGCAATGATGCAAAGCCCAATAATTTCCAAGTTATTCCCCGCTACAGGATCAAATGCCGTGAATCCGTGATAATACATGCGCCTACAACCATATCCTTTGGTCCAATTCAAACACGCCCATAAAGCATAAACAAACTTCTGGCCACATAGGCCTGGTACGTATGACAATAATCAAAATACATACACCTATTTGGTCACAGTGGCCCATCCCTCTCCCTTCTGCGCGACCTCATTTCTAGGGAGGATCGCAACCTCACGACTCAGGAGACCCCTGAGCTCAGGGGTGATGACTTTGACAATATCTTCTTGCTGATCTGGCGACTTGCCCTTGCTATGAGACGGGGAACGAGGGCCGGTACTAGGCTCGTTGCCGCCTTTGGCTCCTTCCGTGGTTGAAGAAGCCGTTGCGGTAGCTGATGAACGTCTGGTCCTCGGCGATGGGAAATTTTGCTTCTTGTCAACAGCCTCGACTAATCTTTGGAAGCGACGGAACAGAGCCTCCGCGCGGATTAGTGTAGACTCGAGGTCCATTGTGCATGAGAGCTCGTTGACTGTGAAGACATGGATTAGTAGACTGCATCATGTGTGGGCAGAGGGCCGTCCCGCTTAAACATACTGTATTTCAACACCTCGTCAAAGTGCTTGAGGTGTGTCATGATTACATCGCGATGCTTCTCCAGGATAGCCAGAGCGAAAAATAGGTGGAAGCTGCTGGTCAGGTAGTCGGTCCACAGAACCTCCCAAAGATGAAGCACGTCCAGCCACTCAAATTCGCGCTTGTACCAAACCAAAAGCATCCTGAAAAAGAAGAAAAAGTTTGTGCTGTCGGCTGACTGAAGGTGCGCATAGAGCTTGGGATCCATGAACTGGACTAAATGGTCAAGTGCCAACAGTTGCGCACGCATGCCGGATTGGTCTCGAAGAAAGTTGCGCTCCATACGATCCATAAAGCGCTGGAAGCACCAGAATGCGATGGCATCATCTTGTACCACCGCGTATATCGGAGCTAACAGATCCGACATTCCTTGGACGTATCCCAACTCTTGGTTATACTCGTTGTATGTAAGGAGGAGGTCCTTCAACTGCTCCATATGGACGTTTGTCCCAGAAGATGCAAAAGGCGAGTCAGGGTCGGGATGAGGTATGTTCTCCCCGGCAAAGATGGGTACTGTTCGATCTGTACGGTGAACATCCTTCTCTGCCGCCAGAAACAGGATTATCAGTATAAAACCCTCAAGAAATATACTCAGCGCGAAATGTGCTTACCTATACGTCCTTTTTGCTCTCTCCACCATTCACCGGCTTCTCCCTGACCTCCCAAATCAACAAGCCTCTCCCACCAGGCCCCTTTAAGCTTCACATATCCATCCCGTAGCGATGCGATCTGGGCTTTCCGTTCTTCCGCCGTGCTGTACCAGTCGTACACTCCGAGAAGAAAAAGCCACGCATCTTTACGCACGCCGTCGTCTGGGTCCAAGCCGCCGTGGAATACTCTATCTTTGACCTCATCGATGGTGTACGTAAGACGGCCAGTACGGCTGTCAAAGAAGCCTTTCCACTCTTTCATTGTGACGGGCTTTCGTTGCTCCTCAAGTGACATGGCACCCGCAGCGCCCTCAAGCAGCTCGAATTCGCCAACATCGGTATCCTCCAACTCCATGACATCTCGTGCCGTCCATATGCGCTGCCGACGGTCACGCTCACTCTGTTCGGCTATTCCCATCGCCCACCGCGCAAGGTAGATACGTGCGCTATCGAATTCGTCCTGAATTGTCTGGACCTCTGGGTTGCGCATCAGGCGCCGCACTTGTGGTGGGATGCTGGGGTTTTCCATCAGGTCCTGCGCCGCCTGGCGTGTCATGGTTGTCACCTTGGAGAACTTCTCCATAATGTTCCAACCAGTCTCCTTGACGAACTTCATAAAGGGGTCCATGCCGGCATCTCCAGATGTTGATGGTCCCGCAGCAGCGGAGGATCCGCCACCCCTGGCATTGTCCACTCTTCCAGCCTGGCTGGCAGAGCTATTGGTTACTTTTCCACCAAATGCTTCGCTATCCTCCTTGCTGGGCTCTACTAAATAGATGTTTGGCTCAGCTCCGCTGCGCTCGACCTTAACGTAGCGACGCAGCCAACGTAACACTTCATCTCCGCCCCAGAACATTTGTCCACCCTCCCCAAAAGGGTCAAAGCTGTCACGTGTTATCTTCTTCTTACGAAGCATAGTTGACTGGCACTCGCTGTCGTGGAAAAATAGGGCGGGGAAGGAGTCCCCAGCTCGTGTGTTGATAACGACAGAGCCAAACCACCAGCCGAGGCTGGGCGGGCGCACTAGAAGGCTGTAGATGGCCGAAACAGGGACGGCAAACGCATAATGACCTATCGAGCCACTATGGGTCGTTACTGTAGGAGGCGGGGGTACGAGGTAAGACTGCTTAGGAGGAGAGTCCCCTTCGCAAAGGTCGACCTTGACGTATATGCTGGCCGAGTCGCCCAGCGAGGACTCTGGAAGCCATGCTAGGAGCAGATCAGAGGAGGCAGGGGTACTCTTTGCAGATGAAGATGATGTTGGTCGAGTATCGGTACGTGGTGGCTTTTGCTGCAACAGGGCGATGAAGCCAGGAATGTTGTCCTTGGAAGAGGGCGTTGGGTGAATGTAGACCTGTTGTAGTATTCTGCAGGTCAGTTACCAGTTCGAGGTTACTCTTAGATGGCTCCAAGCGAGACTAGTTAATGAGAAAAGAAGTAGGTTTACTAAAGCCACATACCTTGCTTTTTGAGTACAACAGCTTCACCCCCTTACCGGACTCGGTATGGGTGATGGTGTTGTAATCTCCTTCCTCGTCGTCACTCATGGCGTAGTAGCTCCCGGCCGGAGATGCCGGTCTTGGCGCCGGGTTGTTGTCGGATGGAGGACTTTTGGAGGTCATGGTCAAACGACCAAGTAAGCGCGGCGACAGCCGTTAGATAACGGAACAAGTTGGTATCAAGAGGTGTGAGTGATGTGGTATCCGTTTCGTTTACGTGCTACGTGTTGTGGGCATCCGCCAGACAATTTGGGTTTTGCGGCGAGATAGTCTGGGATCAGGGAATCAAAAGGGCATGATGGGAAACCCCCATGTGACAGTCGCGATAGGATGGAAAAAGCGTCATCGGACGTGTCTGAGAGTTGGTGTCGTTAATGTTTGCCAGGGTGGGTGGTGGTTCGACTCTAAGAACCAGAGCTGCCTCAGTGATGACGCCCTACAACGAAAGTTGCCCCTCACTAAGCTTGCGACAGAAATGACGGGCATGCATAATGGCGGCCCCGCAATGTCACATGCGGAGGAGGCGTGCCTTGCCTTGCCACGTAGTATCGTTTGGGGAAGCACCACACTTGGAGATTTCGCCCTATCCGTTAAGGGAGGAGATCATTGGATACCTTTCATGTAAACTTGCTGTTGCTTCTGTTTGCTTCCGGATTTTGTGCCAGGGTACCTAACATAAGTGCTACCTACAATGCTGGGTCGGTACCTGGAAGGCGAGGGGCGAAATTAGAAGCTTCGTCACTTTCAACGTATGCATGTACAAATGTTGTCTCACTACCTGCGCAAGATGCGAAAGTGTGATCACACAGAATCAGGATGTCAACAATGTATATTGTACCATGGTCGCCGTTGGCAGAGATTGCTAAAAAATCATTTCGAAAACAAAAAAAAAAAAAAGCACAATACCAGATTAAGGGCGAGAAAATTAGGGCAAACCTGCTTTGTTGCAATCCAGCAGTCAAATTGTTTGTATGGTCAGTATGATGCTCCGCTAGCCGAACCTTGCGTTGGATGTATTTGGGGATTTGTATAAAACGGGGCCTAAGCCTTCTGCGTATATCATGCAGCGGTATACGTACGCCTCAAAATCAGATCAAGTAGAAACGATAAATATATAGATTTCTACGGGCCACGCAATCATCGCATGCGAGGGCCGCGCGGCAACCCACCCGCTCTTGGTCCCTGAGGGAGACCACCACCGGAACGACCGCCGCCACCACCCCCACCTGAGTAATCTGGCTGGCCCGATGACCACGGCGAGTTGGAAGATACATAGGCCCTATCGTTACCACCGCCTCCCCCATCGTACATGCCACCAGGTGCAAACCTGTCTTCGTAGTCCGCTGCTCCGCCACCGCCGCCACCATAGCCGCCCCCGGACGGCGCAGGCGGCTGGAACGGCCCCGAGGATGAGGCCGGGCTGGTCGTCCTAGCGCCGCTACCCCCCGCCCCCCTTTGGAATAGTCTATTCCGTAATCGATCCTGTGCCGAACCGCCACCGCCGCCTCCAGGCGGAGGAGTGCTGCTGTTGCCGTACGCCGTCTGGTAGCTGCCTGCCCGTTGGCTCGGTAGCGGCCTAGCCTGCACCTCGTCCCGCGGATCGCTGCCCCTCGCTGCCGCGTACGGGTTCATTCGGCCACCGCCTTGCTGCTCTGCCCCGCGCATAGGCGGCGGCTGACCACGCCCCTGCCTCAGAGACTGCTGGTCCTGTCGGCCACCGCCGCTGTCCCAGAGTGAGCTTAGCGCGCCTCCGCCACCACCACCTCCACCACCGCCGCCACCCGAGGCAGTTGCCCCGTAGCGGCTGCCAACCGCGGGCTGCGAGTAGACTGGTGCGATGGGAGGCGGGGCTTTCGGGTCTGGAGGAAGCCAGGATGGGAACGGGCGTCCGTTTTCGGTATAGTATGCGCGCATAACTCGGCAGACATGAGTGTCGTCCTCTGTATCACCGTCCGCCTCGCCGCCCAGCAATGTGGTTCGGAGGGTTGTGATGCGCGAGGTGGTGGTCGTGAGGATGTTAGAGTACCAGGATGCCATGGCGGGCGCCGGTCCAGCACCCGACCGACAAGCGGGCGGGTATCGTCGTAGTGTAGTGTGTGGCTATCCTTCGTTCGAATTTTTTGACTCTTGTGGCTGGCTGAATTTCTGCTGGGTTTCGTGTGAAGATTGGGCACGCGACACGATTGGCGTTCTTGGTTGGGAGAGGGGGAGGGGCCGTTTGCGAGAAGGGTAATACTTTAAATTCCTCTGTTGTGGTGTATGTTTCTATATACCACAAGTTGGAATTTTGGCACACAAAGGCGAGACTTGAATTCTGAAATGTTGCAATCCGATTGAGTCGAATGCGTGTGACAGGTGTCTCGAGGAGGAGTACGGTATGTAGGGAGAGTTGATTCTTTCGGGATTTAGACTGGTCGGGCACCGAGTGGAAATGCTTGGAATTTCTTTGTTTCAAGTCCGATTGATTGTACCATAGAATGCCCCTCCGAGCGTCGGCTGATGGTTGGTAGGTGCTTCTGCGCCCTGTACGCTTGGTCGCATTGAGGTTATGCAGTGGCAACGTCTTTTCCTGGCCGTGCCAAGAAGGACTTTCCACAAATAATTGGGTTACTGCGTTGTTATTAGTGAACAAAGGACGTGAGTTGAATAACTTCAGCATACTGCAGTTATGGGTATCTTGAGCATTGATGAGAGTATATGTTCCTTAGCAAACATGGTAATTGTACCAACACAACGAAGAACCCCGGTGTCTAATCCTATCATCCCATTTTCCCTGACATTGGTCTGATCTAGAAAGCCAGCAACTTCTCTTTGCCTTGTCCCTCCGTCTCCTTCTCAAGTTGGACCTTCTTTCTCTTTGCCATGCGCACAACCCGTCCACGTTTGCGCTTGTCGCCAGATTTGTTCTTCGACTTAGTGGTTTCGTCGTCGCTGTCCTCATCGTCGTCGTCTTCCTCTTCCTCGGAGCCGTCGTCACTGCCGAGCCAGTCCTCAATATCACCGAGCTCATCCTCGCTCTCGTCGATATCGCTGACATATTCGACGTTGCCATCCAACTCCTCTTCCTCTTCCTCTTCCTCGGAGTCATATTCCTCTTCGTCAATTGGGTTTCCATCCTCGTCGACCTCGATGCCCTTATCCCTGTCCTTGTCCCGAACTCCATCGCCGTCTCGCTCCATAGCCTTGAGAACCTTGCCCCAGATGGCCTCGCTGACATTGAGTGGCTGGTCGCCATATGCACCCTGGCGCAAGCGCTCAATGAGCTCGCGCTCGATGGTCCTTTCGAGCTTGGCTGCCCTCTCAGCCTTCCGCTCACGAGCCGCCTCTCGGTGTCTGACCTTTGGCGCTAGCTTCGGGACGAGCTTCTCGCCGAGCCGTTCATCTTCAGCTGCTATCCTCCGCATGCGGATCTGCACCTGTGTGAGCCGGGTCAGGCGCTGTTTAGCCTGTTTTTTGAGTAGTCATGTTAGCATCGTCAAAGAGAAGTCAGTATAACACAATCTAAATGCGGTGAGTACCAACCTTGTGCCTCTGGAACTTGGGGAAGAACTGTAGCTTCTCATCAATCTGCTCAAGAGCCTTGGCATAATTGTTTGAAAGCTTGATGCGCTCCCATAACTTGCTGGGCATATGGGCTCGCTCAATCGTCTTGATGTAAAGATATAGAGTATCTTTGGTTGGGTGCGACCGGACTGTAGCATAGCGCGAGTTGGCCAGAGGGCATGATTGCCTGTTGCAGAAGCCCGTTATGTTGTACTCATTCCGACAAAAGTTCTGGTTTTTCGTTGTCCTGCAGCACAAGAACACTATTAGCATTGTGTTGAGCGATTGACAGGCTGTGCAGGTCAACACATCCGGATGGTGACTTTGGTTGGTCGCGACACTTACGAAAGCTTGAAGGAGCAGAATTGCTGGTTGATGATGTTCCATATTATCTCGTCGGAAGCCATCGTGACTGTAATCTCTGTCTCTCAAGACTCGCTCAGGTTTTTGAGGAGTCCTAATGTTGGAAGATTGAGTGGTGGAAAGAAGTTACAACGATGATAGTTGTGCTGTCGGCGGAGGGGCAGAAGCTTTGTCTTTGACCCCGAGAAAAAAAGTTGGCTTGGAATGAACTTTTAGGCGGTGATCGATTTCAAAATTCTAGTGGGGCCCTGACAGTCAATGCTTACATGATTGGATTAGGTCTCTCTGTACCCTGTCCTTGTAATGGGGCAGTGGGGTTTACTTACTGCAGAAAAGCTCAAGCAGGTGGGCCAAACCATCGCATCAATCACTGACTGGCAAAGCGTTCGATGGGCAAAGAGGTGTTCTGTATAGTTCAGCAATCACAGCTGCAATGTACTGAACAACTGATGAAGCAGGGATTTAATTAGAAATACCATCGGATCTGGTATTGAGTGCTAATTGTACTACGTACCCTGTTAAAAGCGGGAAAATCCATTCCCCTCGGCCAGCTTATAAACATCGTTGTCCTTGCTGGTCACCCACTTGAAAGCTCCAGTAGGGATAGCTGCTTCCTCATATTTCTTTGTACGGCTTGCCTACCGTGGCGTACTCTTCCAACAGCCCTTACACCTCAGATTTGATCTCGAATGCTGTTCATAATTTTGTCTTGGAAAACCGCTTGTTGCAAGTAAGGCCAATGCTTCGGCTTCACCTGAAGCAATGGGGCGGCTTACCTTGCCGTTACTTTAGGTTTTCATTTTCTACATCAGACACCAGGGTGCTGGTTCCCTGTTGGCCGAGATTACAACCGACACAAACGTTGAGGTTGAACCTGCAACGTCGAATTCATCATGAAACCCGCCACTCTAGGACACCCCAAAGGTTTGCATCCCATGATGACACCATCTACGCCCTGTCTTCCGCACAAGGAAGAGCCGGTATAGCCGTCATTCGCATCTCGGGCCCAGACTGCTTGGAGGTAAAGTTGTCCTGCCTCGTAATACAGAGAACAAAAAGGATATAACGCATTTCCCCTTTAACCTCGACTCGGTATACTGATTAGACCAGATATATCAACGTCTCTGCCCTGGGAAGAAGCCACCCAAGCCGCGGTATGCAGCCGTCAGAACTCTGTACGCACCCGACGACGTCCCAGGGTCGCCAGACGTCCTCGACTCCGGCGCCTTGGTCCTTTTCTTTCCCAGGCCCAAGACCGTAACCGGCGAGGACGTCCTCGAGCTGCACACCCATGGCGGGCGCGCGACCGTCAAGTCCGTTCTGTCCGCCATCCCAAGGTGCGCCCCGCCGGCGCGCGTGCGGTACGCGGACCCGGGCGAGTTCACGCGCCGCGCATTCTTTAACGACCGCCTGGATCTAGCGCAGGTCGAGTCGCTCGGCGATACGCTGGATGCAGAGACGGAGCAGCAGCGCCGCGCCGCCGTGCGAGGCGCCTCGGGCGCTCTGGGCGCCGCATACGACGACTGGCGCTCGAGACTGCTGTTCGCGAGGGCCGAGATCGAGGCACTGATCGATTTTTCCGAGGACCAGCACTTTGATGAGAGCCCGCGCCAGCTGCTACAGAGCGTCGTGGGTCAGGTGCGCGAAATCCTCGGGCTCGTCGCCCTACATGAGATGGCCTCGAAGCGGAGCGAGCTGCTGCGCAAGGGCATCAGGATTGCGCTTCTGGGTCCGCCTAATGTCGGCAAGAGCTCGCTCATGAATCTGATTGTGGGGCGGGAGGCGTCCATCGTCTCAACCGAGGCCGGCACCACGAGGGATGTTGTAGAGGCGAGTCTAGACATACGAGGCTACCTGTGCACATTTGCCGACACGGCAGGCTTCAGGTCCGAAGGAACGACCGACGCTTCGTCACCTTCGGAGATTGGCATTGTCGAGAAGGAAGGGATCCGCAGGGCGAGGTCCAAGGCCATTGGCTCAGACATCATCGTGGTTCTAGCATCTGTCGAGAAACAGGGTAACGGCGAGTACTCGATCCGTTACGAGCAAGAGACAGTTCAGCTTGCCGCACAGGCGCCGCAGAGCCTGGTCGCCATCAATAAGAGCGAGCAGGTCCCCGCATCAGCACTTAAAACGCTCGTGGCGGACTTCAAGAGGCGCATCTTGGCGCCCGTTTCGGGCCTCCACACAACTGAGCCGCTCGTAATCTCCTGCAAGGAGGGTGGCGGCGCTGACGCCGTAGGGCTGAAGAACGGTGTTACTGACCCCGGTGCTATTCATGCTCTGGTAGATAGCTTGTCCAGCCGGTTCGAGAGTTTGACATCCCTGCCCGACGACATGCAGGACCTTCTAGGTGTTACTGAGCGCCAGAGCCAGCTATTGGCTAGGTGTCGTGGTCATCTAGATGATTTTATTGCCGAAGCGACCAGGCCTTCCGAGGAGCCGAGTAGCCAGGTTTATCAACACGAAGAAGATGTAGATGTTGTCCTTGCTGCTGAACATCTCCGCTACGCCGCCAATGATCTGGCCGAGATAACGGGACGTGGCGGGCATGGAGACACCGAGGAGGTTCTGGGTGTCATATTTGAGAAGTGAGTACTTATTTATTACGCTGAACTACTTTAACTTTCAGGAGTCGATATATGCTGGCCTAGGACCTGGCTGCTCACACATTTGTCTCATATCCCCTTGAGCCGCAAAATTACTGACAGTTGCTGTTGATCATCAGGTTTTGTGTGGGAAAATAATGTTGATGATTTGTAGTTCTATTGTAAGAATACAGTATGTTCAGGAAATTAATACAGGAAAGAGGCATTGAGGCAGTGATGCCCCTGGCCCAAAAATTCCGTACATCCCAGCTGCTTCTCGGCTTGAACAAGCAAGAGAGATATTGCTAGATGGCGGATGAAATAGAATAAGAATAAAAAGGAAAGGCTGTCTATAAGCGCCCATATAATGCTGTCATCCTTCTGATGGTATCCGCGGTTGCCGCGTTCTGTTCTAAAAGTGGTTGCCCTTTGGTTGGATTTTGTATCGCTCGCTAGAAATGCTGATGGTTTGCTGCCGAGTATTTTCAAACGAAAACGCTTCAGATGAGCTGGTCATTGCGGCTTGCGCTTAAGAATCCTCCTCGTCATCATCGCCACCCCTGATACATACTGTTAGCCCGCGAGCCTGCAAAGCCAGGTTTGCATCAGGAATAGACACTTACTTGTTGTAGCCTGAGCGACCCTGGAGCCGGTACTCATCCTCATCGTCGGGCTTCTGGTTGTAGCCGCTGCGTCCAGCCTCGGCGGCCGGGAAACGGGGAGCAGTGAAGGAAGGCATGGCAGCCATTGCGAGAATGTTGGTATATGTGTGTATATAAAATATTAAGAGTTTTGGTGGCTATAGTGCTTGCTTGGGTGGGAGAGTTTGCTGCGAGGATTTTATGTGAAAGGTTGATATAAGAGCTGATAATATGCGTTGGATGATTTTTGGTATTGTTGCTGTTGTTGTGATGATGATATTGGAAAAAAAAAAAGTATCCTGAGGAGGGGAATTCCAACACTTATATAGATGGACGAGAGAGCGAGAGTAGGTATGCTCAATAAGCATTCGAGGTGCTCCGGCCATGACATCGAGTCGTGCCGTCTGGCCTCGGGGGTGAATTGTTGACGGTGGGCATAGACACGGAGCTCGCTTCACACCCCAAGCCACCGGTGTGGCTGTCAGAATGTGATGACATGAGTTCTAGAGCCATTCTAGACACACGGAAATATTAGGCAGCACGGATATGGCAGCACATTGGAGGGCATAAAAAAATAAAAATAAAAAAGAATAAAAACAGAATAGAACCTTGCTACTCAGCCTGCTCAGACCTTACCAATGACGCGCCGCAAGGCTTATTCCCTTTTGTGGTTGCCTATGCCCTGGTGGGTATGTACAAGGTAAGGAGGTATGTAGATGCCTATGTATGGATACAAAGCTGCAGTAGACAATTACACAGTCAATTTCGCCGTGGTTTCACCGCCATTAGATATGGTGAATAGTTACCGATAGTGGTACTTTAAGCGCCATACGAGATGATAGGTACCTCGATGTGTGTGGCAGGGCAAACCTTGGGCACAAATGAGATTAAAACGAGAGCTTTGAAAATCTCACGTGCAGTAAAAGGGCCTGTCAGGCCATCTCAGATACGCGCAAAACTACCCTGTTGGGGGAAGCGTGTCAAGAAATGTTCAAGTGTGAGATGGCTGTCTGATTTGTGCCTGGGAATTGGATGGCATAGAGTTGAAAGAGCACTTGATTTCTTCTTTTGGGTGATGTGGAGGGAGTGGGTCATAAATCTTCCGTGATCCGTCAGTCTGGATCCGCGTAGGACAGCGCAAAAAGACAATCCAACAGGGCAGAACAAAACTCGGCAAGGCAGGACAAGGAAGGCAGGGTAAAGGAGGTGGGACAGGGGTGGACTAGTGTCAGGGAGTACATCATGTCGGATTGGACCTTTGGTGCAGTATTACCAAAAAAAAAAAGAAGAAGAAAAAAAGTATGAGGTACCGTTTAGCTTGTGCTCTATGTACTGTACGTACGGCATGTGGACTTCTGGGCTAAGAATAGGCGAATCAGCGATGCTTAAGTGAGAATGGGGGCTAAAAACGGCACAACCTAAACCCCGTTCGTAAGGCTGGCTGTTCACATTGTCAGCAAAATACCCACTCAATCACACTCAGCAGCGCAGAAACTAAGGTTGGAAAGGGGCTGAGTCTGGGTTCGCTTGACTCAGATACAAGGCAATGAATGATACTATGGGGCGGACGGGTCGAGCCTCCATCCCACCCACTGCTGCTAAGGTTGTTTTTAATGGCTTGCGCGCGGAGGTGCTGGCATTGTCAAGTTTGTACGGACGTAAAATTTACCATATTAGAGTAGAGTGTGGAGGTTGGATGATGAATGAGTATGAGCCAACTGCCATTGTGTAGTACATCCGTTTTGATTTACATATTTCAAATCTCCACCCACCCCTCTCCCTCTACCGCTGCATTTTAACACATTTGCCACAGAGAGCAGGATGGTGTACCTCGCCAGGTTGTAAGGCCGCAAGTCTAAATGCGACGATCACCATAATGATTTCCTGTTTCGAGCCCCTTATTACTAACATCCGGTGACAAATCTTACCAGTAGCTTCTATCTTTTTATTATTTAGGATACGGCGACGACGACGACGACGACGCAACATTAGTCACTTGTTGACGCCACATGGGCAAGACATTGCCGTTCGACACAAGAGCCGCTCTGCATGCATATGCGTTCTGCAGTCAGAAATGATCCAACAAAGAGCAGCATCGGCATCTGATCAGCAGCCTTTCGGCGATGTCCTTGCGGTGAGAAGATGAAAACCCGTAACCCAGGATTCAAAAAGGGACACCAATGCATACACAGTGTTAGGCGCAGAAGATACCAGAAAACACCAAATTGGCAACAGTGGACACAAATGTAGAGACTTGCCGCTTACGAGGACAATAATCGGAGGTTGACGCGAACGCTGTGGTTACCTATTGTTGTTGGCGATATCCATGCATGTGAACAAAAATAAGGGAAACACTCTGGCGGGCAAGCAGAAAAAAAGGCGGAGTCTAGTCGCCGAGTGCCAAGCGTGGAATAAAGAAAAGGCCCCGGATTGGCCACGGGGGTGTCAACACGGCGTTTCGGAGATGATTACCACCTAATCCAGGGCTAGTCCCCGTTTTGGTGCGTTTGGGTTACCAATTGACGATGCTTCCCATGGAAACTACCCCCAGCAGTAGTTTGGCAGCCACGTGGGCTCGGGCGGCCGAAAGTGAATCCGTCTAATTTGTGCTGATGCGGCAGGCGAAAGCCGGCGCCTCCATTTTGTGTTACGGAATAGAACCTGGGCTGTGCCTGTTATGATGACAGATAATTCTGCTGATGCTGTATGGTCCCTTGGGCTCGGTGACCGAAACCGCTTTCTGTGCGCAACGTAACGTGAAATCCTACTGCTATGCTGCTGTCTGGCGTTTTTCTCAACATGACCTACTTTGGTTTTTTTTTGGCTGCAGCTAGGTCATGTTCTCACTCCGGTCCTACCATCGATCTGAAATAAGAGTCATCTAGCTGATGTGCCCAGTCATCATGTCTGGCGAGCCTTGAAATAGCAATGGTTTACCAAGGCGTCCGGGACGTGTGTGCGGTCCGGCTTTTCGGAGATATCAGGTCCCAACACGGTTTTTTTTTTCCTTTAATGGGATGATGTTACTGAATGATCTGTGTGGTTGTACGACGCTTATTGACTTTGGTGGTAAGGTTGCGGATGGGGTGCACCAGGTACGATAATAATAATAACAACAATAATAAAAGACACGACCACTTCTTCCTCTAACATACCGCCCTGGTTTGGTACCTAGGCAGGTAGGTGGGCGGGCGGTTATCCTCAGTACCCACCCATTATGCCTTCCCTGATTGGAAGCCTTGCGACTTGTGGTGCCTGAACTGTGCACTGTCAGACGTGCGTTCCAATTTCTCACTCAGACCACCCCGAATTTGGCCAGGACTAGCAAGGAACACCGACACCATCCAAGACGCCCGCCCAAGGAAAGAATCAAGCCCCCACTAAACAAATAGTGATGTGTTTTTACAGGTGGTCAGGTGGGCTCATATACAATCTCTTGAAAAGAGGCGCAGCCAGCCCTATGGGGGCTGTTTTTGCTGTAACCCACCCTCTGGCCGGGTCTTGGCGATTGTTTGCGATCTTGAGCGACATTGTCGGCATCCATTCATAGTAGAGGAATCAGAGGATACATTGAATTCGAGCTTTTTTCTTTCTTTTTTACTATCGTAGGGTTCTCGGCATCCTCGCCGTCGACCCGGGGACTCGTCATCGACACGCACGTGGCTGACTGAAAACAGGGTCTAGTCACATCTGCTGCTCGGCTGTCACACCTGCTGCTGCCAGCTACTATTACCACCTGGCGCTAGTGGGTGAATTATTGAATGGTAGACGCTATTCATCTCGCTTGATATCCATTCATCGGGGGCCAAATTTCAATGAGATCAGCATCTGGTTGCTGCTGTTCAGCCTCATTCCAAGAACCGAGCCACGAGGCCCAAGAAAGGCCAATATCTCGCTTAAATCATTGCTGCCTTGCCACTTCATATGAACAAAACTCTAATCCACCCAGAAGATGTCAAATTCGTGTGTCTGGACACATCGAGGGATGGGCCCTGCCCACCGGAAAAGGAGCAAATGTCACCCCTGTAGAGATGGGACAAGATACGCGACACCTGCCTGCAGGAACAAGACAACCCCACCGGTCCCTAGATACGAATTTGGTCAATTCGAAATGAAGCTATTCACGTAGCCTCGCCTTGCCAGAAGCTTTATCCACCTAAACTACGGCATAGCTTCCTGAGGCCGATGGGGCCAAATTGCTGCGCCGCAGAGGCGGAGTAGACTGATGCTGGCGGCGTCCCACCGAGTAGGGCGGGATGAGAAGTCCTGCGTGGGGGTAGAGAACAATCAAACAACACGCGTATACGCTGACTGCGTAGTTGTCTCTCCCACGTCACAACATTTCCCTCTCACACACACACCATGGGGACGTTTCAACAAAAGTTTTCAGTTCTTCCTTTTCTTTTTTCTTTTCTTCTACAGAGACTTACCGGAGAGCTGACATTTGATCATTCTGGGCTATCTCATCCCGAACGCACTTTCTGTGCTGCCTTACAAGGCAGCTCGACAGATGCACTGCTTACTTGAGTTTGAGTCCGGCGTCGCATTTCTCGAGTCCGACACAGCGGACCTGTCATGAAGCCAATCGGAAACAGTTGCGAGTGTTTCACTGCATTCGAACCAAAGAAAAGGCGAACACAAGATATACTTCCTACCTCTACGTCCATCGGGACACATTGAATAGGAAATACTGCCTGAACTGGTGGAAATCAGCTGGGATTTTGGCCAGGCGGGTCTGATGCGGTTGATGCGTCTTCGCAATATCGTCAGATTGCTTGCAGCACGCCTTGGTGCTGCTCGGAAATAGCAGTTCGAGGAAAATGCTGTACACCGCTCCGACATTCGCATCGATCAGCACATCGCGGATTTTGTGTGCAGTCCGAACCTTCAATTCTAGCCCATATCTGTTGGGTGGATATTCGAAGCTTCAAGTATCAAGCAAGACGATGGTTTAGCTCATGCTAGGTGCCATTTGTTGCAATCGCTCTTCGTGGCGATGCCATTGCTAACCACATCGACGATCAGATATAGCCGATGTTTGGTTGAATGGCGGGTACATACGCTTACATGGTATTGCCGCAAGATGAAAGGAGACAAACTGCCCGCTTTTTGGCTCGCATTTCTTCCTCACTGGGACAAACACTTCCATCCTATCAACTTCTAACCCCTGTTCTCGGTCCCCCTATGCTTTACCCACGGCAAATATGACGGCCGCATTGAGCTGCCATCAGCAGTTAGGCAAACACATTTTGTGGCATTAGCAGATCAATAGCGATTGGAAGCAGCTGCGTGTGAACATGAAGGTTAGGATGAAGAGCTCAGAAGTGCCGGGACACCGGGGCTCCTTGGTGCCATCCTCGAAGACCGCCATCGCTGCCGCAATGTAAACATGCACCTTGCCCATATCTCTATTTGTTCTCGTTGCTCAAGACGAAGGGCTAGTTCTATACAGTGGCAGTGAATTTGGGACCCGGTTGCGTTGATCAAAGACGAATTTATCGATGCTACCAAGAAACTGACTGGTGCAAATCTAGCAGTCGAGGACAAAAATCCCAAGGCTCTGTGGCCCTTCCAGCCCTGATAATAGGTGGCGATACGGCTGTGATACGAAAAGCGTGCTAGGCTTCTACACAAGCCAATAGTCAGCAGGTTCTCCTGGGCTTGCCTTGGCTTAGGGACAAGGGAAGGTCTGCATCTATTTGATAGCAATTACTCTTGCTACACATGTTTATATCTAGACTGACATATTTTACCATATAGAGCAATGTGCACGCCATTGTCATCGAAAGATATTCCAGCCTCAGACTAACCTGACGATGGGGCTTTGTGATGGTTTGGTCGGCCCCAGCACTCAAGTCTCTGATCGCTGAGGATACCTGGCCCCGCATCCATACTGCACTCGCTGACCCGTCCCTCACCATCAAGGACCTTGATGCCATTCCCATGCATCATGGTGCTAACGGTGCCCGTATTGAAAACTCTCCATTCCCTAAACCCGTATCGTCTTTACCTCCCCCGCTTCCGTGCGCTACTCGCCGAGGGCCTCGATATTCGCGTCGGCAAGAAGCTGGCAAGGTTCAACACCTCAGATGGGGCCGTCACAGCGCACTTTGAGTACGGCACACAGTACCGGGGGAGGCTACTTGTCGGTGCGGATGGGCCAAAGTCCCTGACGAGGACGCTCTTGCTGGTGGCGGGCAGAGGTTATTCAACGCGACTCCCCTTTGCGGCCATCTTTGTTCTGGCGCGCTACCCCAGAGGTCAGGCGCTTTATATCAGAAGCTTTGGGCACTCGCTTGTCCTTGGCATGCTGCATCCTCAAAAATTGATTTCCATGGTTTCACTTTTTGATGCTCCGTCTCCGGACGAGCCGGAAAATGTGAGCCTATGCTGCCCAACCCGTTTTCTTTGTTTCTTCTATCGCCTGGGCAACGTGTGATTCTCGCCATGAGACTGGGATCCTCGTGCTTGGAATCACGAATGGCCCAGCCATAGAGGGCTTGTCACGTTGACAAGAGATGCTGCTCATCCAATGACGTACCGTAGGTTACTTGCCCTTTCAAAGGCTATCATGATCGCCGGATCGGAGTAGGTGTGTTGGTGGTGCTTCTGCTAGTTTTGTCTAACCCCTGCTTCCTAGAACAAGGAAATGCCCTCAACAACGCCACTAATGATGGGAAGTCAAAACCTGAGTGATTTTGAATATTTAATAAGGCGGAGACTTTGACTAGATCAACACAGCGAGTGTAAGGATGCCTTGTCCTTGTCACACGTTACTTCACAGTAGCTTCGTGTCGTTGTACTCATAGGTAACCGACATTTGTATTGTATCAAGATAAGGGAAATATATTGTTAGTGGTAATGTAGTACTAGGGAGATGCCGGCGTTTCCCTTCCGTCCGAATGATACTCAAAGTCGTGCGGTAAAGGGGCGTCTTCTCCTTTGGAATCATCTGGGTCTGCCTCGATAGTTGCAGCTACATCCTTTTGATTCTCTGCCTGTTCCTTTTGCCTGGCCCTCTCGGCCCTCTCCCTCTGTGCCTCGCTCTCTACTGAATCAAGCACATGCTGCTCTTGGGGCGCGACGGCCCGGTCGCCCCTTAGCAGGGCGGTCATGAACATGGCCCACTCCCAAGGTTTATCCTCGCCGCCGGGAAGGCTGTTGAAGTACTCCCAGCCCATAACGCCTCCAAAGTCGGCGCGTCGGCCGACCAGGATTGGGAGCACGGATGCCAGCATTTCCCAAGGCACCCAGCCGCTGCCGTTGGCCGGGTTGGTCATGAGGCCGACGACGACCTTGTCGGCGGGGAAGCGGGCCCTGGCCATGATGAGCTCGTACATGACGGGGTTACTGCAGTCGCCCCAGCCGCAATAGAACTGTGTGTTGTACCACGAGATCTCGCGGCCCCTGGCGGCGTGCAGGGCGTCGTAGCCGAAGCCCGACAGGTTCCGGCGAGGGTCGTCGTCACCCAGCAGGGCCGAGGCCACGGGGGCCAGGGTGATGATGAAGTCGCGGCCAAAGTCGGCGCGGAGCCGGTCGATGAGGCGCACTATGCCTGCCAGCGACATGGGCTCCTCGACGTCGAGGTCCAAACCTTCAAGGGCGTGGGTCCGGATCATGCCGTGCAGCGCGGCGTAGTACCTCTCGAACTGGGCCTGGTCGGCGTCCAGCCGCTCGTAGGAGCCGCGGGCGTGCCCTCCCAGCATGCCGAGGATCTTTGTCCCGGAGGCCTGGAGGATGCGCATCTCGGCCCACATGGTGTGGTAACGCGGGTGGTCCGGGTGGTGGTCGTTGAGAGTGATGGCATCCGGGTCCTCGTTTAGGTGGATGGCGGCAACAATGACGTGCGTCACGCTCACCCCGGGCTCCCTGATGAGGGGGAGGACCGAGATGGGCTTGCCATCGCGGGTGTGCGTAGTCTGGAAATATGTTATGATGCGAGGCAGGTGTGGACCTGCGGATGCTGGTATGGGCGGCATTGTAGGGTTGGGGGTTTTATCGATTGTATCACGAGGGGGGGAAATCGCGATAATAGACTGGATGAATGCAAGTCACCGTGCCGTACCTAGACTAACTAGTACAAACGGTTGCGGGAGGGTGGTTGTTTGATGAGATGAAGGGGTTTGGTACAGCGTACTGGGTAGGTTGTAAATGTAGTGAATGATACTATATGCAGATAGAGTTACCTATGTCCGTGGTAGGTGATATTTAGTCCAGTAAGTGTCTTGCCTCTATACATATTCTTGTTGATTGATTTGTTTTTTTTTTTTTTTTGACGGTGATTATAGCAGTAATGAGGGAATATTGTATACCCTAACCCCTAGGAAGCAAATGGACAAAATGGCGGTTACAGTTTTAAGTACAAAAATCAAGTGGGGTGAACAAATCTTGTATGCGTCAAGTAAGTTTCGACACTGCAGAACTTGTTCACTACTCAAACCTCATTTTATGTTTGTCGTTGAGCAGAAAAACAATAGTAATCATTTCATTATACACGAGCACACACAAATATATATATATATATATATATACATGCATACACTTGCATTCGCAGAGTGCGTTATTCACCTAAAGCTTACACTCTCCGCCTTCTCCTGCCCGTACGGCACACTCGGCGTCCTCCACTCAGGCGTTACGTCCTTTTCGCCCTCGAGAGTGACGATTGGCCTTAGGATGCTCAAGCTCTTGCCGTCGAAAGCGCTGCTCGGGAAGCTTTGGAAGAACTTTCCGTCCGGCTTCAGGTAGTCACCAAGCACCCTCTGCCACCCTTCAAACACCGTAACCAGCAGGTCCAGGACATGGTGTTGGCCCCTCATCTCACCCCATCCGAATCGCCGCCTGCACTCCTCCACGGTGCTTTCCGGGTACAGCCCAATCTCCTCGGTCAGGGCGTACGCGTTGACTGCCGTCAGGCTCGCGTGCACACGGTAGCTTCCGCCCTCGATCGCTCTGCGCTTTAGGCCCAGCATCGCCCCGACTGCGCCGATCACTCCTGTCGTCATGTCGGAGACGGGCAGGCTGGGGAGGACTGCTTCCCCGTCTGGGATCAGGCCCTTCAACGAACGGCCCGTCACGTACGCTGAGCCAGCCGCAGCGTCGGCGATCTGCTGCCATCCGGGTCGCTCCGCATAGTATCCATCGGGACCGTAGCAGTTCTCGTTGACGTAGACGATTCCCCTTCCGCGCTCGCCGGCTATCTTCAGAACGTCGTTGAGGCCAAAGCCGAACTTGGAGAGCTTGTTGATGCGGAAGCCGTTGATGAACACGTCGCTGTCGGCCACGAGCCTCTTCAGCGTAGCCGCCTCTTCTGGCTTGCGCAGGTCGATCAGGGTGGTGCGCTTGCCGGCGTTGAGGCTGAGTTGCATGATGTTGAT
Source organism: Magnaporthales sp. P1609 (assembly GCA_003709005.1). Classification (NCBI taxonomy): domain Eukaryota; kingdom Fungi; phylum Ascomycota; class Sordariomycetes; order Magnaporthales; species Magnaporthales sp. P1609. The sequence goes on from PELF01000003.1 coordinate 1,978,380, forward strand.
GTCGCGCAGGTGAGGTGCGTTTACGCGAATCACATCTGCTCCGTAGGCAGCCAGGATTGTGCCGATCTCTGGGCCTGCAATAACTCTAGTCATCTCAACGACTTTGACGCCTGCCAAAGGTCGCCTGTCGTAAGGGTCCAGCGGTGGGAAGGCGACTGGAGGAGTTGGTAGGGCTTGATCCTGCTTCTCGACCTCGACAACCGGGTGGCGGGAGAGTGACCGGCCCATCTCAGACTCACGCCACTCCTTGGGGGTGAAGCAGATGCTACCACATGCTCCGTTGCGCAGGTTGGTCACCTCGAGCTCTTCTGGACTCATCTTCATTGTATGCTTGGTGATGAGCTGGGCAGCCTCCTCTGATGAGGAAACCTTGGCTGTTGCTGGATCAATGCCGATCGACCGCAGCATCTGCTCGGCCTCCATGCTGCCGTGCAAAGAATACCAGCGATTGGGATCACTTGTCGGATACAGGCCCGTTGTGCGGTACTTGAGCGGCGTGTCTGTCCAGCCCTGCTCCCAGTTTGGCAGAAGTTTCTTCAGCTCGCCTTGCTTGGTCAGATTGATAGCATCCGTGCCGTCGAGGAAAACAGTTGCGATGCAACCAAACCAAAGGGCAACTTGTGTGGTGTTGACCGTCATTTGCCTGGATGGGTTTGGTGCACCACGTAGAGCAAGTATCTCGTCTGCGAGGACGCCGGTCATGGCGTGCAATGCCGCCGCCACCGAGACGGCTTTGATTGGCCCTGGCATCACGGGGAACGGCTCGCCCTCGAAACGGACCTTGTCAAGCACATTGTTGTCCTGTGTGAAGCCCGGCGTTTGTGAGGCAAGAAGGCGGAAGATGCGGGCTGTGTCCTCAGGAACTGGTGTAAAGGCCTGGTCGGTGTAAGTACCTGGCCCATATACGTCGGGAATCTTGCTCGATGACATGATGTCTTGGGGTATGTATGGGATATCTGATATCTGAGTGATATGTATGTATGGGATGACTGAGTGGTATGTATGTATGGGATGACCGAGTGATATGTGTTTTTATTAATGAGGTCCTTGAAGAAGTTGTATAGGTAAGCTGATGATATGAGCATATTGATTGTGCCGCATCAACTGGGAGGCCCTCGTTCTCTTATATGCTTTTGCGATGCGGAATACATACGCTGAGCTACTGCCGCGCTGGGCTACAGCGCCCCCGAAAAGACGCCGTGTCGAAGATAGCTCGGGGTTGGTAAACAAGGCACTCATCATATCCGCTCTCACCATGAGTCGCACTGATTTGTGTGCCTGTCTGGCATGACCGCCTCAGTTTGCGGAAGTGCAATGATGAATTTGGCCCCATAAGGAAGTGACAGGATCCTAGGAAGTCTCTGGTTCCGGCTAACGTCATCCCTTGGGATATCAACTTTTCTTACAGTGGCGTACCGAGATGCTGGAATACCCAGTGTCGCAGTGCCAAGTTGCGGCTTGATCTTCACCGAGGCGGAATTCAGGGTCCTTTGCGGCATCCTGGTTTAACGTGCCAACCCGCCATCTGGAAACAGTGGTCCTCGGATGAAGCCGCTCGTCGAGACCCAGTTTGCGGAGCCGGGGCATGAGTCGTTGGAATTTGGCCCGTCGCTGTTATTCCCGGCTAGACCTACGTAGTATGACCACGGGTTTTGTCACCGCGGAATGCAAGCCGCCATATTTCCCGATACAGCAGTTTGTCTGAACTTGGAAGTATGCAAGTTCCCGATTCATCGAGTTGGTTGTCGCTGGTAACGATTACGGTCACCACTTGCATCATATGGATCTGATCCATAGTACTGTATTCCTGGGGAATCCCAGCGATTCGCCCAAGTAGGTAGGGGTCTTGGATGACATACTTTTTCCAGATATTAACACCAACGCCACCATCACCGTCTTTAGGCATGTTATAATAAAAATAGCTGTCGATTTTCTTGATAGCTATAGCTTGCCATACTGCTGTTCACATCAACTTTTACCGCTTCTCACCTTCTATCATCACTTGAACCTGACACATACCACACTTTAGCAAATATTCTCGCAGAACCTATACCCTACGACACCTGCATATCAATACATCAAAACCATACAAATATTTCCTCAAAACAATGGCAGATATCAAGAAAGTAGCAATCATTGGCTGTGGCTCCATCGGAGCTTCGTGGGCCGCTCTTTTCCTCGCACAAGGTCTTGAGGTCTCGGCATTCGACATCAACTCGTCAGCAGAGACATTCCTTCGCGAGCTGGTCACCGACGCACTGCCAGTGCTCTCGTCGCTCGGCCTTGTAAAGAAGCCTCATGCAACCGCAGCAGATATTATATTCACGACAGACATGGCCACAGCACTCAAGGATGCGGACTTTGTGCAAGAAAACGGCCCCGAGAGGCTAGAATTCAAGCAGAAACTGTTTCGTGAGGTCGCCGAGCTCGTCGGGCCGGAAACCATCATCGCGACGAGCAGTAGTGGCCTGACGTGCTCGAGCATTCAGCAGGGGCTCGAGGCGCGACACCAGCCCGGCCGGGTGGTAGTTGGCCACCCGTTCAACCCGCCACACCTGATCCCTCTGGTCGAGGTCGTGGGCGGGGAGCAGACCTGTCAAGAGACGATCGGCAGGACGATGGGCTTCTACGAGCACATTGGCAAAAAGGCGGTGCACGTCAAGAAGGAGGTCGTGGGGCATGTGGCCAACCGGCTGCAGGCGGCGCTGATGCGCGAGGTGATGCACCTGGTGCAGGAGGGCGTCGCCGACGTGTCAGACATCGACCGGGCCATGTCCAACGGGCCAGGCCTGAGGTGGGGCGTCATGGGCCCCAGCATGCTCTTCCACCTGGGCGGCGGGCAGGGAGGGGTCGAGTACATGGCTGACCACCTGCTCGAGCCCATGATGACCTGGCACGCGCGCAAGGACCCCGAGGTCAACGACGAGCTCAAGCGCAAGTGGGTCGAGGGTACCAAGGCGGCAGTGGACGGGAGGGAGTACAGGTCGCTGGCGAAACAGCGGGACGAGGAGATTGTGAGGCTGCTGAACGTTAGGCGGGAGTGGGACGGGTACGCCGATGCCTGCAGAATGGCTTCTGCCTCGGAGGCGGGGAGGGCTTGAGGGGCTGGGTTTGTTTCTCTCTGTAGTTTGTTTAGTCTGTGTACTTCGGAACATGGGGTTAGTTGATCTTTTTTCCCGTCTAGATACCATAATAATGTCAGTCAATGTTCGATAACAAGTCCGATTCCAGTCGCACATGAGATCTGAGATGTGCTTAATCTAGAAACAAATCAAACCAAGAACTGAAGCAGGAAATGCCCAAAATATTCCCACTTTTTTTTAAAATTTGAGATTTGTAAAAGAAACATGGAAAAGCCCTCGGCGGCCTTGGAATCAAAATGATAAGACGAAGAAAAAAATATCCCACCAAGTCCATCTGCAGTAGCTGTCTGTCATGTGGACCAAGAGATTCATCGGACGGGATGACGTCAAGGCTGGTTGTAGGGGCTCCACCTGACTATTAATCCCTTGCAGGCAGGACCCCTCCAGCCCTATGCGACTTGTTATTTCAGGCAAGTTCAAAAGCCAAGTTGGTCCCGCGGAAAGATTTCCGTCAAGAAGTGTTCTGCTTTTTTCACACTTGGTTCTCTCCTTTTTTTTTTGTCCAACTGCAGAATCTTCCTACACTGCTGGTTACCCACCCTCATTTTCTTGGTTCCCCCCCCCCCCCCCCCCCCCCCCCCCCCCATCGAACAGCGAAATGTTGCGAGCCTCCGACGTCACGCCGTGGCGAGGCCGACCTTTTGCGACTCGTGTACTCGCCGTCGAGGATGGTTCACCTGCTCTGCGGATCAACCCCGTCTTGCCATATCGGTGAGGTTGTAAGATGACGATAGTTGGCTCGCTGTATGCGGCCTTGAGTAGTCATTCCGCGGTTGACGGGTTTCCCGGGATCAAGGGCTTCGTGTGGCAATGTCGGACAAAAAGATATAACTTCGGTTCAGTATGGCCCATTATATGTGAGTATGTTGTGGAATGTACGTATGATAATATTTAGACTAGATTGTTTCATTACTTGACTTGAGTAACTGTACTTTTTTTCCCCCGAAGACGACCTTTATCAATATCCACTCTGTTTGCTGTTTTTTTTTTTTTTTTTTTTTTTTTTTTCTTCTCCCTGAAAACATACAACCACACACCCAAACCCATCACTACATCAAACAAAATGTCAACGCAAACACCACATCGTCTCTACATCCTAGACACAGACCTTTCCAACGCCATATCCACAAGGCGCGGAAGGATAGTTTCATGCCGTCCAGACGGCAGCGACCTCCGCACCGTGGTCGACGACATCAAGAACCTACCCGACGGCATCGTCGTCGACCATTCTAGCGGCCACATGTACTGGACCAGCATGGGCACCAGCCTCTCGGCGGCTGGGGGTTCCATTGAGCGCGCAAACCTCGACGGTTCCGGCAGGCGGACCATAGTGGCGCCGGGCACCATCGGCGTCTTCACCCCGAAGCAGATCACGCTCGCTCCCCGCAGCAGAAAGCTGTACTGGTGCGACAGGGAAGGAATGAAGGTCATGCGGGCCGACTCGGACGGCTCCCGCGTCGAGGTGCTGTGGTCGACGGGCGACCCGGCCGTGGAGGGCGAGAGGCGCGACCAGACGAGGTGGTGCGTCGGCATAGCCGTCGATGAGGAACAGGGCTTCGTCTACTGGACGCAGAAGGGGCCGTCCAAGGGCGGCAGGGGACGTATCTTCCGCGCCCCAATCACGCCATCGTCTTTTGCGCCAGACGATGTCGAGGTCCTGATCGACGGGCTACCCGAGCCGATCGATCTTGAGATTGACGAGGAGAAGGGCACGCTTTACTGGACCGACAGGGGTGACCCACCGACGGGTAACTCGCTTAACAGCGTCAGCATTGCCGCCGTGGAGGGCTTCATGAATGGGACCGCTAGAGGGCAGGTGCGAACTCTAGCTACAAGATTGCACGAGGCCATCGGGCTGGCCTTGCATAAGAATGAGGGCATATGTTACGTTACCGACTTGGCCGGAGGAGTATATGCGGTGGACGTGAAGAGCGGCCAGAAAACTGTCATCTTCAGCGAATTGGGAGATACTACCGGTATTGCATTAGTGTAGAAGGCAAATTAAAGTTTTCAAACTACAGTAGCTCATAAATAAAACAAGCATAATATTCGTGAGAACAAGAATTCCAGATCCAAGAGCGGAATAGTCGACAAGTTTTTCAACCATGTACGGTTACCATCTAAAACTTACTGGCTGTCACTTGTCTTTCACTTATACGTACAGGTTTGAAGACACGACATTTTGCGCCAAGATGCATCATTACCACGCCCATACAAAGGTATTAGACTAACCAAATGTAAGCAGGATAAAACCCAAGCGGCTTGAGAATCCCCTCCCCCTTTGGAATGTTTGGTCTGACTGACCAGAATTATAGATAAGAGAGATATCTGGGCATAAAAAAAAGACACAGTGCATCAAAAGATAAGAGTAGCCGTAGCGGAACTGAAAAGTAAGAAAGAAAGAAAAAAAAGTACAATTTATATCCTCAGTCCACGAATCCTACCAGAAGCCGGAATACGAGCACGGTCCGGAGACGCGATGAGAAATCCATCCTGGTCGTAAAGCCCCAGACTGTCAATACTCCTCCGGTCAGGGCTGACATCAGCACCCTCCATTGCCAGGTTTGCAGTTCTTGCGTGCATGTTGCGCTGGTATCCAACCGGGAACCTGGATGGCGTCTCCGCCGTCTCCTGCCTGCTGTCAGGCTTCTCCAGGCTGCCAAGGTCGTTGATGAAACGCTCCGATACCGCAGCCCTGAAGCTGCCCGAAAACCTGTCGAAATCTAGTTTGGGCATCTTGAGCTGCATCAGGTGGTCGTCCATATCCTCGTCCGACGGCGGCTGGGCCTGGGCCGGTGGTGAACAAGACGACTGGCGGTCTTCGCAACCACCCCAGATCGACATGGCACATCCGCGTGGTGCTACTACGGTGCTCGGTGACGACTGAGGTGGTGATGACAGCTGCTGGGGGTTTTGTGGTACCACGTCCTTTTTTTCACTGCTGGCTGCAACTTCCCCAAGCGACAGGTAGTGTCTCGACCCGACTGGTCTTGTAGATGGGCTGAAGCCACCACCCCTCAGCTGGGGCAGCGTCGGGCTAGTAGGACCATTGTTGGTCGTTGTCGACGGTTGCGACGACGAGTTGCTGTGCGCGCTTACTTGGCTGTTCATCCGTCTCAGCTCGGCGATGGCACCCGTCATGAGAAACTTTCTATTTACGTCGGCCGCACTGGCCGTCTGCTCGCTCAACAAAAGACTGGAGCGCTTAGACTTGTGAACACTGAGCTGAGATGACACAACAGGTCGTTTGATCACCATTACCGTATTTTTCTCCCCATAAGCACTCCCTGCTGGTGTCACAATGGCCTCGGGAAGCGGTGGATGGGTTGGTTGGTACTCATGGATAGCCTTTTCGAGATGGGTTACGTCTGTATACTGTGAGTATATCGAAGAGGCGGTTGATAGCACACGGTTGCCCTTGTGTCCACGCGTCTCGGCAGGGGAGTCCTGAACGGGTATGGGGCACTGAGATGGAGAGGGGATTCCCGGGCTGGGCATGGGACTTGGTGTCACGATGGAGACGTAGTCATCCTCTTCGAATCCGAGGGTTGGCGACCATGTCCTGTCGAGATTCTCTACTCTGAGGTCCAGAGGAGGTGGGACAACTCTGATGCGGCCAAGCGAAGGGCTGTCCAAGTCCCTATCGCTGTGCATGCTCGATCTAAACATTGACTGCGTGGAGTTCAAGGTACTTGGGCTGGTGATGACTACATTTGGCTTTGGCGGCGTGGCAGCCTTGTCTTCATCACTGCTGATCGGAGACACTGGTCGAAGCACGGGTGCCGGGAAAATGCCGGTTCTATGGCGTGTTGATGTGACGTTTATCTTCTCCGACGACGACTGCTTGAATGATTGGCCGCCAAAGCTCTTGGGCCTGGGGCTTCCGTTTGGTGAGATGCTTGATAGGGGCATGCCGGCATCGCGTTGTTCTGGTGACCGAAGTTTTGGTGGTCGGTTGAGCACCAGCTTTGGCGGTCCAACAGAAGCTACTCGTGCATTTCCAACCCGTAACCCCTTCTGCGGACTGCATGTGGTTTTATGCCGTGTTGCCGGGTTGGAAACCTCTGCAGAGAAAGGGTCAGATGCTGCTGCCGTCTGATTCACGTCAGAAAGGCTGGTAGATGGGTGGTGGCTGATGATCTGAGTAACGTTGCCAATGTTACTGATTTCATCCTCGCTGTATACTGTAGACAATGACGATGAAATGCTGCTAGACGGAGAGGATGTACGAGATCGATGTTCCTGACGAGAAGTGCTTCTGCTAGGGCTGGTGAGACCCGTGGTCATGCCTCTAATGGCATCTGCATCACCCGCGTCATTGAACAGGCTCTCTGGCTCTGATATGTCCGATGAAGTGGAGGCTTTGCGTCCAGAGGCATGGTAGGGCGTCAACGGCTGTGACTTGCCAGACTTTGTCGGACTGGGTGTGCGGCTTCGATCGCCGATACTTTCCATGCTCTTACTTGTGCCAGTGTTCCACCTCTTGACCGGTGATGCAGTCGCACGGTTCCTTCGCGCAACGCCTGTCATGGTTCCTTGCTCCAAACGCATCTCCGTTTTGGCCAAGATTTGCGATAGAGTCGAGTCAGTAGATGACTGTCGCCCTCGAGCAGTCGACGGCCGCCTCTGGTTCCCATCACGGGTGCCATCTTCGTAATAGTTGCCCAGTCTCGGAGGCGATGCCTGGCCGCCTTGTTGCTGTGTAGCGCCTGAATGTGACCGAGGTGGCTGTGGTAGGTTTCTCACCACGACCGCCTCGACAAACAGTTGCTCGCCCTGCTGACTGTGATGGCTCTCGGTGTGGTGGTGCAGCTTGGGCAACGTCGGCATTATGGCTTTGAGCGGCCAAGAGTCCCGTGCCAGCTTCTTACCGCTGTTATCCTTATACTTCTTGACTTTTGGTCCATGGATGGCATCCTCGTCGATCCAGTTCGAGTTTCTTCTCCTCGGGCTGCTCCCTGGGTCGCCGCCAGCTATCTTTTTACTCCCAACGCCCAGACTGCCGAAAAAGTTATTGAAAGACGTCCGACGAGAGGTAATGGGTGGAAGCACTGGTAGTGGAATCCTCTGGATGGGTGATGGCGAACGCTCGACCATCATGTTCTCCGACATGTCGCGCTTTCGCAGCTTGTTCGGGCTCCCCACTCGCTCTTCGTCCACGTCCTCCTCCAAAACCACCCCCCGAGCCTGGAAAGAATTGCGGCGCTGCGCAGCTCTTCGTTTTCCAAGCCAGATGAGGCCGAAACCTAGGATGAGAAAGATCACAAGCGCCGACCCAAGCGCTATGCCAACAGTGGCCCCAAGTGGTACCCCCGACTGCTCCTCTGCTGAGAGCGACTGCCTCCCCGCTATATGGGCTTCTTCAGCCATGTCTGTGCTGTTATTCTGCATCGTCTGTCCTGTCCAAGATTGGAGGCTGCTTGTATAAAATCGAATCCACAACCTTTCCCCAACTAACGAGTCGCAGATGCTTCCACTGCCATAAAAACAAGTCCAAAATAACAGAGAGGAAAGTTCTGACAAGATGTAAAGACACGCCTGTTGACTAGGACCCCCACCTTCGAGCCATCCTCGCGTTGTCTTTGAACCGCCTCAGATTAAAATGAGTAGATAAAAGAGACCAGGTACGATTTACTTACGGGAGGCATCACAACAGTGGCTGGAATGGGTAGTGGAATGAGTCGTCCTGGACAACTTCATTCCAGCTCCCTGCTGGGTATGAGACAGTTTTTTTTTTTTCTTTTTTTTTTCAGGCAAACGCCAGCCAGTCGATGATTCGTCGTACCTGTTGATCAATCTTTTGCTAATATGAGAGACTATACACTGGTATGTCGTCTGACGCAGATTATAGAGCGCCGAGCAAACGATATCGTTCTAGCCTTTCTCGCAATATCCTACTGTCAATCTGCATGTTGTTGCAGCACCTTAGACCTAGATCTTTATTGGTAAGAAACTACCAGATAGGAATTGATCATAATTGCAACGCCTTGAGTACATAAGAGAGCATGCCGTCCATCACCTCGCACCGGGAAATGGTACCTAACCCTGCGACCACCACAAATCCTTCCTCATCTAACTTTGCCCCCCGTGAGTTGCAGGCAGATGAGAGTGCAAATCTAGGTCACTCTTGCTGTCAAAAAAATGCGACTATCTTGTTACTCCCAAACAAGTTCTGTGTTCAGTTAAAGGTGCAAAACCCTTCATTCAGGTAGAGAGCCCGCTTGAAGCTTGTCCAGTAAAATAGAAAGATTTAAGAGAAAATATGAATGGAGACAAAAGGTATCAATCGAACGAAAAGGTTTAACGAGAAGGGAGTCCGCAAAATGTACTGAAATGATCCTTGACAAATAAGATTAAAGTATCCTCCCTGCTGCCGACACGAAGACAACGAGAGCCGGCCTTGCTGTCATCTTGTGGGCCTACTCTAATCATGAAACAATCACTGAGCGCGCGCGTGCTTCTGAAGATGGCGCAAATGTCTGCCGACTAAGGGAGTGGGTGCACCCGGTGCCGTAGATGTAACGGTCTGCTCCACGTACTGTGTGACATACTTGATGTCCTCAACCCAGACGATCTTGGAAACAATATTTCCAACAGTGATGTACTCTGTTCTCACGCCGCCATTGCTTTCCTCGCGAGTGACGGTCATAGGCGGGGGAGGAGGGGGAGTAGTAGTGGCAGGCGGTGGAGGAGGAGGAGGAGTTGGGACAGGAGGAGGAGGCGGCGGAGACGACACAGAGACCGGGGCGGGCTCAGGCTCGGCCTTTATGGCTGGAGCACCATCATCAGGGTTGGCAGGAGATGGTGTCTCGGTAGGCGCAGCACCCTCGCCGGACTGCTTGAAGACCTGACCAGGGAGATACTGGTCACCGGTCGGTGTTGCACCAGGCTTGTAGCTCATAACTGGCACCGAGGCAACTGAAGTGGCAGCTGGCGGGTTCGTGGCAGTAGCAGGTTGCGGGCCAACTTGAATGGGCACATTTCCAGGCAGAGAGGGGAGGTTAGGACCGCTAACATCTTCCTTGGCCATAATTTCTGGAACCTTGATCTGGCACTGTGCGGCTTTTGAGTCGTCCTGAATTGTGAACAACGGACAGTCCTGGATTCTGCCGGAAGGGTTTGTGCAGGTATCGGCGGCTTTCTGCAAGAAGTCTACGTCCCAGCCAGTCATGAAGTCGCCATGGTATCCGAAACCTACAGATTAATAATCAAGTGAGTAATTGTTAGCAAGGATTCTAGCGATTTAAAGCAAGTAGAATAGGAGTTCCAATGTTTGAACTCACCCTGAAGATCTCCATTGGAGATGACAAATCTGCCAGTTCGGCCCTTGAAAGCATACGTGTTCCAAATAGTTTCGTAAAAGAGACTGATCAGACGGACTGGATGGGTCTTGGGGCAGTTGCCAGTCATGACCAAATCAGGGTAGGCAACGTGGGAGCGGTGATCAGGAGAGTCTATATCTCGGCCGTTCCAGCACGAAGGGAACATCATCTCGAAGCGCACGCCATCAGCGCAGTTCGCATCAAGGTACGCTTTGTCCGGAAGGAAGTGGCGGTAAAGTGAGCCCTCTGGATCTTTTTTGTAATTCAGGCAGTTGAATCCAAGAGCACGTTGCTGAAGGTCGGGCTGGCTGGTCTGCCCCAGCATGGACCAGATCGACTTTTCAGGGTCCGGCTTGCTGACATCACCAAGAGCCTCTGAATAGTTACGGCGCAGGCTGTCACCTGCGATCATACGAAAGCCCTTGGGGAAGGCCGTGAGCTTCTCTCCGTCGTTCTTAAAGAGGAGATAGTAGCTAGTCTCTCAGTCAGCATTTCCAATACCCTGAGGGGGGCGCAGGCTTGGATATCGAAGGGGGAAAATGAAAGGATAGATGAAATATCAAGTGAGGAGAAAGTGGCAAGAACAAATCATGAAATTTGGAAAGACTACTCACGCAAGCATGCCACCTTGCTGCTCGACAATCTCAAACTTGCCAGTCGTAGTATCTTCAAAGAACAGGGATGGATGCCAATAAGCAGACTTGTCCTCCGTAACGGCACACGAAGTGCAGTCTGAAGCCATGAGATCCTCATAGGTGGCATTGTCACCGAAGCCTGGTAGTCCTAGTCAGCGATCAAACTTTCAAAGTGAAGAAAAACGGCCTGTTCAGCAGGTTCCATGAACTCTTCTTACCTCCACTGCCGTGGATCGAGTGGACGTGCTGTGCAACTTCACCAGGCGAGATCAGGGGATCGATACGAGCCAAACCAGCCCTAGCTCGACATTCCATGCGCCAGAATGCATTTGCGGTCCAGGCGAGATTGCCTGCAACAATGAGGGTTGAGAACTTCATGATGCCCGACTTGTACCGAGATACGGCTTGGGGCTGTCAAAGAAGTAGTTCTCGTGGGTCGCAAAGTCGCCGAATCCTTGATACGGATGCAAGTTCCCAAGCAAGTCAGGCGTTGCCGACTGAAGTCAAGTATAAAAGACTTCGTAGGTGAGTGACCAAAGTTGACTACAGGCAGAGGTGCTTGTCCTGTGCGTAGTAGATCGTTCGAATCCGCAGCGTTAAGTTGGGTGGCAGCGTGCCTTCCCTTTTCGATCGGTAATCAAACTGACTGTGGTTCCTACTACGGAAAAGCCAGCAAACAGACAGACACAGCCCAGTCTGTTAAAAATCCGTGCAAGCGCAACACGATAATCGGTGGATAGGTCGATAACACCAAGTCTAGCCGTCGATTTATCCCTCAGCGGAACAGTTGTCGGTTGGCGATATCGAAGGTGGAAAAGGATCGAATCGAGGTCGCAACAAACAGATGCAAGCCTCGTGGGGTAAAAACCAGAGTATGTAGCTGGAACTACTCAAGAAATGAATGCGATCAACACACGGGTCAAAGGAAGTGAATCCGTCACAGTTGTTGAAAAAAAGAAAGAAGAAAGAAGGACTGTGAGAAAGAGTGTGATATTGAAGAGAGCGGACGTCGAAATTCCAACCACTGCAAACGACGCAGCTGAAGCGAGACTTAGGAAAAGCCGAAGGGAGGCGTGGGGTGTCGAAAGGAAGACGGACGGTAAAGCGTGAAAAAGAGAAGGTGGGAACTCCAAACGAGAGACACAAGCTTGTAGATATTACATTGCTCAGATGCGCAGGAAGGTACGTACAGTACAACCCACGTACCGCGGTGTAAACCCACCGATCGGCCCCTAATGGACCTGCATCTGGGGCAGGGGGGGGTCAAGGAAGGACCCTAATCGGGTCGGCGTACCGCACCCCTTCCTCCTTGCCTTGACAGCCCGGTCACAAGCGAAGTATTTGCAAATCCCCTCTACTAGACTAGGCACAAAGTAAGACGTCGGGTCCCAGTAGTAATATGAAGGTTTAGGTCAGTCCGGGAGTCAGATCCTACCGGAAACGTTCGAATTTTCACCTTATTACATTAAATTACGAACCTCCTACTACTGTGCAAACTTCCTTGCTTGCCTTTCTTGCTTCAGTGTATCTGTCTACTTGCCCCGCCGCCATAACAAAAGAAGAATGTTGCAAGGCTGCAATAGATCGCCACCGCCCGTCGCCCTTGGTGGCAGCATGTGTCCTCCCGTGTCTCTGCCACAGAAGAAATATTTGCCTTGCTGCATTGCATGCCCGAATATGTAAGGTACCTATATGTGTTGCTTCTGCCGCACCGTTGGTACAGACCTACAGGCGCGCGAGGCCGGCCTTGCATTGCTTGAATTTTTGACAAGTTCCCCAGGAAATGTCCGCGCAAGAGAGCTTGCGATAGCCTCCTCGCAATAAATTAGATTAAAGGGCTCATGGTCAAGCTGGGGGCTGGGTGGATCTTGCAACAAAGTTGGGAAAATCTCAGCCAAGATTGGGCGGGGATCGCCTGCACAAACGTCGAAACCCCTGCGAGGGGGCGCACGTATGGTCCGGGAAATAGGGGTGGCCTCCAAAGAAGTATCTTTTTGCAGCTATGTCACATGAAATATACTTGGCGGTACAAGCTAGAGCCTCGCAGAACAAGCACTTGCAGAATTAGCCCGAGCGGAGCCGCGCGGGACCTTGCATTCGAGGGTGCTTTGAGTTGGAACCCTATTGACAGGGGTCCCCAGGGAGGCTCTCGCCCTATCAATCAGATGACTGCCATCCCAAGCCTGGATGGGCTCGACGAGACATTTTAATTCCAGTCGCGTCCCCACATTGGCCACTTTTAGAGTGCGTAATACAAGAAAATCGCCCGCGGAAGAATGAGATGGACAGGGTCCAGCTATGAGTGGGATTCCAATCTATTTGGCAGCAAATAAAAGGGCCACTGGGTCCAGTGACGTCAGGAGCAATCTTCTTCCGGCTGACCATTGCCATTTTCGGCCCCTGTCAACCGAAGCCGTGGGCACCTGTTCAACTGTCAGTAGTACTGTACGGTAATAGTATGGATGATCTCCATAATGTGGGAAAGCCAGCCGGCGTACATACGTCAATAAGGCTTGTGGCGTTCCGGACTAGCCGGGTATCCTAGCCGCGTAGCTAGAGGCTGACCAGCATACCGTAGTTTACCGAATGCGTGATTATATCAATTCCACAGTGTGTCAAGAACAGGAATACTACAGTACAGTACCACTCTTCAAATCGGTTGCTAGTGCTTCGGTAAATCCAGCGTGTGTGACCTGGTTGGTGGTAACGCGACCTACCAAGTCGCACTCGAACCCCTCAAAAAAAGACGCAGGGTGACTGACAAGGTTGGTCTCTTTCGAAACTGTTTCAAAAATAGCCGCTGAATGATGCGCCCCTCATTTCACCCCACTTCAATCAACCCCCTTTATTCATTTTATAGGTAGGAGCTATCTTAGTGTTAGTGATGAGAGAGAATATGCTGCACTTGGGATTCTATTCTGGATTTATTCTATCACAAGCTGCTAGAGCTGCATAAATGCTGCGGTCAGACAGTAATTCACCACTGATACCGACAGAAAGGGTGATCAACGGCTTCCTTTGTTTATAGAAACTATGCACTAAGCTTACTTGGCTCTGATTGGGTTTTAGGCTTTGGACTTTATTGAGGTTATCTCATGAGCTGCTGTGTTGTTTTCGCATTTTACTTTGCACGTAAATTTGGGATGATCAGAAGAAGTAATGCTTTTGACCCTGAAAGCGGTAATGGATGAGCAAATATATTAAGGATCACCCAAAGCTTAACAACCTAATCCAATTGACACGAGAAAAAACAACATTGATCACCATGAAACCGTGATCGACAGATTGTCGCTGTTGGTTTGCAATTATGTTGAAGCATGTTGATGAGTTGATCTCTTCCATCTCGTCAATCCGTACAGTACATGTTAGATTTTCGAAGGGTTCTCGCTGCCTCCTATAACTTCCTTAGTCCACTACCCCCATACCACAACCTACCTACCCTGCACCTCTCAGTGTTAGACTTATCCGACAGTGGTTCTATTTCACCGCTGCGTGCCCAACTCAAGATGTGTGTGTCACAGGTGCTCGCTGATCACGCTGACGGTCGATATACTCGCATTAGATGTCCTCTAATATTATCGATAATGCGACCATTGATACTGTTGGTAGTTTTGCTGCGTAAGGAGTTCAGATAGCCCAGGTTACTCACAACCTTAGTACTTGAACCAGTCTCAAATCTTGGTACCCAATGATATTATTTTATTCACCCACTACTGTCTTTACCACGTACACCCCACCTCATGGAGCTTCCTGTTGCAACACACCAAAGGCATGAATGTGTCTACCTACTTGACCTTGACTTGCCTGGCCAATTTCAGATTGGGCAATTTTGATAATCAGCTAGAACCTTAGAGAGTCTTTTTTTTTTTTTTAATTCTGCCATCGCAAAGATGTTATGACTGCTTACTAGAGATCTTGATTGACATAATGGACGACCTCTCGGGATTGAATTGGTCCGCCCCGGCCAACAACAACTCCAACAAGAAACCGCCCATGAATCCGTCGAGTGCCTTCTCCTATCCGTCTCTCCGTCCGACACCGTCGCCCCAACCATCTGGTCGCAACACGCCTCTGTCGTCGCAAGGCTCCGGCGCGGCGGCGTTCAAACCACCGGCGGCAGCCCCGAAGGCCGCGCAGGATAGCTTCAGCGGTCTGGTGAATTTCGGAGCCGCCAAGAGCACGGCCAACCTAAGCTTGCGCGAACAGCAGGAACGACTCGAGGCCGAAAGGCGAAAGAAAGAGGAGGAAAAGAGGAAACAGGTGCAAACGAACTACGGCGATGGGAGGTTCTTCGACACTCTTGGGTCTAGGTCGGCAACACCCTCGTCGCAACCGGCGCTTGGTGGCCTAAATAATGGTAAAGCCCCGGCCGATTCTGAAGATGACCTTTTCGCCGCCTTCAAGTCTACCACGCACGTCGACAACGCAAGTCACTTCCCTCCACCGATCCAGAGGGAGCAGACCCCTTTGTCAAGAGGCTCCACGCCTGCGAATGCACCCAGTCTAAATCTAGGTAGCCCGAGCGCTTGGGGGCAGCCCGCCACGTCCAAGAACACCTTTGACGACAATGACGACCCATTCGGTCTCAGTGAGCTGAAGCCAAAATCTCAACCTGCAGCCACCGTAGCCGCTGACGACGACGATCTGCTCGGTGATCTCGGCAAGCCCATCGAAGAGGTGCGGAGAGAACAGGAGGCCAGGGCCAAGGTGAAAGCCAAGGCAAAAGTCCCGGAACCTGAACCAGGCAAGCCTATCGAGGATTTTGAATCTGACTCTGCGGAGGAAGATGGTCCTGTCAGGAAAACAGGCAACGATCCTTTCGATAAGGCTGTCGCGCAAATTGTTGACTATGGTTTCGCCCCTGAAGATGCAAGGAGGGCGCTGACGGAAAGCGGGGCTGGGCTCAACGTGCAAGGGGCTGTGAACTGGCTGCTAGACGATGCGCACAAAAAGTCCAAGGAGAAGGCGAGACAGAAGCAGTCTCAATCAGGGCGTCTTAGGGTGGACGATGATCTAGTATCATCTTCTGGGCGATCTAGAAATGCTAGTCCGGCTTGGGCACAGGATGAAGGGCCGAGCCGTCGGGATAACAGGTCGCCGGGACAAGGGGATGTAAATTTTGCGAAGCAGGCGACTGCGCTTGGCAACAGCTTCATGAAATCTGCCAATTCATTCTGGAAGACTAGCCAAAAGAAGATGCAAAAGGCTGTCGCAGATTTTCAGCAGCAGGACGCGGGTGACCCCAACCAGCCAAAATGGATGAGGTCTGCGCAGCAAGACATCCATGCCGCACAGTCGGAGCGACAACGCACAGAAACTGGGACCGACGAAGCAATGATGCTTGAGTCTGGAGGGCGACCGCCGCGGCGAGACGCGGCTAGCAATGGCTCTTCTCGAAATCAGTCACCAGCCGTGCGGCCATCGGCTGGAGGTAGGACAGCTTCAGGGCCCAAATGGCAGCAGGCATCACAGCCATCTCTTATGGACCCGCGATCGAGGATAAACAAGCAGGAGATCGAAGAGCAGAGTGCTCAGGCATATATCAGTCCCGCCAGGCGGAAGAAGGCGACACCTCAGCCCCAGCCAGAGGCAAGACCTCCGCCGGAGCCTGAAGCATACTTACTTTTTGAGTCGAATCAACCGAGTAGGGCTCAAGCGCCCCCTCCAAAAAGACCCTCCCCACCTGCTGCAAAAGCATCAAACAATTCGGTTCCGCCTAGGCCACGGCCAGCACAGCCAGCGCGCCAGATTCCACCGCTTTCCGACTCCGCTTTACAAACTTCCACCAAGCATCGCCTTGCAGGAACTTCGCACTTCAAGCGAGGAGATTTTGCATCAGCTCACGCGTCATACGGCAGCTCTCTATCAGCGCTTCCCCAGTCGCATCCTCTCGTGATCTTGCTCCTTTGCAACCATGCACTGACAGCACTCAAGACTGGCGAGCCCCGTCAGGCCGTCGACGATGCAGATGCCGCACTCAAGCTCATTGGGCCCGGCAAGGGCGAAGGCGAGACAGTTTCACTTGGCGGACCTGACAACGAAACTCGCGACATGAAGGACCTTTACGGAAAAGCACTGACACGCAAGGCCGAGGCACTTGAGCAGATGGAGAAATGGAGCGACGCGAGCGTTGTCTGGCAGACGTGCGTCGAGTCTGGCGTTGGTGGCCCGACGGCTACCGCCGGTCGACAGCGCTGCCAAAAGGCTTTAGCGCCCAAGCCAAAGCCGAAAGCGGTAGCACCTCCTCGTCCCAAGCCGAAGCCGGCCGCGTCGTCCACCAAGAGCTCGGAGGCGGTCGTGCGGCTGCGGGAAGCCAACGCGGCCGCGGCACAGGCGGATGAGGAGAAGTTTGCGCTCGTTGACAAGGTCGATGCGCGCATCGCAGCGTGGCGCGACGGCAAACGAGACAACCTGCGGGCTCTGTTGGGAAGCTTAGACCAGGTACTCTGGGAGGGTAGCGGGTGGAAGAAGGTCGGTCTTCATGAGTTGGTCGTGGCCAACAAGGTCAAGATTGTGTACATGAAGGCCATAGCTAAGTGCCACCCCGATAAGGTAAGGGCGTGCAATTCTTTTTCGGTCTCAAAACTATTTTGGCTTTATTGGTATAGTTACTAACGAAACCTCACATGGGACAGATTGCCCAAGACGCGAGCACTGAAGTCCGAATGATTGCAGGAACAGTTTTCGCTACCCTGAATGAGAGTTGGGACAAGTTTAAGGCCGAGAATGGGCTTTAGATGATGGGGTTGCCCTGCCAGATATCGTGAAAATTCCCCGAAAAATAAGAACACTAAAATCCATTGCCGCGGAAAACAGTTTGTTGCAACTAAGAACAGAACGTATGTTGCTTCCACCATAGACTCTTGCTTTCGAGTTTCACCCCACCGTTATTAGCCCATGCCATAGACTTTAGGAGCCACCCAACAGCTGCGGAGTATGATTGCACTACTAGCTATATGACAGTCTTTCTACAACGGTCCCGGTAGGAGTCTTTCAGGTAAATTGTCTACACTTCATTGTACTTACGGTACAGTGTGCATAAAATGTATAACAAGGTGCTATTCGCTGTTAGCTGGAACCAAAAAAAAAAAAAAAAAAAAAAAAAAAAACTACGACGCAAAGAAACCTGCCGTACACTCCGAAATGGGACCTCAGAGGTCGATTCGGATGATATAACATATGTCTTTTGATTTTTTTTTTTTTTTTCTTGTTCAATTTTTTCTTCATATTCAGTTGATCATAAGTTCTTACAAGCCCAGACTCCTACGAACAGAGTCGCGGACCTTTTGCTCGTACTCGGCCCTGCGCTCTCGCCACATCTTGGCCGCTTCGACGTTGGCAGGGCTCTCGTCGTTGGGCTCGGCCAGCATACTCATGACGGAAATCAATATCTTCTCAACCGACTGAATGGGAGACCAGCGCTCGGATGCGTGCTCGTAATGGTTGGGGTCGTCTCCGGGTGGGTGGAGGATGGAGATGCAGACGAGGCCGCTTGGGTATACTGCATTTGTCCGTTTCAAACTCATGTCTTTAGTTTTTCTTTCCGTAAACAGCCGACAATAGACTGCTACCCCGATGCCTCACCCCATAACTTACCGTTGGGATGCCATAGCTCGCCTAAGAACTTCATTGTCGGCGGCGCGAGCGGATAGTCCTTGGGGAAGCGTAGCTCGGCGGGGAAGACGCCGCCTTCGAATGGCGTGCCTTCTGGGCCCTGAATCATGGCCTCCCAGTGCAGGAGGTCATCTTCGCTGACGGGGCCGGCGGTGATGCCATCCGGAGGGTTGTTTGTCAAGGCGCGGTACTCCTGGAGGAGGCGACGGTGGGCGGTGGATTGTGCCATCGGTCTGGGATGATGAGTTGCGGGTGTGATGTCGACAACAGTACGTACTGCTTTCAGGAGGTCGGGTAAGTGAACGAAGTGCGGGGCAGATGATGGGTTGGGAGT
Organism: Magnaporthales sp. P1609; assembly: GCA_003709005.1. Taxonomy (NCBI): domain Eukaryota; kingdom Fungi; phylum Ascomycota; class Sordariomycetes; order Magnaporthales; species Magnaporthales sp. P1609. The sequence goes on from PELF01000003.1 coordinate 1,997,428, forward strand.
GTTGGGGTTTCTTGGCACTGGGATTAGTTGCTGTTTTTATATGTCAGATAGAACATTGACTTCTAATTTCGAAGTCGCAGCTGTTACTGTATGGATCGAGTTCGATTCCGTCTAGTCCGAGTGACTTCCGCTGCAGGAAAATGTAGTAATGGCAATGTCGGAGTCGGCAGTCACGACTTGTGCAATAGGTGTAACTAATAGCCGTGTACTGTGATACCAGGTACCTGTCTCTGGCAGGCCCAACGCCCCACAACCCCGTCATTGTCCACTTGACCAGACTTTCCCAATTGCAGGGTAGAGCTACCGACGAGCGCGCCCCGTGCTTCAGCATTCAACAACTTGAAAATTCCCAACCTCATGTCCTGCCAAACATGCCACCCAGGTTGGTCCTTCGGGGCATCCTCCGGCCGACCAGCAGTCTGCGGAGAGTCGTAGCGGCTCCGACTTCATCCATTTATTCCTTTTGTTCGCATTCTCTACTCCCCGGGGCCACCAGGTCATCAACTTTCACACAGCCAAATCCGCTGTTTGGCTCCCGACGCGCTGAGTCCACAATTGCCGCCGCACCCGAGCAAAACCCACGTCAAGAGCTTCAAGGCGCCCTAACTGCCCTACAAAGGCATGCGCCCAACTATATCAACATATCCAGGGTTGAATTAGCGTTACAAAGCCTCCGTCAGGAGGCAGGTCAAGAAGCAGTGCGGCTGGCCATCTTAGGGTTAGGGAACAATGCATCTGCTGGTCGTGCCGCAAAGGGTTTGCTACGCTCGATGCTGGCAGACCCCCTCTCGTCGGAACAGGACTGGGAAAGACAATTGGACCGATTGGACGACTCTCGGCCTTTGATAATACGAATTCGCCAAGAGTCATCACAGTCTGACAGCGACCCTACGAGGCCTGGTTTTGTGCGTCCGGCAAATGCCAGGGATAGTGCCGTCCTGGAGATTCCCGTGTCGTCGCCAACCCTTAACAATCATAGCTTGGAGATTCTTCTAGCGACGGTAGGCTCCGTCGCAGCTCCTGGTCAAAACAGTAACAGTGCGTCGGCGCTCGAGGAGGCAGCCCTTGCGCCCGCCATAGATATCCCGACCTCGAGCACTGGCCGCTTCACTCAAATCGCAACGCCCGTGCACAAGGCCCTGTTCATGGCTGATGGTGTCGTGGGAGCCTCAACGGTTGGGTCTCTGTCGGTTTTGGAGTCCAAGGATGACATTGCAGGCGCGGTGAATCTCAAGTCTTGTACTGATGAAGACCTCGCCGGGTGCCCCTTTACCCGGGTTGATGTTGATTCTGCCCGGCGGGCAATTGCTCTGTTCCGTGAGGATGTGGGTAACGCCATGGAATTCGAGACACTTTGGTTCAAGAGCAACGTTCCAGCAGCCAAAGATTGGCTGTTGAAAGGTGCTTTATCTAACGAGGATGGAAGCACAAAACCGGCTGTGAAGCAGCTTATTGTATCCATCCTCCGCAACGCTATTGCGCGAATCGAAGAAGACGAAGCCCGCAACCTTGCGATGGCACTGCAGCGTTCTGCTACTGTCACCGAACTCAACTCAGCTCTAGCGGAGTGGTCTGAGGCTGCTCACTCAGAGCTACGAGAGCAGCTTGACGAGGCCTTTGCTGGGCGAAGATGGCGCAAGCTTGGATGGTGGAAACTCTTTTGGCGTGTTGATGATGTCGGTATGCTATCGTCCGAGATGATCAGCCAGAGATTCCTACCCCGGTCAGAGCAGAGCGCTATTTACCTTGCCGGTGGTATTGACGGGTCTGGGCTCTTTGGTAAAATGGGACAGGCCCCCGGTCACCAAGTGCCAGCTCGCACGATACCTGCTGCTGAGGTTGTAGCAGCTGCACCAGCCGTGACAAAATGGCCTGCACATATTGCAGAAACGAGGATCTATCTCTTGCAAAAGAGTGTGCCGGCACTACAGGCATTGGCACAGCAATTACTGATTCAGACACTTAGTACCACGACATTAACTACATCCCTGGGCGTGCTTGCATACCTCTCGTCGTTTGGATTGTACGAGGCTGGAGCAATAGCCGCTCTCGGGACTGTATTTAGCCTGCGAAGGATGCAGACAAAATGGGAGACAGCCCGAGAGTACTGGCATGGGGAGGTTCGCGAGGAGGGCAGGAAAGCTGTGAGAGCTGTGGAAGCAAGTATTGAGGGGGTGCTAGAGCAAGGGCGAGCCGGCGGCAACGATGCGTTTAGTGTAGAAGAGCTCAGGCGGGCCAGGGATCTGGTGCATAGTGCCGGGGACGCTCTTGAGAAGCTCAGGTAACATTGGCTATATCGCCAATGTTGTACAATACCGTATATATGTATAGAAACACTAATCAGCAATCGAAAGCTTACTGGACCCACAACTGTGACTTGGCGGAGCTGCGAGGACAGAAAGGTCTCCTTCAGGACTAGTAGTGGCTTTGATTGTCTCACTGCCATTGTTTAGTAGGCTTTATTTTTCTTTCTTCAAGTACCTGGGTATCGAGCACACGCTGCGACTCTGGCCATGAGCCATCCAAACACCTGTAACGCCCTGAAATATGTCCATCTGAAGCGAGCACACAAAACAGCACGCGAGAAACGCCCCGGCCCCAAACAATGGCAGCAGCGCATATGCCAACCCTTGACTTTTGTCTATGCCGAACAGCCTAGCCTCATCAGTTGCATCATGTCTCAACACAGGACACCATGCCGCAACATCAAACAGCCTGTTGGTAGGTACGTGATGGCCCAATATCAACGCGGGCGCCCTTGTAAAAATCGTCATTATCGTTGAAAAGAGAAAAGCCGTTTGGCTCTTCCTCTTTTCCTCTTTTTTCCCTTCTACATTAACCCCAGAAAACAAAACATCATCTGTCTCCCCTGCCTCCCCTTCCACCGCCGCCGCGCGCCCTGTTGACGGTGGCGCGGCCTCTGGCGAGACCGACACCGCGGCCGCGGACATTGCGACTGCGGAACATGGGGGCGTTCCGCAGCATGTCCGGAACGATGAAAAAGCGCACGTGGCTGCCGCGTATGTAGACCTGGTCCAGGTGGCTGACGCGGCCGTCGCGTGCCGTGACGGTGATGTCGCGGAGCTGAATGTTCATGTTGTCTTCGGCTGTTGAGGGAGGGGTGTTCGGGGGCAGCTCGTCAGCATAAGTCTGTGCGTAAAGTTGGCAGTTACTCATGCCAGTATGGATGGGGGAGGTATGCATATGGTACCATCTATCAGCTTGCCGCGGTAGGTCTGGCCGGTGGTGATCTCGAGGGTGATGATATGGCCCTGGGTGAAGGGGTTAGTTTTGTGGCAATCTAGGAGGGAATTAATAGTCTCGCGCCGAATCCCATTTAGCTGTCCGTACCTGAGCCTCATTGAGGAGTTTAATCGGGATGCCGATTGTTGAAGTCATGTTTGCGGTTTATGGCCGTCGGTCTTTTGCCAGTGCTGTGCTGCTCGACTCGACGGGTTGAATGGGGGGTTCAAGTCGCGGCGCGAAGCTAGCAGCCCTGCGTGCGGCGGTCTCTACAGCTAGGGAAATTTTGGGAGAGGTTTATGTGATGACTAATCCGATAACCAACAACTAGACTAACTGCCCCCACCAATGCTTGTCACGTTTATGTAACTTACAGGTGCTTGAGGTTGATTTGGCATAGAACAGGAGGTGCAAACCACCAGAAATAATCAGAATTAACCAAAACGTTGTCGAGATGCCTCCAACTTTTGAATATGGGCTGGGAGCTCTGCATCAGAGTCTACATGGTGTCGCTGCATCAGCTCGCTCTAGGATCTTAATAGACGGATTCAAAACTTGGTAATTGAGGAATGGTTAAAAGTACAGGCAAGGACCCTCGATGCAACCCCGTCAACCTTACAATAGCTCAAAAGGCCGTGTAGATGCTCAATTTAAATCTAGATCTAATCAACCAAGACAATTGATATGGAGACTTGATACTGGAACTGTAAGCCCATTTCGGAGCTAAAGCCGTTGTGTTCAGTGAAGCTCGGTTCTATGGGTCTTGAATCGCAACACGCACCGCTATTTTGGGCTGTGCGCCTTGCGGCTTACTGAATAAAGCCCGAGGCCCGTTGTAGGATTTTGTGACTACCCGGACCTCGGCCATAACGAACCCCATAATTTCGCCCCCGACAGCACTAAATTTGATAAAATACTAACCGCCAATGTAGCCATGAGCTCCCATTAGGCATTCTTGTTTGGTGGCGTACATACAATGCCGGTTTCATAACAAGTTCTGCTTTGTGGGAGCATCATAGACTTTCTTGTTTTCCTTTTTTTTTTTTTTTTTTTTTTTTTTAATAATAATATTTTGCATTCCTCACGTGTATTTCTTGTGTTTCTATCTCGACTTATTTCTCATTCTCTAGACTTTTTCTTTGTATCCTTTCAGCATTCTTCAAACAACTGGAAGCAGAAAATTATCTAACCGCACGGTTTTCAAAAGATCGACACCATTTTAGAGACTCACTCGTCTTAACCTCCATTGCTCATATAAATCGAATCAGTACGACTGTATACATCATAGACTGTCAACCAACATGTCCAGCTACTTGGGCCGCCTCAACCCAATCCCGGGCTTTCCTGCGTACTCAGGGCCATACAAGGTCGGGACGGTGGATGTGGAGATTCCCATCTCAGAGCTTCCAGCACCATGTCCCGTGCCAGATGGTGCGCAGGATATTCACACAATCTTGTTTCGGATCTTCTATCCCACGAGCCCGGAAGCCAAAGGAAAGGAAATCACATGGCTGCCTAACCCACAGCGGCAGTACCTGATGGGATATGGATTCTTCATGGGCGCGTCGCCTCTTCTCTCGAGTCTGGCGTCCTTTGTGCCCAGATATCTCCACTACGTGACCATCCCAGCCATCAAGAACGCAACACTTACCAGCCCTCCAGCTAAAGATGGCCGTTTCCCCACCATGATCTTCTCTCATGGCCTGGCAGGCAGCAGAAACTCGTACTCGCAGCTGGCGGGTTCGCTTGCCAGCCACGGCGTTGTCGTGGTCTGTCCAGAATATCGTGATGGTAGCGCCATTGCCACAGTCGTCAGAGACCCCGTGGCCCTCTCAAAGTATCAGGGAGGACTGTTCGCGCAGAAGCCCCGGTCCGCAGAGGTTGTGTACAGAAACATGCCCCATAATCCATCACGCGAGATATCGGAAGCTCGCGATGCCCAGCTACGTGTCAGAGCATGGGAGACTGGCTTGTTGTACGAGGTTCTGATCAAGATGGATGATGGGAAAGCACAGTCCTTTACCAACCTCAACAACAGCACACCTGCAGAGACCTTGTCCCAGTTTGCAAGCAGACTCCATGTCCAGGAGCCGGGCAAGGTCATCTGGGCAGGCCACAGCTTTGGTGCCGCAACCATTACGCAGCTTATCAAGTCGACATACTATGCGGACCTACCCCAAGTCAAGGGCATAGCCAATCCAATCTTTGCAGTCAAGGAATCCGCCAAGATTCGCCAGCAGATCACAAACCAGTCCGTCGCCATTCTGTTGGACATGTGGTGTCTGCCCATCATCTCCCCGGACCAAACCGTGCTCTTCCAACTACCGCTACCCTGCTACGACGCCAACGCGGCAAACTCCCCAGGAGGCAATGCACTACTGGCCGTCGAATCGGACGCCTTCTTCAAATGGACCGAGCACCTCCACACCAAGGCTATGATCCTCTCCCCTTCCCCCTCAGCCGCGCCTCCCGTGTCCGCCTCGGCTTTCGACAAGCCCCGATTTCCCAGGCCGAGCTGGTTCTACGTCGAGGAGAGCGCGCACATGAGTCAGTCGGACTTTGCGACCCTCTTCCCGTGGCTCGTGAGGCGGATCTTCAACGGACACGCTCCGGAGCGCGTCGTGCGTCTCAACCTGCGCGCCATGCTGCAGACCCTGCGGCGGAACGGGCACTCGGTCGCGCGCACCTCCGCCGCCGATCTCGCCGACGGCGACGAGCCCACCGTCACAAAGGCTTCCGCCGCGGGCGGGCTGGAGGACGACCCGGCAATCTTGGATAGAGCCGTTGCCGACTCCAAGGTGATAGATGCCTGGACGCACATCGATGTCGTCGGTCTCGGTCTCGAGAGTGCTACTGCTGGGAACAAGAACCAAGAGGCAAATGGGAAGTAGGCATTCCGCAGTGGGGTGACTGTTTTTCTTTGGGTCTTTTGTAGTTTTTTTTAGTTTTTTTTCACACACGCGTACAGCAATTTCGTATTCATCTTGTACAACACGGCCCCAGAGATGGACGCATAGCATGGCGTTGGTTATACTAATATATATATATATATATATATATATATATATAGAACTAGAGGCGCCTTGGCACTTGAGCCTGAACCTGCTCTTGATTGTTTTCTAGCAGCTGATAGAGACTGATTTCGGTTATTTCTGGCCGTTCATGCTTCATTGTACTATCGACGTCCCGATGATACTAGGCTTCGTGGATCGGGCTAGAGACGGATGCCTCCGCAGACTCTTCCCCCTAGCTCTCCCTAGTTTCTCCCTGACAACTTGCATTCTTGCAAACAGAAAAAGTCGTTACTTGAAATGCATGTCATATCTCATCATATTTTCTACATAACGCATTTATACATCAAGCTTACGGCCCTCGACCTCCAAAACAGTCCTAAGGTGATCAAAACCTAGCTTCTCCCCCTGGTGAAACGCCAGTAGGTTACCCGTCTTGAGCACGTTCCTGATTTGCCTGCCGTTCAGATCCAGCCTGGCCAGCCTCTCAACCTCTTCCGACGTGACCGTGTGCTGGCTGTCCGAACCCTCGTTGCCGGCCCCGGCGTCTTGTCTCTCAAGGAAGCCGCTCCAGACGCTCCGCCTAGCGTCTAGGTCGAGCGGCGGGTACTCGAGGCTGAGATGGATGCGCGACTGGAAAGCCTCGTCCATGCAGTCAACCCGATTGGTGGTCAGGAAGAGGATGCCCTCGTAATATTCGAGGGTGCGGAGGAATATGCCGACGATGCGGTTCCGGTCCAGGTCGGTGCTCGTGCGACGCTCGAGCACAATGTCGCACTCGTCCAGCAGCAGGACCGCGTTCCACTTGGCCACCATCTCGAGCACCTGCAACAGGTTCGACTCGACCTCCCAAGACGTCTGCCCGAGGTCGTCGGCGCTCATAACATAGAGTGGCACCCGCATCTCCTCGGCCACCGCCTCCGCAGTCAGCGTCTTACCGATACCTGGTCCACCAGAGAGCAGCATGATGATGCCCTTGCCCTTGCCGGCGATCACGTCGTCGATTCGGTCCTTGTTCTGGGCCTGGCTGCGCGCAAAGGCCAGAATGAGCGACTTTTGATCCCGCGGCAGCACGAGGCTGTCAAAGGCCCGGTCGTTGAAGCGAACGTCCGACACGCTGTCGACGTAGAACTCGAGCCATTTCTTGCTCTTGAGTGCCCAGCCCTTGAGCATGGGTGTGCAGAGCAGCAACTGCTCCTCGGTCAGCGGTATCACGGGCTTGAGGTCCTCGAGTAGCTCTTCCTCACGGTTGTTGTCGTCGTATTCGTAGTCGTACATGTCCTGTCCCGCGGCATCAACGTCTTCGCCATCTTCGGCGTCGAGCTGCGCGGCACGGGCGGCCTGAACCTTGTTCAGAGACTTGAGAGATCCCTGGTGGTTCGGATTCCACTTGTCGTGCGCAAAAGCGTCGATGATGATCCTCGAGTCGACCGAGATCTTTGACGGCCCCCACTTCTTCTGCTCAATGGCCTGACCGACGTACATCTTGTAGTGGTAGCCAGCCAGGGACTCGAAGAGGCGGCCGCGGGCGATAAGCATCTCCTTGACGCCCTCTGGATCCGGGCTGTACTGTAGTGGGCAGCACGTGAGGTCCCCAATAGGCATGGTGCCCAGGAACGGGGTAATGAGTTGCTGGGCCTCGTCGTAACCAAACTTGGAGCCATCCCAGTCGACCCGGTCACAGGTGAGCTGGAAGACGGGGCCGAGGCGACAATGCTGAACATACTGGCCCTGCTCCAACCGCATAGCAATCGGGCGGCCGTAGCGGCTGGCGAGGACGACGCAACCCGGCTGAAAGATGGTCCAGACGTGCTCATAAGTCACGACCTTGTTGATACTGTAGTCGTTCATGGCCTGGATGACGTCATCTAACTCGGCCGAGAGGAGATCGTACAGAAGCTTAACATGGGTGCGCGTCGACTCGTCATACTCGTCGTTGGTGAGTGCGCTGGTCAGCTCTGCCCAGCGGTGGACAAAAGGGCGGAAGGGTGCTGAGAAAGCGAGCCTCTGCATGGTTGTGGTTACGCCTGGATAGTCCTTGAGGGCATCGTGTAGCACTTTCTTGATGAGAGGGCTTTGGATGACAATGCTGTCAATCTCGAGCTTCTTCCGAGAGTCGTAGCTCTTCTCTTCAGTTGGTGTTGGCAGCATGTCAGTGACTTGTTTTGTGTCGAGCCACGTCGAGCCAGAAATAAATCTCACTTGCAGGACAAGATAGTAGACAACTTACTGTTGCGCACAAGAATGGCATACTTCATCGTCTCTGCATTCTCGGCCGCTTCCTCCAGGTCCTCTGGATACTTTTCAGTCCATGTAAACTTATTCTGTTGATTCTTGTCCCATTTCTGATAAAGGTCCTTTGTGCCACACAGCATGCCAATGATGACTTTCTCGTCTGACTCTTGGCTCTTCTTCTCACCATCCTCCTTATCTGTGGATTTCGATTGGGAATCTGTGGCGTCGCCCTTCTCGGAGCCTTCGACGGGGGTCACTATGACCACCGAAGAGTTGTCTTCATCTGCAGCTAGCTTGTCCGCCATGGCGATATTTTTCTTCCAGAGTTGACTGGCGGGATACTATGTTGGGGACAATTTGTTTTAATGAAGGCTCTTGTTTATGAGAGAGGAAGAAAACAAAAACAGTCCTTTTTGAATACGGACGAGAGAAAGCAGAGAAGGTGAAATAAACAGTGCGTGAAGTGAAATAATCAATTCTCGTTTGCCAATCTATGGGAGGAAAGGGTAGTTTAAATATCCCAGTTGGCTTCTCCTTCCAAATACGGTTCTCTCCTCCAAGAATAATCAAATCAGAACCATGGAGCATAGCGCAACACAAACTGAGGCGCCAAAGCCACCCACAGGCTTGTTAAGCGTCAAGCGGATCCTACCGGCTGCAGTCAGCGGGCGTTGCATTAGCTGACAACAAATTTCCCTTGTTTGGCAATGAATAGGTTAGGTATCCTAGGTAGTTGCTATTTTCCTATGACTCCATTCGGCGAGCTGACAACACCTCTCGGCTGTCAAATTTTGTGGAGGCCTCGATGCACTAGCAGACAGGCACCAGTGCCGTTTGGTGGATACAGCCTTGGCTCTGTTTGGGACCCCCTCTTTCTCTTGTGATTGCTTAGTAGCGGTCTGACGTGCGCATCTCCCAGTCCCCAGTTTTGCGCTGCGCCGCAATCCGATGTTTGGTGACTTGCTGCGGCTGAACGAACCACTAGGAGCATGCCGATCAAATGCAAGCCTCAAAATGTTTTAGTTCAGGCTGGTTGGGCTGCCTCAACACCAAGACCAACTGCAGATGATTCATACTGACTGGCAGTTTTACTAGCAAAAGGTGATGTGCTTGAAAATCAAACGAAATAGACTGTCACAAATGAATGAAGGATTTATGATGGACCGGGCTTCCATACCCTAGCCAGGCAGCCATCTTGTCCAAATGCTCAGGCGTAAAATCACCAGGATCCTCCAGAAAGTCCGAGTTATCTGCTAAGCAGGGAAACAAATAAGCTTTTTATCGCATTGGGTGTCATCCAATATGTATCGAAAAAGAAAAGAAGACAAAAAGCTGGGCGAATTATCCCAGCAATTCTCTCTTTGAGATCATTCCCCCATCCGAGTCTCATTGCATTCCAAAAGCGATAGCTAGGGTGCCGGTCTCCCTCCATAGGCAGTTTGCCCGTCATCGCTCCGGGAGTCCGCAGAATAACATGAAAAGAAGAAGAAGAGACCTGGCGCCTCCTTGGAGCCAGCCGGAATCTCCACCTGACCCGGCTCCTCCGTTGTGGTGCCGAGTCGGGGGTGAGGCGAGGAACCAGATTGTCCAAAAGATGACGGCAAAGGTGACGAAGAACATCATGATGAGGACAGGTATTGAGAATTCCGGCTGCTCGAGTGGCATCCTCAGGACGACACGTCCGCCTTGGAGTGGTCCGATCTGTTGGAGCTCGATGTCGCCCTCGGTTGTGTCGATGGTTCCGTATCCGGGCATGCTGTAACTGGTAGCTTCTGAGATGATGGGTTACCGAGATGACTAGTTTGATGTAGTTGATGATGCTGGAAAGTGATAGCTTCCGCTGTGGCCTGGGAGGTTGCCCAATGCTTTTGTTCCCATTCTCCGCGAATATTCAAATATCGATATTGCCTTAGTGCATGCATGTAAATTCCCTACGGCAACCTCGGACACGAGAGCTACTCGAGATATGAGCACATAGATTAGGGCTGCGGCGACGAATTCACATACTTCATGCAAGGACATCTGTGCCCGGCACACTTCTGCCCCTGGTCCTCAAGGTCTAAAAACATCGAATCCATTTGTCGCCGCCCCAGCCCCCTGTCGCAAGCCACCGCCCGGTATGTAGATGGCACCATCGATAGCGACCGCATAGGTCCCGTGCCGGGGTAGTCTCATAGGCTCCTTGCGACTCCAAGTTCCCGTCGTAGTATCCAACACCTCGACTTCGCCAAAGACGCCCGACGTCGTGCTGCTGGAACCCTCGCCACCAAAGGTGTACACTTGGTTTCCGATCGCAGCAGCCATGTGCCCACCCTTCGCAGTAAGCATACGCTCCCCCTCCAGTGTCCACCTAGGACCCTCCGCGGCAAAATCAATCGAGTAAACCTCGCTGCTCACTACAAGGCCCTCGCGCAGGTGCCGACCTCCTGTGACAAACAGTGTCGTCCCCACGACGGCGGCACCGGCATGGTCTCGCGGTTCTGGCAGCGCCAAGTCAGGCAATAGTGTCCATTTGCCCGACGAGGTGTCGAATGCTGACACCGTGTCCACCGTGTCATGCAGTCCGCCAGGAACCAGCGCAAGGGAGCGTTGTCCACCAGCAAGATAGATGGTGCCGCCCACAACAGCAATCGCGGCGCTACCACGCTCAGTGCCAGCTGGGAATGGCTCAAGGTCTTTCCAGGTATCCGTCTCTGGATCCCATACCCATGCATTAGGTATGCCTTTCCAGATTCCATCGATATCGGCCAGACCGCCTAGCAGGTAGATCTTGCCGTCGACGGCGGCAGCATTCGGGTGGTTCAGTGGGATGGGTAAATCCGCTATTTGTTGCCATTGGTTGGTTGGGATGTGGTAGATAGAGGCCAAAGCCGAGCTGCGCACTTCTGTTCCGTTCGTGACTATGCCGCCCAGGACGGCGAGTGACGTTGAATTAATTCCGACCACAGTGTTTTCCTGGCGCGGCAAGATTGGTGTTGACGCGAGCTCCTCCCATGTGCCTTGAGCCCTTGGAACGACAAAGCCATGACTGAGATCCAGAAACAAGCTGCAACTGAGGCAGAAAGTACTGATAGTCACGCGCATTTTTAGTTCGGCTATTTCTTTCAGCTTGGGGTTTGTCCGATACGTGTGAAAGGCAGATCTTCAGGCCAGTTCTAGCAAAACTTGCGGCGATGGCCTAGCCTGGTAGGCGACAAGGGATCAAGCCAGACGTCGACTGTTACCGGGGAGTTGTTGGTCTTTTATCGGCACCAAATTAACCCTGGTAAAAGGTATCTTAGCCAAGGCGAGCATGCCCCAGAAATTTCTCGACTTGGAAGGTCCCGTCGTTAGGTGTAAGCATGCAGAAGATCACTGGACAGGGTCGAGTTGCATGATTCGCCGTCAATGAACGTCGTCGAAGGAATTTTGTTCAACTTATCGCAATCCGGGTACTGATTGCTGCCGAATTGCTGAACAGAACCTGCTTTGAGCCATTTCAGTCACTGCGCTTAATCGATTTCTATCCCAGATCATATAGTCCAATCGGCCCTCAAGATAAGTCAACCGTATCAAAACAATTGGTCTGGGGATTTTAAAGGTAAATAATGCCCGGGAAAATGTTTGCATGATTGAATGATGTGTGGTAATTAAGTATATACGGACCCAACGCCGGAGGCTCAAATAAATTCAAATTCAATAGCATGAGACCCTTCATCTGCGCCGCTAATCGTCAAAGGAGAATGTGGGAACCATAGGAACGCAATCCGATTTTTTGAGAAGAGAAGGGGAAAAAAGCAAGACCTTGACACAGACAACGGAGAAAATGTTTGAGGTGAGTAATGACCAAACGAGAGCTGAGAGGTGTGAGGATGTGTGATGAGGGACTGGGCTGGCCCAGTCAACCGCAGTTGCAAAAGGCAACAGTGGTAGAACATATGAGGGAGAGGGTATCTTTATATGCATGTCTTCAGTTGCAGTCAGTTAGGTAGTCAAATCAGAAGTCAAGTTAAACGTGGCTTATTCTCCGGATTTGCGGATCAACGAATCTGATGGTTTGACGCGCTGGGCCCATTCGCTAAAAAAAACGAAAAAAAAAAAAAAAACGTAGTTTGTTAGTAAATCCGGTATCGCCTACATGCCGGCGGATTAAGCCCAGTGTGGGTATTCAGGAGCACTTACGTCCAGCTGCCATCGTAAACCTTGCGCTTCTCGGGGTTCCCAAACTGAGCTACCTCGAGAGCCGTGTCTATGATGCAAGCCGTCACTCCAGTGCCACAGGTCGACACGATTGGCTTGGATGGGTCGACCCCCTTGCTCTCAAAGACATTCCTGAGCTGATCAGCCGGCAGGAAAGCCTTAGTCTTGGGGTCGAGCAGTGTATCAATAGGAACGTTGATGGCGCCAGGCATATGGCCCGAGGACAATCCCAGTCTTGGCTCGTCAGCGGTGCCATCGAAGCGGCCTGCCGACCTCGCATCAAGAATCTGAACACCCTCGGCGCCCTCCTTGTTATGATCCAGTGCAATATCGCGGACCTCCTCGAACTCGGCAACCCTATCCACGGAAACTTCTGGGATCGGGTATGTGCAGCATTCGACATTGTACAGGTTTCCAGTCTCGACAGGCAACTCCTCGTCGCACCACACACGGAAGTTGTTAAGGATGTGGACCTTGGGGTGACCAAAAACTTTGAGAGTCCATGCCACTCGAGGGGCCGAGAAGACGCCAAGTTCTTTGCTGTCGTAAACTACAACAGTATCTTCTTTACGCACTCCGAGCTCGCTCATGGCCGAAGCGAAGCTCTTGGGTTCCGGGAGCATGTGTGGATAGGGGCTGTGGCGGTCAATAACCTTGTCCAGGTCAAAAAAGCGCGACTTGGGAATGCGTGACTTCCGATAGGACTCGATGCCCGTGCGGCCTTCGGGGTCGTTGGGGAGGAACCATGCCGCGTTGAGGCAGATGACTCTCGGGTGGGTGCTGATAGAAGATGGCGGACTCTTCTGAATAGCCTCGTGTACCTCCTTTGGTGTGACGAGATACGACGAGAAAGTGCGGCGGGGCGTCGAGGTAGTGAAGGTTCGGCTAGCCTTTGTTGGGCAGAAGACCGGTGCAGACCGAACTTTGGCAGCCGCGCGGGGAGCCCACGCCGTGGTCGGCATTGTGAAGGTGATTAGAGTAGCGGCAGCCATGGTTCTTGTGAAATGAGACTTCCCGACAAAACAGATTATCTCGACTGAGCTGACAAGTCAAGCTACAAGTGAAGACCGCAGCTTTACTCGGGTCGACACGAGTGCTCTCGAAACACTTGACGAGCTGTTGTGGTGTAGTGGGAGGATTAATGTTATCAAAACGATGTCATTCCAGAGTAGAGGTGCAGCAGCGCCAAAGATAAGACGGTTCGATTTCGATTTTTTGCCCGGTGCGGAGAAGCTGTAGCCGACTGCTGAAGAAAAAAGCGACCAGTGACTGGACGGAACTCAGGCGCTCGGGGCACACTTTCAGATAACGCGGTGCGGGTCGGGGCCCAGGGTATAGCTGGGCGGCTTTGATTGTCACAAATGAGCAGCTCCAGAAGCAATCAATCGGTTTATGTAAACATGCTAGGTACCTACCTTGCCAACTTGCCTGGCCTAGGCAAGTCAAAGAGGGGCAGGTATCATTTGATCTGTAATACTACTTGCACGTATTTACAATTGTTCAAGCAAGCAACAAATGTGGAGGTGGGCAGCAGGTGACTGAATTGGTCCGCAAGTCTCTGGCTTTCAAAGGGTGATTTGGATAGACTCCATGGAGCACGCAATGTATAGACCTCTGATGGAATGCGGGGAATAGTCGTACAGGTTCCCTTTTGCGCCACTGTTCGACACTGGAGGTGAGGAGTAGCTGATGTGCACAAGCCGAACTCCACTGACCCAACTGATGTCTGCCGAGTAATGGAGGTCACTGTAGCGTCAACCGGGATGGCCCAAGCTTCCATGTGTCAACAGAACACTGAATGTGTGCCTTTATGAGTGCATGGACACTAGAAGAGCCAAAAAGGAAGCATACACCAACCAGATTAGACGAACAAAAAAAAAAAAAAAAATACAACAAACACGGCAAAAAGGTAGAGCGCTTTGTTTGGAACGAAACAATATCCAAATCACAAACGAACAACACCCATCTCGCTATCCCATAAACACTCTGTCTGTGTTCCTGGAAGAAGCCATGAAGGTCAAAATCAAGCAATGGAACGCGGTCGCAACATGGAGATGGGATATTCCAGAAGACGATGTCTGCGGCATCTGCCAAGTTCACTTTGACGGCACTTGTCCGACGTGCAAATATCCTGGGGATGATTGTAGTCTCTGTGAGTCACTTCTGCCTTTCGTACAGATCGAGCTTTATGCAAGGCTCTTCACACTCTTGACGACACAAAAAAGCTAACTTTCACCCCACAAGTATCTGGCAAATGCGGCCATAATTTTCACATGGTATGTACTTATTGCATCCTTAAACCCGCCACGTAGACCCTTCCCTTATCTCTAACAGGCTACAATAGCATTGCATCCTCGAATGGATCAAACAAGATTCTGCCAAGGGACAATGTCCAATGTGTCGACAGAGTAAGTGTGCCGCCCTCAACTGTGACTTTTAACACGAAGTAACAAGTGCTAACTATTGACAACTACTACTAATAGAGTTTGAGTGGAATGAACAGCCTGGACAACACCCTCCAGGTTCTCAGTCACCAGTGGCCGCCCCGCCAACACAGCAATAGCAGTGGAGGCCAACAACCAACTTGGTGCAGTGAGCTAGCTGTATTGCTGATGCGCGGTCTCTCCGTGGTCGAAGACAAATAAAACGAACAGACGAAACAAAACGATGTTATAACCACATTATCCTACTCTGTTTTCTTTTCCAGACAAAAATTCTTCACGATACCCCAAATCTGATTTGACTAGTGTGTCTGTCAGTCACTGTTACAATATTGTCCTCCTGCAAGCAGCTTCTCCGCCCCGCGCTCTAGAATACAACTGGAATAGGCTGGTGGGTGGGTTTACAGGGATAAGGCGGGTCCGGGAACCATTAAGCCTCAACAGCTCGGGCGGAATGACGATCTCTTCTCCGATTGCACTTCCAGTCATTCTTTTGGAAAGCCTCATTACATCTCTTCTTCATCAGAAAACGGATGGCCTGTCTTTGATCAGGTTGGAATCATGGTGACATGACTGTTAGCCGCAGAGCGAAACTTTGATAAGCAACAAAGAGCGAATTATTAGATAATATTCTTTATTTTATCCTTCTTTCTCTTTTTTTTCTTTCTTTGTTTTACACTCCCTCTTTTCGTGAGACCAATATGCACCAACCTGTCGGAGCTTCTCTTGCTCAAGCCTCCCCACTCCCCACTCGCAATACCCCTCGACGCCGCACCAAAGTCGCAACCTCGCTGCCTTGTCACTTGCCTTCCTGTCTATCATCATGACCGAGCCTTCACGTCGCTTCTCATCAGAAGCAGCATCTAACACCAAAAGTCCCGTCGGATCCGTGCGACAGGGCACGACTCCGCCCCGGTCGCCGTACCATCCCGACAGGCGTCGCCTCTCGTCCAACTCGCAAGACCGACCCGCATCGGCTCTGGACCAGGCTTCCGTCAACACTCACCAGAGACAGCAGCGGTCGGGAGGCCTGCAACCGCCCTCACAAGAGTCTCTTCTCCTGCAGCAACATCAAGCACAACAACAACAGCCGACGCCACCAGCGCCGCCCGTCTTCACCCCTGTCTTTGCTCTCGTCGACGACGCCACAGGCCGGCCCACGACACACCATCCTCGCGTTCACTACATATTTTCTGATGATGACCCGGAGGAGCTGACCGCAGCCCTAGACGACGCCGCCGCGGATCATCCTCACCCACCTACATCCTCAGGCGGTATGGCGGCAACGCCGGGGTTGTCTCGGGACCGCGCCATCGTCGTCGATTTGGTGCCCGCCCCTGACGGAAGACTCGGCTCCTTCTCGGTGGCGAGCGCTGTTTCCCTCAGTCCCGAGTGGGCCGTGACTAGCGCACAGGTCTCGAGAATCCAGACGGGCGGCAGCGACGCTGATGTCCCGGGTGGAGGTGTCGGTGGCAAGGGCAAGGCTAGAGATAATGCCGAGGCCGGCGATGACAAGGACGACGGAGGCAGCGGCAGTGGCGACAGCGGGCTGATGCTGAGGATAGAAGGGGTCGGGGTCGACCCGGCGGCGGCGGCGGCGGCGGCGGACAACACGCTGACACTGTCGGGGTCCAGCAGCGGCGGATCGCGTCACAGCGAGCGTAGGAGGCAAAAACCACAGCAAGGCCCCGGCCCCAACGGCGAGGAAGAGTTCGCGGCGCTGGCCGACGACTTTGACCGCCGCATGGGCACGCTGCGCCGCGTGGTCGACGCGAGCATACCCGGCCTGCCTTCAGAGGAACAGCGATCGTCCCATGCCGCTGCCGGGGACGAGGCTGTTCCCTTAGGGTCGGCTGCTGCTGATGCCGGGTCTTCGGATCACAAGGCCGCACCCTGAAATACATTGAATTAAACTATCAAGCCCGCAATTGTGGGGGGAACAAGGCGGGCCGTAGACTTGTCATGCGGGACAAAAGAAATCTCGCCATGGAAGAAGACAGGGACGCCACGGTGACATGGTCTGCGGCCGTGCCGTGGCGGCAAATGCCGCAGGGTTCGCATTGAACACAGCCTGGTTGTATGGGACGCGCATCGCTTCAGCATTACCCTGCGAGTACAACTCCACGGGGATGGTGCTGTAGCGCATTCTCTGCATGGAGGGTGGCAAGTTTTCGATAAATGAACATTTATGTGATTATGACGCATCTCTTGGAAAGTCTTGCCGGAGCTGTAGAGGAACCGGACCTCGTCAGCCAGTTATTCACGAGCAGAGTACACCCCAGATGCGAGCTCGGGTTTTGGCAGAGCATGTTGAAAGCTATATTCGAGATATTGACCCAGGGCATCAATAGAATATAGTGACGCAACATAACGCTGTCGAGTTGGCTAGCAGCATAGCAATAGATATGTCTAATGCACAAGTTTCATCCAACTGGACGGTGTAAAGTTCAGCATTTTAATAAAACGAAACGACACATAAACGATGACAAAGGATATCAAGTCTTGATTAAACGCCTATAATGCTTCCACGAAACAAGGACTCCAGATATACAGAAAGGTCAAAGAAGAAACAGACAAGATAAAAGGAACAACAGACTACGATCCTCCGACATCAAGCCGCAAGGCGTTTCTTTCTTTTGGTGATTTTGAAGACGAGGAAGAAATAAGGAAATCAGAAGTTCCAACCCTCAAAAAAAGCACCAAAATTTTTTCGCAATGAACAGAAACAAAATGCTGTCTCCAGAAAGGCAAGGAAAGGAAATGTGATGAGGCTGCATTCCTAAGAATTACTCCATCGTTGTGGCCCGTACCACGAGCGCATCGCTGTCGACGTCAAATGCTTTCCCCCCTGGCAACGCTAGTCTCTTGCTCTTCGGCGAGCCCTCAGATGCTCGACTGCTGCTCTTAAACTCGCCACCCTCGCTGTGCAAGCTGGAAATCCCCTGGCCGAGTGGTCCTGTAGGGTTTGGCCTCGGGGCTGTATCTTCGGTGACCACATAGCGCCGCATGATGGCGCGCTTTTCGGCAAAGGGATCCAGCGGAGTTGAGTCTTCCTCGGTTTGTGCGAAGATGTTGGCTATCGGTCGCTCGCCAAAGTCAACGCCCTCGATTTCAGGGACGCCGTTGCCAAGGTTTCGTTTTGTGGTTTGTGGGGACTTATTCTTATCTTCGCCAGAAGTATTACCACTGGTCTTCTGGGTAGTGACAAACCAAATTGCAATGCCACCCGCGATGAGCACCACGATAGCGACTAAAGAAGAGTCCAGTCAGCATTCCTCAACGAATACACACGCGGTAAAACATCTCAAGGAGCTGAACCGAAGGCCGAGACTTACTGCAAATACCCAGACAGATCCACTTCTTTTTCCTCGTCTTCTTGGCCGTCTCAACGGCGACTACAATCTCCTCATTACCCTTGTCTAGGTTCTCGACGATCTCCTCGCCCTTCTGCTCAATCTGGGCGACCTGGACGTCTTGCTGAACGATGAGGGTGTCCATATCCTGGAACAGCTGTGCCAACTCGATCATCTGTTGCTCGATCTTCTTCATCTGCTCGTGGCGGTCCTGGACGGCGTTGAGCACAGCGCGGGCCTGACCCCGGCGATCGCTCTGCATCAGAGCCTGCTGGAAGATCTGCCCACCGCCGTTGGCCGCATCCTCGACGGCGTCGCGGACCTCCCGCTCGTCGGCATCGGGCCGCACGTAACGGTACTGCCGTTCCAGCTGGTCGCGAGACTTTTGTCGGAAGCCCGACTCGATCTGCTGGTACTGGTTGATGGCAGCCTTGAGGCGACGGTCGACGCGATTGACCTGCGCAGTGTTGCGCGCCTGCGACGCCTCTGGGCTCGACTTGACCTTGCGCACCCGGTCCGTCAGGGCGCGGTACATGGCCATGGTCTCGGATGAGAGCGAGTCGAGCTGCCGCTGCGTCTGGGAACCCGCACCGTCAGCCTCGTTCAAAGACCTGTCCTGTAGCATCCGCAGCTGGTTCAGGTTGCCCTCTATCTGGCCGACGCCGTCGTCGATGGAGCGGCACTCGTTGAGGATGAAGTTGGGGTCGCTATTGCCGGAAGCGCCTTGACCGCTAAAGCCGGCTCCGTTTTGCGTCAGCGAGGCCATCTCGACGTTTTGGTTTGCTGCCATTGACAGAACGTTTCATGTTAGCCAATGTTTGCTTGTCGACTTGTGTTATCCCTTTTATTGTCTCTTCCTGTGTTTGCTCCCTCGGCACATGCCGACAAGACGTTCCGGTTCAATCACGTACATGAATAATCATCATGGCCCATAGCTGGTCCCCGGTTGCCGCCTGGTCGAGGGCCGCCACCAAACTGTCCTGGAGGAGGCCGTGATGCCTGTGGTGCTCCATAGCCGCCTGCACCACCGGGACCGTTGTCCCTCTGGTCGAAGGGGTTTGACCTTCCGCCGTATCTGTCCGTTGTGAGATCCCTCTGTCAGTTCTCCGCTTTCATTCATGCGCATCGTTTGATTCGTGGACTCGAAGGTGGTCCATTGCCCGCCTTCAAGAGCGGATCGTCACCGCCCGTCGCGCGTCGATGTCGAGTCGAAGTTTGGGACATGGTTTCAACTAACCCGTACTGGCTCATTTTGTTAGTATTAGTCCGTCCGGCGGGTTGATTTCAAGTATATCAAAACAAGAGTGAAGCTGCAGTTGATGATAGGCTTTTTGGGAGTTGAGGAATTTGGTTTGGGCGTTTGAGAGTTTTGCAAGTAGAAAAGAAGAGTGATGCATAGGGGGGGACCCAAGGAGATTTTCGGCCTTCCCTGTCAAAAAGAGAACGACCCACCGAGGGTCCCATCGGTGAAACGCATCTGGAGGGTCGACGGGAGACAGGGGCAAAACACTCACGCTCATGGTTAAAGAATGGCCAATTAAAAGGGGCGCAGTCGCCTAGACTGTGTTCGAGGAGATGCTATTCTGGCGTGGTTGACTGTCTTTGTTGTCGATTTCGGATCTGGAAAAAGAATAGAAGGGAGCCTTCCCTTGTCGTCCAATGTTTGGGATTTGGTGCTGGGCGATGGGGTTTTGTATTATAATGTACAGTACTGTAAGTCGCCGTAGGTCAAAGTTTATGCTGACTGGAACGGCTATTATTATCTGATGTATGTCCTGGGGTTTGGTCTGATCTAAACTGGGTTGCTTCCGGTTGGGTTCATGCAGAAGAAGAAATAAGTTCAATCCTGTGGGTGTCGGCGACAGGATGGGTATTACGTCGAGGGTACAAAGGGAAAGGGTGAAAAGAGGAGGGGCGGAAAAAAAAAGGGAGATGATCTTAGACTAAAGAATAGATGGCATTCCTGTAACAAGATGAAAAGAGAGATTGTTTTTTTCATTAACTGCCAGGCAGCAACACGGGGGGCGCAGGGCAGCACACCATCCAAATTCATACGCGCCAGCGGCTTGTCAAGTGTGGGTGGCTTAGGTACATACGCTTGCAAGGCTGGTACAGTGAATTGAGGTGTTGCATTTTCTGTGGTTGGTACCATCGGTTTGGCATGGTCGGTCGCTTCTCCATCCAAGAGGCATTCAGGGGTTTCGCCCGTTCAAGACAAGGCCGCGCAAGGGTCTTTCTTGGCGACCTGCGTCTCGCTGCACCGCCATTGAACAATGCTGCCCTCCCGAATGGTTCCACAATACTGTCCCACTTTGATTTGGAGAAGAGCAGAGGTATTGCCCGATCAGCGGGGCAGTGATCTCTTACATGCACTTAGCTGGCTTGGCAGCTGGGCTAGAGCGCAAATGAAATTTCGGTTTACCGTGATGTTCGGTATCAATACGGGCTACATTGATTTGGTTCTCTCCATCGTCCAAATTCGTGGCCCACCTTCAACTTTCTTGATCCTACCCAGCCTTGCTCTTCATGGGCAGTTTAAGATTCGAAAATGTTCACCTAACTGGGTATCATGCATCATCTGTTTACCTAACTAGGTTCCATGCATCTGTTGTAGCATGCATGGGATATCCAAGCATAATTAGAACAAGTAGTGCTGACGTCGTTGACGGCCTGCCAGTTGCTGCGCATTTTGCAAGGATTTTGCGTTTACATGTACTGGTAGGGTAGACGACGGCAAATGGCTTTGGAGCCGTTGCGGAGACCATTCTTCTCAGGCAGTTTCAAAACTTGGATCGGCAGACTCGATCGTTGGACCAAGTGCGACCGGCCCAGTCACGCGTGCATGAAGTGCTGAACATTTCCATCAACAGCTGTTCCGTCGTAGCTATTAATTCGGCTAGAAATTGTACAAGTGCATAGTGTGGCACACAGACTTGGTTGGCAGCCAATCAATTCACAATTACAAAAGTACATCTGCATATAACAATTCGATTTATACATAAATAAATTAAAAACAGATCTGACAAGCTCTTATCCGATTGTCGGTCACTGAGGTCAGCTTGCAGGTCGTGACCCAGCCTTGTTCTTTTTTTGGACATAACTTGGAACGGATTCTCAAATTCGCATTTGTCTGCCTAGGTGGCCGACGCAGCGCCGACGACCGTGCAGTGCGCCACCACACATGTCAGCGCCCACGCAGAAATAAACTCACTGCCACAGCGAGTGAACGAACCATGATGGAACCGATCATCTAGCTCCATAGAAGTTCAAGGGTAGGGCAACCACGCTAAATCCTTCAATTTGCTAATCCGGACTAGCTTGAGAGGTTCGCAGCTTAGGTATGCGACAATCACCAAACATATTGTCAGGTTCCTTCAAGTCGATGTAATGTAATTCAGTCGGGCGGTATGTGCGGTGACTTTGCATACAGTAGACCCCAATCGGCTCGACGGCAAATTCGGCTGGATCGGGTTAAAGAGCTCCAGGGAGTTAGACTTAGTCCGCGGATGATTCTCTAAAGTATGGGCAGCTGTGCCCCAGAAATGATCTTCGTCTCCTCAAACAAACTTCTGGCAACTTTCATCCCTGATCTACCAACCGGTCTACTGTATCTACTATACAAGCATTATGTGGTATGACCGCGGCTAAACCCGATGCGTCCTCATGGTCTTGTCTTCAAAGTCCCACAAACTTAATTAACGGCCGGACCGTTGAAGAGGATGAAAAGAAATGGGTTTCTGGTTTTATCTTCCGTCGAAAAGATGTCGACAGAGCGAGCACTACAAGTACTTCAAAATGTTTCAACCCTTGCACCAAATTTGCCCCCTTCAAATCACCGCATAAGCCGCAGCGTAGCTCACGCTGGAATCGCTTACATCCTCAACGAGGCTGCTTCGCTCATACCTGACAAAGGTGAACACGCCATCTCCCTTCTTAGCCCCGGATGCGACACCATCACCACCAGCCGTCTCCTTCTTCAGCATCTCTAACGCAGCCATGACGACCCCGATCGGGTGCCGCCCGCAGACCGTGTTCCCCGTCGCCTTGAGGTTGTCGTAGAAGGCGTCGTGACTGCCCGTCTCGATGGCGTCCATGGCTAGATGGTCCAACACCCGAATTCCCTCATGTATCGGGACGGGAAGGTTCCGGTCCGCCCTTCCGAGGCTTCTCACGCCCTTGATGGTGCCGTCGCCCGTGTACTTTGTGTAGCTGAACCGGCCGCCCCAGTGACAAAAGTCGGAGCTGACAATGAAGGCATTGTCCGGGTCGCGCAGGTGCGGCAGCAGCAGCTCGCCGAAGGCCTTCTCCGCGTCTCGCTTGTTGTCGCCGATTAGGATCGGGACTATAGGCGGCCACGCGGCGTCACCTTCGCCGTCGCTGCCGCCGCCGAGCGTCTGCGTCAGCCGTTTGGCGAGGTACGGCAGGTGCATCTCCAGACTATGCTCGTCCTCGTCGTTGTCGCGTGGTATGTCTTTGAACTTGCCCGTGTCTCGGAGCTGCTTGATCGTGTCGAGGTCTACCCGGAGATTTCCAAGCGGCGTCTCGTAGGTTGCGTAGGTCGTCAGGGCGCAACCGGAAAGGTAATATGTATGCGAGGGCCCAAGGACGAAGATGCGCTTTGCGGCACTGACATCAAAAACCTTGTAGGCCCAAGCGGCACAGGGTCCGGAGTAGCTGTAGCCGGCATGACTGGCAGTGGGAATAGTAGAGATGTTAATGGTAAGTAGGCTTGCAGGCGTAAAGCGGTTGAAATATAAAAGAAGAGAAAGAAAAGAGAAGGAAAAGGGGTAAAAGGGTCTAATCATGATAGGCGCTAGAGCTACGGTGGTGGGAGTTGTAGCTGGTGGGATATATTCCAGAGACCTCGACGATGACGTCAGGGCGATAACTGGATGGAGAACTCAAGGCTACGCAGAAGTTCCTAGGAAACTTACGGTGCAATAATTACTCTCGCTCCTTTGATAGGCACGTCGCTGTCGTTTATCTTGTCTGGTACCTCTGCGAGCCATTCATCAAGTTCGGTGGTGAGCTTGGATGAGCCGCGCGTGTACCAACTGCCGGCATGGCTTGCTCTCCGAATTCCGGACATGATCAGCAGCCGTTCGCTCCGTTGCGATCCAAGTTACTTTTCCGTGGACTCAGGTCTAATTTTCGGAAGGCGATACGATATTAGGTTGGATTACTGTTTTGCAACCGATCAGAGTCTGGTTAGGTCCTGAATTTCTTAGGTACGTTACGGAGAAATGCAAATTAAGTGGCAGTCAGTTACAAGATGCACCGTGGTTAGAGTGGCATTTGAACCAATGCTTGACAGGAGCTTCTCTTGCCAGCAGATATGGGAGCCGAGCCCAGTATAAGTAGCCTGCTGGAAGCTGCCCCTCCCTAATGCCCCACCTGAGTACAGAGTAGAGTTGCAAAACAGTGTGCGAAACTGAACTTCGAGATTGCTTTTTTTAAGCTTTTTCTTTTATGGTTGCTTTGTTTTCTAGTCCCTCATTCTTGTTTTCCCACCCAACGCAGACCACGCACCAACACAGCCCCCCCTCCAGCTAAAAGCCATCGTCAATGCCCCTCGCCTTCTCCCCCTCCCTCCTCTCCTTGTTCACCTTGGCCCACCACCCCATCGTCTCCTCCTTGCTCTTGGTGTTACCATCCGCGTCCAGCTCATCCCACGGGTTTGGAGTCAGGATGTAGTGCACGTTCTTGACATTTTCGTCGCGCCAGATGGCGTCGTGCACGCCTGGCCATCGCAGCGTCTTGAGCGCGTTGTAGACATAAGGAAGCGACACCCACCGGTCCCGGTACAGCTCCGAGAGCAGCGACTGGTCCGCAAAGTCGAGCGACGCCGCGTTGTCTTCCATGTGCTCTACGATTTGCCGGAACAGCGTCCGCGACGGATTCACCACCTGTAGTCCCCCGTTAAGGATTGGCAGCGGCACCGATGCCGGGTCCGCCCCTTCGACCTGCGCCCGATCGGGTTCGCCGTGCTGCGTAGTGAAGGCACAGTTCTCTGGCACCCAGTCCTTGGGGTAGTGTGCCCTCTTGAGCGGGTTGCAGACGCACGCGTAGCTGGCGGCAAATACCCTCTTGGAGTCGGGTCCTCCGGCAGCTGACACTTCGGGCGCGTCCAGCTCCATCTCCATTAGCTCGTCCATGTTCTGCAGCACCAGCATGTCAGAGTCCAACTGCACCACCCGCTCATACTGCTCCAGAGAGAAGGGCGTCAGCTTGCTCCAGCAGTCGTAGAAGCGCGGGTCCTCGCTGTAGTCCCGGCTCGACCGCGTCGGAAGCAGGTACTCGATGCGCTGTGCTGCGATGCCCCGTGACGACAACGCCTTGCGGCCAGACTCAGGGAAGGTATCCGTGTACAGTGCCACGAGCGGGTACTTGGACTTGTGCTTCCGCAGCGCGTGTTCCAGTGTCAAAAGTCCCGGCAGGTAGTCCAGGTTCGTTATCAATGTAGTCCAGACTGAAAGCGGGACGGTTTCAGTTACATATTGTCAGTCTTGTCGTCCAACACCTGATGCGCAAAAATGAACATTTTTTTTTTTCCTCTTGTTTTTGGTTTGCATACCTTTGCTGGAGTCTACCGCCCGCTTGCCATCCGCCATTTTGCGGTGATTTATAGTGAGGTAGGTGTGTGAATTTGTGTGATCCAATTCTATTCACAAAGCCTTGTTGCTGGGATTATGAAAGAACGAAAGAGGTAGAAGCCAAAATGTAAATCTGCCAAAGGGGATAGGCAACCAATTGGACAGCGGAGATGAAACAAGACGAAAGCGGGATTTTTGATTTTTGTCCGGAACTAAATGGAGCGCAATGTCGCAATCCTTCAAGTGATAAGGCAGTAAACCTCGAGCAAGGTTTCTACCCGAGACTACAAAACACATGAACCATTGTGGGGTTAACAAGCAATTTACTGACTCTTCGTCCAACTGGCGCGGTACTATGCGACCGAGCCGTGGGCTAGGTAACACTGGTATCTTGCTAAAGTTCTCTCCAATCACATTTGATTTCAAAGGATTACATGTGGCTTTGGCTCCTTTTTTATTGTCTACTTGGATGCAGCAGAACTTAGTAGTATGTACTTCACAATTCAGACTACGAATATCACACCATTCAATCCAAGTATATCAGCCGATTTGGTGGAGAACACTGATGTTCTCAAACGTCGTCTCATGTAATTTCCATAACTTTCGTAACTAAGCCAAATTATCTAACCTGTGCACATTTCAAATTAATCATCCCAATCATTACCGTGTATAAGTTCAGTGTTTCTCATAAACCATTCCAACAAAATCAAAGAAAAAACCCATAATTCGTACCACAATCTCTCCTCATCACGACGTAAACAACCTCTTAAACACCGCCCGGAAGCCTTTCTTCTCCTTCTTGTCCTTGACGTGGTCAGACTCTTCCGCAGCATCCGCGATCTCCTCCTTGTCTCGCTCTGCACGTCCTGCGGTGGTTGCCCGCCTTTGTAGCTGCTCCCTCCTCTCGAAGCGAGTGCGACGGTGGAGTGCCTCGTCGCGTGGC
Organism: Magnaporthales sp. P1609; assembly: GCA_003709005.1. Classification (NCBI taxonomy): domain Eukaryota; kingdom Fungi; phylum Ascomycota; class Sordariomycetes; order Magnaporthales; species Magnaporthales sp. P1609. Next base: position 2,023,426 of record PELF01000003.1, read on the forward strand.
TGCTCGAGGTCGTCTTTGGTCTTGTCGGCCGCACGGACAGAAGCCATCTCTCGAGCAGACGGCTCGTAGCTTGCCCGAACAGGACGCGCGACATCCCGAGAGGCCCGGCCCGACCGGGCAAAATCTTGTGAGGACCTCCCTGAGCCAGACTCCTCCGCGGCTCGCCGAGCATCTTCGGCTACCTTTTCGCGGGCTTTTTGCAGTTTGCGAAGGGTACTGGCGTCTTCGGTCGTGCGGCTGGATCGACGTCGGGACCTGGTAGTGTTTGAACGCTCCGGGAGAGATTCATGAGGAGGAGTAGGTACTATTGAGAGATCTCGGTCTCTCCTGGTGCTGCTGCTGCGAGCAGGAGGAGGTGGGATGTCACCTGTACCGTACGAGAAGTCGACACCGTCGGCAGGCTTAGAGTGACGACTCTTGACGCTCGAGCTGAAGAAGCCAGCCTTTGGCGGTGGAGGCGGTGGCATCTCTTCCCGTGCTGCAGATCTGTGGCTGTGTCGCTTCGACCTCGCCCTGTCGCTGGTGCTGACAGGCGGGGATGTAGGGGCTGGTGTGGGTGAACCATGACCTCTCTCCTTTTCACGTAGCGCACGAGCGGCGTGACGCTCAGCACGCCGCCTGTCGTGTTCCTGCTGCTCCTCGGGCGAGCGGACAGCATGACGCTCGGCGCGACGCCTTTCGTGCTCTTGTTGCTCTTCAGGGGTTCGATGCTTTCTAGAGTGCGATTCCTCCGAATATCCACTATCCTGACGTCTTGGTCTGTGTGACGGCGAAGACATAGAACCCGAAGCATCGCTGCGATGGTGATCAGGACGGCTTCTACGGTGATGTCTCTTTTCGTCACCGTTCTCTTCTCTCGGGGTGCGGTCTTCCCTAGGAGTCCGGTCTTCCCTTGGGGTTCGATCTTCCCTAGGAGTGCGACTTGATCGAGAAGAGTGGTGGCTGGAACGGTGGTGATGGCCACTGCGCGGCGTCCGTGGTGACTCAGGATCCGCCACGGATCGTTTATCGTCTGCAAAGAGGTCAGCAACGGAATCGCGAAGTGCCTGGTCCATGTCACGGTCCCTGCCCCTCTTCACTGGATATTCCGCCGCCATTGACCTCTCTGGACTCAGAGAGAAAGGGTCTGTTCCAACGTCACGCCACCCGTACCCGTACCCCTGAACGGGGCTTCCGGCGGGCGACATGCGCGGGGATCCCTTGGGGCTCAGAACATCGCAAGTGGCATAGAGGATGACGGCAGTGGCAACAATCTCCTCAGCATTCTGGATGGAGAGCTTACGCTGTCTTCTCAGGCTTCGCGCCTTGCTCATTTGTCGAGCAGGTTCGTCCTTGAGATCTGGGAGAACCACTCCAGGTGTGGGTGCCCTGGTCGGATCGCTGGCACCGCTAGTTGCCGTGAGCCCAAATGGTGTTCTGGGCCGAGTGATGTCGGTCTGCGTGCCTGAACTGACCAGCTTGACAGTTGGCCTCTTGGGCTTTTCTGTATCAACAATGCGCTGCGACTCAGACCTTTCGCCGTTATCCTTTGAAGAAAGCGCGCGTGAGGCCATCAGTCCAGCTGCGCCGACAGCTGCAGCAGCGCCAGCTGCCATTGCTACCTCCTTCATGTGAGATTTCTCGTCATTCTCTACGGAATCTTCTTCAGCAGTTGCCTGACTTGGCTCCACTACAGGAATGTCTTGGGGAGATTCAAAAGCGGGAACAGGCTCACTGGCAGCCTTGGCAGTTGGCTCTGGTTCAGATTCACTTGGCAAGCTTTCACCAGCAGTATGTCCCGCCTGCGGCTCAGGCTCTGCGGCTGCCTGCACTTCTTCAGCTTCAACCGCTTCCGCCGGCTCCTCAATGTCAGTCTCTGCTTCGCGTTGTTGGGTCAGGGCTGGACCCTCGGCCTCAATTTCCACGTTGTCATTATTGTCCTCTACAGACGCTAGCTCTGGTGCTTCCGTCTGAGCCAGGTCCTTATCGGCAGCTACTTCGATGGCGTCCTCAGCTGTAGCTTCCTCTGGGGTATCTTGGTCCACGACTTGACTTTCCTCAACCAGCGATTCCTCAGCGAGGGCCTCCGCTTTTGGTTCCTCTGGAGCTTCATCGATGATGGCTCGACTCTCATTAATCTCTTGATCGGCGGGGACAGCCTTAACAGGTTCTGCAACATCAATGTGCTCCTCGGGTGTGCCATCAGCGCACTTTTCGTCCTCAGCGACTTCTTCGTTAGTGGATGGCTCAGTAGTGTCTGCCCCAATAGGCGGTGGGCTTGGTTCAGCATCAAGTAAACTGGTGGCAGGCTCTTCGGCAGCACCTTCGTCCAAATCACCTGTAGGTTCAGGCTCTTGAACAGACTTTGGTTCGACCTCAGCTGCAGTTTCGGCAGCCTCGATAGCTAAGCTCTCAGGCTCTTTGCTTTCGTCTACCTCTGCCGATTTTGTCGAGATCTCTGGGTCAATGTTTTCAGCATCGACTTTGGCGCTTGATTCCACGTTGGCCTCAGCAGGGTTACTAGCTCCTTCTCCGATGTCACCGGGGACAATGGCGGGCTCAACGTCGCGATCATTGTCTTCAGCCTCATTATAGGGAGTTGAGAGTGTTTCGGCTGCAGGGGGGTCGGACTTTTCTACTGCCAAGATGTCTTCCTCGTTATCGCAGGCAGCTTGGCCAGCCTCGACATCATCAGGCGTAGCGTCGTCCTGAACTACCAACTCAGAGACATCTTGGGCTGCGACGGCTTGATCAGTGGCAGTCTCGACTTCTTCTGGCGTGCTAGCTGGCTCGGTGGCCGCAGGGCTCTCTTCCTGGCTCTCTGGAGCTTTTGAGTCTGAAGGCGCCTCGAGGAGCTCTGGCTCAGGAACAGCCTTTTCGACAGTCTCATGGAGACTTTCATCCGGAGCCGCAGTGGATTCCTGAGAATCGATTTTATCCGATATGGTTGTATCTTCGACTAATACCTGCTCTTCGACAGCCGGTTCTTCGACCACAGGTGCGGTTACAGCATCATCAGCAATTGCAGCGGACTCTGCGAGGGGGTTACCCTCCGCTATGAGCTCCTTGTCCGTATCCACAGTTTCTGCTGCTTGACCATCAGGGACTTGAACTGTCACAAGGTCGACAGGCTCCGAATCCGGGTCGTCTCTGCTCGTATCTTTGGCAGTCTCCTCAGAAGCAGTGAGCTGATTATCAGAGGGAGCATCCTCAGGGTCCGCTTGCTCTGGTTGTGCATCGGCTTGATTTCCATCCTCCAATACGGTGGCGTCTGTGATAGGTGGCAAATCCTCAGCATCTGTTGGAGATGTCTCTGAAGGATCAGCAGTCTCTTGAACCGCAGTTTCTGCGACCGCCGAAGCGTCATCAGGCACAGCGTCATCTGGACTAGGTTCGTTGGTCTCCGCTACGGTATGCAGGTCCTCACCGATTGGGGCCTGGTCTGTAGCAGTCTCATTGGGTTGCAAACCAGAAGCATCCAAAGTTGAAGATACATCCTCAGCTGGGACTGGTGCTTCATCTGGAACATTGGAGGGCTCCTCCGCCAAGATAGCAGCGGGTTCAACTTGCGGCACCTTTGAAGCTGAATCGACATCAGGGGCCGTTTGCTCGTCGGCAGCTGCAACCTGCTGAGAAGTTTCGTTCACATCAACAGTATCTGTTTTCTGCTCAGCAGCATCGACAACTAGAGGCTCCTCAGTGACTTCAACGGGCTCTGCAAATTCAGTTTGCTCGCTTGCGTCACCAGTTCCGGCAGTAGTTTCAGTTGCCTCAACTTTCAAAGCCTTGGGTGCATCCGCTTCTGCAACAGCCTCTATTGGCTCAACGGTATCGGCGTTCGGCGTAGGATCAGCGTTGGCGACCTCGGTAACATCGGCTGCTGGCTCCGAGATCTTATCGTCTGACTCAGTAATGGCATCTTCTACGTCTTCGACCAGCTTGTCTGTCGTTTCAGTCGATAATTCCTGTTCAACTTCTTGGTCTGCAGGAACGTCATCTTCATGAGCCTTGTCTACGCTGGCTGCTTCGTCGGAATGGCTGATGTCGACCTCGGGAGCAACGACAGAAACCTCAATGTCCTGCTCAGTGTCTTGCGTTGCCGTAGGTTCCGTAGCGATTCCATCTGGAGCGGCTTCATTCTCTCCATTGACGTTGCTAAGATCCGTCTCAGTAATTGGTTCGGCCGGCGACGCTTCGACAGTTGCTGGGGCCTCAATTGCTTCTGTTCCAGACTTTTCATTTGAGTCCCCAATAGCCACTGGTTCATCTGGCTGAGTAGGTGCTTCCAATGCATCGGTTGTATCTAGAGCATCAGCCGCAGCGGCGTCTTTTGACACTGATTCGGTATCAAGAACTTCGACAGGTGCCTCGTCAACCGCCTCATCCTGGACTCCTTCGAGAGTCCCGGCTTGGGTGACCGAGGCTTCAACTGCCGGCGAGAAGTCTTCAGGAGCTTGTACCGTCGATTCATCCACGGCAAGGGAGTCAGGCACGGGCTCAACCTCTGTCGCCGTTGATGATTCCTCCGCAGGCTTTTCAACTATCTCGGCCGCTTTATCTTGATCAACATCGCTGGCTTGAGGGACAGCTGTTTCTTCCTCTTTGGGCTCCGAGGATTGGGATTCTTCAGAAGCGGTAACCTCTCCCACGTTTTCTGACTCCGCTGCAGGCGCCTCAGCTTCAGTCTCAAGAGCAACGTCGGTCGAAGCAGGTTCAACCTCTACTGCTGGTTGCTGTGAGCCTTCATCCAGCTCAGGGCTGACTTCTTTGACGGCAGTTGCTTCCTGAAGCGGAATTGTCTCAGTGGCTTCGACGGCTGCCTGGTCATCGACGGTGGGGATGTCGGCAGCTTCATCAGTGGATTTCTCATCTGCCGTGCCGCTACCAGGCTGTTCTGCCAACATGGTATTTTCTGCGTCTTTTGTAGTCACACTTTGCTCGGAATCGAGAGGTAACTCGGATGGTGACGTGCCTTCAGAGGGCTCGGGGACATCTTTCTGAGGTTCGGGTGCGTCCGCTGAGACAGACTCCTGAGCTTGCATAACATCGCTCTCCACATCTGCTTGTTTGATTTCCGCCTCCGGCTCGCAGGGATCGGCCTCCGAGTTTTTGGGTTCAGAATCACCCGGCTGGGGTGTCGTAGTCGGCGGCTCATTCTCGGCTGACTCGGGAGACCCACCCTCATCAGGGGCATCCGACTGCGCCGGTTCTTCGCCAGTCGCTACGTCGAGTACGTCGCTTGCGGCAGCACTGTCCTGAGGTTCCACTGCCTCAATGGATCCGGAGGGAGCCTCTGCTACGGACGGCGGGTTATCCTCTGGAGGATCTGCCGGATCCTCTCCGTTCACTGCACCACTGTCATCAACCACTTGCGGCTCTTCTTCCGGATCGTCTGCTGCTAGTGCACCTGTAGCCAGGACTGCAGCAGGTGCAAGAACCGCTGCGGCGGCCGCGGTTTTACTGGTCTTGCTCTTTTTTTCCTTTTTGCCCTTCTTGTCCTTTTCCTGGTCCTTGTCCTTATCTTTGCCCTTGGATTTCTTCTTAGATGGCGTTAAATCATCTTCCAGGGGCTCCTCAGCCTTGACAGGTGAAAGAACTTCCACAGGCGTGGACTCAGCAGCCTTTTCCTTCTTCTTTTTCTTGTCCTTTTTGGAAGTTGCCCAATCCTCCTCGGGTTCTTGTACCTCTAGTGCTACTGGAGAGTTGATTTTGTCGCCAACTTCGGCCTCAACATCCGCCGTGCCCTTGTCCTTCTTTTTCTTCTTTTCTTTCTTTGAAGATACTAGCAACTCGTCATCTGCCGGCGTAGGGGGTGGGGCTTCTTGGGCAGGTTCAGGATCTGATGAACTCTTGCTCTTCTTTTTCTTCTTGTCTTTCTTGGAAGAGACTGATGTTTCCGGTTCTGGTTCCTCAACTACTGCGGCAACTTCGACAGGGGCTAGCTCAATGCCCTTGTCTTTCTTTTTCTTCTTGTCCTTTTTCGATGGCGTAGGCGCTTCTTCAGCCACAGTAGTTTCAGGTTCCGCCGGAGCCTTGATCTCCTCGGGAGGAGCCGAATCAGCCACAGTCTTGCCCTTCTTCTTTTTCTTGTCTTTCTTGGTTGGCAAGGACCACTCGTCTGCATCAGGCTTTGCCGGTGCTACTAGAGTCTCTGGCTCGATGGATGCTTCTCCGGTTTCTGGCTCTGCAGGAGCCGCATCCAAGGTTGCTGTCTCTATAGGTGTAGCCTCTTCGGGCTCCACAGGCACTGTATCCACCAATAATACCTCGGCAGGAGCCGCTTCAACCGGTGCTGTATCCAGGGCAGCTTCATCCACTGGCGTCGCCTCAACGGCGCTTGGTTCAACTGTCGCTTTCTCGACCAATGCTGCCTCAACTGGTGCAGCATCAACATGAGATTCTTCCACGGGCGCCGGTTCAACGGCTGTTACATCTGCAGGAGCTGTTTCTACAGGTCCTGCTTCAATGGGGACTGTATCGACAGTTGCTGGCTCTGCAAGCGCTGCCGCCACAGCTTCCTCGACCTGAACTGCCTCAATGGGGGCTGGCTCCAGGGGCGACGGAGCCGCCACGGTCTTTGTCTCATCTGCGGCGGCGGCAGGCTTCTCTTTCTCCTTCTTCTTCTTTTTCTTGTCCTTTTTGGAAGTCGCGGAAGAAGCAGGCTCTAGTTCTGGCTCCGGCTCAGGCGGCGGAGAAGAATTTACAGACTCGACAGGAATCTCTTTGGCTGACTTGTCTTTTTTCTTCTTCTTCTTGTCTTTCTTTGTGGGCGCCAACCAATCTGCTTCGGACTCCTGCTCTGGCACTGGAGCCTTAGCCTCTGGCTCTACCGATGGAGTGGCGTCGACAAGCTGATCCTTTGGCGCTTCCTCCGTGACCGCGGCGGAGTCATCCACAGGAGCAGAAATGCTCTCTTCTTTGGCCTCAGAACAAACCGTTTCATCAGTTACAGCTTTAGTATCCTCCACAGAAGCTGGAGTTGTCTCTGTTGCCTCTTCAGTGACTGGAGAGGCCTCTGTAACGGCTGTAGGCGTAGCCTCTTCAGGGACCAGAGGCGTTTGCTCTTCGGCACCTGAAGCTATTGCCTTATTGGAAGTGGGATGTTCGTCCTTGGCGTCGGGAACATCAGTGTCTTGGGCATCTTTGGTGAGTGCTTGCTCATCAGTCGACGACGGTGCAGGTTCTTCAGCCTTGTCAGGCATGCCCTCTTCTGACACCGCTGGAGCTTCCTCCTTGGTCACTGCATCAGCCGTATCATCGGTTTTGGGCGTGGCTTGTTGATCGGTGGGTGGAGCAGCTTCCTCAACATTGGCAGGTGCAATGATATCTTCAGCAGCTTTTGGAACCTCACTAGTCAAGGGCAGTGCTGAATCTTGGGCATTTTCTAGAGTTGCGTTGTCTGAGGCTGCGGGAACTTCGTCCTTGGTAACTGGATCGTCTACCGTTTCGACATTGGAGGGTTCTGGTGTTTCGATGGCCGCCGAGGTAACCTTTTCCGCATTGGTAAGCGAAAGTGCGTCTTCAGCCGCTGCGGCATCTTCTGCCTTCTCTGTGGGAGCGGTTTCTTCTGCCGGATTTTCCGGTGTCGTTTCTTCGGTAACTGAAACCGGTTCCTCTTTAGTAGGGGCCGCTGCTGTGGGCGTCTCAGGCACCTCGGGAGCTGGGACGCTATCTTCCACAGCTGAATCTGCTGGCTTTTCAGCGACCTGTGGATCAGTAACGTCGACAGCTGTGTCGGAGCTTTTCTCAGCAGATACGGCAGCAGACTCCTCTGCTTGCAGCGTTTCCGCATCAGCCGCCGCTGTTGCCTCTTGCGCAACAACAGCATCGTTCTCAGCAACTGGCACATCGTCCGCCTCTGTAGCTTGCAAGGATTTCAACTCAGCAGCTGGCGTTACTGATTCCTCGGTGACCGTAGCGTCTTTTTCAGCTTCTGGTACAATAGGTACGTCCTCTACAGCCTCCGAGGGCTTTGACTCGCTAGTGGGCAGGGCTACTTCCACAGGGGCAGGGTCGTCGGATTTCTGATCAACGGCGGCTTCCACATCCGCTGGTGGCTCTTCTAAAGGAGGGGACACAACTGTTGGTTTCTCTTCCGTGCTAGATGCGCTCGCTTCTTCAACTGGTTGAGCAGCTGGTTCTTCGACGACACCAGGAGCCGGGTCTACGTCAAGAACTGCTGGAGCTGCATCATCTACAGGAGGTGGCGGCGGCGGCGGCGGCGGCGGCAGCGGCGGTGGAGTATCGTCCGATGCACCCTTCTTGCCCTTCTTCTTCTTGTCCTTTTTGGAGGATTTGGCCCCCTCCAGTACAGCTTCGTCTGCGGCAGGAGCCGGAGTTGGCGTGGCCGCTGAAGGTTCCTCGGAGGATTTCTTTTTACTCTTCTTTTTATCCTTTTTGGACGTCTTCACCTCCTCGAATTCGACCTCATCGGCTGCAGGTGAAGTGACCTCCGCAGTTGGCGGTGGCTCTTCAGTAGTGACCTCCGTAGCCTCGTCCTTGACCTTTTCCTCCTCCACTGGTGGGTCTGGCTCAGAAACGCCCTTTTTGCCTTTGCTCTTCTTCTTTGACTTGGTGCTCTCTAGACCAACGTCATCTGGGGTCGCAGGCTCAGGATCGGCTTTCTTCCCCTTACCCTTCTTCTTTGACTTGGGCACGTCCCACTCGTCCTCACCAGCATCCAAGACCGGTTCCTCAGGTGGCGGATCAGTTTCCGACTTTTTGCTTTTGCCCTTATTTTCCTTTTTGTCATCTTCGTCTTCAGAAATCTCGACGGCCCCCTTTTTGCCTTTTGATTTCTTTTTTGATTTTGAGCTCTGCAAAGCCTCACCGTCGTCGGCTAGAGGAGTGGGCGTCTCCTCAACGGCGTTCTTCTTGCCCTTTGACTTCTTCTTCTTCCCCGTGGTTGCCCACTCGTCTTCTGGGACAGCCTCTGGCTCCTCGGCCTTGGGCTGTTCCGGCACTTCCTCGGCATCAGCCTTCTTTGCCTTTTTTGCTGCCTTCTTGGCGGCCTTTTTTTGGGCTGCCGTCATTGGCATTGCCCATTCATCCTCCTCTCCTGGTGCCCCTCCATCTAGAGTCCTTGTTTAGATTACTGAGCTCGGTCAAGGTGGGCTGTGAAGTTTGACTCACTTTGACCATCGCCGTTCTGGTCTTCAAGCTTCTGATCATCATCTGCATCTGAGGGTTGGAAGTACTCAACCTTGGAGTAGTCTGCGTACTGTGGCTCGCCATACGAGCTTACGGCAACCTCACCGCCCCAAGCACTTGTCCGCGTTGGACAGTAAGAAACATCTTCGTAGCTCATTCTTTGTTGACCTTGTGAGGGCTTGAGACGTCTGCGAGCCAACAGGTGGGGAGGGAGCTTGGCCGGATGGTCTTATCAATAGGACTACCATCCACCTGGGTGCAGGAACAGCGCAGGAACCACGCCCCTCTCGGATTGTAAACAACCAAAGACGTCACAGGATGTGGGGCGTTTGCTTTTGGGTTTTTCGAAGTTGCTCGTGGTGATAGGGGTATATCCCAGTAGCCACTTTCGATGATGAGAGTTGTGCCCTGTGAGAGTGATCGAGGATGGTAAGTCCCAGAGATGGCTGGTAATACAAAATCGGCCGCTAGTGCGAGCCTTTTGCAGGAAAAGCAGCGAGAATCCGTTTAGCAAACAGAAAGGGGTATCACGAGTAAACAATGATGGGAATCACCTGGGGAATTCTTGGAATGGAGAGAGAAGAAAGAAAGCCAGAAAGCAATTGTTTGTTCATTGCTTGATAGGGTTTCTTTGAGGACGAATTGAGCGATCAAAATGGCGGAGAAAAACATTGGGCTTCGAAGAAGCCAGGGGGTACCATGAAATTTTGCACGCCCCCCGGCAACCTATAATATAGCACTTTTGGCGATATTATGGAGCAAACAATAACGAGGGAAAAAAAATATTCAAGCACGAAAAAAGAAAAGCCGAAGGCTGGTTGGCACCTGCAAACCCCACGGGCGGGAATTGCCTCTCTTCCACTTGACAGATCGAGGCGAGCAACAGGAGGTCACAACCGGGCCGCATCGGGTTCCATTGGACCAAGAGAACCAACAAGCTCCAGAGCCCTGGCGCCACGTCGAGATGAGGGGTCGAGATGGATGGTAAAAAAAAATAAAAACAACAAATTCTTCGGGATTCCCCCATACCCTATATTATCGGTACGAGGCAGATAAGGCGTGGGGTGATTCGCTTAGAACTTGAACTTGAACCCTTCATGTACAAAGTAATGTCTTGTAGGACACTGCCATTAAGGTCGCACCGCTGCCAAACGTAGTCAAACGTTGTTGCAAGCAAGTCCCGTGGTTAATTGGGCAGGAAATTGGCTTCTGCGGCGCCCAAGGTTAGCTAGCGCGCAGCCCAAAGGACAAGATTGACTGTAATGTGTTCCGTTGCACATGAAGACAGCTGTGATGCCCTGCTTTGAGCGACGGGGAGGGAAAGCCACACGCATTGCATAATTTAACGCAAAGGTCTGTCAGCGTCCTGGCCATGTTCCGTGACTGAATTGGTCAAGAAAATTCAGGCCCATGGGTTTGGGCACCTTGCATTCGCTTCCTGTCGATGGCCGATCGCTGCCGAATCACCAGCTAACCGCATACGGGAGCTGCTCTCCGAGACGCGAGGCATTGGCAGACTGTAGCAGAGAATGTATGTAATGTTAGGTACCTATTCTAGGAGTTCCATGGTGTTCGATCTTCTGGGTGACATGACTGGTTGAGTTATTTACATTTACTACGTAGCTGCTCGACGGGCGGGCATCTACCTGCCTGGGATTTTGGGCACACTTGCAGACTGGGGGTTCGGACGAGGTCGGGTCTTCCCCAACCGTCAATAATTAATCCCGTTGTTCCTATGCCACGTAGCACATCCACTCACTGGAGCAACTCACGCAAGCCCTTTTCCATGTCCTGACCCGGCCGCCAACCAGCCACTCATCACTTACACTCCATGCTTCCGTATCTCCACTCGGCCGCATGTGTACTCCTGCATACAATTACAAGGCAAAGGTACTACTTAACCACCTCATGTCGGGTTCCAGCCGCCGGTATCCAGGTTCCGGTGGGTGCGGTGTGCAGCTGGCAATTGTGGGGATGAGGGGCAGCAGGCCTTGGGGGAAAGCTGTTAACCTCCAGCTTCTAAGACGACTGTTGCTGAGGCTGCAGAGAAGTTTCTGGCATCAAGTTTAAGGCGAGGTATATCCAAGTATGTTCATACTGGGCTATATTGGGTACGTACGTATCAATCTGGGTATCTCGGGTATCTTATATAGCAATCTTAAACAATATCGGGTTCTGGGTCCTGTCATGCCTTGTTTCTCTATCAACGGGTTTGCCGTTTGCAATAAATGTTCGATTTAAGACAAGCATGTGAAAACAGATTAGATAATCACCAAACAGCAATCAATCTACTGCACTTGCCCATATCGGGTCTCTCAGCATGAAGTCTTTGCCTGAATTGCCTATTACGAGCGAATGGAATGTGTACACCTGCACTGCACTGCTGTCAACACGCAACTGACCTTGCCACACACTGCAAACCGTCCACACTCTGAAGACAAGTCTCTTCTCCACTGCTTTTGGTAGCCTCGTCAATTACCATCTGCCGCCTTGGTCATAAATGGGCGGTGTGCTTCCACTTTACATTTCTTTGAAGATACTTGGTTCATCCCAGCCTCGCGGTCTCAGCGCCCACTTTGCCTCGCCAATTCCAAGTCGAGAATCCACAGCTTGAGTCACATCGTGCTGCCCTAGACTACTGATACTTACTCATGCTAGCACACAAATAATCAAAACAGATACACACCCGACAAAGCAACCCACTGCTATAATTCCACCGGGCTTGCAGCCCCTCAACAACAAGCAAGCATTGAAGTCATCGGGTATGGTGTAGTGGCTAACATACGACGCTCTCATTCCCGAGTCACCGTCGTGCCCGGGGTTGCCTTGGGTAGTTCTGAGGTATTTCTTTATATATGCTGTTGTTCGTGAAGGAACGATGGAGTGGTGGTTGTAGACCTGCAGTGATTTGGAGCCCAAAAACTCGTCCTGTCATATTGTACCCAAATATACATATCGCGCGGTATTGTTTTCCCATCTGTTACTGGCCCACATGCAGACATTTGCAAAAACTTTCGATATTCAACCGTATATCAACACAATAGGGGTATTGGCGCATGTTTTAAGGGGAGATCTATAGATGTGCTGGAAACATGGACAATGCTTGTACAAATGTTGTAGGTTGAGTGAAAATGGCAACTTGTTTTCCGGATTGGGTAGGATGGGCCAGGAAAACGCAAGATGGGGGCTGTCGTGGGAAGGTAACGGGAAGGTACAATATTTTATGGGAAGGCGGGCTGATCAAACACTGCATCCTTCCAAATTTCCAAATAGTCCGGCACGGCCCACGACCCAGCGGGCCCTTGGCGGGGGCGCAACGCAAGCTGGGTAGCCCGCGGGTTTTGCACTAGTTCGGTAGAGCGTGAGACTCTTATGGAAAACAACAAAATAATTCCATCTCAGGGTTGTGGGTTGGACCGCCCGGCTAGCTCAATCGGTAGAGCGTGAGACTCTTACGGAAAACAACAAATATTTCCATCTCAAGGCTGTGGGTTCGACCCCCACGTCGGGCTCAATTCCCGGCTTAATTCCCGGCTTAATTGCCATCTTTTTGACATTTTTTTTTTGTTGACATTTTTTGTGATTTTGTACGATTTCCTTTTCCATCTATCTGGTGGTGTGGCGATGTTGTTTATGTTTCGATGTTTTTGTCGCGACCAAGCTTGCCCAAAGCGCAATTTGATGGATGATACCATCCCAAGCATGGCCCTCCACGTCGAATTTTCGATGATTCTGCTCAGCTAATTCCCGAATCGGACCTGCAAACTTTTGCCGAATGTGTGCATTTGGTGATGCCGTGTGCCTGGATGCAAGTCTTTAGGCAACTATGATGGTGTAAGTTGGGGTCACACGTGACTTCGAGGCTTGGGCGCTGGTCAGCGGTTTACATGCCGTGTGCTGGGTTCTATTATCCTTACATCTGTCTACTCGATGACAAGCCAGAAATAACGAGCACTACGAGACCGGTAAGCGATGTTCAGCATACTAATGGTAATAAGTCATGTGTGAATCCCATTGGAGGTTTTTTGACAAGAGGATATTAAATCAAAATAAAAATAAAAGAGAAATTTGAGGATAAGTGGCACCAAGAAAGACAAACCTCGGTCTGTGGTCTCTGCTCGCACTCGAACCTAGACTCATTACACGCAACGCATGCCAATCACTAGTTTGGGATACAAAACCCCTTGGTATTACTGTCTAGTTGCAAAACTCCAATAGCGCCAATCCAAGACTCCTCAAGCGTGAACAGACCAAAAACTTGAAACAGGTAAATGTACGGTGTCCGGCGAGAATGCCAGACGAGTGGTAGGTGTGATTGTCGCGGATAAAGTCGAAGCATAGGAAGCGATTGTGCAATAAACTGTGATACCGAGATGAAAGTGACATTGAAGGTCTCCACTGCATATTGCTGCACTGAAGCTTGAGGGCGAGAAATCCCTGAAATACTGGTGGTCGAACTTCTCACATGGCCATCTCTGCCTGTAGTTTCCTGAGCTCTGCCTCCTCGTCGTCTTCCTCGACTGCCGTTGCCTTTCCCTTGACTGAGAATTACAAGGCTGTCAGTACTATTCTTCATATCAAGACCTCTGGTAAAAGCTCTCCCGGACTTACTTTCTCCGTTCGCGGCTGCAGGTAAGCGCTGGATCGCATCCGAAACCGGCCCTGTCCCCGTCTTGAGCATTGTCTCGTCCAGTTGCTCTTGTTCCATAGCTTCCAACTCGTCCTCCAGGTCGGCATCGTCGATCGCCTCGTTGCCGAGTTGGTTGTTTGTAATGGCGTTGACAATCTCCTCGCTCAGAGCATTTTGCTCCCGTAATTTGTCCCTGTAATGATATCATGATAGGTTAGTAAGGCCCTGTAATACTACTGAAACATAGTAGCAGCTCATGCAAAGGTGCTAGCACGCACATAGTCTCGTCAACCTTCTCCACCGTTAGCTTTCCATGTATGTCTTCCATGGCCTTGCCTGCCTTCTTCATGGCCTCGAGTGTCTCCATGTTGATATTCGCAGACTCGATGGCGTTTATCTGCTGCTCCAGGGTGCCGATCTGTGATAGGGTTTGATCAAGACTGTGCTCATGTGTCTTCTTCCTCTTGAGCGCGGCCTTGGCGGCTGTCGTCCAAAAGTGAGTCAGATCAGTAAGGGTCAAGGATAGTGTAGACATCCGCCCCGTGGTTGGGCGGTTGCTTTCTACGCACCATTTTTGTTTGTTGAGATATTTTTCCTCGCGATGCCATCCTGTTCGGAGATTTGATTTTGTAGGTGCTTTTCACGCTTCTGAAGCATGTCGAGCTGTGATCGTAACCCCAGGATGGCACTCTTGGGCGTATCCTTTCGCCTTTGCGCGGCGCCTCCGCCAAACCATCCCCATACGCCCGACATGATTAATATTGTTTTTTGTGAATAAACACCAGGTTGACTGTGTCAAAGTCCAACTTGTCTCGTCTCCTATAAGTCTTGGCTGAGTCCAGCTTCCGTAGGTCAAAATCGCTCGTCGCCGGTTCGCTTCGGACGTGAGGGCGGCCGTGGGCTTGCGTCACGGCTGACCTATCGTTGGCCCCGCGCGGAACTTGATAAGACGGATTGTATGGCGGGGTATACGTCGGCACAAGAGTCTCGTTCCGTGGTCGTCGATTTGAAAGTGTTAGGGATATGGTACCGACGATGATTTCGAATGGTTGTGTAATAGGTGCAAGCCGCAACGCGGTGCTCGGTAATGTAATGTTCGTAGCCTAGAGTTTGGAAGGCTGGTTGGGGGGAAATTACTGCGATGTCATCTGGTAGGTCCGACGCCAGCTGCCTGGGCACGGGACGGGGGTATGATGCAAGTAGATTCCAGAAATGAGCCATGGTCACATTCTGCCGGACATCTTCCGAGATTAGTCATCATCGATTGATCGCTTCGAAAGGTCCAAAGGGATTCGATCGAGGCACACTGAAACACGTGATAAATTCGGGTGATGTCTTCAGTCTGTTTGGATAAATTATGAACTGCCAAATCTGGAGGACTTGACTAATGTTTACCTCAACCTGCTTTAAATAGTTCAATCTGACCAAAGATGAATTCTCGCCATGTCGAATGGCCCTCCTCCATCAAGACTGGTCTCGATTTCAGCGCTACCTTCATGTGAGAATGGAGACAAAGTGAGGTTTCTTGGCTGGTGAGCTGTCAATAGACATGATGATTCCAGTGGAGGGCAATTTCGAGAAGAGATTGATTACTCGCGACTGATTGCAAGGCTGACTAACCGCTATCCATTGTCAGCGTCACCTCTTATGCGACCAGTGATGCAACTCTGACACTCGAAAATATATTCAAACTGGGCGACGGTGATTACAACTATCGCCAATCGCGGATTCAGGCACTGGTCGACGTGAATCTCATTCTTCACACGCTCACCCAAGAGCAAACACGGCCTGGCGAATGGGTCAACGTCGTTGGCTACGTTACCAAGTCAAAATCTTCGTGCGAAAAAATGACTGGTAGTCATCGCGTCAAAGTGCAAGCCCTATTACTTTGGTCCGCCGGGCCACTCAGTCTACAGGGCTACGAGAGAACACTATCGTCTCACGTCAAGGATTTACCTGCCGGCCCGGGCTCTCCAAGAAAATGATGACAACGAACGCCCGGCGACATGGCTGTATGTGACACATGCCATATGCCGCTGCCACGCGTGTCCTACCTTGTGTGGTTGCACTCGCTAGTCTAAGGTGCAATTGACAACAAAAAAATAAGAAGCAAGAAAGAGAGGAAGAGAAAAAAAGAAAAAGAAAACGCACACACACACATCGCCACCGTCCTGGACTCCTGGGCGGGAAGGCCTTTCTTTCCAATCGTTTGCTTTGAGTGGCTCGGAGTGAGCGCCGAAGCCTCTTCTTTCGTCTTATTCATGCTACCCTTGCTGCTGCTCTAGAGTAATACAGCAGATCGCCATCTTAATAGTGAACTGAGTACTAAAAGAGGGTGTCGTTGTTAACTCCCTTCAGGTGTTGTGTACTATCTCTTTTTATGACCTCGAAACGACCAATTGGTAGCACTAGGAAAAACTTTGTGTTCTAGCAGCATATCAAGTGGAATGATGTACATGTTTAGATACCATAGGTAAGTACACACATCGGAGTCCAACAACAGGCCGCTCAGCAAGTCCAACTGCCTTTACCGGCATTCGGTCCCTGCCATGTCATCATGCTTATCAGACCAGAAGCGCGAGATAGGTGGCCATCGATACCTAGTCTCACTCGGTATTAGCTCCCCTGAAAATAGGGAGTCTCATGTGGCGGTCAAACCTAACAATTGGTTACATCTTGCAGCTGACACTTCCAGCAAAGCCAATATGCGGGAGCTTCCGACCGCCATCTCCGCTTGTCACAATCGCTCACTCAGGTTCAGTCCGTCCGCTTATTCTTTATGTCTACCATAACTCAGGCAACTAAAACGGAAAACAAAACAAAAAAATGCATTGCCTAGTCCTCAATAAACACACGAGAGGCCACCATTGGCCGTCGGAGGAGCAGCTGGTACCAGTTCTTGGCTAACAAGGCCTGAAACTCGGCGGAGCAGTGACAACGCAGTCGCACCGCTGCAGGCCCAGACACACCCGCCGTTGCGATACATGAAGACCATGAAAAATATGCATCACTCATTGGGCCCAAGTACGCCGGATTGCAGTAGAGGTATGGACATGGGGCACCTCTCACGCAACAGCGACCGCAAACGTCCGTAAAGCAACGGAGGGGACCATTCACAACATGGAATCTCCGGACCACTGCATCGGCGATGCGCAATCTCACCAATCTTGATAGTCTCTTTGGCAACGCCAAGCTTGGCTGGAAGCCTCCACCTGCATACATTTCTGGAATTTCCATACGACTTTAGAGATGTATTCGTTCAATCAGCCTGGACGTCTGCTGCGGCCGCCTCTTTCGTCATCCCTCCTATGTCGCCTGTGAGGGTTTCTTGTACTGGATCCGCCCCGGTTGATCACCACCGGCTTGTGCCAGGGACGCTTAAGAATCTTTTGCTCAGCGTCGGCGCTACTGCCGCCGGATGATTGACGAGCTTCGGCCTGTCTTTTGTACATTTCGCGAGATTTGTTGCAGATGTCGTCGATTTGCTCCTACCGCCCGTGTCAGAATCGATTTCGTTTGCACCCAGGCTTATCACAATAATAAAGGAAATAACTCACATCAGAGAGACATGGCCCTGGGGTGGTGATCAGGAAGCCATCCTCCCCCTGCGGTTTTTTTTTCATGTCGGTCAGCTATGCCTATACCCTTTATTGGCCACGGACATCTTACCTCGTTTTGATAAGTGCGCACGCTGGCCTCAGGTCCCAGATAGTAACGTATCTCGGCAACGATTACCTTTCTGTGTATGTCGACATTGGGAATCCAGTATGTCTTTTGGCTGCTTCAGAGGAAGACATGATTGCGACCACGTATTAGATCGGGCGGTATGCCAGGGGTAAACTCGGGGCACAACAATCCCAAAACTCGTTATCCTTGGACACTCACCAACGGGATTTGGCGCGGTATTTATATCTGTCTGTTTATGGCATCAACGGCTGATTCTTGAGAGTGCATACAAGGTCAAGACAATGCAACTCTGTGATAGGACGTACCTGTAATTATTTTATGCAGCTACTGGCCAAGTCTTTTTTTTTTTCCTCGTCTTACAACACCTTCACGAGCTACGAGCTTTGCCCCTCACTTTCACAAGCTATGTCCTTACGATTGAAAGAACACCTTAGTTACCAGGGTTGTTTCTTCTTTTGGTTTTCCCTTTAGAAAAAGTTATGAGTAGAAAACTATGGCTATTTTCGTAAGCGGCGCACGGCGTAGGAGAGCTCCCTTGGTCGGTGATTGGTCGCCTCACTTTGCTTTTTCTGCCAATTTTCCCAACCTGGCCACTTACACCACCCTTTTCTGGTTTTCTTCGCGTACCATCCCGTGACCCCTCTCCCAACCACTCCTTCATGCAAATGCTCTTTTTGTACTATTTAAACTGGCAAACGAAGCCTAATTTACAGCTAAAAGAAAATCGGGCACATTGATCTAAGGGTTTCCACATGGGGCAAGATGGAGGAGCTAATCCCAACTGTACATCCTTCTTTTGCCGAAGAGGGCATATCCCGGCAGGCAAAATCCCTGGAGCTGTGCTGGGTGCTTTGGATTCTCCTGGCTTAATTTGACCAGACAAACCAAGCTACTTCAGTTGCCGGCCGGGCTTCTGGCCGAGGGGTTAACACGCTCTTTTGGCTCACCAGGATATGTTTGCTCATCTGTATCACGCGCATGTTGGTTTTGGGGCGCGTCAAAGTCCGCCCTGCTGTCGATCTCTGTTCCATTCGAGGTGAGGAGAAATAGAAAACATCGCCACTTCCAACTGTTCCTCATGGCCGCCGGGAGGGGCCTGCTGTCAGTTATCGTTTCGGCCGTAAACGCCCGCCCCGACGCTGCAAGTAAGGTTGCTTACGACATGGCAGTTATCTGCTGTTTTCGTAGCTTGGCACAGTCGATGGGAAGTAAAAAAAAGAAAACTGCCGACTCAAACTACGCGCGGATATTCGGGCGACGGCAGTCATGACTGCCTCTTGAGTGCCTTTTGCATACTTCTTGGCAATATAGTGCTCTGGTTTGTTTGCAGGTGAGCACTCATATGCCAGCCAACGCCGCCTAGCATCGATACCTAGACTCCACAGCTTTTCCAACGATGATTTTCACCTGGTACTGTCAAGAAATGTGCTTATCGCTATAGGCATCCGATTACAAATGGTCAGCTTCTGTACGAAGCACTCGGTAAACAGCATATGTTGATTTATAGACAGGAGAAGTGCTATTCCCAAGCCATTCCCTTACGTTTATTACAAGCAAAGAACTCCTGGTACACGACTAACACGAAGAGCAAGGCGAGCAACGGCCAAGTCCCTCCACCTGAACGTGATCCCGCAAGGGCTCTTTGGTCTTACTCGCCTTGTCAACCAAACAATGTCTCACCACCCAAGCCGATCGACAAGAGAAACCCTACATGTCTCAACGTTGCTGTTTCTTTTGCTCTCAAGTCAGGAGATCACCAAATGAGCAGAAGAAGAAAAAACAGACAAAGAAGCCTCTCCATGTTGCCATGTGCCCGCCATTGCCGCCCAACAACAGTATCCACACACCGCCCGCCCCAGACCGCTTTCCCTGCATGAACCTGGGCAACGCCACGCTCCAACTTAGTTTCTACTACGTGGTATCCTATCCCTGGATCCATTCCACCCAAACCCCAGCCTGCTTTGCAGCTTCATCGGCAGATATTGAGAGGGCCACCCCTGGCGTGCTGCATGCGATGGAGGAGGATGCGGACTCTCGAGCCGAAACCCGATTTCTGGGCAGAAACCTCCGCCAGTCAACATGTTTAATGAGACAAGGGAATATGCGTACGCAAGAAAGTCAGGCATTGCTGCCCCATGCCCCCCGCTCTCACGCCGGCTCGGCAATGCAATGACGAAACATAACGATAAGGCATGGTCATATGGGGTTCACGTATTGATAAACTGCCTTTCTGGAGCTCGTTCCACAGATTCCGTTGCTTCAGGAATCCTCACAAAACCCTCTAGACTAATGCCACGCCAATAGAGGGAGAAGAAACAACTATCAAGAGCGGACCTCCGAGAGTAATCAAGATCGTACCATCCCGGCACAACCAGTAAAACAAAAATGAAGGACAGGTACATCGAATATAAAAGATTAACGCCTTGCTGTGTGCCTATTCACAATAGCATTGATTTCCTTTTTTTGCCTTGCCGTGTGAAAATAAATTTGAAAAAAGACCCCCCGGATAAACCAAAGCCGAACAATGAAGAAAGAGCATAGATCCCGCCAGTAAGGGTATATTCAGGTGACTCAAGTGAGCCATAGTCTGGGGCCGTAGAGGAAACGTTTGGGTTGGGGAACGGATGAGGTATTCGTGAGTGCGAGTTCTTTGTGATATGTTATGCTAGAACTCTAACCGTGCAGTGTATGTTATGACAAAGGAAATGAAATCTGCCGGATAATAATCGCCAAACCGGAATGTCGGACGGTTGGCGGTGAGCGGATGGTATATGGAGTTGGGCTCAACCTCGTAGTTACAGGTAGAGGGAGCAGATAATAGGAGAGGTCAGCCTATGCAATAGCTGAAACTGCCTCGGAGTATATTATTGATGCGCAAAGCATCATGTTTCTCGAGTGGGGAGTGAGGTGGATCCAAAGGACAGGACAATTGAAAATCCCATCCATGCCCCTAGTCGCTCTTCCAATGTGTCGCTGGCTCATCTTCACACAGGTACAACTCAAGGGAGTACATGATCATCGTGGCACAGACGTTGACCCAGCGCCAAGGATTGCCGCCAACATCGCCGGCCGTAAGCGTCCATCCGACGTCGCTGTCCGCAGCTACCGTGAAGTGTTGTAGCAGCAGACTTGTGTAGACGGCGATGAGGATCGACGGGGAGAACCACGACAACACGCTTAGAAGCTTGGTCGCCCCATCTGACGAGTCTCCGTACAGCTCCGGGTCCGACATCAATGCGTTGGCTCCAGATTCGCGAATCGCGGGTATTATGCGCGTGGCGCAGTAGAAGACGGTGATACGGTACGCCAGCGAGATGATGACTGAGGGCGTGACGGTTTGGAACGCCGCGTAAAGGAAGGTGAAGGAAATATTGAAAGCTTCTGGTAGGCTAGCTAGCATGTGACGTACGGTCGACCAAGATGCCATGATGAAGGGTGGTAATGGGGGAAACTCGGGTTGCTGGGCCTGGGCTGCTGCCAAAGCTTCGGCGGCCGCAGGATCCGAGGGCATATAGTCGGTAAAGATTTGGTAGACGCAAAGAACGACATATGCAAACAGAAGGGCGGACTCGATTGGATTTCCGCGCCCACTACCGATGCCGTATGCGCCCAAAAACACTACTGAGGTGATGGTGACACCAATCAGAGTTGCATCGATGTTGTTGATTTGAGGAAACTTCATGATCCTCCACAAGAAGTAGGCGGCACTCGTGAGGATGGAGCTCGATATGACCAGGAGGACGATCTGCAGATGACGCATGTTAGCTTCTTTTTCTTTTTCTTTTTTTTTCTTCCTTCTTTAAAACTCTTCCCAAGATGGTATCTCATGTTCTGCAGGTTCGATACGTACCACCCAAGTATCACTGCGGCCACGGTTGACCAGCCATCTTGTCATCTGTCCGGCAGCTTGGATGACCAGGACGGTACAAAAGCCCTCACATAGTTGGAAAAGAGGACTCGAGTAGCTCAGGCCCTTGTCCCAGCTGCCGAGCCACATCGATTCTAGGACTCCCTTGGATCCAAAGAACCAGTCGTGCCAGTTCGTCGGCGCTGGTGCGACGGGTTGGGCTACAGATTCATGGCCGAACCACGCGCGCTTGACCCAATCGCCGGATCCATGGCCGTGGCCTTGCGCCGCATCCAGCAGAGCTTCGTCAACCGAGAAGCGGTTCAGGGACCAGATGAGCAGGGCGGGAATGACGACCCATTGCGAAAGTCGTATTATTTCGGTAAGGGCGCGTCGGAATCGCGAGTTGTCTGGCGTTGCGAGCTTCGCAGCCGAGTAGAAGAGATAGAAAATAAAGAGGGAGAGGCTGTATGCTAAGCCGGCATCGCGACCGCCGACGTCGAAGCAGATGGGTATCGAGAGCACGATGCTAAGGAGGAATATGATGCCAAATAGCGCCTGGAATAGCCACAACATGGTGGGCGATCCTTGCTGAGTGCGTAGCTACCGTACGCTGGGTCGCGCGCCGTTGAGGGCAGAGCTGACCGCGCGCGCAGCAGCAGCAGCAAAGCAACGGCTTTTTGTTGTGGATATAGCTCCTCTGGGGCTGTAGAGGTTCCGCCGCGATGGGGGTCGTCGCCGAGTCACGGGTGTCGTCGAGTTAGAAGAAGGCTTGCTCGTTGTGGTTAGTGAACGGACGAAGGATCGTTGTCCTCTTAGCGGTGGTGAGTGACAAGTGACAAGGTGTCCAAGCGCTCAAGAGCTACGATGCAAGCTCGGGTCGTTATAAAGCGAGCAGGCAAGACCTTGGTGACCGCCGATTTGATGACTTGTCTTTGAAGATCTAGTTCGGGCGAGCGTGGGTGGGTGGGCTGTAGATGTGGATCGCTACCGAGGCGGTCAAGGCCCGCGCGGATGGAGCTGGTGGATGTGGGCGTGCGAATAAGTAATGAGGGACAACGATTGTTGAAGAGATAGAGCTAGAACTAGTTGGTGGCGTCCCCAAAAAGCTCATCGGACCGCTCTTCTTAAGTTCACCGTAGGCTTGTTGAATGCCCTGGGGGAGAAGTGGTTTGATTGTAGCCAATGCAAAAATGCAAACTGGCAGATTCTAAACCAGCTAACTTTGGGTAAAGTGATTAATTGATTCTATGTGCCTAGTCTGGCGCATCAGTGGGATCAGAGGTGTTTGAAGCTGCACCTGGAGCTGTAGTTAATTTGTGGTTGATGTGGCCTGTGCCGAGCACGTGCTTGCTTGTAGGTTGCTATCCAAGGTTAGTATCTTGCAGTCTTGGCTTGTAAAATCTTCATGTGTCAAACCCTCTGGGGGTAACTGATGGTGGGTGGATTCAGGTTTTTGACCTGCATAAATGCAACAGCACCTAGTGTTAGTTTACATACGTAGCAGGTCGGTCGGGAAACAGGTATACGGAGATTGTGGCTGAATTGTTGAATTATGACGTGAAAGAATGTACAACCAGGTAAATGACTGATCGTCGGATGGTAGGAAATGAAGTTTAGTCATGGTTGGTGCCTACGTGTGATTTTTTTTTTCTTTTTTCTTTACCAGCATCCAAAGAACAAAACATAAATAAAAAAATAAAAAAATAGATGACCATACGAAGCGGCTTCGACGCGCCGACAAAGTTCATGATAGACGATCAAAAAGACGCGTTCGTTTCTTAAGAGGACAAATTAAGATGATAAGGTGGGGCCGCCTGTAACCCTTGTCGCGTGCTCCGCGCTTGTCACGCAGGCACCATGACTTGTTTGGGCTGGAAGCCGGACCCCTGCAATACAAGAAAAGAACCTGAAGAAGAGAGGAAGAGAGAAAAGTAAACAAGCAACACATCAATAAGAATATACAAAAGTGGACCAATCACCTTCCCTCCTCCCACATCCGAGATAGGGAGCACACGACACATGGAAAGTCGGCAGCCGGGCCCTGGACGGCGCGGCCCTAGTGACGCGGAACTAAATGGCATTGGTGCACGTGTCGTGTGTTGGCTTGTCTGGTTCGCCTTGCGCTTGTGTCCCATTGAGGCTGACAATGGAAAGTTTATCTGTTTGTTTTCAAACATTTAACCACGTCTTTTGTGATGTTAGTGGCTGATTCTCCCACGTCGTCACACACGCCTTAGGTACACTCAATCATAGGTAGCCACGCTGGCTTCTCCGGAGTAAACAATGCGTACGGCAGAAAGAGGCAGTCGCCAGGTAACGTCGCCTCTAGTTAGTCATCCAAGTGCCGTGTGGCACTCGAAACGTGGCGGGCAAAGGCATCATTTGGATATAGTGATTGACTGTATTGACCAGATCATCCTTGTGCTAACAATACTTATTGAAGGTCGATGCTCGTTTCCCTCTCTGGCATCTGTAAGGATCTGCTTCTTCCCCTATGTTGAGGGAGCATCTGGAATAACATGGTTGCCACCAGCCTTTCCTTTAACCGCCAAAACTTGGTCGGCCAAATCCAATTACATGAGAAAGATTAACCTCATATATCCCTATTTCAAAAGATCCGTCGACCTAACGATTCGTCCACCAGACAAGTGATTGTATGTATGTGAGAGAAAGACCATCAGGTCAGTGAGAAACGCAGTTTCAACGCAGCAATGCGAGATCAGGAGTTCCGAATGACCGAGCAGTGACATCACAGGTCATCACTCAGGGCAACTAGGCAAGACACCAGAGACGGCGGCTAGTGAGAAGAAGAGCAAAATCAGGGGCTGAAAGAAATTAAAAGAAAAAAAAAAAGAGAGAGCGAATAAGCGGTTATAGAACCTGCAATGGCGCGCACTGAAGACATATCGTCAAACAGCTCAGCAGCTCGCGGGTTGTACTTCAGCCTAGCGGACGATGAAGACATTATCGGCAAGCTTATGTCGACGGCCCTCCCTTAGGGCCAACGGGTACTGATCCCCATCTGGTCTATTAATTTGGGGCTTCTTGTGCTCATAGACGGCCACGAACTCAATCTTGGCCAGCTTGACATTCTTGCCTTCGCCATCCTTCCAGTCGGCAAACCGGCTCTGGTGGACCATGATTCTGTCGTGCGCAGTATCCTTCACACGCACCATGACCCTACGCTGCTTCGTCTCGCCAATGGTAGAATAGGGCGGGCCCGGGTTGTTGATGTCGATATACATGATCTCGACGTTGGGAAAGACCTTTGTCAGTGTCTCCCAGCAGGCAGGGATTCTACCGCGCATGGGAGGCCAAAGTGGCTCATCTTTGACCACCAGGAAGCGCACGGCGTTGCGGTCTATGGACAAGAATTGACGACTAATGCAGTGCTGCCCGCGGCATCCATCGCAGCAGGGCTCGATATAGATGATATCGATTTCTGGGTTCACCGGCTGCTGCTCGACGGTGTCCTGGATGCGAAATTTGCTTAGATCAAGGTTCCGAGTCTCAGCGGCTGGAAAG
Source organism: Magnaporthales sp. P1609 (assembly GCA_003709005.1). Lineage (NCBI taxonomy): Eukaryota > Fungi > Ascomycota > Sordariomycetes > Magnaporthales > Magnaporthales sp. P1609. The sequence goes on from PELF01000003.1 coordinate 2,048,247, forward strand.
AGGGAATGAAAGCTCTGTCGACTTACAAGTTGACCGATGACAGAGTCGGGCGGATGCGTGACCTTAGCCTTGACGTTAGAGGTGACGTCGCTCTTTGGGCAAGAGGAACAGTCTGCTCTGGCAGCGTGTAGCGACAAGCCCAGAATTCGGCGTCTGTAAGAGAAACCACCTTATTGGGAAGGTTAGCAGGTGCTTCCGACTGGAGAGACTCTCGAGACAGAGTATTCTCTATGGTCATCCTCTGAAGGCCTCCCAGATGTGCCTTAAACCGAGAGAACATGCTCCGGTAGTTTTGTTGGTACACCTCGAAGAATTTGCGCAAATATACTGCGCGGGACTCGGCGCATGCCAGAGAAATGCTCGAGCCAGTTGGTACAGTGTAGTTTGCGGAGATTGAATGCCGGGGGTAAATCGGGAAGCTTGGGGTGTTCCGGTTACGGATATAAACGATCCGGCGCATCTCCAATGGGTCGTCCAAAGCCATTTCCCAAATAAGTTCTCTGAGCTCAGCTGGCAGTAAATGCCACACCGGTTCATTGACGTTGCCGGTTTTGACTGGGTGCGGTGAGAATACCGCCTCAGCTGCGGCAAAGCTGCAAGTTAACCTTTCGACGTCTCTTGGCAGGCCGCTCCATGTCTTGGGTCTCAGCGTTGGCGACAGCAATGGTGTCGCCAGCAGCCTGGGCATGCTTGCTGTTGGCAGGCACTGGCTGTGGTCCGAACGGGTCCTCGAGACCGGAAACTGCTAATGGTTAGTTTCAAGCTGTACTTCAGCTTGCATTCAGACAATGCTCACCTGAGGATGTACCGGCTGCAGATCCAAATGCATTGACAGTTCTAACGCCAGTGAACCCGCGAACTGCTGGGCCCATATGGCGAGGTAGATTCAGTCCAATTGGTGGGCCTGTGCTTCGGTAAGCTGTTATCAGATATGACCGGATCATATCTGGGGTCCTTTCCCCGGCATCATGTTGATTTGCATTTCTGCTTCGAGCCGGAGTCCCGACCTCAATCTGCTTGAGGTTGACCATGGCTGGATTCAGATCTGCCTCGGCGAAGAGGTTGGTAGAGAAGAGAGTCCCGAAATTGCAGGCAGAAACCGTTCAAAGCGCAAAAGGAACGTGTGTAGAGTGAGAGCAAGATGAAAGAAGATCGAAGCGATTGGCGGCGAGCAAAGATGCTCTTTTGGTACGTGTATGAATTTGTGGGTGACGATGTTGAGAAGATGGTGAGAAATGGAGAGAGAGAGAAAGAGGTAACCAGCAGTCTGTCGCAAAAAGGTAGATTTATAGCCGGCACGCAACATGCAAGTAGAATGCAGCTTTGGAAGGGCTCCTGTCTGCAAAATAGTAGTGGAAATATGGTCCACTCATCTGCAGTCAATATTCAATTTAATGTTATTTTATTCAAACGCTTGAAGTTGTTTCTAGAATGGGAGACAGATGTGGAAGTGGCGTACTGGGCCTGTACCGTACCTTCCTCTTTAGTTACATGAAATCAAAAAATATCTGATCAATCTTCTCAACATTACCTCACATGGCTCTCACCTCAATCTTGCTCACAAAAAAAAAAAAAAAAAAAAAAAAAAAAAAAAAACACTGATCAAGTTGATCTAAAGGTCCAAAAGTCCCAACCAAAGCTAACCAACCAACATCTACAATAGCCAGTCAATGCAGCAAAAGTATGTTCTACATGCCTCCAAGTCATTCCACCAGTTCCAATCACTCTAGACAACGTCAAATATGCACTTAAATACACCTGGCAAAACAATTCACTCGAACTCACCAACATCCATCGCCTCTCCAAGGTGTTCTACCTGAGCAACCTCCCATTTGGGCAGCATCTCTCCCCTCGCCCAGCCTTCCAGCAGCTGACATTCCGATACCAAGGCCTCGATTTGGCACGCAAGTCCCTTGCCATGTTCTCACTGAGCCGCGCTTGTCTGCCAGGCAGATTGGGCCTACCACTTCGATGAACTCAATCCATGCCTTCTCCACGTACTCACTGTTGGTTATGTTCAGACGCTTCTTCCCCCTACTGCCCATGTAGAGAGGGTTACCGTACCAGGACACGTAGCGGTTGATCAACCTCACAGTCTTGATGAACTCCCCGGCACCGACGCCTTCCTTGTCCTCCATCTTCTTCTGCAGCCACGCCTTCTGCGCTAGCCAGAGCCCCTGGTCCACTTCCAGGCTGTACATTAATTTGAAGCTGTCGAAAACCCCTTTGCTGTCTGATGTGGCTCTGCTGCTGCTGCTGCTGCTGCTTCTGCTTCTAACACTGTGGCGGCCATGGCCATATCGGGTACTGGTGACGTCAACGCAACAAAGGCGGAATCGTGGCCGAGATTTCCCCCGTGTACCAGTGCGTGACAAACTGCCGAGTATGCCATGGTTTGCGCCTCGGCTCGGTACCCGGCTCCTCTTCTCGCGGTCTTTTCGCCTGCCGCCTGATGCCATGGTCATCCATGGTCGCCACCGCACGTCCATCCACTGCAGCACCATCTCGGCAAAATGTCCTTGAGAAACTCTGGGTCCACACCATCGATCCGTTCGAGGTCTTCACTGCAAAGCATCACTGGAGGCGCCTTAGCACCGTATCATTGCTGCCGCAGTCATCGCGCCCCTTGACAGCTCGGGGTGGTTGCACCCGTAGCTGGTGGTGCAGCAATGCAGACACGATATCTCCGACAGTTTCGTGGCCAGGATAAGCTGTTCCGAGACGCTCAGAAGGGCCTGTGGTTGGAGGGCTCCCAGCAAAGCCTGCTTTAGGGGTCCGTCCGCAAGGGACGAGATCTGCTCCAAGACATGTGCATGATCTAGGATACTTGACTGTAGGTGAACCATGATGCCGTGCCGGTTGATCCCTGTCAATTGATTCTCGGCCAAAGTCTGTGCAATTATGGCCGGGTCTGTTTCGACAATGCGTTGACGCTTGGAGATTATAGCAGCACCATCGCCAGCAGAATCATATTGGCTTTGATTTGCTCGCTTTCGATCTGTGAAAGCTCGCTTCTGGGTTCTGAAGTCATGCTTTGTTCTGATCTTTTTCTCTGCCCTTTATTCTGTCCACCTTTGACAGAGACAAATACTAACACGTTGGGTATTTAGGGGTTCTGATTAAAGATGCTGAGTTTAGCGTGTGATGGTGTGATGGAGATTTCGATCTAGGATTGTTTTCTCTGGAGACTCGATCCTAGTTATACAAGACGACAGGCTGCGTGTGACAGAATGTGATCAGCCATCGTATGTATATTCATCGTGGCTTGTTGGGACAGAGAGATGTTGGGCTGATTCCGCTCACGATCCAATCGGTAGTCATCCGTCGTTAGACAGTCGCGAATATACCCACTCAGCTTCGAAGAATATTGCTCAATTAGAATTGCTGTAAACAGTGTAAAGCTTTAGAGATGTTCACTCGCATGGGCAATAGCAACATTTGCTCAGCTCTTTGCTCACATCGTTTTGGAGGGTAGGTAAAGAAAGTTTGTCAACGGCTGGACAGATACCTTTGAAAGCACCACCATGTACTTGGACCGCCAAGTCTTTTCCTCTTGTAAGCTCCCCTATACTTTACTCTTGTGTGACACAAATCAACTTCATTTGTCTGTCACTTACTTGGGTCTACTGCAGTACTTTTTTTTTTTTTTTTTTTTTTTTTTTTTTTTTTTTTTTTTTTTTTTTGAATCTGCATGCAATATTCAGGCCAACCGGGTAAACATCCTTGTGACAACCTGGTTTGCGCATGTCAATAACACGATCACCACGCGTAACCCTGAGATGCTTATCAGGTATCACTTTACTCATGAGCTGCCTAATTCGTGTAACCCTAGTATCATCCTGTACCACCGCGATCCTTTAGATGGATGATCAACAGTACCCAATACTGGAAATAGAACGACTACTTTAATGTAGTTCAGGTCAAAAGCAGTGCTGAGTATGACAAGTCGGGAAGACGCTCACCCGTACAGTCTCGGGACACCCATGAACAGCAAGCAACTACAGACGCTGCACCTTGCCAAGGAATTCATGGCTGTTCGCTCGCATTTCCGTGGAGACCATTCAAAGGGTCATTGTCTTCCAGTCAGATTCACCAAGGGTAAACGATCCTAGTGTCAACAAGCAGTCTGCAAGGCAGAAAGGCGTAGTGAACCACCCACTTTCAGGGAGAAAATCAGGGGCATTTGAATGCTTGACAAATATTTCGGTGAAAAACGTCATTTATATGGCAAACTAATCATCCTGAATAGCTTGATAGTGACAGCTCCTCTGGGAAGCAAATCCAACTGGCAATTAGAACTGTTTTCTTTGAAAAATGGCTTTGTTACCTTGGGCATTAATCACTCAACTGAACTCATGCAGCAGGGGATGCCGCATTTCCTTCCACAGCAATCGCCAAACTTGCCTAGAACTCCTTACCACCTTTGCTCAATAGACATACTTTTATGAAGCAGGTCAGTAGGTTGCATACACAACACATCATAGAGTTCTTCACTAACCTTGAGAAGTGTCTGTTCTGCAGGTCCGTCTCATCTGAAAGACTACGCTCGTAACCCTGCTGTTCGTTGGCGGGCGTCGGTACGTGCTCCTCCCTCCTTGACCCGTTGCGCGACCAGAGCAAGGCAAAGATGCACAGCAGACACAGAATCTGCAGGTCGACGCAGACCAGCATCATGGCGACCCCAAGGGTGTATCGCGGCGCCTCCTCGGCACGGAAGAAGAAGGGCCCCACAAAGTTGCCCAGGCAGTAGCCGATGATGAGCATGGTGTTGGTGGTGATCTTTTAGTGTGGCCCGCCGTGTTGACCGTCGCCACCGACATGGAGAGCGTCCAGGTCGCGGTGTAGGCGAATGGTATCCAAAGGCAGGCGAGGCGCCCGTACCGGTTTGACTCTTGAATCAGCCAGAGGCCTAGGACGCCGGCCAGGAAGGGAGCTAGGCACAGGATCATGATCAGAAGGCGACAGCTGTGGTAGTACGAGGCGAGAAAGCTTGTGGTTTGCTTAGTTGACTTGGACGACATTTCTTCAAATCCCGGGGGGAGTTTTGTTTCATTTATTTCCACTTTTTTTTATTTTTTTTTTTTACTTACCAAGCAAGGACACACAGGACAAACTGCACACCGCCAGAAGGCATCTGAATCAGCGTGGTTTGGAGTCTAGAAAATCCCATGCCCTGGATAACGAGACCTTGAAACTGAAAATGAAGGGTTGTGTCAAGTCAGTACCCAGCACTTGACCCCTACTCGGCCGGCTGCAGAAAAAAAAAACAAAAAAAAAAAAAAAAAAAAAAAAAAAAAAAAAAAAAAAAAAAAACTCACAACTGTCAGTCCACCGTTTGGCGTGTTACTCGTCAAGGCAAACACAAACAGCAGCCAGATCTTCAAATCGGTCATGGCCTCCCAAAACTGCTTCCACTTGAACCGCTTATTGTCGATGCCCGTGCCGTTGGTCTTGGCCCGGCTGACCACCATGATCCTCTCCTGCTCGGTCAGGAACTTGGTCGTGAGCGGCGAGCCTGGCAGGAAGATGAACACGAAAAGACCCCACGCCACCGTGATGGCGCCCCAGAACAAGAACAGAATTCGCCAGCTCTCCAGTCGACTCTTGATATGACCCATGCCAAAGGTGACTATGCCGGCGACGATGTACCCGATACCGGCCGAGCCGACCCATATGCCCATGCGCAGCGGCTGCTCCCTGCGCTCGTAGTACATGGAGAACAGCAGCATGGTCCCCGGGTTTATGGACGCCTCAAAGGCACCCAGAAAGGTGCGCGCCGCCGCGAGGCCCGAGAAGCCGACCGCTGCGCCGTGACACATGAGCACGGTGCCCCACAGGATGACCGTGGCAGCTATGACGTGGTTGATTGGCAGTTTCTGGAGCATTATGTTGGTCGGGAACTCCCAGAACAGGTAACCTATGTAGAGCAGGGCGCCGGCCCACGAGAACTGGGTGCTCGTCAGCTTGAGATCTTCGCGCACGCCAAAGACGGCGGCGTAGCTGAGCGTCGTTCTATCTATGGACTGCAGGTCATATGTGATGCAGAGTACTGGGATGAGGCGCATGTCCAGCTTCCTAACGAGACGCTTCCGGGCCTCGTCGTCGATAGGCTTGTCCCCGCCAGCGTGAAGGAACTTTAACGCCCTGGATGTGTCATCCATGGTGGCCTTTCCCTCCTTGTATGCCATGGCTGGTTTGTGGATAGGACAGGACAGTAAGTGTCACGCTGTGTAAGGGTAAAAGCTGAGCTGCTTGGTTATAGCGCATGAATGATGCTGTATGCTTATTTATGGCCTAATCCACAGAGACAAGCCAACCTAGAGTCGTGGCTCTTTGTCGACAGAGTTGTATCACTTACCATACAAATAGACGCTCCCCGCAGACAGCAAGCTGGAGGGGCATGCATGATTGTCTTATCCTGTGTTGTTTTTGGATACGAACCAGGATTTAAGTCGGGGCAGGTCTGCAGGTCTGCATGTCCAACATGGAGGCTTGATGAAGGCTCTTTTTTCTTCTTTTTCTTTTTGCTATAAGCTGGAGCGGAATTTTGAACTGACTTTCAACTATTCTTACTTGGTTGCTCGTCTTGTTAACCATCGCTTAGTGCGGAGACGAATCCCGACAATGCGGTTACTGCGACCTGATAAACTCAGGGACGCACGTTTATGATTCGAGATGACATATAATGGAAAACATGCAACCCTGCCAGTTGTTTTCAATCTGCAGAACCTGGTATCTGGCATTCATCCGCCAAGTTTGATTCCCCACCGTCGCTATCCCCCTCATCTACCCCAGATTTCGGAGCCAGTTACCCGCAGAAGTAGAGTCCAATATAGATTTGTAAGAGCAGAAATTGTATTTACCGCTCCCGCTTATCCAAATTTCAATTCAATTCAGAAGCTCGACGTTGACAAGGTAGTTAAGAGGGTCCTACCCCAAACTCCGCTCGTAGATGGACACAAGGACCTGCCACAGCAACCCAGAGTTCGATTCGTGAGAACGGCTTCAGAGAGAGGCCATGACGGATATACCAAGATAAACCTAAAAAAAAAAAAAAAAAAAAAAAGGTGTAAATACCACACCGAATGGCCAGCCACTTATACATTTTCTATTCTATTTTATCAACATTTCCTAGGTGCAGCTAGCCAAGGTCGCCAGCGAGAAAGTCCTTCAGATCTGACAAGTTGTTGAGAACACCAGGACCAGATGAAAGAGGAAGGCGTCTTGCTCAATCGAAGAAGCTTGGGAGGACAGTAATTCGTGGAGGTACGATGGGTATTATCAAATCCTCGACCCAGACCCGAAGGGCAAACTTGATCTTGGCTGGTATAGCATGTGCCCGCCCAAGGAATGTCCATCTCACAAGGCCGAGAGCCCATGATATCAGCAGGCATGACTGAAAAAAAAAAAAAAAAACCCCCCGCTGTCTTGATCTCAGCAAGTCCTTCAGGGCTGCCAGCACAAGAAGCACAAGCTATAAAACATGGCATACAACATGCCACCAAGTATTCCACTTTCATGTCACTCACTACTTTGTTAACAGCATTAAATTCCGAGTCTCGCTGAACTATGCCATATCTCAGAAGTACTCATGCCCCCTTGTATTTTACCTCCCGTCACGCTGCTTATGAAGACATGGAAAGGAAAAAATAATAATAATATCATAGTTCTCATACCATGCCAGTTAGTCCATCGTGACCTTGAACTCATTGATCTCTCATCGAGACGGTGCCCCAGGCCTGATATCCGAAGAGCTGGCCGTCATCCGGCTCCTCCGCTTGTTTTGTTGAGCCGCAACCCTATCTGCCCTGTCACCCCTTGGCCTGTCCCTTTCTCGTTCCCAATCTAGGTCATGCTGATCGAAACTGGCTGCGGTTGGTAGATGATACCTGCTCTCAGCGCCGCCACCCGAGTGCGCAATGTTTGCATTTTCCTTGTTTGACGAGGAGCTCTCCGAACGTCCTTGCACCATCGATATGCTTTGTCTGCCGTATGCGCTAGATGTGCGCGGCAGTCTGCTGCTTACGCCATTCTTGCCACCGAGAAGGATGGCGCTGCCCTCACCACTAACACGTCTCGGTATTGAGGACGAGGATCCCGACGATCCGGGTCCATCGCGACTACGCGGACGGAAAACGCCGCCGCTGTCTCGCTCTTGTGCTATGGCTGCCGACCGGCGTGGAGTCGCCGTCACGGCCACCTCGGTGTATATACTTGATTGTGAGGGGCGCTGATGGTGTGTCGGCGTCTGTGGCGGCGCGCATGCCGCAGAGGACAGCCCCGGTGGAGTATAAGAGCTCGTTCGCCTGGGCCCAGATCGAGATCGTGAAGATGGCGCGCCGCCTGATGATGGTGGTACAGCAGACGAAAGAGGGTTTCCGTTACCAACCACAGAAGTTGATGTAGTCAGCCCGATGGGATTTGTGACACCATCGGGATCCAGATGTGAGCGCAGAAGTTCCGAGGCCAGGTTACGTACCAGCACCGCCGGGTCTTTGTCAGCAAGCATCATGATTTGCTCGAATAAGGCGCGGAGTTGACGACCGCTGCTCGCCGTTGACATACTGCTGCCGTTGCTGCTACCTTCAGATACGCACGCATCCATGATGTTACGCACTAGACGGAGTAGGTTAAGCCTCACTTGCGCCTTCTTGTGGCCAAGCTTCTGGGCAAGGCCCGAGTACATTTCCGACTTTGCCAGCGACGCTGCTAGTGCGGGTGACAGCCGAAGTATTTTGATCAGAGGCTCCAGGACGCCAGAGTCAAAAGCATTGGTTTTGATGGTGTTGAAACAAGATGTGATTGCCGCCGTAAACTTGCCATCCATTAGGTGAGTCTCCACCTTGGCGGTTTCCTCCTGCAGCCAGACGGATATTGAGTCGAGGGCGCTGACCTGCCAATATTGATCCGCGATCAACGAGACGTAAAAGTCCAAGCCCTTGTTCTGCCAGAGATATCGTCGCCCTTTGCTTCCAGAGTGGGCCATGTCGCAAAGAATCGGTAGAGCAAATTCTTTGGGTGGCCTGTCTGTTTGCATGATTTTCAGCAGGAGTGGTATTATGCCGTTCACAGCGGCATACTCTTGCCTTTCTTTGCTCAACCTGCAGAGGTTGAACATGGTATTGAGCACCTGATTTGATATCTCCCTGAAGTGCTTGTGACCCTTTTTCATACTGTAACTCAAGAGCTCGATGAGAAAATCTATGGCATCGGCCGAGTGAAGCGATTCTAGCGTCAGTGACAGCATAGAAAGGTTCTTGATGAACTTGAGCATTGTGATTTGGTGTATCGGTGACATGCGGCGGAGATCTCTGAGGACGGCTGAGGCGCGGTAACTCAGTCAGTATGGAATGGCCAAGATCGGGCATCATTATAGCAGCATGGCTCGAAGAACATACTTTTCAAGACCTGTCTCTCCGCGACAACCTCCTTAACATAGTTCTCTGCCTGTGAAAACAGGTAGAAGATGTTGACAATGCGGCCCTCGACTAGCTCAGTCAGCTCGCTCTTGTCATCCTCATCCAACACCTTGTGAAGGACGAGAGCGAGCGGGTCCAGGATCTTGCTGCGAGAGAAAATTCTACAGAAGTCGTTCTTGGGCGTTGGACCCTGAAGCTCAAAGACGTTCCAGATGCCGTTAACGCCAATGAGAACCAGATCCCTTGATGCGTCATAATCCTCGTCGAGGAACTCAACAAGGACGTTCAGACCACCGGCACTGACGAACATCTGCAGCGTCAGGGTTGAGGTTTGATACATCTGCCTGACGAAAGCGGCAGCCTCTAGTCGTATCTCGTTGGAGTACTGCCTAGCTGCAAACTTTGTGATTATAGGGATGCCTCCTACAAAGCACAGATTTTCTTGGAGCTCAACATCGTCGAGTATTATCTGAGCAGTAGTAGTTAGTTATTAGTCGGTTGGCCCGGTAGAGCAGTCGAATTCCTAAAGAGTAACATACCGCGTTGACTATTTTGAGTAATTGCAAGATCATGTGCTGTCGGCTCTTGACCGTACAGGGCTCGAGGATCTCAAGAATAGGTAACAGGCCATGTGCACTAATGATCAGGTCTTTGACTTCACCGTTCTCCCAAAGAAGGCTCAACTGTTCCGCGAGACAAAGTCAGACACCGCCTGAGGATAACATAAAAGCACGCATGTACCACACTTTGAACAAGGGGAGAGACTTTTGTAACTTACCAGCTCTTCAGACACTAACAGTAGGGTATCCTCGCCCTCCGTTGTCTTCAACGACCGCACAAGCTCCTCTACCTTGTGCGACAGCCTTGCGTGGCGATCTCTGGCAATGTTGGCCTCGAGGTCCATTTCGTCCCATCCTGGATCCAGCAATGCAAAAGGATCATCCTCGTCTTCGTCATCGCCCAGCCACGAATTGTTGGACAACTTGGACAAGATCATCCTGCCACCGCCTGTCCCGCCGTCCTCGGATCCCCGGTCGCTTTCGTCCCTTTCGGTCAGTGCGTCGCTGGGTCCAAATATATCCGAAAAGTCCTCATCGCTCTCGTTCTCGGCGAATCTTTGAATCTCGATTGATGACCGCGTCCTCCGCATGTTCCTGTCTTGAAGAACTGAAGGTCTCGGCTGAGCAGCTCGCCGCATACTGCCACCATTGGGAGGCTGCATGGATCTAGGCATGCTGGTTAGATCCGAGGGATGGAAGAGCTGAGGACTATCTTTCGGCACAAGTCCCATTTTGTCGGTAAACACGTGATCGTTATCCTCCAGAATATCTGAGTAGTCCTCGATAGAATGCTCTCGAAACATGGACTCGGGGCGCGGTGGTATGGTGAATTTTGCCGGGAAATGCGGTTTTGTTGGTGACTTGGCCGAAGTTCTGCTCGACCTATTCTTACCCGCCTGGTGTGGTTTGAAGTCGGGGACTGCTGGCTTCTTCTCGCGTCTTTCGGACTGGTCGTTCTTTCGTGGAGTCGGCCGGATTGTTTGTTGCATATCAGGATCAGAAAGCTGAGCTCGAGGTGCCTTGATCGTAACGAGCTGCTCACTCGCTCCCATGTAATCGTCCCAGTCGGCCGAAATGTTCCTGCTGTCGTCGATAGATGCAAAGGCCTTCAGTCTGTCGGATGATAACAGACCACCAAAGTTGTCCTGAGGTTTGAGGTGTGGTAAATGCAATGCACTGGGTGAGATTGCTGTCGCGAAATCATTGTCCCAATTGTCATTGTCTATAGCGATGCCATTTGGGTCAGCGGCATGTCTCAATAATGATATTCGACACCTCATAAAAGGTATTGTTGATCCTACCAGGTATCTCAGGGGACCTGAAAGCGTCAGCCATAGGCCTGGGCTTAGCTAGCGTCAGTGGGCCTTTGATATTTGTGATTACGTTCAACCTATGAGGATCCGCAGCTGTGCTCTTGATACCGTTACTTCCCGGGTGATGTGCACCGTCGGGGCCAATAGAAACCCTTAAACCATGTTCTGATGACTTCAACGCCTTGTTCCACTGCTTGACCTCTTCGACAGCTTCGCTAAAATTGGATGGGGCTTTTGATACGGGCGCATCGCTTCTCCTGGAGCCGACAATCCAAGGGTGTCTCTGCAGCTTCTTTGCCGACACTCTCAGATTGGGATCCTTTTGGAAGCATTGCATCAGGAAGTCACGAGCAGCCTAGATTCGGCGTCAGCAAAGATAGACCCCCCTCGAAGAAACCCGCGGGAATTGGTACTGACAGGGGACACTCCTTCAGGCAGCGGCGGGTGATCATCGTTGACTATAGCAAACAAGGCAGGCATGGGGGCGAGGTTGTGGTATGGAGGCTTTCCCTGCAGCAGCTCGATTACGGTACATCCCACACTCCAGATGTCCGAGGCCGAAGTTGCTCCAGAGAGTTGAATGATCTCCGGAGCCATCCAGTAAGGGGTGCCGACAACCTGAGCCTCTTTGTCAGGCCCGGCGAGTGTGCTTGTTGACACGCCAAAGTCGGCCAGTTTGACTTTGCCATCTTTGGTGGTGAGAATGTTGGCCCCCTTGATGTCGCGATGTATGACACCTTGGTCATGGAGATACTGCAACCCTTGGAGGACCTGCGTCATGTATACCCCTACAAGGTTTTCTGGAAATTTGCCATAGGCTTTGCAGATGGAATGCAACGATCCATTCTCACAGTACCTAGAAGGATGTCCGACATTTAGCGCTGGATCATACAACGATTTAGCGACATTCGCTTGTCCCTGCCAGCCGGGCAACTCACTCAAGGATGATGTTCAAGCAGTCCGAGGTCTTCACAAAACCGATATACTTGACGATGTTGTCATGCTGATGTTCATGCAGTCAGTAAACATTATCCAAACTCACTGCAGCTACTGAGGGAATATCCCAGTCTTACATGTAGGTTCTTGAGCAAATCGATTTCCGCCTAAGTCGCGAGTTGGGTTAGCAGCATGCCGCTTACGGTTCCATCAACTGCAGCCCATTCATAGCACGGGACATTCAAGTGACAATAACAGTCATATGTCCCACCACGTGCGTACCTCGATCATTCGCAGTTCACTCCTTGGCACATCTACCAACTTGATTTGCTTGATGGCAACTGCCTCCCCGGTTCCCCAATTGAAGGCCTTGTAGACAGATCCGAAGGCGCCCTTGCCGATGCAGTCCCCCAAACGCTGTACACGGATGCTATGTCAGCATTGTAGCCATCTCTCAGGATGTTAAGTGGCGGCGAGGGCACCCACGTAGTCCCTTAGGCCCGGGTCCTGAAGCGCCCTCTCCCTTGCCAGATTGGCCGTAGAATTCTTCCGTGGCGTTCCCGGAGTACGGCTGCTGCTGCTGTTGCTGCCGCTGCTGTTGGCCACCCCCTTGCCATTGCCGCCGCTATACGCCCGCTCGGCAAAGCCTCCCGGGGGTGTCATGCTTGCACCCGACAGACCGGGTCAGCTCCTCGCGGGAGGCTTCTGGCGCACAAGATGGTGCTGCGTGTCGTCGATCGTAAGAACAGCGACGGTGATCAACCTGCCGAGCTGGTATTGGTGGTCGACAAGCAGTGCGAAAGTTCGGAGGGCGAGCCGAAGACTAGATGCGGGCGCCACGGTCTAGGGCAGCAGCTGTTGTTGTGTGGCTGCACGGTCCCCCCGGCGCGAATGTGGTTTGCGATGCAGTTCGCTGCAAAGGCTTCCGTGGTTCGCCCATGCGGGAATCGCGTTGCGGTGTGCCTCCGAATCGCTTCTATTTTTTTCGGCTTCGAGTCGGCCGCCTGTTCGTCAAATCGACACGTCTTGCTCGTTGGGGGAATGAGCCAAGGGTGAGGTGCTTTTTTGCATCGGCCGGACTGGTTGGTTTTTTGCTGGTTTGCGGCAGGTTGTTTTTGTTTTCTTGTTTTTTTTTTAACCCTCCCCCTAGTAAATTTTATGCCCAACGTCGGGCCTCTTCGACTCGCTGAGACGCGGCGGGCCTGAGCTTGCCCGCGTGCGTGTCTTTGCAGCGTTCGTCCCTGCTTCCTACCTGGAGTCAATGATGCACGGAGAAATATTTTTCTTTGCTTCTTTGTCTAGCGGCCCGCGGCGTTTTGATCCAGAAGGAAAGAAATGTTCCAAGCGTCAATCCGCAGGAACAAGAAAATGAATTTGCGTCAGTGCTGGGCTTTATTTGGGCTGGCGGTTCAGGCACCCGGAAGGTAAGCCCCGCGGTCGGGGGCGAGGTCATCAGAGAAGCACAGGGTTCTTTTCTTTTTCGTCAGGTACAGGATCCGGATCATGCAGAGAGTAAATACAATACATTCGCCATGTGGCTTTGGTTTCCCGACACTGTCGGTGTGGTCTTTTTACCTCCATTTCCAATATTATTGTTTTTTTGTTTACATAGTTCACAGAGCAATGTCAAAACAAACTACAGCTCGATACAATTGGTTCCGTCCGGCTTTGACTCTCTCACCTATGGGCTAGGGTTGTATTCGCGATGATAGCGGTCTATAATATATGTGGACGGACCTGACTACCAAGCGCTCTGATTTGATCGGCTACGTCAACTTCCAGGAACAGTTATCTCATTCCACCATGGAATTTCATTAGTCTGTTGTCCCTCTCCGTCTTCTGACGAGATCCCGTCGCACACTGTTTCGAAAGACGACGGTTTAACGCGATGCGATTTTTAGAGCTCCTCCCCCTCTCCCTACCATTGGATGCCATCCCTTCTTCCCTTCCCGCCTTTCAGTCACGCCCCTGGATGCATGTCTCATTTGAAGAATTGTTGTCTTGATGCGCTTTACACTACTGCAACTTGCCTACTTACCTACCGATGCTGCCCCGATAGATTTCACAGTCAGCTTTGCTCTCCCACTCCTTTTGCCCTCTTCGCTTTAGGTTCCAAACAAGATTTGTCTAATGCACATCATCACCTCAAGATGCAACCTTGGCGTTTGTCTTAATCGATTACAGGGTTGTGGAATGCTCAGCGAGTCTTGTGGGCCCGCCGATCGGGCAAGGCAGTGGGCGGTTGGCGCTATCAACCGACCGCCAAATCTCATCCATTCGTTTTCGAATTACGCATCCCTCTTCACACTACATAATATAAGCCTCATAAGACATTGATAAAATTGGGGTGGACAATCGCTAGTGACAGTTGCACTCAAGTGTTTCTTTCTGTCTGTAACAGTATATTATTACAGACAAAAGAAATTACAGGTCTATAACATAAAATACATCCATTGGCCAAGCGTCATATCTAACTGACCTTCACTTTGGCTTGCCCAGCATCGATCATCACAAACGATGGTAGGTTCTGTCTTCAACCCTATAATATCCATCAGACTTCGCATGCAACTCAATTGTACCAGAACGACACTGACGTCCCTGACCCGAATCACATGAAGAAATTTTGATAGCTCCTATTCCCCTTGGAAGCACCCCGTACGCCACATGCCAGTCTTAATAAATCAATAGTGATAGCCCGTAGGTAGACCCGCTGAGGTCTGTACCTTGGCTCGCCTTTTTTTTTTTTTTTGCAAACATAGAAGCAACAAACAAAAACAGTCAGCTCAGCACAAGCGCGTGCGCCGACACGTGAACAAGTTAGGTGTCATCTAAGCGCTGCACTAGCCAGACGCTCTAGACAGAGTCCTACTGAGCCCAACTTCGGCCCACCACTCGTCTGGGATGTCCTCCCGCGTTGCGAGACGGCGTACAATGCGCTGCATTTCACCCATGAACTCGCTGGGACTGTCCGCCGAGCTTCCACTCGGATTCGTACGGTCGGCCGTGTTACCAATAACATCAGCATATGTACGCGTCCCTCTAGTTCGGTCGCCGGTCTCGCTGGAGTAAGATTGAACCGCTCGCACGAATTGATCCATGCGAGCATCATCGGCAAGATCATGGCGACCAAAAAATGGAATGAGAGCCGACTCGGAAGTAGCATCGTCTTCATCTTCCTCTGTGTCCGAGTTCTCACAAGCCGACTCGCAGTTCTGATCGGCATCATCCAGCCGACGATCCCTCCCTGTCATCGAAGTAGCGGACGAGCGACCTGTGCCGGTACTTTGCGTCATCGAGGTTGACAAGGATGCCGACGTCGATGCGAAGGAGGAACTAGCACTTGGTGGCTGCGGGTCAGGTGTTAGGGTAGATACAATAGTATGCCAAGGGTTGTCAGCCTCCGGACTCAGGCTGCGATTTCGGTCACCGAGCCCGTCCACGGGAGTGGGTTGGCTCGGTTCCCTTTGGCTACTCCTTGAAGAGCGAGGGGGACGCTGCCCCACCAGACCTCCCATAGTTGACAGATCTGGCTCAAGAGTATGAGACGGTTCAACCACAACTCGTACTTCCTGTCTAATGGGTGGCAGTTCCAGGCTCTCATCGCGTGAACGCGATGTCCGGGATCGTGAAAACCGCTACATGAGTTGTCAGCGTCCGTAGAGAACGATATAGGTTTTTTTTTAAGCCGCCAAGTGACTTACCGATAGACCCTCTCGAGAGGATCGGGCGCTCCGGTGTTCGCTATCTGCCGCAGTGCGGAGCGCTTGCACACGGGCGGCCAGGTCTGGGCTTGCGCGTGTGTGAAGGTTGGCCCATCGCTCGGCCATTACGGATGCCGCCCGGTCGTCCAGGCCAGACAACCTTCGTGCCGGGGGGTTCGAGGGCTCTCTAAACCTGCGAGTGGCAGCTCTCCACTGATCTGCGTCAAGGGGTTGTGTTTCGGCCATGGAATCCATAGCAGTGTGACTAGCTGCGGAAGCATTGGTGCTTTCCCCGGGCGGCGTGTTAATGTGGCCTCCTCTTCTGGCAGCCCATCGGGGTGGAGGCCCGAATGCGTAGTCGTGGACGGCGGCAATATGAGCAGCTAAGCCGGCGCGCCGGCGCGCCTCCACACCCGAGACATCGTGTCTGCGTCGGCGAATGGACGATCTTGGATGTGCAGGTGGGCTTTTAGGGGCGGATCTGGGAGGAATATCTGATTCAACTGGTGCAATGTACAAACTACCGGTACAATCGTTTAGTATTGAGGCAACATGTTTGGGGTTGCGATATTAGAGCCGAGAAGGTATCAGGCACGAGAACCTTAGGTATAAACTCACGGGAGACCCATGTTTCCGAGTTGATCTTGATTTTAAGCTTTAATGTGAATGCGAAGATTTGATGCGTCGCGATTTCTTTATCTTTTTCGATTTTATCGCGGGGCTGTAAGCGATACCTAGAGGTCGATTGATTGATTGATTTGATTTGATCGATTGATGGGGTGAAGACGCGTGATGCGCGCCCGTCGATTTGGTAGGGTTGTTGTTCTGTTGAGTGGAGCGATTGAACAACGCTAGGGAAACCGGTAGACTGGCAACGGGGGATGGACGACTGGGGGTAGACACAACAAAACCGAGGCAAGATGCGCGCCGTAACCTTGCAAAGGCGTGAGATTTGAAGGGAAAGAGTATTTATTAATCAAAAAGTTCAATGGAACCTGATTAACGAGGAATTTTGATGGCCGCGCGTGTTGCCTTTCTCAGACCCCTGGAGGTTTAACGTCAAGATTCGGGATTGGAATTGGAGGAATTGCGAAAGCGCCTCAATTTTTCGGCGCGCGGGTGTCAAGTTCCTTATGAGTGGGCGACCCCGTTTTCCCGGATTGTGCACGGACCATTCCGTTTGCCAAGCATTGCATTTGCATTGAAAAGGCTGCGCGAAGCAGACAAGGATGGGTCCAGGACAGTCGCCTCTTCACAGACGAAGCACAATGTTTCGGGCCAAAGAGATATCCTCCCTGGCACCCCATTGACGAAATCAAAAGTCCATAAATTCAAACTCATACTATCAATATGAATTGTGATATTTTGAGGACTCATTCATGACCTTACCGCATAGTACATGAAGAGCGTGCAAACGACAGGTCAAGCGGCTCCATGCATTTTAAGACTCAATGTGGATTGCATGCAGACTGGAGACCCGAGCTATAGTTTCTTAGTACAGCCACCAACCGATTATGGCCATGGTCCTCTCCACGACACTATTCTGAGTCACAGCACCTCTAACATCAACATACCCACGCGTCCTATCCTGAAGTAGACAGACTAAGCAAATATGGTCGACGGGGCAACAGAAACCAATCATCTCATTGTTGTCTGTGGCCATGGCATTTGGCGAGGCGGGCCAAACAATGGCCATGATGAAGCCGAGTGGCTGATTGAAAACTACAAACGCGGCGAGACCCCCACCTTTATCGAGCATATCAAAGCCGGGTTAGAGGCTCTCGCGCAGGACAGTCGCGCAGTGTTGGCGTTTTCCGGGTGAGGATATTTGCTACATTTTGAAAGGTCTTTCAGTTGGTTCCGGAATCTGATCGATGCTCTTGGGTTGTATTCAATCAATTCCACATGGCTCAGAGGCCCTACATGGAAAGAAACGAGCCTTTCTGAGGCCCGCAGTTACGCAAACCTTGCCGCTGCGAATAACTACTTTGGTTATATCTCTTCCGAAGAGACCGTCGAGGCGCATCCGCTGTCTCCGATCACGCTTTCTTCTCTCATAATTCTTGAGGAACAGGCTTTAGACTCGTATTACAACGTCCTCTTTGCCATCATCGTTTTCTGGAGGAAGTTTCAGACCTGGCCTGAGAAGCTCACCATAGTCAGCCATGCCTTCAAGAAGGCACGCATAGTTGACGCCCACTGCGCCGCCATCGGGTTCCCTCTTGAGAATGTCAACTACATCGGCATCAATCCACCTAACCTTCCACCATGGCTTCGGGCAGTGCAGGACCTTCGCATATCTGCTGCCTCATCAGAAGATAACGCCGTGTCAGGCGGCAACCGCGACGACAAGAGCGCGAAGGAAAAGGCTGATATGATGCGGGGAGTTGCTGAGGTTATTGGGCAATGGATAGAGGATCCTCACGGCACGGGGGATGCGCTGGCTGGCAAGCGCAAATCGCGGAATCCCTGGAGCGTGAGCCAAGAACTGTTTTTGAGCGACGATGAGAGGGCTAGAAGTGGACTTGAAACCGTGTTCCTGGTTGATGGTACAGAGGTGCTTGCTTCAACCCCGACACCGGGAACCGCCTGGGCGAGACGTTGAACAATGACACCCCGGAAACAGAAAACCTATCTACTGCTTTTGGGCAGGGATTTACATTTTAGATACAGTTTCTTCATTCTTACCTGACTTCCTGGATCCCTCGATTCTCGTAGTCTCAACGAGAAATTGAACGGCGTCGGTAACCATCCCCGGACTGAAATCATGACCAACACCGGCGTAGACGCGGTCGTGGAATACAACGTCTAAATCGGACCATTCCTGTTGAGCCCCCTTCATGAAATCCAAAAACGGCTTGGAGCAGTAATAAGGAACAAGTTTGTCGGCCCCCCCAGAGCAGTTGAGCAGCCGCTTCCCAGAAAGCCGTGACGCCAGTAAGCGCTTAGCTTCAGCTTCCTGCTCAGCTGGCAATGGCCAGCTTGGAGTGGTGCGTGAGCCGAACACCAAACCTCTCGGGTCGTACTTCTCACAGGCCCTTACAAGGTCTGGAGGAAAGTCCTTGCTGCCGAGGAAGGATGGCCCGTTGTCCTCTGTGCTAAAGGTTGGTAGCTTGGAAAGCTTGGCCCGATCGGACAGCAGGTCTGAAACATTCAGCAACATGTTAGCTCAACTTCTGTTCAAGATCTATAATGATTATGGAACATGCTTACACATGTAGTCCGGACAACCAATGATAACCACCCCAGCTGTCACTCTCTCATCGGCGAATAGCAGCTGCCACGTACTGTGACCACCGAGTGAGACGCCCAGGACGTAATGGGCATCAATATATCCGTCAGGCTTCTTGGGGAACAGAATCCCCTGGACAACGTCGATCAAAAGCCCAGTATCTACAACGGCACCGGAAATGAGCCCCTAAACTCTCCGTCAGCGAATGTTGGTAACAGAGTTGGTTCTCAATTCAAAGTCACGCACAAACATGTCCTGGGCATGATAAGGGTTCCCACCGCGCCAAGCTTCGTTGGCTTGAGGGAAAATCTCCCTCGTGCCATGGTTTCGCTGGTCGAAAGCGATCCCGATCAGCCCACGCTCTTTAGACTTCTGATCCTCGTTCCAAGCTCCGACCGTACGAGCCGCTATGTCGGCCATATCTGCGGAGGTTCTAGTTCTGCCATGATGAAGCCAGATTATGGACACATGTGAGGTCTCGGGGCTCAACTCGGAGAGGCCATGGACTGTCACCATATGCCCCGCTATGTGCCTTTCCGAGGCTGAAATTGTGGGTGCTGGTGCGAGCGCCATTTTTGTCAAGTTTCGATTGGACTGTTTCCTGCGTCAAATGCTTTAAACTTAGAGGCTGTC
This sequence comes from Magnaporthales sp. P1609, assembly GCA_003709005.1. Taxonomy (NCBI): domain Eukaryota; kingdom Fungi; phylum Ascomycota; class Sordariomycetes; order Magnaporthales; species Magnaporthales sp. P1609. The sequence goes on from PELF01000003.1 coordinate 2,068,041, forward strand.
TTGGTTCATGTCAACATAACTTACATTCTCAGTCAGGCAAGGGTAGGTATGGAATAATTGCGGCGGGGTCAAGCAACCTCCGGCATGACAGGAGCCAGGCGGGGTCACACTTACAAATACACTTCGCAATGGAATGATTGTACATATGCTGACTTTGTTCTCTGGCCCCTTCTGGATGAGGCCAGCTCGAAATAGTGGAGGTGGTCTCGTGTAGTTTGTTGTGGTAGACCTCCGGGGCGGCCCCACCGATGCTGACAAACAGATACACGGATGAATGTTTGCTAATTAACACTGGGTCTGGGTCTGGTTACATTGCTGCGATATGATTTCTAACTGCGATTTTGCTATTGAAAATTTGTTAATAAAAAAAAATAGGTTTATGACAGATAGCTATCAGTAGTCTCCTGAATTTGAAGCCAACATCTCATATTTGTGTAGCATAATATTACTCTACGTCTCCGCTCACCGGAGATCGACCTTGGCGGGTCAACGACATAAACATTTAGTGGCGTATAAATTTTGATCGGTAAAGTTTATCAACATAGACGACACAGTAACTACCAAATCCAACCACGCTCAAATGATCATAGGTAGCAGAGACAACCCACATGCCTGGTAGAATATGCAAAGGGGATAGATCATCTTAATGTCGTCCGAGGTCAAGGCTGTAGCAGCCGAGCCTGCGCCCGCCAAGAATTATAAAGGCTTCGTTGCTGGTGTTTTCTCCGGCATCGCAAAGCTTTCAGGTGCGTCTCTGTCAATGCTGCCTTAACTGCTCGGTTCAAGATCACCGAGCAAGCAAAACAAACATATATTTGAGGACTTGCGCTGGACTGCGAGCTGACAGACCCTTCCCCATTACCTATCAGTCGGCCATCCGTTCGACACGATCAAGGTCCGACTGCAGACGACCGACGCGTCGCGGTTCAGCGGCCCCTTGCAATGCCTGCTCCAGACTGTCCGCAACGAGGGGGTCGTGGGCCTGTACAAGGGCGCCACGCCTCCCCTCGTGGGGTGGATGTTCATGGACAGCGTCATGCTCGGTAGCCTGACGGTCTACCGCCGGCTTCTGCGCGAACATGTCTTCAGCACGCCGATACCATCACGTGATCCCGGCATTCCCGCGTCGATGGTCGCCGACACGCTGCCTACATACGGCCACGGCATAGCGGGAATCATGGCCGGCTCGACAGTCAGCTTCATCGCGGCGCCAGTCGAGCATGTGAAGGCCCGCCTACAGATCCAGTACGCTGCCAAAAAGTCGGACAGGCTTTACGCGGGGCCCATCGACTGCATCAAAAAGATTCACCGCCACCACGGCATCCCGGGTCTGTACCATGGCCTGAGCGCGACGTTGCTGTTCCGGTCCTTCTTCTTTTTCTGGTGGGGTAGCTACGACCTCCTGTCGCGGTGGATGAGGGAGAACACTGCGCTGAGCGCGCCGGCCGTCAACTTCTGGGCCGGAGGGCTCAGTGCCCAGGTCTTTTGGATTACCAGCTATCCCAGTGATGTCGTCAAGCAACGCATCATGACGGACCCCCTGGGAGGTGGGCTAGGAGACGGCACGCCCAAGTTTCGGAGATGGCGAGATGCTGCTGTGACTGTTTACAGGGAGAAGGGCCCATGGGTTACTGGAGAGGTTTCTTGCCTTGCTTTTTACGGGCCTTTCCGGCCAACGCAATGGCGCTTGTAGCGTTTGAGGGTGTCATGAGATTGTTGCCTTAGAATGGAAAATTGCCCTAGAATGGAAAATGTACCAATAAAGTTTATACCGTATCATTTGCCAACCAAAATGACAAGACAAGCAGCGGCGACTGCTCCAATCTGACCAGAGCAATGACGTGATATCACGGTAGGATATGGTAAACGAAAAAAAATGTTGCAGCAGCAAGTTTCATGGCCTCTTTCATTGACTGTGACGGAGTCCTAGAGCATTCAAGTCTGGACTCGTCTGGTATCTATTCCACCCCAGTTTTTTTCCCTTGACAAAGACGGCAATCCTAAAACGTGTCGTGACGCATAAAAAAAAAAAAAACGTTTACTCGTCATCCTCATCATCAGCGTCGTTGACGACGTTGAAGAACTTAAGCTCGTACACGCCCTTCGAGGTCGAAACGACACGAAGCCAGTCACGAAGCTGCTGCTTCTTGAGGAACTTCTTGGTCCTGTGCGCATAGTAAATTTCTCATTAGCGTTCCGCTTTTGGCCAAGGTAAATTTGTCTCAACACGACTGGTACTCACAGGTACTTCAGGTAGCGGCCAGAGAGCTCGTTGTGGGCAACGATCTCAATCTTGCCATCGGGAACCTGGGAGATAACAATGGTGTCGCCGAGCTGGCCAACACGGCCATCAATCTTGATCTTCTCGTTCAGGAACTTCTCGAAGGCCGAGATGTCGAAGATCTTGTCGTTAACGGGCTGCGAGGCGTTGATGACAAACTGCAAAGAGCAAATATGTTAGCCGCTGCGTACTACGAGTTGCAGACGTTCTCCTAGTCTTCTAAAATGATTGTTTGCTTACCTTCTTGGTCGTCTTGCTGGACTTGCCAGTCTTCTTCTAAAGGAATAAAATCATGACATTAGCCTACTGCTTCACGCCATCATCTCTCAAGACTAGGCCAGCAGCAAAGCAGTGCGTCAGGTACATACGGTCTGAGGAGGGGCCATTTTGATTGAGTATGGAGGAAAGAAGGACGCAAAAGGGTATGGTTGTTGGTACTCTGCGTATCTTTCTTTGGTTGTCGTGGGGGGTTAAAAAAGTTCGCGATACTAAATGAATTTCGGCGACTGCAATAATTGTGTGCCGCAAGCTAAGAGGTGGGGCTAATTTTGCAGCCCTGCGCCGGCGTTTAGACGGACCGATAAAGTTGCGATAAGGACTGGCCTAGGCTTGTCTTCTACATGCAGGGTAGGCAAGCAGATAATCGATCAAGTTCACAACTAAAGATTTGTCCCGAGCTAGGTCCCTACTGTGGATGCTTCTAATCCGTCGTATCCCACTTGTATGTCACCCCTCAGTTGGAGCCTCCTGAAGCTCTTCGGTGACATTGACAACGACAAGCTCTGAAGAGTGCAGGACAGGTGGACCTAAAGAGGTAAATATAGGACAAGAATCGCTCTACCGAAACCTAGCGATTCACGAAACGATCACACGGTACTTCACTCAAACAGGCAAAACGACAGCAAATGAATGAGCCACAGTACTGCTGTATAAAGCAAAATCGAGACTCATCTACACCTACTGTACGCTTCGTACGTATAGCCACGTTTCCTGCGGAATTGCATGGGTCGGCGTTGCCACAATTAGAAAATTTGCTTTCCTTCATCAAATGTTCGAAATGATGATCCGACTGCAGGTCCAGGGAACGCGCGTCCTCTACCAGGGTTATATGGAGCGGGTCTTCCCGTTAAGTAAGGGCGACGGGGCAAAATGGGTGCCACCTCTCAAGTCCATGACGATAAGGCTAGCCTTGGTCCAAAGAGACTGAGTCTAGACACTGCACCAAGTCTTTATGGGATCCAGTTGGGAAGACTGATCATGGAGATTAAAGTGCTTCCGCAGGCCAGAAACTCGGACAGAGTCTTGTCAATAATGATGTGCGAGCTTTGTACGTTAAAGTTTGGTTAGATTTGTTATGTCACTGGGGGGGTCGCAGATCCAACGGCGTACTGCACAGTTAGTATAGCTCACATGCAAATGGGCTGGGGCTAGCATTTCTGGCATGGATGCTGGTTGACTGGCCCTAGGTACAGAGTACAGGACATCTGTGAACTGAGCCACAAACTAGTGAGCTCTCGCCACAATTCTCTTTACGTAGGCGTGTGTCGGTGTTTGCCCCGGATCGATCGCATTTTGTATTGGTCAAGAATGACGATTGGACAAGACACTACTAATCTTTAATCTTGGCTATTATGGCAAAGAGTGAATTCCAGCATTTGGTATTTTAGTCATCAGTCCATTAACTGGTTTATGGCTGAGTTCCACTGCTGGCATCATTGCATCAGCCACGGAAGAAGCGATGTCATGGCACGCGTCAGGTGGAGCAATGAGGTGACGTAACGGTAGTACGGCAATTCACCCTTGGTCGCTAAGAATATTTGAGCTGATGCGGCGCCTCGAATTGCTCGGCATGGCTGGCAAGTCGGAATTCGGCGAAGGCTTTGGCAGCCTACTCTTCAGCATCACGCACGTCACAATTTACAATTTGGGCTAGAAGCCTGAGGTAGCCTGAAGTAGCCTGAAGTAGCCGAACAGATTTTAGTTTACATGGTTGAGGTAACCAAGATTATGGCAAACAAAGAAAAGCCTCCTGGGTGAACGGCACATTCAGAAGCGCTCCGCTGTCTTGGCCGTGCTCACTTCCTTGGCGCACCACAGATGAGATGGAATGAGGTGCAGGCTTGTTTCACCGCAGCCATCTCAATCACCAGTTTTGACTTTTCTTCGTGGGGCAGCTGTTCACTTGTGGATTGCACCTGGAATGTTTTCGTAGCTACAAAAAAAGAAAAACTGGGCAAAAACTACGAGCGGAGTTAGCCATAAACTAAGCTAATCTGCATGTTTCTTCCGTCCCATCCTGCTGGGCACAGGAAGAAAAAAAAAGAAGCGATGGTGAAGGTATGACGTACTTCCCGTCTTGTTTCGGTCTCTTGTCTTTCTTGTGGTCCCGGAAAGCCAAGTTCCCCTTTCCCTATGTTGGTAGGAGGATGCGTGCCGACACCCCGGCCTACCCTTTAGACCAACCTTTTCCATAGGTGGATCAAGCAAGGTTCAGTCAGCTGCGACTCGTAGCTCAAGGCAGACTCCACTCCGTACAACGCTGCTATTTAAAACCTTCCTGTCCCGCTCCGTTCATCTTCTTTCACACAGCATCCATACTAGCTTGTTAATCACAATCATAACGACCCCAACGATATCATACTTCCTCGAAAAAATCCACACTACACGTCTTCGACACATTTATCATCTCGATACTCGATTAAATAAATAACCAGTCAACATGCCTTTCACCGCTAGGTACGACTTATACGATCCAACGGCCACAAGCCACGCAACGATCCTGTTTAAACGAAACGGAACATCTAATAAACTGACACTGTTTTTACTACAGTGACATCTGCAAGATCATCCTTGCCGTCATCCTGCCACCTCTGGGTGTGTTTATGGAGCGCGGCTGCGGTGCTGACCTGCTCATCAACATCCTCTTGACCGTTCTCGGTATGTCGTTATAGAATCCGTCTATTGAATTGTTGGAGCAACGCAATAACTAACCGAGACGCACAGGTTACATTCCCGGTATCATCCACGCTTTGTACATCATTCTGAAGTACTAGACTGCCGAAGACGATGACCGCTTCCCATCAGCACACAACTGGTGACAAGTATCTTGAGCGTCACACAACTACACCAGATACGACGTACATTCGAGCTATGCGAAGCGCTTGAATGCTAGGAGCAACGGGATTTTCATATTTTCATGTCTTTTTTGTCTAGTTCTGCATTATATGCGGGTTTCTTAATTGCGAGCTTTGTAATGCGACTGCGGCTTTGGTTTTGGCTTGGTTGCGCGCGGATATTGAGGGAGCAATTGGCCAGGGTCGGTATCTTAGGACACGAGACTTATGGCTTCTTCTTGCCTAGAACTTAATTCACGATTGATACCCTTCACATTAGCTAATTCCCGTTGTTGGTTGCTTGGTGAAATGATTGCTTTGCGATCAAATATCGGTATCTTCGGCGTTTGCATGTGTATATGGATGATGTCATTTTCGTGTAAACGACTTGAGATCTCTATCTTGGCGTGGCACTTGCAGCCTTGGCCTTCAGCATTAACCTGTCAGACAAACTTTTGTGAAGTTCGGCAATCCCATTCGTTGCAACAATTAATGAGCTCCACATCTAGACCGAAAGAGGTCATCCGTCATATTGATATCTGAATGCTTTTACCTTTTCTCGTCTTGTCCCGAAATTATTCGGACCATCCTAAAACTGCCGTCCAATTATGCAGACAGTAATCACTTGCTGACGTACAGCAACGCATGATTGTGCAGTTTGGAGCTTAGTGTGTCTCTGTTCTTACAAATCTAGCTCTGGTCTACGGCTTCAGCTTGGATACGTCTTACCCTCGTCCTATTTTGAATGAAAGAATCTGCAAAAGTCGGGTCAGCAGACTTGCACAACATGGGGACAGATCAGTATGGGTAGACTCCCAAACACTTACATCGTTTTTGCCGACAGTGACAACAACGTCTTCCGAAACTCGCATGGCCCCAACTCCCTCTATATACGCCACGGGGGCATCTCCCATGACCTTTCTTGCGACCTCTCCAACTGTTGTGTTCTTCTTGACGAGCACACAATCCCTAAAGACAAACTTTGACTCGGCAGCTCCTGAACCAAAGGTCGTCGTATTACGGACAGGATATACAGGCACCAATCCCAGGACCTCGGCAGCCTTGGAAAGTACCTGATGGACGCCGGTGGACCCGAACCTGTAGAGCACCATATCCTTGAGGTTCTCTATTCTCGTCTTGTTCTTCTCGTCAAGCTCCTTGAGTCCACCGCCCTCTGGATCGCCGTCCGCAATCAAGTCCTCCCTCGTGTCGACGAATTCGCTGCCCTCCGTGTATCGCACGTATCCCTGCTTTGTCATCTTGCGCAGGAAGATCTCTGATATTGCCGAGCAAAGCACAATCTTGTTGGGGTCTTGCATCTTTGCTATTTTGGCTATGTTCTTGTCGGAGTCGGGATGGTCGATCTTGTTCAGAGCGATAACTGTTGGGAATTTCTCATCGGTAAAGGCCTCTACCACACGCTCAATGGTAGCGTCATCCCAGTGTTCCAACCCTTCCTTGAGCGCGAGTCTATCAAGTGTGCGCGCAACCACTTTGGCCGTGCTACCGTATCCACTGAACTGCGCCTGTAGAGTCTCGACCGCCGTATGCTTGGCTGCGACGTGTCGTCTCCTGATGCTGCCCCATTTGTCCATCAAATTCCCTCTGATCCAAGCTACGATCTCGCTGCGCAGCCATGCAATGTCGACCGACGGATCGTAGCCTCTAGTGTTCTTGCCCTCGGCGTCGGTAGTGCCCGACGCGTCGACAACATGAATCAGGGCGTCGGCATGTCGAAGGTCGTCGAGGAACTTATTTCCTAGACCCTTGCCTTGGTGTGCGCCTGGCACCAGGCCAGCGACGTCGAGTAGCTCGATGGGTACGGAGCGCCGGCCGTCGACACACGAGCCATGGTTCGGTTTACATCGGTCCTGGAGGCCATGCCGGGCACAAGCGCAGTCAATCTGGAGATATCCTATCGCGCGCTGGGGATCGATGGTAGTGAAGCTGTACAGGATCGTCCATTGAGTGTTGCGTCAGCGAAATATATACAAACCAGACAGGACCTCCTTGTCTTGGATTCAAGGGCGCATTTCCGCTGTCTAAGAATAGTTAAAGAGAACCATACGGAAAGTTTCCTATGCGGAGCGTATCAGCTGCCTGGTCGTACCGGAAGAGCAAGGCTCGCTCCCCTGGCTGGCGAGCGGTTTGTGGGTGTGGGTTACCGACCGACTTTAGAGGTTGCATCTGTGAGGGAGTTCAACGTGCTGGACTTGCCAGCACTGGGTTTCCCAACAAGGCCGATTAAAGGATCGCGTGGCATTTTAAAGCGTGTCTCTTTGTTCAATATTTATCTGCCAGGATTCTAGTCCTGGACTGAAAGAAATATGCTATGCTCAAAAAACACTGGATACCTAGGCGAAGAAAGCAATTATTTTCCTGAGCCGCATCGCAAAGCCTATCCCCGCCATGGCCGCGTGAAAGAAAAATTGGCGGGGCTTGGCCCCACTGAGTCTGGAGAACAAATCCATGCTTGGATGATGTAATCGGCTCGAAGAGTACCTTTTGACACTGAAGGTACCTTAGTTAGGTGCAATTATTTCAAACGTGGATCGAAATCGATTTTCAAACGACATGTCACAGTCTGACGTCCCGATCGATACTCTACCAATATGGTCTCGCTTCAATGGAGTCGTCTTTGACGGAGCTGCTATTGCGCAGATTGAAGGGAAAGGCTACGGCCTCGTAGCCCAGAGAGATCTACAAACTGATGGCGAAACGACTACAGCCTTACTATCAGTGCCCAATGAGCTTCTTTTGAATTCTGAATCTGTAGAACAGTACTCCAGAGCGGACAAGCGGTTCAAGGAACTATTCGATATTGCAGGCCATCAGGTATAGTGACACATTTCCTGAGCAGATTTCTACCGGCTTACCTGAACATTCCATGGCCAAAGCTTACCAAATTATGCTGCAAGAGATACTGACCAACGTGATATATCACAGTCAACTAGACAAGATGTTATTCTCTTTCTGCTGGCCCAGATCATATTGGTATGGGCTAGTGATGAAGGTGGTGGCGTCTCAAACCCCTGGACTCAGTATATAAAATTTCTTCCCCGGACGGTTCCGCTACCCACCCTGTGGAGTGAAGACGAACGACAATTGCTCAGAGGCACATCGCTTGAGGTATTTGCTCACTTCAATATGAAACCCATTTAGCTCATTGACTCCTCTCTGACACAGCCTCCTAGGCCGCTGTCCAATCCAAACTAAGGGCACTAGAGAGGGAATTCGATGACCTTAGGGAGAAGGCTGCAGAGATACCAAGCTGGAATGAGCTTCTCTGCGAGAAGCAAGTCGTGACGGTTACCGATTATGCACGCCTGGATGCCTGGTATCGCTCGAGATGCATGGAGCTGCCCATCATTGGGTCGACGATGGTGCCATGCATCGACATGATCAACCATGCCGCCGTCCCCAATGCTTCCTACGTCAGGAGCAGCGATGGTGGTGTCAGCCTCTGTCTGCGCCCTGGCGTTGCGTTGGAAACTGGGAAAGAAATTTCCATATCGTATGGGGAAACGAAGCCACTTGCGGAAATGCTTTTCAGCTACGGCTTTGTAGACTCAGAAAGCGCGAGTGATGACAAGATGCTGCTCCCCATCGAGCCACCAGAAGACGACCCGCTTGTCATGGCCAAAGCACGACTCTACGGAGAAACGCCGACACTTCGCATATCAAGGTTACAAGATGGCAGCGTGGGATGGGACTGCCCCTTTGCCCATCTTTTGAGTCTCAACGAGGAAGATGGTCTTGGGATTCGTCTCTTGCAGTTGAACGACGGGGGCAGGGAGATTCGACTGTTCTGGGAGGAGCAAGACGTTACCACCTCCATCAAATCCATGCAGGAGATCACCCAAAAGCATCCTCATCACAAGGTATTCCAGTTGCGAGCTATGGTAATTGTACAGGAGACTGTTCAGGCACAGCTCGAGAGATTAACGGCAGGAACTGGCGACTATGGCACTACAACGGGCGTGCGCGCTACTTGCAAATCTGCAGCTCTGAGGCTTCGAGAGTCCGAAGCAAGACTACTCCAGGATGCAGTTGACATTCTCGAAACAGAGGTATGTGAATTTATGCTTCCTGGGTTGCGTTTTTGCGATACTTTGCAATTTCTCTCGGACAAAAGTGCTTTGAGAAGAAGAAAGATTTTTGCGGCATGTTTCCACAAATGCACCACAACCCTCTGCTCTCTCCGCAGTAACAACGCCGATGCCCCGAAGCTTGTGTTACTTTGGCTTTATAAAGCTCATGGTTGTCTACCTTGTCTGGGTTTCTGGACCCTGCGATCCTGATCCTTGAGCGACCGATAGTGTGTGCATCAGTGTACCGCCATGAGGCTTTGCTAATATGTCGTGCAACAGAAGACGCACTTACTGGAAAACGAAACAATCCTTGCATATCTCGGACGAACGGAAGTTGCCCAAAAGGACCTAGTGGACGGTAATCTGGCCAATGAAGAGACAGACTTTAGCTGATCTTGGGCCGAACCCGACCAGTTCATAGCCGAGCCCCACGTGGCCGGTAAATCACGATCAAAAATCTGGGGGCCCCGGAATGTCAAGCTTGTCACGGATTTTAGTCGGGGTAAATTGAGAAACCGGGCTAGGCTAGCTAGCTTTTTCCCACTCAATATTGACTGAATACTTTCCCCGAGCAATATTTGTAGAATTGTTAGCCTATTCAATTCGTCTTGCAACTGAATACACCGTGTAAGGCGGCTTTAGAGGCTTATACGCGGATGAAAAATTTGCTACGACATCATCTATCGGTGCATATAATTTGGTCTCCCAATCCCCTATTGCCGGTGCGACTGGTTGTCTGGCAGGGCTCAACTGCACATTTAAGGAGCCCGCCCCAGCATGCGGGAAGTATGGGTCGATCTGCAAGGGCCTAGCCTGCCCCCGGTGCGTAAAAAGAAAAACCCAGGAGTACACGCAAGCATGGGGTGTATTGTGTGGCATCAAATGTGACCAATTGTGTAACGATGAGCGTCGTTTATCTAGCTTACTTTAGTTGCTGAAATCCATCTAGACGAGAAAATGGTTCGTTTTATCAGCCCACATTTCCAGTAACTGATGGAGACGCATAAGCGTGAATCCAACAACCACAAGCAGCTGCATATTCAGGGTACGATATCTAGTAGGCCTAGGTGATGCTGTGTAGTGCCTACAAGCAAGTAAAGGTGTGTGTGTTGTGTGCGACTAAGGTTGGTGTTAAGGAGAATAAAAAAAAAACACAGAAGTCTTGACATTTGGTAGCCTCGCTGTGGCACTATGCAAGCATTACCAACACAATAAATATGCCCTTGGTTGGAACGATCGGCAGAATAGGCTGGCAATGTCGATCTCAAGTACTCATGACAGCGCTGTGATTGTCAACCCACTTGCCGCGTCTTGCAAAACTCTCTTCATCATGATATTATGATGACGGCGAGCTTGAATGCACAGCCAGCCCTGTAGAGTGCAACGTGACGATCCAAACGGCCTTGGCGCCATGAATGGGGGAGTGCAAAATTGTTGAGCAATAGTATACTGTAGTGACGAAAACCAAGACACACCGAACCAAAGAATAAGTTGTATTCGAGAGTTTGCCAAGCAGTGGGATGCAAGCACACCGTGCCTGGCGTACTGTCTGCATGCCCTGAGACTCGAGACCAGGAGAGGCTTGTTCTCCTGGATTACTGCGGATTTCTATCAGTATAGTCTACTCTGGCTGCCTAGGGTGTTAGGGCAGCACTCACGACAGGATGCTTTAAGGGGGAAGAATACTTTGAATAGATACCCCCATTTGAATGAATGAAAAATGTATGTAGTTGATAAAACCTTAGGGTCTTCTCCATCTCACAGTGTATTATATTCAGATCCTAAAATAGTGGATACTCGTTCATTGTCAATCAAACGTCGACAGCAACGCGAAGACCACCAACAACACTCACCACCCTTGCCTCCCATCTTCATCGAGTAGTAGGCCGTTCTAGAGCTACTTCTCCGGGGATTTAAACGTTCAAGTGACTGCCCCTGCAAGAAGGCTCTAGCAATTACTCAACGGGGCGTGTCGTCGATTACAATTCCCCACCCGTCACTAATTGCCGTGCCTCGCCTGTCCATGCTGCTCCGCAATTTCAGCTTGGTGTACTGCCCGGCTCTGGTTCCTTTTTATCCTTTCCACACCATCCGCCCGACAGTCGCCTCGCTAGATTCCTAATTCCCCGCCCAAACATCTAGCCCTCACACGACACCTCGCAAATCCCAAGGACGATAATTGTTTCAATCCAAGTAATCACACATCCGCAGAATCATTACAGTTGAGGAGCAGACTCTGGATCCCGTTCAGCAAGCCCGTTTAGCTTGTCGCAATCCGCTCTGGAGAATCAGAAAACGCCACCAGTCTTGTCGCGTTCCCCGCCTCGATAGTGTCACATCCCAAAGCTTCGCTATCCCGAATCTGAGAAACAGACGGACTCATTTGACACAGGTTATCAGACATCACGGAAGGCAACTTCGCAACTCAAGTAAACCGTAACACGTGTCTGGTGCCGAAAGCGTCCTGATACAGCACAAATCGATTTTTCCCTGAAAGTTGACCGGCGACTACGACTAACGTTCACTGCCGGCGTCTTTCGTGAACTTTCGACCCGCCAGTGGGATCTATTGGTCCACACAGCGCAAAGCGAAAACAAAAGAAAAAAGCCGTACCAGGTCGGCAAAATGCCCGGAATATTACCCATGAAAGTAATTAAGGTGGGCACGAGCTCACAGAGCCGTATCGCCCAGGCGTGTGACCGATGTCGCAGCAAGGTATGGAGCGCTCCCTCGCTTGGTGTCGTGCGCAGTAAGATCTAACAATGACCTAGAAAATTCGCTGTGATGGCATCAGACCAACGTGCACCCAGTGTTCTAATGTTGGGTTTGAGTGCAGGACGAGCGACAAGCTCAGCAGGAGGGCGTTCCCAAGAGGCTATACCGAATCTCTCGAGGAACGTGTAAGAGCCTTGGAAGCAGAGGTTCGCGATTTGAAGGACTTATTGGACGAGAAGGACGAGAAGATCGACATGTTATCGAGGATTCACGGTAATACTAGGAGGCAGTCGGAAGGATTTTCTAGTACGCCACCTCGAGATCCAGCCAGGGATGTGTCTAGCAGCCCCAAAATCAAAGAAGATACATTCCGAGTGCAGGCCTCGCCTCTAGTCCTAGGGGTTGAAAACTCGGACTCGTATCAGATGGGCCCATCAAGCGGTCGTGCCTTCATTGGTTTGTACCCGCCCCCTAGCATATGGGATTTCTCGCGTAGTTCCAGGTACCACTTGGCACGTGAGCAGGCGAGATCTTCACGTCAACTAACAATTCATTCATCGACTCTACAGAGACATTCAAGAGTAAACTGCAAGAGACTGGAAAGCCTTGCGCTGACTTCAGCCCAGAGGCTTTCCTACACATACAAGGCTGCTATCCTGTATTGCCACATCCACCCAAAGAGGAGCAGCTGCGCGTCCCACCTCGACTGTTCTCGGATCGCTGTGTCAATGTCTTCTTCCAAGAATGGGCGCCTCTGTTCCCTGTTATTCACAAGCCTACTTTCCTAAGGATTTACGAAGAGTTCGTGGCTGACCCGGAAAAGGTCAAGAGCCACCAAAAGCTCGCACAGCTTCATCTGGTTTTCAGCATCGCGGCCATATCTGGAGGAAACCCCGACCTGGACCAGATCGCCATATGTGAGCAACAGTGGCGCAAGTCCCTAGAAGTTGTTCTGATGGATAACACCATCGCTACACTCCAGTGTCTCATATTGGCACTTATGTTCTGTACCATCAGGGCGGATTACAAGCGCCTGCAGTACTACAAAGGTATTGCAGTCGGACTGTCTCACAGGCTCGGCCTCCACCAGTGCCAGAAACAGTTTCCTTTTGGCGCACTAACTGCTGAGACGCGAAAGAAGGTCTTTTGGACTCTATACACTATAGACTGCTTCACCGCTGCAACTTTGGGCCTCCCAAGGCTGCTGAGTGAGATCGATATACACGCCGAGTACCCATCCGATGTTGATGACGAATATGTCACCGAGAAAGGATTCCAGCCAACGCTGCCTGGCGAATACACGCGAATATCTAGCGCCCTGGCGTTATTACGAGCCACCCGGATTTTGGCAACTGTATTGGACAAGATATACCCAGCCACAGCAGCGCACGAGCTTTCGTTGCAAAAGATGGCGGCCCTTGCAGCCGAGCTAGACGAGTGGAATGACAAGCTTCCGCAGCATCTAAAGCTTGCGTTCAAGCAAGACAAGCCCTCTACCGACGTGACTGGAAGCCGATCGCCCCTTTTGGCCTTTGCTTATTACCACATCCGGACCCTGATTTTCCGTCCTGCCCTAGGGTCAAGCCTTGGACCAAAAGCTGCGTCGGCTATCATTGCTGTGAGCGAATCCAGCAAGCACATGATTCAGATCAACCAGCTCTTGGAAGAAAGAAACATGTCCTTTTCTTTCTGTCTAAATAAGGCGGATACGCTAATCTTATGCGGCATGGAGCTACTCTACCACTCGCTAGATGCGAAGACGGGTAGCAAAACGATGCGTGACACTGAGCGCTTGGTCAACTCGGTGATCAAGACCATTGAAAGTGCGAGAGCGCCGGGATCTTATGATTTCAAGCGGATTTCCAGCTGGCTGATTACGGTGGATGAGGCGACAGAACAGCGATCGGCATTGCCCACTCCACCAAGCCACAGTCCCGACACTATCATGGCGGCACCTACTCAGAGGACATCGCCGCAAATGCCGCAAAATGTGATGGTGCCGAGAAACTCAGTGGTCCATGTCGGCCGTCATACTAGCGCATCCATGAGCGAGACGGATCTTCTACCACAGCAGGAGAAACTACGAAGGTTGTCGATGCCACAAAATTCAACACAGTCCGAACTGCCTCTTGCCAACTCGAGATCATCCTTTGACAACCACAAAAGACATGATGTGACGCCTCTGGCGAAGCGAGATCATCGACTCTCGCTATCGATGACACAAGCACAAATGATTGCGAGGATGTCACCGCATCCTAGACCGGGCGCTCAGGGCCTGGACTTTCTTCCTCTGGGGGGACCGAAGCCTCAACAGCATCATAGTTCACAGTCTCAATCACCTGTCCAGTCTCGACCCCGCCAGCAGTTCCAAGAGCAATATCGCCTGCCAAGGAAACCAGAGCAGAAGATTTCTGGTTCGGCCACAGTATCAACGACAGCTGAGTGGGAGGCGCTTTTGGGCTCGATGGATGGCGGGCAGGTTAACGTTTACGACGCCATATACGGCGGGCCTGGCTTGTCGTCCTTTACTACGACGGAAACTCCAGCGTCAGCTACCTCAGGTGGGTGGTCGCCAGACTCTTGGGATCTCTCAGGTATCACGATTGGTGAATCCAATGGACGAGAGTTTGATGTTTCTTCGGCACCAGTAGCACAAAGCGTGTTGAGTATTAGTGATGAGAGTTTAAGCTCGGCGGGCGAGGAGCTCGACATATCCGGATTGGACTTTGGTCATCGCCATCACCATATGGTGCCGACAACAATGGGGGGTGCTTCGGACGGGTTGCTGATGGAGCCTTTGAATGGGCGCTTCGGCTTATGAGAATTGTTTATTCGGTCGGTCTAAGTGCGCCATGATTGAAACTTGGTGGTCGTTAGCTCGAAACAGCTCTGTCTGTATTTTGTTTTCCCTTCCTTCCTTTGCCTTTTTTGGACTTGCTATTTGGTTTGGTTGTTTAGGTATAGGATGTATTGATGATAGGGCAAGGGATGACAATAGCGTGGGACTATGGAATCTTGAATTTGGCTTGTTTCTCTCTATATGGCTCGGACAGTACGTTGGATGAATATGTAACTAGGACACAAGGAAAAGCCGATCTTTGACATTCACCGCCAATCTATTCGCAACTTAGCGACTCCTGGCCCAACGACATGAAGCGAGGCGACCTGTATCGCATCTTCAGATGGACTTGCAACGCATCCACACTTTGAAAGAGGGAAAATTCCGCAGTTGCGATAATGCCTCAATAACCCAGGGGGGCACCGCTGGGCGTTCCGATTCGTCGAGGCTGTAGGATCGACCATGGTGTACCGACACACGTGGATGACGGGACTCTTTTATAGGAAATTTAGATCTCCATTCCTTCGAGAAGGGTGGGCGGACGACAAGCGACAACAAGCGACGACAGGGTATACAGTTTTGAGAGGAGAGGGGGGGGGGGGAACTGAGCCAGGACCGCACGGTGGCTTGAAACCTGGGACGAAACGTCACGGATGGGGTTGTCGGGTGGATTCAGCCTGCTAGACCACCTTGGGCAATAGGAATCCTCTCCACCCTCTCTAGCAAGCATCAAAAAAGCTTGGATATGCTTTGGGTTTGATGCTTGGTGAGAATTGAAGTACGATTTTGTGGGCTGGGTGCCATTTGCAAAATGTTGGTACCAAGGTTAGTCGAGGTAAGGTCGATATGCTACGTGGTATAAGGTACCATCGGCGCCCACCGGGATAATGCCGTCGGGACCCCTGACAATAGCGGAGGAAGGCCGGGGCGGGGCAGACCAAGTCTGCGGCTGGGGGAGACAGGGGAGGGAAGGAGAAAAAAAAAAAAAAGTCTTTAAGCGACCAGTAACACTGCATTGTATGTAAGCAATTGAGATTGTCACTATGTACGGTATGTAAACTTGTAGGAATTGCGGCGCATGCGCGTATAACATGGCTAAGCGATCTGATAGATGTCTTGCGGAAGGATATCGCCTGTAGTTTCCTTTCTTGGAAGTCGTTTGCGAAAATGCACGCTCACCATCAAAGGCTTGAATTGGATGATAGCTTCAGTGCAGGCGGTAGCTGTTGTGAAAGATACGCTCATTAATCACACAGGAGGTAGGTAATACCTTGTTCAAGTGTTTCGATGGGTTAGACTCGATGCAGGGTGCCAATTAAACACAAGCAGTGTAACTCGCAAAGAAGGCTCATGCTGGTTACCTCAATGCACAATCGCATCAGCAGATACAGACGGCCATCCGAAGAGCAACAGGCTGCTACAAATCTAAGTGTGCGCATCAGTCAAGTGAGTGTCGATCACTGGCAAATTGCCAGGAAGGGCCATCTGAGATTTCAAACAGCGAAGACGGACAAAAAGAAGGGCCCCACCAAGGAGACAGCAAAAGAGACAAGCAAACAACCAGAGAACATCGGACGGCCGAGAGTCTGCCCGTACCAACCTTTTCGAAAACATTCATCCGTCTCGTTCGTATACGTCAAGGGCTTTACAGTACACAAAGGCCTTGAGGGCTTTTCAACAAAAAGCAGACCCAGTTGATTTTAATATTTTATTTGTTTAATTGGCCGAGTCGTCCTCCTCAACAGACAGAGGGACGGACGCCTTGACCAGTTGGACTACCTGCGGGAATCCACAATCTCTCTGCGAAGCGGGAGCCTCCTGTGTTTCGGATCGCTGCATCGTGGAGGCAGCTAAAGGGATCAAGAGAGAAGAGACAGAAAACATTTTCTTTCTACTCTTCAGTCAACCTACCGAGTAGATATATTTCTGTCGCTCAAGATCCTCTGTTCTGACCGCCGTCAAGAGTCCCGTCTGTTCCCGCCGGCAGGTGCTATCCCTCCCACCCAAGCAGTCTCCATCAGACACATTACCCGGCTCCGGCAACATCACCGCAGCGCACCACACCCACCACCACATTTATCCGTTTTACTCTCCGGAGGCGGCGCCCGGACTGTTGCGGTTCCGACAGATTGGTTACAAATTGTCTGGATTGACTGCGGCGACTACCAAGAAACTGGAGCATCGACCTAATTAATCCACATTCCGTATTTCTGGGATCTTATCCCCATCTCACCGACGTGCGCCGTTAAAAAGTCAACTTTGCTCGTCGCTGATTGCTCTAGAGTGAGTGAGTGGGCTTGATTTTGTCCCCCCCCCCCCCCCCCCATTTTCTATTACTGGCAACCGCCCCCATTTGGCACGTGGCAAGTGGCATGCATGCATTCCTACTTCCGCCCCAAACCCGACCCCCCTCCTGTGCAATTGAGAACCGAAAAGGCTTGGCGCGACGGTTCTAGCCTCAGCCACTATAGGGACAGGGTCAGCTCAGCGGCAGACCAACATTGACCTACGTCTGCCTCGTGACCATCCAAGTGTGGAATCCGCAAATGCAAACGGCGTGGCCGCACGCGTCATTGTCTGTGCAAGACAACATGCGCCAATGAGGATGCGGATTGTAGACATGTCTTTTCGGAGTGGCGCTGCCAAACCCATGGGATTGGTGAATCAATCAGACGACGGAGTTCACGATGCTCCTGTCAAGATTCGCTGCGTCGACGGAGTTGAGCTTATATCCGCTCAGTACATCCGCTCATACCCAATTAGTCTCTGATGGCTAGTGTACTGTGTACTGCCAAAGCGCCTACACCATCTCTTGGCTCTTTCTGGTTCAAGGCTAACAATATGATCACGGTAAGGTGCCGCCTCCGTTTCTATTTATGTAGATCGTCCGGCCCTCGAAGATCTTTGGGGTCGAACGACTTTACAGAGACACTCCGGTTGAGAGAAAAAGAAAATCGCGATGAGCCCGGAGGTTTCTGTGGCCCGTTCAAACCTCAAGATCTCTTGAGCTTCCACCGCAATTCGCTTTTTCTGAAATTTCATGCCACCGAAAGAGTGAACCGGAAACAACATCCTTAAGGTTTTCAAAAAAAGAAATCAACCGTTGCAACAAATACTGTGAGCCCTGGTGGAAACTGCATTGCGATACACTCTCGCATTCTGTCCGCAGTCAAAAACACAGAAACATGACCTTACTACCCAAGGTTTCGGAAAAGATGCCACTGCTTGATGGACAGCAGGGGGCTACCTTCCCTCCCGGTATGGAATTTATGGAATAGCAGGTCTTTAACCACATTATCCACCGTCCAACACTCAACTAACATCAGAGCAATTGTAGCATTATTCGCCGACGCGATCCCAGGACCATGGGGTCGCCGCGTACCCCAGGCCATTGCCCATCGTGGCTACAAAACCAGGTGGCCTGAAAACACCATGGCAGCATTCGCCGCCGCCCTCGCCGTTGGCGCTCACGCCATCGAGACAGACCTGCATCTTACCAAGGACAAGGTGGTCGTTCTATCACACGACGGCACACTGAAACGTTGCTTCGGCCAAGACAGGAAGCTTGCCGACTGCGACTGGAACTACGTGAGCACGCTGCGGACTACCAAGAACCCTCCATCACCTATGCCGAGGTTAGCAGACCTGCTGCATTACCTGACACAGCCTGGCATGGAGGACAAATGGCTCTTGCTGGATATCAAGGTAGGATACTGGCAAAGCTTTTTTTTTCGTGCAACCAATAGACTCATCAGTGCTGATTGTGTTTACCTCTACAGAGAGATGATGATCCGGACGAGCTCATCCGCCGGACAGCAGAAACCTTCGCATCAGTTCCATCTGCACGTCCCTGGAAGGACAGAATAATAATGGGCTGTTGGGACGCGAACTACATGCGCCGGTGCAGCCGCCACCTCCCCGGTTTCTCGGTCGCCTACATCGGCTGGTCCTTGCCATATGCCTGGCAGCTCCTCAAGCACTCCAACGTTTCATTCAACCTTCTCCAAAAGGTCCTCGTCGGTCCGTTCGGGACGCGATTCTTGCGCGCGGCGGAAGCTCGCGGCAGGCAGGTATTTGTCTGGACAGTCAACGGGGTCGAGTGGATGGAATGGAGCAGCAAAAAGGGAGGCGTAGATGGCCTCATCACCGATGACCCAGAGTTGTACATGGAGGTTTGCAGACGACAAGACGACAACCGAGGTGGCGCGGACTACGTCATGGGTAGCGGACTGGAGCAGAAACTGTTGCCCCAGGAACCTGGAACGTTGAGGTGGACGCGGCTGTACGCCGAGGTGATTATACTACAAATCCTAGCTAGGATACTGATCTTGGTGACTAGGATTAGGTTAGGGTCTGAAAGGAGGCGTGTGAGGGATGGTATGAGAGGATAGGGTATAGATGGCTCTATTCGCCCGCGAATGAATGAATGAAATCAACTTGAAACAAAACACAAGTCGAAAATGCTTGAAATATTTAGTCAAAAAGACTGCCAGGGGCAAATATGATTTGTCCATGTAATCTGTAATCGTCGTGTCTTGGCCTATTTTTAGCTTGTCTAGTCTTTACTGAGGTCTATATTCACACCCTTCAGGGCATCTACAGCCCATGAAGGATACTCTTCCCTGCTAGAATAAAGGTTGGCAAAGAACTCCTTGATCATTTCGGGAAACCTGTCTGCAATGACAGCCTCCCTGATCTCGCGCATCAAGTTGAGCTGATACCACACATTATGTATGGTCAGGAGGTGGGCCGATACGGTCTCCTTGGCGGCGTTGTGGTGCACGAGGGCCCGCGTGACGCCGGTGCCGCCCTCGGAGACGGGCCGGCAGCAGACGCAGCCACAGCCGTCCTCGATGGGGCCAAAGTCGTCGGCGTACAGCTTGTTCCTCATGTTGAGCACGCCGCGGCGCGTTACGGCGTTGCCGAAGCGGGCGGTGCGTGTCGGCCACACGCAGTCGAACATGTCGGCGCCCAGGGCGACGCTCACCACTAGGTCTTCCGGGTAACCGATGCCCATGACGTACCTCGGCTTGAGATCTGGGAGGAGCGCGGTGCAGGTCGCGACTACCCGGCAATAGTCCTCCTTGGCCTCGCCGCCGCTCAGGCCGCCAATGGCGATGCCGGGGGTGTCGCGCTGCAGCATGGCGGTGGTGCACTGGCGCCGCATTTCGAGGTCGAGGCCGCCCTGGATGATGCAGAAGAGGTTCTGCGTCTCTGTGTTACGGTGGGCCACTATGCAGCGGTCGAGCCAGCGGACGCTACGCTCCATGGCCTCGCGCATACGAGCCGAGTCGGGCGAGGTGGTGACCAGGACGTCATCGAGTTGCATCATGATGTCGGATCCGATGCTGTTCTGCAGCGACATGGAGTGCTCCGGGGTCAGCAGCATGGGGCTGCCGTCGTGTGGGCTGAGAAAGCGCACGCCTTCCTCGGTGATGGTGGCCAGCTTGAGCAGCGACACCATCTGAAAGCCGCCGCTGTCGGTCAGGAGGTTGTGCCGCCATCCCTGCAGCTTGTGGGCGCCGCCGACGGCGTCGAGGACCGCCTGGCCCGGCTTGAGCCCGAGGTGGTACGTGTTGTTCAGGCACAGCCGGCAGCCCGTGTCCTCGAGCTGCTGGGGAGTCAGGCCCTTGAGTGATGCCTGGGTGGCCACCGGCATGAAGATGGGGAGGTTGACGGGGCCATGGGGGAGGGTGAGGATGGAGGCGCGGGCTCGGGTAGTCTAGACAGGAGAGGGCTAGTATCAGATTGCCAAAGTAACTGCACCAGGGGTGTGGCCATATAGAGATAGCAGAGGTAGGGAGGGACAGCTGCAGGTGGCTCGATGGGGGAAGAGGTGGAGCTTCGGTCCTCGGAACCATCGACCATTGTAGTTGACTGACAGGTTCGGCGGGAAATCCCCGTTCCTCACTCCGGTATCACCCGTGTGTGTTGCACCGGTTAGACCCGGCGGTGACAGTTGGGGTATATTGGGAATCAAGGGGACTCGGTGCAAGATTTGTAGGTCTGTCTGGCTATGAGATCCGGCGGAAAGACTTCCTTCGGCCTCTTCTCTTCTACATGGCAAAAGCTGCACTTTCATCTCTTCCGAGGTATTCGACTCACCGAACACCGAGCTACAAGCTCAAAACTGAGTGCTCCATGGGTTGCAGTCAGCCTGGAAGCAGCGGCCGGCATTGAAGCCATAATTGGTTATATTTTCCTGTTTAACCGGCCGAAACAGGCTGACACACGGGTGTCGGCACTTCTTCACACGATCATGTACTACTTCTACGTGTGTAGGTAGGTGTTGCTTATAGTAGTGTGTGCGTAGGATGGGCAGTATCAATCAGCTCAATGCACAAAATAAACTTTGGCACGGCTTTTGAGACACACCGGTCAATGAGAGGCCCAGAAGAAGATTTGCGGTTGTCCCTGTCAGAAGATAGATGACAATTGTTGCATAGTACCTTGTTGGAGGGGAAGAGATAAATTTGGTGTGTTTTTTTTTTGGGGGGGGGGGGGGGGAGTAGTGGGGCTTGGCCAGGCCTGGACTTAGACTCTTTCGCTCACCAAAAGGTTGCAGGCAAGTGGGAGTCAAAAAAGGGACCGCGAACAATTCCTTTCAATAAAGGCACGAAGTAAAGAAATAACAGGTAAAAAAAGTATACGAGATTACAAAGGATCCAAAAGCATATAAGGGAATTTAGTTCGCCCAATTTTGCGGTTCCTTTTTTTCTGTCCCCCACTTGGCAGGTTCGCATTTACTTCGTACAAAGCGCCTGTAAGGATCTACGTAGTAACCCAAACCCCACCAAGGACCACTGTCAGGCGCGCAAACATGGAGCCCTCCGCGGCAAAAGAAGGAACCAAAAGAGACAAAAGTGAGAAAACAGAAGGGCAACCCCTACCCAGACACCCTCCCTCCGCAAAAAAGCACCTGAGATTCCACTTTTCCCCCAAAAAGTTTTCCCAGGCACCATCCTATTAAAGATTTCCGTGACGGGTAGTTCCCGCAAGTGGTGTGATTTTTGACATCAGCTCACTTCGGTTTGACAAAATTTTCCACTGCAACCATATGCCTCGCGTCAACGACTCGAGGATCGGGCAGCTGACAGAGTTTTGCTGTTGCTTTGGGCTTCAAGAGAAAAAAACGGACGCACGCCTACGGAGTAAGGGATTTTGCATTGCTCACATTGCCAAAAAACGAAAAGCCACCAAGAGCGCCACGCCATGTCAACCTGAAAAGACCAAGCCAAACAAGGGTGTGCGTCATGGGATGAATACGATTCAACACACATCTTTAGCCCAGAAGGCGCACGCGGAGCCGCCGAGGCAGGGCGGTTGGGCTGAGTTACAACTCTTTTTTTGAGCCCGATGCCAGTCTTACCAAATTGGATCAAAATTGGATTTTTGTTCTGTCACCCAATCCATTACGCCCACAAGACCTTGGCCTGTGGCTGTATCCTGGGTCTGGGTGGCCCCCATCTAATGCGATTATGATTATCATGGTAAGCAACGACGCAACAAAAACCTGGAAAAGCCTGGATGGTGTAGTTCGCCCCTAGGTAGCTCGCATTCCCCCTTTTGTTGATTTAATTCCCCCTGCACAACTTGCATCAGGCAAGCCTTTGTTGATTTTCTTTCTTTCTTTCTTCTCCGTTGTCCACATCTTTGTTCGGATCAAACGTGCATGCCCTGCATGTTGGCCGATTAACGAGAATTCTTCGCTGTAACAAAATGCGAGCTCTGGACAAGGTTCGAGCTGGAAGAGAATATTATACTTTGTTAAGGGAAATAAAATAAATATATTAATAAAAGGCGTCATGATCTTCGCTGGTGTCCTTGACAATATCCTTGCAAGGCCACCCTGGTTCGGCTTTTTTCAAGGGTTGGTCAGTCATCAACTCCCGTCGCCTTGGTATCTTGTCTTGCTATACGCCCTGGCACATGCGCATGCCATTTATTATTACAGTCCGCGCCGTTTCTTAATATGTATGGTTCCTACCATCACCCCTCCCCTCACCCACCCTTTCTACTTAATCTACCATTGTACGCAAGAGTTACTTGGTACAAACCTCTCTTTCTCTCTATTCCAACCCAGCTTACTCCATATTGTCCTGCTCTTTATAATCATCACAAGGCCCAAACCAAGCCAAAAATCAGATTAACAGCAAAATGTCATTTTCACTCTTTGCGGCTCTCCCAGCAGAGCTACGCCTGGACATATGGAGACTCAGCTTTCAACCTCGCGCTGTAGAAGTCAGATACCAGCCAGAGACTGACGAGTGTCGAACCATCACCCACCCGCCTGCTGTTTTACAAGTCTGTCGAGAAGCCAGGGAGGAAGCGCTCAGATTCTACCACAAGTGCTTTGGTACCAAGTCTCAAGAACCACTCATATACTTCAACTCTTCTATCGACATTCTGTATATCCCGAGGCATCGGCCAATGGGCTATGACGACACCTCCAGAGACTTTTCGGAATGCATATTAGATACGGCAGAGCATGTCAAGATGCTCGCAGTCGACCATGTCTTGCCAGACGTGAAGCGTCCATGGGAAACGTACAACAAGCTATGCTTAATGCTAGGCCTGCCTAATCTCAAAGAGGCTTACATGATCATATCAACCGAATCCGACGATGGCGAGTCAAGTATCGGCATGGAGATCGAGATCATCGACCCAAAGGAGGATCAAGAGGCCATCCTGAAGGTTATGAAAGATATCGAGGAGACTTACTCTCATGAACTTGGCGAGATTCAATGGGAGCAGGAAGCACAGGAGGCGTTCGAGGATGACGTAGCCCAAGGCGAGGACTCATTATCCCTAGATCACAGCCACTCGCATCATCACCACCACAACTTGACCTATCCACCGATCGTACCTAAGGCCAAGATTTCGCATGGCTGGGAGAAGCATGGTCGAATGGTGAGGTGTGTCTGAGATGGAATCTTGTGTTGCGGATACCTTCTTATTTTGAGACGAAGAGATTTAGGAGCAGCAACTCAACATTAAAATGTATTAATCGGATGAGTACGGATTGGTGAGAGGAATCGTATTCATGTATATTATACGAAAGTCATGTTTGTGCACTATGGAGTCCGGCTAAATCTAGAGAGCACCTTTTACACCAACCTAAATAATTATAGACTTGCAGTATTTTACGGACTAGACTAGTCAACAACTTTAACTGCCACCACCTTGCAGTTATTGAATGTATGTCATGATACCGGAAGTTGAGTCGTCTGAAGTCCTGCAACTCGGAAGCAATGCACAACGACTTCCTTGGCTTGCAGACTCTGCACAGGCCGCCAAGCCAAGATGAAGGGTCGATAGCTTAACATTGGCCTATCTAAGACGGAGATCATATTTATTTTAGAAATTATCTAACACAGCTTACATCGGTGCTGAGGATGGTTGGGTGCACTAACACATTGAGGGACGTCAAAGTGGAGGTTGAGAAAGCAAGGGTTAGGGTCACCAATACCATGTGC
The DNA here is from genome assembly GCA_003709005.1 of Magnaporthales sp. P1609. Lineage (NCBI taxonomy): Eukaryota > Fungi > Ascomycota > Sordariomycetes > Magnaporthales > Magnaporthales sp. P1609. The sequence continues at coordinate 2,092,556 of PELF01000003.1, forward strand.
CATCCTCATGCCCCCCTGTCGCGCACGGAGCACCCGCAGAAGCATGCACGACAGCGCGGCAGAGCTTCGAATTTTCGCGACTCTGGACAAGCATCCAACTACCTCACAGAAAAGGCCATACCACAACTAGAATCAGACCGTAAGCAAAGCCGTTGTATTGCAGCAGCATCAGCAGCAGCAGTACGCAATGGCGTCTGCTCGGTCAATGTCGCCCGGAGGGTCACTCCTCCGGTCGTCGAGGATGTTTTCCCTTCCACCTCCTGTCCCAGCACAAGTCAACAACATTGTCAACTCGAGCGTCAACCGCTCCGACACGGCGACCTTACCGTACCCAACCCTGCAGTCCGTCACCACGCCGTCGGCAGCTCGCAGGCAGGGAGATTGGGGCTTCAAGCGTTCGTTTCCTCTCAAGTCGACGACCAAATCCTCCACGCCGCTCATCCGCGTCAAGCAAGTCGACACGATCGAGCATGTGACCGACTTCGCGTCCGCCGCCGACCACACGCTGTCGCTCGAAAAGTTCCACGAAATGAACATTCCCGTCGTCATGCCGCCATTTTACGATCCCGCAAACCCAAGATCCCAGGCTCCGGAGAGTATGCCGAGGAAGTCTGTCTTTGAGGAGACCCACGACGTCACCGATATCGACCCCAAAAACAAGCACAACATGAGCGCCTACCGCTGGCAGTTCGATGGTCCATGGCTGGCTGGCATGTCTGAGGGAGAGTTCCAGAAGTATCTCGAAACCAAGGTCAAGTCCAGGCGGGCTGAATTCCGCCAGTGGCTGAGGGGTATCGTGGCGGAGCAGATGAACGAGCAGGCTGCCAACTCCTCAATGGAGAGGGGCGATGGCGGGGAGCACGCTAAGTTGACGGCTGCAGACGTCACCGACGAGCAGTTTAACAAGACAATACGAGAGCTGCGCTCGGACCGCGTAGAGCTATACAAGCTCGTTGGTCGTTTCTTGGACCTCGCGCCCATCGCGCCCAAGACATCAAAGATCCTTGCACAAACAGGTGTCAAGGGCCAAGTCAGCAAGCCGCCGCTCATGAATCCCTACGCTGAGGCCGGTCCCCCGGTCACACACCCATCCGCCGGCATCTCGTACCTACGCACCGGGTCGTTCGTCGAGAACCACCCACTGTACGGCCCGCAGCAGTCGCATAGGCACGTGGCTGGCAGGGTCCTGCTGAGCAATTCTGGCTTCGGCCCCATCAGCAACTCCAACGTCAACGTCAGCATCGGTCTGGGCGGCTTCGTTGCCAAGACTCCCACTGGTGACAACCTTTGGAACAACAAGTCGGTTGGCTCCAGGTTCGACCCAGCGCAACACGGCGGTGAGAAGCAGTACGTGGAGCCGCTATTCGCCGTTGTTGATTCCAAAGGCAATGTCAAGGTCACAGCCAGGGCTTCACAGTACGAGGCCGAGGCTGTCGCAAAGGAGCTCGACGGAATTAAAATTCATGAAAAGGCCGATGAGTTGCATAGAAATAATGCATCAGTTGCGCCGCCTGAGAGCCGGAGGACTGGGAAGGAGGTGTACGGCGACTCGGGCTCATATGGTCTCAAGCCATAGGGCCATTCTGCCAACCGCCACCAATCACTGGTTAGGGGCACTCGTGAGTATGCTTGAATCATGAAGGCTGGAATCGGCCAAAGTCCATATCTTTGGTGTATCCTTTGTAGTTTACGATAGCCGAAAATGTAGATCTAGAGAGTCCTTTGTTGTACAAATGTAAAACAAATTCATCAAGCAGACTCCTTTTTCTGTTTCCAATCAAGAACTGGGGAAATATTCTTTGAACAAGGCCAGACTGGAACACACAGCCAGGGTTGTCATTAAAATAATGTGTAACTTTGTTCGAAAAGCGCGTTGGCTAACTTCTTCCAGGTCGATCGCTGTGCCCATACGACATAGCATTGCAGAGTGTAGTTCAAGAGATAGCAACAGCAACTTTTGTCGAAACTGAGTTTTTGACTGCTTAACCAAACCTCCTAACTGTTGAACAATACACCGGGAACAGGAATGCACGTAAACGTGGCATAAATATATATTTTTATAGCCACCTGAAGCCCTTCATGGTCTCATGTGGAAGTACCAGGGCCTCCCGTGCTCGAGGTTGTAAGCGTGACAGGCGGGGCACCCTGGTTGTGAATTTGCACGCTGCCATCCGCCATGCCAAAATAAGCCGCAACGGGCTTCTGTGCGCCCCCTTCATCCTTTGCATCCAGACCGCTGCGGCCGTGGAAGAGGCCAATCTCACAGACGCCCACCAGAGACTTCAGTTTTGCCGCTAGCCTGTCGACACTCCAGATGCCGTTCTCACCGGTTCCGCCCTCGTCTCCGGCCAGCAGCAGCGGGCTGAAGGGAGCATCAATGATGTGCATGCCGTTGTCAGTTACCACCGACCCGGCCTTGCCTGAGCCCGTCCTCAGACGCGGCGAGTGCGCGCCGAGTCTCTCAAGTTCGGCCAGCACGTGATCTGCCGACTTGGGGAGGACCTCGATGGGAATCCCCTGCTTCCACTGGGTGCCCAGGTTCCTCGAGAGCTTGCGGAAGTCGCCGATGCAGACAAAGGTGCGCGAAGCCACCGCGACGATCTTTTCCTGCCACAGGCAGCCACCGCCGCCCTTGATCAGGTTGAGGTCGGCGTCGGCCTCGTCAGCGCCGTCAAAATAGACGTCCAGCAGGCTGCCATGGGGTCGGTCCTCGATGGGGGCCGCCCGGAGCCCACCGGCCTTGATAAGGCCTTTTGACTGGTCACCGGTCGGGTAGAAGGTCATGTGTTTTGAGGCCTCTGGGTGCAGCTCCTTGATGGCATCCACGACGTAGACGACGGTAGATCCCGAGCCAATGCCAATGTGCGTGTAGCGCGGGTCCAGGTGGTCCTTGACGGCCGTGTAGGCGGCAGCCTTCTTGGCCATCTCTATCAACTGCGCCTGTTCCATCGCCGACACGGCGGACCCTGAGCTTGCCATGGGTATTGAGCGGGAATGTTTGGATGGCAGAAAATTATTGGCAGGTAAGTGTTGCAGATGATGTACCCGGCGAGGGCCCACAGACAATAAACGTGTTGATAGCAGCGGACAAATGGCCTTTGGTTTGAACCCTCGGTATAGACAAGTTCGAGTGAGAGATGATGCTGTCAACCGTCGATAGACTATGGTGGACATTAATTTGTTGTTGAGTAAACGCTTCAATTGGAAGTGCCCGGCGTAGCTCCTGGCAGTTTCAAAGTTTCACAATAATCCCTGGTTGTCAGTTACGATCTACAGCCCAAAACACAGGAATATATTAGCATCATCGCGTATCATGTTGAGGCTTCTAAACCTGATGCGGATCCGGAGCTCAGGATGACGGAGAGTGGAGGGGTCAAACTGAGCGATTACTCATCAGCAGCTCCGGTTGTCAATGAAATACAGCGCCCCGCTCCCAAGCATACCACGTGATCAGGAATTGGCAAATTGCCCACAAACCACAATATCTATCTTTAAACTTCGCGAACATCTCCCACCTTGCTTCCAAACAACGCTCGACGCCGACAAACGTATTAACCCTCCCCCAAAAAAACCAGCAAACCAACAGCCAAAATGGGTCGCGTTCGCACCAAGACCGTCAAGAAGTCCGCCAAGGTCATCATTGAGCGGTACTACCCCAGGCTCACCCTCGACTTCGAGACCAACAAGCGCATCTGCGATGAGATCGCCATTATTGCCTCGAAGCGCCTGCGCAACAAGGTAAGGCGCACCATTTTGGGCTAATCCGGCGGCTGAAATCGGCTGGTTCTTTTTTGTTAGCAACAGACACCTCTAACAGTAGTTTTCTTCCGTCCATTCAGATTGCCGGCTACACCACCCACCTGATGAAGCGCATTCAGCGTGGTCCCGTCCGTGGTATCTCCTTCAAGCTTCAGGAGGAGGAGCGTGAGCGCAAGGATCAGTTCGTTCCCGAGGTTTCCGCTCTCGACTTCAGCCAGTCCGACAGCGGCCAGCTCGACGTTGACGTCGAGACCAAGGACCTGCTCAAGCACCTCGGCGTACGTTGTTACCTGCCTTCAATAACCAGATCAGGTCCCCAAATTACAGTTACAATACTGACCTGTAAATCTTCTCGTTTATCCAGTTCGACTCGACCATCCCCGTCAACGTCATCCCCGTCACCCAGACCCAGGTCACCGAGCGCAGTGGCCGCCGCTTCGGCGACAGGCCCCCTCGCCGAGACTAAGCGCAACGCCTTCACGACACGACTATTCCTGTACACACATAAAAAATGGATTGTTGGGCTGGTTTTGCCTTTGCATGGTTTGGGCAATGAGGTATTTGGGATTGGGTTGCTTTTCGGCGTCTTCATGGAAGGTAGTGAGAGCATACTAGATCAACACAGAGATCTTTTGCCCACTAAGGTGTCGCTGATTCTCCGGTGCACTCGCACTGGAGATGACGCTCGATTGCCATCTTCGTTCCCGCTTCCCGAGGTGCATTTCTATCTCAATCCTGATGCTCAAACTGCACATGTGCGCGATATATGTCGTGCCATTCAGTGAGCGGACGGCGTGATGGATGGGAAAATTTGTGCTAGTGAAACCGTGATCCATGTCTAAAGGGTATCATTTCTCCCCGCAGTCCAACGCAAACCTGGGTTGTTCTGCCTCCACTAATCTTAGGTCTAGCAAGAAACTCGCGCAAGCTTCTATCGAAAGCGTGGCTTGTAACTATCGAGGAGCATATCTTCCCCGTCGTCATCATCATCCTCTGCTGTATCTAGACTTGGGGGTTCGGGAACTGCTGTGGTTTTCTTCTCTCGAATTGTAAAATCCACCAGATTGGTTGAGCCTTTTGACTGCTCCGCAATATCGCCACGCTCCAAGGCCAACGTTGACGATTTCTCTGCTTTCTTGTCCTCCTCCATCTTGAGTCGGCCAATGTCCGCAGCAAGCTCGCTGTCTTTCCCTGTCTCCTTCTCACCCATTAATTCTATCTCAATGTCCGGGATCCCAATCCGTTCCCACGCGGCCGTCTCGCTGAGCTGAACCTTGACGTAGAGCGCCCGCCGCGCACAGTCCTGGGAGCACCACTTCTCCAGCTCCTCGACGGGCATGATTTTGAAGTCGGGCCTGCCCAGGTTCACGGCCTTGTACGTGCCCGGGCCGTATCTTTTTCTAGGCCTCGCACAAAGGGCGTAGCCGCACAAATCGTTGACGTTGCGCTCCTCAATCAGGTCGTCGTAGTCGGTCGGCTGGAACGTGCGCACCTTGGCCTTGAACTCGGCCACGTCGACCAGGGCCGGGCTTGCGGCACTGTGACCCGCCCCGCGAATCCGGGGGTGCTCCGACAGCGCGATCAGGTCGTCCAGGACCTGCTGGTGGATGGCCTTTTGCTGCTGTATTATGGTCGCATGGTGTATGGCCACCTGGCGCGCCTCGTCAGGAGATATCGCGCCTTCTTCTGTGGGCTGTGGAGGGGTGGCGGCTTTGGACTTCTTGAGGATCCCTTTCTTGGGTGCAGGTTTTGCGCCTGACGTCGATGCCGCGGCTGGCATGACGGGTCGTAACTGTGTTTTCACGCTGATTTAGGAGATTTAATGCTTTGCAGTTTCGACTTGTTATTCCAGCTTGGTTTAATGTACCAAGTTTGCTTGATCTTGAACTGGCTGCTGTTCAAGGAAATTGGTGTGTGTTTGTGTGGGGTAATTCATATTGCTGTGAGTTTTGCCTGGGTCATCGATTACCTAACCAAACAGCAGCGTGGAAGCTGGGCGGGTTACAACGAGGCCTGCCGGGGCCTTTAGGCAAAGCCGGCGGCAGTAGACTCGGACAAAAAAAGGGTTTCGTCGTCGAATTTACATTGCTGAAACACAATGGCGGAGAAGCCGCTCTCTGGATGCTCTCCAACGAACCATTTCTCATTTACAGCAGTCAGACCGACCAGGTGACCCGGAACTGCATAACCGTTTGTTTACAATATATATGTACTTATCTTGCTTTTCGGACGATAAGAATCCGACCGAGTACCAACTAATTGCAAGTGGAATATGTGCAGCTGTCCGTGGAGAGCCACCAGACTAAATTGGGATGGGTTGCATTGTTGCAGTCGGCGTAACAGAAGCATGCTTCATGATCCTGATGTACTTTCCCTGCCGTTATTATGCCCCCATGTAACATGATGTACTGTTGTCAAAAGCGGTGACGACACGAACGCCTAAAGAGCTGGACTACAAACTACATAGGTACGTATAGTACATGCGTTAGCAGCCTAGCTAGTATTGAGTACTTAGGCTGTTCCTAGTCAAGTCTAGGTACCGGCTCCGTTCTCCGGTGATTTACGGTTGGCGCAGCTCCTCGTGGCGGCTTTTTGTTTTTGTTTCTGAATGAAACCCCTCGTCGGCGTTGCTGATTCACAGTGACTGGGACAGTGTGCATGTGGGGAGGGGAGCTCTCTAAGTTCAATGCGCTGACGTAGACTACAGCATAACTGTCTCTCCAGTGCCACAGCCCAACACCACTTTGCCATTACCAAAACCAGGACCACGTTTTCCGTAGAAAGTGAGATCCCGTTAAATCCCCATTCGACACACTCGCAGTATTTCCGCTGTCATAGGCCAGACACATTAGGTGAAAGGGTTAATAAAGAGAGCAGAAAAAGAAAAAGAAAAAGATACAGAAAACATAAAAAAATACAGCCCACAGCCCCCCAGTTGCAGGGAAGTTTGTAGGCAGTCTCTGATCATCGCCGGCTGCCTAACTGAACTCAGCCATCTAATTGAGGAGCCCTGGCCCTGTCTCCTGTTTGCCCCCAAACCACGAAAGGCCCAGTCGCTCTCCACACCAAATCCGAATCCAAACAGGGCCCGTTTCTGCAACCACAGTTTTGTTCCACCACGAGCCGCTTGATGTAACAAGCTGTCTCTCAACAACACTTAATCCAACCCAACCACCCCGCATACATCCGCACGTCAACCTTAGGACGCACCAAGACCAAACAAACGCCAATTTCCCTTGGGCTGCAGGTCCCTTGCATCGCCTTCGCCATGACTGCCCCTTTCATGGTCAAGGCTCTCTTCGAGTATACCTCCCCGCACGAAGATGACCTTCCGTTCCCCGCTGGCCAGATAATCACTGTCACCGAGGTAGAGGATGACGATTGGTATACCGGCGAGTTTGTCGGCGACGACGGCGTTAAACATGAGGGCATCTTTCCACGCAACTTCGTCGAGAAGTACGAGCCTGTAGCTCCCCCGCGACCAACTCGTGCACGAACAAAGAAAGAGTTGGAACCCACAGCAGCCACCTCACCACCAACTCCTGCACCTGCAGCAGTAGCTGCTCCCGAGCCAGTCGAGGACCCCGAGCCATCAGATCTGGCGCAGCCTCAACAGAAGGAAGAACCCCAGTTCGTGTCTGAGCCAACCGAACATACTTCTTCCGCCCCTGTCACCGCACCCGCTGCATCCGTTGCATCGCCTGCAGCTCTCGAGCCTACCGCGCCGGTTCCAATCGCGGCTCCGCCTGCCTCTATCCCCAAGGCCGAGCCTCAAGCTACGTCTCCCCCGGCTCCCAAGGCCGCTCCCTCTGCTTCCAAACCCAGCGGACCACCGCCTGTAGCAGAAAAGCCCACCGGGAATGCGTTCAAAGACAGAATCGCCGCTTTCAACAGGGCTGCCGCTCCGCCCATTACACCCTTCAAGCCTAGTGGGCTTGGAGGATCTAGTTTCATCAAGAAGCCTTTTGTTGCGCCTCCACCAAGCAGAAACGCATTTGTGCCACAGCCGCAAAATGCCCCGGCTCCAAAGGTGTATCGGCGCGACGAGGATCCTGAGATCAAGGAGCGCGAGCAAGAGAACCTGGAGACCGCCGAGAAGTTTGGCTTGGCTCCCACGACCTCCCACGAAGGTGAGGATGAAGACCAGCCGAAGCCAATGAGCCTCAAGGAGCGCATGGCTCTCTTGCAGAAACAGCAACAAGAACAAGCCCAAAGGCATGCCGACGCCGCAGCAAAGAAGGATAAGCCGAAACGACCGGCTAAGAAGCGCATGGAAAGCAACGAGGGAGTAGAAGAGGATGGTTCATCGTCGCAACTGGCACCTCCGCAACTGGAACGCAAGGACAGTGAGGATACTACTGGCAGGCAATCTATTGATGAATCACAGGCTTCCCGCACCGTCCCTGCGGGTCGCAGGAAGTCGTCTGCCAAGGCTCTCGGAGGAGAGCCTTATGACGGCAACGAAGCTGATATGTCTGGAGCCGGTGACACCACGGAGGGTCAAGAGGATGTTACTGAACGGGAAGACAGCGATGATAGATCGCATCATATGCCAAGGTCTTCTGTTGCGGCAGGGAAGGTAACTGCCGTTCAAGAGCAAGATGAGGAGGATGAAGATGAGGAAGATGAGGAAGAAATGGATCCGGAAATCAGGCGTAAAGAGGAGCTTCGTGCGCGAATGGCCAAAATGAGTGGCGGGATGGGTATGGCTGGCATGTTTGGTATGCCTATGCCAGGGCTTGCGGCGCCGGCCAAGAAGAAGAAGGCCTCGGTTGCAGTCGAGCGACGCGACAGCGACGGACCCGAAGGCATGCCGTCCCCAGGCTTCCATGCGCCCCCTGTGCCTAGCATGGTTGCGCTTCCTGGTCTTGCCACAAGACGCTCCGATGACAAGGCTGCGGAAGAAGCAGCCCCAGCTCCAGCTCCTCCGAACCATGAGGATGACGAAGACGAGGAAACGCCATCTCAATCTGTCCAATCTCCTCCAAGTGGTGAGTCTGCCTCCCTCGCAAGAGTTGCATAGTTTTTTTTTTTTTTTTTTTTTTTTCTCTCTTCCTTTATGGTTGGGCGGTTGAATTAACAGGCATCACAGTGCCATCCAGAGCCTCCATGTCAGGTGCTCCGCCAGTTCCCGGCAACCGGCCAGGTCCGCCACCCATCCCCTCAGAGGGTAAGTTAACCAAACGACCCATGATTGCAACCTCCTATTGTCTCGTGCTGACTCAAAACACGTGGACTAGCTCGCCCTCCACCTGTGCCTCCTATCTCAGGTGTTAAGTCGCCAAGTGCTGGTTCCGAATCCGATGATGAGTTGTCGGAACATCCTATACCGGAACCCCTTGCAACTCCGCGAGTAGAGTCAACTCCAGCTTCTCGGGCTCCACCTCCCCCGCCTCCAGGGCCACCGCCGGTTGAGCCCAGCTCTCCGCGGTCTCCTGGCCCGAGGCAGCAGTCTTTTTTCAGCGGGGGTGATGAGGCCTCGCCGACGTCACCAACTGTTTCCAGTATGTCCAATAAGCGTGCTAGTAGGCCGCCGCCACCTATTCCTACGATGCCACCCGCATCACCTCCACCTGCCACATCTCGTCCTCCGCCCCCTCCGCCTCCAGGAGGGTTGAGCCGCCGGTCGACTGCCGACAACCGGCCTTTGTCGCCAACAAAAGCGAGCCGGAAAGAAATCTCGGATGAGGAAGAGATCACTGAGTACGAAGGTGATTACGACACGGACATCGCATCGTCTGTGCCTCATAAAGACGCCCTGAAGTCCCACGGCCGAGACTCGAGTATTGATGAAACCACGTCAGTGTCGTCTCCAACTGCAACAGCTCCGCCAACCCTGCCGCCGCCAATTCCATCGGTAAATGCCCCTCGAGCTCCTCCACCAATCCCAAATCAGCCACCTCCTGCTCCGAAAGCCGATTATCGCCGCTCCGTAGACATGCCTCGTATGGCACCCCCACCTCCACCGCCGGCAAAGGAGGTGCCCCAGCATGAGGACGAGTACGATCCGTACAACTATTCGGCGCCGAACCAGGGCGTTTCAGCAGCACCTGGTTACGCGCCGCCGCCTACAAAGGCACCGAGATCACCCGAGATCCCATACACGTCAGAAGCGCCCTATCAACCGCCACCTCCGCCGCCTTCCGCTCAGCAGAGTAGTCGTGCCCCTCGGCAGTCTTTGGATGTTGGTCGGCCATCTCATTCTGGGCGTAGGTCGGTGGACATAGGACCCTCGATGGATTCGCATTTCGTGGCCAATGACATTGATTTAGCGCCATCATCAAGCTGGTGGACGCAACCTAATGGCTTGCCGCCACAGCTCCAGGGTCGTAAGGACATCTTCTTTGAGTCTGAGCAGTCGGTGTCGGCACAGGGAAGCAAAAGCATGATTACTCGCGACATTTATGTCCTATACCACGACTATTCGCAGACCGTCATCACAGTTTCATACGACGGAAAGAATCCGGTAGATGTGCATTTAAATCAGCGTCATGAATCTCCACCGCGAACCCTCCGTCAGGATCAGCTGGAGCAATCATATGAGCGGTTCGGCCGTCAGATTGCAGAGGCCGTCAAGGGAAAGAAGGAAACCGTGGTCGGCGACGGCACACCTCAAGGCCTCGTCCACGAGCTCCTGCGCCCGCACAAAGATGCTCTTCTACCCGTGGGCACACGGGCATACGGCGCGCTCGTGTACGCCAACATGGCTAATGCCAGCACGACGGTCAACGATGAAATCCGGCCCGGTGACATCATGTCGATACGCAACGCCAAATTCTCGGGCAAGCACGGGGCGCTGGGACACAAGTACAGCATGGAGGTCGGCCGGCCGGATCACGTAGCCGTCGTGGCCGAGTGGGATGGCAGCAAGAAGAAGGTGCGAGCGTGGGAGCAAGGCAGGGAGAGCAAGAAGACGAAGCTCGAGAGCTTCAGGCTCGACGACTTGCGCAGCGGCGAGGTCAAGATCTGGAGGGTTATGCCACGGAGCTGGGTCGGCTGGGAAGGGCAGAACTAGTGCTTCTCGACGCTGGGCTCAAGACGGCTGCGGGGCGGCAATTTCAGGTCGGCGGCGGCCCTGCAGAGCGGCTAGAATCCCGTGTCAATAGAAAGCGTGCAGGCTCGGTGTCTCTGCGGAAGGCCCTCAAAACGGCTTCGTGAGCCGGCCGGGATGCCGAGGTAATGGGACCAGTTCTGTAGACGAGGCGTTGACTAGAAACTTTTTTTTGTTTTATTTCTTTCTGGGTCTGTTTGAGTGGAAGGTCTCAGAGGATTATAGGGAGTTTGATGACGCGAACTCGACAAGGGATTCGAAGTGAGAATTGCTACACGATGAGCACCCGCAAAAAGCATTGCGGGCCAGCTCGTGATAGTGATATATTTTGTTAGTGTTATGTGCGGCGGTATGCTTTGATCCCATTTCTTTTGCTTCTCTTTTGTCCTTGCAACAACGATAGCTTTTTGTGTTGAAAAATTACCCCTCCTGCACTATTACCTTGACAATTATGACCAAAGTCTCAGAACTGTCTTCATTGCCAGGTCGTAAATTCGATTTTACGAATACTTGCCTGTAAAGATTTTCGGAGGCTACTAAAGCTCGGAAGTGGACATGATTGTAGGGCTGCTTCACAGGGTCATTATACGATCACAAAGACGAGAAAGATTGATTAAGTGCCGTTTTGTCATGGGGGCAAGATAATAGACCAAATAGGTGCCATTTGTTTTAGTATTCTCTGTCCTCACCGCTATGCAAAGCATGGGCTAATATCTGATAGTTACCAAAGCCAGAAATGAAATTTCCTAAACCGATCCATGTTCCATCAGATGCTATGCAAGTTGTCCGTAACCCATACACGAAATTACAAAGTACAAAAAGACAAACCCAAGCATTCCTGGTTGCAATAAACTATGAAATTCGTGATACAAGTGGTAGGTGATATACGAAAATGTGTAAGGTAAACAAACAAAGGGAACGCAGAAGGAAGAGAACGGTTAATGCTGTGTTACAAACAGATTATGAATGAAATTCGTCGGAAGGAGTATCGTATCCTGGTCATTCAGGAAGCGACATGATCCCGGTGGTAGTTGGCATGATAGGGCCGGAGGTCATTGTCATCCTCTTCGTAGTCGTAGCCGTAGTCGTCCTCATACACAGCCACAGGTCTCGTGATGATTTCGTCCCCAGGTTTTGGGGTCGAGCTTTGCGTCCTGAACGAAAATGCTCGCTGCAAGAAGACCTTTGGACCCACATACTCAAGATCCCAGGTGCGTGAAGTCAGAGGCAAGGGGATGCGGTGAATCTTAGGCGTCTGCCAGCGCTGTTTGATGCAATCGTCCACCAGAGCCATGAGGCCGGTTGCAATGATGATGCTTCGTCAATGTCAGCTAGTTGTCCAAGATAGAAGGATGATAGATGGGGAACGAGCGAGCAATGGAAAAAAGACTTACTCTCCAACGTCGGTTTTGGCCTCGATGACACTCCAGTCGTTGATCCAAAAGTGGCAGGGCGGGATCCAGCCACCAGCCTCCTCATCGGCGGCGATCTGAACCGGAGAGCGAGTCTCAGGTACTATATGTGCAATGGCGCCTTCGACCCTTCCCTTATTGCTACTCGCCTTGCTGCCGCCTTGGCCGTGGCGCATGAGGTGGAAGGATACGATGCCCGTGTCCTTGTCCGTGGAACGCCTCCAGCTATAGCTGTTGCCCCACCACTCAAAATCGTAGCGCTTCGAATCAGAACCGCTTTTGCCCTTGCGCTCGACTTCGACACGCGCGTAGTTGCTGAAATCTAACTTGATGGTATTGGTTGCAGCGGCGGCCGCCGGCGCCGTGGGAGAGTTTTGCTCGAATTCGCCGCTTTTGTCGTCGTCGAAGCTGTCACATATCGAGTGCAAGCTCCCACCTATGCTTGACTGATCTAGAAAGCGTTTGGATTTTGACTCGGGGCGGGCGGATGAAAATGAGCGGGTGATGGCACTGGTAACAGAACGGGTGAAGTTGGGCTTGACCTTGTCGCTGGGGCTGACTGGGGAGGAGCAGAGAGAGGGAGGGAATGATGTCGAACTCTTGTGGGACTTGGCCGGTGAGGAGGGTGGAGAGTACTTGCGCTTGGTACTGCAGACCTCGCGACCCGAATCCCGGCAGTACCGACGCAAAGAGAAGTCCCGGCGTGCCAAGTCATGCATGCGTAGGTGAAATAGCTGGACTGTTCTAGGGCGGCGGTGACGGCTGCTAGACTGAACAGTTGTGTCGACTCGCAGGTTCATATTTCCATCAGAGGTAAACTCGTCATGGCGGATAGAAAGGCGGTCCATGGTGGGGAAGAGCTTGGCGAAGTCATGGGGAGAGGCTGGCCGCACGTCTGGCTCGACGATGTCAGGGCAGTATATTGGCAGAGGAGGGATGCTGTTGTAAAGGTCTCCTTCCTCGTCATCGTCCAAAAGATCCTCCAGGGACGAGTTGGTCGAGGCATATGTCTCAACGGATGATCGAGCACATGTGGTTGTGCCCGGTGAGAGGTCATCATGGTAGTATCTGGGTTGATGAATAACTCGGCTTTGTGGTTGTTCTGTGACAACCTTGATGACCGGTTTGGGTGACATCCTGACATATGAGTGCTGTGGAGAACTCCCTATCGTCGTTGGCTTGCTGCTTTGGCTGTCGAATGAATCCCTAGTCCTGGTACTGTAGGAATCCCTCCGGGAGTCGCGAGTGTACGAGCTCCCGGCACTTTGTATCCTTTCCAGGGAATGCATGATGGGTAGGGGTGGGTGGGTGGATATATGTAAGTTTTTTTTTTTTTTTTTTTTTTTTTTGGGTTATGTGAGACGGTAGGTTTGACCAGGTGTCCTATTGTTGGCTCGTTCTTGCAGGTTGAGGTGTTGATGTATGTGGTAGATGATAATCCAGATGGCGGTGAATCATAAATTGGAGGTGAAGCCCACTGTCGTCCTTTTGTTCTCTCTACGAATGCGATGGCGGGTGGTGATCACGGGTTTAAAATTGGGCAGCAATATGCTGTAGATGCCCCTTGACTTGAACGGATTGGTGAGTGGTGAGATATATCCGTTCGGGGAGTGAATTGTTTATGAGTTGGCGTTGGTGTGGGGGGTGTAGCCGAAAGCCGTATATATGATGGACGATATGAATAAATCGAATGGAGGGAGCAGAAAAATATATTATCAAACGTAGGGTATGAAAGAGAAGCTGCTTCGATGTGTGTAAGTGTAATGTAGGGGTCCTTGTGTGGTTTCCTCTGCCGCTGCCTGCATGCGGGGAGGGGTGGGCACGTAAGATATGTGGTAGGGTCTAGGAGGAGGGGGGAAAGAAAAACGGTTGTACAAAAGATTATTACAGAAGAGTTATGCGTTTGTATGGTAAGTTTGTCAACGATCTCAGGGATGAGAGACTAAAGACAGCTAGAAAAGATTGATGATGGAAAAAGTCGGGATGCATCGACTGATGTACCGACAGCTCATCCACTCATTCACACACCTCACCCCTGTCAAGGCCCAACGTTCTCGTGGGCTGGTCTGGGGATGGAGCCACACCAGGCCAGGGTGGAGTGACGACCGGGGAGGGCGGGAGCAAAAAAAGGTTCTCCGAATCCATCAATGCCAAGATATTTCAGCAGGAAGAAGAGCTGAGCCGATTGAGGGTCAAAGGTCAGTGGAGAAGAGAGAGACAGAGGGAGAGAGCGCGATGGAATTTGTGTTATATGGCATAAACAAGAAGCAAAACAAGGAGATGACCGACGTGAACAAACCTCGGGAACTTTGACAGTCGGCTTGAGACAACCTGACAGAACTGGGAAAATGACCATTCGTATTTTCAAACTGACAGACAAAAATATTCCCAGCCCATTATGCCATTTAAGGGTAGATTCAAACAAGCTGCCTGAAGTCTAGACTAGTCTAGTCAAAGAATTCTCTACCTGTTGTAGGAGTATTGTCTTTCTTACTCGACGCACCTCCCCCACACTCCCTGGAGGGAGAATAGCCCAAGTAAATCGAAGTGAACGATCCAAAAGTGGGGGCAAAGAGTATGGATAGGAGGGAAACAGAAAGCAAGCATTGAATCCTGACTGGTCCAACCATCCGCCGGCCGTTGATCACTCCTTCCCCTATCAAGCCTAGAGAAGGCTTAGGGTACGTACCGGATGCCTGGCAAGCTGGCCAGTCGCGCCAACCCTCACTGGTTTGATGGAGGGCACCTGCTTCGGTGCTCCCCTTGCGGGAACCAATCCGCTTGTGGAGCGCCTGCACCGGCAGAAACGCACTTGAGCTCCCCACAGCCATCGCACATCACCAATCAAGTCGTGGCGCGAAGGCAAACCTTTCCCCAAAGTTTTGTTACGACGAGTTTCACAAGCTAACAATAACAGGGAGTGGTGGGTGCTTGGGAGGCGAGAGGCGAAAGAGAAACAATGAAATGTTTATCGAGCAGCATAATAAGATCCATTTGTTTGCCGCCGCCCACCCCACCTGTGACAAAGGTTTCACACGCACAAGCCAAGCCGAGCTGCGGGGATTTCCGAGGTTAATTCGGGGGAAGAAGCATCGGGTGGTTAATCAAAGGTGAATGACCACGGCCAAAGAATTCCAGTCATCGAGACAAGACGTGGTTGATCATGTCATGACCATGGCAGGCAGGGCAGGCAGGCAGGCAGCAGACAGGGGTGACATCACATCGCTGTTGCCCTGGCCCTAGCAGATGCACTCCGCCTGCCTACAGACGGAGTACCTTTGCCTATAATAAGAACATACCATCGGTAAACTGCGACAGTAGTCTGCCCCCGTCTACCATCCATGATCGTAAGCCAAAGAAGCGCTCTCCCGCTTTCTACCGCGTATTAATTACTCTTCCTGCCACGTTAATCAGGACCCGCCGCTGCCGCCGATGAAGCCACATCCCCTGGCTTTGCAGGATTCGGCAAGTTCCCGAGGATTCGATCAGCTAAGATGCACGGGAGTGAGGTAAGTTAACCTGACTGAAGGTGGTTCTAGTACATCATCCCATGCCAAGGTTGGACTGATTGATGATGGATGGCTCCCATTTTCTTCAACGGGCGCCCATGACAAGAGACGGGCGCTGCACACTTACGTAGAAGGCCCGTAAAGTTCAGATCCAACGGGGACTTGCATGCATGGAATCGTTAGTCCAGTGAGTTGTTTCTTCCTGCCATCCCATCTTCCATTTTACTTTGGGCACAAAAAGAAAGGGTAAAAAAAAAAAAAAAAAAAAAAGATACAGATTTGATTGCTGGAAATAAAGCCGCTTGAACGGTCAAGCTGCGAAGTATATCACTCCTAAGCATAAATACAACATACATGGCTTACTGTACATACAGTAGATGCTGTGGATAATGCCTGGTCCACTTGACTGACTTGCTCACTACAGCCGATGTCGATCCCCGGCAGTGCTCAGTCAGCACAGGGATTGATTGTGAAAAAATACCATATCATGTAAACCGTTTCCCAACAATTCTACAGTACAGTATCAACTTTCCCACGCTATAGCAATTGATCTTCTTAACGAATATAAGTCATGACTGCAAATCGCATCGATGAGCGACATGAAACATTCTCGTTTTATTTTCTTGGTAATTTGTCCAAGACCAGAGCAAACCTGAGCTCTGTGGGACCTTTGCAAGTGGTACCTTAGCCTCCACTATTACCAAGCCCTCACCCAATTCACTCAACTCCCTTCATAGCCCTCGGAAGGAATTGAATTCGGACTTTGCTGCGAGGCTGCGACCCGCCCGCCTCCTGAAGGAAGTTCGTGGGGGCTATTTTTGAGAGCACGCCACTCACCGTAGTCAGTCACGAACCGAAGCCAAAAAAGAAATCGGGTGACCCCGTGACTGTTTGCTTTGCATTGTTTGCTCCATCTCGTTTCCGTTACCAGGTCTCAAGCGAAGCCAAAATAAAGCTTTTGTCTATCTCCCGAATTCTTGAGGTTGCGAAACCCCCCCCTTTTTTTTTCCTGAACACAGCCAGCTTGGCCACTGTTAACGACACACTGAGTGCTGGAGCATTCAATTGACGAGGCCCTTAGCGGGGGCTGTGCATCATGCTTTACTGCGATATGGATACGTGGCAGATGAGGAAGAGATGACGACGTTTGGAGACGAAGCATATTGATGCCCAACCAGACGAGAAGAAGATCCCCCAATCTTCATCGCTTTGGTCGTTGGGTTTGTCGTTTCTGACCGACTAACTGACGTCTTTCAGCACTCCGGGTTGCAGCAATCGTCACTGCAAGCACCCAGCCGCGCCATGGTCACGAGATCCCTTCCTCCCCACATTTAGACTAGGTCCCTTCTCCCGTACTCATGCAGCCCGCAGTTAATCAACGAAATGAGCCGAATTGTACTACCCTGTTGGGGGGAAGCATTGTATGTACATAGTATGGCTGGAGGACGTTGAGTTTGGCAACGCAATCACTGCCCAGAACCCGATCTCGACCTTTTTTTTCTGGGTCGATTACACCACGTCCCGTGTGTGCGTCCTACCTTAGCAACCAAAAGCCAGGCCTCGGTTTGACACCTACCATGCCACAGGTGCTTTGTACCACGCAACCTAGGCCTGTATCACAACGCCTGCATACTGACAAAATGTGGAAGAATCCGACGGCAAATCCGCTCCGAAGCGACGGGGCACGGCATCCATCTCCTACATGCATGTACGCTGGTCGTCGATCGGGCCAGTCGAAGTGCTGCTCGTCGCTGCAGTCGATTGCTGTCATGTCCTGATTGGACCTCCAACTGGGGACAAGGCTTTCCGGTTGGAATTGTAAACCCACATATACGCTTACATCTCTCTTACATTCGCCCAACGGATTATTCAGTGAGGCTGCCCATGCTGACTACCTGTTTGGTTGGCTCTGAAGATCTCTCATATCGCCCTGTGATCTTCCCCTTTGCTCTCATGGCCGACTTCGGGGGATCATACTGTAAATTGCGCTGCCCAGTCGCATACACACACCGGCAGCAGCAACAGTTGTAAGAAAGATCTAAACCCCGCTTCCTTCTGAACTTCAGCTCATGGCTTGTAGTCAACATGTTGTGTGGGTTGATAGACGTGATAAATCTTCAAGATATTTTACCGAGTTTTTTTTTTTTTTTCTTCTTCTTTTTTTTGTATCCGATTTCATTGTGTGCTGTGGCTCCGCCCCGGGACAAGATTTCACTACTTTCATCCGCGTGTTTCTGACCTTGGGGGCCCCTAAGACTTAAGGCGTTGACCACAAACAGTATCATGCCTCTTCCAATCGAGCTGAATCTACAAGGTCGCGATTGGTGAAGACAGTTACAACAGTTGATGTGGCAATCGCTGACGAAACCTTGAGTAGTATCACACTTCTTTCTCACCACGCTGCAGTTGCAAGCGAACGCCCCCTCAAAAAACCTATACATGGTTGCAAACCCGAGAAATTCCGTTTCGGTAGCCCGCCCATGGGGGACCTGCACCCAGTTGTCTCAAATCTGGAAAAAGTCGAGCCAGTAGGATGAAAAGTCGCCAGTCCCCGGTGCAGCCAAGATAGTAACACTTGGGAGTTCCCCTTCCTGTATGTCTCATCGAGTCGAAAGTTAGCTGCGCCCTTTAGTGGTGTGACAACCTTGAGTAGAAACGGGGTTTTGTTTTCCTCTTTCTTTCTTTCTCCCCTGTAACCGCCAATAGAGGGGAAAACACACACACACACACACACACACACACACACACACACACACAACCGAAATCTCTACCTTCTACTGGACCGTGTGTAGAACGGCGCCCAAAGCTACTGTAGCTCTGTTGTAGCGCGTCAAGAAAAGACCAACCACGCAACACTTGCGCCCTAATCATGTCTAAAGTGCCCCAGGTAGACGCTCTGTGGTCCCCCCTAAAATATGAGCTGATTGATGGTAATTTTCCTCCCCCTCATGGGAGCTCCGCGTCCGATCCCAACGAGGGAATCAATATGTAGCTCGAGCATATGTCGGTGGTGCATATTGACCTGTCTAGATATGGTAAATGCTCATCGTGCGATGGTAACATCATCATCGGGTGGTGGCTCAAAAGTGAGGGCTGTATGGGAAAAATAGAAGCATATGTGCCCAGAAATTCATTTATTAGGAAACCTCTCCTTGGCTCTTGTCATCGTGATCTACCCACACATCCCATTGACTGAGCAAGAAAAACCATAAAGAATTCAATCAAAAACCACAGACACGCACCAAGATTTATACCGAGCGCTTAGGGCTAATCAGTGAAAGCAACAGAATTATCTTGATAATCTCCACCTTGTAAATCCCTCTCTCTCCCCAATACCAAAATTTAGGCAAATGACCGTTCTAAGTTTTGAAAGAATACACTCTATTGATGGCATCGAATTATCGTGGCCAGACCAAAGCAGAAAAACTAGACATGCTACCCATAAACCATCAGAATTCGCAAAATATACATGTAGCATCAACAAAAGACTTCACTCCATGTCTGAATGTCAAGTGCACATCATCAAGGCTCAGTAGTGGACACGGCTATGGCCACAGCTTGCGTGTCCGAGTGCGAAATGGACACACTGATCTTCTTGACCTTCGCCTTGTGTGCGGCATCGCTTGCGTCCCCATGAAGCTGTAATAGCCATATATCAGTACAACATTCAAATATGAAATAACTCGGGAGGACAAACGAAGGAGATAGCTTACCAGAACTGTAGGGGCGCCATGGCTGTCTCGCGCAATCTCAATGTCTTTCAGAGGAGCACCAGCGCCTTTGCTTGCAACACCAAGAGACTTGAAAACAGCCTCCTTCGCCGACCAGCGCCCAGCAAATGCAGCTCGTGGGTTGGGAGAGCTCCTGCAGTACTCAATTTCCTTTGCAGTGAAATTGCGCTCTACAAAAGTATCATTGTCGATGTTGATGGCCTCGATGTCCTCAAAATCAACCCCAACCTTGTTTGTAGGGCTCTCGAGGCTCTTGGCAAGCGATTCAACCATATCAACGGTCTCCTTGGCTGGGGGAGATAACTTCTCAGCCGATTGTTTCATGAAATCGTCCGGAAACGTCAACTGGCCCGTCTTCTTGTCTTCCTTGACCCTTGCGTCTGGGTTCAATAGGACCTGGCTGAGCTGCTCGTCTGTGTATGGCGACTTGTCCTTGGCAACGAAGAGTGTGTTGTTGACGAGACCATCGTGGAAGAAGCGGTAGGACTTCTTCTGACGAGCACTAAGCTTTGTACGATATTCGTCGAATGTCTTCTTGTCAAGCGTGGCAAACAGGTACTTGGGGTGCACTCCGATGGCCTGGGCGCCCTTTTGGCCGAAACCGAAAGACGTAACTGAGAAAGCCTTGATACCGTCGGTCTGAAGACTACGGCTCGGGTAGACAATGTAGTCGAATTTCTCCATAACCTCGTCGACATTGTCTGCGTTTCGGTTACCAGGGACGAGACCGGTATCAAGCACCTGCAAGCAACCGTTCATCATCCATGCGCCGGCAGCACCCTTCGGGTGGCCTGTGAGATACTTCTGGAAAATACCAAGAACTGCATTGCCCTTGGTGCGGCCAAGGTGAGCAAGCTGTTGGCAGATGACGGAAGACTCATTCTTGTCATTTGCCTTGGTTGATGTGCCGTGGAATGAGGCAACCTGAAGGTCGTCAATAGTAAGACCCCATGTGGCGAGGGCGCCACGGAGAGGAGCAATGCTAGGGTTGTTCTTCCAGAAGTGGTTTCCGAGACTGCGGAGAACGTCTTTCTCCTGTCTGGCAGCTTCTTTCTCAATGTGCTGAGAACGGTCGGCAAGATACTCATTTTCATTAAATTGCTTATCAGATGACTTCATGGCAGCAACCTCCTCGGCAAGATACTCGAGCTCCGACTCCTTCCACTGCTCAATCTGCCTCTTGCGCAGGTTGATCTGGCGACGCCTATAGTTGATGTCCAAGAGAGGTGAAGGCAATTTGCTGGCATGCTCCTTGGCCGTGGTGAGAACGCCTTGACCGGGAGCGGGAACCGACCGACCAATCTTGTCAGATGCAGTGGTGGTCAAAGCCAGGATACCATGGATGGGAACTCCCATGTCAAGCGCCAACTTGGCAGTCATGATGACTTGGATACCACAGCCCTGAGACTCCATGAATCCATTGCGTGTGGTTGTAGTGGGCCGCGACATCTCCTTTGGCGTGCGGCCATGGGCAAACTCGTCGACAGCATTGCTGGTCGCCTTCATGTTGGCGAATTCGTATGATCCTTCTTCGCCAAAGTCGTCGAATCCACCAACAAAGCAAACGCGGGCCTTGCCCTCCATGATGGTCTCGAAGCCAATGTCAATCGACTCGACAGCGGTGGCGCATGCGCCGACAGGGGTCTTGATGGGCCCAGAGGATGAGATCAAAAGCATGTTGACCCACGCACTCATGGTGTTGATGAAAGACTCCTGCAAGATGTCGTTTTGAAGAGGCTTATCCAGGTAACGGTCACGGTGCATACCGCGGAGAGCAGCGGCACCTCCCATACCTGAACCAACACAGTTGCCAACCTCCGACACGTGCACGTACTTGTAAAATTCATAGGGGTCGGTAATACCCGAAGAGAGCAGAGCCTCGACAGTCGAGACCAGCACAAAGAGTGCGACCGGGTCAACTTGCGAGATGATGTCGTCAGGAACGCCATATCGCTTGGCGTCCCAGCCAGTAGGAATTTGTCCGGCAACAAGACGGTCGAATCGAAGAGCCTTTGGAATCCAAAGTCCTGCACCCTTCTTGAGGCGGACCGTATATTGATCCGAGTCAGGTATCTCGAAAATCTCAACCTTGTCCCCGTGCTCGCGCTTGAACTCTTCGGCAGTGTCTTTCGAAGTCTCAAAGGGTTCAAGGTCCTCCTCAATCACAACCTCGTGCAGAAGTTGCTTCTTGTTGGGGTCGTAGCCTTTGAACAGCTCAGGCTCAATAAGACGGATGCCCGAGTGCTCCAAGATGTGCTTCTCGTACTTGGCCTTGATGTCCTTGTCATCGACGGGCTCACCGGTCTTGCCGTCAACCCAGCCAGAGTATGGTCGACCTTTGATCATGCCATTGTGGTTCTTGATCAGACCCATGATCCAAGCCATCTCAACGCAACCCTCAAGGGAGAACTCGCCATAAGCCTCCATCTCCCAGCGAGTGCGCGAGTTACCCCAGGGCCCAACCTCAGCGAAGCCAGTGACAACAACAACCTTCTCCAAATCGACCATGCCCTTAAGCTTCTCGTTGAGAGGAGCAACCTCTTGCTCCCAGTCAGGAACACGTGGAAAGTCAAACTTGATGTTGGCACGGGGGTCAACCACCTTCTTCTTGTAGAGATTCTCTGAGTTGGCGCCGTTGACAATCTTGTCCTCAATAGATGTCTCCTTGGTGACGGACTTGAGAACCTCACTCTTCTCCATGATCTCCTTGCGCAGAGTAGTCATCACCGTGTTGAGATTCGGGATGAACTGTAATCCGCCGTTGAGGTCAGCAAACACCGGCTCTTGCTGGCAAAGGTCCACAATGGCGGGCGACATGAGTCCCAAAAGATTAAAAGCCATCTCCTGCTGGGAGAATGTGCGAACACCGAATGCCTCAACGCCTTCAGCAACAACATTGTTGCCCGACATCAAGCCAGTTCCACGTGTCCAGCCGATAATGGCACCGCAGATTGTGAGGTAGTTACCCCAGTCCTCAGCGTGCCACCTGTTGAACAACGTCTCCAGACCCAATTTGGACTCTGAGTAGAGACCATCGCTTCCGAAGGTACCGTGGTTGGGAGAAAGAGGCAAAATGACCTGAGCAGGCCGAGTCTCGAAACCACGAGCAGCCTTCTGGGTCTTGATGCTTCCAAGCATACGCAATAGGTTCGTCAGCATAATGCGGTGGGCAAGCTCTGACTTAGAATCAATGCCATCAATCTGTCGACCATTCTCGGAAATGGCCGCAAAGGGAACGATGTAATCGAGATCCCAGCCAAGGCCATTCTTGGGGTCGTAAATGTAGTCAACTAGAGCCTCAACGTCTTGCTTGCTACCTTGGTTGAATGGCACAACAACAAGTTGAGAACCACGTGATCCGTATCTGGCATACATGGCCTGGTAATATTCTGTAACCTCTCGGGAGAAGCGACTCGTTGTGACAACGACATGCGCTCCGCCACTGATGAGACCCTGAAGAACCTCGGCACCAATGGAGCCGGCTCCGGCACCGGTCATAAGTGCATATTTCCCGTCATAGGTCACACCTGACTTGGCGGCCTCCTGAAGACAGTTGAGGTACTGGCCAGTCAATCTCTTAGAATAATCCCAGCCGTGCATGGTTTTGCGGCGCAGGTGCAGGAATGGAATAGTCTCGGCATTGGCCTTTGACTTGGCAGGCTTGGGACGCTTGTTCATCCCTTTGTTTCCATCTTTGGGCATGATCTGGCTCTCGTTCATATCCATAGCCCGGATTACATCACTGTATAGTGACTGAATCTCGAGCTGTGATCCCTTGGAAAGATTGTGTTGCTGCTTTATAATTCTGTAGATGCGGGCGAGATTGTGCTGAACTTTGGAGCGGTTGGAGTATTCAGAAATCTTGCCTCCTGCCTGCATCTGCTGAACGTAGTGTTCTAACTTTCGGCAGCTGGCTCGAGGAACTTCCTGGTACTTAAGGTTGCCGCGACCATCAATCGTGGTCTGAGGAGCTGTGGGAATAGCCACGTCCTTGTAGACAGGAGAGATGTCAAGAACATCCTTACAGTTCTCAATCAACATCGTACCAAGCTCCTTAGCAAGTTGATAAGTCTCACCCCGTTCAGTTGGACAATTGTCCATGTGATACTGCATAAAGTCCAAGAGAGTGGGGTTCGATCGGTTCATAATAGCGATACACCTGCTAACAATCTCACGATCAACCGCCTGGAGCTTCCCGAAGAGAATGTCGTAGTACATGCTCAGGGCATCTTGACGAGCCCAGTTCCAGTGAGAGTCGTAAACTCTTGCTTTCAACGAGCTGAACACGGGCTCTATGCCAGAGGCGTAGAAGTCGCCATGCTCTGCCATCCACAGATCCAGCTGGTTCTGGAGGACTTTGGATGATTCCTGAGAAACTTGGAAGGCTTTGTCACCAGCACGAAGATCGAGCTTCAAATATCTGGCTAAAAGCTCCAATTGTTGTTTGAAAAGGGCACGTTGATCTTTGGTGAGGGCGTCGATGGCAGCGGGGTCCATCATCATGCCACCGGCGGCACCACCGGCAGGCCCAGCCGCAGCAGCCGTTGTGAGGCTAATACCAGCGTTGGACGCGTGCTTTTGGGCAACATCGTCTAGGAACGCCTTTGCGTCATTCTCGGACCCTAGGCGTGCAGGAGGCTCCATGGTGATTCCAAGCAAAAGAACACCATCTTGACGGCCTGATGCCAAGCCCCACCGTGTCTCTAAATACTTTCGAGCAGCTGTGATGTTGAAACCGCCAGGCATCTTGGATGATATCAACCTTGCGATCAACGCCTGTGACTGCTTGCCAAGGTTTCCATCGAATGTTGCCTGCATGGCTGCACCAAGTTCGTCTAGAGGAGTATCTTCTGGCTTTTCAGGAGTTGTTCCAAACTCCTTACCCAGGTCGCCAAGGATCTCGTTCTGAAGCGTGGACTTGCCTATTGAGCTCACATGTTAGTTACTGCCCAAATCAATGGGTCCGCTCTAGGAGGTGCAACTTACCACCCACAAGATCCTTGATGGCCTTGCTCAAGGGAACTTCTAGATATGGCTTCTTCAACTTTTGAGCAATAAGCGCCCGCACGATTTCAACAGCTTGCACTGGCGCGTCTGGAACTTGTGCGGCCGGGCCAGCACTGGGGGCCGGGGCTGCTGCGGCAGCTACGGGCGCAGCGGCAGAGGCAGCGGAGGGGGCTGGGGCACTGGAGCTCGCTGCTGCGGGTTCCGGCTCATCCTCAACTGGGTCAACGTCATAGTAGATTTCCTTGGCATCTTTGTTGTAACAAAGAATTTGACGTTGCAGGGAATTCGCGGCGTCAAAAACCTCGTACTTGGAAGCTAGTGTTCTCTTGGCCATAACACCGAGCGTGTCAGCGGGACCGATCTCGACGATCCTCTCCGCCGTCTTCTCAGCGAGGAAAACATCTTGTGTTTCAATCCACCTCACGGGCGAGGCAAACTGGTAGGCAAGGAGCTCCACGAGGAGCGTGTGAGCAAGCTCCTGCTCGATTTCCGGACGCATCTCGGGCGATCTGTAATTGGTACCAGATGGTCAGGTATGGGCGTACGAATGGAGGAAAATTCGTCGTGTGAATAGGCAGGCAGCCAGCGGGAGTGACGCTCCGGGTATCGTCTATTATTTCGATTCTAGCATGGGAGTCCTGACGTCGTGATAGGTCGTTCAAGACAGATTCTTGGGAGTGAAAAACAAAGGACAAGTGAGAAAACCGGAGACACGGAGGTATCTCTCGGTTGTTCAAGCAAGGCAGGTTCCGTGGGCAGGAAGATGCGTCTTAAGGAACCCTTATTCGGGCAAGTGCCTCGACTGATCAGGGTCTAGGGATTAGAGCACTAGGACAAGTGGAAGAGGGAGGAAAGAATGGAATCGCCCAATATGGTTCGAGGTCAGGTATGAGAAAGTGTCGCTATGATGGACACTTTTACAAAACTCAGGTCAATGCAAGAAGAAATCACAGGAGAGCACTTGTCTATAGACTTGCTTGTCCGAAACTGACAATGGCGAACTTTGGGGACCAGCTCCCATTTTTTTTTCTCCATCTGTTTGTTGAACTCCAACTGGAAGCGGCAGCAACGCCCCAAATTGCACATCAGTCCTCAACCAAACGAATTGAGCTAAGCCAAATGTGACCTAGCGCATGTCTTGCCAGGTACCGGTACCCCGCATGCCATTTAGGGTCGGGAGAGGGGCAGGAGCAGGCGTGTTTCTATTATGGAATTGAGGCGAGCCATCCATCAAAAATGCAGCAATTGGTAATCTATCAGATGAAAACGACTGGTTTGGTACAGAAAACTGCGACTCGAATTCGAGGCAGTCCAGCATGCTCGACTGGAGCTGTCCTATCGGATGATTTGAGATTTTACGGTGCAAAGGCAGTTGGGGTAAGCGAGTAAGCACGTGCCTTTACACTAGGTCACTGCTGCAAGGCACTTTAGGTACCTAACCACCTAGCCTAGACCGCTGTCGTTGCACCTATCATGTCAAAATGCACTGACTATAAAAGTTCCTAGCGTTTGGTATATGCCTTATCTCGATATGTGAGGCATGGATTAGATCCTTCCGCCCGTGTTGCTGTACATGCTTGTTATCGGAGGTGCAACACTGACACAGAATCAAATGAGGACTACGACTTCTTTGGCCAGTTGAAGCCATACAAGTACGTATCATAAAAGCATCGATAAGTAGTAAAAGTGAACGAGCTTCTCCCTCCAGCTGATTTCAACTTTCGAGGCCAAATGTCTGTGCTCGGAGAGAACAGGTGCCGGCATCTCATAGTCACCTACGTCGTATTCCGGTAATCTTGGACGTCTTTAGGGCAGTCGGTGGAAATCTGATGCTGCCGTGGCCGTCGGAGAATGTCCATTTAAGGCCACCCGATCCGGATCACCATCGGAACTATGTGCAGGGGAACAGACGAACGGTACCCTGAAGATTTCCCAAGCTGTGAAATGTAGGTAGTTTAGCGTGTTTCTAGCCGCGGTTCAGCCATGACATGCATATAATGTTGGTAGTTCAATTCCTTGGTGCGTAGAGCTTTTTTAGCTTTGCTCGCCAACCAACCGTACAAATTGCTTTTGATCCTTCCACCCGCCTCCGAGTGCATGTTGAGCTGTACCCAGTACTTCAACTTTGATGGGTAGTAACAGGGGTATGTGGAGAACCCCAGCCTAGGCCAATGGGTTGCGTTGGCACTTAGGTGCCGCCTTCCAGATTTTGCAAGGGGCTGTGGACGTGCAGTGGGCCTCAGGCACGGTCGGTTGCTGCAGCGTGGACTTGATGTCATCCAGGGTCGGCCCAGTGGAATGGAGGGGAAGCATGCAGGGGTACAATGTGTAGACCCCTTCCCAACAAAGATTCATCTAAAAATTTTGGCGAGAAGCAATTGCTGGGTTGGCCAGCGCCCCTCTGTACTGTTGAGTAGCTTAAGGCGGCAACATCATCCCACGTTCCTCTTGACTAGGGCCTTGTCTTTGTTGGAGAAGTTTAGTCTGAATAAACAATTTCACTTTCCCATTTACCTTTAGGCAGAAAGGATCCCTCTTGTACATTGTAAAGCTTTCCAACTCGGGTCAATGACATTCAGCTTTGTCGTGCCGATACCCTCCCTTTCTTGAATCACACTGCTGGAACCCTCTCGTAAAGGCCCAGAAAATAATAACCCATCGCACGTACTTCCCTAGACACTTGTGCGAGACAGGAGATACGTGACAGACTCCTTACGCATTCTTTTTTTTCAAGTCCCTGCTCTTGACTGAGTAATCGGGGCAGCTTTCAAGGTACCAATCTCTCCTATGGCGGTTTGCGCGAGCAAAATACGGGTACGATGTCTAACATTTCTTTGTCATTTTTAACAGATACCCATCGATACTCAAAGCTACGCCCACAGACCGTGACAAACAACAGCATGTACGGCACCGGTACCGGCCCTCAAACGGGCGTGTCTACGCCAAGGTCATCGGCTTCCCTCCGCCCATTGAATCTCACACATGGCTCCCTCGAGACGTCGTTCCTAATACCCACAAATCTGCACTTCCATGCTTCCCAGCTCAAAGACCGTTTCAGCGCGAGCTTGCCCGCCCCCACAGATGAGCTGGCACAAGATGACGAACCTTCATCGGTTCCCGAGCTCGTTGCTCGGTACATGGGATTCGTCGCCCGTGAAGTTGAGGAGGAAGGTGACGATGCCCAAGGCTCCTACGAGGAGGTTCTGAAGCTTCTTCTGAACGAGTTCGAGCGCGTCTTCCTTAGGGGCAATGAAGTTCACGCTCTGGCGGCCACTTTGCCTGGCATTGACGCCAAAAAGCTGGAAGTCATTCGTAGCTATTTCGCGACCAGATACGTCTTGAACCGAGCTATCAAGCCGCATGCTTCTGCCCTCTTCAGGGCTTCGGCTGAGGACAAGGCAAAGATCTACACCATATTTGGAGGCCAGGGCAACATTGAGGAGTACTTTGAGGAGCTCCGTGAGCTTCATACAACTTACCGTGTCTTTATCGAAGAGCTCATTACCACATCAGCTGAGCTTCTCCAAAACCTTGCCAAGGAACCATCGGCCGAGAAGCTGTTTTCCAAAGGCCTTGATGTCATGTCATGGCTTCATAGACCTGAGGCCACACCGGATCTTGACTACTTAGTATCTGCACCTATCAGCTTTCCGCTCATTGGTCTGGTGCAGCTTGCTCACTACGAAGTGACCTGCAAGGTTCTGGGGGTTCCTCCAAGTGCCCTCCGCGAGAGATTTAGTGGCGCAACTGGTCATTCCCAAGGCATTGTACTTGCGGCCGCCACGGCTGCTGCCGATACCTGGAAAGAGTGGCCCACGATTGTCAAGAAGACATTGACAATTCTTTTCTGGATCGGTGCTCGTAGCCAGCAGACTTTCCCCCGCACTTCCATCACGCCGTCGATTCTTCAGGATTCTGTCGACAATGGAGAGGGAACTCCCACCCCTATGCTTAGCATAAGGGATCTTCCCCAAGCTGAGGTGCAAAAACACATTGACAAGACCAATGAGTACCTTCCCGCCGACCGCCACATCTCCATCTCTCTCATCAATAGCCCGCGCAACATGGTTGTCACAGGCCCACCGATCTCACTCTATGGTCTCAACCTCCAGCTCAGAAAGGTCAAGGCCCCAACGGGTCTCGACCAGAACCGAATACCATACACTCAGCGAAAGGTTCGCTTCGTCAACAGGTTTTTGCCAATCACTGCGCCATTCCACAGCAAATACCTGGCCGAAGCTACTTCGATGATTGATAAGGATTTGCAGTACACTCACTTTGAAGTCAAGGACCTGAAGATTCCTGTTTTTGATACTCACACGGGCAAAGATATTCGAGAGGAGGTTAAGGGTAATATCGTTCCTACGCTGATCCGACTTATCACACGGGACCCAGTCAACTGGGAGAAGGCTACCGTCTTCCCCGGCGCGACCCATGTTCTTGATTTCGGCCCAGGCGGAATCTCCGGGCTGGGAATTCTCACCAGCCGTAACAAGGATGGTACTGGAGTACGCGTCATCCTCGCTGGTTCTGTTGCCGGAACTGTGACAGAGGTGGGCTACAAACCAGAACTCTTTGACAGAGACGAGGAGCACGCAGTCAAGTATGCCATTGATTGGGTCAAGGAGTATGGTCCCAAGTTGATCAAGACTGCTAGCGGTCGCACCTACGTTGATACCAAGATGAGCAGGCTACTTGGACTCCCTCCTGTAATGGTAGCAGGCATGACCCCTTGCACTGTCCCTTGGGACTTTGTGGCGGCGACAATGAATGCCGGTTATCACGTCGAGTTGGCTGGTGGCGGCTACTTCGAGCCTAGGATGATGACTGATGCCCTCCACAAGCTTGAAAAGGCCATCCCTGCTGGCCGTGGCATCAGCGTCAACCTCATTTACGTCAATCCTCGTGCAATGCAGTGGCAGATACCGTTGATTGGGCGTCTTAGATCTGAAGGCGTTCCCATTGAGGGTCTCACCATTGGTGCTGGTGTGCCCTCGATCGAGGTTGCCAACGAGTACATCCAAACTTTGGGTCTCAAGCACATTTCCTTCAAGCCGGGCTCGACAGATGCTATCCAGGCAGTTATCAACATCGCCAACGCCAATCCTACATTCCCAGTCATGCTGCAGTGGACTGGAGGTCGCGGCGGTGGACACCACTCATTCGAGGACTTTCACCAGCCAGTTCTGCTTATGTATAACAGGATTCGCAAGTGTGACAACTTGATTCTGATTGCAGGCAGTGGTTTTGGTGGTGCTGAGGACACCTACCCTTATATCACTGGAGAATGGTCCAGAAAGTTCGGCTATCCGCCCATGCCTTTCGATGGTTGTCTGTTCGGAAGTCGTGTTATGGTCGCAAAGGAGGCCCATACCGCCCCGGCAGCAAAGAAAGCAATCGTTGCTGCACCTGGTGTTGGTGATGATGAATGGGAGAAGACTTATAATGGCATCGCAGGTGGCATCATGACCGTCCTATCTGAGATGGGCGAGCCAATCCATAAGATTGCCACCCGTGGTGTTAGATTCTGGGCTGAATTAGACCAAAAGATTTTCAGCCTGCCCAAGGAGAAGCGTGTCCCGGAGCTCAAGAAGATGCGCAGCTATATCATCGAGAAGCTGAACAAGGACTTCCACAAGGTTTGGTTTGGCAAGAACAAGGCAGGACAGGCCGTCGATCTTGAAGACATGACATATGGCGAGGTTGTTCGTCGCATGGTCGAGCTCATGTATGTCAAGCATGAGTCTCGCTGGATTGACCCAAGCTTCATGCGCTTGACTGGTGACTTCATTCATCGAGTTGAGGAGCGTTTTGTCCAGAGTTCTGGACAGCCCTCTCTTCTCCAGAACTACGCAGATCTCGAAGAACCTTTCGAAACCGTTGAGAGAATCCTGGCGCATTATCCTCAGGCTGAGAACCAGCTTATCAACGCTCAGGATGTCCAGCATTTCCTTCAGCTCTGCATGAGGCCAATTCAAAAGCCTGTGGTCTTTGTGCCGGCTCTTGACAATGATTTCGATTTCTACTTCAAGAAGGACTCGCTGTGGCAGTCTGAGGATCTCCAGGCCGTGATTGATCAGGACGTTGAGCGGACCTGTATCCTGCAGGGTCCCATGGCTGTTCGCTTTTCTACTGTGGTTGATGAGCCCATCCAGAGTATCCTAGATGGCGTGCATGAGGGTCACATTGCTGGTCTCAGCAAGGATGTGTACCAAGGCAAGACATCGGTTCTACCTTCGATCGAGTACTTTGGAGGAAAGCTGATGGAGCGCGAGTTCCCTGATGTTGACTCCATTGATGGTTTGAGCGTTTCCGAGGAGAGAGGTGTTAGGGACATCTTCCGCATCTCGCAGTCTCCATCTCAGACCATGCCAAGTACGGATCACTGGTTGTCACTGATTGCCGGACCAAGCCGCTCATGGCGTCACGCCTTGTTGATGTCGGAGGTGATTGTCCAAGGTACAAAGTTTCAAAGTAACCCGATGAGGCGCATTTTTGCCCCTTGCCGTGGCTTGTTCGTCGAAGTCCGCTACCCGAAAGACCCGTCATCTACGCAAATCATCGTTAGGGAGCAACCCCGACACAATCATTATGTCGATGTTCTGGTTGCACGCCTCGGAAGCAACAACGAGATTATCGTGGAGCTGATCAAAGACACCACTGCGTTGGGCAAGCCAGTATCCTTGCCTCTCAAGTTCATCTATAGGCCAGAGGCTGGCTACGCCCCTTTGCATGAAGTCATGGAAGACCGCAATGACCGCATCAAGGAATTTTACTGGCGAGCTTGGTTTGGCGATGAGAAACTGGAACTGGATGCCAACGTCGACAGCGCCTTCGATGGTGGCAAGGACGTGGTGACAAGTGAGGCCATCAACGATTTTGTCCACGCGGTTGGTAACACGGGCGAAGCCTTTGTTGACCGACCCGGCAAAATCATGTACGCGCCCATGGACTTTGCTATTGTTGTCGGCTGGAAGGCAATCACGAAGCCCATCTTCCCTCGCAAAATTGATGGCGATCTTCTCAACTTAGTACATCTTTCCAACCAATTCCGGATGAAACCAGGTGCTGAGCCTCTCAAAAAGGGTGACGAAGTCTCTACAGTCTCGCGGGTTAATGCGGTCGTCATTCAGGATTCAGGAAAGATGGTCGAGGTTTGTGGCACCATTACTCGCGATGGCGAGCCCGTCATGGAGGTGACCTCACAGTTCTTGTACCGTGGAACCTATACCGACTTCGAGAACACATTCCAAAGCAAGATCGAGACACCCATGCAGATCCATCTCGCCACATCGAAGGACGTTGCTGTTCTGCGATCGAAGGAATGGTTCACCCTTGACGATAGCGTCAACATGGACTTGTTGGGGCAAACACTTATCTTCCGTCTCCAGTCTCTTGTCCGGTTCAAGAACACCACTGTTTTTAGCAATGTCCAGACTCGCGGTGAAGTGCTGGTAGAGCTTCCCACAAAGGAGGTTGTCCAGGTTGGCAGTGTAGAGTATGAAGCTGGTACTTCGCACGGCAATCCTGTGATTGACTTCCTGCAGCGCAATGGTTCTTCGATCGAGCAGCCTATCAACTTCGAGAACCCGATTCCGCTTAGTGGCAAGACTCCTCTCCAGCTCCGCGCTCCTGCCTCGAACGAGACATACGCCAGAGTTTCCGGCGACTACAACCCCATTCACGTTTCTCGGGTTTTCGCCAACTATGCCGATCTGCCAGGCACCATCACGCATGGCATGTACTCGAGTGCAGCCGTACGTAGCCTGGTAGAGACTTGGGCAGCTGAAAACGATAACGGACGGGTCAGGAGCTTCCACGCATCCCTGGTTGGCATGGTGCTGCCCAACGATGACTTGCTGGTCAAATTGCAACACGTTGGTATGGTTGCAGGACGCAAGATCATCAAGGTTGAGGTCATCAACAAGGAGAGCGAGGAGAAGGTGCTTTTAGGAGAGGCAGAGGTCGAGCAGCCTGTTACCGCGTACGTGTTCACCGGCCAAGGTTCGCAAGAGCAGGGTATGGGCATGGAGTTGTATGAGAGCAGCCCCGTCGCCAAGGAGGTCTGGGACCGCGCAGATAAGTACTTGATGGATACATACGGTAAGCATCAACCACAACCCTTATACTTCATGTTCTGTCGAGATTCTAACGCCTGAGCAATAGGATTCGCAATCACAAACATCGTCAAGAATAATCCCAAGGAACTTACCATTCACTTTGGAGGTCCTCGTGGCAAGGCTATCCGTGCCAACTATATGGCCATGACCTTCGAGACTGTTGCTGCCGACGGAACCATTAAGTCTGAGCGCATCTTCAAGGATATCAACGAGAGGACAACCTCCTACACGTACCGGTCTCCTACAGGCCTGCTCTCGGCAACACAGTTCACACAGCCCGCCCTGACACTGATGGAGAAGGCAAGTTTCGAAGACATGAAGGCCAAAGGACTCGTCCCTCGCGACAGTACCTTTGCTGGTCATTCTTTGGGAGAATACTCTGCCCTGGCTGCCCTGGCCGATGTCATGCCCATTGAGAGTCTGGTTTCAGTCGTGTTCTACCGCGGTCTGACGATGCAGGTCGCTGTGGAGCGTGACGCCAGTGGAAGATCCAACTATTCGATGTGCGCTGTCAACCCGAGCCGTATCTCGAAGACCTTCAACGAGGAGGCTCTCCGGTTTGTGGTTGGCAACATCGCTGAGGGAACGGGCTGGTTACTCGAGATCGTCAACTATAACATTGCGAATATGCAATATGTTTGCGCCGGAGATCTTCGTGCTCTGGATACGCTTACAAATGTGCTCAACTACCTCAAGGCACAGAAGATTGACATTGAGGCTATGAAGGCTTCCATGACAGTTGACGACGTCAAACAGCACCTGCAAGACATCATCAAAGCATCAGCTGAGAAGACGGAGGCCAAGCCCAAGCCCTTGGAGCTCGAGAGGGGTTTTGCGACGATCCCGCTACGTGGAATAGACGTACCTTTCCATTCGACCTTTTTGCGCAGTGGTGTCAAACCTTTCAGGTCATTCCTGCTCAAGAAGATCAACAAAACAACCATCGACCCGTCGAAGCTGCTTGGAAAGTACATCCCTAATGTGACTGCGAAGCCTTTCGCACTCACCAAGGAGTACTTTGAGGACGTCTATAGGTTAACTAACTCGCCTCGTATTGCTTCAATCCTGGCCAACTGGGAGCAGTACCAGGACGAAAATGCAGTTCCGTCCACCCTTGGCCTTGGTGCCAACGGTGCCGTCGAGGCTAATGGCGTTAATGTCGCCAACGGTGCGGATGGAGCCAATGGCGTCAACGGCGCTAACGGAGTCCACTAGAATTGTTAGGGTGGATTTGTTACCGGGGCAAATGCATTGTGCGAGGCACAGCATACAAGAAGTTAAGATACGTTTGGTAATTTTGGGCTGGGTAATTTGGAACACCCCGTCGTAATTACGCAAAGATATTCTGTGGTGGCTTGTCTGCATCTGCGTGGTTTTATGTTTTTGTGTTTGTTCTTATTGTCTTTTTATGGGGCTACTGGCTTAGAGCTTTTTCGGGTTGGCGCTGAGGAGTATTACAAGATAGACATTAAAATGCTGTTGTTTCATCTCACCGATATATAGGTTTTCCATTTCTCGTGCGCATTCGTGAGCAACGAGTTGTGTTTGCCTTGATACGAGGTCTACAGCCACAAGAAGACAAAAACAATGCTCGCCTGACGACCGTATGTTGTCAAACTTGCCCGGCTGATTGATTACGGTCATTTTCTGAAGGAGAGGCAGGTAATCTCCATGGCGATTGTTTGCCTCCCTTCCTTCGCTTGACCCGTTTGTATTTTTTTTTTTTTAATTCTCTTCATTGCTGTTTTGGCGTTGCGTTGAAATAGATATTGGTATCTTTCGAATTTTCGTTTCTTATTCGACTTGTGTATAAAATTTTGGTCATTTAGTCGTGGCTACAGATAAGGAATTTCAGCCTCTACCTCAGATGAGTGCTCCGAGATAAGGACGCACAGGATCAAACAAACACCCATTGAAGCACCTCGGTAGCGGTTATCACACACGTACCCCGCGCCATATCGGGGAAATCAGCACGTTTCTGAATCCCCGACCCGATCCATGCGACCTTGTCTCGGGTGCATGTCTTCGCTGACGTGCAGTAGGAAGGAATACCACACTAATCGGCAACACACACACACACACACACACGCTGCAACAAAGTACCAGTGAAAAAGTTCCTAAACGTCCAATCATAAAACACAACACAATCCAATTCAAGATATATCAGTGTAGACATTGCATTTCTATTCCTTTCCCTTTGACTTTTCTTGTTATTCCATTTAGTTTGGTTTGGAAAACGGTTCAGGTGTAGGAGGAAATGGGGGAGCAGCAGCGAGGGACCGCCGCCGACGCCGCCGCTGCTGTCGCCAGTAGCACCAACAGTAGCGTGCATTTCAACGGCGACAGAGCGCAGCAGATCCTTACGGCTCAAGCTGCATGCTACAACGTTGACAGCAAAATCAACGGCAACGGCATTGTCTCTTCCCGACCTGCAACGGTTGAAAACATTGCTGAAGGCAAAAGACACAAGCTCTTTCTCGGCACCTTCATCCACAGCACGTCGCCGACGGAGCTGCAGTATCGACACAAGGCCGCTATATGCGTTTCGAAAGAGGGTACTATCGTCGCGACCGAGGATGGGTGCGACCGGGAGAGGGCCGAAGAGGTCCTGTTTCCTCGCCTTGGCTGGTCTAGAGACGAGGTGGAGGTCTTTGCTGCGAGTGAAGAACAGTTCTTTTTCCCTGGCTTTATAGGTGCGGTAGACCTTTTTTTTTTCTTCTTCTTTTTTTCACTTATGGCTTTTCCCGAAGCAAACAATATGTGTCATTCGTCTTAGTGAGGAAGCGATACTCAAAATAAAGAGAGCGAAGCCAGGCCTTGACTTGAGCACCTGACTAATGAAACACGGCACAACTCACCCAGATACTCATATTCATGCCCCTCAATACCCCAACGTTGGCATCTTTGGTAAGTCGACGCTGCTCGACTGGTTGACAACGTATACGTTCCCTCTTGAGGCGTCGCTGGCCGATCCTGCCAAGGCCCGTCGGGTCTACGGACGTTGCATAAGTAAGACGCTAGCGCACGGCACGACCTGTGCGGCCTATTACGCCACAATCGACGTCCCTTCAACCAACCTCCTCGCGGATCTATGCATCGCCGCTGGCCAGCGAGCCCTCGTCGGCAAGGTCTGCATGGATCAGCTCAGCCCAGATTGGTACCGCGAGGAGAAAGCCGAGGTTAGCCTGCAAGCAGCGAGGGATTCCATCGCCCACATCAGCAAGATCGACCCAGGATTCCTGACCGTCAAGCCAATATTAACACCACGCTTTGCACCGAGCTGCTCGGCCGAGCTGTTGGATGGGCTAGGGAAGCTACACGCCGAGACGGGACTGCCGGTACAGACGCACATCAGCGAGAACAAGGGTGAGATTGAGCTGGTCCGTCATCTGTTTTGCGGGGGAGGCAAGGAGATTAAAGGCGATGCGGTTGAGGACGTCGGGTCGACTTATGCCGGGGTTTATGACCGGTTCGGGTTGTTGACGGACAAGACGATCCTCGCGCATGCGGTCCACCTCTCCGAAGCGGAGGCATCGCTGATATCCGAGAGGGGCTCCAAGGTTAGTCACTGCCCGTGCAGCAACAGCTCTATAACATCGGGTGCCGCCCGGGTTCGCTGGCTGCTAGAGAAGGGCATTGAGGTCGGGCTGGGCACGGACGTGAGCGGCGGCTACTCGCCGTCGATCCTGGACGCGGCGCGCCAGGCGTTGCTGGTAAGCCGTCACGTGGCCATGGCATGCGATGGCGATGATTCTGCCAAGCTGTCGGTCGAGGAGGTACTTCACCTGGCGACGCGAGGTGGGGCGGCCGTGGTCGGGCTGGCGAGCCAGGTCGGCGCCTTTGAGATCGGCTTCGACTGGGACGCACAGCTCGTGGGGCTCGGCATCATCGGGGAAGATGGTATGCAGGAGGGCGCCGCGTCGGCGAGCGGCGAGGAGAACCACCAGAGCAACGTCGACATCTTTGGCTGGGAGAGCTGGGAGGACCGGGTTGCCAAGTGGCTGTTCAATGGGGACGACAGGAATACAAAGAAGGTCTGGGTGCGCGGTAGATTGGTGCACTCGAGAAAGTAAAGGGGGGTGATTGTTTGTGTTTGTGTGTTTGGTGTCGTTAAAGCCTATCCAAGACTTTGTTTCCGGATCTCTGTTAGATTTTGGTACTATGCCGTCTTGTTGTTTTATTCTAAATACTCTTCCCAAGCTGGGAAATGAACCCCAGTAAAACTCATACAGCTTGTGCTTAATATAACGCATTTTGTTTTTCTCTATCCTTTTTTCTTCTTTTTTTTTCTTCTTCTTCATTCAATCGTCCCATTGAGAAAACCCATTTCCTTACTCCAACAAACAGGCAAAATCGTGTGCAAATCTCTGCGTCTTCAAAGCATTTAATGAACCGAGCTCCTGGAACCCACTTCATGAGGAAGCGCCCGCCAAGCATGAGTCGTGGATATGGGGATCGCCTTGGCAGGTGATCATGGTGAAGCGGGATTCACTAAATCTTACGCAGAGGGCAGCTTGATAGGCTATGGTGTAAGTACGGGGACCTGTAACTTTGACGCCAAGAATTCCATGCTCCGACAACCCGGCTTGTTTCTGGATCTCTTGTGGAATTCGCTCGGTCACATCATGATGTGAGATGTCGCCACTCTGCCGTTGAAGTGTTACATGAAAAGCCAAATTATATAGATGGAGCATTTTTGTGCTCTAGAATGGCCTGTCTTCGAGATTGCAAGCATGTTCAAAGGACAAAAGCAACCCATTGGTCTCGACTTCATGGGGTGCTTCCAAGATGTAGTTTGTATTAACAAGCAAAAGTGTTTGGCGTGGAACTGCGTAACCCGGTATACAATCGAGAGAAGCAGGCTAAAGCTGCCAAGGTTGCACTGCGAGTATATAAATACCCCTGCATAATATGGATTCACTTGAAAAAAAACTGCAGCTAAGCTGAGACTATTGATACCGCCTCCCAACTTACGCATAGCCCAATCCCCATACGGGTTTGCCGTGCACAGAGCAACCCGTCTTGGTATGCATGTCGAACCTGATGTGGACTGATTCCCGACAGCCTGGAAAATACTTTTTTAGCTGTTTCAAGTTGGGCATACAATTACAGCGCAATAAAATAAATCCCTCAACCCGGTCCGCCGCGGGTACTTGACTGTCAGTCCAGTTCTCTCGTTTCACACGTCTCCGGGAATGAATCGTGCACCTCGCTGCCGCCTTTACAAACCCCTGGGACTACAGAAACAACAATGACAGCTACGATGCCCGAGGGCAACAATTCCATCGACCCTCGCTCACTGCAGGAGCAGATGGTCAAGTACGCTCAAGAGGCCGCCAAACGACAACGGCCTGACGGCGACGGCCAGTTCCAGGAGTTGCACAGCAGCATCGATCCCCGGATCCGCTCGCTAGCCGAGGACCCCTGGGCTGACCATGCCGCACTCGACGCGGCCACCCCGGCCCTGAGGGATGGCGATCATGTCAAGTTCCTGGTCCTCGGGGCTGGCATGGGCGGCATTGTCAGCGCCGTGCGGCTCTTGCAGAACGGCTTCGGCCCCGGCGACATCAGGCTAGCGGACTCGGCGGGCGGTATCGGTGGCACATGGTATTGGAACCGCTACCCGGGCCTGCACTGCGACGTCGAGGCGAGCGTCTACATGCCGCTCCTCGAGGAGATGGACTACATCCCGAGCCGGCGGTTCGCGCCGGGTTGCGAGATTCGAACCTACCTGGAGGACGTAGTGCGGAAGTTTAATTTCCAGGAGAGCATCATGTACCGCACTCATATCGACAAGCTGGCTTGGGACGAGGAGAAGCTCGTCTGGCGGGTGGAGATGACTACGTATAGGGGCAGCGGCGGCACGGAGAAACATGACTTGCAAGTCCAGGCCGACTTTGTCATCATGGCGAGTGGGCTCTTCCCCGTGCCCAAAGCACCCAAGCTAGATGGGCTATCGAGCTTCGGGGGCAAGATGTTTCACACATCGCGCTGGGACTACGAAATCACCGGCGGGAGCGGCGATGGGCCGTTTCCGGCTCTGGAAAAGCTCCAGGGCAAGCGTGTGGGCATAGTCGGCACCGGCGCGACCGCGGTTCAGGTCATCCCCGTGCTGGCCAAATACGCCGACGAGCTGTTTGTTTTCCAGCGCACGCCTTCGCAAGTCTTCGACCGCGGGCAGCACGACGTGGACCCTGAAGAGTGGCGGCGCAAGGTGGCAACCGGGCCCGGGTGGCAGAAGAGGCGACAGGAAAACAATGCTCGGTGGATGGCCTCGGGCGGAACGATGCGCGGCAAGGTGGAGAAGCTGGTGGACGACGAGTGGTCAGAGTTGGATGGCTGGTGCAGTGTGCTCGGAGGAGGGCCCATCCCCCCGCCTATGCCAGAAGAGATACCAGAGTACATAGGGAAGTTCGTAGCCCTGGAGCTGCCGGGTTCGGAGCGCGCCAGGGCGCGGGTCGACAGACTGGTAGAGGACCCTCAGACGGCGTCAAAACTCAAGCACTGGTACCCGACCTGGTGCAAACGGCCGACATTCCACGACGAGTACCTCCAAACCTACAACCAGCCACACGTACGGCTGGTGGACACGGACGGCAAAGGCGTGGAGCGCGTCACGGAAAATGGGGTGGTTGTGGCCGGCAATGAGTACCCAGTGGATGTGCTCGTGCTCAGCACCGGGTACCGAACCCTCGGGGCGTCGGAACCCTCGCTCCTCGTGGGTCTGGACGTCGTCGGCCGGGACGGGCAGACCCTGACGCAGAAGTGGAGGGACGGAGCGGCGTCGCTACACGGTATTAGCTCGCACGGATTCCCGAACTTGTTCTGGTTGGGTGTGACGCAGGCGGGCACGACGGTCAACTTCAGCCACGTGCTGTCGGAGGAAGCCGTGCACATTGCCCACATCGTCGCTCAGGCTTGCCGGGGCCGCGAGGCGCAAAAGGTCGTGATGGAGGTGACACGCGAGGCTGAGGAGGAGTGGACAGGCGAGATCCTAAAGGGAGCCACCTACGGGGCCGTGGTCGGTGCTTGTCCGCCCAGCCTGCTCACCGCCGAAGGGGACCTCTTGAAGATGACGCCGGAGCAGGGTGTCAAAAGGGCGAGGGCGAGTCCGTTGTCACGGGGCTTGTTGGAGTATGTGAGGCGGATCGAGGAATGGAGAAGTCATGGTGAACTCAAGGGGTTGAAGATTACAACTGTGGAAGAAAGCTGAAATGAGTTTCATGGAGGTTTAGCAACATGACTGGCCTTGGAAGAAGGCAACCACATTTGCGTGGTGGATTGATTTTTCTCTGTAGTTGCATCTGCGCACGTTTGTTCAACTGTTGCTTTCTTTGTTGGGGTTTACTGATTTGAATATCCGTTCCTCTGGCGACAATGCCCTCCGATAATGAATATCGAAAATCCTTCACCTTGCACCTACTTTCGATTGATGACAATGTCGTCCGATGTTCGTGTCGACAGTGCAACGACTTTGTTGCATCTCAGGCTGCTTAAACCGTTCTGATTGGGGCGACACGTAGACCAAAAATGCTTAGTGGCCGCACTTTCTAAAGGTGCTGACTTGCAAAACTTCTACT
This sequence comes from Magnaporthales sp. P1609, assembly GCA_003709005.1. NCBI lineage: Eukaryota > Fungi > Ascomycota > Sordariomycetes > Magnaporthales > Magnaporthales sp. P1609. The sequence continues at coordinate 2,132,725 of PELF01000003.1, forward strand.
TTCATCCACTTCATCCAATTGGATTCAATCTCATTAGATACGCAACTTGCTGTTTCAAGGCCAACCACCGCATTCGTATCATAAAATAGATGCTATATGGTTCTATGATCCATTCGGTTGTGTTACAGTATCAACCCGCAAACGCCTAGATTAATGACTATCTCCACATTCGTCGATCATGAGATGGCGCTTCAAGTGCGATGTTCGCAAGCAACGGCATGTCGTTCAACAGGGAACTGCAGTCGCTGAAGTTTCCGATTTGTTTCCGAATTTGCACAATTACCCCGTGTCGATACGTATTCGTCTGCGTCTCCAGGTAAATCCTGACTCGTCCCATGCACATTCCCCGAATGATTGAGACGACTCCAATGGACTGGTAACTGTGAAGGACTGGGCGATCGAGGGCTCGCGGGTCTATTCTTTTCCTTTTCTCTTTTCCTTGGCCTCAAGTGATAACGATCAGAAACCCTAGGGACGAGGATGTGCCTTCCGAGGTTGTCTGGTTGATTCTATGGAATGGATGTTATAGTGGATCAGCTGCCAAGTGCTTGATGCCGGTAAAGCCTTTAGCTATCAGGTTCGCTAGCATCTCCAGGTACTGGTACTGCAAGAAGTCTAGAAGGCGGGGATCATCAAGCTTTCACCACAACCAAGCTCTATTGAGCCAAAAATAAACAAGCAGGCATATCGATGCTTTCAATGCAAAACCGGTCAGCATGATATCGAGTGGCACTACAGTACATGAAACAAGAAAGGTTAAAACATTTGCCTCAAGGGTCAGTTAATCCCTATGCAAGCTTGGTATTCCAGTCTTCAACCTTCTTTAGTCGTCAAGATCCGCAACACCTTTAGATCAAACCACTTACCAATCTTTATTTCCCTACATGCGCTTTTTATCCTCGACAGCCTGCCACTATTCATTTCAGTGCCGCTCTTCGACCCAATCTAAACCCGACGCCAGAACAAAATGTACATGAGAAGTTTGATGGGCCAAGGGGCCCCGGCAGGGCAGCCGCGATGGCTCACTGGGCTCAAAATTGCCATGATCGTCCTCTCACTCGTCATCGTAGGACTCTCTGCATTTGCTATCACCGTTATCAAGACTTTTGGCGAGCGCCGTTTCGCCGGCCCTGGCTCGGCAGCCTTGTTCATCTTTACTGTAAGTATACGGGCTGTTACCACGGCGTGGATACCATAATATCTACTGGTTAATCATGTCTGCTGGTCACTGACAACGTCCATTTTCACACCACAGGCTGTCAAGACCGTGGTGCTGTACGGCGCTGCGCTCGCGGTAGAGAAGAGGTTGCCCCGTTTCTTTTTCCGCGTCCTGTTTGTCGTCTCGTACGGGTTCAGCGTCTTTTTCTGGGTCGCCACCTGGGTCTTTGGTATCAGGATTACGCGCTTTTGGTTCACCGCTGCCAACAGGTTCGCCGACACCCGCCAGTTCGGTGACCTTGGCGCGAGACTCAAGAAGGAGGGCGCCGTCATGGCCGCCGTCACTGCCATATCCTTTGTCGTGTCGTGAGTTTTCTCCATCCTTTTCTCTCGCTGGCCCCATAAAACAAAATCAAGTCACCAAGTGTAAGCCGGCAGCTTCTTACCAAAAAAAAAAAAAAAAAAAAAAAAAAAACTCTTTTCCTTAGGATTTTAACACTTGTACATATGGTGTTCTTCGTCAAGGCATGCAAAAGCGAGGGCCGGGCGGGACCTTATGCCCAACAGGCCGAGCTGGGTCAGTTCCCATACAAGGAGAATGGCCAACAGGGGCCACCGATGCCTCCTCAGCAGTATCCCTACTATCCCCAGCAAGCATACGGTCAGCAGCCCATGTACCCGCCGCCGCCGCCAGGGCAGCAGCCAATGTACCCACCACCACCTCCGGGCCAGTACCCACCGGGGCAGTACTATCCTCCTCCGCCTCAGCCAACGCATTGAGGCCCGGCATAGCCACGCGTGCTCAGGATTAAAATGCTACTTGTGTTAGTTCTGCAGGATTGGATTGATTGGAGAGCTCAGAGAGTTCTATATGAAGCAAAATGACCAAGTACTTTTCCTCACTGCTTATTGTCAGCAATGTTGGATTTCCAGTGCTGTGACAACGAATACATGTAACAATGACGTCTATGAAGTCTGATGCAAAAAATAACCAAACTTGGTCAACGTGTGGTGTTGGCTTTTTGATAAGAGATTGTATACTCTAACGAGTCTTTTTGTCTTGTAAGGGCACCAGGGGCTGACACATTCGCAGACTAACGACTGTTGAGAGATGATACACCACCGGAAGATGCCTAGGCCTGCATATCCGATCGGACTCGTCGCGTCGACCAGGCTCTATATCCATTCTAACCCACTGGTTTGCTGACATACAAGTGTTTTGGTAGTGTCAGCTCCCAGCTCAGAACTTAGGGTCAGTCACTGATTGAGCACAAACGACCGTACGACACACTGCTTGCGGGCAGATGAAAAAACCAGCAACTGTGGCACAGGATATGTCACTTGACACATGTACGCTCGAATGTGACAAGCCAAGTATCTCAAGACTGTAAATATGGCAGTGAGAGTGGCTTGCCGGATGTCTCTGTCTGAGCTGCTGAACTGCTGATGCATCTAAAGCATGAACAATGTTTGCTGGCGTCGGGCCAATGAGCGATGCAATAGGGCAAGAATCAAAAGAGGCCCTGGTTGATGCACAAACATGTAACCCTTGTTTGTGTCTTCTTGTCACATGGGTACCTATTGAAAGCCGAATTGGTGCATATGCTATCTTCCTTTGGCGCCAATGAAGCCAAAGGAAAAAGGGAAAATTGCACATATGGGAGCAGGGTAACACACTACAAACGAGATAACTATCCACATCCCTACCTTGTGTATCTAAGTCGGTAACATGGTGCTTGGCTGCGTTTGTAAGTGCACTACGCTCCATCATCCAACCAACTCACCTGGTTACTCTTCGGCATTTTTTCTAGTTAATATTAGTTGGTGTGTATTTTTGGCCAAATCGTTATTTTATTGCCATTCTCTCACTTTGTACAAAAGCGTGTGCAATAAAGGTGATTCCGGGGGTGATCGTATTGTTGTTACGTCAGAACCGGGGAATGGCGAAGACACACCGAACTATATTAATGCCTTTACGTTGCCTTATCCGACCGTCGTTTATGTTCCTCTTCTATTTTACATCAACTACTGTATTATTTTGCCTTGTTTTTCTCTTTTGCACCTGTATTTTCTTGGATTCGCAATTTTTGTTTACTAGTGTTTCATCTACTCTCTTTCCACTTGTTTAACCCTGCGGTTCGTTGCTCGAATTTTTCGTACAAACTAGCCGGTATTTCTTCCGGTATCCTCTTTTATTTTTATATTATCCCCGGTGCTTTGCTTCTTGCAGAAGGATTACGGTCGTAATAGCCGGCCGCATGCGAATTATTACTACATATTTGTTTGCAGTACTTTCTCCGGGTTTTGTTTCTCTTGTTATTGGACGAATAGATATGGCCAACATCTCGATTATTAACATTTGTGTATACAATAGGTTTGATGTCTCTCTTTCGAATCATCGGAGATATACATTTCTAGCTAATTTCCTCTCCGGGCACGATTCCGGACATCCGACCAGGGCTCGACTGAGCATCAACATTTGCGTAAGTTTGGCCATATTTTATAAATCGGGGGCAAAATCCGGTATTACACTAAGATACAGCAGCTAAGAAAAGCACATAATAATCTTAAAAAGCTGAAAAGGTGCTAAAAATCCCTCGAAATCAGTACCCGCCAGATACACGCTTCAAAGACCGCTACGCCATCCCAAAATTTGAAAACATGCAGGCAGCCACGGCCTCCGGGAGCCCACAGAACTATCTGTCTCGGACAGCCAGTCATTGAGGATGCACAAAATTTCGCTTGTATTCTTTCTGCTGCCAGCTGCCGAACCTATCGGGCGTCCTTGTTGAACGGGTTATGTCGGCATTCCAAGCGGTGAGCGAATCTACTGTCCTCTTATAGACCTTGTCCATACGTTGAGATCATCCCGGAAGCTAATCTGGCTTCACTGGTAGACTCATAGCATATCACTTTTTGCTTTCTCTCTATCATAACAGGACCCAGGCCGCGCCCTGGACAAGCGAGCTTGTGGTGCAGACAAGACCATCAAGAGAAGCGCATAAATCACACCGTGCTACCAAGTCGTTCAGATAAACACTGATAAAACTTTTATCGTTACCAATGCTAGAGCACCGGCTAGCTCCTCCACATATGTCAGTCGAGCGAGTAGTCCTCCAGGCTCACCGAGCTTTCAGTGCAAGTTGCAGAGAGAAGTGAAGCTTGATCAATTCAATATAACTCTAGAACGCCTAACTAAGAAGCATGGCCCTGATCCCAGGCAAGCAAAACAAAATAATAATAATACCTTTATAAAGAGCAAAACAAAACCTGCTGACGACTCTTCCGCATCCTCAGCTATAAACGCAAGCGGAGAAAGCCAGACCAAACTCCGAGGGAGATCCTGACCAGCCCCATAAATGCCCGATTTCCCGGTTGATGCAGCACCTTGGCTAATCCATGCTCAAAGGGCCGTTTCAACATCAAGTGTAAGACAAGGAAAGAGTCAGATGCTGACAAGAGCAAAGAAACGATATCAGAGTGGAAAACGCAAAACAGAACGAGAATTATGTCAGAGCAAGAGCAAGGAGAAGGTATTCATAAGTCAATAAGCCTTCAAAAGACCCATCGACCACTCCCATTATGGCAAGAAAGAAAAAAAAAAGACGATGATCAAGCCAAAGACAGAACTTGTCTTTATCGCAAGCACCACCAAAGCAAAAGAAAGAAAGAAATAAAGAAGGCTCAAACACCAGTATACCTTGCCAGCTCGCCACTGAGACGCTTGTTCTCTGACCTGAGGTGCTCGACCTCGGCACTAAGGCGCTTGTTCTTCTCCCTCTCGAGCTCGCATTCCTGGACGGCACGGTCACGATCCTCGACCTTCTTGCGGCGCGACTTGGCGGCGGCGGCATTGTTGATCTGGCGTCGCTTGTAGTTCTTGGCCTGCTGCAGCCTGAGGTTGGCCCTCGTCGTCATGTCCCGCTCCTGGTCCGTCATGAGCTCCACGTAATACAGCGGCGCGAGCTGCCGTGTCTCGAGCTTCCGCACCTCGGCGTCGGTCAGCGAGTTGATCCACGGCGCCCACGTGTCCCACGTCCGTGGCTGGTCGGCAGACGGTGGCGGGATCTTGGCGTTGTTATTGTTGTTGTTGCCGCCGCCGCTGCCGTTGCTTGACGGCTCTGGGAAGGTTGGGATTGCGGGTGCCGTGCCGGGGAGTGGGGTCCTGGTCGGTGGCTTCACGGGTGTGGCTGGGAGCTCGAAAGGCTCACAGGGAGGTGTTGATGGTGCTATGAAGGTGGGAGCTGTGCAGGATGGCATGTGCGGTGGCATCATGTTGAAATCAAAGGCGCAGCCGAGATCGCCAATTGGTGTTTGAGCCATGAGCGAGGGCGTCTGCTCAGCCATGGTGTTGAAGTCAAGAATGGGGCCAAGGCCTTCGAGTTCACCACAGAGACCTGCCCAATCGTCATAATTGAGATTGCCTGTCGAGTTTCAGAATCAGTCAAAGATCATAACAAAGGTCCGACTGCCTTGAGTAAGAGCAAAGGGGACATGGGAAACCTACAATCAGGAGCCATTGCCGTATCCATCGTGGCAGCGGACCGAGGGAACAAGAGGTCACCTTGTGTTGTTGCCGGTAGGATGAGCTGGCCAACCGGTGATGGAGTGTTACTATTGCTCGAGGAAAAGTCCATGGTTGCTTAGATTGCTGAAAGGGGGCGATTCGCCCTGCTAGGTGTATGAAGAATTTGAGTGGATATTGCAGAAGAAGGGAGGAGGCTCTTGAAGTTGTTGGAGAATCTTGATTCGGGTGGGATCGGTTGAGATTTGGAATCTAAATGTCCCTATTTCTAGGTCTCGAAAATGGACAGGTCTCAAGCCAAAACCAGATCTCCATGGGTGAATGTTGAGGTTCTTATAGACGCAGGAAGTGCGAGTGACGGACAGGCAGATCCACTAGCGGGCCTTACGGGGAGTCATCTATTGGCATCTGAAGTTGGTCCTACGTATTGTTCTCTTGTGAATAGCTTCAAAAGAATTCAATTGACATTGAATAACAATAGCAGCCCCACGCATGCAGTGCGGCCGGTAGATCTTTGGGGATGTGACTAAAATCCCCCACGGGGAGGCAGGGCTGTCAGGCTCCGCATTGTGGGAACATCTGGTTGGCCAGTCAAGCCTATTGATGGCGTCTAGGAGCTGTTCCTGACCTCATGCAGTTGCAAAAATGCCTGTTGACTGCGTTTGCTCCGTGTGCTAACAGCACTTGGGATGGAAGAATAAGGGGCACATGCGATGTGGGTACAGGGACAATAGCTGAATAGAAGAAAACCACGCTCTGGCTGGCTGAAGCAGCTAACATTCATGGTCAATCCCATGGCATTTAAAGTTCCAATTCAATGGGAAAGAGATCGGGTTTACAGATGGGTTTTCTTCACCACTTATTGTACAGAGATACAGGAGTGACCCCCATTCACTTCCCTTGGGTTTCACCGCAAATATCTTTCCATGAAGAACAGTCCTGTGGCTAAGTGAATTGATGACAGCAAAAATATTTGCGACATATAAAAGTGTGTCGGCAGCGTTATTTGGACTGTGTGGGAGAATGAGGCATAACTTTTAAAATTCCACCTGAAATGTCGTACAAATCTGAAGAGATGGTGAATTTGTCGTCCGCCGTAATGCTCTTCGGAAGTCCAGTTTCACACCGCCCTGGCAGAAAAGTGCCAAAACAGTGGGCAATTGACTTTTCGCACTGCCATGAGCCCCACCCCGCCCAAATTTTCGTTAATTGGTTCTGGACGCGTTGCGAGTATCGACGCGTCTCCTAGTGTCCCTTACCCAAGAATTAATTACTGGATCTAATGCAGCCAAACCACAAAGCAAATCAGAACAATACCGCCTACGTCCTCTTGCCTAATCAATCTGTACTGGACACAACAGAATAACTCGAAGAAATATGTTTTGCTCCCCGTGAAGGCAACAAATAGCACATCGATTACGCAGTTACTATCAAAATACAACATACGATACGACAAGTACCATTCCATCATGTTGGCTGCCTCATCTCCCATCAACTACCCGCAGACTTCATCGCCGCCCCTGAAGCGCCGCTTGCCCTCCCCGTCCCGCGGCGGTCAAAATGCTTCCCAAAAGGCGAAGGCACGAACGCGAGGTGGATTTATAGACGACGACTCCTCTGATGATGACGATCTAGGAGACAGCACCGGCCCAGCCGCTAAAAGAATACTGGTGGATGACGCGAACACACAAGAAGAGACCACCACACACGCCCAAGATCATGACATCATACTGCCATCCCAACCTTTTGCATTAGAATCGGCTATCAACTTGGAAGAGGAGAGACGATATCAGGCGTTGTTTGACCGGCCCATCACGCTAGACGAGCCAGAGGATGACCAAGACGTTGTAGGACTGGATCTGGAGACTCTTACCCGCACTCTCAACATAGAGACCTGCTCGGGCAAGCTGCTCCCTGTCAAGCACAGGAAGTTGACCAAACCTGCAACTTACGAGGATATGGTAGCCTCTCGATCCCGACACAAAGACGGCCGTGCCAAGAGAAGCTACTACGGAATTGCGATACATTCTCTTATTGATGCTGCCACAGAGGAAGAGAAGCAGTTGCAAATGGAAAAGTCAGCAGCTACTGTCCCTCCTGCAAATGCAAGACCAGACCAACCCGTGCCGTCAGTCGAAACTCATGCCCCTGGAAGCGATACCGGCCGGAAACCCAAGAAGACTTTGCTCTGGACCGAGAAGTACAGAGCAAGAAATTTCATGGATCTTGTCGGTGACGATCTCACGAATAGGCAAGTCCTTCGCTGGCTTAAGAGATGGGATCCATTGGTGTTTCCTCATGCAGCGAGGTCGAAAGCCGCTGCCAAGGCTTCTCGACGAGGTGCGGCTCATCAGCAGCAGCAAACGGAAGATGATAAATCATACCGGAAGATCCTCATGCTCACCGGGCCGCCTGGTCTGGGAAAGACGACGCTGGCCCATGTATGCGCCAAGCAGGCTGGCTACGAGGTGCTCGAGATCAACGCCAGTGACGACAGAAGTCGAGATGTCGTGCGTGGTCGCATAAGGACTAGTCTGGGCACCGAGAACGTCAAGACGGTTGAGCAGCACAAGTCTGCGGACGGCAAGCCTCCTAAAGTCGCCCGACCTGTTTGCGTCGTAGTTGATGAGGTTGATGGTGTCGTCTCAGGGTCTGGCGGGTCCGGCGAGGGCGGCTTCGTCAAGGCGTTGATTGACTTGGTGATGACCGATCAAAAGAATAGCGCATCGGGTGCTAGTAGCTCCAGCAAGACCAATCGGCGTAAGAAGGGTGACGACTTCCGACAGATGCGGCCGCTAATCCTCATCTGCAACGATGTCTACCACGTCTCACTTAGACCATTGCGACAGTCTGGACTTGCCGAGATTGTCCACGTCGGCAAGCCAACCATTGACGCTGTGGTGACGCGCCTGAAGAGCATCTTTGACAAGGAGGGTATTCCATGCGAGAAGGATGCGGCACGCAAGCTATGTGAGTATGCTTGGGGCATGAACAGCGGGATTGACGCCCGTCGTGGCGCCGAGAGTACTGTCGAGGGTGATCTTCGAGGCGTCATGGTTGTGGGAGAATGGGTCGCTGGCCGTATCAAAGCACTGTCAGCGCAAGCCGGTGATCCACCACGTCTGACCAGACAATGGATTGATCAAAACGTCGCTTCCGAGCTGGCACATGGGGGCGGAGGAGCCAGAGGGTTGGGCAGAGGCAGTGCCAAGGATGTCGTGGCACGAATTTTCCAGGAGGGTGCTGGCTTTCCCAAGCAACAGCAGGCCGTGGATAAAAGCAACAAACATGCTAGACGCGAGCAACCCAAGGTCCAACTTGGCTTTGGAGAACAGGACAAGAAGCAAGCGATGGAGCGTCTGGGCGAGATGGTCGCAGCCAGCGGTGAGGTGGATCGCATCATGACCGAGATCTTTGCCGAGTGGCCGAACCGCGAGTTTAGCGACGACTGCTACTTGACGAAACCCAACACGGCCTATGAGTGGATGGATTTCCACGACTCGTGCTCGTCTCGTCTTTTTTCAAGTCAAGAATGGGAGCTAGCCCCGTACCTAAGCCAGCCGGTTCTTGCATGCCACCATCTCTTCGCATCACCCCGTCGACATGCCGCCCCTAATGCCGGCTATGATAAGAAATGGGGCGCAGATCCCGAAGGAGATAAAAGCGCGGCACCTGTTCCGTTCTCAGGCCCACGGGCTGACTATGAGGCGCGTGAGGCAGGAAAACACAACCGCGCTATGCTCCAGGCCATCCAAGGGCAACTGCCCCCGGCGCTGGGAAGAGCTTTCCGGAGTCCCGAGCATGTGGCCACCGATTTTCTGCCGTATCTTGTCCGGCTCGTGTCTCCCAACGTTAAGCCAGTGGTTGTTGGCGGCAGCGGAGGTGGTGAGAAGGGCATGAGCTCGATTGCGAGCGTTCGACGCGAATCGGAAAAGATCATGGTCAAGCGAGCTGCTGAGGTTCTCGCCGAGGTGGGTATCGAGCTGGTCAAGGGCAAGATTGAAGAGGCGAATCCGTCAGCGTTCAGCAGGACGCAGTGGGTTTACCGGATGGAACCGTAAGTTTATGAACAAACGCCCGGTATCCAGCACGACTAAAATGGAGTAACTAACAAAATCGCCTACGATAAGTGATCTTGATGCCCTGTCAACCTACGAAACCATGGGTGCATACGTCCTCAGCACACAAGCGCCAACTCGTTACGCCGTGAGGCAGGTCCTCGACCAAGAACTACAAAAGACCATCGCCCTCCGCCAAAACGCAGCCAGACAAGCCCGCTTTCAGGCCGGCAAAGGAGCAGGTGTTGGTAACGACAAGGAGGTATTTGAGTTTGACGACAAAGAGAACAACAAATGCAGCAAGCGGCCCGATGCTGTTGTGGCGGCCCTGGCCGCAGCCGTGCCCGCGGTCAAGCGGGACTTTTTCGGTAGGATTATTGTGGAGGCACCGAGACCATTGCGTGACGCGGATGGCAACTCGCAGGTCTCGGGAAAGGCTTCCTCCGGCGGGGAAAGTAAGAACCATGATAAGATGATTTGGGTAACGTACAACGAAGGATTGAATAATGCAGTCAGGAAACCGATATCTTTGGAGGAGTTTCTGCGGGGCTTGTAAAGCTGGGAGACCTGTCGACAGCAATAAGCTGACAACCGTCAACAGACCTAGCCAATACAAAATATAATGCGGATTAAGCCATTCACAAGAACCTGGACTGTCGAATATTTGATGCTTGAGTTCTGTCGACCCCACGCAGTCAGGAAACTTGAGCTGCGTCGGTTTAGTTGGGGATCGATTGGCTCATGCAATATTTGCCTATGAAAATAACCCACCACAACTGTCAAGAGAATCGCAGGTTCCCGGCTGTGATACTGCTCTTGAACGCTGTCCTGCATTTCAAATCATAGAAGCCTGCATCATCATAAATCCACTGAGTCGAGTTATGCTCACATCATCAAAGAGGCTCCATTAGTTTCATACAAAACAACAGTGTGAATGCTGCCCTGAGAGAATATCCCATTTCCAGAAACCATTATTGCTGTCTACCCAGAGCTTGGCGCAGCGGTCATAAATTCAGATGCTTACCTTCAATGCTGATACTCCTTCCCTATCACTAAGCTGCCCAACTGATGAAGAACCTCTTCCTTTCCCAAGTCAACTATCTGCCCGTGCTTTTTGTTTCGGCTAATTTCTCTACATAACTTTACTCTCACGCACAGCCTGCTGCATCTGTTCCTTCCAATTCTGGAGATCGATCGGTCCTCACCCGACTGTTTTCCTGTTGCATTCCTCGATTTAGTTCTAGAATCCTGCTTATACATTTCCATCCATCACCAAGTCTCTGCTCTCACCTGACAAACGTGCCACTTTCTACCAAAATAGCCTCTTGAGATCATCAAGGCTAGGTGCCTACCTACCTTGGATACATCACCTATTTGAGTGGCACTACCATACCAGCATATCTAACACCTTCTACTTTGGGATTGATACATTTTTACAATCATTCGGTTCTTTAAACATCGATCACCAAATCACGTCTACGCCACCTACTCACTGGACCATTTCAACGTCTACTCCACCATCTACCTCAGTAACATCATTTAATTCAAGTCGCACAAGTTTGTTTCCCTTGCAGACTCTCTCGCCGCACAATCTACCGGAAGCTTAGTTGTGTCTTTTCCCGGAAATTTACTTTACCACTGTCGTCACAAAGTTCTTCGATAAACATCCCGAATCTTTGACTCTTTGAAACATCTTCTCAGTTGGCAGTGGGACTCTCACCTCGCCCTCTCATTATTTCTCAACAAACGTTCATATCTGGGGCTTCTCGTTTACTACTTTGATCATAGCCCACCACAAGCAACCTCCCGCTCTGCAACTGAGCTACAATAGGCTATACTTGATCAACAGACGGGGAGGAATCACGACTTTGGAAACTTTTTTGGTGGAACGTTCATTCAAGTCCTTCAACTTTGAACGAACCTCACCTTGTTGATTCCTCATCGGCCGTGGGCTCGCTCAGCTCCACCTACATCTTTACACTATCCACACAAACCAGATATCACTGTGAGTGGAAGACTGCCTAACTACCAAGCAATTCAACTCACCTGTACTCATCAATCTACCATTACCTCTTATCATCTCCAAACACCCGTGCTTCACAGCTATCAACCTTTCACTCGTTTCCTCATCAGTAGTTTTGCTGTCTCATTTCACTCGAACCAAGCTCTCGCCGACTCACTTTTAAACTTTGGCGCTGGATACTTGGCTTATAACCCGTTGACAAGTGTCTGATAATACTTTGGCCCCAAGACTCACCCAATAACAGCGGCTCGCATTGCGTGTCCGCTGCAGTTTATAGTTCCAAAATGAACCCAGAGCTGCCGAACGACAAGGAGATCGGCTATCTTCCAGTTTCTCCAATGCCCCCGCCTAGCAACACCACGCAACTCAGACTCCCGGCAGGTGGAAACATGGATTCGCCCAAACTACCAGCAGACTTGCCCATACGAGATCCAAGCTCCACTCCATTTCGCGCAATGTCAAGGCTACAATCGCGAGGGGCAAGCGAGGCAATGTTCATGGATTATACTCGTGGCAGAGACTTCGAAGGCGACAAGTTTGGCCCGCTCGAGGACGCAGATGAAGTGGAAGAAATTATACCTGAGGACTTTCCCGCAGCTGCCTTGGCCAAGTCACGCAGTTACACCTTTAAAGGCCCGCAGTTCTTCAAAGCCGAGCCTATCAAGAAGGAGAGCTTCGATGACCACAACATTTCCCGGAACCTCGATTCTCATCATGGTGGCAAGGGCTTTAACGGTCGTATGTACGCTGGAAATGGCGACAAGACCAGGCCAATTGACCTGACCGATACCCCTGATGCCACTGATTACCGGTCTACCGCTATTGCCTTTTTGTCTGACGATGAAGACGAGTCGGAAGATAACCATTCCGCTATAATCGTTTCAGACGATGACGAAGTCGTTGAACCCCCAGTCTCGCCCGCAACTGCGTATAAGGGTGAACCATCGACGGGTCAGGTTGACTATATTGATCTGGACAGCGACATCATTGACACCGGTGCGAGGGTGCGTCGCAAACTGGGGAAGCTTCGAAGGGAATCCATTAAGTTGACCATTGCCAGGGACAGGTTGAAAGCAAAAGAGGAAGAATCCAGCTTAAGTCAGAAGGAAATAGAGCGCCTAGAACAGTTGCAACAAAAGATTACCTACACGGACAACCTTTTAAATGCCCACGGAGATACCAAGCCAGAGGAGAACGATGACAGCGACTCTGATGAGGATGGCTCCGACAACTCAGATGAAGAGAATGATTCCAATGGTCATGTTGATGAAGGGGATACCGACGTTTATGAAGCAGATAACGACGGAAACAAAGTTGAGAAAGACCTCGAAGATGAAGAGTACGAAAAAAAGGAGAAAAGCAATGACGATGACGACGACTACCAGCCGACCAAAAGTTCAAAGAAAAGGAAGCAGACCGTCAACAGTCAGGTCTCGAAACCCAAGAAGGTGTCTGCTCCACCATCTAAAAAGCGCAAGACCAAGCGGTCTAAGCCGAAGAGAAGCAAGCAGCAGCGAGACTCTAGGCCATTAACAGCACAGGAGTGGTGGGAGAGGGAATACGAAAGGAACTCGGAATCAAACGTCATCCCCAACCTTCTCGCACCAAAAGGCAGCGGGGGGCCCCCAAAAAAGGCAACATGGCGGCCCAACGGAGCTGAAGACCAGCAAGTGCTCGAAATGCTCAAGGATGTAGATCCCGTCAATGCCCGCGCAGCAATGGACACCACCATGCTACTGGACGAGGGCAGTGCGCAGACGCGCAAGGATCAAGAACGACAATTGAGAGCTAACTTGAAGACCATCAATGACAGTATGACCCAAAAGAACGCTCAAAAGGAGATGAAACTGTTGAATAAAGCCATGGGTTCCTTCGGTTATGGCAAGTGCAAACATGTGAACGGCAGATATCTTCTTCCAGGAATGAAGACCTCTCTCTTCAACCACCAGCTTGTGGGCGTTCACTTCATGCTCAGCAAGGAGTTCTCACCTTTTGGACCGTACGGTGGTATTTTGGCTGACCAGATGGGACTGGGGAAGACGGTTCAGATGCTGGCCTGCATGGCTCAGAATCGAGGAGACGGTCCCACGCTCATAGTGGCCCCTGCAGCGGCTATTGAGCAGTGGAAGTCGGAATTGAAGAAGCATTGCGACTTTGCTACAAGGATGTGGCACTACAGTGACAAGAACACGAACCAGCATGCCGATCAGTTGAAGAAGGAGCAGATAGTTATTGCCAGCTATCAAGCAATCGCCAAGGCCTTCCCATCCGACGAGGCCCTTCGGCGTATCAGCGGTGAAAATCTCGGTATGACAGAATGGCGTGACCGGCTAAAGGGGGCTATGGGGGATGCGTTTCTGATCGATTGGCACCGAGTTGTCTTGGACGAGGCGCATGCCATAAAGAATCACCTGTCGAGGACTTCAAAAGCCTGCATTCACCTTCGCAGCAAGCATCGTTGGGCTCTCAGCGGCACCCCAATTCATAACAACATCGAAGAGCTTTTCCCATATATGAAGTTCCTGCGAGTTGAGTGGGCAGCAGATATGAAGGAGTTCAAAAAGAAGTTTGGCGGAACGCCCGGAGATGACGACAGCGAAAAGGCCAGGCTGGCTGCCGTGGTTCCCTCGCTCATGATCCGCAGGCGTGTCCATGATACATTCATGGGCCAGCCAATCCTCCGCATCCCTCCCACTCATCCAGTCAAGACAATCTCTGTTGAGCTTTCGACCGAGGAAAAATTCATTTATCACCGACTCGAAGCTCGTTTTCGTGACAACATGAACCGTCACATCGAGCAGGGGGTTGTGGCCAAGAAGCTTCGCACCTACTTTGTCTACCTTACACGCCTGAGACAATGCACATCTCACCCGTTCCTTCTCGAGAACTCCTTACGATGGGACTTTGAGCTGGAGGATATCGTTTGGTTGCGCGAGCGGCTGGCCGAAGAGGGTGGGCAGACTCCTCTACGCACTCATATCAGCAAGTGGATAAAAGACGAGGAAGCCCGTCGGCTCGAGGATGATCAAATTGGAGGTGAAGTCGGTACTCCGGGAGTGGCCGGCTTTGGCAAAAGTGATTTTGGTGGAGTATTCGAGATGAACGAGCAGCTAGAGCGAATCGAAGCCGAGAAGACCGCCGAGGATTTGGTTTGCCGGGCGTGCACTGAGCTGCCTCACGACAGCCAAATCACACAGGTAAGTCCTCAGCATATATTCGCTGCTACTCATGCCCATGCCCCTTGGAGCTGTATTATCCCACTCTGTTTATGAAATTTCAACAAAGAACTGACCCAGGATCTTTCGAAATTCAGCCTTGCGGCCATACCTTCTGCAAGGACTGTATCGAGCCTGTCATGCACAACGCCGAGGTCTCAAACCAAGAGCCCAAGTGCCCGCATTGTCGAACTGTCGTCAAAAGCTACAAGTCGCTGCAGAAGCTCGTCGGCAGAAACAAGAATTACGAGCAGGACACCGATGACGAAGTAGACGAGCAGGTGGGCAACCAAGTGGCGCCCGCTTCCCGCAAGCGCATGAAGAAAAAGTCCGTCAAGAAGAAGGGACCACAGCCCGGTGATGATGCGCAAGGAATTCAACCCAAGTCTAGCGAAATCACCAAGTTTCTCGACATCTGTGATAAGACGCCAGAGAAGCCCGTCACGCCTAGCGCCAAGACCACAGCCATTAAGCTGCAGGTTCTCGAATGGCTCCAAAAGTTTCCGGATGACAAAATCATCAGTGAGGCACATTTCTTGAGTGTTGTTTTGGTTTTGGTTTTTTTTTTCCCTCAAAGCATCTTATCATTGGTCGATACTAACGGGTTTCAACGCTAGTCTTTACGCACTGGATTCCACTCGCTCGAATTCTCGGCCGAGTCTTTGAAGCAGAAAAGATTCGGTTCCTGTATTATTTCGGCAGCATGTCAGTGGGACAACGAAAAGCAGCCGTTGATACTTTCACTACAAAGACTGGTGAGGAGGCGCCAAAGCTACTCGTGAGTGCTGCCTACTGCATCTTCAGACTAGGAGACGATCTCTTGGATGAATATATACTGACTACCTCGTGCAACTAACCCCCAACCACAGATCGCATCCACAAAGTGCGGTGGCCAAGCCCTCAACCTGACGGTTGCGAACCGCGTCATTCTCGTGGACCTTTGGTGGAACACGGCAGTCGAGCGCCAAGCGTTTGGCCGTGTGCACCGCATCGGACAGACTAAAGATACGTATTATGTCAAGATTGTAACTCGCAAGACCGTAGATGAGCGTCTGCTCGACATGCAGGCCGAGAAGGACGCCAAAATCTCCGAGACACTACAGGATGGAGATCACAAGGCGAAGCCACTTACGATTGCCGACATCCACTACCTTATTGCGGGAGGCGACGATACTGAAGATTTTAATCGTCATCGACGCGGAAGCCCTGACGAAGAGGACGGTTCCTTGAATGGCGAGAACGGCGATGGTGAGGAGGGTGGTATTGCTATTCGCCAAGGTAAAAAGCGACCAATGGGCCCCGATGCAGACACAAAAAAGATCATTAAGAGGAGGCGCGTCCCGCCCAAAAGCCGGCCCAAATCAATATTTAAGGTTGCAGAGGAGGACACGGAGGTAAATGAGGGCCTGGAAGGTAGTCAAGAAGGCCTCGAGGGGTCTCAGGATGACCAGGACCCGAAAGACGACCCTCAAAGCCCCGATGAGTCACAAGATGGTCACGACCTGGTAGATGCCCCGATGGGAGCCGACGAGTCTGACCAGCCACGTCCCAGCATCGAAGGAGGAGACGATTCCACGGAATCCCCTGTTGTTCTTGCGGATCTCGCCGGGGGGTTTGATGGCCTGATGGAGGCTGACGAGCGCCCAGCCCCGAATATGAATCCCTTTGTTGAGGCATCAGATTCGGAGGAGGATGAAGAGACCGTTTAACTTTGTTCATATATTCACTTTATGTTTTTTTTTTAGAGGAAGCCGATGAAGCTTCAGGCAGGCTAGACTGGAAAGGATGAAAGTTTTCAGCAAGTTCTCTGGTAGATTCGACTGGGACACGATCATGGGTTCCCCCAGTGGCGGGATATGTTTGCGATGATTTTGGCCAACAGAGGGCAGCCAGCGTGCGAGACGGAGGGTATTGAATGGGCTGGATTCTGAGGAAGTTTCACCTCGGAAACCAAATGTTTAGCTCACCTCGGAATTCGGAGGCCGGCTGCCGTGATACTTCACACAATAGCTGAGATCTAGGAGATGATAGTCAACAATCCGTTGCAACGAAGATACAATTTGCCGTTTGAACGAGCCATTGCTTCTGCCCCCTTTAGAGTATTTGATATTGGACGTGCGCTTTGTTGAGTTTTGAGCGCTCACGGGGTCAAGAAACTCTGAGAGAAAACCCGGAAGCATTTGCAGTAGCGGATGGTCGTCGGCTTACGCCGATCTCCGACGTATTTTTCTTCTTGCGATTTGTTGGCTTACTTTCTCTTAGGAGTCGGTGTGTCGAGGCTCGAGCTCACGCCCTGGACTTCAAAAAAGGATATCCTTGCTTGCATGTTGTCAGTCCGTGGAGAAGGCTGTTCCTACAAGTGTGAATTATATGTAAAACCCCCAGGATACGAATGGGAAATGTCAAATTAATAGTGAAAAGAAAGCCCGAGTTAATGGCTTCCTTGGCAACCTGCATACTGAAATCTGTGATCAGTACAGTTGAGTGTTAGCAAGGCAGGCATCTGTTTGAGCATACATATTATACGTGGCCGTCAAATTCGGACGCGCCCAGAATTTCTATCAAGCCAGATCTACTGCAATTATATGACAAATCCTGGATCACTTTCGAGGCATATATATAGGCATATATAAAAGAAATATCTTGAAAAATTCTCTAAAGTAAATAGTCACACATTAATAAAGCTCAAAGTATCTCACGCCACTAGATCAAACAGACCAGATTCACCTCCACTCAAGTATGGCTCTCAATGCTCATAAGTGCGCTCTGCACCGCCTCTGCAACGTCTACATGGAAGAACGGCCTGTTCAGTCCGTAGACAGGCACCAACCTGCCTCCCGAAGGGCCAAGCACTCCCGCTTCATCTCTGTCCGCCGCTCTTCCGTTGGCCTTCTCAGCATCCACTTCCACCCGAGACCCATCCTCGTGCCTCTGCTCCACGTTCCCAGACCCATCGACTACCGAGACGCTGAAAAGCGGTGCCCACGGTGTGTTGGGAGAGCCTGGGACCCGGCTGCCGCTGTCGGATTCGAATTCTTTCTCGCCAGCGGACGCCGAGTGGGCATGGCCTTCAGCCTCAGCAGCCGTGTCGGCGAATCCAAAACCGGCCGCTACAAGGGCTCGCTTGGTCCAGCGGTTGGTGACGCCGGCAAAATGCCACTCGACGGGGGAGGGGGCAGCGTGCTTGGCGAACTGGTTGCGCAGGTCGATGAGGGCTTGGACCGAGGTGACGTCGGCATAGTTGACCGAGCTGAAGTCAAGGATCATGGCGCGCAGGATAGGTCGGTTGGCTATGTCGTCCGTCACGACCTGACCGCGCCGGGGGCCTGGGTCGTTCCAGGGCCTGTCGCCGATCTTGGCGTTGTTGTCTAGTACAGTGCGGCGCGTCTTTTTGTAGACGTACATGGTCATAAAGTCTAGGTGTGCAGCCGAATTGGTGTAGTTGAAGCCGTCAGGGAAGCGGTAAACGAAGACTCCTGGGTGGACTTGACGGATTGGTAGGTCTGGGTTCGAGTTGTCTTGCCTCTGTTCGTCAAGGTAAGCATCCCTTCCAGTTCCGGATGCCTCCAACTCGGAAGCAGAAGCCCCTGCAGTGCTAGTCGTCGTATAGATCTTTGTTTGGCCCATGAAGCGGCCTGGCGATCGAGCGATCCGGAACAGCAGCAGTGCAGCCGATGCGGCCATGTTGAGGTAGATGCCGTTTTCGATGTTTGTAAAAATGGTAAGAATAACACCGGCAAAGAAAACCAGCACCTCGATGGGAGACGTCATCCAAAATTGGTAAACAGTGTTGGGTGGGGTGATCAGATCACCAACTGCGTGGATAATGAGGGCTGCCAGGCTGGCCGACGGGATGTAAAAGAAAACCGAGGTCAGTACGTAAAGGGCAAGAAGCACAATAGCCGCTGTAAAGATACCAGCCAGTGGCGTTCGGACTCCAGCTTTTGCTTTGATGGCGGTTCTGGAGAATGAGCCAGTAGCAGGGTAGCCGCCGAGAAACGGGCCAAAGACATTGGAGAATCCTATGGCGACAAGCTCCTGCGAGGGGTCAATAATGTAATTATTGATGCGTCCAAACGATTTCGAAATGGCAATATGCTCGATAATGAGGACAATGATGGTAACAGGAAGGTCCGGTGCAACCGCGTTGATAACCTTCGACGTCATCACTGGCGCGCCGGCATGTTGGAATCCTGCAGCACCAGAGGAAAGTCAGTATGGGATATCCTGGTCTGTCGGTGGAAGAATGAACGATGGATCAACGCCAGGTACAGGAGCAACTAACCGCTAGGAACAGTGCCGAGAATCTTGAACCTGGCATCGGCGGCCTTTGTCACATTCCGGTTGACAAGATAGCTGATCAGAATATAAAGAAGAATGACGAACGCCATGCGCAGAGTAGCGATAAAAAACCACATCTTTTGCTTCCGGGGCTGCCTCTTTGCCATGAAATTGCAGAAAGAGCGGATGGAATAAAGCATGACCAGTGCCGAAAGGCCCATTGCAGCGTCCAGTTTGGTCCGAGGCAGGCCTTTGAGGGTGTTGATGATAACCAAGTACGTCGGATCGCGGCTGCTCACACCACTAATGCCCATCATTGTGGGCACCTGGCCAGCTGCAATGCTGATGGCGGCACCGGTCATGAAGGAAGCAATGGCCGTGAGCGATATAAACTCGACAATGAACCCGAAGCGGATGAGACCCAAAAATAGCAGAACAGCTCCAGAAAGGAGGGCCATGCATCTTGCGATTTGTTCCGCTGGTATATCAGGCTGCGTTGACTGCACCCGAATGACAACGTTGCCGACGATGGTGGACATGACAGCCACTGTGCCAATAGTAATATCTTTGCTTGTAGCAAATGCCCAATATAACAGGAAGCCCACGAATGAGGTGTAAAGGCCGAATTCGGGAGGCAGCTGAGCCAAGAGGGCATATGCCATGCCCTGGGGGACAACGACAAAGCCGACAGTGATGCCTGACAGCAAAGTAGATTCAACTTAGTACTTGTAATTTATGCTTGATTTCCCCAGAGATTTAGCACAAAATCGCTTACCAGCAATCAAGTCGCCGCTCAGCCAAGTAAGGTTGTAGTGGAAGATCCACCCCAAAAACGGAAACAAGGAGCGGAAGTAGTGCTTCACGGCAGACCCTGTTGGGATCAGCTCCTTAAGAGCTTCCTTGGTAGTAGGTTCCGTCTCGACATAGTGAGAGACTCCAACCGGGTTTCCTGGAACGGCAGTGCGTTTGTCCTTGTTGTACCGATCGACGTCTATCCCGACCGCACGAGCAGCGGTCCGCCCGACTCCCATTTTGTCCGAACTTGTGGTCTTGCCGACCAAAAGATGGTGATCTGCCTATGCTGCTGCTGTTTGGCAAGGTAGACAAAAGTGTCTCGAGGCAAACACCAAGCAAGCAATAAAAAATGGCAGTTGTGGTGGTGTAAGAAGAGAGGTAACACAATGCTTCCAAAAGTGGGAAGCTCTTTGGGGTGTGCTATCCATTTATATCAATGTCAGCCTGAGTTATTTGTAGTAGGTACGGTACACCAACCTTAAATTGCATTTGTCGTTATAGGAAACGACGCCCCAACAATACACACCAAAATGAACCGGGGGACAAACGATGTACACCACGCCCCTCCCCAAGCTCCCTCAGGCCAAGCATTACTAGCGTCGGCAGCTCCAACCCGAGCTCAGACTTTGGTAGCCAACTTGTCGACAATCTCAGCGGAGCTGAAAAATTATCAAACACCCTGTCTTGCCTGTCTCTGCTCTATTTTTGAGCACGACATTCTCATGGCGTCCAGCGTCGGTCGGGATAAAACGCAACATGACGGTAATGGGCAGGGTAGTCATGCCCTGTACGCCCCCATACCAAGAGGCAAAAAAATGCACGCGCGACCAGCCAAGCGGCTGCCAATGTTCTGAGCGATCTGTCTAAGGTGACGGCGGGAACTGGGCGCCATCACCTTTTCCAGCCTCTACTGCTCTTTATACCCAGCATATATGATAGTCACTGCTGTGTACGGAGTGAACGTTCGGCATTGGTAGATCGCCGTGATCAGCAAAACAAAACCACAGGCTCGAGGAGGAAGGCTGTCCGTCAGCCCGGTTAACTGCAGCAAGGCTTTAAGACGGAAAGCAATCGGCTGCTTTTTTTTTTTTTTTTTTTTTTTTTTTCTCTTCCCTCTAGCGTCAGGGTGCATGCGGGGGAACGAATGTGGGAGTTGCCATGCTTTGCTACTTAGCTACGACAAAAAACAAATACACAAAGTGTTCAAGCGATAGCGCCTTCGGTCGACCACTGGGCATCATGTCATTCCGCGTGTGGGGAGGGGTGCCGTTCACGATGACCTTGTCACGTCAAGCTTGGCATGTTGGCGGGTTATACGTAGCATTTACTTGGTAGTACTTTGGGTGCGTGCGCAATCGGGCATTGAGGCTTTTTCTCCCACCCATAATAATGGGATTCTGACTTTGCTCGCGTGGTGCTGTCTTTGTTCTGCCCCCGAGTAGATGCATAAGAATTCATGGTGTTGATTGGTGTTAATGTCGATAGATTGGTGCAATGCAAGCAGTGCAGTGGAGAGCTAAGAATCTGGAGAACCGGGCAGGTCCGTTGTCGGGTTCACTAGCTGCAGTGCCGTCCGTTGTTCCCCCACGTTCAATTAGGAGAGAAAAAAAAAGCAAAGGTACCTGCCTACCTGTTAAGCGGCTGAATGTACCCCAGGGTGACAACCTTCAAATAAGCTCTCGCCAAACCAACCTCAATTTGCTTTTTTTAGGTGTCTCCTGCAATGTTTGACTCTTCAACACTTGTAATAATTTACCAACTTCATCTCAATTCTCTTATTAATATGGAAAATGGGTTTTGTTGTATTTTTTATTATTATCGGAAATGCCCGCGTCAATGATAAAATCCTCCAGCTCGTCTGCTCTAGCGTCATGCCATTCAAAAAGCGCCAAGCGCCAAGCGTTCAATATGATTGGGCGGGCGCCGTGTAAGTTGTCGAATGCTCATCCTTGGCGTCGATGGCGACATCAAATCCGCCAGGGGTCTCAGGCACGCCATCGTCAACTCCATCATAACCTCCATCTCAATGCACCAATGTGGCTGGGCCTAGATCGGATCTTGAATCCGGGAAATGTAATGGTTTCTTCAGCTGAGAGCTATAATTTTGGGGAGGTCACAATTTTTTCAAATCCAAAATGCTGTCACTGGTTCCCAACCCCTGACAATGTAGCCGCCTACTCCGTATATATGTGTGTATTCCGTATTGTGCCCCGTAGGCCTCGAACCTCAAATCCAGGTTGTGGCTGCTTAACTAGTGAAAAGCAATCCCAGGCGATTGGATGAATGATCAATCTACAACTTAGGAGAGTAAAGATAAGCGAGAAACCCATGCCGCATGATCCAGCTCTTTTTATAAGCTCGTGGGGGTTATATGAACCCTTCAAGGCATTGACACTCGCTTACACTGGGGCTGATAGATCCATGGCCGTAGGACCCTGATCTTTTACGTTATAACTGAGAGTAGACAAATCTCTGGGGCGTTTGTGTGTCATAGGTGTACAACATCATGTATGTTGACTCCAGCCTCAAGAAACCCGGTGCATCGGGTCGGCATGGCTCGATATAGGATATAGGCCATAGATTTCCGGAAGAAATGCATACAGCTACAAGCCAGCATAACATCTGAATGCAAAAATATTTTCTACGCTTCTTCTCAACGCTATTATCTTTCTCTCTAGTGTGTTAATAGAACTATCTAGATCGATCTAGCCTAGTACTTGTCTCTTAGCAAAGATCATTGCATGGCAAAAGTCGTGCTATGTCCTAAAGCCAGAAAAAATATCCTAGTTAACTTTGCCAAAGCACCGTTCTAGGGTTTCGGAAAGAGCGCAAGTGGCCAAATACTTCCCTAAGCTGAATCATCTCAAACGTGACACA
The DNA here is from genome assembly GCA_003709005.1 of Magnaporthales sp. P1609. Classification (NCBI taxonomy): domain Eukaryota; kingdom Fungi; phylum Ascomycota; class Sordariomycetes; order Magnaporthales; species Magnaporthales sp. P1609. Next base: position 2,155,657 of record PELF01000003.1, read on the forward strand.
TCACACTGCAAAAGCCGCTGCCACATAATAACCAGAGACTCAGTGCTAGGGAAGCGAATATTCCCGAGTAGCATTTGACTGCATCTCGGCAGTGTTCCAGTAGCTGCAAGGTGAAAAGTACATGCTCCCAAGCTCTCGGGTCATAGGGGCCACAAACTTCACACCCTGCCCTTTTGGACACATCATGTGCCATCCATGACAACGATGTCGCTCAGCCTTCGTTGCACAACGAGACACCTTGAGCGCCATATCGATCCTCACTTTGCACACTTCGCCCAATGTGCTTGCCACACTATCAACAGCAAATATTGGGTATGAAATCCCGCCAGCTTGGCGATACCATACACATCAAGACTGTGTCTACTACTTCGACAATGATGACGTGCTTTCCGTCCTAGGCCACGCTATTTGTATTACAGGGTGGACTGGTTAAGCCATCTCAGGTCTTGAATCTAGCAGCGCGACGCGATACTAAAAAGCTCATTTGGCTTTGCGCAAATACCTGCTGGTTGGTGGTGGCCTGGCACCTCCCTTTTCACAAGATGTCCCTTGCCACCGAGCACGAATAAGCCACCAGATATGGTGCGATTGCTCCATAGGACTGTAGCGTAGGATGGTGGTTATTGTACAGCCTTGGCAAGCGAAGGATGAGGCAGCCAGCTCCAGAAGGGTGTTTGTCGATTGTACGAAGAGAAACACTTAGTCGTTCAGACGAGGGTTTGTCCACCAATCTGCAACTGTACGAGGGCCTTTAGCAGTTTGCCCCACTTCACTCACCCTGCACTAGAAAAATGCCACAGCCTTGACAACCACGCTTACATCATCAGGAACTAGGGGAATGGAACTCCTGAAATCACGTGGATGCGCGTCTTTTTGACCGTGATCATTGTCAGAAGGCTAATCAGCCGTCGCGTATCAAACGGTTGCTATCACAAAGAAACCGTCAGTTTCACCCAAGTGGCCAAATCGACACCGCCACAATGGCTTCCATTACAGAATACAGGAAATTTTTGGCAGAACAGATCCTGACCGAGGATAAGGTGGTAAGTGAGCCACTCATACCATCCTCAAAACCCAATAATTCCTCGTACTAAAAGTCTATATCAAGATCACCTATCGGTATCTTGGCCGATCACTTGGGATACGAGTCAATGCCGCCAAGGAGTAGGTCTTTTTATCATTTTAAATTCAACTCGGAACATGAAAAAAATGTCAGTTGACTGACGGCACTCATTGTCCAGAATGCTCTACGAGTTTCACAAGTCGCAAAATGAACGGAAGCCAGGTACCATTCATGCGACTTACCTCGTGTACGGGGTCAAACCAAATGAAGACGTGTTTCATGGCCGGGTTCAACAAGATGGGGACGTCGAGATGGCGAGCTCCATGCCCGAGGTCGAGCAACAATCGGAGCAAGTCCCAGTCCTTACAATCACCCTTGTTAAGGAGGAGAATCTCGAGGACTGTCTAGCGCAGTATGACCAAGTGACCTCGATCCATGTATACAGCATAGGGAGACATTCTATGAGCGTGAGTTTCTGATTTATGGATCTGGTGCCAAGAGATCAAAGAGCTGACGACCAACAGGACCCGCAACTTTTATCGGACGCAGCTCAACAAGTGCTTCAGATCGCGTCCGCCGAAGATCCTCTAGAGCTGAGCAGAAAACTTGGCAACATCAGCAACTCTCAGGTGCGGCGACGAGACCGAAAGGGCTTGGAGATCCCACCACCGGCCACAACTGTCAAGCTGCAACCGAAGCCTAGTCAGCCGGTAAAGACCGAGCCCCCCAAATCCCAGGTAGCTACTGGAAAATCGAATGTGCCTGCCAAAGGGGAGTCCAAATCACAGCAACCCTCGTCTGCTCCTACGCCAAGCGACAGCAAGAAGCCTCCTCCATCTATGAAGCGGGGTGGCTCGGGCGGTCTGATGCAGGCGTTCGCAAAGGCTAAGCCCAAGAAGAAGGTCGAGGTGGCCGCCCAGTCTCAGGTTACCGACACGACCATGTCGGATGACGGAGAGGATGATTCTGACACGGTGCCGGCGCCTAAAAATGCCGACTCTGCTGATGGAGCCGCTGGCTACAAGACGCGTAAAGAGCGCGAGGAGGAGCTGAAGCGAATGATGGAAGAAGACGATGACGACGTGGAGGAAGAAAAGGAGCGCGAAGATACCCCAATGGAGGAGCCCGAGGAGGAACTCGAGGAAGCGCCTGTCCCTGAGGCCCCTAAAGAGCCTGAAGAGCCAGCCGAGGTCGTCTCAGCTAGTACTGGAGACGGCCGGAGGCGTGGTAGGAAGCGTGTCATGCGCAAGAAGCAAGTCATGGATGATCAGGGCTACCTTGGTAAGTTTGATTTGATCATCAAAAATAAAACATAACAAGATCGATCTTCACAAGACAAATCTAGCATTTCTGTGTAGTTAACTAACACAAAGCTTCATATAGTCACGATCCAGGAAGCGGCCTGGGAGTCTTTCTCCGAGGACGAGGCCCCGTCTAGTTCTTCAAAGCAAGGAAAGCCTGCAGTGGCTGCACCTGTCGCAGCGTCTGCTGCAAAAGGCAAAAAGGCTGGAGGGAAAGGGCAAGGTAACATCATGTCATTCTTTTCAAAGAAATAACGGGATGAAGCTAGTATCTCGGCAGTGGACAGTCTGTGGACCTAATACCTCAGCATAGCGCTGAAGCCAACCTTAAGGCCAATGGAAATTTTATGATGATAGAATATGGAATCCCCGGCCACCTGCAGTGTTAAAATACCCTTGAAAACATTGTTGGTCCTGTTCAACATGTAGACGTAGCAAGATACCAAGCAACTATACATTGAGGGTTAGGACTTGCACCAGCCCAGGTTACAGGGGAAGGCCAGGGGTTGATGCAGGGTCGTCCTTCCCCGCGCGAACCGTGCAACGACCCGCACACCAGACAGACGTCACTACACCAAGTCGGCTCAGGCCCCGAAGCTCGGCTCGTTGCATCTCAAAAGTTAGTACCTATTGCAACTTGAAACTTGGAGGCGTCGTCTTTTTTTTTTTTGTTCTTGTAGCGCGCTTTGACTTGATAACCTAGACGCTACAAATGTGTGAGCCATGATTTGATTATCTTGCGAAATTCTGTTTTTTTTTTCTCCTTTCTCTGGTCGCCCATTGAAAGTTTAATTGCCTCCTCTTGCGAGCTTGATGCAGCATTTCTGGCGCGATGGGTCCAACCACTCTACTCTTCCTTTTGCCGTTACTCGCGCACTCGGCCGTGGCAAAGGCGTCACATGGTGATTTCGCGCAGATCCCAATCCTTGGATTCGATCAAGCTGCTTGTCCAGACTATGCTAGCTATTCAAAGTATAAGCAGTAAGTGTAACCGCCGTCTTCCTTGGTTCCCAACTCAAGCTTGGGAGCTGTCGTCGGTTCTTGTGCTGACCAACATCCTCCCCCGCCTCAATAGCCCCCCGTTCAGCAGCGGTCCTCTTAAACTACCTTACCAGCGGCCAGATCCACGCTGTCGGACCTTCAAAAACGATGCAATCGAGAAGGTCATCAAGGATGTCACATTACGGATGAAGGACCCGGATATGGCGCGCCTGTTCGAGAACGCGTTCCCCTCGACGACGGACACGACGGTCAAGTTCCACACCGACGGCAAGACGTACCACAAGGGCAAGCCCCGCGATGATGGCCGCTTTGGCATGGGGAACCGCGGCGGTAAGGGTGCTTGGGAGGGCCCGCAGTCTTTCATCATAACCGGCGACATCATCGCCGAGTGGCTGCGCGACAGCACAAACCAGCTGGCGCCGTATCAGCCTCTTGCCAAGAAGGACCAGGCTGTTCGCACCCTCATTCTAGGCGCCATAAACACCCAGGCCGAGTATGTCATCCAGAGTCCTTACTGCAACGCCTTCCAACCGCCGCCAATCTCGGATCTCCCCATCAGCCACAACGGACAGGACGACGTGGTACACCCCATGTACGACCCAAACTTTGTCTTTGAGTGCAAGTACGAGCTCGACAGCCTGGCTCATTTTCTAGCCCTCGGCAACGACTTCTTTGAGAAGACGGGGTCTACCGAGTTTGTTAATTCGCGCTGGCTGCTCGCCGTTGACACCCTCCTTGGTGTGCTTGAGCAGCAGGCAATGCCGACCTTCAACTCCAAGACTGGCAACTTCAGGCTCAACCATTACACTTTCCAGCGGAGGACCACCCTTGGCACCGAGACGCTCAATCTACAGGGGGTCGGCAACCCACTCGGGAACGGGACGGGCCTTGTGCGGTCCGCGTTCCGACCGAGCGACGATGCCACCATCCTCGGCTTCTTCATCCCGGCCAACGCCATGATGGCGGTGGAGCTGGGGCGAGCCGCAAATGTCCTGAAGGCTGCAGACATGGGCGACGACGCCATCACCGGGTCAATTGAGAAGTGGAGCAAGACCATCACCGAGGGTGTCTGGGAGCACGGCGTCATCAAGCACAAGGTCCACGGTGACGTGTTTGCGTACGAGGTGGACGGCTACGGCTCTGCGATTCTGATGGATGATGCCAACTACCCGTCACTGCTGGCTTTGCCCGTAATGGGCTTTGTATCAAAGGAAGACAAGACGTATCAGAACACGCGAAAGATGCTACTGGAGAAGCATTCAAACCCTTACTACCTTGAGGGCAGGGATTTCAGGGGCATTGGAGGTAAGTCTGTTTACCGCTTGTTCTACGAATGAGGACATCGCGCATGTGTGCTGATCACAAAAATCATCTACCCTCCCACAGGACCACACATTGGCCTCCAGAATGCCTGGCCTATGAGCCTGTTGATGCAAGCTCAGACTTCGGACGATGACGACGAGATCAAGGGATGTCTGGAGCTTGTTCTCAAGTCTGCCATTCTCGGTCTTGTGCACGAGAGTGTTGATGTTAACTACATCACCTCCTACACGAGGAGCTGGTTTGCATGTAAGTAACACATTCACCTGATTAGTCATAAATCTGGTCTCACGTGGAAAATCCAGCAGCGACTAACATCTTTCCGTAACCAACAGGGGCAAATGGGGTATTTGCAGCCACCATACTAGATCTGGCCAAGAGGAAACCGCATCTGATTTTCAAGGACAACGAGCCCTATGAGATATAAGTTTGGGAGCATGCATTCGGATAACCCTAGAACAGAAACAACATAGATACCTATTCAGGCACTTATTACTTTAGTGCGGGGTGTATACTACCAAATCGTTGCATCAAAGAGAGCATATTGCATAAGTTCCAATTCAAGTGCTGCCTAGTGTGATAAAGCAGGCATTGCGTGCACTGTTGCCCTCATTCAAGGACAGTATGCTTTCAGTCGGAGGTTTGTTCTTCTAACCGAAAAGAATGTTTGGATCTCTTGGAATTCCTAGTAAAGCTAGTATGCAAGGGGCGCTCTCCTAGATTAATGGCCGTCTCTAAACCAACACTACTTAACAAAAAACAGAAAAGGTATACTTCGTTTCCCATCAAAACGAGCCAAAAACATTACCAGATATCATCAACGACTAGGACATTTCAGGTCATTAAATCTCCTCCACGGCACAGTTGGGGTGAAGTACGTAGACTACGCGGACGGCACGCGCCGACGAGCTTTCCCCGCTGGCGGCCTGGCCGTCTTCGGCCTGGGCCTCAACGGCCATGAGTATGTGTTCCTGCGGAAGGAGGAACATTAAGGTTAGCAAGAGCACCGATGCGTTGGGGCTGCGCTATCAAAGAAGAAAAAAAAAAGAGAGAAAAGAGTCTATGACCTGACGCACCTTGACCATCTTCTTGAGAACCATCGTGGCCAGTTTCTTCTCCCTGTTCAAATCCTCCTCGGTCGCGATTTCCTCCTCCTTCTGTTCCAGGTACCAATTCACGAGGTCGTCGCCAGAGATGCCCTCGCCGCTGCCTGAGACTTCGTCCTCGGCGACACGCTGAACCATCATGTTCAACATGGACACCCACTTCTCGTGGGTGATGGTCACCTTCTGGCTGGCTGGCGTTGTCGTCGTCGTCGCATCCTGTGCAGACTCCTCGCCACCCATCGGCAAGTCCTCATCCTGGGCTTGCCCTGCCTGCGCCGCGCGACGGAGCGTCTCCTGGTCATCCTCGGGCGCATCTTCTTCGTCGTCAACCTCGACGTCGTCGTGTTCCACCGAGATGATGCTCTGGCGCAGCAGGTTGTACGCTTCGTCAACCATATGAGTTGTGATCTCCTCAACGCAGTTGACTTTGGCTATGGCTTCGCTCAGTCGAATCATACTCTCAAGCTGCCGGACCGTAATGCGGTAGCTGTTTTTGCCCACGCCGCCCTGTGCGTCATCGGCCCGAAGCTCGCGGTAGTGCTTAACCAAGGTAAGCTTGGCCTCCTCGGTGAACTCAGGCCTGAAGGTGCGAGCGAATCGAATGTAACGCTGCAGTTGCTCCGTGCTAAATTCTGGCTCGATGGCATCGTCTCGGAGCTGGTGAATGCCGACGATGTGCTCAGCGAGATGACGGTCAGTGCGTTCGTTGCACTCATCAAGCACTACGAAGAAGAGATCAAAACGTGACATGATGGGCGCACTCATGTTGATGTTTGCCCGCAGTGTTGTCTTTCGGTTATACCTTCCGCCCACGGGGTTGGCCGCTGCAAGAATTGATGTTCGTGCATTGAGAGTTGCTTGTATCCCTGCTTTTGCGATCGAAATGGTTTGCTGTTCCATAGCTTCATGGATTGCTACCTGATCGGCAATATCCATCTTGTCAAACTCATCAATGGCGCATATGCCGTTGTCGGCAAGCATCAGGGCACCGGCCTCGATAGTGAATTCGCCAGTCTCCTCATCCTTCACAACTGCAGCAGTCAAACCTGCTGCTGAAGAGGCCTTTCCTGATGTGTAAACCGCCCGTGGTGCGAATGAGCAGATGTATTTGAGGAACTGAGATTTGGACGTTGACGGATCTCCCACAATGCAAATGTTGATGTCGCCACGGAGTTGCATGCCCTCTGCCGTTGTCTTGTGGACACCAGACATGAGCTGTAGCAGCAGACCCTTCTTGACCACGTTGTGTCCATATACTGTTGGTGCAATGGACTGCACTAAACGATCATAGATCTTGTCGCTGTGCACCATGCTACGAAGATCATCAATCTCAGAGGTGCTGTATGATGCCAGTACTGCCGCCTGCGCCTCCTCCTGTGTTTCTGTCACGTCCGAAGAAGATGCGTGGGCCATCGCTGCTGCAATCTCGGCCGCACCCCCCTTTGAGGAGCCCCCTAACCCATCACTATGCGGTATGACCATGCAGGCGAGGAATGCCAATCTGTAAGTTAGGTCCCTAACACCAAGAGACTTGAGGCCGGTAACTCCTGAGCCGCCAGCTTCGGCGGGACGGGGCGCCTTGTCATCACGGACTGCCGTGGCCCTCAGTCCTGGCAGTCCCATTTGGCTGACATCGGGCACCACAATCAGAGCGCCAGTGAAGACACACTTCTCGCCAGCCTTCGCGCGGTCGACGATTTCACCGCGCATAATGACATCCATTGTTCGGGGCATACTACCAGTAGGGATTTCACTACTGTTTTCTTGGGTGCGAACCTTTTGCCAATCGACAAATGTGCTTTGCCTGATATCAAGCTGCCATGCTAGGCGATTTTGGCAATTTTGGTTGGGGCACTGCGTTGGCTCTGTATAGCGGAAGGTCTGCTCTACGTTTGGCACGATGGCCTTGCAGGCCTGGCACATGAATGTTGCCAGCGAAAGCTCCGGCCGGACCTCGGATGTGCGTGTAACCGTGCCCGATATGCTCAGTAGCTGGCCGATATTCTTTGCGCGCAGGGAGCGCACCCGGCTGACAAGAGGGAGATTATAGAAGGCTATGGCAAACAGCTTATCCGTTTGCTGGTTGGTCGTCTTCTCTGCCAAATCGCTCTGGCTGGCCGAGCCGACGTTGCTGGCACCCGACGTCGTTACGTTACTCGAGGCTGTTGTTGGTTGGCGGTGCTCGCGAAAGTATTGTGGCTCATACTTTGCGATCATGTTATGCAGGCCTGTGGTAAGGAACGGCAGAAAGCGGTAGTACTCTCTGACTATCGCCTCCGCCAGATTACCATTCTGGTAAGTGCTGAGATGTTTAAAGTCGACGTAAAGGGTTGACAGTTGGTGTGTCCTCATGCCGTGTATCTGGGCGACATAGTAAACTCTTGTTGTCACGGCGCTAGAGGTCGGCTGGCCAGAGGAGTCGGGCTCTTCGGTATATCTGAAATAAACGGAGGCCAGAGACTGTTAGCAGCGCACTGGGCTAGTTTATGATGAGCAGAAAGCCTAGACGCACGATTCTATGAACTCTTCAAAGTGTTGTTGGATGGCAAGACCGACGCGGTCCTCGACGCGGGGTACTTGTTGGTCTGGTCTTCGAGATTTGATCGGGACTTGATCGTCAGCGAAACCATCGCCCTCATCGTCACTCGGCGCGCCCATGCTCTCGGAAGGAGGGGCGCGGGGTCGACCGGCCGACGAGCTGGGGTGTTGAGGACGTCTGATGCCGCTGGATCGAGGGGCATCAGACATCATGAAACCCGTATCGCTCGGAGTCGCCATTGCGATCGGTATTGGGCGACTGATAGCGCACAGACGGTTGAACAAGCAGGCTTATTGCAGCTCCAAAGAGGGTTCTTCAAGTCTGTCGCGAAGTGCGAGGGTGAGTTGTGTATGGTCGTCAATGTGGGTTATTTCTCATGCGCTTGAAGAAAGCGGGCGCTTGTAGGGATTGAGTTGATGGTATTCATTGCCAGGTGCAACGGCGCAAAAGCGGGGACGTGGAACGCGTCGAGTCGCGTCGGGTTTAATTGATTTTCCCCCTCGGGCCCCATGTATGCAACCCCTATGTAATCCTGTAAGGTACCTGCTAAGCACGTGTAACCCAAAACTTCACCCAAAGTTGAGCCTGTCCTACCTACCCCAAGTCATTCCTGATGTCCCCAGTCTCCAGTACGCCATACTTGCAATCTAAAGTTATGCAACAAAATTACATTCAAAGTCGGTTGAATACTCACTTCCTAGTGATACCCAATCAGTGGCAATACATAATCCAGAAAATAATAAGACAAAAAAAAAAAAATGAGGAAATAGCCAGAGTTTTGCGGAGATCAATATGAATGAACCTGTAAAATTCAAGTATCAGCAACAAGCCATCATGGGAGTCTCAGTGTGAATCAACTGACCTGCTCTGCAAGAGCCATCCATTCTTCCATTCCCCTGACATAGGGATCTGAGGATACGTCGGCCGTGGACTCATGGCCCCAGATGACCATTTCTTCAAACTCGGCTTTCGTATCAAAAGTGGCTGTTGCCGTCTTTTCCTCGGCATCAACATCGATCGTCACCGGTTCATCTGGTCTGCTCTCGGCCAGCTCCTCCTCTGGTCCCCTTGCCACGACGATGCCTTTATATCCATCCGGAACCTTGACAGTCTTGCCGTGCAACTTCCTTCCTCGAAAAAAGGAGGTCTTCTTGCCTGATTATGACGTTAATATTCGATCTAATCTAATCAGTTGGGCCATGGAAAACTTACCGTCCTGGGACTCTGTGGGCTTCCAATAACTTTGCACCTGGTCGATTGGACCATCGTGGTGGATTGTACAGGGCAACAGGTGCACTGCCGCTGAGGGCTTACTCTCTTTCTGCAGGTGTATCTCGATGATTTTTTGTGACATTTTGAATGTGTTATCAAAATCAAATTGAATATTGTAATAAAATTCGCAGCAACTGTGTAATAGATGCAGACGAAATTCGACGCGTATGGTCCTCCGTCTTGGGACGCGTTCAGTTGAAGTGGATCAACAAAGTTCAATTAACAGCAGTCCCCGCTAGCAGGGTTCCCGGGTCGCCTCTCATCTACAATAGGCAAGGCAGGTACCTAGTTACCCTGTACCAGGCCGACCAAAACCCTGCCCCACCAACCTGCCGCGGAAAACCAGTTGGGCAGTTGGACTACTATTCCGTACTGTGTGAATATTGTATTCTTGTTTTGACTCTGTTTTGACTCTGTTCTTTTCTTCTTTTCCCGTCTTCCTGTCTTGTCTCACACTCAAAGGCCTGCCAAACTAAAAGGGAGGTTGGATGCCTACGACTTCATCCTCCATTTGAAAACAACGTGGTTCACATTGGTATCAAACACGTACCCAGCCAGCTTACAGTTTCTCGATCACACCAAACTCGGCATGGAGAACATTGAATGCCGCTCAACCCCCAAATCGCCCCACCTGCGGACAACGGCTACTCTACATGCCGAACGGTCCATGCTACTCCAGTCATCTTAACGTAACCCCAGCAGCAGAGTCCACGTCATGGACTTTTCATGTCAATGGCACAACGTATTCGCATATACGGAGTAGTAAGGAAGGGGTAGCATTCCTCTTGACTCCGTAATGTACCTTAACCAGATTATACCCCTAGTCGCCGTCTCTTGGCCGAGAGTTTGGGTATGACAATGACAGATCCAACCAATACAATATTGCGATCCCAACAGTTGACCAGGGACCCCAGCTAGATCGTGTAGATAGGAGCATATCAATATTACCCAGGGAAACCGTGTGATATATACACTGAACCGGCATTCCATGACGGTTCTAGTGCCTGTTTCGAACGGCGGTGAAGAAATGCGGTACATAGAGAGAGTGAGGAAGAGGTGGCATTTTAGGAGTGTTCCCGGCGCTCTCTCAACAGTGCGCAATAATTATCTAATGCTCATTTCTTTTTGTTGAGTGCTTCTAGTCATCGAATATCCCGCTACGCTGGATCATGTCCGTCATTGACATTGAATGAAAACTTTCTATTACACCTAGACCGCCCCGAATCGGAAAAGGGCACAGCTAGTGTGCTGACTCGGAGCGCACTTAACACCAAATTGATCCTTCAGCATTTAGTGCCCGGTGCTGGCTGTGTGTGGGGGGCGCTATCTGAAAACGGCGCTCTATTTCTACATAGGGTACTTTCTGTTTTCCTGGTTCCATGCACATGCTCTGATAATCAACCAAGGCAGTTCAAGATGCTCCGTCAAGCGCTTTGTGTCCCGGAGCTCTATCCCTGTCCTTGACACAATTCCATCCCCTCCTGGAGAAGCTCGGCCCCTTGCCCTGTCTCAGTCAAGACGCGCAGCACCTTCGTCCCGTCTGGCAAGGAACAGGAATACATGCTGGTATGCCCTGCGAGAAAGTTGGTCTAGCGCATCGTTCTTCTTTAATCAAGTGACAAAGTTCATCCGTTCGTCCTGAGGATTTCCCTAGACGAGCTAAATATTAGTGTCTACTGCACGCCCAACGCGCTGTACCTTGTCACCCCTTACTTTGTATACAAATCTCTCAATTACGTGCTCTGTCGGTTTTCATACACGTGCTTCACGAGGGGGGGAAAAAAGGAAGAAAACAAACTTTAAAACCATCCTCTGGCTTGCCACGTCTTCCGCACCGCCAGTGGCTCTGTCTTGCTCGTTCGACTCGCATCTGCATCACGCCAAACCAAGGGAACATTTTGGTTCCTCGAGACCTGGATATCAGGCCTTCAACCTAGACCTTGCCGAACAGTTCATCGGAAGCCTTGAGACACCGGATCTATGGCTTACATACCAGCTGCTATCAGTGGCCCTGTTGCCAGGGGCACCGAACTGCTGCGCGAGTCACTTGGAAGCCTGACCTGGGGCCCGGCAATGGCCCTTGCTAGACCAGCAGTTGAGGCTGTCTTCTCCCAGATCGAAGTTGGGACCTTGTTACTGGTTGACGAACCGGGCGGTCGGCGGATCGTCTACGGTCAGAAGCTCCCGGACAGAAACAACGGGACCAAGCTGGAAGAAGAGCCGCTGCCAACGCGACCAAGTGGAGTGAGGAAGGCGACGACTATTCCGCGCGTCGAGCTCGTGGTAAAGCGTGATGCGTTTTGGATGCGCTTGTTCTTGTTTGCCGATATGGGCCTCGCCGAGGCTTATATGCTCGGCGACGTTGAGTGTGCCGACTTGACGTCCTTTTTCCAGGTCAGCTTACCCTTGCGTCAATGGAGTGATTATAGGAGGCTATGGTTTTGACGTTGTAGAGGCGTAGCTATTCATCGTGAACCGAGATCAAATGGGCAACGGCACAACGCGCTTCTCGGCCATATCTGGGGCCATCACCAGCCTCGCCAGGACAACAAACACCATGTCCAACTCCCTGTTGAATATCTCGGCGCATTACGACATCAGCAACGACATGTTTGCTGCGTTTCTCTCTCCAGACATGACCTATTCGTGTCCGATATGGAAGCCGCTTGTCGACGGATCCGACCAGCAGGAGGAGTCGCTCGAGTCGGCACAGTTGACCAAACTGCGTAGGTTCATTACTGGAGCACACATCAAGTCTACCGACCACGTTCTCGAAATCGGAACCGGCTGGGGCTCGTTCGCCATCGAGGCCGTGAAGGCAACAGGATGCCGCGTTACCAGTCTAACCCTCTCCAAGGAGCAGAAGGCGTTGGCAGAGGTTAAGATAGCCGAAGCAGGGCTCTCTGGGCAGATCGAAGTCCTGCTGACGGACTATCGAGCATTGGAGACACCAGATGGCCGGCCATTTGACAAGATCGTCTCGATTGAGATGCTTGAAGCGGTTGGGCAGGAATTCCTTGGCACTTATTTTGCCTGCGTTGACAGATTACTGAAGAAAAACGGTGGTATTGCCATGTTTCAGTGCATCACGATGCCAGAAGGCCGGCATGAGGCTTACTCCAAGAGCGAAGAGTGAGTTGACTTGATTCCCTGAACAAATTTGCCGTGGCTGACTAGTGAATCTTTACCCGACAGCTTTATAAACCACTATATTTTCCCTGGTGGTTACCTCCCCTCGATTACACAGTTACTGGACCACATCAGCAAAGAATCCAAGGGGACTCTGATCGTCGAGCGTGTCGAAAATATCGGAGGGCACTACAGCAAAACCCTGCGCCTCTGGAAAGAAGCGTTCCTAGAACACTTCGATTCGAAAATCAAGCCTGCGCTCCAGATCGAGCATCCGGAAATGACTGATGAGGCGATTGCTGTTTTCAAGAACAAGTGGGAGGTAAGGGAATCCCCTCAATTTGCCATTCAGCCTTCTGATGAGAGTTCCCATCTCGTTCCGTGTCTGTGCCGACACACTAACGCAAATCACTGCTTCAGTATTATTTTACGTACTGTGAGGCCGGCTTCCTCACAAAGACGCTTGGAGATGTTATAATAACGGTAGGACGTGAGGGCGCTCTTGAATTAATGGAGGGAGTCCCGCTGTGATTTGAGCATTGCTGTTGGAGATGTTTGTGGCAACGTGCACATAGGCCACCATTAGACTTGGCGCTAGATATATCTTATTTGTTGTTGTCTTTGGATAGTGGGAGATGACATTTCAATTCTTCCGCTTCTTCTTCGTCGTCTTTTTATTCGAAGAACCTTTCTTCACACTACCGCCACTGGTATCCGGGTACCGGTTCATGTGCTCCACGTCGAACTGGGGTTTGTGTCTGCGGAAGAGCAACATGGCTACCCTGGCGTCCTCCACGCTCGAATGCTGGCCGTCGTGAATGTCCAAACCCAGGATCTCCTTGGCCAGGACGCGCATTGCCGGTTTGGGCCCGTGGCCGTACCTCCGAAATCCCGAGAATTTGGCCGTGTCCCGGACGTCCCTCGGCGGGTGCTCGAGCTCCAGTACGGTCAGATCGTGTTTGATGTCGTGGCCGACCACTATCCTACCGCGCAGCAGCTCCGCCACCTGGGCCTGCACCTCGTCAAAGTCCCGCGCCAGTCGCATATCCCGAGCGCACACGCCGCTCACGTGCGTGCGCCAGTCGGTGACTATGACCCTTGGCTTTGGGCGCACCAGCGAGTCGTAGACCTGGTTTCCGTGGAAGTCTACGACCGACACGCGCGCCAGTATCGAATCGTGCCCGCCCGGGCCGACGCCGACCATCTCGCAATCGATGCCGACGTACTTGCCCAGCTGGAGACCCGGAGTGAGGCCTACGTTGGGACGGGTCGGCGTGCCCGAGCCGGTCGAAGTGGAGGCCGAACCGGTTGTTGCATTCAGGCCTAAGCCGTAACCCTCTGCGATGTGCTCGGGAGAGATGTCGTCCTGGGCCCAGAGGGCAAGCGAGGGGGAGATGGTGTTTGGGGCGACGGCGGATGAGATTTTGGAGCTCTGAGCAACGCCCATTCTGGACAACCACCCGCCGGTCCTGCTACCGTTGGCGGTAGCAGCACTGCTTGTGGGCGCTTCAGATGATCGCCGAGGGTTTTTGGTCGTTTGCTTGCCCGTGAGTGGCTGCACCGTCTTCAGTCTCTTGTTAGCTTGGCTATTTGCTTCTGATACCTGTACGTCCTCTATTGATTTCCTTTTGGGGGCCTGTTTCGGGGCCGCCGATTCTGCCTTTATTTTGGCCTGGAGTTTCTTCCAATTCGACGAGAGCTCAGGGGCCATTTTTCTTGTCCTTTTTTTTTCCCCCCCTTTTCCTTTTTTTCTGTTTAGAATCTTCGGCGGATTACTCTCCAGAGGGTCTCACCCCGTCTGCCTCGTGAAGAGCCTCGCAAGGCAATCGAACGCACAGGTATGGCTGCCTTCAACCAGAGCCAACCTCGGAAGATCGAAATATGAGTTTCTGTAAGTATATGAAGATATTGAGTGAGTAGAGGTGGCTGTTTTCATGCGTGGAGCCTCCACTATCTTTGGTCAAAAAGTTTTCATGTTCCAAATTTGAGTCTGTGTTGCGACTCCCTGTTTAAGACCTCGACTGCAGGTGGTTTTGGTAACTGTAGCGTTCTTTTCAGTGGCGACTAGGTTTCTTTAGGCTTCTGGACCCACACGACTTCGCTGCATATTTCTGCAAATGCGTCGCACCGGTTAGCTAAATTAGGCTTAACCCAAACCTGAACATCTTCAAACGCCCAACTAGATCCATTCATCTATCTGTCAAGTCAACTCACCCTATAGTGAAGCAAACCATCGATCTCATCACAAAAAATCGACTTTTCATCAAGGAGTAACACAAATAATTGATTGGGTCCATTTTGATCTTGTCATAATGAGCCCTCACGCAACGGGAGAGGCCGCCGTGGGGTCGGGCGAGCCGCGGCAGAAGAGCAAGGCGACGGCCGAATCACTCATCGTTGGTTGCATCGCCATGGTGGAAAAGGACGGGCAGCCACGGCGAGCCGAGATCCTCAGCATAAAAGACACCAAGAGCGGCCGGCAGTTCTACTGCAACTTTGACAACTTCAACAAGCGGCTGGACGAGTGGGTACCACTCGCCCGCATAGACCTCAGTCACGACGTCGAATGGCCCAATCCGGAAAAGGATAAGCCCAAGGAGAAGGCGACCAAGAAGATCGCCGGCGCTGCCGCACAGTCCAAGAAGACTGCGCAGACAAAGAGGGCCGCCGCAGCCGCAGCCGCAGCCGCTCAGAAGAGACCCGTTGGTAAGCGGGAGCAGTCGGTCGCCTCCGAGGCTGGACCTAGCCATCCATGGACCGAGTTCGTCGAGTCGCAGTCGCAGCTCAAGACCCCTTCGTCAGAGACCCCTGTGACTGCGACGCCAGCAGATGAGTCCGAGGACAAGCTGGCCTCCGCCATTGCTGGTCTGCCGCCGGCCGCGGTGGCCACCCCAGCCAGCGTGGACGACATGGACGTCGACGGCGAGGACAAAACCATCGGCGGAGTAGGGGCAGATGGTCGCAAGAAGGAGAGGCAGCCGTCATTCAGCCGCGAGGAGGAGATTGAAAAGCTGCGGACGTCTGGTTCCATGACGCAAAACCCAACCGAGATCTCGCGCATCCGCAACATATCCAAGGTTCAGTTTGGTCGATATGACCTATTCCCGTGGTACTTCTCGCCATACCCAGAGGCCTTCTCAATGGAGGACTGCATATCAATATGCGAGTTTTGTCTCTGCTACTACGGAGACCTCAAATCTTTTACTCGCCACTGTCGCAAGTGTACGCTTCAGCATCCGCCAGGCAACGAAATCTATCGGGATGAGTACGTTTCGTTCTTTGAGATAGACGGCAGGCGTCAGCGCACATGGTGTCGCAACCTATGTCTGCTATCCAAGATGTTTCTCGACCACAAGACACTATATTACGACGTCGATCCCTTTCTCTTCTATGTAATGACGACAAAAGACGACAAGGGTGACCACCTGGTTGGCTACTTCTCCAAAGAGAAGGAAAGTGCCGACGGATACAATGTGGCCTGTATCCTGACACTACCGCAATACCAGCGTAAGGGTTTTGGTCGATTGTTGATCCAGTTCTCGTACGAATTGTCAAAGATTGAAGGCAAGCTCGGTTCGCCCGAGAAGCCCCTTTCGGATCTGGGTCTTCTCAGTTATCGACAATATTGGGGTGAAAATATCATGGACCTGCTGATCAGCTTTCACGAACGCGAGGAGCGCTGCAGCATTGAAACCATCGCTGCGCAGCTGTCTATGACCACGGGAGATGTCGAGCATACATTGCAGGCTCTGAGGATGCAGATATACCATAAGGGGGAGCATAAGATCGTCATGCCCGAAAAGCTGCTGCAGCAGCGTGAGAAGTCAAAGATGAAGCAGAAGCGCATGATCGACCCGAGCCGCATCCAATGGAAACCGCCTGTGTTCAATGCCGCCTCTCGAACATGGGGCTGGTAGTTTGTTTCCCGGGGAGCTTTTTCTTTGATTGGATGGATGCCATTTTTGACTTGTATATCGTCTAACTCACAAAATAGATACCAACCACGAGCGAACTGAATTTGACGTGTCATGGCTTTTTCAGATGGAACTTGTAAACGACATATTCTATTTCTAATCTCGAACAGTGAGCAGCTTTACACGAAACCAAACGCCTTTTGTTCACCTTGATCCTTCTCATCTGTAGGTGGCTCATCCTGTAACCGCTTGAGTAGCCCAGCCAACCTCTCCACGCCCTGGACTATGGTGTCCTCGTCCTCCCACGAGTAGCACAGCCTTAGGTTTCGTGGGAAATGCACAGCGTCCTCATCGGCCTTCACCTGGAACATACTCCCGGCAGCAAGGATGAGGTTTTCGTCCCGCAACGCGCGGCTGGCCAAGATGCTCGCCGACAGGCCGGAGTCCGGCAGCGTCAGCCACACAAAGTACCCACCATAAGTCGACCTCGGCTCTTCGAATGTGACGCCAAGCGGCGAGAGGTGCTGGCGAACGGCGTCAAGGAGCAAGGCGTGCCTCTTTTGCAGATCGGGGCGTACGGTCCCGTCTATGTGAGTTGCCAGGGCGCCGGTACGTATCATCTCCCACTATATTCAAAAGCTCGCTGTTAGTTTTAATTGTTATATATTCTTCGTGCTTTTGTCCCTAATCTTGTCTCCGTCCCTCGGATTTCTGATGAAAGGACAACTCTGGTAAAAAAGAAAAGAATAAAGAAAAAAGAAAAAGAAACAGAGGGAGGATAGAGAGCGGCCTCACAATCATAACAGCGGCCAGTTGGCTCGCCGCACCCCCGCTTCGGTTACTTCCCGTCGTGGCGAGCCCTTGGGCGAAGGCAGGAGTACCCTCGGCCCAGCCGGTCCTCACGCCAGGAGCGATGATTTTGCTGAATGAGCCATTGCTCACGGCGTGGCCGAAACCACCCGAGTCGAAGCGGCTTGGACCGAGGCTGGCCGCCAGATCCCGGTCGATGTCGACCAGACGCGGCGGCGGAGTCAGGGGAGGGAGGTGTTGCTGCTGCTGCTGCTGCTGGGAGCCGTGGCGCTGGTGCAGGACCGGCCACTGTAGGAAATCGTAGACGTCGTCGCCTATCACCAGTGCGTTGTACTCCCGCGCGAGTCGGACCAGGCCCTCGCGCCGGCGTACGCTCATCGTTTTGCCCGAAGGGTTTGCGCTGGTGGGGACGCAGTAGATGACATGACGATATGCCTTGCGGGAAGGGGCTAAATTTTTGAAGACCTGTAGGTCTGTAGAGTTAGTGGGAAATGCAAGCCAACCAGACCCTAACATCGATTCAAGTAAATAACAAGCTAATCGTTCGTGATTTTCAAAATATCTTCTTTTTAATCACCGAGAGGCTTATCTTACAGGCTCGCTGGGGTCGTCAGAACCAAATTCCTTCAACCCCCTCTCCAGCCAGTCCAGATCGATACCCTCGTCATCCTCCGGCACGGCCCTCAGACGACCCCGGAACCCGGCATCCTCAAAGATGGGATTCGATAGGTGGTAACAGGGCGCCACAACCCAGACGGCCTTGGTGAAGCCCGGATCCGTGAAGGAGCTAAGCACGCAGCCCAGGTTCTGGCTGGCTCCGCCCGTGATGCAGATGCGGTCCGGGTCCGGCGTGTGTCCTCGGCTGTGGTAATAATAAGGGGCCAGAAATCGCGCCAGCTCCTCCCTCAGTGGCTGAAATCCCGGATCCGGAGCATACTGCAGGCCCGGGACGAACACATCAGGTTCCGTGAGCATGCGGTCCGCGGCGGTCCTGAGGTGCTCCGCCGGTAGCGTTCGCGGTGCCGGCCATCCCCGAATCAGGTTAATCTGCCGCTTGGCCTCGGCCGAGTCCGCTTGCGTGGAAGCCGTAGCCATTGTTCTTATGGTCATTTTTACCAAGGTGGGGGGTCGAGGGAGTTAAGCGGGGGGATGAGGCTAAAAGCAATAGAGATCCTGAAGGTTAGCTTTAAGAGGTTAATCTGTTTGCATCGACTGTGGCCGCCCAAGGTCAAAAATTCAAAATGCTGAAAATGCATCAAGTTAATAAACAAATCATCACTGGCTTCTACTCCAAGTCACACACGGGTAAAGTCACGTGCTTTGTTAAATACTCAGCCGATGGATTGGACGACTGAGACTCTCGTCATGTATAACCTCACGTGATATTCTATCCACAATCCAGATGTAGTTGTTATAGACTGAAGCTCTGGGAGTTGGTACTGCATGTGAACATTTTTCTTAAAACACTTCGTTGTCGCATTCACTTATCCGGTGGAGAACCAAGTTTCGTGAGTCGTTGTGGGGTTTGCAATCACCTTTTTTGCCAACTCCATATACCGAAGACAGTTCCTACTGATCAAGATGAAAGAAGAACAAAGCTAGAAAATACTGCTGAATCAAGATGCACACAAGACAGGCCGAAGACGCAAATAAACGTGAGCAACATGAAAAGGTAGCTTCGGCTGTAGACTCATCTCCATTCATTCACTACTAAAGACTGATGTTTCCACGATACATATTTATCTCATACTGCTGAGAGACAAGTTTCATTGCATGGAGCGGGAGCAGCAGAAGAAAAGTCTCTAAAAAGAGTAGTAAACGAGATGCAAGCCTTGTCTTATTGCGCACAATATAAGGGGATGTTGCCCCGAGAAACAGTAACAATAACACTCCCTTACACCTCCCATTTCCGTATTTACCGAGTCAAAGTATTGTTCGTAATTGCCAGCTATGATTAACGAACTGACAATGTTCCTCTCCAGTTACATTCCCTGTTTTCCCCAGTTAGACACGTCTAGACCACCATGTAAGAGTAAGAGTGTTTTTGTTTGTGTATGCGTATGTGTTTGTGAATAGTGGTGGTACCAGTCATAACATATTCGGTAAGCATCAAGATAGAGAATGATAAAAATAGAATGCAAAAAAAGACATCTCTGCTACCGCAACAGCGCATAAAATCAAGGTTGTACACCAAATGCTGCAGAACAAAGTAGTAAAATCCTGCCGTAGCTTTGTCTTTTGACAAAAGCACAAGACGTTAGAAGCTTGGACTAAGCTTAGCCGGAGCTAGGTGCAACCGTCAGATCAATAGCCGTCGTATCTGATAATAAGTCCTCCTGGGTTGGCAGTCGAGGCGAAGAGTCACGATTCAAGGTGTAAAGGAATGCAACGTGAGTTCCGGTTGTTTTGCTGGGGCACGCTCAACGAGATGGAGACACTGGTATTGCTCCCATAACTTTCAAGTCTGTAGTGGCGTCGAAGTACGACGAGAGCCCCAATCCGCAGGGCGTCTAAAAGATCCTCTGCCACGCCCCGATGGGGCCGTGGGAAGGGAACCTGAGCTAGAGCCCGGAGACTGTTGCGGCGCTTCGCTGGAATAAGGAGTCGATGACTCTCGGGACCTAGTGATGTTGCCATTGCCATTCCCTCCGCGGCCAGTATGTGTTCGTGGCCCCGAGCCCCGTGAGCCTCTCGAGCTGCTGCTGCTGCTACTATTGTTGTTGTGACCAGACCTCGAAGAAGTGCTGTAAGAGCGCGCTGTAGGCAAGTGCACGCGTTTCCTGGTACTCATTCCTTGAAGGCAGACAAAAGCAAAGCTCTGGGGATTTTCTTCCAGGACTTCAACAGTAGTTGCCGAGATCCACATTCGCTTAGGCGTCGAATGGGCCGGGGCGGGCGAGGGATTCCAAGCCGCATCCGGCACCACGTTAGGTATGCGAATCGCCGGCAACGAGCCCATTTCTTGCTCCTCAAAACATTCCTCTGCCATCACTTTTGACGTCGAAGAGCCACTTCCCGTCATGTCCACGCTGGCAGCCCCGGGAAGAGATACCGTTGCCTGTGCCTGCGAGGCGGTCGAGTCCATAGCTCGGCGACTAGTCGAGTCTATTGCCATACGGCCAGCCTGGGAAGATGTCTTGCCATCATGAAGCAGGTCGTTGATTCGGCTTTGCCACTTAGACGTTGCCGATTTCTGCGCCGCTGATGATACCGGGGGTCCCCGAGGGTGGCTCTCTTGAAACGGCTTCGGGGTTGCCCAGCTGAAAGAGGCAGTCGGGGGAGCGTTCGGTCCTGTTGGGGCATTCGATGCTGCTAATTGTCTACCCATGGAAGGTGGCAGTCTCACTACAGGACGGGAAGGCGGCAGAGCAACATGCGGATGTGTTGCGTCTCCATCAAAGGCCGGATGGCCGTCCATATCAGGCGGGGGCGGTGAAGGCGAGCGGTGGCGATTCGCATCTTCCGGACGGGCACCATCTGTCTTGACGGGGAAAAATCGGGAGGTTCGGCTTTGTGGCGAAGCAGTAGATGCCGGACCAGATGGAGACACCACTGCCTTGGCATTACGTTCATCCGCGGCAGAGGCCTTCCAGGAGGGACCATGAACGACCTGGATGCGGTCCTTTGTCTCAATGCGTCTGCCGTCATTGTCAAACTTGACCGGCTTCCAGGAGTCATGATATGTTGGACGAGTTTCATCGGCCGACGCTCCTCGAGCTTCCAATTCTGAATGTTGCTGCACCATTCTCTCGCGCGTTTCGTTCGTCATCCTCTCATCACTTGCCTTGGAAGCCATGGCCCAGCGCGATCGGGTATCATCATCGGTCGGGTTGGATCCGCGTGCAAGGCTTGCAGCCGCCGCCGATGGAGGAGCGATTGGCTTGGGAATATGGGCAGGCTGAACCTTGCCACCGTTTGGCGGCCCAATGGGGCCCGGTCCTGTAGTTGAAGGGCCACCAATCTGGGGCATATTAGGCGGAAATCCATCCGGCAGGCGGACCAAATCAGCATTGAAAGTTCCATTGCCGAGACTTCGGTTGTTGTTTGGTGCCCCCCAAACGTTCTGAATAGCTGGCTGTACGCCTGTCGGTCCCCATGAGAAACGACTAGGCTGTGCGGGAGCTGCTCCTTGCCAGGATGGGGCCGCTTTCCCATCCTGAAGCGGTCCTGTGTTTGAATCTGCATTCGGTACAGGTTCATGCCTCGATAGCATACCAGCAGGTCGGATATCTCTGTCAGCCGCAGCCGGTGATGTTTCCGATTCTCCGCCCTGGCAGATCACGGGTGTTTTTGTCTCGCTAGGGCTGCTGTCTGGCATCTGCTGTATTTGTGAAGTCTGAGTAACCGGCGTCTCGCCCGATGGAGAAGCCGAAGTCTTGGTCACAGTGGCTTCCTTTGCGGCTGCTTGCTTGGCACTTTTCCGCTCAGGTGCTGGACCAAGGGCTGCGAGCTTGGCCGCGATTCTCTTTTGTTTTTCAGCCTCAGCTTTGGCTTCTTCGTCTGCTTTCCGTTGCCGAGCAGCCTGAAGCTTTTCAGCCATAAGTTTCTTCTGTAGCTCGTAGTCATCGACAGTTGGTCCCTGAGGAGGTGCCTGGCTCATGGGTGGCACGTTTTGTCGATCGTGTGTTACGGCATTCGGATATGGTGCCGCGTGAGACGCGTATGGTGAAGTCCGAGGCTGCCACACCGGACCGTGCCCTTGACGCGTTCCGGAGGGTGATACAGGGCTGTCGCCTGTCAAAGAGGTCCGCCGAGCATGGAGGAGCTCCGGTGGAGGCATGCCCTGGTCATGCGGTTTTCCACCTCGCTGAAATATAGAGCCACTGCCTCCACTGACATTAGATGATCCCCGCCGGCGGCCATAAGGAGGCTCCTGGTCAACACGGTTCGATTGAAATGCTGGCGAAGGCCCCGGGGGGCCTTCTGCATGCGGTGGTCTCTGCAACACGGCTGGAGGGTGTCTTTGATGTGGATCGATCCTTGCTGGGGCACGACGTTCCGTCACTGGCTCATATCGGCCGGACTGTGAGTTGAAAAGCTCTCGGTTAGGGTTGACAGGGCCGTTCGATCTGCTGAAGTCATCCGCCGCAATCTCCTTGGCCGCTGGCGGACTGATCCCCCTCATTGATGACGGCATTTCTCGGGGCTGGTTCCGAGCCGGTACCTGAGGCGCCGAGGTATCAAGTACTACCGGAGAAGACTTGTTTACTGGGGGGAGAGTAGCCCAAGGGGATTTGACTGGCGCTGGTGGAGGGGGTGGTCTAGCTACCAGCGTCGGCTTCTCAGGTGCGCCCTTGAGAACCAAACCTTTACCACCCCCAAGTATTGCCTTTCCGGATGACGGCTGGGCTGGTGCTGGAGACTTTGGTTTTTCTACAAGCTTGTGATCCTTGGCCAATGACGCTGATGGCGCCGGCGCCGGCTCCGGTTCTGGCTCCGGCGCTGCTGGCGCAGGAGACAATGCGGTTGGCGTCTCTTCAACTGTAGGTATCGTTACCTTGGTCCCATCATTCCATTGGATCTCACTGGGAATCCAATCGTCGTCGTCGTCGTCAACGTCGGCCCAGTTGTTTGCGGCATTGGTGTCTTCGGGCGCCAGCCGAGCCGTCATATGGATTCCGTATTTCTTCAGCTCCTCGTCGGTGAGCTTCTTAGGTTGAACGGGCGGGGGGGCTGTGAAAAGTGTCAGATACACGGTGTCTTGAGCTAGGATCGCAAAAGGGCAGAGAAGTACATACGTCGATTTTTGGTCCAGACGGTACTCGGATCTGGTGCGCCAGCAGGCTTCCCGCCTGCTCCTCCAGACGCCTTGCTTCCATCTCTTGATGTGTTACCGAGCTTTGCCACCAATCTTGGTCGAGCTACAGCGGTAGGCCCCGCGCCGGGTGTACCGGACGCTGCGGGTGTGGAGCTCGGCTTCTCCAAGCTCTTGGGAGTAGTGGTTCCCGAGCTCTGAGCCTTGTTTCCGAGAAATGTCTTGTTGACGGACACAGATTTGAACGAAATCGGTTTCTTGACCGAAGATGATGTCCTCGTATGGCCCTTCCCTTCATATTTTGCGCTGTCGTCCTTCCCCGCCTCATTATCCGAACCCCCACTGACGCTAACCTCTGCCGAGTTTACCAAGTTATCCACGGTATCGGAAAGATGCTTGTTTTCGATTTCATCAGTAGGCGAAGGGCCGGCACCATTCACGAGCGACTGCTTCGCGTCGACATTTTGGGGGTCTGCGCTGATGGTAATGGTCTAGCAAGAACATGTTAGTCACCCGATGCTATTGCCGGAGGTTGTGCGAGAGGCTGGCGTGTTCAGCGTTGTAAACGGCGCTCCTAGAGCGCGCAAATCCTTGATGGCACTGCGCGCATGCCGAGCTTAGGCGAGAGATAGAAAACGGCACATACAGGCTCGGTGGAGGTTTTGGCAGCATCGACGGGATTCGACTGGGTGGCCTCAGCAGCCATCATCCGTTGCGAAGACTGAAGAGGTTGACGAAAGGCGATAATTGTTAAAGTAATCGCTCAAGCCGTGAGATGTGTCGTTATTTTCGCCTCTTCGTTCGATATGCGAGTCGATATTATGTGTCGGCGTGCGTCCCTCGATTTTTTTTTTGGTTCGATTGCCCGCCTGGTCAAACAGAAACTTGTTCGGTAAGGTGATGGATGTCGATTATCTGGTTGGTTGGTCCGGCTCGGCGGGTCGGCTCAGGTTTCTTTACGACTGCTGCGGGCGGCGGATCGTCGTCGAGCAAGGGGGATGAATTGCTCTTGGACTAGCAGTAGACCACTGGTCAATCGGATGTTTCGTCCTAGATATTCCCTTCCTAGTTCTAATATGGGGCGGATAGGGGAGAAAAGGGAAAATATCACGATGGTGAGATGTGTCGAAGTGCACAGTGTCCAAAGAACGACCTTCTCGCCAGGTTGATTGATCGAATCCACACAAACAAGCTGCATGGGAGTGCGGCTGGCCCTGCGTTACGGTGATTCAAACCGGCCCCCCGTCTATTTTGGGCCTAGCGCACTGTTCCGGTCTATTCGTTTCAATCTCTTACTGGGTCAACACTTCTTGGAAGCTTCACCTGAGAACAACGCAGAAAGAAGCCCGAAGCGGGGCGAATTCCAGTTTGCAAGGATTGTAGCAGCAAATTGACTTAGAACACACCTCATCAATCCTATTTACTGTCCTTCTTGTGACGTTTTACGGCATGGATAAAATTCTATGCACAAGCAGGGCCCCATGTCTGAGCTGCGACCCGCACTGTGAGTTGGCAAATAGGCGCATGGACACCCCAAGAAAGCCAGCCACAAAGGGACGGGGTCGACGGGAAGGTACCCTCGGCAAAGATTACATGGTGAATTTGCTCAAAATCTTGAGAAAGTATGCAACGCTTTGATTGCATGAGATTTCTCATCATCTTTTTCATCTAGTTGAATAAGTACCACACAAATCAATCCTTGTACTCACATGCCACAAGTGCCCACTGGAACACAGAACTTGGCCCAGTAAATGCAGTAAGGGAAGGGACAAATGAATTTTGTTAACGGTTGGGTGGTGAACAAACGGTCTTATTCTATTCGCCGTATCTACAAGCCATATTACAAGTCCTCCCCGGGGGCCTGACAGTTGATTCAGTGGGGGTTGTTCTTGTGGTGGCCTAAAATGCATCAAACTGTTAGCACGTTCGAGGGCATGGGATTCGAGGCATGGCGTCAAGGCTCGAAGAACTTACGGAGGTGGAAGTAGTAGTTCTGGGCGTAGCCGACAGCCAAGATGAAAGCAATGGCGTGAATGATAGCTGAGATGACATGTCAGTGATACGGTTGCGTGTCGAAATGAAGTCAAGGGCTGATCCAACATACGCTTAGCGGTCGGGTTCTTGCCAAAGTGCTTCGCCTGGTAGCGACCGAGGATACCCGTGGGCTTCTGCTCCGGGGCGGCACCTCTGGGAAGCTTCGAGTAGAAGTTGACGACGCGCTTCATGCGGACTGCATCAGGGGCAGCACCGATGGCCTATTGTAGCAGCAAGCTCGTCAACCTCGGTTTCATCGCAGCAAATAGTCTCGGAAGATAGAGGCAAGGTGAAAAGTCCAATGTGTCCAAAATCATCCCGGCGCGTCTTCCGTCATCCCTCAAGCTCTCTCGATATGCAGAGTCCTTGAGTCGAGAAACACGGATCGTTCCTCCAAGCGCAGACTATTGGTTCAAAACTGCCGTAATCTCCATCGCATCGAGTGAGGGAATCAATCCAAGTTCGACTTACATTCGGCGAGGCAACCTGGAGTAGTGAGATACAGACAGTTAGTAACTATATCGACAAATCTGATCCATCTCGGGGTTTATCGGTCGGCAACAGAAACCGACATACCTTGGGAGGAATGAGCGTCGAAAGCGCTCGGCGAGTAACGTGGCTCATGGTGATGGTGAGGAAGACCCGATTCGAAAGTACAGAAAAGAAGGAGTCAGTGGCGAGATTCGCAATTGGCTTTGTCGTGCCAATTGAGGTCGGGTTCTTCTGGAGCTGAGGTCGGATCGGGGACTTTTGGGAAATCGAGGTTCTCCCGCGAACAGGTTTGCTACGGGCGGCGGTTCTTTCCGCCGGATAGCCTTTAGCCAATCACGTGGGGACAAGGCGAGGCTGAGAAGTGGAGCTCTGAGCCCGTTGACGTCCCAATCGTGCTTAAGCTTGCTGAACGTCGTCCGTGGTGCCTCGAGGATCAATTGAACTCTCAAAAAAGCCTAAATCCCACTCTTATGGTGGACAATCCAACCAGACATGGCTTCTCTCAGATCTACCTCATCTGCTGCCGCCCGGCTCCTCCGGAGCGCGTCGTGGCAGCAAACCCGAACCGTCGTCGCTGGCCGCAGACACGAGAGCTCTCTCGTCCGCTCAGAGAAATCTGGCCCCGCGATTCCCGACACCAGTGAGAAACCGGCAAACCAGCCCGATTACCAGACCGCCTTCGACAAGGCTACATCGTAAGAGCTACGCCTTTATATCCCTTCGTCGCGCCATCGCGGGCCGACTCGATTGCTAACCGCCACCCGCGCACTCTCCAGGACCTTCAGCCCCGTGCCCAAGCGCGTGCTTGATGGTAGCGAACCGACCGAGGTGCTTCCCGCGGCAGTCCTTTCAGGCGCTCCCATGGAGCTGCAGGCCCGGACAGTTCGGTAAGCAAATTGCATGTAACTGAGATTCCAAGAGTGATCAGTATGTCTCTGACCTCTGAATGTCAAAACAACAGCATTTACCGTCCTTCGAAGCCAGCTACGCAATCTGGAATGCATGGACTACGCCAGTGGCGTATGGACTGGGACGTCTTGGGTAAAGGCCACCGCTGGGAGAACCCTCTGATGGGCTGGCAGTCATCGGGCGACTTCATGCAAGGCACGCATATATATTTCAAGAGCAAGGAAGATGCTATCGCGTTTGCCGAAAAGCAGGGTTACGAGTACTTTGTGCAGGAGCCTAACGAGCGTAAAATCACACCCAAGGCCTATGCCAATAACTTCCTGTACAGCGACAAGAAGTTGAAACACATTAGAACCAAATAGAACAGGAGATCCGAGTTTGTTGGGTTGAGTCATAGAATTCAGCAAGGCAGGCAGCTTGGTGAGCTGTACGGGTGGTCAGCCTACCCTTGGGATGTAAATACATATTTTTTTGTGCTAAAGGTAGACAAGATCGGGTCGGTGATGCTTAAGTGCCTTGACTTGACCAGTATTCGTTCCATGCGTTTCAATTATGACAACCTTTGAAAGGCAAGCTCCACCATCAGAGCAATGAAAACCTTCACTTCGTGTCATTTATGGCATGGCGCGTGCGGGTTTCCCGACCATGTTCCAAAGGTTTCAAAGCCACACTAAGTTAAGCAAAAAAAATCGTATTGAATGACGATCGTATAAGGTAAGTAGACAATATCAAATAAGTATCCGAGCCCCCCAAGCCATACTAACGCCCAAGAATGCTTTCAGGTAACTCCGGTCGTGTAATGATCCAAATCCAAACACCAAGTAATCAAACACAGCCTTAAAAGTTTGAGCAGTGAGCAAATGCCAAGACTGGGACCTCAGGCATTTAACTCGAGTTCGATGGACTCACTCCATGAAACTACTCATATCAATCATACATCTCTCCAAATCATAACTTCATGGTCCTTGCAAGTACTATGTCACCATCAGCTCGGCCTCATGGTCAAGTGCATGGTCATCGGTCAAGTCCTTGCTGTCCTTCTCGACTCGAAATCCAAGCGCAATGTGAGCAGGTAGCTCAACCTTGCGTTGCCTAGCTGTAGTCTCGGCCCAGGTCCTCAATCGTACTAGATTACGTATTGCGGCTTCTCTCCTTTGAGTCTGCAACTCAAGCACGGCCTTGTTAACCATCTCGGCAACCTGTCTCCTCAAATCTGGGTGTAGGAGATGTCGGAGGTTTTCTGGCAAATCATTTTTGTCGAAGAAGAGAAGAGACATAGTGCTCTCAAGCTCCTTGATAAATTTTTCATTTGAAGGTGCACGGGGAGCAAGCTGCTCTTGTGCAAATTTGATAACGTTCTGAATGTCACCATTGCTGCTGGTCCTGATCAGCTCGATTAACTGTAGACGAAGGAGTTCAAAATGTAGCTTGGGGTCATTTCCCAAAATCTAGGTGCAACCAGTCAGCAAGATGCCAAATATATGTGAATGGTCATCAACAGTGGTATTGGGTTGTTTGCTCAGGATTTTCAGTGTGGTGTTAATCATCAAAGGCCCTTAGGCCATATGCGTGGTGCATGATGTTTTTTAATCATCGCAGGGGATTTCGACACAAGAGGGGGAAAAAGGGTCACCGTACCTCCGGATCAAGATCATTGAGGCCCTCGATCGCATCTGATATCTGGCCCTGATGAATCTGATTCTGTATCTCACGGCGTGCAATGATAGAGACCACGTCCTGTTGGGCGGGAATGTTTGCTTCTTTTGCAAAGTTTGCGGCTGCCTTGGGGTAGCCTTCCATGGTCAGATAGTCAAGGATAACAGCGTTGATGTCACTAAATCCAGAGTTAGTCAATTGGATACCTTGCGAGTTGAAGAATAAAATTGTTGAAAGCTGCAATTTCAGAACGCTTGGACACAATGTTGTTCCGCATCGTATTTCTCGGAGAGATTCCCATCTTGTGTGATCATCACATTGCAGCAAACAAAGGAAGGGGGAGTTGACGCAGGAATAATGGACATACCTCTTAGGAGATCGAACGGCAGAAACCCTCGCATCGAATGAATGCTTGATGGGCGTGGCCGTAGACGTGGTGGAAGCCTGGATCAAACCACGCGTTAGAGGAAACCAAGCCTGCAGGACTTCCGTTTGAAGAACATACCATTATGTCGGAGCTATTGGCGCGGGCGGCGCCTAGGGTTGGAGTGGGCGATGAACCGTCCGCTCTCCAACTACGAAAGTGATCATATAGAAACTGCCGGAAAACTGGCGCGAGGTCTGGAGTGAGAGCCTCAGGCTCAAGACTGTCGCGACCCTGCGTGGTTGACCGTGGCATATATAGCCGACGGGGATTTTTATCGGGGATTCATTTGCACGCTCAATAGGGAGAGAGAGACCGAAGTCGAAAGACGAATGGGAGCAGAAAATGCGAGAAATATTAGGTTGCGCTCTTACGACCGACCTGACATTGCCTGATTCAGCCCATAGCTTTTTTTGCCCTTTCTTTTTTGGGAGTGTGGTTTCAGGAACTGGGGGGGGAAAAGGAAAGGAAATGTGAAGTTGGGAAAAGAGTTTGCGCAAGAAAATTCGAGCTCAAGTCTTCTTTTTCAAATGAAACCTGACGTGGGGTCGCTTCTGTTGTGTTCTGATTGGTCGCATGGAGCTAGCAACTATACTTGTGGCGCTTACTCTAGGTACCCACTTAAGCTATTCCAGCCACCCATCAAGTCGTCGACAAAGGCAAGGGAGCACGTGCCAGAAGCCAATACCCCCCGCCCAACCTAAGAATTTGGTGCGGGTGACTGACTAAAAGACCCTTTTCCCTTCCTTTGCACAAAGATCCAAGGTTTTGAAGTTTAACGTTTGGATCAGACAACTTTTCCCTTCGTTCAACGAAGCAAATCCGTCCAGCCCCTGTGGTACAGTGTTGTGTTCTCGGTGAACATCCAGCCAACCACAGCTCGGCACGACGAGAGACCAAGGAAAAGCAGTCACTTGCAGCCGAAGGTAGCTTCCCGCCGGGGGGTTTTCATTGGTCTAGATTCTGGTCGCAACTGAAAGAAGATCCAACGTCGTAACTGGTATTGGCGAGATGGCCAAGGCATCCGAAACCAATGACACCATCACGACAAGATACCATTATTCCCCTCCATGGGCCGACTTGAGCATCATCGGAGTTGCTGGAAGCTCCGGCTCGGGCAAGTCTAGCATTTCAGATGCAATTGTTAGAAAACTGAACCTGCCTTGGGTTGTCATCCTCTCAATGGTGAGCCCGAATAGATTTACTTTGACATTCTTTGATTTTTGATATCTGCCACCCCTCTATACTTCAGCCTTGACGTGTATCTTAGCAAGCATTGCTTTCACTTGCTTGAACACCAAATAAGAACCCACATTAGCTTTTCGTTCTGCTTCTTCCTTTCACTACCATTTAGTGCTCCAGTGCTCCCCAGACACAAGGACCAGAATTTGCTTTACTTTATCAAAGAGGAAGCGAAGGAATATGAAAGGGGAGAGGGAGGGGGAGGAAAAAAAAAAAAAAAAAAAAAAAAAACAGTTATCACCAGGAAAGCCGTTTGGAATTAGTAATATTCTTCTCCAAAATATAATATGCGGCTAGCTCACACTCCGACCAACATCAGGACTCCTTTTATAAAACTCTCGACCCCGAATCTTCCAAGAAAGCATTCGCAAATGAGTATGACTTTGACGCACCCGATGCTATTGACTTCGACGCTCTCGTCCATCTTCTACGTGACTTGAAGGCCGGGTACGTAGATTTTTGCAGTTTTCTTTGTCCCGTCCTCCTGGGGCATTTGTCACCAAGTACACTTAGCTCAAGAACTGATCGGTGCTATTATTGCTGCTTAGAAAGCGGGCAGAAATACCCGTGTATTCATTCGTGAAACATCAGCGCATGGAGGAGACCACATCAATCTACTCTCCTCATGTCCTTATCCTTGAGGGCATCTTTGCCCTGTACGACCCCAGGGTCCTGGAGCTTTTGGATATGAGGGTAAGTCGGAGATCATGTTTTGTCGTCACCAAATATCTCGCTAAAGTGCCCCTGCCGTCCAAAAGATTTTCTGTGAAGAAGACGCAGATGTGTGTCTCACCCGTCGTAGTAAGAACCCGTTTTCTATCGAGCTGGATATCAAGACGTAGTGAGTTAGAGGACCATCTCATACTGATTAAACATCCGCCTACTTAGTTATTCGAGACGTCCGAGATAGGGGGCGAGATGTGGAAGGCATCATCAAACAGTGGCTGGCCTTCGTGAAGCCAAACTTTGTCAAGGCAAGCCGCTCATCACAATGTCCAACCGACAGTCGCTTGTCAGCTCTGACCATTCAATCTTCTTCCAGTTTGTGGATCCGCAAAGAAAAGTGGCAGATATTATCGTACCTCGTGGCATTGAGAACAAGGTTGCTATAAGTGAGTTGTAATTGAACACTGCCACATCTTGTGCTCAGCGACCTCAGCTCAGAAACATTAACAAAACCCCCATAGCCATGATGGTTCAGTACATTGAACAAAAGCTACTGGAGAAGTCTAAGCAGCATCGAGCAGCCCTGACCAGGCTTCAGCTGGAGTCGCTGGAGACAGCCCTGTCTAGCAAGGTCATCTTCATCGAGCAGACACCGCAACTGCGTGGCATAGACACTATTCTGCACGACATCGACACAAGCAGCGAGGACTTCATCTTCTATTTTGATCGGCTTTCTTCACTTCTCGTTGAACTGTAAGTGCATAAGTGGTACCTGTTAATAGATAATGAAACATTCTCTGACCATGCTCATAATTCAGAGCACTCAACAATGTCAGGTTTGAGTCCACTACGATCACTACTCCTGAAGGCCATACCTACAACGGCCTCCGCCGTGCACAGGGTGATGTCTCAGCCATTGTGTTAGAGCGCGGCGGTGCCGCCCTCGAAGTGGGACTCAAGCGCGTGATCCCGGACTGCAAGATGGGCCACATAGTGATTGAGTCCAACGTTAGGACGGGTGAGCCCGAGCTCAAATATCAGAAGTTGCCACGCGACATCAAGTCCCACGGGAGCGTGCTCATGCTTGACTGCCACATGTCGTCAGGCGGATCTGCCCTAATGGCGGTCCAGGTCCTGCTGGATCACGGGGTAGAGCAGGACCGCATCGTCCTTGCGACCTACTCGGCCGGTCGCATGGGCCTGCATCGGCTGACGACAGTGTTCCCAGACATCACCGTGGTGGCCTGCAAGCTTGTGCAGGACATTGAGGAACGTTGGATTGAAAAGAGATATTTTAGGTGCTGAACGGTGCTATTGGCTATCAAGGGTTAGGTCGCCAAAAGTTGAAATGGGGATCATGACATGCAAGTTTATATATCATATACTGAAGAGAAGAACAAAACTGCAATAAAAAGGACGCATAAGCATCAATCAGCGATGGTTTTGTTGTTCAAAGATGCATTTGATTATCTCACGAAAGGAGCTGGTCGGAGGAATTTTCGAGATAAAATCAACATCAAAAGCTCCTGAAGGCCGCAGATACCATACTGAAAATATCAAGATATTGGAAAAGTATCGGAAGGTCATTTCTAGATTTAGTTCTTCAAACAAGTCTTGGAAAACTTCGTAGATTCTGTCACCTTAAAAGATGAATCGAAGACGAGACGAATATCAGTGACACGGCCGAATGCTCTGTGAGATACAGGGCTAAGTCCAATGAACACGACTTTCAGGCCCCATGGTCATGTATCCTTTTTTAATACGCCATTAAATCTTTCCAATTTTAATCAGCCACCAAACTCAACCGGTGAATCATACCTAGGCAATAACAGGAGCTGGGCCGGACTTACCTCTACCAAAAAGACCACGTTTAAGCCAGTCCATGGCCAGGAGAACCCTAGTTCTGAAGCTGACGCTTTGGGCAAAGTATACACTGCGCCAGGCGTAGACGGCCCATAAACCACCAGTCAGGGACCAGCCTTCGCCCCAGTCAAAGACGGCCGAGTTGCCAATGTAGGCCAAGCTGCCCAGGTGCTTGTACTCGAACGCCTTGTAAATTGCTGCATCAACATCGCCATCCATTATGTCATTTGCCCGCAGCCCTGGGGCAGCCCGTGCCAATTTGTTGAGCTTGTGAGCGAGGTACTGTCCTTGTTGATGTGCACGCTGCGCCGTGGCTGGAAGCGAGGTGAGTTTTGAGTCGATTTGCCTCATAAGCTCTCGAAGCTCGCCAAAGTCGAGCGTTCCGCTCTGGTCTTTATCGAACTCGGCGAATAGCTTATCAAGTCGCTTCAGATGGCTCGCAGCCTGCGGGAAGCGCTTCTTGACGTCGGCGGCCACGTTACGCCAGTCGCTAAAATGGAGCTGGAGAGTCTGAGGATCCTTGCCGTGCTTCCATGCATATGCCTGTAGGAAGCTGATGATGTGATCTGCTACATTATTCTGGACTGTGCTACAGTCTCCGATGGCATACACATCGCCGAGTGGAGTGCCTAGAAGCCTCAGGTGACTGTCTGTTTCTAGTGCGTGTCTGTTACCTTGGGTTTCGCCGAGCCGTTCTGCTAGTTTCTTAGAGAATTCTGTTTGTGATACACCAGTAGACCACAAACAGAAACCCATAGGGAGTTCCTTAGTGATCAACTTGCCGTCCGGCCCTTTCTGTGTGAAGATAATTCGGTCCTTCTTCACTTCGGAAACTCGAGAGTTCGTGAGGACGTCGACTTGATCCCTAGCAAACCGTTCTTCGGCATACTTGGAAACTGTTTCGTCATAAGTGTTCAGGATGTGACCTCTTGACTGTATGACGTGCACCGAGATCTCGTTGCGCAACAGTTTAGGGAAGTGCAGAGTAAGATCCTCGTTGAGAAGATCGAACAATTCGGCCGCAAACTCAACACCCGTCGGCCCACCACCGCTAACCACAAACGATAGGAGGCGTTTCCGCTCCTCGTCCGAGGTGCTGGGGAGACATGCCAGTTCTAGGTTGTGGACGATCTGGTTCCTGATCTTTCGGGCATCCCGAATATCCTTAAGGAAGTAGCAATTTTCGAGACCCTTGACTCCATGAGGATTGGTGCTAGACCCAACTGCAACCACAAGTTTGTCGTATGGCACGTAAAACCTTTGCAAGTTTCCGGATGCATCTTTTTGCGATACCTCGACCAGCTTGTGGCTGAAGTCCACATCGTCGGCATTGGCTGTAAACCACCGTTAGTCCAAAGGATGTTCTCACTTCAAAGCCAGTCATGCGATGTAAGAGAACAACAAGAGCGTGATCTCTTTAACATCAAATTGCATGGTGAATCAGCACTCACCGCGCAAAAAATGGCCGCCCACTCTATGAAGTATCCTCCGAATCGGTTCAACAAGTGATTTGAGCTCTAGTGTACCAACCGTCGCGGAAGGTAGCATGGGAGTAAAGAGGAAATAGTTTGCTGAACAGTATCGCGAGGTTAGCTTTCGTTTTTCGAGATGACTTAAAGATGCTATGTATCAAATCATGATATGACCACCTCGCAAATGAAAGAACTCGGTACTCACCCGGAGATATCACGGTGACATTCCAGTCCTCTGGGTTCAATTCTTTCAGAATTGCAACACCGCCCCATCCGCCACCCAATATGACAAGTCTTGGTTTATCCTTCCGTTCCCTCGCAGTTTGGCTCTCGTTATCATCGAGATAAGCCTCAAGTATAGGTAGGTTTTTCGGTCCGCCCCGACGCGGATTCAGTGCGGCCTGCGCAACATCTATCTCTTCATGCTCGCCCGACTCCTTATACGTCGATGCATCATAGAGGAAGAAGGCAATCACACCTAAACCGACAAAAGCGATGGAGCTTCCGAACCATGCAGCAGCTCTGTATGCGATTATCCAGACCCTTGACTTCTGTCGCTGGGCTGGACTGTCAGATAGATATCGGATGAACTGGCGTTGATGGACCGAATCGAATCGAAATCGCGGACACGCGTTGGTTATCTTCGGAGTTGCAAGCGTGCGTCGGGCACTTAGTTTTGGGGTTGAGACCGAGCGTATGTGTAGTGAATTGGCCAGCAACTGGCTTCGAGTGCTGGCTATCGACCTGGCAGAGCCTTGCAGTCGTCGGCTCTGGTGTCTGATTGACAACATTGTGCGTGCCTTTGGACACCTGCGGAAAGCCAGGATCGTTCAAAGTATGTGTTTTGTTGACTTTCGAAGCATCGCACGTCTTTGAGCGCGGCTCAAATATCGACGCGCAGTAAAATTTACAGACACAGCCTGCGGGAGAAAATAAACCGGCAAATCAAGTAGTCGGGTGTAGTTTAGTTGAGGTCAATGTGATGTTAGCTATGGATGCGGAATTCGGTCATTGGCTGGAAGCTTGTCACCAGTATCTAGGAAGGTAGGTAGTCAGTTGCGTCATTGCGGGCCAATTGAGCTAGAATTAGCACATTGGAGGTACGAAGTACAACTCGAAGTAGGCCTCTGGTATATTATGTAATCATTTTACCTAGCAAGACAAGTAGGTGGTCTCTGCCGTCCATTTGAGCGATGCGACACAACCAACCACAATCTGAGGTACATAAGCTTTTCAGCATATCTATTGGTGAGCCTAGTGAGTGTCAGCTTGACGTTTGCTCTTGCTAACAGAGCTTTGTGTCCGATTGAGTTCATCTGATTTGAAGTCTCGCTGATCGTCTTGTCGTGTCTGAAAGTGGACCAGATTGTAGCATGCTGATCATCATGTCCTAACTCTTACATCTAGATGCCAGCTATTGCTTGTGTCGCGGGGAGCTTTTGTTTATTTGTTTATCTGTATCTTGTCGCTTTTCTTTTCTTCTTCTCTCTCTTTTTTTTTTTTTATTTTTTTTTTACGTTCCAGCATTTCCCCCAGGCTCGGATTTACCGTTCCTAAAATCGCATTCAAAGCGGGACCGGCTAATTTGCTAGTCCGGTGAGCTAACATCAAATACCGCCGTCTTACTATTTTGACAGGGGTTCCGGAATCTCGGAGCCACGATGTTTGCAGATTCCAAGGACCCCTAAAACCCCCTTATCGACGTCCTGTCATGCTCCGTAGAATATTACCTGCACGGCGACAGGTCGCGCATTTGTCAGAATATCTTCTTATTTTTTTTTCTTTGAGATCTTCTAATTTTCCTGCAAAACTCTGATCCGATTTCATACGCCCTTTCTCAGTGGCGACTACATACGATACCCAAGAGACCTTACCCACGCGCTGGTAGTGTAAGCGCCTCAACAACAGCTAGGCCAGACCAATATCTTGATCCTACCTACGCTTAAGCATCATGAACTTTGCTCCAGAAGTCCCTGCCTCCGCAGCCTATGATACCACAGTAGGAGCGGTGGAGTATCAAAATAGGCCTAGAACTGGGGTCCTTCGGCGATCTTGCGAGGCTTGTCGCTCGCTGAAAGCACGCTGTATCCACGTGCCAAGCTCAGGATCCAGGTGCTGCAAACGGTTAGTTGGACTCGGAATCACGGCCCATTTGGGATGGCCTCAAAACTCCTTTCCTTTTTTCTCTTGGTCGACAGTTAGCTCACGTTTTTTCGGATCGTTCAAATAGATGCATCGACAATGGCATCGATTGTGTGTTTGAGGAGGCCATTGCCAGGCCAAAGCGAGCCCGTACTACTGCGTAAGTAATTGTTTTAGTCTAGTCACTCACTGTTCGGCTCAATATAATCTCATCGTCCCAGAGTAGAAGATATTTTGACCTACTATAGTCTGTGTGAAATACTAATATAGTAGCTTTCGGGCTCATAGTCGCACCCGAGTCAAAGATGTTGAAGAGAAGATAGACAGTCTCATAGCCCTCATCGCCGCCAAAGAAGAGACCGAGACAAGAGTGATGGACAAGACCGTCCCCAACTTGTCCATCCCAAGTTTCCTAGACTCTCAAGGAAATTATTCTCTACCCAGCATCATCAATAACGCGGGTCTGGTATTCCCCGATCTTGAATTTCCGGCCGCCTCACCAATGACGGACCTATCCCTCTCATCTAGCGTGAACGATGTCTTCTCCAAAGGCATTGTCACATTCGAGGCTGCACAAGGCTATCTTGAAGCTTTCGTTGCTGATGCCGCGCTGATGCCTTTCATTGCGATTTCTCAACATATGACGCTTGACTTTCTTAGAAGACAAAGGCCTTGTTTACTTCTTGCTGTCATGGCTGTCTGCTCCCAAGGCTCTGTCCAGGAAAAGTTGGTCGCAGAGTTCAAGCGCTACATTGCACACAATGTCATCGTCGAGGCTTGCAGGGGAATTGATCCTGTACAGGGTCTGATTGTCTACTGTAACTGGTAAGAGTCCTCGACTATCTCCACAAGCCAAATGAATGCAGAGACTGCAAGATACTAATCAAAGACTTCATGTCTAAATACAGGCACAATAGATGCAACAATCCGTCCGTCCAGCAACTGTACCAGCTGACACAACTCGCAGTAACTCTGGCTGATGATTTTGGATTGCCCTCACTGGCGACCATAAGGGACATGAACAGCAGCAAAGCGAAAATGCCACGGTCCATTCGAGATCTTAATTCACAGTATTCAGACGAGCTAGAGAGGATAAGGACCTACCTCGGATGCTACCATGTCTCCCATGGCATGTCCATTGGCGTCAGGAAGCCCACTCACCTCCTGCATAGTAGAAGGATAGAAGAAGCCGCCAAGATGCTTGCGAACCTCGAACATATTGCAACAGACACTTTGATACCAAACCTCATCCGTCTTCAGCGTTTCGCCGAGGAAGTTCAAAGAACCTTTGATTATAACGACCCCGATGGCCTCGATGAGATGGATGGCGTCAAATTACGAACCATGGTAACTATGCTCAACCGACAACTCTCACAGCTACTCGAGGCAATGCCAGTTGAAGCGCGTCAAAACAGTTCGTACCCCGATTTTCCCTTGCTCTTTTTTTCATGCTTTTGAAATCCTATTAGTTTCACCTTGTCCTGCCACGCGGAGCTATTACATAAAACTACTACTTGGCTTGAGCCGAATTGGCCTTTGGCCCAAGTATACTCGAGCTAATGACCATATAGCCGACATTCAACTAGAATCGCTGTTTCTCCGCGTGTACATCTCAGAGATTGGCCTCCAAGTACCATCCGGCCACACTAAAATAGAAGGGTATTGCTGCGACTGGTGCGGCTCTGCCCATCGCACAGAGATTATTATCTCGTGCATCCGCGCCGCCCAGAAGTATCTCGACTACTACTTTGCCCTCCCGGACGCGACCGTCTCACGGCTGAATGTCTTACAGATAGGTCGGCATATGTACACAATAACCATTCTTGCCCGGGTCATGATGCGCGACCAGATTGGGAAGCTCGACATTGATCTTCTGGGCGAAGTTGCAGCCGCCAATTTCTATGTTGCTGCTTCTGAGCGGAAACTGGCAAATCTGGTCACCACGCTGCCGTGTGGCAAGCAGAAGCAAGATTTGATTTGGTTATTCTACCGGATATTCAAGGTGGCGACGAATGTAAGCCCTACACAAGCAATCCAGACTGATTCAAAGGAGATGTACAGGTTCTGACGCAACGTGTCTACATGCAGTGGTTTTCTGGAGGGTCGGAAGCAGGCACGATGAATATGCAAACATTCAATACTTGTATCGCGGGTTTTGATGTGAACCAAGTCATCTTGAACCCTGTGCGTAAGGGTGATTGTGTTGATTTCCACAGCAGTTTATCGACAGCACCAGATAGTGCATCGGAGCCCGCAGAGCCTGCAGAGCCCGCCCCAACGGAGATGCCGTTCTTCGCGGACCAGGAGATGCTGTGGGCGACAAGTCTAAGTGAGATTTCTCCGCAAGATAACCTCGACTGGTTCGGTGTTTAAGCGGGCTTTTCTTCGTCTCTTATAATCTGTTGTCGGTCGCATTAGATCATTTGTTGGCTCAGGCTCGCTTGAGGGCAGTCACCCTGGCTACATGAGATCGTATTTTATATTGTAATCCATAGGCAACTCTCTTGGAAACAACAGAACAAGTAGCATTTATATTCTGAAATCCTTGTAAGACCATTTCTCCGTGACCGTTGACTTGCCCTGTTTCCTGAAAGGTCGCTTCATCCTTGCCTCCATCTTACCACGGACTATCAAGCTGCGATACCTGTCCTTGAGCAGATTTCCCTCTGGCTTGAGCAACCGGAGCGAGTCCTGCAACTCGTCGGGCAAGACAAGCTCCAGGTCCTTCTCCGGCAGCCGAAATTTGCCCAGCTGCCTGCGCCTGAGCTCATTCTCATCCCCCACGTCGCTGTCGTCGCTCATCTCGACCTTGGCCAACGTGGCTGCCTCCCGTTGCTCAACCTCGGCAGCAAGCTCCTTGATCTTGGCAGACTGAATGTTTTTCAGTTTTTGAGCAGCCTTCTCTTTCCGCCTCTGCTCCTCTTCTTTCCTTCGCTTTATCCTGTTGCGCTGAGCTTGCGTCTTCCGCTCGGGTCGTTTGGACTTGGTGGGCAGATCCTCACCGCCGCTCGTGAACCCTTCCCATGCTGAGTCTTCCTCCCACTCTGACAGATCTGCCCGAGCCTCAGCGGCCTCAGCCTCCGCCGCAGAGCGGGCAACAGCCTCGGCTCGCAACTGCTCAGCTGCCTCTTCCGCTAATCTCTGCCTTTCTGCCTCAACCGCCTTAGCACCCTCTGCATTGTACCTCTCAACATACTCGGTAAAGAGAGGGTTGTAGCTGTAGGAGCCTTCAGGAGTCGGGACAGCAGGTACAGGCTTGCCGTTGGCGGCCAGGGTTATAGACTGGTGCCTCAAGGTCTCTGGGGCCTTTGCCTTGACCGGCTTGGAAACAAACTCGAGTTTATCGCCATTCTTCAAAACGACAGGCCCTTCCTCAGGCTCGGTAGCACCCCAGACGTCATAGTTCGCATCGGCTATGGTGACTGTAGATTCGTGACGACCGTCGGCGACCTTGCGCAGGCGGTGCAGCTCTTTCTGCGCCACGAAATCCTTACGAATCCGCTTTACCGGGAGAATGCCGTCAGTGGTTTTACTGTCAGCTGCTCGCTTTCT
Source organism: Magnaporthales sp. P1609 (assembly GCA_003709005.1). Lineage (NCBI taxonomy): Eukaryota > Fungi > Ascomycota > Sordariomycetes > Magnaporthales > Magnaporthales sp. P1609. Next base: position 2,195,320 of record PELF01000003.1, read on the forward strand.
GGACGACACGGCAGGGACAGCAGAGCGAGCTGCAATAATCTCGTCTGCCCTCAAAGTCTTCTTGATGTGCTTGGGGTTCTTCTTGGGTATGGCGGCATCTCCGACCACATCGACAGTGAAGAGCGCTTCAGATGGTCGCTCTTTGTAAACACCACTGGAAGGTTACAGTTGTTGTCAGCAGCTAGGGAATCAACGAGGAATTATTCGGTTGCATGAAAAACTGACCCTTGGATGATCTCCTCGTTGCGCTTTTCAAGACCCTTCTCTACTTCGGTAACATCGACATGTTTCCTCCATGCCTTTTTGCCTTTTCGAGACGGCTGCTTGTACTGTTGAGGAGCGTCAGGGTCGCCAGATAAAGGACCAAGAACAGGCATCGTGTCGTTTGTTGGCTTGCTGAACCGGTTGGATTTGAGTAATTCTGACGATGTCTAGATAGACTCTCAAGTCCAAGCGAACTTCTTTCAGGCTATCCCAGGACCCTTCTTGCCTGCCCAAGAGCGAAGCGGGGATGGCAAAATTTCCTGAGTTCCACTATTTGATAACGCACCATAAACGCTTATCAACACGTGTATGGCCGAGGCGGTCTAGACTGGTTCTAGACTGCCAAGAGCCCAAAGAACTGGAGCACAGTTTGACTGCTAGAAAGAAAAGTCATTATTAAGTCCTAGGACAAATTGCAGGAGTATGAGTACTTGGCTCTTGTACTTGGTACACATGCGTTACAGCATGAAATATTGGGGATACACAACTAAGTAGGCCGTATTGTAGATTTGGACGTTTCTTCTTTTCTTTCCTTTTTTTTTTTTGTTTTTGTTCTTTGCGCGCTCCCTAAGCGCCATGGTGCTCACACACATTCAATCGCCCCCACGTCATTTACTTCTATAATGTACTCTCCATACAGTGCCTACACATGGTAATTTGGCCTGTTCTTGCCGGACATGGTCCCCGCGGAAATGACAGTTGTGGATCCACAACCCAATCCAGTTGACGTTACCATGCGGGTTGACCATACCTGGGCTGGCACTACGCAGTACCTCATGGGAAAGACCCAATGTACATTTATTAGCATTCAAGCATTAAGTCTGATTATCTGATCAAGTCGCTGAATATCTTTACTACTCTATACTAATTGCGAAGAGCCATTTCCCAACAACGCGCAAAATCAACCGTGTCGCCCTTCCCGACGCCTAATCACAAAGATCGCCTGACAAAGCTGCAGCTACCAAAAGTCACCCGGACCGACTTGTGCTGTTTTCGGTCGCTGGCCCCGTCTTACGCCTTCTCAGAGGGGTCCAGCCTGCATAGCCCCTGAATCCAAAGAACACCTTCAAGTCAAATTCAACTACTTTTGCCTTGTCGCACACGTTCGTCAGTCCTCTCCGACGCAGGAATCCAAACCAGCCCTGTACCATACCGACACCGATAATTTTCCGCAAGCACTCCTCGCGATACGATGGCACAGTCAGGGACCGGGGCATACAACAATCCCTTGAAGAAATTCAAGTAAGCTCGGATAGCTGTCTGGTGTTAGGAGCCAGCAGCTCTAGATCGGTATGCGAATGTGTGCTGAATTATTCGTCTTTTCATAGGTTGGTGTTTTTGGGCGAACAGAGCGGTACGAAAAAATACTATCTGCGGGCACTTATACGGTTAGGTTCATACAGCTAACACCCTATCATCCATCCATCGCAGTCGGCAAGACGTCCCTGATCACTCGATTCATGTACGATTCTTTCGATGGCATGTACCAAGCTACTATCGGAATCGACTTTCTCTCCAAGGCAAGCAAGCCACCGCGCACCCCACCGGTCAAGCGGATTCTCGGCTAGCGCAACGACCGGTTAATACGGAATGCTAACCTCGAGGTTACAACATAGACCATGTATTTGGAGGACAGGACGGTGCGACTACAGCTGTGGGATACGGCAGGCCAGGAGAGGTTCAGGAGTCTGATCCCATCTTACATCCGCGACTCGAGTGTGGCCGTGGTGGTCTACGATATATCAAGTGAGTGGCCACGTACCGCTGCTGGCGAGTTTGGAAACGGCACTGCTTCTAGGGTTTTATTGACGGACAATGAACAAAAACGCAGATGCGAAATCTTTCCAGAACACACGAAAATGGATAGACGACGTGCGGGCGGAAAGAGGCAACGATGTTATCATCGTCTTGGTAGGCAACAAGACGGATCTGAATGATAAGCGCGAGGTGACGACGCAGCAAGGCGAGGAGGAGGCCAAGAAGAACAACCTGATGTTTATCGAGACGAGCGCCAAGGTCGGCCATAACGTTCAGCCGCTATTTAAAAGGATAGCACGCTCCCTTCCGGGGATGGAGGGTACCGAGGCGGCGCAACAGGCTGCCAGCCAAAGTAAGCTATAGACTCCTATCCTAACCATTCTCTGATCATAAATACTAACGTTTAATTTCACAGTGATTGATGTCAAGACAAACAACACCCAGGCTCAACAGGAAGGCTGCGCCTGCTGATTTTGACTGATACGGTCAGATCAAAACAAATTTCCTATTTTTTCAATACATGAGGGCGGTATGTTTGTGGGCAGGTAATTTTTTGCTGGCTACTGTTAAGACTATCTGCCAGAAGTAGTGTTATATAATACAGAGAATGATACTATGGGGCCATGAATGATGAAACTGGGCTCTCTCAGTTCCCTTCGATTCTGCTCCCCGCCTCCAAGCCTTAGCTACCATACACGCTTTTAATATATTACTTGGAAATAGCCAACGAAGTGTGCTCTCATGTTCGGCAACCAGCCTCTATAGCAATCCGGCTAAAGCCCGGGCTGTAGTGCTCAATATTCAATTCAAACGATTCAGCAGCAGTGTGTTTCCGGCTGCCGGGACAATCGCCGAGTACCGCGCCCAGGCTAGGTGGCGGGCATCGGCTTCTCGCCATCGTACCCGTTAAAAATGTTTCCAATTGAACCTGGGGATTGCCTAGTCGGGTTCTCATTGGAGGTTGCATTCTCGAAAGGCCGGTAAGCCCCATTACAAAGCGATCGGTTGGGTTGGCTGGGGATAAGAGTATCAAATGGATGATATGGCTGCAGGTACCTGGCTAAATTTATATGTAAATTTACTGCACTTATGTCAAGGCCCGGGTCAGAAGCAAGGTCGATTGTAAAATCATCTCAGTCGGATGATGCAGGTAGTCAGCCCAACCTATGTCAAAATCACAAACCGGCGTTTCGCCCAACCTCGGAGAATAGACCGGAGTTTGGTTGACGGCGAATGACTTTCGCCTGACGTCCTTCATGTTTTGCAAGAGGGGGCGCTAGAAGCGATCACGCAATCGCGTTGCGGAATAAGTGAATGGCTCTCTGCCGGTAAATTCTTTGCTGCGGGGCGGCTGCGACTTGGTCGTCCCTGGATTCGGCTACAAGCAAAAATCCCCCGTCCTGTGTCAACGTCAACGTGCCGACTCGTTGCTAATAATAAGGAGCTGTTTGGTCCGACTTTTTCTCCATGTAGGAAAAGAATTGCTGAGCTATTCTTCCTCTGGCGAAATAAATAAAAATCCAGCGAATATGGCTTCAGCTCCAGGTTCGATCAGCACGCCTGAAGAGGCCGGTAAGTCGCTTGCAACCAAATCTGCCCTATAGACGCCGAATTTCAGTGCTTGTTAAAGCCCCGCCAGCGGCTTTGGTGCTCCAATCACAGCCAAGGCATCACCAAGCAACAGCCCGCGTTCGCGCCTTGACTTTACTTGCGCCCATGGCAATGCTAACAGAGGGTTCCATCCAATTCTAGTTGCGAGAATTGCCTACATTTCCAGTGACGTTGTTATCTCGGTGCAGCCTTCGTTGGCCACCGAGACTGAATTTTCAAAGCATCTCAAGTCAGCAGCTGCTCGCAAAGAGCCAAGTGTGGTCGCAAAGAGCCCCGACAATGTACCCGAGATTCAGAGCGTCAGGCACAATGCCGACCCTTTACTTTCAGTCTTCACCCCCATCCGATCAGGACGTTTGGTCTCCGTGACCACCACTTCGACTATCCTCCTTCCTTCGATTGCCCACCTTTACAAGCTGGCCGAATACCCTGTTGTCATTCATGTCGCCCTCCACCCCGAAAGGTTTCCTGACTTCTCCTCCATTACTGCCATAAGGAATTCAGGATGGACCTTTCTGCAGTCCGAGTCGATCCAGGAGGCTCAGGATATGGCTATAACAGCCCATGCTCTTGCCATCAGGTCTGGCAAGGGCGTTATCCACTTCTACAGTCCCTGGGTGCTCTCCAACGACGAGCCGGTCGAGAGAGAAGGACTGGCAGTCATTCACGAGATTCTGGATATAGAGAGCGTCCGACGCTTCCAGGCTGCTCCGATATCGGTCTCTGGTCTCTATGCTGATGATGGAAGGACTGCGCTGGCCAGTGACCAGCCGGAGCAGGTCCGGGGTGGGGCTGCATCCGCACCACTCAATGGATTCAGCTCCGGTCCCGTCTCGCATGCAACCTCACAGGCCAACTCATCCCAGGTATCGGTTAAGTCCAGCGAGAACAGCACATCCGCCACTCCACGCAGCACCTCCAGTGCCACCACCATCGAGGCACCACCCACCGCCGTTTCATCCGACGATATCTACAAGTATGTTACGAGCATATGGGCTCAGCTGGAGAGCTTGTCTGGGAGGAAGTACAGCCCGTTCGAATACTCAGGTCCCCCAACGGCCGAGAACTGTTTGTTCGTTTTCGGTGCCGATGCTGGTTTGCTCGGAAGCGCAATAGACGAGGCCAAGTCGACCGACGTCTACGCCAAGGCAGGAATTCTCACCCCTAGGTTATATAGGCCATGGCTTGGCGCTAAGCTCCTCGAGGCCATCCCGAAATCCGTCAAGAGGATCGCGGTCCTGGAGCAGATCAGCAAACGGACGACTAAATGGGGCCCCATTCTCATCGATGTTCTCACTTCTGTCAAGAGCGGCCCAGGAGGAGTCGAGACCATCGTGGGCTACCATGTCGGTTACATCAACCATGAGACTGTCAAACAGGCCTTGCGCGGTATCTGCCAAAACTTGACATTGGACAAGCCGGTGCAGAACCTGGAGGTTGGCTCTCGGGAGGGTCCCCAGGAGGTTGACAAGTATGCGCTGGAGAAGCCCAAGCTCGAGACAGCGTATACCAAGATCTTGGATCAGCTCTTTGGAACCAGGCTATACATGGCCAACGCCCTCGATTCGGATAATGCCGGTATCTCTGCCACCATCTCTGCCACCCCTGAGTTTGGCTTTGGAGCACTACTTGCGCGCAAAGAGCATAGACACCGTTTTGTAAACGAGGCCAAGGAGGCTGCAACTTCCGGTGTTTTTCTGACGGAAAAGCCCAAGAGGCTACTCACAAACTGGGCTATACACTCTGAGGACCCCAAGAAAATTGATGCGGCAGCTGAAGATCTGATCTCTGAGCTCACTTTGGAAAACTCTACTGCTGCTCGCCAGCTTCTCAAGAACCAAGCCTTTTTCAGGAGGCAGTCGCTGTGGCTGGTTGGTTCGGATGCCTGGGCGTATGATTTGGGCAACTCTGGCGTGCATCATGTCCTGGCTTCGGGCGAGAACGTTAACATGCTGATCATTGACTCTCAGCCGTACTCGGAGCACACTGCGGCTGACGCTAACAAGAGGAAGAAGGATATTGGGTTGTATGCTATGAACTTCGGAAACGCCTACGTCGCGTCTGTCGCCGCCTACAGCTCGTATACCCAGGTTCTGCAGGCCATGGATGAGGCAGACAAGTTCAACGGACCTTCGATCGTTCTGGCTTACCTGCCGTACAATGGCGAGCACGACTCTCCCCTGACCGTCTTGCAAGAGACAAAGAAAGCTGTTGATCTTGGTTATTGGCCGCTGTACAGGTGGAACCCCGACAACGAGAAGAAGGGCCTGCCGACCTTCTCCCTTGACTCGGAGAGGGTCAAGAAGGAGCTGAAGGCATTCCTTGACAGGGACAACCACCTCACACAGTTGATGAAGAAGGAGCCCACCTTTGGCGCTAATCTCGCCCAAGACTTTGGCACCGAGGTCCGGGCGCAGCAGAAGAGGCGAGCCCGGGACGCTTATAACCAGCTTCTCGAGGGTCTCTTTGGCGCACCTCTTACCATTCTGTTTGGATCAGATAACGGCAATGCCCAGTCACTTGCTAAGCGCCTCGGTAACAGGGGCCGTCAACGAGGCCTGAAGACGACAGTGATGGCGATGGAGGACTACCCAGTCGAGGATCTGCCAATAGAGGAGAACATTGTCATCCTGACCTCCACAGCGGGCCAGGGAGAATTCCCCCAGAACGGCAAGCCCTTCTGGGATGCCATCAAGGACAGCACCGAGCTTGATCTTGCATCAGTTCGTTTCTCCGTGTTTGCCCTCGGTGACAGCCACTACTGGCCAAGGAAGGAGGACAAGATCTACTACAACAAGCCTGGTAAAGATCTCGACAGGGTTCTTGCCAACTTTGGTGCCCAGAGACTAGCTGAGATTGGTCTTGGAGACGACCAGGATCCGGATGGGTACCAGACGGGCTATGCAGACTGGGAGCCAAAGATCTGGGAGGCACTCGGCGTGGACAAGGTCGAGGGACTGCCGGAGGAGCCTCCGCCAATCACCAACGAGGACATCAAGCTCGCTTCCAACTACCTCCGAGGTACCATTGTCGAAGGCCTAAACGATCCCACCACTGGAGCCATCTCTGCCGCCGACGGGCAATTGACCAAGTTCCACGGCACTTATATGCAGGATGACCGTGACATCAGGGACGAGCGCAAGGCCCAGGGGTTGGAGCCTGCTTACTCATTCATGATCCGGTGTCGCCTACCTGGAGGTGTCTCAACACCGCAGCAATGGGTCCAGATGGACGACATTGCCACTAAACTTGGCAACGAAACCATGAAGCTGACCACGCGCCAAACATTCCAGTTCCACGGCGTCGTGAAGGGCAAGCTCAAGCCAGCGATGCAGGCCATCAACAGGGCACTGATGACAACGATCGCTGCCTGCGGTGACGTGAACCGGAACGTCATGTGCAGCTCGCTCCCGACCCAGTCCGAGTATCACCGTGAGGTGTACGCCTGCTCTCAGAAGATTAGTGACCATTTGCTCCCGTCGACAACGGCCTACCACGAGATTTGGTTGACGGATGACAACGACAAGAAGACAATGGTGGCTGGTGATGCTGTGCAGGACTTTGAGCCCCTTTACGGACCAACATATCTCCCTAGAAAGTTCAAGATCACTATCGCCATCCCGCCTCACAATGACACCGACGTCTACGCTCACGACATTGGTTTGATTGCTATCAAGGGCAAGGACGGTCACCTTGAGGGCTTTAACCTCCTCGCTGGTGGCGGCATGGGAGCCACTCACAATAACAAGAAGACCTACCCGCAAACTGGGCGCAGCTTTGGTTATGTAACCAAGGAGCAGGTTCACATTGCCTGTGAAAAGGTCATGCTCGTGCAGCGTGACTACGGTGACCGCAAGAACAGGAAGCACGCACGTCTTAAGTATACCATCGACGACATGGGTGTGGATGTCTTCAAGGGCAAGGTCGAGGAGCTTTGGGGTCAGAAGTTTGAGGAGCCAAGGCCATTCCATTTTGACTCCAACATCGACACCTTTGGCTGGCAGCGGGACGAGAAGGGCTTGAACCACTTCACTCTATTCATTGAGAACGGACGGATCGAGGATACGGCCGATTTCCAGATGAAGACGGGCTTGAGGGAGATTGCGAAGGTCCATAAGGGCGAGTTCAGGTTGACGGGTAACCAGCACGTCATCCTGAGCAACGTGGCGGACGAGGACCTGGACAAAATGAAGGCGCTCCTGAAGAAGTACAAGCTCGACAACATTCAGTTCTCGGGCCTGCGCCTCAGCTCATCGGCCTGCGTTGCCTTCCCAACATGCGGCCTCGCCATGGCCGAGTCGGAGCGATACCTCCCCGTGCTTATCGACAAGCTCGAGGCCTGCCTCGAGGAGAACGGATTGAAGCAAGACTCAATCGTGATGCGCATGACGGGCTGTCCGAACGGATGCGCCAGGCCCTGGCTGGCCGAGGTGGCCTTTGTCGGAAAGGCCTATGGCGCCTACAACATGTATCTTGGTGGCGGTTACGTTGGCAACCGTCTGAACAAGCTGTACCGCTCATCTATCAAGGAGGACGAAATCCTGGCCATTATGAAACCGCTGCTCAAGCGATATGCGATTGAGCGTGAGGAGGGCGAGAGGTTCGGCGACTTTTGCATCAGGGCCGGTGTCATCAATGCCACAACTGATGGGCAAAATTTCCATGACAACGTGAGTGTTATCTACTGATACTCGAACTTAAATATGAACGCTTGCTGACATGTAACCACTACAGGTTGCTGAGGAGGAATCCGATGAAGAGTAGATGTGACCAGTGAGTAGATGTGACCAGTCCATCGTCTTTCAGTCCCATCTTTTTGAATTATCTGCCGAGCATAGCATGTTTATACTAGATATCCTAACGAAAAGAAATATTATGTAACGGAGGTTCTGGTTCGATATACACAGATACAACATAAACTTCATATTTAAGTTTTGCACACGAAAATTTCCGTATTATCGAAATATATATATATATATATATATATATATATTTGACATGATAAATTTGCTTGCCTTCCTAGCCGAGTGGGTGATCTTCGTGTTGTGCGCGGCCGGATTGTTCAGTCCTTGTTAAGTATACTGGGTGTGAGGTGTGAGATAGCCTACAGTAACAATTTATCTGCTTGCCCACTTGCCTACTTGCCTACTTGCCTACTTGCCTACTTGCCTAACGATGTTATCAGTAAGAGTCTCCTGACATGGCGCTTGTAAAAAGATAGATAAACGGAAAGTCAATGGTAGAATGTGGAGAGGTAGTCAGGGAAATAGGAGACGGGTGGGGAAATAGGCAATAAGATAGGCAAACAGGATACGAACTTTGAGCATCAAACACAATTATCTCATTCATTCCCCACTACTAGCAAATCCCGCTTTGTCCTATGCAGACGTAAGCTGCCAAGGACTGGTATATGTAAACCTTTATGCCATCCGAGGAATAAATACAAATTCAAGCCAGAACTCTACTCCTGAAACCCCCTCCCAAAGACAAATTACCTTGGCAACAAAATACGCTTAAACCATTTCTTTCTCCTGAACCCAACAATCCAAACCAAATCCCTGTCATATCAAACAGAAAAAGACGAAGCCAGTCATTAACCTTGATAGGTGGTGCTCACCATCCATCCTTCAACGTCTCCGCAAAGTGGCACTCAACTTCTCTCCTAGCCCCGTGAAGATGCTTGTGCCGCTGCCGACACTGCTGCTGATAGCGCTGCCGCTCCCGCGACTGCCGCCCAGCCACCTGGGCAGCTTGAGGCTGAGGCGTACGCGTCCCTCGACGGCAATGTTGACAGCATTAATGATGGCAAAGGTTGTGGACCCGAGGGCACGGAAAAGAGCCAGCGAGGCCACGCTCCACAGAATGAAACGCAAGTAGTAGTTCTCGCTAATGGTCTTGTCGCTGTAGATTTCCGAGACGGCCATGCCCAGGATCCCGTTGGCGATCATCCACGACACCACCATGTACGTCCGCACCGACTTGTAGTAATCCTCCTGCATCTGTGCCTCCGAATCGCCTGACTTGGGAACCTCGATGCGATCGCGGAGGTTGCGCAGGGCCTCATCGTAGCCAGAGTCGATGTCCAGCTGTTCCGATGGCATCTCCAGCTCCACGGTTGATCCTTTGCCGACAGCCCCGCCGAGGTCCGTCTTCATGACGTTGTCACCCTTGGTTCCCCATGTGACGTCGTGAGTGTTGCAAAAGGCGTAGACCTGCAAGGTGCATAGATAGGAGGGCAGCAGCATAAAGTACTGGGCCGAACTCGTGAACATGTGCCAAGGGTCGAGGTAGATGAAGGACATGAGGAAGTATAGACCAATAGTCGAAGCCATCGACACAATCAGGTTGGTAAAGACATTGTTTCCGATTTGTAATTTGGCTTCGGGGTCTGTCAGCTGCCTTATAACAATGTAAAAGGCAGCAAAAGTGGTGTAGATCATGACAATGCCGTATATCACCATGGAGGCAAAGTAGGGTCTCTTTGCACCCTGAGGTCTGTTGCCCAAGGACAGAATGAACTGGGCGCAAATTAGTAAGATCAGAGTGTAGCGCAGGATGGTGAAGATGTAGAGGCCGATGCGGTTGCCAAAGGGGTCGATCAGAGGATCAGCCAGACCACCCGCAACGAAGTAGAATGTCAGGTAGAAGTTGGCAAGGGAGAAGAAGGTGAAGAGGACCTGGAGAAGCTGGTAGACGAATTCTATGTGGAGGAGAACTTTGCGGGCTACTGTATGATCAGTTGCCCACAACTGTCGAAAGTGCACAAGCGAGTAAATAGCCGCGAAGAAAGCGCCATTCAGCCAGCGACGTCTCTGAGAGATAAACTCGGGAACAGTGTCTATAAAAGTAAGAGAAAAAAAAAAGGGGGGTCAGTATTGCTGCAGGCTCGTGGAGATGTTGGGGTATAAAACCTACCAGGCACGTCTGTTTCTCCGGTACATCCCTTGACGTACTTGAGAACCCACCTCTCGTCTCGTTTTGCAACAAGCTCCCAGCAAAGAATACGATCCTCAGCCAGATACATGTTGGCGGTGAAAACGTCAGCATGTTGACCATGCAGAGTCTCACCCTTGAAGTACTGGCTGAGAGGACCGTGTCCATTGGCATCGTTTTGGAGGGCGTGGTACCGATAGGCACTTAGCGCTCCAGGCAAGACCGTAATGTATCCAAACACGGACTCTAAAGGTTTGTCTAAAATATTGGACATCTTGTACTCAAAGTTCTGCGAGGCGACCAGGGGGTTTAGAAGATTTGTCCCCCATTTGCCTTTCATTGCCTTAATTTCACCACAAGCGCCAGCAACGTTGGAGTCGGTATCAAAGGCCTTCCACAAGTGATACAACGAAGTACCGCCCGGGCGGGTACCCACATCTAGCAGGATGCAGACGTTGGGGTTGAGAGCTTTCCCGAAAGCATTGAAAAACCACCGGTGGGAGTTGAGTTTGCGCTGGTTACGCTCCTTGAGGCAAAAGAGCATCTGGCAGGGGACGATGCCCTTCTCGGCACCTTTGAACTTCAGGTCGGCGTCTAGAGACACCTGAGTAGTGTACTCGTAGACGTGGGCTTGAACGGCCTTTTGGTTTACATAGTTCTTGGCAATGCCGTGTTGGTAGACGCCCATAGCGGCGAGGGCATCCAGCGTCCGAGGATGGATCTTTTCACGGCCGTCCGACACGATACATACTACAATCTTCTGCCAGCCGTTCTCGCCCCAGGTGCGTGACTTTGAGCGGCGGCAAAAGTGTGAAATGTTCTTCATGACGGCGTGCATGGTGCGGGTGAAGTCGTACTCGTTCTCGTTGTACATGGTGACGCACACAAAGAGTTCCGTTTCACGTGCCGTCACGCCGATGTTTTGCCTCAGCTTGTACCCTCGGTCGACAAAGTCATCGGGGTCGCATGTAACGGCAGTGTAGCGCATGTGAGTGAATTCATCGGCGTCGCGACGAGGCAGAAAGCTGTAGAGAATGGTGGGAATCTTGGTTTCGAGAACCAGCTCGCCGTTGATAAGCTGCACCTCCTTGCGGCTCTTTTGCGGTTCTCGCACGCCTCGACGCTGTTGGTCTCCCTCTGCAGGGGCAGGGCCATAATGCGCCGCTGACTTTTCGTCCAGTCCGTCATCGTAGCCGCTTGCGTCTTCGCGAAGGTGAGATCCTTCCTCGTCGTCCTCGTTCAGCGTCACTTGCGATTGTGCTGCGTATGAGCCTCGGTGGCCGCGTGCCTCGCCCAAATCTGCCGATCCCGGACCGAAAGGATCATCCACATCAGACAACGGGATAGACACGGTTGCATCGTCGGCAAAGTTTGAATTGCGCCCTCCAGGTCCAGCAAAAAGAGGAGCTGGGGGAAGCGGTCGCCTTGGACTGCCGCCGTATCTAGACGACGGTGTTCCTGGTCTTGGGCTGCCATTGAGATCCGCCCGCTCGTAGTGCACTGAAGAAGGCGGTGGTCTCCGGTACTCATCAGAGGTTCGACTGCCAACATACGAGGGCGTCCAGGGTCTGGTTGGTGATCCGCTTTCCATGTAGGAAACGTACGACTCGGTTGGGGGAGGCATGCTTGGTATGTTACTGATGGAAGACGGACGCGAGTGGACGGAGCTAATTGACGGCTGGTAGGCTCGACGGCTTGGCCGAGATCTGGTATTGTTAGAATTTGAATTTTTGCCGCTGTTGGATTTCTCGCCTATGACATGCAAGCAATTTGCTACATCAGGGGTGGTGTATCTGTCAGGAGTAGTCTTGGGAGCTGGATGATGGCCAGGCTCGCTCGACGACTTCTCGAGGGAGCGAGACATCATCCTGGGGGAGGGTCCTTCAGGGATCATGGGAAGACTGGCATTCGTCTGGCCTTGCGCGACGGTGCCTTGGGTCTTCTTCTTCTGCAACTTTACAGTCTTTCTCCTTGGCGGCATGCCACTTGTGCTGACGCCACGGTCCCCCAAGAGCTGCCCACCGGGGCTGGTGAGAGTAGCCGAGAACTTTACTCTCGCCTTCGCCGCCGAAGCCTGCGGCGTCCTGGCCACTTCCTGGCGCTTCAACGACGAAAGGTGCTCTGGATTCGACAGCATTTGCGACTTCCGTAGGTCATCCGCCGATACAGGCTTGGTTATCTGCAGCGGCGGAGGCAATAGCGCCTTACGCACAAGGGTGGGAAGAGTGACAACTGGCGCTACATACTGTCTGGTGTCTGGTATCTCTTCGTCAAAGGAAGAAGCTGGGAGCAATCTGACGGCAGCAGGGTTGCCTGCTGGACCTAGTCGAAGCTCATCTGGGTCCTCATCGTAGTTGCTGTAAGAGGGAGGAGCTCCTCGAGAGTGTGGCCGGTCCATTCGGGCGATATGCAACGGATGTCCCGCTGAACAAACAGCCGACGGCGTTGGAATGTAGGTCAGTTGTAGGTGTCCGTCATCGACGAGAGAGGCACACACACAAAAAATAAAAAATAAAAAAAAATATGACGGCTAGGAATGTTGATTGATGGAAGAAAGATAAGATGGATTGCAGGCAAGCCAAGTTTTCCTTGTCAGTCCACACGCACAACGAATGACGACTCGAACTGTTCAGTGAAAGTCGTCTTTAGGAATAAAGTAGGGGTGGTAAAAGGATGGAGTAGGCAGGTCCAGAAAGTCAAGTAATTTTCTGGCCGTGTGCACATCAACATGTGTATTGTGTTTATTTCCCCTACAGGCGACACTGGGCGAGCTTAGGTAGATTTGCGCCCATGTCGTGGCTGACCAAACAATCCGTTGCCCGGAGCAACCCGGCTGTTCCTGGCGCACAAAACGTCGTCATATGGGACCGTGGCAAGCGTGGCCCCCACTTCATCTGTACGCGAGTAGCACAACGCCGCTGTGAAACAAATCGCATGTATCCCCTGCCGCTAGCAGCCTAACCAGATTGATCTGCGCTAATCCGCACATCGCCAAACAATATCCGGGGCTTTTCGAGCGGGCGGCTTGGCGGATTGGTGTGCACTTCCTCATTTATCATTCATCAAACAAGAATAGTCACGTTGACTTTTGGCTTTCATGGACAAGACATTTCGAAACAAAATGATCCATACTATAATGACAAAGGTTTACACCATATGTCATATTCCTTCTCAGCCGTCAACTGCTACCTAACGATTTGCGCGACACCATGCAATGTCATGATTAGTTGACACCTTATCATCCCCACCCAGCCTTTTGAACGCGCCAAAACCACCAATAGGAAGAACCAGAGAGTGAATAAATAAACCAATAAATATATATATATATATATATATATATATATATATATATGCACCACAGCTTCTATAATGTCACGATTCCTACCTAACTAGCGCCCCTTGCCCATTCCCCATATATCATCCCACCTCCTCCCATCAAGCCTCAAAGGCCCGTCCAGGCGTCCAAACCGCGCCGGCAGCCCCGAAGTTGCCTCTGGCAGACACAGCCACTCCCTCACAAAGTCGGGCACTTCCTCCTTGACGTGACTGATGCAAATGAAAGCCTGTCGATCCGACAGACCCAGGACGCGCACTTTGCCATCCTTCTTGGCTTGGCTGTCGACCACGACCTGCCTGCCGCCCTCAGCGGCGAGCATCTTCTCCTCACCGTGCGCGATGAAAAGCATGCACTTGTCCCTCAGCGCCTCGTCCATGCCGCTGAAGGCCTCATCGAGCACCAAAATATCCGGGCTCTTGATGATTGCCCTCAGGAGCAGCAGTGTGCGTTGGGCGCTGAAGGAAAGCTCACCGAACAGATAATCATCAGCCCAGGTCATAGTTCTAGAGTCCGGATTTTCATTTGTTTGCCCATTATTCCCGTGTGCCGCGGGGTTCAGCTCTTGTTCGAACCAGCTGAGAGTCGCATCCACCTTCTCACTAGCCTGCGCATCCAGCTTCGGGGTGCTGATGAACGTCTCAGCCCATGCCGTCTCAAGGACACGTCGGACGCTTAGTCGACGGGGGATAACGCCGTGTATTTCCGGGCTGGAGTGTCCGATACGTTCTTGTATATCCCAGAAAGTCAACGGCGGCTGGCCAGAACCCGGCTCGGGAAGTCGACCTCGCCCGAATAACTTAATAGAAAGGGAATACGTTTGCGGGTGGTCTGAGCCCAGTAGGCTGAACAATGTTGTCTGGGTTGGTTTTAGTTTCTTATCATATAATAGCTTTGAATAATACCTTCGGTTTGGAGAATGAGTAGCTTACTTTGCCCGAGCCGTTTGCTCCAAAGATACCCCAGCGTTCACCCCGACGAACCGTCCAAAACAATCCTTTCTGGTCGGTTTGGTCACCTGTATTTTCGTTGTTCCAATTGCCAAGTACAATCTTATCGCCATATCGGACTTGAATGCCATTCATCTCCACTAACGGCTCTCCCAGGTTCGTGGCACTTTTGGTAGCAGTGCTGGGAAAACCAGGCATGGTGATATTGGTCTCGAGCCCCGCGGCATCGAAAACGGTCCCCTCTACCCCGTCCTCCGTTAACGTTCTCCCCATCTCTCTCAGGGCAGAGACGGGTAGCTCGGGGTCCTCGGAAGTTCTAGAGTCAGTAACCCGACGAACATATGACCTCAGTTGATCCATGACATCGTCTTTGGGACCTATATAAGCAACCTGGCAGTTGTTACCCAAATATATAAGGTGGCTAATCCATGATGGTAAGGGATCCTGGGGTCGAATGCTGAGGACTAGCTTGGGCGCCGCTTTCTCCGCTAATCCACGCAGGAATGGACTGAGAGCTATCACAGTCGGAGGGTCAAGGCCCATGAATGGCTCGTCCAACAGCAGAACCTCAGGGGTTCGCAGCAAGGCCCTTGCAATACGTGCCCTGCGGCCCTGACCGTTGGAGAGAAATGTGACAGGAAGGTCGAGTAGGGGCGCAAGTTTAAGGTCATGTACCACGTGCCCAAGAAGCCTCTCTTCTTCGGCAACAGACTGTCCGGATTTCTCAGCGGGGTTCAGCTCAGTATTACCGAGCAGGTAGTCTCGGAGTGAAAAGTCCGTATCCTCACGACAAGATTCGTACCTCGCAGCAAGGTAAGTAGTCGTCGCAGGACCAAGGCCAGAAGAGCTGGTCGCATCAAATCCCACGTACTGAATCGCCCGGTGCGGCGTCCTCAGGTGGCAGGGGACGGCATCTGTTGATAAATGCGGGTACGACCTGGCTGTGGGAGGTATGCTGAGGTGATGGCCTCTCAGAACCTCAAGGAGCGTGGTCTTCCCGCTGAGAGAAGGACCGACTATACACCAGTGCTGTTCATTTTCTCCATTGGCCGACTGGGCGGCAGAGGAGAGCTCAAAGTCGAGATCCTTGAACAGCGGCGGGTTATTAGGCTGGGATACCTGCGCCGAAGGATAGTGGCGGTAGAACGTTCCTTTACTTATGCGTATTATCGATGAGCGTACCGACGTAAATGGAGCCCGCATCCTGCTGATTGATTCTTTTCCCAACTTATCAGAGACCTCATTTTGAAAGAGCTTCAGCACGTATTACGATGCGGGTTGATGTTTGCGACTCGACATTTCCCCGTGGTTGGCCATGGGTAGCCGTGTTTAAAAGGTGGGTCCAGAGATCCCGGATCCACAATACGGAAACCCTTGGCAAGCCGCCGCTGTAATGATCGAACGCGAAAGCTACCGGCAGCCTGGATGAATGGGAGCTCATCCAACGGCTTCAATTTCTATCAACCATCATCGGCGAATCACCCAACAACCCGCTCTACCTATAGCCTTTAGAGACTTTGAGCGACAAACCTGCTCGTAAATAATTACCGCTGGTGTCGTCAACGAAGTAATTCAATCAGCCAAGATGGTAAGCCAACTCTTCTCCCCAAGCATCATCCTCTAAGCATCCCACCTCCCCCCAATCCACAAACATCCAATCACTCAAAGACACTAACCCAACCCACGACACAAACTCCAGTCGCTCCGCATCGTCCCAGCCGACAACCACAGCAGCAGCTTCAGTCACATCGGTGAGCGCAGCAAAGGCGCCCCCTCTGCTCCCGGCCTGCACGACACTCTCCGCCACGGCGTCGGCCCATCGCCCTACTCATCCATCCCGCCCTCGGACAACACATCGGCCGCCGCCGCCGCGGCGACCGCGACGAGTGCCCACCCGCTTGAGGCCCGCCTCAAGGCCTGGGAGGCCACCCAGCACGGCCTGCGCATGGAGTCGCTGCGCCGCACCTTTGGCATGGCCGAGCCTATCCGCCGCGAGATGGAGCTCAAGATCACTCGCAACGGCGAGTGGAGGCCCTTGGCACTGGGCGGCGGCGCCTCGAGCTTGCACGAGGATATACTGAGGGGCAAGGACTGCTCCATCTCATGGGAGGACGTCTTTACGAACGAGGATGGCCGCGCGTTCGTGGGTGTGCATGACGAGATGGAGAGGAAGCTGAGAATTTGAATTAATGTTGCTGGGCTTTTGGTCTCTTTTCTTTTGCGTGCTGCATAGTACACAGGAAATGTCAATGCATAGATTCGGGCTGGACGTCTCATGAATGTACGATATGCGGCACCGTCAACCAGACTTATGGGAACTAGAAAGCTCCATATCGTATTCAACGAGGAACATGAAATCTATCCTGTCACATGCCGCTTTCATTACATGCTTAAAAAAAATGCTGCAAACGATAAATTCGGAATCTCGACGGCATGGTCATCGACTTTTGGAAGCAATTGACTTGGTGAAATATGAGCAATGTTTCTAGTGATGTCTGGGAAACAAGTGTTGTGAGACTATCAAGTCAAAACAAAAGATGCAAAACATGTGTATATATATGCATATATAATTCAAGGAATTTGACATGTGGTAGAGCAACCTCTTGCGCCTGAAACACCTTAGCCCTTAGTTTGAAAAGACGGTAAATACCAGTATGATGAAGATTGGAGACACAGACAATAAACAGAAAACGGCTTCCCGGTAAGGAGAAGAAAAATTTAAGTCCCATCCTTATCATTCTCCCTCGCTGTAGTAATCCCCTGTTTACAATGCTGCAAGTGACAGTGGCACCCAGCCGGTGCGTTGCTCGGATGCTGTATAATAAGTGCGGCCGGGCCGTCCCCAGCCCGGCTATGCTGCTACATTTGCACAAACTCTTGCATCGACCTGTCGGTCGAATGCGGGTGCATTGAGTCATGGTGTATACAGAACAACTTGGTGGTCTCGCCGAAAAAGCGCTCGGCGAGAATGACAGATTAGTGAAACTGGGTTTTGGCGTTCATCCCAAGGTTACCCAGTATACTTGCGAACCTGCTTCATAGAATGACACAGCAGCCACCGCCCTCGCGCGTCCTCCCGCCCGCACCAGAGCTCTTCGCTTTGGCACCCTCTTCCTCTTCCATCATCTCTGCGGGCTTGACAGACATGTGGATGACATTGGGTGCCTCAGCACTGAATTGATATTCTGAGTGAAAGGTGGAAAGTTAATACTGTTTGCTGCAGGGGTGGTAGTATCGAATGGCATCTCCTGTGCACTGAAACAACCATGCATCAAATCAAACTCAAATGGGCTAAAGAAACCAATAATACATACTCTTCAGCTGTTCTTTGTCATCCAGCAGTTTTCCAAAGTGGATTAACCTTATACTGCTAGGACTGGCCGGCCGCGATTCCCACTCATCGCGCCACTCCCGGAGAATCAACTCCTTGAGTTTGTAGATGCTGATGCTGAATGGATCCCGCTTGCCGTCCTCGGTCAGGTCGGGGATCTCAACATTGCGTTTCGACAAGTATCTTTCGTCGATGCGGTAAGGATGTCGAGCCCCGGTTGGCAACAGGAGCGTGATGTTGCACGCTGGGTTCAATGGGTCCGCACCACCGGGAGAGGTCAAGCTGGCGTTGTCGCCGGCCGGATCTATGGACAGTGAGTCCTCGCGCTTCGCTGATTCGCCAGTCTCCTTCTCTTTGCCCTTGGCGGCTGCCGACGACATTTGCTCGTTGTCAGAGCCTGTAGCTACAGCAGCTGCAGCGTTACTGCTGTCGGTCGGGTTCGATATTCGTGACGGTGTTGGTGTCGCTCCTGTTGATTTTTGCGCGTCGAGCCCGACGTCGGACTGTTGAATATTGCTCATCTCCACGGCACCTTTGGGTTGTCCGAGGGCTGAAGCGTTGGACGTGGGTTTGGGGTCGTCTCTGTTCACCGCTGAATTCGTCATATTGGAGGGTGACTGGTTTATTCGATGGCAGCGATGTCCATCCAGGCGTAGAGTCGTTGATGGGTACGGGAATGGAGCCCAAATGTCGCGTCCGAACGCCGACACTGCCGGCAAGAGGCGGAACCCCCAAAAGTTCTTGTCAGGAACCTATCCGAACACTGCTGTATACTCCGGTGCTGTTTTTGTTTCGCTGATCGATGATCGATTGATGGCGACAGTCTAGCCCCAAATTGCGGGAATCGGAGGAGTGAAAGATAGGTTGGAAGAGCGTTGCTCCAGTGCAGCCGACTGGACAGTAGTGTTGTACAGTGTGGCTGCCAAGCCGCGCTGGGCAAGGTGTGGTGGGGGGAACAGATCTAGACTAGGCCGCCGGTAGGTACCTAGATGAGAAATAGAAATCGATTTGCTCCAGTCAATTAATCAATCGATCAAGTCTAGTAATTGAGATATGCACCCGCGCAATTTTGTTTCGACCGGAATGACGAAGACGGCAATGAACATGCGTACGCGCTAATGGGTTTCGGAGAAATGGGCAGCACATCTAAGAAGAAAGTCAGGACAGTAAAGTCTACCAGAGCTTTGTTGGTTTTGCGGAGTTGGGGGGCGGGTATACGCTGGAAACAGGGATAAGCCGGGGTAAAGTGGTGTCGGGGCTGGGCTTGGGCTGACTGGCTGAAAGCACCTTCCCTACCTCAATGTCTTTCCTAGTTGGGTTTCCCTTTCTCCTTGTGAAGTGGAGATCTCGTACTTGGATACTGTACTCGGACCAACCAGGAACGACACCGAGTATCAAACTTGGGGAGATGGTTGCTTAAGTTCATCGTCGGTAGGTAGGTACCTTGGTGATTTTGAGTATCCAAGGTACCCAAGGGAGGTACTTAACCTACTTCATAAAAAATGTCCCGCAGTTGGAAGCATCAGTCACAATCGCCAACAGTCAAGAGCACAGCTACAGGGCCATAGATTTTACTACGCTATGGAACGATCGAGATTTAAATTGGATATCCCGGAAGTGGAATCTGGCTTTTGGTAAACGTCTAATTGACAGTCAGTATGAAGCCAGTTGCACTATTCATGTTGAGGGCCGAGGTAAGATAGGTACAAAAGTTGCATACTGTGATCATTCACAACTCCACTGTTAGAGACTTCGGAGTCGATGGGAATATTGTGACACACCACATCTCTGACGGCCAAAGACGTAATAGACATCTATCTACACTCATAGAAAATCCAAGCGGATTAAAATCGGCGGGGCAAACGACTTTCCAATACATGCGTGTATCCCGGGTTGCTTTTTCAGACCCTTCCATTCCATCGAAGATCAAAGCCACTCGTAATTGGATGTTTTCCTTCTTGCCGTTATCTATGACGTTACACAGCGATCAAAAATATTCGTTAGAGCCCATTCAGTTATGATACAACACGGTTTTATTGCAAACAAACTAGAAAGGAAAGGAGAAGGTTGATCAACTTCTATCCTGCTATATTAATGCTAACCATTCTTTAATTACGGAGTACAAGAATGCAATCTGATACGTAGCATCTGTAGGAAGCCGAAGCTTACCAGGGGGCCGGAA
Source organism: Magnaporthales sp. P1609 (assembly GCA_003709005.1). NCBI lineage: Eukaryota > Fungi > Ascomycota > Sordariomycetes > Magnaporthales > Magnaporthales sp. P1609. The sequence goes on from PELF01000003.1 coordinate 2,215,683, forward strand.
GTGACCTCCAAGCCGCAATACATCTGGCTTGGCGCCACCAGGCCTCGATCCTAACTTGCGGCGTTCCCACCCTCCTATCGCAATTGACCAAACGCCTCATTTACGACGAGGTACAAAAGAAGTTGGCGAAATAATCAGTGATGTGGTGAGGCTCGTGGCAGCCAAGGACGCCTCCTGGTGTGCTATCAGCCCACCTAGCAAGCCTACAGGTGTTGTGAAGGAGGTACTTGCTGTAATGTGCGACGGATATTGCTCACTTACTTTCATTTCCCCCCTCTGTTGGACGGCGTGGGCACGTTTAACTGGTGTACCACATACAGTCAAGTCAAGTACCAACGATGGCACTATGCCAACTTTTGCGTTCATATTTAAATCGTTTCCATGTCATACCTCTTGCTTTTGTTTGCCTTTAAACCTTTAGCTTCGTCCTCTTATAGCTAATTCTTTAGTAATTTTCTTCGCCCGATTTCTTCTTGATCTAGTTTCGTTTCAACAGCTTCCGAGACGGCCTAGATAGGAAGTAGCTTCGACTGGAGCGGTGAACTTCATTGTTTGCAGTAAACAGTGGAAATGCTTTTACAATAATTCCATATATGCAACTAATATGTTTCCAGCTATCACCATGCATAGACCTTCCCAATAACTCTATACTCGCTTCTGTGCTTTTCGTCGCATCAAACCCAAGCTAGCTCCATCGTATACTTAGATGCTGTGGTGAGTCTCAGCCGATCTGACTTCCCTAGGTATGCACACACAGGGTACAAAGTCACCTTTATCTGCAAACGGCTATTGACCAGGACTCCAACCACCCTACCAGATAGTATACTAGTTGAAGTATCATGAGTCTGGAATTAGCGACTGTACCACTCGCTCTGTCACACGGAACCATCGCCTGGCAGTGCCGGGCCGGGGATTGTAGCCACTCGCTGTCAAACTTGTTCAACACCAACCGAACATGAAATTTCGCAGTAGCCTGACGCAGTATGACGAGAAATCCGTGCTCGTATCTGCTATGGGAGTGTTGATGCGGGTAGTAAGAATCCGGACGTTTGCTTCGAGTGTTTCGTTCAAAGGAAATTCAGGGGCTCTGCTAAAGACACAAGCTGTCCAACGGTCACTCTCGGTCATACCACTATAGGGAATATTATTTTCATTTAGATGCAGACCCGCTGCTTTTACTTGCATTATGCTCGCTAACCCATCTCCAAACACTGCAGAATCACGACTTCAAAGATCAAGCCTGATTTACCACTGTCCATAATGAAGGCACTCATCTTTTCACACTTCTCGAGAGCGCTGCTGGCTTCTATTTTAAGTAGCCAAGCCCTTGCAGAGCACCACGCTGAAGGCCTTATTATGGATAGCAGAGTCAGCATATCGTCTTTTGCCCCAGTTGCCACCGAGGCTGTCGAGGTCAGCATGGAGACAAACGGTCCCGCCATTACTCTAGGACAAATTCCCGCGGCGCGAGTTTTCGAGTCCATGACACATTGGGCGTCAACTGTCACAGCAACGACCACGGTTACCACCATGACCACTACTGTTATGGTCCCTCGTCCAACTGCCGACATGACATTTTCACCCACGACCAGCGTCGCCGGGCGTGCCGAACCTGTGGTCGAGGTCGTCGTTGTCGCTTTTGGGCTGTCTTGGGCTGTCTCGTGGTTGTAGATCACTATAGCACGCAACCGTGACATCTCAGACCTCTATAATGGAGTATTCTCTGCCGAGTCTGAAGGACGAAGAAATAGGAGACTGTTCAACTGAGATGGGGCATAACTAAGGTTATATTGCAAGGCAGCCAGGGTCTCGCCCTGTCAGTTCGGAAGGAATATTTGGTCAACCCGTCTATGCGGATTACTGGAATGGCCAAGTTGATTTGCTTCTTTTATATTTGTGATAAAGAACTTTCCGAGGATGTTTGGAGAGCAGAAGGATCACTGCTCCCAAGATCTGGAAGCTGAAAAGTCATTCTTAACATGTAATAGCCATTTGGAGTACACTGTCTGTCACTTTGGTTGCAATTGTTTATCCCTCGACCATCGAGTCAATTACTCAACTCTGCCCTTCAACCCTAACCCGAAATGACCATCTGAACTACAGGCCCGTGCGCCAGAGCCTACCGTGGGGCATTTGCGGAAGTTCCGCAGTGGACCATAGGGGTAGACTTGGCAAGATGAGGTGAGTTGAAAGCTAACTCGGCGATTCCACATGTAGAAATTCGGTCGGCATCGTCATCTCGATAACGACGACGACGACGACACGAACTCCCCATGTTACCGACTTCCGCGGACGGACTATAAATCGCACTGCCTATATTTCCCGGCCAGCAACTGCTGTATTCAGTCTGGCTGGCTGCGTTTTCACAAGCGACGGCCGCATTTATAGCTCTTCGAGTGCTGGTTAAGGAGGGTGCATGTAACCCGACAGGCACTATCCCTTCCCTTGGCTACCTGCCTGCCTACCTGCCTACCTACTTCTGGTTGGATACAAGCTCAGCTCGTCTTGGTGGCACATCACGTCCTTGCCAGTACCTACACATAAATTCCTCGCAGCTTGTCACGCGCGTTCCTCTCGGCGAGAGGGGCTCGCTCGCCCGCCGTTGCAACACTGCGATTGCCCAACGGGATCGGCCCACCTGCGCGCCCTGATTTCACCCACTCACCCGAGCCATACCTACTGCGCTCGAAAGCTTCGCTCCGACCCCAGCTGGCCATCGTTCAATTGCATTTGTGGCACACTTAGGCTGCATACGGCTTAACCACCATCACACCTACACACTTGTACCTCCGCCGCGGGCGGAGACATTCACGCGACCATGTCGGCCCCTCAGGGAGGTGACTCCAAGCTGTTTGCTCGAGTAAGCTTATATCCAAACCTGACTGCCTAGTCCCTTATTTGTTCGCTGCATATGTGCGCCATCCAGTCTTTGTGTTGCCCATATCTGCACCCTCCAAACGTCGTCGAGTTTGTGACCGATACTTGAGCCTCGACCCCATGACGCAGGCATCAGTGCCGGCAACTCCCCACCCGGATCCCCCGAGAGATCACAACACAAGCATCCATTCCCGTAAACTAGCACATATAATCTCCGATGTCGATCATGTTTATGGCATACCTGCCACCGCCGACCATACGCTCACAACTCGGATCACAGGGCAAAGTTGCGGAGCTTCGTCTCGAGCTGAACAGCGGCGGCAAGAAAGACAAGAACTTCACGGCCAAGAAAATTGCGCTGAAGAAGATCGTGGCCAACATGACCATGAGTAATAATGACATGGTCGCACTGTTTCCAGATGTGATAGGCTGCATGCACATAGAGAGTCTGGAAATCAAAAAGATGTAAGAGAAAAAACAATGCTACGTATCCAGGACGCTGATTCTGGCACGGGCGTTGCTGTCCAAGTTGGTACTGTAGCCTGCCAAACCCAGTGTTGACTGCTGACGAATCTGGTGCTCTATCGACAGGTGTTTTCTCTTCCTTGTCAACTACGCCAGGATGCGGCCGGAGATTGCTATTAAGGCAATTCCCGTCTTGGAATATGTGAATTCTCCCCTGATTATGTGCAGCATGACCTCCAGCATGGATAATACTGACAAGGGCTGCCACTTTAGGATATGCGAGACTCAAATCCCTTGGTCAGGGCCCTCGCGTTACGGACCATGTCTTACATCCATGTGCGCGAGTTTGTCGAGGCAACAGTGCCGATCGTAAAGCAAATGTTGAAAGATTCAGATCCATATGTCAGGAAAACGGCGGCCTTCTGTGTCGCGAAGCTTTACGATCACGATAAGCAGATGGTGGAGCAGTCAGATCTCATTGACAGGCTCAATGGTTTACTGCGTGACGATAATCCGACCGTCGTTGCAAGTGCTCTGGCTTCACTTATGGATATTTGGGAGCGAAGTGACGTTATCAAGCTTACGATAGATTACGGCAACGCTTCAAAAATGGTTGCCATTCTGCCGGACTGTTCAGAGTATGTTCACTCACTTGGCAAGCCTTGCTGCACTGGGTTTTGAATCGATACTAACATTGGTGCAGGTGGGGCCAAACTTACATTTTGGAGGCCCTGATGTCTTACCTGCCCGAGGACTCGGGGGAGGCTCTGCTCCTGGCAGAGAGGATCGCTCCCCGTCTCTCACATTCTAACTCGGCCGTTGTGCTCACATGCATCAGGGTCATACTCTATTTGATAAATTATATCTCGGACCAAAAACAGATATCTGCGCTTTGCAGAAAACTATCGCCGCCCCTGGTCACGCTGCTGGCCAAAGGTCCAGAGGTACAGTATCTTGCTCTGAGAAACGCCTTGCTCATCCTGCAACGGCGTCCTGAGGTATTGCGTAACGATATCAGGGTCTTCTTTTGCAAGTACAACGATCCAATTTACGTCAAGGTCACCAAGCTGGAGCTCATTTTTATGCTTGCAAACGAGAGAAACATCGACGAGGTTCTCACCGAGCTGCGGGAGTACGCAACCGAGATCGATGTCCACTTTGTGCGCAAGGCTGTTCGCGCAATCGGCAAGTTGGCCATCAAGATTGAGCCTGCAGCACCGCGTTGTATTAACCTCCTGCTGGAGCTCGTTGCCACCAAAGTAACGTACATTGTGCAGGAGGCAACAGTGGTGATCCGGAATATCTTTCGCAAGTACCCAAATCAGTATGAGTCGATCATTGGCACTCTATGCGAGCATCTCGACTCACTCGACGAGCCTGAGGCCAAGGCTGCCATGGTTTGGGTCATTGGCCAGTATGCATCTCGCATCGAGAACAGCGATGCCTTGCTTGAGGATTTTCTGTACTCGTTTGCAGACGAGCCCGTGGAGGTACAGCTTGCGCTGTTGACTGCAACGGTCAAGCTCTTCATACAACGCCCCACCAAGGGACAGGAGTTGGTCCCCAAGGTTCTAAAATGGGCTACAGAAGAGACAGACAACCCAGACTTGCGCGACCGAGCATACATGTACTGGAGACTACTGTCAACCGACATTGCCATGGCTAAGCAAATTGTCATGGGCGAGAAGCCTCCCATCACGGCCGAGTCAGAGCGACTCGACCCGACCACGCTCGAGGAAATGTGTTTGAACGTCGGCACGCTAGCTACTGTCTATTTGAAGCCAGTACAGACCGTCTTCCGATCGGCGCGCCCAAGACGTCTCCTTGATTCGCCTGCACTACAGCGGCAACTACTACCTCCCGGATCAGGACCGCTCGCGCCACCGGGTCCTTACGAGAACAATAAGAGCCTTAGTATGCTCGGGCAAGGGGGGAGGCCTGCTAATGTTGACGCAAGGAATGGAAGCCGGGGCAACGTTCCTGGGTCGAGCAGTGGAAACCTAGCTCAGGCGGTCAGTGATGCCGATGCATACTTTGCGGGCGTTGGGGCTCAAGCAATGGCCAACATGAGAGTCGAGGAGAGGGATACATTTGGGGGGACTGGTGGCGTCGATTCTGGGGGCGGAGGCTATGTGGTCAACCAGTACACGCCTCAAACTGCGCTGCAACCGGGACAGGATAACAGGAACGGTGACTTGTTGATGCTCTGAGTATGATCAGGCTTCAGGTCTTGATAGTTTATGATACTGTATTAAATCTGTGTTTGAACTCATGTTTATGGGTCCTTGCTCAGAGACGCTTGTTCCACCGTCTTGAATGCCTTTCTGTTTTTCGATCCAGCTTAAGTAGGATTTTCATACATGTGAAACGCAAAAAAGAAAAATCAGATGCTCGCTCAGTTTTGCAATGCTAATTATCTGTCGACACGAACCATAATGACCAGGCAAGCCAGGATGGTGAATGCCACCAAGGACCAAGGACAAGAGGCAAAAGTCGACCCTAACCCTGGCATCTTGGATTACTGATAAGATATGCTGTCAGCTAGGCTGAACGTTGACACCGTAACAGCCCACGCGCATCGTAGATGCGACAACACATTTGATTCGCATCGCACCACAGCCTCAGCATCTCGCGCAGTATACTCTCCAAAACCATGTCGCAATTAAACAAAAACCCAAACGGGCCCCCCAAATGGGTGGCCGAGCTACAGTCACCCGTAACGCCGCGGGCAAAAAGCGGAAACATTGCCGACCCCCCGGGATTCCCGTCACAATCGACAAGTAACTCTAAGGTGAGCAGAAAGCAACACTTCCTAAGCTATCAGCACATATGCTAAACGAGGTGCGGTGATTGCTCCACAAAACCAGAAACGCGATGCCGCAGCCAAGGACGGCAGCACAACCGCGACGACGCAGACCCCGGAGGAGGTGGACACGCTCAAGGTGAAGAAGGCGTGGGAGGTGGCTCTGGCGCCCATAAAGAGCCTGCCTATGACCTTTTTCATGATGTACATGTCTGGCAACTCGCTGCAGATCTTCACCATCATGACGGTATTCATGGCCTTCAAGAACCCCATCGTCGGCGTCCTCGGCACCGCCCAGGCCTTTGAGCGCTTCGAAACCGAGTCCAACCGCGCCCAGATGTTGCAGGTCAAGCTGGCGTACGTGGCAATGCAGGCGGCGGCGCTTGGCTTGGCCGTGTGGAAGGTCAACGCGATGGGGCTGTTGCCGTGAGTGTTATTTCCAGTCCTTTTCATTCATTTTGTTTTGGTCTCTGGCGGGGCAACGCCTGGTATTTGTATGCGTTTATACTAACGTCAATGGCGGCTCTTACAGGACGACGAGATCGGATTGGCTGGCTTGGGAGGCTCAGAGAGAGCCGTTGGATTATGCAGTACCTGCATTATGAAGTTGAAAATGGTAATTACAAGTTACTGCGGCTTCGGGTGAGCCCGGTACATGGGATTCTCTTAGAGATGGTATCTTAATAGACTTCACTCTTCCTCTCTGCAACCCACACATGGTCGTCAATTTTTTTGCTGCTGAACTAAATGCCTAAGAAGTTCTCTAACTGTGTTGCCCCAAGACGGTATGCCTTTCCTCAAAAGCCTATACAAAGCTACCTCATGGCGATCCTCTTTCCGCATCTGGTAGAGGGATTCACCTGGCTACGTGGATAGCATAATACTATGCCTGCTCAAAAGTCCTCCATCTTGTACACCTCATAGGCTGGTTCCTCGAATGGATGTGCTCTATTCAGGAAATTGTTTGCTTCTAGTCAGCCTCAAAGGAAGTCGGTCAAACCTAAACGTCCCCCCCCCCCCCCCCCCCCCCCCCCCCCCCTGACATGAGAACGGACGACGACTCACTTCTTCAACTCCTCCACAGCCTTCCTTGCAACACCCTCACCTACGCAGAGGACCTCGACCCGCGCCTCCTCAATCTGCTCCAGCTGACCCACGCTGCCTACGTTCGGGTTCGCCGTGTCGCCCGGACGGAACTGACCCGTGCCGACAACGGTCCAGCAACACTCGGTGTAGTTGCCGGGGCCAGGGAAGCTCCCCGCGCCTGCGGCGAACACGGCCTTTTTGCACTGCGTGAGGGCGGCCGGAGGCGTGAAGAACACCAGCTTATAGCGGGCTGTTGCTGCGGCTGCGGCTGCCATGCTGTTTGTGTCGTCTGTTTTTGGTCTCAATACTTGGATGATATTTGAAGCTTCGGTGCGTTTTCTTCAAGTTTTTAAATGTCTTGGAGATGTATTGAGAGGGAATCACACTATGTACAGCGAACAAGCTTGATGAATTGTGAATGCGGGGTATAACTGTGCAGCAAATCGTTGTAACAGATCGCGTATTACTATTCGCTATAAAGACAACCTAGGCGATTAATCAACAGATTTCCTTCCCGCCTTTCGATAAACACATTGACGGCAGGGGTTCCTCGCGGGTTGCGCCGTACATATTGATACTTCGTTAACGGGGCGATATGCTCGAGGATTACAGAATAAAAGACAATGCACAACCCACAGCCCACCCATAGACGCTCTGGGTTTCATTTTTCTCCCTTCTCTACCTCCTGTTGCGCCAGTTTCTTTTGCTCCGAGTTCTGCTTCCGTAATTGACGTTCTTCTCTCCATCGTGGTCCCCGCTGCACTAGCAGCCAGAGAATTGGCATGAGGGCGGCGCAAAGCAGTGCCCAAAAAGTATAGCACCAGCCCCTGCCCATCTTTTGAACCATGTTGTCTATAAAGGTCATGCAGATGGCGCCCAGGGAGCAGCGGAACAAATTGTTAGCCGCCACGGCTGTCGCGGGGGCATCTGTATACAGGTCCACAATGAGCGTGTTCATCATGGAGAAGGACCCGTTGACGGTGACGCCGAGGAGGAAGCCGAAACATAACACCAAGCCAAGAGCCTGTTCGGTGTGCATGACCCAGCCGTATCCAATCGTGGTTATGATCCCTATTCCTAGTACCGGCGCGATGAGCTGGATCCTGGCCTTTTCGATGGGGAACTTTGAGAGGTCATCCCCTCGCTTCATGTCGATCTTCATGCCAACCTTGCGGGCGGTTCGCCTGTAATTCCAGTCGAGTAGATATCCTTGGACGATAGCTGAAGTGAAGCAGCCAACGCCATAAGGGAGGTAGCATAGACCGACTTGAAACTCGTTCAGATTGTACGTGCTGTGGAGCTGCGGCGACATGGTTGCGAGGATCAACATGAACATGAGGTAGACGCACGCATTGAGCAGCAACAGAAGCCCGAGGTCCTTCTCACGGATTACCGCAAGCGTCTTAAACGGGTTTGGGATGTAGAACTTGCGCTTGGGGCTCTCTTGACCATCCGCAGGGTGTCTCCGATTCCGAACATAGTCGATTAAGGTCATGTTCCAGCCCCGAGGTGGGATAGAACCATTGCCAACCACCTTGCGGCACGTCTCAGGTACCGCTATTATAAAGGGCAACAACCAGGCGACGGTGAGAATTGTGCAGAACCAGAAGATGGACCGCCATCCAAGGTATTCGCTGAGGACTCCCCCAACCACGGGACCCAGGGACGGCCCGACCTGGATACCAGCACCGACAAAACCCATGTATTTACCCCTCTCGGCGCTCACGGCCAAGTCGGCGACGACCGCAAAGCCCAGTGCCAGGGTCCCGCTGCTGCCTGCGCCCTGGACGCATCGAAGCACCAAGAGAGCAGCGTAGTTATTTTGTAGAGCCAGACCGATGTTGGCGAATATGTAGATGGTGAAGGCGATGATGAAGGCCGGTCTCCTGCCAGCCATGTCACCCAGGTCCCCGATGATAGTGGGCGAGAGTCCCTGCATGATCATGTAGGTCGTGATGGTAAGGTTCATGAGCCCGATAGAGACCCCCAAGTCATTGGCTATAGGGGTGATGGATGGGAAGTATATATTTGCTGTCATCGGTGAGATGAAGCTCGAGACGGAGATCATGCCAATGATCCATTTCTTGTTCAGCTTGCTGAATGTGCTGTATACAGGACCGGCCGACTCTCGATTCCCATCTTCAGGGTCCTTTGGGGGCTCATCGTCGGACTGTAACGGATCGTCCTTGGCTGGTGTCGATGTGCCAGAGTTGCTGGAGATGCCCAGCCTACCGATAGGGTTGGCTGGTAAAACATTGGCGGCGCCGGCGCCAAGTGACGTCTGAGATTCAGGTTCGGGGAATGCTTCACTATCATACGTCATCATCGGTATGAATACTAGTTTTAGTAGAGGATATATTATTATAGAGAGAAGGAAGTGTCAAAGGGGGATACATGGAAAAATATGGAAAGATGCAGTAGAAAATAAAGGGACTTCCTCGAGGATTTATCTTTCTTTTATTATTTTTTTTATTCTTTTTATTTTTTTTCTCGCCTTCAGTCGGGGAGAGGCAGACATGCCTCGCCTCCTATAGCCACAAGCCTAAGTAAGTGTGGGCCTGATCGGAGAGAAACAAACTCCCACTCGTTGATCAAATCTTTCCGCATGCAGGTGCGTGAACCCCATCGCGATGGCCCGCGTTGACCCCGAGGGCTTAACCATATATTTGCTGCTTATTCCCGAGAAACGGCACCCTTTGAGCCTTTCACCGCGGCCAAGAATACAAGAGGCCGACGTGGGTCCTAGTGGGTGGTGGATCTCCCTCTCTGCCAGCGATTGTACATGATAAAGACCGATTTTAATGATAAAAAATGTGATGGGATGGCCCACGTACCCAAGCAATGCCGGTAGGCCTGGAACGCCAACCCAGTCAGTGCTAGAGCTAGTACTGTCGGAAGAGGTACGTATATTTGGTACAGTACCGTACCTACCTTAGTTCATTGTCCAGAGAGCGATATCGGGGTTGATGTCTGAGATGTGAGTGAGATTTGGTTTTGACTGACAAAATGTGGATTGGTATCCTTCCCCGATCCACTCACGAAGGAGCTGCTCTCGAGCCGCTCTGTAGGGAGCGATAGTGAGGACCACAGGGATGGTGACACCCACCATATTCCGCACCCTCGAGCCTCACATCGGGCAGGGGATAAACATGCCGATGAGCTCATATGGTGTAGGGGAACCATTAGACATCGAAAAGCAACCATTTGATCTGGATCTAGTGCTTGACAAGTTCTAGAATGTATTTAAGTTGACCATGGAAAAGCGATTCCGATTCCTTTCTTGCCTTCAATTGGTTCCTTACCCCTTGCATCGTCTTGGGAAATTTCTCCGATTTTGATCGGGCCGCCAAGAACCAGGAACCTAAAGCATATCGAAGGGCTTCCAAATAAAAGTAGCAGGGTTGCTGATATCAAACTAAAGAATCTCCGATCAATCATGAAGACGAACTCAAAACTTTATGGCAACCTCTTACCTTACCTCAGGTCCGGGCGCATTTGAATTTCGTGTTTGCTTTGAGACCAGTGTCTCTTGGCAGCCCTACAGTATGAGTACCTAGGTAGGTATGTCATTCTGTTCCAACAAGTAATTACAGCAGGGTATTTGGATGCAGGTGGGTACAGGCGGGGATTGTAGCAAATCAAGCCACAAGCAATGCAGGGGTCAAGCCACAAATTTACAACGCAACACCTAAGCTTATTGATAGAATGTTCGCATCAGGATATCAATGCCCACCAGTTGCAAATCCCCAAAACCAGTTGGATTTGCAAGCTTGACTCTCACCACCACAGACATAGATACTGGCTTGCTGTTCCACGCCTGAATACTGATAGCGTGAAACGCCTCAGAATGTCGAATATCACACCCGCATTTGACGGGCTACTCAAACAGCGAGAGGCATCTACTACAAAGAAGCATTTCAGTTTGGAAGAGCTTGACGAGTTCCTAAAGGAGGCATATCGAATTGTAAGAAAATATTGAGCAGCTACTTCAGGTTCTTCATCAAGTAAAACCTCATTGTCGTCTCGTTTGAAGACCAGCAAACGGCTAATACGCCCATAGAACTCGCACATCACTCTGCTGCACACTCAACTTAAAGATGTCCGCCAAGCCTACCTCTCGACAGCACCCTCTCGCAAGACGCAGCTGCACAGCAAGTTGAAACCGCACCAAAAAGGATTGACCGATAGAGAGCGAGAAGAGGTCGACGCCAACGCCAAAAAAATGCTGCGCGAACTCAACGCATCTATCCGCACACTCGCCGACGCCGAACACCTCCGGCACGAGACGGAACTCGCCCTGATCCGCAAAAAACACTCAAGCGGCCTGGGAATGCTTGGATCATGGGCATCAGGTGGCAAGAGCGGGGCGGGTGGCATTTTGGGCAGCAAAAAAAGCAAGGAGCACGAGGAGGCCGAGGCGAGGGAGGCGCAGATGGCTGGCCACAGGGACGGCGTGCTGCTGTTTCTCCGCCAGAGGCTCCAGCAGTGTGTCGAGACACAGCAGTCGATGATGGAGGTGCGGTTGACGCGCGAGGTGGAGAAGAGCCGGAGCGTCCTTGCAAAGGCGAGGCCCGGCCCTGTGCATGTTGGGGCCCATGGCGCTCCGTCGAGCTTTGGGACATCTCTCGGCGATCACGGCTTGGAGAATCCTACCATTTCAGGAACATCGCTTGTACCATTACAGGACGAGGAGAAGAAGCGAAGACCGCCACCACCGGACCTAACCGAGGAAGAGGTGCAGATGTTTGAGAAAGGCAGCCAGGATATGATGAAGTACTACGAAAGTACGCTTGAGAAAGTCATGTATGTTGTGCGAGCGCGAACAAGTCGGGAGCCTATACTTGATAACCGCTGCAGCACACCCGAAGACTATGTTCCCCTACAACTTGCTAACCTGCCTTTTCGTGAACAACAGGTCGGCAGAGAAATCTCTCTTGGAAATATCCGAACTACAAACTATGCTCGTCAACAACCTGGCGACACAGTCGGCTGGGATTGAGCAGCTTGTCGCAGACTCCATGAACACAGAGGAAAATGTGGGTGGTGGAAATAAGCAGCTCAAGGAAGCGACCCAGAGGGCAAGCACAGCAAAGTACACATTTTTCGCAGCAAGCGGTCTCTGCACTTTTCTAGTGATATGGGATTTGTTGATATAATTAATGATCTAGAAGATGAGATTCCCAAGCAAGGATACGTTTATTGCACATGGCAGTGAATTAATACGTTGAAGCTCCACATATCGGCGTAAAATACGCACCAGCCGAAGGGCGGCGCGCGTGTCCAGCAGCCCTGTCGGTAACTGTAGCAAAGACGCCGAGAGGACGTAAAGGAACCCACAAATCCCTGGACTTCCTCAATGGCCTTATGCAACAACCCGCAAGGAGTCCTCAGCAGATCAGAACTGGTCCCCGCTGCCGTGGCCGACTTGAAGTCATAATATTGTCGCTTTTGACTTATAGGCACATGACTTCTAGAAATTTTAGTGTCATAGTCGTCGGAATCTACTGAGGTCAGGTTATTCAGCATCGCAGTTAGGCTAGATGAATTATTTAAAGTCTTCAAAAGGGACAGAGTTCATTGGATTGACGTTGGACCTTAAGTGGGCTGCCAGGATAGTAAGAACCGACTGACGTATGCGGGGGGTTGCCCCAGATGATCAAGTAACGAGGTTGAAATGCCTCGGAGTTCGGGAAAGGATTTTCTAGACCTGCCTAGTTGGGATTTGCTCGCTGATTACAACAGTGATGCTAACCTGATGGTACCTACAAATTCACCAGGAAGTTTGTCATGGTGCAAATGGTCCAATCTTCACATGCACGCTGAACCCAATGACTAGGTACGAGCCGAGAAGCTATATATCGCAGCATTGGACTTGAAAACAAACTTGAGTAATTTACTAAAAAGATAGAACACATAAAAAGCCTTCAACCAACCTGTCGGAGTCACTTCATTCTTACCGACCAGCAAGTTTTCTTGAAACGTCGGCCCATTTTATGACACATCAATTAGCAGCTCCAGGATACATTCCCTGATCCGGGCGGGTATAGGCTGACATTTGTGACTCCATTGATTTGCGCGCGTTTGATTTTGCTGGGCGGAGTTTTTAGAGCTCCGACCGTCGCTACCTGCAAACTCAACGTAACAAGATCTCTCAAAGCCCCTAAAAAAAAAACATGTCGGCAAAAGCAACCCGGGGCAACTCTTCGAGCTCCCCGCAGGCCAGCTCTTCCTCCTCGTCTCAATCCCAATCCCAATCCACCGCAGTTTCGAGGATACGGAATATTGCAAACCACATGATGGCAGCCCCAACCACAATCTTCACGGCCGATGTCGTTCCTCAGGCCCCAGAAGACCCTCTCTTTGGGCTGATGGCCGCCTACAGGGCCGATGAAAGCCCAGACAAGGTCGACTTGGTGGGGTCAACCCCCGATTTTGAGCTTTCATAGCGCCAAGATCAGCTGCGCGAGGAAACAGCAATTCTTGCTAACAACCAACGCACACTCTCTGTAGGGAATCGGTGCTTATAGGGACGACAACGCAAAGCCGTGGGTGCTTCCTGTTGTGAAGAAGGTAAGGCGTCCCCTTAACTCTTTGCTTTCGCGGTACTGGGCCTGCTTCGGGATGTTTGCAGTCACCCCGCAATCAGCAAGCTATAGCCCCTCCGACCAACGAGACACATGCTAGTCTTGACTAGTCACGCTAACAAGCAGTGATGCACTTGCACACGTATAGGCCGACGAGATCATCCGCAACGACCCCAGTGCAAACCATGAATACCTCCCGATCGCCGGTCTGGCCTCCTTCACCAGCAAGGCTGGTGAGCTGATGCTCGGGGCCGACACGCCCGCTAAGGGTCGCGTAACGTCGGTACAGACCATCTCAGGCACTGGAGCCCTCCACCTCGGAGCCCTATTCCTCCAGAAGTTCTATCGCAAGGTCCATGGCAACTCCGTTGTGCACCTGTCGAATCCCACCTGGGCGAACCACAACCAGATCTTTTCCAACGTCCAAGTGCCGACGACAACGTACCCTTACTTTGACAAGGGCACCAAGGCCCTTGACTTCGAAGGCATGAAGGCCGCGTTGAGCAATGCCAATGAGCACTCCATCATCCTGCTGCATGCCTGCGCACACAATCCCACAGGTGTTGACCCCACGCAGGACCAGTGGCGCGAGATTGCCGAGATCATGAAGGCGAAAAAGCATTTTCCCTTCTTCGACTGCGCCTACCAGGGCTTCGCTTCGGGCGACCTGGATCGCGATGCCTGGGCCGTGCGCTACTTTGTTGAGCAGGGATTCGAGCTCGTCATTGCTCAATCGTTCGCAAAGAACTTTGGCTTGTACGGCGAGCGGGCGGGCTGCTTCCATTACGTGTCGGCACCCGAAGCACAGGCGGCCGAAACGACGAAGAGGGTCGCTTCGCAACTCGCCATCCTCCAGCGCTCCGAGATCTCGAACCCGCCGATTTACGGTGCCCGCGTTGCCAGCATCGTGCTCAACGACACGGCGCTTATGGCCGAGTGGAGAGAAAACCTGAAGACCATGTCGGGCCGCATCATCGCCATGCGTAAGGAACTACGGGCGAAACTAGAGGCGCAGGGCACTCCCGGCACGTGGAATCACATCACGGACCAGATCGGCATGTTCAGCTTCACGGGCCTGACCGAGGCCCAAGTCCTGAAGATCCGGAGTGACTTCCACGTCTACATGACCAAGAACGGTCGTATCAGCATGGCGGGACTCAACTCGCGCAACATTGACTATTTTGCCAAGGCTGTTGATAAGGTCGTGAGGGAGACGCAGTGAATGTGTGTAAGAAGGCGAGAAATGATTGCAAGGAATAAAATTTAGATACTGTTTCTACCACCAGACAAGGAATTGATGAGATGTCTATTTTTTTTCTCTCTTTTTTTTTCTTGTTATTGTGAAAGATCCGCATGTCTTGTAAAAACAAGACAAAAATAAATGGTCTCAACTTCCAAATGTGAGCTGCAAATGAGTTTTTTTTTTATTGGTCGGTGGTATTGTGATTTGCACCTCTGACGCTCAGGCTTCGAGGTCCGGTTACGTAAGCTGCCTACCTAGCAAGCCGTTGGTACGATACCGCAAATATGGAAGGAGTTAATTAGCGGTTAAACCACCCCAACTCCAGGCCGGGTCAATTAATGCAGCCGCTTCAATTCCCTGCCGTTTTTTTTTTAAACCTGCTAGATGGAAAGTCCACCAGCTAACAATGAAGTGTCCGGCCTGCTCCGGTATCCGGGTGTTCAAGAGACCGGAACAGGCCTTGGACCCCGACGTGGAGCCTGTTGAGGTTGCATTCATCTACTCTGCGCTAATCAAGGGCAAGGGCAGCGGCTGCCAAATCTGCTATGCCATCTTCCGCAGTATCGAGATACTCACCGAGGGTTGCCGCGAGGGCCAGCCGATGAATGAATTCCTGCGCAGCCTCGGCTCGGGCTGTCTCGTATGCGTCAAATGGACACCAGGCCGGCCGCTCGAGGTGCGCGCCGACATTGTGGCCAACAAGCCACGTGACACCCTGCAACCGCCGTCAACTCACAAGAAACGTCTACGTTTTCAAATGCGGCTTTGTTTTGAGCTGTTTACAGACGAGAAATCTGGTCTGTCTACGCATTTTTGTCTTGATTCTTATGTTCTTCACTACTATAGTCTTTTTTTTTCCCCTTCCCTTTGCTTCATAAGTTCATAAGCATGCCTGGGCTGACAAACATCCTTGTCACCAATCAACATGTATAGCTACTTCTCCTAGTTCAGTGCCACTGCCGTGGTTTGGGCCCGGCAGAATCATAACGACCAAGCCGAGAACCGATCGACGGATTCGTTTGATCAAGCAATGGCTGCAGGAGTGTCAGGAAAGACACCCACGCTGCCAACAATGGGAATCTGGCAACTCGTTCGTTCCCAGGCGCGTCTTGGATCTGAGCGGGAACCCAAGGTCTAGAATCAAACTCTTGGACGGTTTCGATCGCAGCATGGGGGATTATGCCATCCTCACCAATCCTTCACACAACGCTAAGAATGATACCGCCTTCCGGTCGTCCATGTCGACACCGTCGTCGGCATTGCACTTGACTTGGAAAAATCACAAGTCTTTCACTGACTCCATTCGCTGGGTCGATCTACCTGCGGCCTTAAAAGATACGGTGGCCGTTGTATCCGAGCAGGGCATCAAGTATCTTTGGGTTGATACTCTTTGTGTACTCCAAGATGACGATTCAGATTACTGCGTAGGTGAAGCAGGCGCCCGGCACGTTCTTTTTAAGTTGTGGGAAATAAGGACCACTTGTGACAAAACTATTAGCTGACCCTAACACCTCATAGTGGCACATCGAGCACTTGCAAGACATCTATATGAACGCCTGCCTTAATATTGCACCCACCAGGATTCAAGATATAGGCTCGTCATTCCTGGGCCCGCGAAAGCTTTCACAGCCGGATGATAAGGACTACAACATGGACAGAGATGCCAATCGGCCAAACTCTAGCTTGTATCGAGCAGAGCAGGACATGATGACCCACGAGATCATCTTGACACACAAAAAGCAAAGATTCTCTATCTACATGAGGCGCATGCTCTGCTTGAGCCATGACAGCTTCGGGTTAGGCCCTGGCTGCGCCAGCGCGCATCACCCAACCACTTCCAGATCTTGTAAGCGCAGTCGCTCTCGGCAAGACCTGACTCTAGCACCAAACCTGCTGTCGGCGTGGGGCTTTGTACAGCGCATGATGACAAAGAGGACGGTGCATTTCCACTCATCGGAGATGGTGTTTCAATGCCGGTCCTGGAAATGCTGCGAATGCACCACTTCTCCTGTTCGTCACAAAACTCTGAGCAATCCTAGTGAGATTGCTTATTCGAGAGTTCCGCAGATTGTTCAGGGGCCTCCAATCGAGTTTATATGGAGGATGTTCATGGGCCAGTATCCTCACCTCCACATGCCCGATAACGGACGAAGACTGCATGCGTTAGCTGGAGTGTTGCCCTGGTTTGAAGCGCAGCTGGGCCGTGAAAGTTTTGCTGGAGTCATGGCAGCGAACAAAGTTGACCTTGCTTCAAAACTACTCTGGATGGTCACCAAGTCGGACAGTGACCGCAGCGAAAGCTTCAAGAGCGAATCGTCCTTCCAGCCATCCTGGTCCTGGGTTTCTATGGTCTCGAAAGGGGTCGACACAGTAGAGATGCCTCAACGCCATGTCCACATTGACCCAGCGTTCCTCGTCAACGACGTGTCCTACCGCAGCTCTATAGACGGTGTCAGCCAGTTCCCCAAACTCAGTGCTCGCTTCTGGTATTTGATGGCCCGTGGTCGTCTGATACTGGGCAAGATAAGCCCTAAATTCCGGAAGCATACGGGCCACAGTTTTGTGCCGGCGAACGAACCATTACTGGACTATTTTATACCTCCGCCGCCTGCGCCAAGACCTCCACCGGTGCAACCTACTTTGCCCTCCGCACCTCCTCCCGTCTCAGCCGGATTGTGGACAACTGGCTCGCTACTTCTCGACCCCCAAGTGTCAGCAGATACTGCTGGCACTCGAACGGTGCTACGATTGGCACTGAAATCGCGTACCCAGTCGTCAGGCTTCCAACCTTCGTCAGAAGTCGATCGTCTATTCATGCAGTCCGAATCAGGATTGACCCCCGCGCCGTCTTCATGTGGGACTGCGACAAGTGGGCATCGGAGCAGGCCTCATCCGCCGGTAACTCGCCAATATATGCCTACTTTCTCCGAATCGGAGGCATTCGCTGCGCGAATGTAGCACACGAGGACGAGGTGCAGATCGATGGTCATATCTTGGATGAAGAGGGCAATCTGACTCCTGCATGGGATCTCGATGTGGGCTTGGTCCTCCGTAGGGGACCCATGACCAAGGCAGCGGTAGCTCGTGCAGCTGCGGTTGTGAAGAACGCTTTGCTTTCTGGGGGTGATTTTGCGCCTGATGTATCTGAATACTCTGGCCCTGGCCTATGTCTTGAACGCATCGGTATCTTTTCGGTGCCACGCCGCAGGGGCTACTTCAAAAACGCTGAAGTTCAGGACGTCACCCTCATATAACGCGGATGAGTCTGCGGTTGCTGGGTGTGCGCTAGTCATAAATCTACGGCCAGGATACATCGCTAAATTCAGCCAAGGGTTCGATGTTATTCTTGCCTACGCCCACATCGATGGCATTAGGGTACTGGTCTAAATTGAAGTGGGTAGTATGATGTGGGTTCGCCACGCGATTTCTGAGTCTTTTTTTTTTTTTTTTCTTTTTTTTTCATGACTAACCTCATTTTAAGCAAACCCACAAGATGACGAGCGAGTGCGGAACAAACCGCAATAATAAGCCGCAAGAACAAGCAAATGCTAGACAGGGCATAGTCATCTTACGGACGAACGGAGGGAAAAAGAAGGCGATCTCCCCCTGCCACATGTTGGCCGAACAAGGGAAATGTTGGCTAGGCATAAACCCAGACTGTATGCAGCCCTACCTTATTTGGGCCTTGTCTCGGGAAGTGCCGACGCTGAAGATTTCCCGATGCTCTACTCTCACCGATTTTGCAGCTCATAATATCCGACAAGCCGAATGTTGTTACAGCAACTTGATAGGGCTGACAGAACAGTGCAATGCGAATATTACGATTCCTCAACAAAGATGAAAATATGGAAGAATCATGCTCCAGTCATGTTGATGCCATCTTGTCGGTAGCCACCTCATAGGCCAAGATTTGTTCCTGATTTCAGCCTAGAGCTCAATGAATCAGAGCACCCGAAGCTATCGGTAATGTGGAGTTCAGGATCCCTGCTTTTGACATACCGCTTTATTCCCGGTGGCGAGGGTATCCATGAAGCTCCATATTTTGTTCACATCAACATGAAGCCATTCCCATTGAATGGTATGGGTATAGCCGGCCTGAGGTGTATAAAGGGCAGAAAATGCCCGCCTCGGTGGCGCTTTGGTATGTCTTGCTGACCCGTGGACCTGTGTCAAGCTGCCTGGGAGCAAATCCAGATATATGCCCTCAAGAAACTCAACAAATCTATTCCTAAATTTCCACAAAAAACTAATACACAATAATTCAAGTCGATAATCTGTTACAATGGAGGCACAGCTCAGTTCTAAGGGCACCCCCGGGAAGGGCACAGCACAAGAAACGTCAGAGACCTCGAGTCAACAGCATGCTACCATTTCTAGTGCCAACACCAAGGTACATTCAGGGTCCAGCACCCATCGGTTCGACCATGCATCCTCACTACCCGTGGCAAGCGAGCCTATCCCTTCCAGGGCGAACACCCACTCGCCCAAGCAGATCGGCTTCGACCCACAGCCAGCCGTCACACTGCCATACCGCACCTTGAATTCGAGCGCCAACATCGATGAGTACGTCACCGAGGCGCCGTCGGGCGAGATACAGGGCCCGCCAGAGAAGGACGGGAGCGGGCGTCGGTACAAGCTAGTCACGTTTCTCCCTGACGATCCAGAGAATCCCAAGAATTGGTCCAAGGCCTTCAAATGGTATGCGACCATGGTCGTGGCCCTCACATGCTTCGTTGTCGCCTTTGCGTCGAGCGTCATTACGGCCGACATTGCGGGCGTCGTCGAGGAGTTTGGCGTCAGCGAGGAGGTTGCACTCCTCAGTATCACGGTTTTTGTCATTGGGTTTGGTGTCGGTGAGTGTTGATGACATTGTTTGATACGAGACTGAAAGAATCTCAAAATTATTCTTATTATACTAACTGGAGAATTTTGTTACCAGGTCCCATGATATTTGCCCCCCTGTCTGAGGTTTACGGCAGGCAGATCATATAGTAAGCTACTCTGCTTCACGCAACGCTTTATTTCGCGAGTTTTCTCGCCCATTCAGCTAACATGTCATGTACCTAAAAAAAAAAAAAAACAGTGGCTCTACCCTCCTTGTTGCCGTCATCTTCATTATTCCTTGCGCCGTAGCGCAAAACATCGAAACTCTCCTCGTGTGCCGCGCCATCGACGGCATTGCCTTCTCCGCGCCAATGACCCTCGTCGGAGGGACGCTTGCCGACCTGTGGCGTAACGAGGAGCGAGGCGTACCCATGGCAGCCTTTTCTGCCGCACCCTTTATAGGCCCAGCCAGTGAGTGATTCTGTCCAACAAGGTTATGCCCAGGCCGCTCACGGTAAAAGCCTCACCCGCTGACCTTGCATTCTTGTTCCCTTTCAGTCGGTCCCCTGGTTGGCGGCTACCTCTCCGACGCGACTGGATGGCGCTGGCTGTACTGGATCCAGCTGATCGTCTCGTTCATCGTTTGGGTCCTCATCACCTGGACCGTGCCTGAGACGTACGCGCCAACCATTCTTGCCCGCCGCGCACGCCTTATGCGAAAGAAGACCGGAGAGCATGACCACGTCACAGAGCAGGATCTTGATCTCCGCCCGGCATCGGAGCGGCTTGCCATCTTCCTTATCAGGCCCTTTCAGCTGTTGTTCGGCGAGCTCATCGTCTTTCTCATTTCAATCTACATGAGCGTCTTGTATGGGCTGCTATACATGTAAGTGTGGCGCCCGTTGTGATTTCTCTTGGAGTAGGGGTTCTCAATTTTAGCTCATTACTAACTCGATCGAATTTAGGTTTTTTGTTGCTTTCCCAATCATCTATCAGCAAGGGAAAGGTTACTCAGCAGGAACTACTGGTCTCATGTTTATCCCCTGTGCCATTGGTGTAAGCTCAATCCGAACCACACAATCTCGTCAAAGACCCCTTTCTCTGACACCTAAAACCCACCGTAGGTCATATTGTCTGCTTTCTGCGCCCCTTTCGTGAACAAACACTACATGAGCCAGGTGCGCAAGTACAACGGCAAGCCGCCTGCCGAGATTCGGCTGATCCCCATGATGTGCTCGTGCTGGTTCATCCCCATCGGACTCTTCATTTTCGCATGGACGTCCTATAACGAGCTGTCCTGGGCCGGACCGGCAATGGGCGGCTTCTCGGTCGGCTTCGGCTTCATCTTCCTCTACAACTCGGCCAACAACTACCTCGTCGACTCTTACCAGCACCAGGCTGCCTCAGCCCTCGCGGCAAAGACCTTCATCCGCAGCTTCTGGGGCGCCGCCGTCGTACTGTTCACCGCGCAGATGTACGACCGCCTTGGGAATCAGTGGGCCTCGACCCTGCTGGCCTTCATCAGCGTAGCGTGCTGCGCTATCCCGTTCCTCTTCTGGCGCTACGGCGCCAGGATCCGCAAGAGGAGCAAGTATGCCTACGCCGGGGACGACAACGATGACGATGCCCACAGAGACAGCACCGTGCCGAACGACGAGGGCTCTTCGGTAGATCTGGAGAAGGGCCGCAACAAAGAACCCGAGAGGGATATGGAAGATTTGAGGAGGGCGCAGAGCTACGTCAGCAACCCGTGAATGCCCTGGCACATAGTAGTGATATTGGCCAAGGACCATTCCTTGGTGTATTTGCAGGCAACACCGTAACTCTATCAACTCCCTGACTCCATTGAATGGGCACTTAGTCAGAGAGCATCGACGGACGAAACTAAGCCGCTCATAGTGATGAGCAGCAGCCGAGGCTGCGTCGAATCGACTTGCGTTTCAAGCCGAGATTTGGTTCTGTCGTTCGAAGAGTGTGTTTGCCATCTCATTTTGGAAGGAAGCTTGGCATGAAATTCGACAAAATATTCACTCCTAGGATTCTATCCTGATGATGGCTTGTTCATATTGGACAACTTCTATCAATGGAAAATACATGACTTTTTATACATTAAAAGATCGGGTATGTGACTTGAAAAACCACTTAAAAAATGTACAGGGCCAGAAGATAGACATGACCTTGAAATCTCCATAACATCAGCCAACGCGGGACAAAGTGAGGTTGCCGTTGGTTTGCTCCTGACCCTGTGTAGGGTACCCTGTAGATAAAGTATGGTCAGATCAGTCATTTCACCGTTTGAATATTGCTCAAGAGACTTACACCAGGAACAGACGGCAATGATGGCATAGAGGCACATAAGGAGCATTCCCTCCAACCAGTGGCTTTTGCCGTCGCCGATTAGGTAGTTGACCAACAAAACTGAGACAAACAGAACGGCCACCTGGAACACATCAAAACTTAGGCTCATAGTGTCCATGTTCTTGCCCCAGCCAATGACGACAAGTAGTGGGATTAAGAATAGGGCGACTTGCATACTCGAACCGATGGCAACGCCGATGGCCAAGTCCATCTTGTCCTTGATGGCAACTGTGACGGCGGTTGCGTGCTCCGCCGCATTGCCGACGATGGGCAAGAGGATCAGGCCGAGGAACTCCTTAGAGATGCCGCCCTGAGTGGTGACGTAGTCGATGCTGTCGACAAGGAACTCGGCGCAGAAGGCGATTATTATGGTGGAGCCGGCTAGAAGGGCCAAGGCTACGAAAAAGTGCAGCTGCGGCTCCTCGCTGTCGTCTTCCTCGGCTGCTGCTGCCGCGGCCGCCCTGCCTGGCTCCTTGAGCATTTGCGAAAACATCTCCCTGTCCCGCTCGCCGGATGGTGATATAGCCTGGGCGATTAGCCCACGACCGGGGCCGGCGAGCCCAGCCGCTATCCCATTTCGCGCCGGGTTGGGTGATTGATTTCGGAAAGGCTTTGCAGGGACCTTTTGGCTCTCTTCGCCAAAGACTTCGTGGTGGGTGTGCAGCTGGAAGAATAGATAACCGGCGTAAACTACCAGCAGTATTATGGCGGTTCCTCGGGAAAGTAGTGCCACGTCATGGTCTGGTGTGTTGCTGGCGCGGTCAAAGACGGTCGGGACAATGACGCCGGCAACAGCTAACGCGAGCAGACTTGCGGCAGTTTGCGCAACGGTCGTGTTGAAGAATTGCTCTCTTCTCCGCAAGCCCCCAAAGAAGAAGCACATGCCAAGGACCAAGAGCAGATTTGAGAGAATGCTGCCGATGAGTGAAGTCTGCACAATGACTACCTGTCCATCCATGAGCGCAATGATGGCCACTATAAGCTCAACGGCGTTTCCAAAAGTTGCATTGATCAAACCTCCAAATGTCTCCCCTGTCCTAAGTGCTATCTCCTCTGTTGCGAAACCCAGCATTGAGGCTAGAGGGATGATGGCAATAAAGTTGACGACGAATATGGCAATCGGGCTGACATTAGTAAAGTGCAATCCTATGCCGGCAGGGGCCGCAAAGAGCAGAATATTGATCCATGAGCTGAAAAAGGTGCGTTGTAGCTGGTTGGCAACGGTGAAGGGCTCCTTGGGCTCGATAGGTTTCAGGAACCGGGATCCCTTCTTCTGTTTTCCTTCCTCCTCGACTTCTGTACCTGTATCCGCACCGCTACTTGAAGGGGCAAGGCCGTCTGCCGTCGTTTCAAACTTCGGCTCTGGCCGTCGCTGGCGCAATCCCTTCTCGGCGGACTCAGGAGACAGGCCTGGCAAGGCCTTGTTGTCATCTCTGCTGGCGTCAACGGGCACCTGAGACTGTTTCTCGGAATCGGCAACCGCAGCTCCAAGGGACTCTTGATCAGTAGCCCCCTCGCCGTGTCCCCTGCCGGAGGCTGGCGCCGTGCTGACTTGTACTATTGGCGAGTGGTCCATGTCGTATTCACCCTCGTCGCTCCTTGTGCGACCGCCATCTGCGCCCTCGCCACGCTCGACATCGGCCGGAAAGGTTTGACTTCTCTCTTTGCGCCATTTTATATGCGCAAAGGGGTTATATGCAGAGTCAGAACTTTGCCTGCTGAGCGCATTAGCTCGCCTCTTGATCTTGAAGTGATTGACTGTCGGCATGGTTAGCTAAGCAAAAGAAGAGTAATTATAGTGTTGGGGGCGCGGAGGGCCGATACGGTGGTTGAATAATGACAATTGAGTTTGGGAAAATCAGAAGGGTAGTTCACTGGTAAAGCTGGGAGGATTTGATCAGATGCATCTCAATGGATGGAAGGCAGATGCAGATGCACATCGCAAGGCAGGGCAAGATTAATCAAAATGCGAAAATGAAGTTGATGGAAACCTACATTGCGACGACATGGTAAATGACTGAAACAGCTCCCTTCTATTAACCAGATTCGACGGGAGAAACGTGGAGGCGGCCAAATGCTCTTTATTATTAACTATACTTCGGCAGTCAATTCGGACCAAAATTAGTTTTAGGCCTGGGGAAGACTTTGAGCATCGGATGTCGGGTAGAGGCACGCATGCACCTGGACTTGCTGAGACTTGTCACGGATAGATGAGCGGGCGCAGGCGTGTCAAGTTTGGCAAAAAAGGGAAAAGGGAAGAAAAGTAATTAAAAACTCGCGCTGTCAAAAGAATGGGGAAAGCGAGTTCAAAGATGTTGGACAGTCGTCCCCTTCTTTGGCATTGGAGAAAGAGCCCGTGCTCAACCTACGAGAGATTCACTTGCATTGGCACGCTTCAAGATGCAATCTGGATTTAAACATAAACACGGCCTTGTTTGATTAACTGGTGACAGGGATGTAACCATGTGCTTGCCTCCGTTTCTTTTTCTGCAAGTGAGTGGGTTTTCCAGACAATGATAGGCTAACCATAGAATCCGAGTTTTTTGTGGGAAGGCGGCATCTTCATTCATAGGGTCAAGAGGGAAAAAAAAGCACCTTCCCCCACTCGCAATCTGCGTCACAGGTATGCATGCACGGATCATTACCTTGGAAAACCCTAGACAAAACATTTAGGGGGGACTTACGAACTAGTTTCCTCAGTGGTTCATTGATTTTGATCACTTACCTCCGCTGGATCCCTTGGGCAAGAGAGAGCCACGAGAAACCAGCAAGTTGCGGGAAGTGGAGGTTAACGGTCGATGCCTGGGACGCGCGTTAGCGCCTGCTTGTTTGCAAGTCGCCCTAGCCACTTTAGATGACGTCGTGTGAAGGTTGTCTGGCAGGTATTGCAAGTGAGCTCCCAAGCACACACCAGAATCAATGAATAAACGCATCACAATAGCGATCCGCTTGTTGAGACAAAAATCCTGCAACATCGTGTCCAGGCCTTATTGGGCTATGGCAAGTAGATGTCGTTGGTAGTCTCTACGCCAAGGAGCCAAGCCGGCCGATCGCGCCATCAAAAAGTCTTGTTTTTGCGCCAAGCAACCAACAGTTCCACTGTCATTGCAACGCAACAAAGCTAATTAATCCCTACACCGTGACCTCGCTCGGCTCAAATATTTAACCGTTTGAACATGTCTAAGCCACCGACCTTTGCGTCGGTATTCAAGGCACGGGTGACGTAGTCGTAAGTTAGGTAATACGTCAACTTTGCCTCGCGTAGAGTCTCTAGATCAATAGGTGCACTAGACTTGCACAAGAACAATGAAGACCCAGATAAGATAGATATTATGAAATACACCTTACAACGATTACTCAGTACTGTACACTTCCCCGCCTTAACAACTGCGACGCCGCCAGCACAGCCGGGCTCTGAATCCTCTGCTGTACCGGGCTAGGCACGGCAGACAGTGTGTCACCCGTCACTGAAGACGACATCAATCCTTGCGGTAGCCCGCCAGATGGGAACGTCGGGATGTTGTGGTCAGCAACTGACGTCGTGCCCGACCCCGCTTGCGATACTATCGTCGGCGCCATGATGGATGACGCAGGCTGCGGCCCCGGCGCCTTCTCCAGAATCTCGCCGTAGAAAGCCTCGAGCGCAGCCGGGTCGTGGCAAAACCTTTCCAATTCGAGCCTGATGGAGTTGGGCTCGTCGAGGGAAAACTTGACCAGCGCAGAGTGCACACTGTGCTCGCCACCTGGAGCAGCAGCGTTGTTATGGCTGCCTGCTCCTGCCGCGCCCTGACCAGCGAATTTTGGTGACCCTATTGTGTTAATGGCCCTGAAAAGGGGAGAAGACAGCGGCGTGAGGTCGGCGACGTGGCTATGCCCAGGGAGCCCTCCGTTACCACCACCGCCACCCTGTCTGTGCTTGTGTTGGTATTGCTCCTCCTCTTTGCGCATCTCCTTGTCGCGTGCTGCCTGCGCCCGATTGCTGTAAAGTCGGTTTGCGAGAATGATGAAATCCCCCTCGTCCGTGATCTCGGCCAGTAGGATCCCCGAACGGTGAATGTACTGCGTGTACTTGAAATCAGGTCTCCCCCACGAGAATGTCACGTCCACATTACTGGGAAAGCTGGATGCTGACTCCATATCGAGCACAAAGTCGAATTTACGCAGGATGGCCTTTTGATAAAACAGCCTGGCCGGTTGGGCCTGGGGTGAGAATGACGTCGGGTCGTAATAAGTTACAGGCTGTTTGTCAGGTGGCGGCACAGCAAGCTTGATAGGAAATGGCTTTCTAAACGGGTTGACATCGCTGATGGCACAAGCCTCAGCAATCGGAACCTCAACTAGCCGCATACCGTATAAGCTCGCCTCCCTGGCCCATCCCTCGACGGCATCCTCAATGAGCTTCGCAGTGACATTCATCCAGTCGATCCGCAAGTGATAGCAGTTGTCAGGGTTATGCAAGCGGTCGTAGTGAAGATCTATGCGTTCGGGTCGGTAGGATCTCTTGCGGTGATCAACATCGTACTTCATGACCTTGCTGAGCATTACCCGCGGCTTCCCACCTCCAGAAGGTAAGAGTGAGGCCGTCGGCGTTGTCGTGCCAGAATTCAGCGACTCCTCTTCGCTCAAATTGTAAGAGATGCTGTTTCTTATACTTTCTCGAGGTAGCTGCTCCGAGACCGGGGTGGAGGGGGCAGATGCTTCCCGCCACCTCTGGTTGAACCAAGTACTAGGCTGTGGCTTGGCGAAGTCGCTACTGATCTGGTAGAAATACTGTCCATCTTTGAAGCGATGCCGCTTCTCAACGTGAACAAAAATCCCGGATTCTCTTCGGACATTGCCTTCTTTCTCCTTTTCCTTTTCCTTGTCTTTGTCTTTCTCCTTGAGCTTGTCCTCATCTGAGATCATCAACAAGTTCCCAAGGGCTTCCGCCTCTTCTCGGCTGTCGAGATCCTCAAAATTATCCAACATCCAATCGATCATGTCGGAGCCAATAAAACAGTTGTAATGCAAGCGGAGATGCCACCTGCGATTTTGCATCCGCACTCCACCACTCTCCACAGGCTGTTGGATGGTTTCGGCCAACTGTGCCAAATTGAGGCTAGATTTGCGGAACCGGTGCTTGTTTCTTACAAGTTGTGCCCGGCGGTGTCCCGCTTCCAGTCCCTCTAGTAAAGGCAATGTTTCCAACTCGGCAGCAATGACTATAGATGGATCATCCGTCTTGTAGACAATATCCAATGGGTTGGGATCCTTACTATGCCGAGGTCCGAGATCCTGAAATCGTCGTTCCGAGGGCGGTATGTAACGATGTTTCTGCCAGAGTTGGCCAAGTCGACGAATGCCTTCGATGCGAGTTTCTTCTTCCTTCTCTCCTGCAGCCGGGTCTAGTGAAGTTCTGTTGATGATTGGGATCAACACAAAACGAGCTCTCCAAAATTGAAAGTTCTCAGACAACTCAAGGTCATGGCCGGCAACATATGAGTCTATGTAATTCCAATTCCTCTCCGACTTGGGGGTCACAATGTCGATCTGAGTGGTGTTGTACTCCTCTTCCATGATTGTGCGTATGGCAGGGTTGTATACTTTGGGTTGCTCCTGGTTAGAAGCTTGCAAAGCTGGCTTGCGAGTGAAAATATTGACCTCAACCTCAGTTCCATTGACACAGGACAGTTGATGGATAGTGTTACCAACAGACAGGAAGATACTGGTTCCGTCCTCGGCACTGTGACCCCTGGACAAAATGTCTGCTATTTTCATCAGTTTCTGGCCAAACGCTTTGGCGACTGCTTGGCCGACAACGACCTGAAAGCCCTGCGAGAAACGTAGGCTGATGAGCTCTTTGAGTAGCTCTTCTCGGGTTTTTGGCTCTTCTGCTAGTTCATCGTCCAATTCCTGAGACACGTTGTACGGCTGCCTTTGGTATTCAGAGTCGAATTGGGCTTGGGTGGGAAAATATTCCGTGGTCAATGGGACAGCCGCAGGGGTACATAATGACTTCCACTTCATCACCTTCATTTCTGAAGGTCGCGGAAAGACGTGTTGCCAGCGGCTATAAAGATTCGCCTCATCGACCTTATTCGCCTCAGGATTACAAGGGTTGAGAATTGTGAGCCAGGGCGACGCGGCTGCGCTAGGAGACAGGGTGGCGTGGTGATCTGGCAGTTCCCCAGCTCGAAGCTTCGAGATGCCAACCTTTTGGGCATCCTCTGCCCTCAGTGCATTTGAGTACTTTATCTCTGCATCAGGGCCTGCTCCTGTATGACGAATGACAGAGGATGATATCATCGTTCCAACCGTGCCGAATAGTGTCGAGTCTAGGGGTTGCACGTTGTTCCTGATATGAATAGGTCGACTTGGGGCTAGTCTGGCGGAACGACCAGAATCCTGAACTCTCTCAGCAATAGGCGAGTCGCGGATTGCAGTCAGTGCTAGGGGCGACTGGGAAGCTTGTGAATGTGACTTGGTTGGCGTCATCCGCACTGGCAGCGGACTACGGCTCCCTGATGCGGTCGCCATCGATGTTGCCGCAGCAACGTTCTCCACCTGGACTTCTGCTACAGCGACCTTGGGTGCGGCGATACCAAAGCCCCGCTGTCCGAGGCTTATTTGTCGCATGAATTTCGGAGTCTTGCCTGAAGATGACTTTGAGCTCACGCTGGCAAGTGGTGACTGGTGGTGGCCAACCGAGATACGCCTCTCCGAGACCATAGATGCCCCTAGGTAGCTGCCGCTTTCGACCCCATGCATCCGCACATTATCACCGCTGTCCCGTGACCGAAAGCCCAAGTGACGCCTCGAAGCTGGAAGGTGTGCTTTGGTATCGTCATATTCTTGAAGGTGCCGCCAGACCGTCTTCTCACCCGGTTTCGCGTGCTTGTCGGGCGCAAACTTCTGAAACCCGGATACATAATCAACTAGGCCGCCTGTGTGTCGTAAGTTTGGTATCAAGGTAATGCCGTCAACGTCGTAACGTCTAAATTTTGTCAGAGGAAGTGGTTGTATGAGCTTCCGTGGAAATGAGGGATCAGCATGAAGCGGTGTTGTCTCAATCTCGTTGGTTTCCAACACACTCCTCATCTGAAGATCGTACATCCTGCACCTGGCGGCAAATTCATCCTGCGAGTCCTGGCACGAATTGTCTGAAGCCGAGAGCGCTATGCCCTGATACGAGAGTGCTTCATCAGAGTTGCCCGTCCAGTAAGACACGTGCAGCCACTGTGGTAGAGCGTAGCTCCATTCATCATCGGCAACATGTGACATTGATGCAGACTCCCCACGAGGGGGAACGCTCATATTTTTAGTCGGAGAGAGAGAGGATCCAAGGGCGCTTGTGTAGCTGCCGATAGCAGGTGTATGATACTTGGGGGTGCTTCCGTCATGGAAATGCGATTTGACCTTCTCAGAGTGGCCTTTCTCCTTGTGTGGCACTTTTTTGTAGCGGAAAAGCGGTACTGAGTGGAGCGGGATCTTAGGAACGCAGATCAAGTCAATTCCTATGCCACTTCCAACAAGGGCCTCAGTTGTTCTCCGGAGCTCCTCGTAGTCTACTTCAAAAACACCGGCACCGGCGGTAATGACAACAACAGAGATGCCCGTTCTCATCAAGTCTCTGTCGATGTAGTCATGAGCATAGACGGTCGATGCAAGATTGATTGCCTCCAAGAAGTTGCCGTGGATTGCGAGTGAGGACTCGGCTCTGATCTGCCTATGATACGGTTGTTTCGTAGCCCCTTCTTCTGATATATTCTGCATCGGATTTATCACCTGCTGATGGTGAAGACTAATGTCTCGCCGGAAGATCCCGAATTCTCGTTTGAGGTGATACAGAATGCTCGTCCATTCAACACTGGTCTTTTCGCTGACAACTACGCGATAAAAGTCCTTGTAGCGGCGCTTACTACCAGACTTTTGGGTGCCAGTAAAGTAGGAGTCGGGCAGGGCCGTCTCGGCAAATTCGGTAGATATGCCAGTGTCGTATTCGACTCTAGCAAAGAGCACAATGCTAACTAGATGCTTCAGCTTCAGAGCCATCCACTTCTTGAAGAGAGCAGGTAGAAAGCCATTGACCACTTTGTTAAACATGATCTCGCCAGAGCCGTCAGAGTCAAAGTCACCCATTTCGCGTGACATCTGTATGAAGAGGATGTAACGAGCCGACTCGCTGCGATATATGGGCCTTGTATGACGGCCGAAGAAGGCCGAGCGTACTTTGCGCCCATCTACAAAGACCGCCGATATCTGCGCCTTGCAGGTGCCCAGGAAGTATATGACCTGCCCCTGGTAGACGGTCCGCTCAGACAGCTCTCCGACGGTCATGCGCCACATATCGGCTCGTGAGAGGTACTGATCTCTGAACGACAGTTCCACGTGGGAAGCCTCTATCGATGGGTTGTTTGCATCCTCTAAAATCAAGTAGACATGGCCGCCCTTTTTCATGCCAAACGCTTCAGCAACATGTTTGGCAACGTAAAGCTCTACTTTAGGGTGTCGCAGCTTCATGTCCTTGGACATGTCCTTGACGATGAACAAATAGCGCCTGTTGGTAATGGAGCTGCCGCTCTGTGACGCGTCGACAGGGCTATCATCCCTGTCGAGGTGATCCTGAGTCGGCGGCATTTTCCGCAGGCTGGCGTGGCCCGACTTCTCGGGCGGCACCTCAATGGCCATAAGGCTGCCGGGCTTGATGCCATTGTCGAAAAGATCCAGGTTGAGAAGCACCTCGTCTCGGGAGAAGGACTCGTTGACGGTGACGGTGCACCTCCGTTCCTGGCGGCCATTTCTGGAATGAGTCTGAGGCATGTGCTTGGTTGTGGAGTTGGTCGTTGTCGTGTCCGGGGTTCTGCGGCCGCTGCCATCTACACTGGGAACTCGGTCGCGGTCTCGGTCGACCCTCGTCGTCCCAATGGACTGACGGAGATTCGATGGACCGGGCACGTTCCCCCGAGCATTCCGATGCATTGGAGACAAAATACCGAGACTCGATTTGGCCCGTCTCGACCCCAATGCGTACCTGGGCTTAGACGATCCTGAATATCGTCATGACGGTTCGGTACCTTTCAACACGTGCCCAGCTGACGCGACTGACTGTAGATTAATCACACCCCCACTTAGACCCACTTAATATGGCGGACACTGTCTTGATTGTTTGCGGAATAGGTTTACGGACTGTATATGGGTGGGGTCCGCGGTTTGTCAATTGTTTCTCTCGAAAAAGACGGCGGGTATTTGCTGCCTCATCGGACCAGGGCCTCGCCTATTACAGCCAGCTATCTTTCCTGTTCTGGCAAAACAACGGTACGTCGATTTCGACTCCAGGCGATGCCGCTCGTATCCAGGCTTATTCTGGTGTATCATAAGTGGATGCTTGAGACACATGTGTAATTGCACCCTCGTAGAAACTTCTGTTCATAAACGGTGTACTCTGCCCTCTCAGTCTGGGTAACTTGAAGGAGGCGCATGACGCCAATTGACGGAATAGGAAGCAATATGTGGTGGAACACCACCATCTACTGCCGACATGCAGTTTTGAGAAGGCAACACCCGAGTTACCCGTACTTCGGATGTTTTTTTGACTTGTCGAAGGTGCCTCACGGCAACGATCCCTCCTGCACCCATACAAGCCGCCAGGTACGTACAAATGGGCGCTCGTTTTTTTTTTTTTTAACTCTCTTCTTTCTCCTTCCATACCTTGGTATCGCACGTAAACTTCATTCATGGCGATCTGTCTTTCCCTGGTATAGCTATATTCCAATATGGTTCGGAAGTGAAAGCAGCATCTCTGCCGGCCGTGAGCGCAAGTGTTCTCGCGTACTGCCCATAAGGTGTATAATCAGTACACCTCGAACACAAGTTTCAAGCACAATGACACGAGCGCTGGCGAACAAATCAGTCGTTAGGTTTGGAGCGCCTTTCAAATATGTCCGGCATTCCTGGCCGGCTATTCTAGTTTCCTTGTTTCTGTAACACCCGTGGCGAAGGAAGTTAGTTGAGGTTGGCAGCTATCCATGGTGGCGCTCATTAAATCTGGATGTGCGAGTCGCCGCCCGTTCTTACCAAATTTCCAGATCGACTGCTTGCTTGCCTTGGATTTAGCTTAACCCGATGCATCATATCCTTAGCCGATAGCCAGTCGCATTACCTGCACTCGGGTCAGACAGAGAGGTTTGTTTGTTCCATGTTAGTGGTTGGACCAGGATCTCCATTGCTTTCACATTACACGACGAGAACTCCAACCAACTCGAAACACCAGCCTAATTTCCAATCTCAACTATTGGTGAAATAAATTGCGCCCAAAACCTTTGGTGAGCTATACATGTATTGGTTTCTGAATAGCCGAATTTTGAATGTTCTGTACGTAACTTCCATACCTTACCTACCAACCCAAGGTACCTACCTAGGTTACAAATCCCTACAAAAAGCCGCAAAAGTAAAGCCTTTTCTGGTTCTGCAGGCGCGATTATCGACGTTGGCATAGTTTCTTTTTGCACCTGCCACGTACAATTGACTAGAACTGGCACAGGCACAGGCTTAATATTTGACAAGGCGCAAGGTGCTGTCTTGTTACAATCATCATCGCTTCATCAGAAAAATCCATCTGTCACTATTCTCATTTGCACATACAGAAAGCATCTTACTGTTGAATCTAGACATTTCTCACTTCAACCAAGTCCCTAACCAAGAAGCTTTCCAAAATGGTGTTTCGTATCAGCCGCAAGTCCAGAATCATTATAGCACTCGGTATATCAGCGCTATTCTTCGTAGCTGAGCTCTATGGTGAGTGGCATGAATATGTTCAGAGAATCTTGACCAAAGTCTTATATCAGTTGCCTCTACCAAGTTGCATTCAGGACTCGATCGTTGGCCCTGCTGGCAGATGCCTTTCATTATGTAGGAGACCCCTTGCAGTCTCGTTTTTTATCGGGTCGAACACTGAGCAAACAGCACAGATCAATGATATTATCAGTTTTATAATAGGCCTACTGGCCCTAACGGTGAGTATCTACTACTTATATTTTTAGGTGCTCTGACCAAACTTTGCTGACCCGGCCTCTTCAGCTTTCCGAAAGGAAGAAGACTCCACCTGAGATGCTCTCTTTTGGCTGGCAGAGAGCAACTATACTAGGTTCTTTCTTCAATGGTGTTTTCCTGCTTGCTCTTGGGCTTAGTATCTTCCTCCAATCCATTGAGCGGTTTATATCACTCGAGCGTAAGTAATTCTGGCTTGGATACCTATAATGTTGAATAAGGCAATGACTAACCCTGATCCAGGCATGGAGGATCCTTTTCTCGTTCTTATCATGGGATGCGTCGGCCTTGGTCTAAACATAATCAGCATCGTATTCTTGCATGGTAACACCTCAATCTCTCACCTACTCCCCTTGCTGGAAAGCACAGCTATTTTCTGATTATCGAAACTTACAGAACATCATAATCATGCCGGTGGAGATACTCACAGCCACTCACACGGTGAACAACGTGAACATGTAGGTGTCACTAAAAGACCTGGCGCACAAGGCTCGCGAGCTAGCCCCACCCACCGCAAATCTAGAACAGGTGAAATTCTTAGAAAGGGTTGTCATACTAACTTTGATCACGGGCAGGCGAGTGAATCTGTTAAGGAGGGTTCACGGCACATCTTGAATGCACATATTTCTCATGCCGAACACCGACATAACCTTCATGTTCCCATGGCCAGCGGTCATGATCTGGGAATGGCCGGAGTGCTTGTTCACGTGGTCGGTGATGCGATCAACAACTTGGGTGTCATTCTTGCTGCTGTCTTAATCTGGAAGACAAGCTCGGAAGTCAGATTTTATGCAGACCCTGCGGTCAGCACATTCATCGCCATTATGATTTTCCTCACGGCGATCCCACTTGTGCGAAAGAGTGGCGAGATCCTATTGCAAAGCATTCCAGCCGGTCTCAGTCCATCGGACGTAGCGCACGATCTCGAGAAAGTGAGTTCTCCGAGACGAAATCTTGTATTTCTGTCATCTCGGGGGAATCCTGCTAGCATTAGTAACTGACATGTGTAAGCAGATACCCGGAGTTGATTCGATTCATCATCTCCACATCTGGCGCCTCGATCAGACCAAAACGGTTGCGTCTGTACATGTCGTGGTCAAGGATGAAGCCGTTTCTGACTTTATGACAAAAGCACGAACTGTGATGGAGTGTCTGCACGCATATGGAATTCATACCGCCATAATTCAGCCTGAGGTGGCATTGCATCAGGGGCCAGCCCTGCCAGCAGTCATCTCCGAGGAGGGCCAAACTCCAACAACCAACTCAACACCGCCGTCCTCGCCCTCTCCTTCTTCTTCTGATGTGATAAATAGTGGCGAAAGGTGCCACATGCCATGCAGTGGTCTTTGTGAGGACCTCAGGTGCTGCACCTAGGAGGACCAGGGCCAGAACGAACGGCGTTTAGATGTGTTGAGCAAAGATTCTGATACTCCATTGCTGCATTGAAATACTATCTGACATATGGAGATTTGGGAAGATGGAATTGTCAGGCAGAGGACACCTAAGCCGGTAGATGATGAGTGGTGATAGTGGGCATGGAGTATCGTGCTATAGCCAGCAGGGAGACAATAGACATGCCATCCTGAGCAGAGATGCCTATATAAGTTGTTGAAATTTTTAGCGTTATTAGAGCTCTTGTGACGCCTGCCAAAAGCCCACAGGGTCAGATAGAGGCTCCCAGGCTCAACAAGGAAACATGTGCAAAATTTAACACCGCTTGGGCTCAAGTCAGCAGTTCAGACATCTTCCAACCACTTTGGTTTTTCCCTAGATCTCTATTTCCACTCCGAGGGTATCCAGGGCTACTTGAAATATTGCACTCGCACGAGGCCGCGAATTCCAAGTAGCATGAGCTGTTATACATCGCTTTCCAGATCAGTGTAGTTCACGTGTCTGCAAGTCGGGGTACAACCAGGCGAGTTTTGCGTATTTGTGGTGTAAGGCAGGGCACGATACTTCAGTTATTCTTGACGAAATTTGATCATAGTATGCACAATCTGCAACGTCAGTAGAACAGGAGGTGGCTTGCAAATCTTGGACAGTATCGCGAATGGCGAATCCTTAGGTTTTGTCCTCCCGATGAATGATGCCTTCAATGCAAATGTCACTAGAAAAGTACGTCTTGTGGCTTTCTATGACGGCTAGTTCTTCAAGTTTTAGAAGATATTTCCTCTCCGGTAAACCTTGTTCAAGATTCTGTAGATGCCACCTGGCTCACCACTCACCACTCACAACTCACAACTCACGAACACAACCTCCAACTGTGTGACCGAAGTTTACACAGTTGAAGTAGAACTCGGTTGCTCGCATCATAATAGGGCATCGTACAGACGTTACCGACTTTCCGTTGTGCGACAGACAGAAAGCGATTCGGACCTCAAACCTATCAGACCGAAGACCTCCATATCACATCTAGATTTGTCTGTGGCACACTTGTGAAAACGCGAGCCTGCTGAATCAAGAAACTTTATGCTAGGGAAAGCTCGTGGTTGGTTTCGCAGTTCCACAAAACGGTTTTGTTTTTTTTGTCAAAGCACCCATCAGCCAAGGTGTCCATCGGGCCATGGATGACGGCAAGCTTTCCGCTTAGCCTATGGGAAGAAGCGAAAAGAAAGCGTCTCTTGGGTGTTAGGAAACGGATGTTTGTCCTCGACGAGGCGCCTATGTGCCATGCTTCGCCCGAATGGCCGCGGACCCTTTTACATTAGCGTAGAGTTGTGCGGCAGTGGCACGCAGCAGAGTTCGGCGGTGTCCGTTTCGTTCCACACCTCCACGCCACGTTTGGAATCTGGCTTCTAGCGTGGAGGTAGGGTGATTGCATCTTGCATCCATATCAGATCGACTTGGGGCTTGCCACCATCTTGGTGGGCTTCAGGTGTCAGGGATTTTTGGTGTCCCTCATGCGTTCCAGAGACTTGTGACATGTGGAAGCTAGATCCCTCATGTTACTATAAGCTGAGAAATCTAATGAGCTGGACACCGGCGTGGGCTGAAGTGCAGTAGAAGGTTGGTAATGTTGCAGTATTCTGCACCAGTGTCTCACAGGGCTGCGATCTATGGCGCCCGAGTTTAACTAAGAGTTTCCATGACATGTATGTATCTGCGAGCCATCAAAGCCATTGATAATAATAAACGTCAGCATCCGCACACTTGTAATCTTGATTGCCATCTCCCACAATTATTGCAATGGAATACGCTGCGATCAGCTCTTGGTATATGCACATTCGCTAACCTTGCCGCCTCCTCGAGACACTGATGTTTTTCGAATGGGGAGGTGGAATCAAACTTGAGGTTGATCGGCAACTGCTATGCTATTCAAAACCATGTTTGAATCTCGATTGATCAGTCCATGTCAGTAAATGTCCTTGCACGTTAGGTTGTAGCATCAAACGCATCCATGTAAAGACAAAAGTTGGTCTCAATGGGAGGAGCTGGAACATGAACATTTTCGTTCAATCCCTCTAAATAGCTACCTATCTAGTTCAATATTTCATGCATTGAACTGTGACGGTTTCACAGCTGTTAAACTGCTATCAGATCAGCTTTCTTCTCTACTCGTCATGGCAGTCATCCATCTGAATTAGATACTCCGTATGCTGTCTTGACAGGTAGCAAGTTAGTATCACATTGACACAAGGGCTCGATCGCTTGCAGTAGCCGAAGGGTTGAATCGCCTCCCACCATGTCTTGTCAGGTAAGATAGCAAAGTAAGGAACCTACCGGCTCACCTAGATAGAAAGGCACAAGTAAGTGACCATGGTTAACTAGACAAACGATGTGACGTAAAGTCCTCGCTCACGGGGATATATTGCCCGGGGGTGTGAAGCAGTCTTCACCTACAACCATAACACCCTCACGAAAAGGCAAGGAACATCTTGAGCGACTAGCAACCGGCAATCCTCCCCACCTGAACCACGCAATAGTGGTTGTTGTGTATCGCGACCTCCCGACTCACATAGCTACTACTACCTCCAGCTGACTTGTTCTTGTCCCTCGTACGGGGCCAAGGTCTTGACCGCCATAAGTGTCCAGATTGTGTGGAAGCATCACCCTCGGATCGCTCCTCTTCTGCTGCTACCTTTCTTTACTACCTCGAATTGCCTTGGGTAGGTACCTAACGTAGGTTGGTAGCTTTGCAGTCACCGAGCTCGTCGTGTGCGCCTGACTCCACCTATCGTGAGCATAATAAAACGAAAGAACAAGGAGGGAGGACAAGAAAGAAGCCACGATGGCCAGCAGCGAACAGACATCAAATCCCGTCGTCGCGGTGGTTTTACCCACTGTCACTCCATCTACAAACATGTCCAATGCCGCAGGCACCGTTTCATCTTCTCGTTCATCCTCTCGCCCGTCAACAGCATCGCATCAACGGCTTCATTCCCTAGATAACATTACAACGCATGTTAGCCCCACCCATTCTTTGAATATATCCTGCCCGGCCACCGAAGCCTCGCACAAGAAGCATACCTATCAGGCCCCTCAAGAACAATTCTCATCCTCACTGCCAAGCCCTTCGAATTCAGAGCATCAGAGCAGCCTTGGCCGCCAAAGCTCCAACATGGCGCTGTCTCCTAACCTCCGCAACCACTGCACGGCAGCACTCGCCGAGCTTGTGGGAACCTTCATGTTCCTATTCTTTGCCTTCTCGGCCACTCAGGTCGCCAATGCTGCGCCTCCAGAGCAGCGTGATGGCCTTGAAGTGCCCGACATCCTGGGACTACTCTACATCTCGTTTGCCTTTGGTATGTCCCTGATGGTCAACGTCTTTGCATTTTACCGCATATCTGGTGGTCAATTCAACCCTGCCGTAAGTCAAACAAACAAAACCCCTGTCCTTGCTGGGTATGTTCCATACTGATAGAATTCTCATCAAGGTCTCGATGGCACTTTGCTTGGTCGGTGCAATCCCGCCGGTGCGTGCCGGTTTCTGCATGATGGGCCAGATTGTTGGCGGCATCGTTGCCGCCGCCGCTGCCGACGGTCTTTACCCTACCTTCTTGAACGTCGAAACGACTCTGGGACCTGGCGTCTCACAGGCCCAAGGTGTCTTCATCGAGATGTTCCTCACGACGGAGCTGATCTTGGTCATTCTCCTGTTGGCAGTCGAGAAGCACAGGTTGACATACATAGCTCCACTTGGGATCGGCTTTGCCCTCTTTGTGACGCATCTTGCTGGTAAGTGTTGTTTGGTTGTCGATTGATTCAGAGAGAGTGCAAACACAAGGTACACATAAGACTGGGGTCTGACTGTTTTGACCAGGCGTCTACTTCACTGGAGCTTCGCTCAACCCGGCTCGCTCTCTGGGACCAGCTGTCGTCAACCGTAGCTTCCCTTCCTACCATTGGATATATTGGATTGGTCCCATGCTCGGCGCTCTGCTTGCATCTGGTTTCTACAGCCTGCTCAATATCTGCCAGTGGAAGCAGGTCAACCCAGGCCAGGACTGGGATGGCATCGGTGAGAAGGAGGCTCAGAGGAATGATCTCAACGGAGCCAATGATCCTCTAGCGAGGGCCGTCTAACCAGCCAGCTGCACTCACTCGGATGATCTCCCAAGAACAGTGTACTAATTTGGATTGACTTTTTCTTTTGTCCAGACTTCAAACTCGTAGGGACATGTTACTGGATATTGTTTTGTTTTGTCAAAGACGACCAAGAATGATGACCGATGACGATAACATTCGCTCGCAAAAGGAGACTGAACCAGATGGAAGGTGTTATAAACGTCGCTACACACCGCAGACGCTTCCATAGGTACTTACTTTGCTTTGATTTGGAAGGGACAGGCGCATGCATGTTCCCGGCCTCCCACAGATTTTACGTCAGCATAGTTTTTTTTTAGTTTTTTTTTTTGGTTTTTTTTTTTTAAAAGTAGGTAGCTAGTTTTAAATATTCCTACCAGCAAACAATGCTTTATGTTTTGCTGTACCGCGGTTGAGTTACTTTGGGATTTAATTTGGTTGCGCTCCCGCGTCATAATGCGCCTTGCTGTTATAGGTTGCAGCAGATTGAAAATTCCCATGTAATGTTGCAAATTTAGCTTGCTGCACATAATCAATCGAATCCTTTCTCAGTTGACCCCGTGTCGTTTTTTTGAGTGCTTTTGCTGACAGGCCCGAGACGGTGCAAACGGGACGGCCCAGCCAGGGATCCCGCAAGCTCATAAAGTTCTGAGCCAATATCTTCATATGACAAGGAGGTGAGGATTGATCATGTTAAAAGATCGCTTGACAAATCAAGCCTGTACCCCGGATGTTACAATGATGGACACACTTGGCGAGGACCAGTCCAGCTAATGAGAGCGAAGCGATCTGGAAAATGGGTGGCGGTAGTAGACAGTCGTGGCAGAAGGACGGACATGCCTTGCATACCATAGCCAATAATTAGGTTGAAGGTATCAAGCGAGCCTGTTAGGTCTATCGGGATTGTTTTTAATTGATTGGTTGTTGATTATTGCTGATGCTGCTGCTGCTACGTAGTATGTAGATAGAAAGTGTTTGCGTC
Organism: Magnaporthales sp. P1609; assembly: GCA_003709005.1. NCBI lineage: Eukaryota > Fungi > Ascomycota > Sordariomycetes > Magnaporthales > Magnaporthales sp. P1609. The sequence goes on from PELF01000003.1 coordinate 2,255,453, forward strand.
GTTTCACAACAATGATGAGGACAAGATCTTTTTCTCTCCCATTATTTGTCGCACCAACCAACTGTATACCAAACGAGCCTCGTGATCTGACCGTACTTGACCGGTGTGCAAGGCCGCATAAACCATATGAGGTGTTCTGCAAGTCTTTGTATGTACGCGCTTGGAATTTTGCGGCGAACTGTGCATGGTGTATGTAGATGGTCGGTATGTGGTGGGTGGGAGAGTGAGTATGGTGTACAGTAGTGTAGTGCGCTTGCGATTTACAAGGGGACCTCATCCAAGTGCATCTCGCGGGCACTGGGGAGTTCAGAGTTGCGTCTCAAGTGGAACCCCCAGCAGGGGTCCATGTACAGCACATCCCTGTGCACCCACGTTGTCCTCGCACACCGCATTTTCGCAGTGCGGGTCATTAGTTGGGTCTTGGAATTTCGAGGGGGGGCTGTTTTTTGCCCGTTGGCTTGCAAAGAAAATGCTACTAGGTCGGGTCGCCTGCCTCCCCCGCCCCGCCATTGCTCTGGGCGTTTGTCGGCGGTTCCATAATCCCCTTTGGCGCCCATTCACTTGACCAAAGAACGATTCAATCCAAACTACAGATCAATGTCCACTTCAATGCGATTTGATTTCCCCTCGTGCACATTGCCCCGTTTTCTCCCTTTTGCTGTCAAATCACGAACAAGGAATTCGAATTACAGAGGGGAAGGAAGAGAAGAAAAAAACAAAAACAAATCCGACCCCATCCATCTGTCTCCTGTTCGTCTCTACCTGAGAGCGTTTCATAGCCCGGTCCAGAATTTACTGCTTTGCTTTGAATGCGGGTTTGATTTCTTTGGCCGAATCGGACCACCTGCAAGACGTTGGAGATGAAAGAAAGGAAGAGAAGGCATTAGCAGAGTTGACTTGCAGCAAACAGCGCCAACCGGTCAGGGCGAGGTGTGATAGCCAACGATAGTACGCAGCACGGCTTTTTTATTTTATTTTTTTATTGAGTTGGGTCGCATGCTTATGGGGGGTGCAGACTCCTCCACAGCCAGGTCAGTGTCCGCTGCGGGCTTTTTTATTTATTTATCTATTTCTCTTTTGATTTCTTATTTCATTATATGCTGGTGGATTCTCCCCGAGCTTTCCGCCTGGTGTTGCCGTCCTCTTTTCCCCCCCCCTCTGGTGTCTGGATCTTGTAAAAAGGTTTACCTTGTTGTTTTCTCGGTCACATTTGCGGGGCAGGTTCGAGTGTTGAGACCAGACGTGTTGCCGTTTACCGTCAGTCCGCCTCATCAGTACTTCAACTTGTCCTAAAACCTACCCAGGATTAGGGACTGATTGAATTTATCTTAAATCTTGAGAAGCAACATCCTGTTCACCGTCCATTGACGGCCGCCCTTCTTTCGGAACAGGGACGTGGCTTGTAGCTTCGCCTCATCTGCAGCAACTGACTGCTGCATCGTCCAGACCCTGACAGGAGCAGGCAAGCTGCCGCGTGGGCCGGTCGTCCTCCACATCCCTGGGGCTCACTCACTCAAAACAAAATTGACTTTCTGACTTTGCAGCTGTGGGCAAGGACCAAAACATAAGTAGATACATGCATACAACACTCATAGCATGTGCTACGCGCCACCGCAGCCTATATCGTGGCCATTGTCCCGTGGTTGCACGTACACGACCATGATCTCTCGATTCGACGAGACATTGAGGAGCAATCTGCTGCGAATATGACGCCTCTCCCTTGAATGAAAGAAAAAGGGGGGCTGCAAAACAGCTGCAAAACATCCGGCTATCTTGACATTAGTACCTGTCTTTGACCAGGTGCACCATAGGCGGCCACCAGAGAGAAAGACAAACGAAAAAAAAAAAAAAGAAAAAAAAAAAAAAGACAGTCGTCACTCACAAGGTGGCTTCTCACCACAACCACATTCACCTCCCCGACATAACACAAACAATGCTCGGGAAGCTTTTTAACCTGACGGCTGGCAATACTGGCGACGACGCCACAGGTTCACATGAACAGAGCTCGACATCGCCGTCTCAACTGATTTCTTCCCTTGAATCCGTCCAGGAGGATATACATACCCGCAACTTACTGTTCCCAGACGCCGAGTCTCTGTTCCAGCACCGCAACGACCAGGTCTTTCCGCTATCTGCTGGTCCGGCTCTTCCTTCAACCTCGACAGCCATCAATGCGTTTGACTATGACTGTGACGTCTTTCTCGATGCCCAAGATGTCCGCGTCCTCATAATGCAGGATGCTCTCAGTGCCAAGCCTGCCGCGCTGATCTACGATAGTCGCCCGCGTCCACCGGCCACCAGTCCGGTGTCAGACAGACCGGACAGACCTTCCTCGGTGGCTGGATTCGCCACAGGCCCACCCATAGATGTACGACGAGGTCCCGTCTCCCCGAGGAAGTCGAGCATGAGTCAGGGTTCCCGGCCTGCAAACATTCAGCAGGATGGCTCGCAACCACAGCCACGCCAGAGCGCCTTTGACCGGAGGGCGTCAATGCATGGCCGCACTCAACCGCGCATCGAGTCTGATACGCAACGTGCGAACCGCGAGTATGCCGATGAGATCAACGTCTTCTCTAGCTGCATCTTTGGGAACTCAGAGTTGATGGCCTACAAAGGTACATCCACCAAGGTTCACGTGGTACCGACTGATGGCCGCAATGAATCTTCCACCTCATTTTTCGGCGACGGAAGGGGATCTCTGGGCAGAGCCAGCATGCGGTCTTCCAAGCTGTCGCAATCATTTTCCTCTGAAGCGGTGGGGGACTTCATGCCGCAGATGTCATCAAGTGCATTGCCTCGCACTCCACAACGAAAGAAGGTCCTCATCACGCGACTGTTCCCTGTGACCGTACCGAGCGATGAAACAAGCGACCTTCCAATTCCAACACCAGGCAGTCGTTTCTCAGAGGACAGTGCCGGAGGATTTCCTTTCCCACAAGACGGCGAAGATGGCAAGGCGAAAATGAAGAGGCCACAGCCGAAACAGAAACGTACGCCTATGTATGCCGTGGCACTGGTTATAAATCTCCCTCAAGCCACCGGCGGAAATGGAAACGGCGTCTCGGTTTCAGCGTCTAGGCAGGGATGTTTCCGCGGGTCGAGCTCGTACAACGAAAACGAATCTTTTGCGTCTTCTTTCGGCTCTGCGCGTCGGTCTGGCTGGACAATGGTGGGAAATGCTACGGGCGTCGACTCTTTTGAGTCGGCGTACGTGGGTGATATCGAGGACCGCATCGACCCTATAACACAGCACTGGGATATTATCATGCGGACCCTCACACACCTCCAATCCGTGGTAGCCACCAAGCTCTCGGGCATGCTAAGGCAACATGATGTTGGATCTCCGGATCAGATGCCGTCATCCTTGAACTCGCAATTGTCACGACGACCGTCGGTTTCACGGCGGAGGAGCGACGATGGGGCATCTATGAAACCCCCCAAAACGAATGCGAGATACCTGACCCTCCATCCAAACTGCTTGATGGACAATGAGGAGGTCGCACGTGAGATTGAGATTGCGCAGGCCCGAATTGTCGCTGGTCTGCGGGCTACACGAGTCGTCACAGGACAGAATCGTTGGGGAATCTGGCGTGAGGAGGCAAGATGGGTGGCAAAGTGGGCTGGAGTCAAAGATCAGGGGTTTTTCTTCCATAGCCTCCTGACGGGATATCTTGCCACGCATACAGACTGGCTGCAGGCGCTTGGTCCCTCTTTTCACCGAAAGCGGCACCAAGAACAGGCGAGGGCTCGCGGCGATGAAGACATGGCCCTTCCAGCTCGCACCGTGATTGTTGCCCGAGATAAGATGGCCGCAAGGAGGCTGGTCTTCCTACTTGCTGCGTTTCTACCTGCCAATCAGCAATTGCCCATCAGTATGCGTGCACACCGACCTAGCACATCTGCCTCCTTTGGTGGCCCCTTTTCGCATTCTCCTCCATCCTACGCCGTTCCGATTTTGAAGGAAGAGTCCCTCAGACGCAAAATCAATCGCCGTACGGCACCGAGGCGGTTGTCACATTCACGAACCGTCAGTCTGCAAGCACAGCCCCCAAGCCGTAGCTCTGGGCTGCCTGCTCCACTCGCACATATGAGCATGGAACGAGGTCACGAACGAAGATCATCCGATGCCATCTCAATTAGAACCACTCATCTCTCAATATCGGCCTGTGATACCCAGAATCAAAAGAGCAGCGCAGCCACCGCAGCGACTATCACACCCGAAGCCACGATTCCTCACTTTGCTAATCTACAAAGACAAGAATCACTGTCTAGCCGTCGGCCAGGGAGTGCGAGCAGCACCGCCGCCGATGATCTGAAGCGGACCTTACAGAGAAGAGATAGCAGCCTTGGAATGCCAAACAGCGGAAACAACAGCCCTGCAACCAGCGAGCCGCGGCCCTCTTCGAGCACTTGGGGCGTTCTCGCCGGCTTATGGAATGCCAGGCGTCGAGGGTCTCGTGGTTCAACCGACACAAGCCCGCCAAAGAGGGATTCAATAAATAGCATCATGAGTGGGCCTCCAATGTCGCCCACCAAGACATCCCTACGTAGCCATCAAGAGCAGTTGCGGAGTCCTGCGCGGCTGACGGCGGAATCAAAAATGTCGAGAACCACAGGACTCACAGCGACCTCAGACCTGGGACCGCGAGAGCAACGCACCGAAGAGTCACCGGGACGTCGGAGCACGGATTCTCCATCGGCAAGAGAAAGCGGATCTCGCTCGCCACGCCTTCCTCGCCTTGCCACCTTATCAGATGACGGATCAGAGGCTTTGCTCCCGCCTAGGAGGAGCGACACTTTTCAAAGAACCCCGGACCCATCGGGTGCGTTCGAGTCGCCTGTCAAAACCTCCATCAACATACAAGATGGTGTGATTGATGTTGATGTCCAGTTTCCCGAATACATTACATCATTCGAGACTGCTATTAGCTCGCCCTCGAGCAGCGGCTACCTCTCAACTCCCGGCGGCAGCGGGTTGGAGCTTTTTGAACAATCTAGTCGCATCGCTGCCGACGGCGATCAACCTTTTAACGTCGCTGGTTGGCTTCAACAATACCATCCAGACTTCATATTGCAGGCCATACCGCCGCAAGACGATTTGATACAGCAAGTCAAAGCCTCACTCAGGGCGGAACCGTCACCCCCAGTCCTATACACAGCATACCAGCCCATGTCGACAGAAGCACAGCAGGAACGGTGGCTGGATGTTAGTAGCGTCATCGTTGCGGACACCACGAGCTTCTCCATCCAAAGGATTCGATACCGGCGTCTCGTGAAGCTGAAACCGTTCCAGGATCTATCTACCGGCGCCGCCTTGCTTACCACGTCCTCGATCAACACCCAAAGCCCACCTGTAGCTTTACTCACCCCGGCCGTTACCCCGTACGAGACCAAGCTGGAGGAAGAATTCATCATAGAGCCCATCGTCACGCTAGACGATATCCTGGTCGAAGCCGTCGAGCGAGTGGTCGGACACGTCGGCCTAGACTCGGCTAGCTCCTCTCGCTCCACGAGCAAGCGTCGTGAGCGGAGCAGCAGTGATGCAGCACGGTCGGGCGAGGCTATGTCGGCCGCCCGTCACGTGGCAATGCCGGTCGGCCGCACCCCGAAGACTTTGCAGGAGGTGCCTCGGGCCGAGTGCAAGATGGTCATACTCTCGGCGCTCGAGGAGGTGATTAAGGAGGTAGTGGAGCGGCGTGACAGGGAGCCCCGCGAGACTGACGGCGATGAGCATCGCGAAAAGGAGAGCGAGCTCACGGTCGCCGTTAGAGGCTGGTTGGAGAGTGTCGAGATGGGAGAATGAAGACCCCGCTCGTTCACTTGGACGACGACATACATATCATTATTCTCACCCATTATCCTGGGAATTATTTCTGTCGTGGGCTATTTATTTATACCAGTTTTTTTTTTTGTTAAACCGTTGGCGTTTCTTTCTTTCTTTTTCTTTTTTTCCCCCTCTCTTTTACCACTATTACATGTCATCATGAATTTTCTACCTGTAACAATAGCATGGCGCTGGCATTTTGTTTTTCACCTTTCGTACTTTTGTTTCGTTTTTTTATTCTCTTGACATCATCGCCCGGCTTCTGGTTGGCCCCTTGAGCATGAGGCCAGTATTCACTCGTTGAAACAACGTGATACCCCGATTTCTTACAGCTAGGACATCAGATTTTGCAAACCCTTCAGCGAAGGATCTCTTTGCATACTGTACAACTGAAACAAGGCAAGAGCTAGACCGCCCTGCGTATAATGAATATACCATGATCAACTGGCGTATACGAATACATCGCGTCTATCTCACGTGAAAAAAAGCAAACAATGATGAGGTTCAATGAGTGAATATTTGCTATTTCGGTTGACCACCTGCTTTGAAGTGACATTCCGATACGGCACCCAGTCCCACCACTTCACTCCTATTGGGCAGCCCTGTTGTAGGCGTGATTAGGTAGTCGTCTTGCTAACGTCGACCTTTGTCTTGTCTGTTAACTTGGTCAGTATTGCAACGCTCGCGTCTGTCAGTCACCAGCTCCAGTAAAGCCGACAGCACCGATACGAGCAAAGACTCACAGAACGCAACATAATCCTTGATATTCTGCGCCTCGGCCTTGGGAGCGGGGTAGTACCAAGCGGCGTTGTCGAGCTTCTTGCCTATGGCATATTGTGAGGTTAATTCCCTGTGTTTTAATCACAAACCGAGTATACGCTACGACTAGGCGTATCGTCCAGGGGGATAAAATACTAAAAAAAAAAAAAAAAATTCTCTCTTTGCCCTTTACCCCATTTGAGGAAACACTCAAACTTCGACAGGAACCTACCTCCGACGGTGATGGAATAGTAACTCGCGTCGCCCTTCCACGGGCAGTGCGTGTGCAGGTCCGTGTCAGAGAGATACTCGTCCTTCCGGACCGCCTGCGGGGGGAAATAAACGTTGCCCTCGACCTCTTCCCACTCGGTGGTCTCGGCGATCGTTTGTCCGTCCACGGACGCGGTGGCTTTCCCGGTGGGCATGGTGGTGGGAGTGTTTATCTGGAATACCTGAGGGCAAAAGTCTTTTCTTGGATCGATATATCAATCTGAGTTCATGTACGAGTGGACGCAAAGTAACTTAGGATGTTAATTAATGTCACTATCTCTTAAAGTATTTGGTTTGCGAGGATGATGGGCCATGATATAATTCAACAACCATGACGTTTTGGATTTGTCAGCTAGTCTAGGTTTCGTCCCGTGTGCCAGACAGGTTCTTGAAGTAATTGATCTTGCTGCGGGGTTTACTAATGGCATCCTCGGCGGTATGTGGCATCTAGGTGTGCCTCCAGCGACGCGGTTCACACTTCTTATTCGTAGGCTAGATTTGTTTCTGCCGTGCTTTCAGACAAATTTGCAGGATTGCTTTGAATGTGCAAAGAAACAAGACCCCTGAATATGAAAGGGTCGTAAGAAGCATTTGCGATTCTTCTGAGTCTTTGAATTTTAATTTGTTATCGTAGAAGTCGTTGCCCTACTGAAACCCCAAACGCCTAACACTCGGGTATATAAAACAAGGCGTCTTTCATTTGGACTCCCAAAATGCTTTACATATAGGAAAAAAAGGAGACAAAGAACAAGCCAAACGCATCGATGCTAATGCTAACGCTAATGTAGGATTTGATGCGAATGTGGTATACAGGAGCGCGGGAAACAAAATGTGGTGGATGGCAAACAGGGGTCAAAGCGGCAGCTTTATAGGGAGTTTGTACGTAGAGGCAGTCAGCCTCGAGATGAGGAAATGGTTCAGAATATTTTCTTGATACCTTGCCATCACCCACACAACACTCTGCAAAATCAAAGGTTGATGAGATCCATCTCGGAGAAGTCGGGTGGCGCACGCCCATAGATGACGCGGACCTTGCTGTCAAGCGCTGTGCCCTCGTTACTGATCCAGACATATTCGCTGAAGGACTGCGTACGGTAGATCTCGTCGTCAGACACCCCAATCTCATCCTGTGGGATCCAGATCGCCCGCCGGCGCGAACGCAGCGCCTCGTGCTTGAACGCCTCGCGGACGAGAACGTCTCGCTCGTCCGGCGTCAGGTCCTCAATTTCGTCGTGGAAGCCTCCGTACAGCGCATCTCCTATAGCACGCTGCGCTTCCAAGTCCTTCATACGACGGTCCTTGCGGTACTGGGCGGCAGTCTTGAGATTCTTCTCTGCCTTGCCCAGCGTGGCGTGCTCGATTTGTTTGCCCGCCCGTACAGCCCAGGTTCCGGCGTGACGTATGCCCGCGACAGGGTTGAGAATGCCCAACTTGGAGCCAGCTCCGCCACCTGTGACCGATCTACGCTTGGCGGACAGTCTTCTCATCTCAATCTCCTCCCTGGACGTCATCGAGGAGTCTCCGCGAAGCGTTCTAGCCTCGTCAGCATCCCCTTCCAGGTCGTCATCATCAACGAGACCGAGACGACGGTCCTGTGCCCGCTGGAAGGCTTCGTCTCTCAGCACCGCCTCATCCTCAAAGGTTATGGGCAGGTACCTAAACAATGGTGAAAATGATTTGTTAAGTAGGATCTGGTAGCCTGCGGTAATGATCAAGGCTACAATCATAACAATTGCTTGCCTAAAGCCAACGAGGTTTCCGCGTTCGTCCTGTGACAAGAAGAACAAGCCAATCAGGCAAAGCTCCATAACGTAAAGACCAGTGAAGAGCTGGTTGACAGCTCTCGGAAACAGGACGCCGCCCGTGTCCGTCTGGAAACGCGTGACGTAAAACATGTTGTAGCGGTGAGCGAGCCAAAGGAGGCTGAAGGTGATGATGGCAAAAATCGAGATTATCGGAGCCACGATAGAGTATATCAAGGCGATGCATGCAAAGTTGGTGTAGACGGGAAAGAAAGAACCCCAGTTGACATTGGGGAGCTCAGTCTGGCGCTTCCATTTGGCCCGAGCAGTGTTATCGAGTAGTCTGCCGAGGACATACCAAACAATGAGAGTGCCAATTTGCATCAGTGTTCCCGAGCTCACAGACAGAGCCTGCAGAATCATGTAGGTGAAGAAGTAGTTGGCTGATTTGGGCAAATTCTTTGCCAACAGGTTCGGAATACCTGCGACGCTGTTCACGGCATCTTCGGCTTTGATGATGGAGCCGACCGTCTGTAGGGCACCGTTTGACAGGCTAACAACGAGAAAGAGCTGGAAGAATAGGAACGCGAAGTAGTAAACCTGCACAGACTCGGACCTCTGCGCACCCGTCTTAACACCCTGAAGCTTTGCAAGGAAGTTAAATATGAGAGGCACCACCGCTAGCATGACGGCCAAGATGATGGCAGGGAGAACTCCAGCAATGAGCTTCAGGAATTTGTAGACGTTTTCATTCCTTGCCAGGAAGTTCAAGAAGGGGAAATCCTGGACCAAACCATCAATCTGAGCGATTCCAGAAGAGAAAGTCACAGGAATGATGAAAAGAACGACCATGCCAGCAACAATTGCAAGGACAAAGGCAAATCGAATCCACTCATTCCACCAAGAAATGGCCATGTTCTCCCAGATAACGTCATGCGGTGCAACCTCGACGACACGGGGCGTCATTTGCCTTGGGACGTGGTGCGTCACGCTCTGGCAGGCCATGTGGGCAGCCACCTGATTGTTGAACTGAATGAAGGCCGAGGTCATAACTGGATATCTCTCAGGATGCTTCTGGTCGACCTCGATCTCCATGTTGAGACGTGCGAGCTCGCCGCGAGCCCAGTAGATCGTGTCGACCTTCTTGTTGATCAGAGGCAGCCCTGGCAGCCACGAAGGAGTCCACTCAAAGTTGGCGAGACGGTGTGTAGGGCGCTTGGATTCTTTGAGCCACTTCTTCCATTCGGCACTATCCTCGCGCTCTTTGGAGTAAGCGAATTCGGATGCCGAGACGGGATATTCGACTGGAGCAATATCCTCCCCACCAATGAGTGGCAACGACACGACCACCTTCTGCCAAAACGTCTTCTTCTGCTTCTGGGATGACGATGAATCCGTAAGGGGGAACTCATCCTCCTCACGTCCCTGGGGTATGGGAGAGGCGTATCCACCTTCTGGGGGCTTCCAGAATTTCCACCACGAGTTATGGTCGTTGACGATCATGCCATCCAGGTTCATAGCTTTCCTTGTGGTGTTGCCTCGCGCCTGAGCCGAGTCAGGTCGCCTGCCACCGGCCACGATGAGGTCTTCATCTTTGGAACTAGAAGGAGAATGCCCTTGATAGCCTGAATCGGATTCGAATGAGCTTTTCACAATCTCCTCTCTGGGATCGCTTGCCATCTGCACTGTCCTGCGTGGCCTGTCCGACCCTCGCGTTGCAGGCCGGAGCGGCACGGGGCTTTCAGGGCCTCTGGCTTCCCCTGACAGGAAACCGAATCCGCCCGTGTGTTCCAACTGTCCATCGACGGTTTTATGAATGGTCTTGGCGCCTCCAACAAGAGTATGACCCGCTTTGCCGACAACGTTAACGCCGCCCTTGATACCCTTTCCGAGGAACCCAAGACCTAGGCCCTTTGCTTCTTTAGAGCTGCCATCAGCCTGATCCTGTTGCGGAGGCACATAGCTATTCCGTCGCTTGTCCTGTTCAACTGCAGTCTCTATATGAGGAACCTCTTCGTGGGTTCCTGCGCTTATACCACCCTGCTGAGCGCGCAAGCGGGCATTGGCATCCTCTTCTTCCTGTCGTTTTTGTATTTCATCTTTGGTAGGGCGAGCACGACCCTTGTGCTCTCGCTGTCCTTTCTTCTCCTCGGCAAGCCTCTTTTTTAAATACCTCCGCTTAGCTTCGCGAATAAGCTCGGTCTGAGCAGCTTCGAGTTGATCATGTATCTCATCCCGCTTCCGGACTTTTTCCAAGAGCTTTGTGAAGTCGCGCGTGATCCAGATATTCCTAATGCCACCTGGGAACACGTCGAACAAGCCCCTCAGTCCCTCCTCGGTAAGCCACTTCTCTGGAATGGAGCTGACCAGGACCGTGTTTGCCGAGGCTCTCAACCTGTGCTCGGCACTGGTGAGGTAGTCTTGGCGTACTTTGATGTAAACCCGCAATTCAATGAACATGATGTAGCAGACCCAACCAATTACGCCGAGAGCGAGGAGGAGATGCGCCCATCGCCTCTGATGGTGCTCAGGCTTCAGGTTCGGCCATGCCAACGTGTCCAGGCCTCGGGGGGCGTCGGATGATGCGTCCTTTACGTCGCGAACAACCTCCTGTCCGAGCCCGTCGACGTAGTTGACCGGGACGAGGATGGGAATGACAACAAGCGCGATGGGTATGAATATGACCAGGAGCATTCGCAGATACCGCAGGAAAAAGTAGGCGTCGAGACCACATTTCTTGATAAGTTCGCGATCGCTGATCTTCATGAGCGAAGTCACCAAAGACCAAGGGCTCGCTGGCGGTGGATCAGTCCGCTCTCGCTCGGGAACCAGGAATGTCTTGGGTTTGCTGTTACAGGTTGTTTGTCAGCTACAACTTTTGTTCTTGTCATGTTCTGCCGCATTGCACTTACTATATGCGAGCGAGCTTATTCCTGAAGAGGAGGAATACAGTGGTTTGCACTCCAAACACAATCAGACCAGTAACCAGAGCAGCGGCGAAGGCCTCAAGGCCGATGCCCTCTTCCTTTCGGCCATCCTTGACGGCACTGTCGGTGCCATTTGTGCCGTTGGTGGCCATCTGATCGCCAAATCGAGATGTAGAGCGGTGCGGTTCGACGGATAATTCTGGGCGTATTGTGCTGTCATAATCGTATCGCCATGTAGGTAAGAGAGGTCAAGGCTGCACAGGCTTGGAGAAGCCAGTCGTAAGAGCGTGAGTATGTATATTCGTCTGGACTACGTAAGATGGTATTGATTTGTTAGTATTCGCTGCGCGCAGAAGCCTAGAGATGAGATGGCCAAGCTATCCCAGTTGAACACAAGCGTCCCTATATTGGACCGATATGTACCTTCACACTGAGCTTGTGGCCTTTATCGGCTGTCCATCCCAGAGTAGCAATGCGGTTCAGGGTTATCCACAACAGAATAACGCCTTCAAATGAGGCCGGCAAAGAGGTTGTAAGGTTTATGGGATGTCAAGACTAAATTAAGCCTTGGACCGGTGTGGCGCATTAAGATGCAGTAAAATAGAAGGGTTGAAAGAAGACAAAGAAGTTCGGGGGCAAAGAAGCCTTTCTACGATGTTCCCTTCGCCAGGAAGATCTGCATACTATACTAGGGAGGACAAAAGGCGCCGGCTGCGGACGGACAAGAGAAAATAGTAACAACCACAGGGGGATCAGACAGGGCCTGGATGCCAGTGGGCATGTTGCTGCATCTTGAAACAGGAAAAATGCATTGAGGGGCCCAAAACCCAAAAGACGGTGCTATCCACAGTACATTCACAAGTCGAATTGGGTTACCACAGCCAATTGGTGGCCATTGTCGTGACGTCGGCGGCAGGCTCCCTTGTTCTACGCGCGTGGCAGCTGTCACCGTGAACCAATCAGTGGTCAAATGCAACCGAATCTTGGGTGGGGTGTGGGCCGGACGGTGCCGGGATGTTATCAAGAGCTGCAACCACATCCAAAATCCAAACCTGGGAAAGGCATTGGATCACTAGCACGTGCGACTGCATAATTGGAGTTGAATGATTGACTAACTTTGGCGGCATCAGTCATAATAAACCATTACCCCTTCAGGCGAGAGCTCAAGAGGTGAGCTTAGTTCCCCTAAGACAGATATGATACTGTAGGATATAAAATCATGGTTGGCGGATCTTCGGCACGTTTGATTGTTTGTGCTTATGTGTGATCTGAAACTCTTTTCCCACGCCACGATCGATTCGCTACCCAACTCCGTACGTAAGAAGTACATAGGTACGTACACTAAGCCGAGTAGACCTGTTTGTTTATTTTCGTAGCAACGCAATCGGCTTAGCACGTCAGAGATTGACGCCAGGGCTTTTAAGCTAAAGATAAACCCCGGATTTGTGCCGCCAGCTCATGGTTATTCTTGCTACTTTATTACCCAGCCTATCCTCCGGATAAGTTAAATCATGACAGACCTGTTGTTGCAATGATAATCATTTGCGATTACTGTACTGTACTTTGTTTTGCATCCCGGTGCTCTGGTTCGATCGATCTACGAACCACCGAAAGCAAACCCAGCTGCTCAATTGGGATGTATCTTTCTTGGCATAACGTAGGTTCACGGCGCAATTCCTTGTTTTTCACCGCTGAAATCTCGCGAAAGATCCTTCAAGCCTAGCTTCGGGTTTTCAGCTTAGCGAAGAAATTTAGCCGACGATGACGACCAAAGTGAAGCCAGAAGTAACGCTCGGCGATGTCATCGATGGGGACAAGTGACCATTTATTAATATCTTGGTTGATTCGTGGAATTGCCTTGTGCGACATGGCCAGCACATTTGGGATTGATTGTATTGATAGATGAGGGATTTCCGGGTCTTCACCATGAAGATCGACGGAGTTTGTTGACCGGATCTACGTAGCCCATATCTCCCTACTCTATACCTAGCTAGGTCTAAAACTCCGCGTCTGTATGGTTCAAATTACGTCCATAGCCAGCACAGCACAGCTAATGTGCCTATGTACCTACCATCCTGATGGGAGGGTAGATTACGTGAGCCGTGCACGGGCCCCTGCATCTGGATTCTACTCGAATCCCGAAGATCCCTCCCGCTTCAGATAGATCCTAGAAAAACAACCCACTTTTGAGATACGTATCTGCCTCGTTTTCAATCCAGTACGCCTTCCAAAGAACTCCGATGAAACGGTCTGTGGCGGCCAAAAGTTTTGCCCATGATAACCCGAAACTCAAAGAGGTGGCCTAAAAATTTCATTTGCCACGCTGTCACACAAGCCACGTAATACAACTCCATGGCACAAAAGTCCCTACCGTTGTTGCCGTCATCTCGAGGAACAAGGATGACCCGCCCCCTCAATCTTTACCCCACACATGCAATTAGCTGCCAAAGCCTATGTCGTCTCCAAAGCCAATATCGGAGCAAGTGCCGAGATTTTTTGACTTCAAAATACTGCCGTCAAGACCCCTCTGCCCTGCCGATAATGTAACCACTGACAGAGTTGAAAATGTTCAAGCCAATTTGGGAGCTTTGAACCTCGAACTGGTTTGGCCCAGGAAGCCTAATAATATCGGCTCTACCCATGGAGCTGCTCGAAGAAACAATCAATGAACATATATCTTTCATCATAAACCTTTAAACTGTACCTTATGACTTCATTGATTTTCTGATCAAGTATACCACCAAAACGCATTAACGCCATGGCAGGGCCTTTAGACATGAAGATCATCATCGCCGGAGCGGGCATGGGAGGCCTGGGCTGTGCGCTCTCCCTGGCAAGGAAAGGCTTTAAGCATATCGACGTCTACGAGACCGCTTCAAGCCTGGGGTTCGTTGGTGCCGGCATCCAGATGGCGCCAAACATGGTACGGATCCTGGACCGCTTGGGCTGCTGGAGTGGGATAGAGAAGGAGGCCACGAACGTCAAGGAAACGAGCATCAGACGTAGGTACCAGGGATGGGACAGACCCGGCACCAGTGTTTGTTTTGTTTGCTGCACCGCGTCGCTAAACCAAGTTTGCGTATACACATTTGTCATGCCAATAATTTGCCATGGGTCAGGGCCGCCATATCACCAAACCATAATACTAACGTGAAACTGGTACAGAGGGGAGCACCAACGAGGAACTTGCCCATGTCAACATGCCAGACATAGCCGCAAAGTACGGCTACCCACACTGCACTGGCCATCGCTCGTCGCTGGCAGGTGGCATCTATGAGAGCTGCCAGAAGGAGCCGGCAATCAAGTTTCACTTCGGGACTTCGATTGTAAACGTGAGCAGTTGGGGCCCTGCAAAGCCACGCGTCGCAGTACGGTCTGCAGGTGCCTATGATGAAACGAAGGAGGTTGAGGCGGATGTGATCCTCGCAGCGGATGGCATCAAAAGTGTCGTGCGGAGGGAGATGCTCGCTCGCTACGGAGCCGAGCCCGAGGAGGAGGACACCGGCCAGGCCTGCTACCGCATCATGCTGACAAGGGCAGAGATGGAAGCTACCGGCGAACCGAAGCTCCTCGAGCTTATGGACAGCGACCTGGTGGTGCGCTGGATCGGGGAGAAGCGACACATCATCGCGTACTCGGTCGCCGACAAGTCCATCTATAACCTATCGACGACGCAGCCCGACATCAACTTCGCCGCCGGCCCTACCGCGACCTATACGACGCGCGGGTCCAAGGAGGCCATGCTCAAGGTCTTTGAGGACTTCTGCCCGCTTGTTCAGGCGATGCTTAACATGGTACCAAGTGGCGAGGTTTGTGAGTGGAAGCTCCGGCAGCACAAGACCCTGCCGACCTGGTGCGACGGGCCCGTTGCGCTGCTCGGTGACGCCTGCCACCCGACCCTGCCGCACCTTAGCCAGGGAGCCGCAATGGCGATCGAGGATGGTGCGGTGATCGCCGAGGTGTTGAGCCGCCTGCCTCCGGGCGAGGTCGACCCTGCTCAGATCGGCCGTTGTCTCAAGGTCTACGAGCTGCTGCGGAAGGATCGTACCTCGGAACTGGTCAATCTCGCGGCCATGTCGGGCCGGGCACTGCACTTGGGTGATGGCAAGGCCAAGGAGGAGCGAGATCGACAGTTTGCAGAGGCCCGCGCCAAGGGTGGCGCCCCCGTCCCGGACAAGTGGGCGTCGCCTGAGGTGCAAAAGATGATATACTCACATGATTGTGTCCAACATGCCGCGGAGAACTACGAACAGATACTATCGACCATCTCATGAGTTTCGTCTGGCTGACTTGAAGATGGTTTGTGTAGCGGGGAGCCTATTAGCCACTAGTCTAGGTATACTAGTCTTGGTGCAGTGGCAATAGTATTTCGACCACATGTGATCATTTCAACTTGGCAAAGTTGGTAGCTATTTTCCACGTGATTGATGATCCATGTACATAGGTAGTCAAAGTGAATGTAGTTGATATAGTGTACAAAGCATTAAAAACATAAGAGAAGGCCGTGCCCGCCGGTCAAAGCTACTCAGATATCGCCGTCAAAAGAAAACGCCAAGCGCCAAGCTTGAATTGCCTCGGTAAGTAAACAAAAACTCTCCCCCAATACACCACCTGCGTAGGTTTGTGAACGCAACCGGCCGCAGGCTCTAGCCCATCGAATTTGAGGGTGTCGAATCGCGACAACTTGGTGGCTAGTAACAATGCTGCAAGGCCAGTATAGTATGTTCCGGAGTAGCGAGCAGCAGTTGTAGATGGTATGTACCGATGGATGCAACCGTACCCTGTCAGTCGTCCGATTGCAGTCGGGTACAAATCATACCCCTTTCCAAATCCCCTCTCAATGTTGAAAACTTAGCCGGGTCAGTTTGACCCAAGCCGTCGGTCGAGCGATCAAGATGCGACACATCCAACCTAGAAGAGCAGACAGTCCAAACAGCAACAGCATGCAAGACCAGCCAAAAGGCCCTCAGCGAGACCAGGCTTCCTTCCCCTGTCATCTTGGTAATGGCCGTAGGGCTGTTGCTGGTAATAGCCACCGAGAGGCGGGGGTCCGTATCCTGGTTGACCGTAAGGGCCCGGCTGACCATAAGCACCCGGCTGGCCATAGGGACCTTGCTGGGGATAGTATCCCATCGGCGGCGCTTGCTGGTAGTAGCCGCCCTGTTGAGGCGGGCCTTGCTCGTATGCCTTGAATTGTTGCTGGTTCGGGTCGCCATAGTGTGCTTGAGGCGGCTGCTGGGGAGGGAATTGCGGCGGCTGGTTCTGGGGAGGAGGGGCCTGGTACGGGGGCGGTGCCGCATCGCCGAGCTTGTTGGCGACGTTGGTCTTGGGAGGGTCCATGTCGACGGTATTTGCTTGACGACCAAGGATAGTGCGAGTGATTGATTACGGCGTTGGGAAGAGTGAAGGAGAGTGAGACGGTTCAAAATAGTTGAAGGAGGTGATCGTTCACAATAAAGAAATTTGGGAAAATTGAGAGGAAAATAAAACACAGTCGGTAGTTAGGATGGAAGTATTGCCTCCACAAGCTCAAATGTCGTTTGGATCAGCTTGCGTGGCTTAGTTCGGGATCGACGGGGGTCTCGCAGCTGAGTCAAGGAATACGAGCCAATTAAAGTCACGATGGCGTTCCACTGGGACTACGGACAGCCATGTGAGGACGGTCCGGGGTGGTTGCGCGATAAATTGGTGGCGAAACAACTGCTGGAACCGAGTCTTGTCAATATTGTTTCCAGATGAAGGAAACTTGTCTCGACATTTAATTTCACATGTCAGGGAGAAGAACCTAGACAGTGGGCTTGCAATTGAATCTAAACTAATTAATACAGCTGTATATACTATTATATGAATAACTCATAACTACAAGATCGTGAACTGTAATATTAACCAAGCAACACGTACCTCACTAAATACTGTATGTGTGGTGCCTCGCATTTAGGCGACACGAAGGAGGCTTGCCGCTAGCCTCGGGCCCAGACTCTATCCGTATCAGATAACCCCAGCAGCCCAGGCGCTTATTTCTGTAACCCTCACCCTGACTTTTTGGAAGCCGCGATTCCAATAGATATCTATGTATCAGTTGCTTGTTGTAGTATTGTTACTTTCTTATTCAGAAAATTGTGCTGCCGCGGGCTGCTAAAAAGCGACCGGGGATTTTCAGCAAATCGTTGTAATACAGTTCTCAGGCTGCTGTTTTGTAGCAGCTCCTCCATGCAATGTGACGGACGGCGTACCTTGAGCAAACGCGTTCAGTGATCGGGGGTGGGGCTACCGATAACCGGACCCG
Organism: Magnaporthales sp. P1609; assembly: GCA_003709005.1. Classification (NCBI taxonomy): domain Eukaryota; kingdom Fungi; phylum Ascomycota; class Sordariomycetes; order Magnaporthales; species Magnaporthales sp. P1609. The sequence continues at coordinate 2,273,261 of PELF01000003.1, forward strand.
TCCGGGGAATTTATTCCCCACTGGTGATCCCTCGAGTTGGTAGGAACACTTAAACCCAAGTTTTGATACTACTCATGAGTGAAGGTAAAGTAGCATGGAAATGATCCACATAATTTACACAAGCAGCACTAATTTTATCAAAGACCAAAAAAAAAAAAAAAAAAAAGACATACGATGGCTGAGTGGCTTACTTTCCACGCCGACCAGGCCGCTAAACTTGAGCCGTGGCTCCCTCCAAAGAACCCCCTGTCAGCAACAGGAGGAGTAGTACCGGGGGAGCTAGATAACCAACCCTTTCCGGCAAGGGCCCGTCCGTTCGTGACACTGACCTTTGCAACCTCACTCGACTCGGCTCTTTCGCTAGCCCCCGGGGTCCGAACCACGCTGTCGGGCCCACAGTCGAAGGCTATGACTCACTTCCTGCGCAGCCGCCACGACGCCATCCTAGTCGGCGCCGGCACAGCTATTGCGGACAATCCGGGCCTGAACTGTCGGCTCCGGGACACCGAGGGTCAGCCTCGGCCCGTCGTTGTGGACCCTCGCTGCCGCTGGAGCTTCGACGAGCGGAGCAAGGTGCTGCAGCTGGCCGGGGAAGGTAGAGGCCTCGCCCCCTTTATCATCACCACCCCGGAGGCGGCTGCTACTGTCGATAGCCGGAAGAAGGCTCTTCTCGAGGCGTACGGGGGCAAGTATATCTCCTTGAAGCATGGTGGTGGTAATGGTGAAGGTCGTGACGGGGTATTGGACTGGAGCGATATCCTGATCGCACTGCAGGATGAAGGGCTGAGCAGCGTCATGGTCGAGGGTGGAGGTCACGTCATCAATACGCTCTTGGGTCACAAGGATAAAACAGATCTTGTCCATTCGGTGATTGTCACTATTGCTCCGACATGGTTGGGCCAAGGTGGCGTGGTGGTGTCACCGGCCCGGGTGGTTGACGAGAGCGATAACCCCAAGCCTGCTTTGCGCCTCGCAAATGTAAGTTGGCATCCGCTTGGAGATGATGTGGTACTGTGCGGTCAGATCGAACCATGATCAAAAGAGGTTAGACGGCGAAGAAGAAGAACAAAACAAGGGGGAAAAATATAATCACAAATGAGTACCTACTTGGGTCGGGATCCTGGTATCTGATATTCATCCATCATGAACACTGTACCAAGTAATAGAGACGACTTCCTAATCTGAATATGTTATTAAGAATAGGCAAATATATAATGTTTCTCAGTTGCTTGACAGAGATAGACGTTGGACGTGGGCCAGTCCCGGCAGATGTGACAGAGACAAACGGGTAAATCGGCTCTGGATGCAGAGTTACTCAAAAGTAAGGAGCATCCCCTCTCTTTCAACTATTTCGCCGCATTGAAGCCTGAGACTTGTGCAAGCCCCTTGGGCTTCTAGGAGCTGCCAGCGCCACCATCCGCGGCGGCAGTCGCCTTCTCCGCAGCAATCTTGGCCTCCATCTTCTTCCTCGCCGCCAGGATCATCTCGTCCCTCCTCCTCTTCAACAGCGCTTGCCTCTCATCCCGGCTTGTGCTCCACGCCTTCCCGCCCTTGCCGGTCTTCTCATCATCCGCCACTTCTGTACTTTGAAGCTTGTCCTGCAGCTTGTACCTTGTGATCAGGTCGGGCTGGGCCGGTTTGTCGGCAGCCTTGGCAGCAGAGGCCGCGGACGAGCCTGTCGCCGCTGCAGGTGTGGCGCTTTGCGGGGGCGGGGGCGGTTGGAACGTGATCGGGGGCTGCGTACCGAGTGAAATCGCTTCCGTCAGCTCTCGTTTTCCCCAGAACCTTTGCTCAATCCTGCTCCCTTTCTCCTTTGTTTTCGAACTTACCGTCTCCAGTCTTCCTGCAAGTATTCTGTCCGTAGTGGCAGTGAGGTTCCCTCCCGTCCGCTGCAGGTCCCAAAGGACCGTCCGCCGGTCCACTTGAGGGAACATCTGTTGTATCCTCTCGACGGCGGCCTCACGCGCCCTCAGATCGCCTCCGCGGTCGGCGACTCCCCTCCCGCTTCCGCCGGCGCCTGCCGCAGCAGTGTCCGTAGGTGCCGAGAAGAACAGGTATCGGATAATGAGGCCCGAAACAACTAGCACCAGGACCAGCGAGGGCACGTTGATCTCCTCGTTCGCCATGGCAGTAGGACAAAGAAAAGGTGGGGGCAAGAAGACAGTAATCTGAGGGGGGAGCCAGTAGACTTGATTTGGTTGTTTGTGTGGCCTCCTGGGGACCGGCTCTACGATTCGTTGTTCGCGTCCCCAAATCGAGTGGAGGGCCGGTTTCGACGCGTGCTGGTAGAACTTGGTCCCGCTGGGACGGTCAGTAACAGAGCTCAGGCAGCTCAAACAGAATGTTAAGGGAGCCAGTACAGGTTTGGGATTTTCAAATCGATTTCCGAAAATGGACCAATAGATGAACGCGGGTGTCAAGATGAGGGGAGTTTGAGGTTGCTACAAACTGAATCGTCATCAGGTTGAGTGGCGTTGATTCTTTGACCCGCCAAAGCTAAGAGTTAGGATAACAATGCACGAAAAGTGGGGCAACGCTCTGAGGCTAACAGTATGAACATTCGTTTAGCCTCCCAAGCTTCGAAAATATTCTACCACGAGAAACACTTTGTTTGACCCATAGAAACTCCTACCTATCTCTTTTCGGGCACCAGAAGGTATGCATTTCACACAGCAGGATTTCATTTAATCGTCTTTTATGATACCTCAAGGCTGCATCATAGCAAGAGCCAACATGCTCTCGTGCGTCAGTTGTGCATTGTTACTATCAGTCGGCACTTTATCAACTCCAGCGCAGTAGTAGACCGAAGGTGTGCAAGCGACGAAAGCAACCAAACTAAAATGCAGTAATTTTTCGAGCAGCACAGATCGGCAAACAGCCTCGACCAGTCCGCTAGCAAAACTGCCCAAGGCCTGGCTGTAGAATGTCTTTGTGGGTCATCAGAAAACGCGGTTGCTTCTGATGCCGTCCTAGCAGCCACTATCATGAGCTGCACATCGGACTTTCTCTACAAACCTCCATCCATCATGAGCCCAACGTAAGACCAAGAGGGTTGGTGTCCAAGTCGGCGTAATCGAGTGCCAGCTCGCGCTGTTAGCCAATACATAATGTTAGCTACAAGCTCCCAAACTTCTCGCGGGGTTGCATCAGGGATGGATTTTCAAGTGCTCATACCCTATCTTTACGCCATTGTGTCGTATCCCAAACAAGGTAGTAACCACGTTCGTGGTTCGGGCTGATCACTTGAGGCATCATATGCTCGTCCTTGGTCAACCATACTTGCAACTTCTTGTGCCATCGCCAGTTGCGGTTGTTCCTAACACGTGAAGGATCTACTGTCAGCTGCTTGGAGTTGGTTACGCGACAGTGGGCCAACTTACAGCTCAAGAGCCGCTAATTGCTGTTGACGGTCTCCCGGGCATGAGTAGAATATCCACATTAACGTCTCCTCGTTGAAGCCTTGAATCTTATTCTCGATCGGCTGAACATTGTTGACCTTGTAGCACTCTGGCAACCGGAATCTAGGAATCGCAGGCCTTGGCGTTGTGTCGTCGAAAGCCGAGTAAATTTGCTCTGATACAAGCCTGCCCCGTTGATTAGCCACAAACCCAGTTATCAATGACACAAAAGCAAATGATATAATTATGCCAGTATGAGTACATCACTTACTCTGGATTGCGGAGAGCTTGCTCTAGTCCCATGTTGGTGTAGTCGATACCAGACACTAAAGCGTTGTAGTCGGGAAATCCGTTCATCAAAAAGCGAAGCCCTTTTATACCCCACTTGTCACTCTCGGGCATTCCTGCCAATGGATCTTGCACTGGTACGGGCGGCAGCGCGTCGTCAACCTTCGCCTTGCCTGCGAGTGCACTGTTTCCAATCGTCCCTGGATGCCTACCCTCGCTTTGGTTTGCCAATCCATCTAGCGATGACTTCTGCGAAGACAGCCCCTTTTGCCGGGAGTCTTCGTCGGTACTCATACCCCTCGCATCTACTGGGCGAGGTCCAAGCTAATTGTTAGTAAACCGTTGGGTTGCAGACGATACACCCTTTGTGAATACGTCACCACAAGAGTTGCATGTTGTAGTAACTCACCAGCTGGTGATCGACTCTCTGTCGCCCTGGTGTTTGCTGAAAGGGCATTCAGAAGACCATTTGCAGCTCTGCTGGGTTGCTGCGCTGATGCCGTGCCGTTGCCGCTTTGTGGTGCAAAGCCTAGGCTAGACATCAGACTTGGGCCGCCACGCTCGCGACCAATCTCTCCATTGGGATTCCTATTAAGTGGTGGGAAGTCATCGACCGCATTCTGCTGAGATTGTGCCGTTTGGCCAATGCTCGCCTGGTTGCCAAAGCGAAATGATCCTTGGTCAGTTGGCAGCCGCGAGGGTGGCGTGTACATGTCTTCTTGTTGATTCTGCTGCTGAGATAGCGGCGTTGGCTGGTTGCGCTGTATAGGGGCTGGCCCACTCAAATTCCTCGATCCACCCGTCGACCACATTGACGATGGTGATTGACTCGAAAGTTGCGAGTTACCGGAAAGGGAGGGGAATTCACTGCAGCCAACAACGTCAGTATCAGGTTATGCTGAGCTGAGCCGGGAGTGAAAAATGAGCGTTGAGTATCGAATCTCGAGATGAGTGGTATGAAGGGGACAGCAACACGGGTTCTTTCAATACCCGTTGGCCACATTTGAGTATGGCATGTTCGGCTCGACCTTTGGGGCCAGATCTGGGTGAGTCGAAGATGCCATTTCGACAAGCCTCAACTTTGAGGGGATATGCGACCGTGTGCCAGGGCGATGCGCGAGGTGCTTCTCGGAAGGGCCAGGCATGATGCTCGTTTTCCCAGTTTCTGAATATGGATGCCAATATTGCGCAGAGATGCGCCGGCTTTTCCCAAAATATAAGGTAGTCCAGGGAGAAAGCTAAGAATGAGAACGTACGAGAGGTCGAGTGGTGTCGCCGGTTGCGACCCGCTTAAGCTTTGCGCAAAACTGACGTTGCCGCCCAACTGCTGCCTAGAAGGGTTTTGTAGGCCACCGCTTGCCATTGGGACGCCTGCAAACGCCCATCCTGATCCGTTACCAGCTGTGTCAAATGCCCCAATCAGTATACTGTTTGCCGCCAAAGTGCCCAAAGGATCGAGCGGGGCATCAGCAGTCCAAACTGTCGTTCTCACCCAGTGTTCCATTAGGTAACCGATTCGAGGCCGATCGTGCGGATTGTTGCGGTGGCTTGGGTTGACCACCGAAGCCTGCTGGCATCCCGCGGTGATTTGGAGGTACTGCGCCTGAACATCTTTTGTCAGCCTCCAGAGTCTGTCTCCCTTCAGTTGCACATAATCCTAGGTAGAACGGAACGCAACCACTGCATCGCAAACAGACTCGAATTGCAGATGCGCACTCGCGCAAAATCTATCAGGAAGCACAAAGGCAGTGCAAGCAATGTCGAAAACCAGCTGAGCGAGAAGACAAGCCTGGCTCCGACGCCAACAGTTGGAGCTTTCGAACAGCTTTTCGGCCAATGCTATACTTCTGAAGAGCTCGAGACCTGCCCGTTGCAGATGTCTGGGTTTTCGAAACGACCTCGCATATTTCCTGAGCATAAACCAGCGGTATTCGAGGTCGCGAAAGTTTGGTACGACCAGACGAGGCTGGCTCGTAGTTGATGTCGATGATTGCCATGGTATGGATCAAACATTGGTCGAGACGCAATGCGACTGAAGCCGAGAATGTAGACGCAGCTGTGCAAACGGTGCTTGGGGAGGGGTTGAGGTCGAGCATTAAAGGCGGAGGGGGTAGAGGCTCGGGCTCTGCGTACCTGGTCTATTCATCGTGGACGGAGATAGTAGTCGAGATGGTGTTTTTGATGGGACCAATTTGATCGGTTGGAGGAAGGATGCCGCGTCGGTATTGGTGAGGTTTGCACCTGACTGCCCAGTTCGGTATGCAGTCGACTAATCGTGGTTGTTAAAGCTGCCGGGGCTTCGTTGGATGCGAAATGAATTTGGACCAAGGCGGGTTGGCGTTGTTGGTTTGATTCTTCCCTTGATGTCCTGGCCGCACGCAAGGCTCAGTGCTCTATGTGTGCCGTGGCCTGCCTCGCGCGCCATGCTAAGTGGTCTGTGCGACCATATATTGATCTCTGATTGGACATTGTGTGGAGACAATTACAGGGATCTGGCGCAGTGGTTGCCTTCCCCAATGGCATCCTCCCCGGGCTTGGTCACGGCTAGCACTTGGACCTAAAAGTAAGGTACCTGCTTGTAGGTACTTCAACCTTAAGTCTTTCCAGGCCATCCGCGGTACGCATGAAATGGAGATAAAGTCAAATCGGAAATCCATCTTACTTCTCTTCACTCACGGCTCCCCGGCTCTCGGTGAGCAACGAATTCATAGCTCCACTTCTCTACGAACTGTCATTTCTTTGTAGTAGGACAGAAAGCTCGACGGAACGGTCAAATCCAGTAAGTTATCATTGCATGGGTTCGGTGGAGATTATTTTTGAGAATTTGATGTCATTATTTTTTGAGGCACATTAAATTAAAAGGCTCTTCCAGGCATCGCGGTACTTTGATCGCCTACATTATTTCTAGACACAGTAACATCCACCGTCGTCTGCACCGAGATCGCACCGGGATAGCTGCAGCTTCTTGTATTCTCGAGGCTGTCGTTCCGTCGACCATAGCTGCTGTGGCTAAGGCTGCGTAAACCAGGGCTAGGCATGAGAGGTATCACATCCGAGCTGTTTCTCCGCGGCAGCCGGCCAGGGCCATTGTTGCCTCGCTCCGGATCGTCAAGGCGCAGTGCCCTGAACGCATCCCAGTCTTTGCTGGAGAGCGTAGGATTGTTGCTCTTGCCCCGGACGTCGCTGCCTGACATGCCAGTGCCCATAGTATCTGCTTTTGAAGCGCCGCGATTGCTGTCCTGTCTTCGTTTGATAGCTCGGTAAAGCGGGCCGAGAGTGGGAATCGAGGCGCAGATGATCAGTACGGCACCTTCTGCCATGCCGAGAAGGTTTAGAACCGCAACGGCGTCTGAAGTCGTGATTTTATATCAACATCGAGGTCTGCTCCTCAAAGGAATGTGAAGGAGACTTACAAGTTGGATCTTTTGCCAGCATCTCAAACGTCTCGCTAAACTTGGCCAGCTTATAGAGTGAAATGGCGCATGCGAGCAAGCCAAGCCCCATGGCTATGGAGCAGACCAAGCGCGATTTCAACGGCATGTTCAGCCGCATGATGAACGGGATAGGATACAGGGCAAAGAAGATGTCGAGGATGGCTGAGTACACTGATGTGACATAACCCAGGTCTCCCAGGACACTGATGTTGGCGCACTCACCCTCTACGTCCGGGTCCCAGTTTTTCGCTATCGGGCGGCATTGTACCACCCACCAGATCGAGCTGATCAGCACGCAGATCTGGCAGGTGATGGCAAGACCCCAGAACAAGATGGATGTCTTTCGACCGTAATCCAGGATGCGCTTCAGGATGGCGATGACGGCGAATTTGGGCAGCGAGAAGCACCAGATCAGGATCGGGCTGCTGATGATATTCCACTTAAGCGCCTCCTTGAGGTTTTGAGGCGGTTTGATATCAACCATTCGGGTGCCGATTCCATAGTGTATCGCGATGCTCATAAGGACGCAGGTGACAAAGAAAACGACCGTACAGGCGATTGTGATCCAGTCGTCCAAACCCAGGTCCCCGGCCAGTCCATGGGAGCCGTAATATGTTCGGGTGAATATGCGGAGAGAAACGACGATAAAGATGGCTGCGAACATGGCCCAACAAGCCGTGTCCGTGGGAGAGCCCCAGTCTTGTACATCCCATAGACTAGGCGCCATTCTGACCGTGTTGCCTTATTATTGCTGCCGCGAGGGAAGCTTGAATTCGGCACGCGACTTTACGGTCATATGGGCATAGCTTGGTGATAGGTCAACTGCAGACAGCCGAAAGGGTGTAGGACGGCATGGTTAGGGAGAAGGAAAATGCTGCTGGTTTTTACTAGCCCAGGTGGCAAGTCCCTGGGCGGTGCTTGGAGAATCTCGAACACCCCGTCCACGTGGTAGTTTGTGGAGCGAGAGTATCCCTCGGAGTAGTGTGATGTGATTGCTTCTTGGCCAAAGAAAGCTGACATGGTGCAAAAGCAGAGTTTACTACCGAACATGCGAAGAGACTTTGAATTGCAAGGAAGCGCAATGGGTTGCCGTTGGATGCGGAAGCCTGCAAGCGTGCTTCACCTGCCTGCAAGGGGAACTCGCTTGGCCTCCATGGTGGAGAGAAATCGTGTTTGCACATATACATAGAACTGGTCAAATGCCGGACCTATAAAAGGCCAAGGGGTAATAAATTGTGGTACCGTACCGCTGGGACCCATCAAACCGATGCTAACGAGGCTTCGATCGCCGGTTGCCCAAGGTAGTAGTCGTTGGTGAGTTGTCGACTCACGGCTAAGATCGGCTGCGAGTTTTCTGTCACTTCTGACAGGGCTTACTGTATTTTGGTGTTTGTCAGAAATGTACCTAGATAATTGGTATCATTAAACAGATTGTGAACAGCCTCCATTGATATTGTAGCAAAGCGACCATCTCAGGCACTGAAAACCCAAGCGCATAGCGGAATTCTCAACGTTGATATATGGTCAACGGGAGATCAAGACCGGAACCGAACATAGGTAATTGTGGGTGGCTTCGAGACTCAAACTACCATGTACAGCTTATAGGTACTGCGGTGTACTAGGCTCGTAACAAACACGAACAAAACCCCCGACTTGTTCAAATCTTATACCCTGATCCACCCAACGGCGTCTGACGGGTGGGACGGGGTCGCATTACCCCACTTCACCCGTTGATCGCAATATATCGAGGCAGCCTGTCAATTGGGGGACAGAATTATATTAACTGCGGCGCGATATTCCGCAATAACATATTCAAACCAGAAGATAAAAATTGAAAACCTGGAAATCAAAACAATTTCATACTTTTAGCTTAGACTGGAATTTTCACACATGAAACATCTTTTAAATTGGTGGAATTGTACGTTGCTCAAATTGGTGACTTAAATCGGTTTTTTCCTCGTTTGGTGTAGTATGTTCGATTTTACGGTTAATATAATTTTGTCCCCCACTTGCCTGTCATCTTTTTTTGCGACAGGCAACTGGACCACTCTAGACTTATGCACCAACGGCATTTCTCGTCAATCTCCGAGACGAAATTGTCTACAGTTTGCACCTTGCACGCTCTTTTTTTAGAATTTTTTTTTTATGCTTGTATCTAAAATCATTGTATTCTATCTACCTAGGTCTTACTTTATACGTGAAAACGCAATCGCCAAGTGACGAAGCAAGCCGAGTCTCATCCGGCAGACTTCAAAAACGCCCATGTAAACGAACAGCTAGCACAAAAAGAAAAAGAAAAACACAACCCCACATTCCTTGCGGCGGAACTCTCCAAACACTACCATGGACAGCTAGACCACACTGAGATTCTCATTATCAGTCTGCCACCTGCATCGCCAAAACCTAGCGTCCCGTCTTTTACACGTACTCGGCCGTGAGAGCGAACAAGCTGCCACCACCGCACGTGTTGGAGCCCTTGAAGATGCCCATGTCCTGGCCGCAGTTGCCGAGCTGGTTGTAGGGCGCGCCGTCCACGCCTGCCTCCTGACACGAGACCTGGTTGTTGGTATCGATGGCGCACTGGAGCAGGTCCGACGCCAGATAGGCGGCGCCGGGTCCTGGGGCCGCGACGGCCAGGCGCGAGTTCATGCCCACCGTTGCCACGATGACCTTGCCCCTGGCGGTAGCGTCGACGGCGTAGATGCTCGAGTTACTAGTGCCGGGCATGTCGAGCCCGCCGCCCATGGCCCATAGAGACGGTGCCGCCGCCGACCCGTTGTTGCCGCCGGCGAAGGTGATCAGGTAGGCCTGGCCGCCGTTCGCGTCGCCAAGGTCTCTCCAGGGCTGCAGAGCGAGGTAACTGTTGATCAGCGGGCCGCTTTGCACCTTGAGGCGGAAGCTCTTGGCGATGCCGGTAGGGGTTGGGGTCGCCGTCGAGGTCATCGTAGACGTGGCGAAGGTGCCGTTTGCCGTGAGAATGGAGGTGGGGAAGTCCGAGGCCACGGCGCTGGAGAGCGACTGACTGGTCCTAGTGCCCAAATCCGACAAGGACGCAGTGTCCGTGGGCGCGCCGCTCGTCTGGGTGATGGTGAAGGATGGGAAATTGCTCGATTTTCCGGTGATGACCGAAGTCAGAGTTCCAACCTGAGTGTTGTTCTGGAATCCGGTGGGCGTTGCAGTCAGCGACACGTCATCGGTGGCAGTAACGGTGGCGACGACTGTCTCAGTTTCCTGGTTGATGGGAGGCAGCGTGGAGTTACTGAAAGGGGGCAAGGTAGGTATGGGCGCGTCGCTAGAGAACGCCGTCGAGCTGACAGCACTGCTCACGGAGGGAGTGGCTGTGTCGCCCAGGCTGCTTGGGGTCTCGGTGGTCTGGGTGTTGCCGCCCTCCGTGACAGTAACCACCACAGTCTGCGTTGCCTGGACGACCGTATTGACGGTCTGTGTGGCAACGTTGGTAGCAGCGACGTCCGTTACGGTGAGTTCGTCGACCGTGTTGACGCGAGTCTCGAACGTACCCGTCGTGAAGACGGTGAAGGTGGTGGTCAACACCTCCCCTGGGACCGTAACGGTCTGGACGTTGATGCCGGCGCAGTTGCAGGCGCTCACGTAGCGAGCTGCATCCCAGCACGCCGCGGCGTACATCGGATATCCGCCCGGCATCTTGGCCTTGCTGAACCAGTCCCACTGTCTCTTATCAAGACTGGCATCAGGGGCCGATGTGTCAACCGGCACGGATGCATCGGCGACATCCGTTGTCCATGCCTTGAGTACTGTGGAGGTCACGGTTGCCACATAACTTGTCAAGGTGTTAGTCTACAGCAGCATGGTTAGCAGTGAGCCCCTAGAGGGCTTTTCAGTCATACTTACTACTTGTTGAGTTGTCAGGGCGGTAGCAGGGACAACGACAGTCCTAGTGGCATCGATATCCAGCAAGGCCGTAACATCGGCTGTGACAAATGCAGTCAAGAGGCTGTCCGCCAAAAATTAGAATACATCGGTTCCACGGTTTCCAGCATCAAGTTGAGGCTGCTAACTTACGAGGGATCTGCAGTGACTGTTGTGGAGCCGAGGAAATTCTGGCAGTCCTGCCCCCGGTTTGAGTACTGCTTAGCGCCGACAGCCCGAAAGCAGCTGTCAGACCTACACTGCTGCTGCCTCTTGAAGGTTTGGCTTCCCGCAGCCTCGGTGAGGACGGGAAGCAGAGCGAGGGCAGCTAGAGACCTCATTGTGTTGGCTCCTCGAGATGTTGTTTTGGCGCGTCTTTTTTGGCTGGTATTTGTTCCAAAAGTGAAGGGCAGTCCTCACGAAAGTTATGATCGATTTCAACGAGAGTGGGTGCAAAACGATTTGCAGTAAAAGCGAACGAATGAAAAGAACGTGTGATCAGAACGAAAGTGAGGAGTGAGTGATGGACAAGACCGAGCGCTTGGGCAAAGGAAGAAGAGAAGCTGGCGGCGAGGTATGGCTGATGAGGATCGACTGGCAACTATATCGTAGTCGTCTTATACGGAATCGATTGTTACCAAAGCCCAACAAGGCGAGGCCACCCTGCCATCCTAGAGCAATTGTTTCAAGCCAATCAGCCCAGTCCTCCCTTCTTTGTTCACCATACCCATTGAAGCACCATGGGCAATGCGCCGCTAAGATCCCAAAAAAGAACGTCTGTTCCATTACTATTTCCTGGGCAACATGGGGACCTCCATACGAGAACTGAGGCTAAGAAGTCTAGACTAAACATGTGCGTCATATACCCCGATTTCATGATCGGATTTTCTGATAAATATTTTTTTCTCGGTTGTAGATATCGCACACTGCAGCATCGTAGTTTGCTTTGTCACTACCCGATCCCTGTACTTCACTTCTTTTTCTTGCTCTTGTTCCTGGGCTGATGTTTAGCAGTAACCCTTGTGCTCAGACGTCCCAGACGCTCTAGCGGCTCAGCCCGTCTTTCTTCTATGCCACCACTGTCCAATCAAGCGTCCTTCCAAGGCGTTCCTGAAGGCGACCACGGAAATTGCTGGGGAACGAAACGGGCTAAGTCTTGCAGAGCCTTGGGCAGGTGGGCAAAAGGTGGATTGCCCAATATTTCTGAATCCCTTGCATCCCGCCACAGCCCTTGGCACTTTGTCTTTTTTATTTCCTTCTTTGCCTTGAGCAACGCCCCTCGGGCGCTGCATGGACAGGCGTCGCGTCTGATGCCATCCGAAGAGGATGAGATATCGTAAATGCATGTGCATCAACGACAAAAGCGAGGTCGAGCTGCTGCATACCCGATGTCCTGGTCCCCTTTCCCTGCATCAAGCGCAACATGAACACGAAGAACAGGATTCTAACCAAAAAGTCGGTGGTTTGCACTGATTGCCGAGCCGATGTGAACGTCGAGTATTTGATACCGATGGACGCGACTACAAATAGAAAACCGTAGCTAAGACCATACATAGGTTTCATGTCATTTCGTTATCATTAAAAAAAACAGAGTAAGGTAGGTTATTAAGTTACATGAAGCGCAGAACAATTGTAGGATTGATCCAATACTGACATCGCCTGGAAAATCTAGACTCTTTCTGTCTCAAGTGAGACCAAATATGCTTGATCTAATTAAACAGTTTCCCCGATGCCAAATCTTTGTGCAAAATGTCGTTTCAAATCGTTGATAGGACTGTTCAAGGGGATTAATCGGGTCCTGCAATTTACCACCACCAAAGATATTGCCTCTCTCTCTCTCTCTCTCTCTCTCTCTCTCTCTCTCTCTCTCTCTCTCTCTCTCTCTCTCTCTCTCTCTCTTTTCTGTTTCTCTATCAGCGCCGATAGCCACCACCACCACGGCGCATGCGATTATGAATGGCGTTCTTTGTCCTGTTCACCGGTTCCTTCTGCTCGACCTTTGTGCCAGCCGGAGTCATGATGAAGTTGCCCAATGCAGTGTTCGTCACCTGCCGAAGGACTGCGTGTCTCTTGCCACCCCTAAGATTGGGCTTCTTGTTGGCAATGACTCCATCCACAAGCGCTGCACCCACGGCAGCCGTGGCGATCTGAGCGCCCTTGGTCCCGATCCAGTTGCCCGGAGAGTCATAGCTGCGGAGCGCAGCCATGGTCCCAGCCTCTAGAGCGCAGCGGGCGGCCTGCGACCACGGAACATCCGAAAAAGGGCCGTTTTTCTTGCTCTTACTCTTGCTCCGCCCGCCGGCGGAGCTCTCGTTGTTGCTTCTACTCCGCCGGCCCCGATCGTCATCTCCATGGTTGCTGTTACTTCTATGCCTACCACGAGGGTAATTTCGTGTTTCAGTGGTGCTAGGTGGGTACTTGGAGCGTTCCCGTCTACCTCCCGACGCTGACGGGTGCGCGGACCTGCTGGCGGGTGGAGGAGCCGAGCTTGACTGCCTACGAAGCATTGGGGGAGCATCGCGTCGGCTTCCTCGCCTGTCGGATTCGCGGCGGTCGTACTCATGATCGTCGTCACGCGACCCACGGCGATGCGGCCTGTAAGATTCGGACCTGTCGTATCTGTGTGACGAGTGATCCCTGCCGCCAGCCGCTGTCGATTGCCGTCGTCTACTGAAGTAGTCGTCCTCATCACCTCTAGTTCGCCGCTTCGGCGACTCATCCCATGGTGTCTTTTGCGGCTTTGCAGATTGTGACCTGAAGCCAGTGTCCTCCTCGTCGGAGAGGTAGTACCTGTCTCTCGGGTTGTAGTCATCAGCGTACTGGCTCCTCCCTCTTGGACTGCGTCGGCGCTCATGTCGATCTGGCGAGTGGCCACGTCCACTGCTCATGGGCTCCCGACGGCTTGATTCGCGCCTCCTTCGGTCGTAGGGACTGTAATCGTCATCCTCGTCTCTTGAGGCATATGCACCGTCGTCATCATAGTCATAGTTGTGTCTGCTTCTGCCTGAGTGGTGGTCACCAGATACAGAATGTCTGCGCCCACTTGACATAGTGCAATGTCAAGTATGATTGTCTTGGTTCAAGACCGACTACTATTTGTTGGTGGGGAAAAAGATTTGAAATATGAGCCAAAAGTTATGGTAGGTAGGGTAGGGTTGATGCAGGGGCAAGACTTGGCCCACCAGCTAAGTAAATAAGGTCGAGAGGCAAGGCACGTATTAGGGCTTGGCAAAGCGTAGCTTCTTGAGGAGCAAAAACAAGATCCAAATCCTGGGCTTTCTAAAAATGTAACAATAGTCTAGTCTCGGGGTTGGTGTGGGTAGGCAAAAGACAAAAGGATGGTGTGCTGCTGACAGGCAATAGAATGGGAAATGCCGAATATGTATATTAAACTGGATTGCCACGGACACACAGAGATAGACGATGATGCAAAGGATCGATGGCTGGCGAGGGTAGGTAATACAGAATGATAGAGAGACCTAGCGTTATTGCAGAAGACTGGAAGGAAGGTATAGGCGTCAAAACGGGGCGGTTTGAGCAATCGGGCGGTCGGGTCTCCCTCTCGCATTCCGGCATGTGCATGCCCGTGCCATGTCGATTCCATACAACTTTAGCCATCACCCCATCGATGCGTCAGCTCTGGGTCCTTGCTTCATTTCGTTTTAGCTATACACCGGGTGATGAGAAACGTGGGCCGACGAGGCAAAAAGGCCTCAGCGTTGGGCTTGGGAAAAAAGAAGCTATCCCTTCAGTGAGAACCCACAAGATAGCGTCACTCCATGCCGATCACTCTATGTGGGCAGCTCAACTATTGGCCAGTCTCACTCAGCGGGTGGGACTGCTTGCAACGGCAAACAACAAAGAACCCCACATCACGCAGGGTCCTGGGTCCTTATGATGTCACTCTCTTGGCAAGATCCTGAATTACCTTTCTTCAGTGGAAGAAGCCTGAAAAACCGCCATGGCTAGATTACCAGTCAGAAACGGGCGCGGAACGGGAAAACCTCTTTAGCAATCAAAAGCGATCCATGTCAATCACATATCTTTGTCCCCTCTAAAAGAAGGTAACGGAGGCTAACAGCTGAGCGGTGCGACATTCCACCGCTTCTCTTACGTCAACGCCAACGCCAACATCATCTCTCTGCGGGCTGTTGGATCTCGAAAAAGCCTCCCTTCTGGACGGGACTTCTGTGAATGGTCAATCCACCCTAATTGTGGCTACGGGTGGTTGTCAAAAGCAACTGGGTATTTCCTTGTGCCAATACCATTCGCCTCTTGATGTCGCCTTATCTTTCTCTTTTCTCGGTAGCGTATCCACAGCTTGTCGCAGGCATAAGCTTATCTTTTCAACAATGCGCAGGAAGGCTGAGACAAGCAGCGAGGTACCCGAACCCATCAAAAAGTCAAATAAATCTGGATATTCGACACGTCTAGAATATTTGACGGTTCGAAGAAACTACTGCACTGTCACTTGACTGGCCATGGGAAACAAGTCGAGAGCTGTACCGAAACTGTAATTAAATCTTACTCCGTCGTGGGAATTTCTGCGCGTTATTATTACTATGTGACTTTTAGTCATACCAACCACGCCAGGTTACTTACGTGTTCCTAGAAAGCTCCACGCTGCATTCCGTCACGGTGCATTACAGCAGCTGATCATTCACATTGACTGTCCAAGCTTGCTCAATTAAGGTGGCCTTGTTAGCCACCTTGGGGTAGCTTCTTGGGGTTTATTGTCCAGTGACCTTTGACGCTAAGCCGCCGCAGCCCCTCAAGCCTTGTCCTGAAGCCAGCTTTTCAGAGAGGAAAAAAATATCCCTCATCTTCTGCTCCAGGTACAGACAGACCTACGCCTGAAAGAATGTTCAAACGAGGCGAATAAGGTCTTTACTCGGATTTATCCTGTACTCCGTAACGAAACCTGAGGTGCTTCTTGTAACTCCCATGTTTTTACAATTCCATTCAACGCTCGAACGCAGGCTGTGGACCTATTTAGCAAGGCCAGACCAAAAGCTCGTATCTATTCTAGGGGCAAGTTTTTATGAGAATGAATCTGTATGTACTTTATATACCTACCTACCATCCCATAAAAAATAGTACATCCCAATGCAGCCAAGCAGGGCACACAAAAGTACATATCCTTGGAGGATGGAGGGATAAATGTTTTTCAGGTGACACTATAATGCCAAGTTGCATGTGTAAAAAAAACACGATCTAATATTATCCTATTTCTTCTATAAATTGCGCAATTATCATGGTTATATGTACCAGCTTCAACTTTTTTGTCAACGAATCACGACGAGACGAATGACCCGACCACCCACACAACAACCCCTCCATGGATAGTACAGATAAATCACTTTATCTGACTGTTCTGACATGCCCCCATATTCACTCAAGCCTTGACAAAAGGCGGTGCGTTGGGGTCCTCCATGCACTGGTCGACGCGCATGAGATCCTTGCCGCTGGCCTTTGCAATCTGGATGAACTGCCTCAGGTAGCTGACGGTGCTGGGGTAGAGGTAGTGCAGAACGACCAGGTTGCCACCCTTGGCGACATCGCGTTTGAAGGCGTCGAGCTGCTTCTCGGGCGTCGATGACTCGGCCCAGAGCCAGTCCTCGACGTCGACGCTCCAGTTGACAATGTAAGCGCTATCAGAACCCGTGTTGGCCACCAGCCGCTGCCTCATGCGGGCACCCTCGTTTCCAAAGGGTGGGCGGAAGTACTTGCTAGTGTAGCCATTGAACTGCTCCTTGACAGCCTTGATGTCCTCGGCGTACTCCCAGTCGATGGCGTCGTTGTTGGGCAGGCCCTCCATCTTGGGATGCGTGTACGAGTGCAGAGCCAGCTGGTGGCCCTGCGACACCATGTCTCGGTAGATGCTGCTCAGGTTGGTCCCGGCATCCTCGAGGGGTGCGCCCACCGTGAAGAAGGTCACCTTGATTCCCTCGCTGCGGATGATGTCCATGACCTGCGGCGCCAAGTTAGGAGCGCCGTCGTCGATGGCAAAAGCAAACGAGTTGGGCCGCTTGCAAGCAAAGACGAGGTTGCCCGTCGCCAGCTTGTTGGGAATTTTGAAGTTGTCGGGGACCTTGTTGACGATGGCGATCCTGGACAGTGTTACCGGCTCGCTTGAGTAGAATCCCTTGAGGGCAACGGCGAGGGCACGCTTTCGCTCAATGTTGAAGTGCGACATGGGGATGTAGATGTTGCCGTTGCTGGCATAACGTGAAGCCTCGATCGAGTCCCATGTCTCGGGGAAGGGCGCAATGGTCTCGTCGCACTTGGAGTTGTGCTGCTGAAGGGCGATGGTAAACTTGGTGCTGCCGCTGTACTGTATGTGGAGGTAGCCGCCGTCAAAGGCGGTAATGTCCTTACACGTTGTTCCGAGGTTGGTATAGAAGGCGTAGTCGGCATCAGTTGATGTGATGGTCAGCTTGTTGGTACCCCACTCAAGCTTCATGGCATCGTCGCCACCGTGCCACCCGTCTTGGTTGTTCAAGTACCTGTTCGCAAAAGTGTCGATCACCAGACTTGCCTGGGTAGGGCCGATGGGGGCAGCGACGGTCGCAGAGGGCAAGACGGGATAAGTGTACTTGGGAACGCTATATTCGGCCACGGAGCTGCCGCAGTACAAGGCCATGGGGCCCAAGGTGACGGCGCCAGGCAGCTCGGCAAACAGGACCGTGTTGAGCTTGGAGAAGTCGACCTCGGGGAACTTAGCAAAGTCGATGTTGTAAAGCTTCTCGGAGCCGTCAAATACCCAACCAAGCTCTGTGGTACTCTTGTATCCAGATGTAGCCTGCTCAGAGCTTCCACACGAAGCAACAGAGGCAAGCTGGATCGCGAATCTAGATCCGGACGGCGCCTTGATCTTCAACGAGATGCCGCCATAAATATTCTTCGAATTGAGGCAACCAGTCTGGCTGTAGAAGTACGAGCTTCTGTCCTTGGGCGTCAGTGTAACCCTGTTGTTGGTTCCAACCACGATGGAGTTCATGGATCCCTCGTCACTGGATGCCTTGAGCATGGCATTGTAGTACAGGAAGGTGAGACGGGACTGCGACTGCCAGTCGTCGATGATCTGGGTCTTGCATGTGCCGCCCGAGGGCTGGGCGGGCGAGCTCGACGAGGTAGGGGTGGTGGGTGCAGCTGAGGTGACGACGGCGGACTGGGTCGAAGAGGGAGCGACAGTGCTGGCTCCGACTGTGTTTCCACCGGTTGACGACGTGGGGGTGGTCGGCGCAACCGAGCTTGACGGCACACTTGCAGGATTGCACACAAACTGGATGTTGCTTAGCTTCCACCCTGCCTTGGTCGAAGAGAAGACGCTCCAGGCAAAAGTCGACACGTAGTCGAGCTTTGGCGCTTCGGTGCCGACAAAGGAGCTCAGAGGCACGGTGAAGGTCTTCTGTGTTGTACCGATGCCAGTCACGCCGTAGTAGGCGCTCTTGTAGGTGGTCCCGCTGTTGCAAGAAGGCCGCGTCTGGATCTCGATCGTCATGGACGATCCAGCAGCTGGGGCCTGGGCCACGAACGAGATGGCATTGTATCCCTCGGCAGTTGTGGGGCGGCACGAAAAGGACTCGTAGAAGTACGAGTTGGCATTTGGAGTGAAGGAAAGTACCCCGCCAGAGGCTGCTATCTTGGTCATTGTGCCATCATCTGCAGGGAGACGATAGATACATTTGTTAGCTACTGGGACAGCGTAAAATCCAGGAGGCTGACTGTGCGCTTTACTCACCGCTCGTGTATGACCCTAGGCTGTTGGTTTTCGTAGAGAAGCTCGAAAAGTTATCAATTACCAGGTTTGACTTGCAAACAGCGGCACCACTGCCGCTGACTCCCAGGCCAACGATGCCCAGGAGATTTGTAAGGCGAGAAGCATTATTCATCTTGGACGGTTACAAAATTATGATGCAGTCAACAAGTGTAAGGCCAATCACAAGAATGGCGAGAGTTGAGTATTAAAGAAAGACTTTGAGATATAACGAGAGGCAGTCCCCAACGAACAGATGCGATGAGACTCGCAAATGAGTGACTCTGGTCGAGGAGATTCGGAGAAAGCGATGGAGTGTAGTAAGAGATTATCGAAACAACCGTAGAGCCTTTCCAATTCATCTTATATGCTGAAGGGGAGTCCGGCGCTCGCACAGTCGCCGTTCCACACGATAGCACGCATCTGATGTCGCGTTAGCGCCGAGCATACCAGAAGGTCCCAAAATATGCCAAGCGATGATCTATAATCAGGTGTGATCCCTCCCTAGGGCAGCCAAGTTGTTGGTGGACTGATTGCACCAGTTGTCTCCTACGCGATCAGTTTGACCCCTTCAGTCGGCGTCTTGGCTTGCTGGGCAAATATGGTCTCCCAACTCCTAAAGTAGAGCGTGTGCGAAGAGGGCTTAAACCGATTCTCGAGGGCAACAGCAAAGTGGATACTTTAGCGGCTTGGAATGATATTCGTGGCGTACGGTCAGAACATCTAATCGTTTTAGTCAGGGATGGTATGTTTCCTAATTGTGTTTGGTCCTATCTTTAGCGGGAAACCCAGCCGCCGTTCTCTGCGCATTCTATTGCGCCAAGCGGGAACTAGTATCCGAGCCCTCATATCCGGCAACCTCAACGCCATCCAGCTCACGAGATCGGGGACATCGAACCCTTGGCATATTTCCCAGTTTGGTGCCAGTGCTGGAGCGGACAAGTATAGCGCCCTCGAAATATTACGAGCTGGCAGCCCCGATATCCTACTTTAGAGGGTCATCCTGAGATGCCTAGGCTTCTTTAATCCTTCGCTTTGACGTGTGCTGAAGCAAAGAACATCATTCAGTGTTCTGATTCCGGGTGAAGTGCGGCTCCGAGAATCTGCCACGTTCAAAAAGACGCCACAAACACTCCCTAGGGCTGAGGTGCTAGTAGGATACGAGTGCAGAAGTTTTTCAGTCTTCCTGGCCTATTTGTGTAATCACGTCTCGTACAAGCTGAGCTATCCGTAGGGAAACCTCGGTCGATCTGGGCACATCGTGGCCTCCTTGGTGGTCATACATTTTTCTGTTGTTGCAAAAGTACGCCAGCTGCATACTGGATGGCCATCGAGGGTCCTTGCCACCGTAAATGTGAACCGTAGGTATCGTGATGCGAAGATCCTGCGGGAAGGTGGTGAAGTCCAGTCCATAAACATCGGTCGGGTTGGGCATCTTTCTTGGATCGTGAAAAAGATCCAGTGTGTTGTCCCAGAGTCCAACTCCAGGCTTGATCTTGTCGGGATTCTTGGCTAGGATTTGAAGTTCTGCCGCCTTAGCCTTGAGAGCTTTGGCTGTACGATCATTAATATCGTGAGCCCGCTGTGAAACGTGGATACCAAGATCTTCCAGTGCGACAAAAGGCATGCCGCCGCAGATGAAGATGACCGACTTGAACGGGAGAGGCAGGCTGGGATTCTCGCGGGCGTGGTACAGCAAATAGCTGCCCACCAGAGAGCAGCCTTGAGAGAAGCACAAGATGGCATCGTATGGACCATTATCAGCCATGTAGTCATCGAGCCAAAGGTGTGCGCCACGGATGGCTTGTGGTGTGGCCTGAGGCCACCATGTAAAGTTTCCCGACGTGAGCCAGAGTGCGTCTACTCCTGGCGCAGCACCGCAGCGGAAGGGAGCATCCACAAAGTCGAAACTGAAAGAGTCGTCAAGCTTATTCCGAAAAGCAACTGAACTTGGTCAATCAGTGGCTGTGCTTATGTGTAGGAAATAAGGTGAACGGTTGAGGCCAACCTCGATTTGTTGCTCACCTGTTTGACTTTTCAAGATGGCAGCGCTTGTGCCATAACCATGGAGACAGAGTACTCTCATCCTGTACTGGGGATGGTTTTGACACTGGTCGAATATGGTCGATGAACAACTTGAAGTAGATCTTGCGCACGAAAGTGTTTTTGATGAATTGTATCAACGTGAATGAGTAAAGAAGGCACAGGATTGGAACAATTGAATCGGAAAATTGTTACCAGATTATTTGTACAGATAAGAAGAAAAGTGAAAGCTGACATCAAAGCCACCAGAGTAATTTGTAAGTGCTTCTTGATCAGGTCCACGCCAATTTTGATCTTTTGCCGGGACTCCGACATGGAGAGAGTCCGTACCTGACATGCATGCATTGCTTGTTGGATACAACGGCGTTCACGGCCATTCTAAAAAGTGATGTGATGAGATATATTTATGTAGGAGGCATTGAATTGCAGGAGACTACTTTTATTGACTTTTAGTATCATCTTGTGTCGGGGGTATTTAATCTAACCTCAACCAGGAAGTCCGGCAGTGTTAAGGAACTTGGGTTGACTGAGCTGAAAGTGTGTCTGTCATGCCTTGTCTGGGTGATTGATTCATGTTTCCTACAATCAAAGCCAAGTCGGCCGGTTTAGACAGGTTGACAGGGTTAGGTCAACTAGCAAATCGTTCCGCATCAGCTAGGCTCCAGCGCAGCCAGTCGGCACGTTACCTGAGCCAAACAAAGAAACAACTGAAAACCAAGACCTTTTGTTTGTTTCCCACGACGCTAACATCGATAGCATTGACGTGATTCCCGGCGCGAGAATAATCTCCATCTCCATTGTTGTAACCTAGACAATTCGCTATACGGTCCAGATTATTCTAAACAACGGTCACGTCAAATTTCTTTTCTCATCTCTATCAGAATCCGCGACAGGACTCTTCCATCCAGTGCAAGCTTGCGGCAGATAAAGCAAGGGAACATTGAGATAAGCAACGGACGGACCCCTCATCTTCAGCTTGGGTGCATCAACACGGAGATGGGCGACCTTGTTGAGTACCTTTGCCAGAACGAGCCCAGCTTCCGCAAGTGGGTCAACAAACTATCTATTCAAACATTTCAAAAGACTGCCGTGGAACTAACGTTATCCGGTCTGTCGCAGGGCACGCCTTCCTGCTCTTTACTCCGACTTCCTCGGCCAACGCGCCTCGAACCCCGACAGCTACGCCGCCAACGTTTCGGCATGGCGTCGTGCCCTTGCTGCCGTCGCCCGTTCCGGTCTGGCCAACACGGGCGGCTCTGGCACCCCAAACACGCTGGTCCTGGGTACCGATGAGAGCCTTGTCCGTGCACTCGAGAGTAGGCAATACGGCCGACCGCTCGCCCTCGGAGTGGTTGTGCAGGAGGCGATAGCTGCAGGCGACCTCGTCCCGCTCAAGGACTTCCTTGGCGGCAAGCAGAGCATATATGACAAGTCGTCCTCCTGGGGAGCGTTGCCGCTCAATGTTGTCAGCTGGGGATTCAGGCAACTGGGGTCGATGGCGGGCCTGGGAGGTCCGTCTGAGAAAATGCCCAAGGCGCAGCTTGTCGTTGTGGCAAATCTGGAGCTGGCTGCAAAGGCTTTTGGTGAAAAGACGGCGAGTGCCAGCGTGAGATTCGAACGAACGTGGTCGAAGCCCCATTTTCTGAAAACATTTGCAGCGTCTTTGCTACCCCCAGGGCCCTCAGGATCGGTGACTCTGACTGCCACCGACGTCGACGTTCTACTGACTTTCTTGTCAAGAGATAAAGGTTTGGTGGTCTATGATGGAAATACAGTCAGGATGAAAGATGCCACCGGCCAGGAATCTTCCACTATCACGCAGGAGGACGTGGCGATTGCACAATTGAAGGAGCTAAGGGAGTACTTGGGCCATCAAACGCGCATCCTCGAGCGTCGCATCGAGGACCTTGCCGCCGCTGCCAAAGACGCGGTCGCTAAGAAGAACCGCGTCTCGGCACTAGCGGCGCTCAAGTCCAAGAAGCTTGCCGAGACGTCACTGGCGAGCAGGTTTGCGACGCTTTCACAACTAGAGGAGGTTGCATCACGGATTGAGCAAGTAGCCGACCAGGTGCAGCTAGTCAAGGTCATGGATTCGAGCACCGAGGCGCTACGTGGACTCAACCAGCAGGTCGGTGGCGTTGAGCGCGTCGAGGACATTGTCGATCGTCTACGGGAACAGATGGATGCCGTCGACGAAGTTGGCATCATCCTTGCCGAGTCGGGACCGGTGCTGGACGAGGGCGAGCTGGACGACGAGCTCGCGGCGCTCGAGGGAGAGGAGAAGAGAAAGGAGGAGGAGGCAGCCGAGCGCGTGCGCAAGGAGGCCGAGGCGGCGAAAGAGGCCCAGCAAATCAAGGAGACCGAGGAGCTGCGCCAAAGGCTCAAGGCCGCCGGCGAAGTTCCTACATCACTTCCAGGGGCGAAGGACTCGAGTTCGGCTGTGACAGAGTCACGTCAAGAGGGTTCGTCCAGATTAGACTCCGTTGAGAGGGAGACAGTCGAAGTACTCCGTAAATTGTCCCTAGAGGAAGATAGAGAGGCACAGCCTGCTGTCTGATCAGCAAATCCTCTACCTTAAATTTAATGAGCATCTACATGGCGTACGGCAGGGTTTGTTTTCTTGGGTGGATGGGAAGGAGTTTTAGCTCGTCACCGTTGTCATCATAGTATTTGGCCCATAGCTGGTCACGATCATGTACTATTACAACTGGGGAGCATTATATATATTGGCAAATTTCAGCTGGTAAATTTCTAAAACATTAAGTCGTGATTCATGATTGCGCTTTATCTGGAGTTCTAGGGATAAAGTTCTCCCCACTATGCTCTTTAACACCATACAAATCGACATTGGCAATTGAAGTATCAGAGCCAGCTATGGTCGCTTCAGTGAACTGCAGCTGTTTACAAGCTGGGCTCGTTAGGTCGACCACCTCGTCACCTCTGCTTTGCCCGGGCGCTTCTAATAATGGCGTCGTAGTACGTTGTGGCGAAGTTTGACGTGGCGCGTCTGGCTCGGAAGGTTCCTGCTTAGGCTTGCTTCTTGACTTCCGGGCATTTGCTATTAGATCCTTGAACGACGACTGATGTTTCGTGGCCCAAGCATCACCGTCGAAATCCTTATCCTTAATCTGAGCGCCAAGAGTAGCTGCTCGAGATGGCGCGGGGGCGCCCACAGTCCGCTCCCATACCCCAAGGTCCTGTTGAAGTTCGGAGCGCTTCTTTGGTCTAAGGGAATCACAATTGGCGTTCCATATCGTAACCCATTCTTTATGCCGCCTCTCCAAAAGCTGGCGATTACCTGCTGTAGAAATCCCAAGTGCCGAAAGCTTTTTCCTCAGCTGCTGATCGTTGAGCATAGAGTAATTCAAAGGAGGTAGGCGCTCCGTAGGCTTTTGTGGTGCTTGCGATGCTCCCAATGGAAATGGTTGTGCGCTTGCCGCCGTTTGTGGCGCGCTCCGCTCGGATGGAGGGCCCGGACAACTGTCGAGGTGGTTATAGACACGTTCTGGTTTCATCCGGGTTCTGCATATTGGACATCCAGCCAGCCCATCATCTGGGCAAAGTTAGTTGAGCTGCAGAGCATGGAGTTTCGCTGTAGGACTGCACTGCATACCTGGCTCATTGTCCATATACCCTCCAGTAGAACTTGCGACTTCCAACACAGTCTCCTCTCGCATCATAGCTGCTGTGGCCTCGGCTCCCTTCGTTTTACTCTGTCGTGTAGACGTTCTTGTCCTCTTCCGCCCCGTCTCAATTTCCGTCCCTTCTCCAGCGTTTTCTGCCTTGCGCTTCGGTGTTTGGGGCGGCTCAGCGTCAGGCGAGGGGATTTTGGGAGTACGGGCAACCTCGAGAACGGAAGGACGGGCTAGCACAAAAGCATCCACGGCCTCCCGCATGGAGTGGTTACCCCTCAATTTGTTCTCCTGATCCGTTGCGCGGCACAGTGGACACTTCCCATCGACGCTCAGGGACCTCCGGATGCAGAGTGAACAGAAAGTATGGCTGCAAGAGGTGATCATGGGGGTGTTGTAAAAGTCTTTGCAGACATGACATCGAAAGGCCTGCTCGACTGGCATCAATCCCGCAAGTGGGGTGTTAAGCCAGTCAGTCGAATCGGGCACGTCATAAGCGTCCATTGAATCTCGGGAGGCGACGCGACGCACTGGGTTTTGAGGTTTCGAAGCGCCGGTGAACGCGAGGGGCAAGGCGGCAACCTGCGCGTGGTCGATGAAGCGTGTGGAAACGGGGACCAATCCAATATTGCTGGGCTTAAAAAAAATGGAAGGACCAGACTGGTTTCATGCGACGACCGGGTTTTGACCAGGTGGGATATCCGACTTAGATAAAAATTGATGGAGATGATAGCGGCGCGTCTCTGTAATGGAGCATCGATACCGTAAAAGCCAAAACTATCGCCCCACCGACGCCAAATCACGTGATACGAATCAGACAGGCAAGACCATGTCAGTTTTCAAAAGCTCTCAGAACTTCTTCCATCGATGGATGCAAGCTGAGCCAAGCAGTTTGTAAAACCGAGCGAGAGAAAAAAAAAAAAAAAAAAAAAAAAAAAAGCCCGAAAAAAGTTCGTCTTGATTTGATACGCAGCACGCCGACCGTGCCACTTCACAGCAGCTTCAATGTGGCATATCTCATACTTACCGTCCATTCCCATGGCTGCCTGGGTCAAGTGACGTAACCCCCACGATATGGTATGAAGGTGCAGTACCGCCTGCTGCTCGGGCTCAAACACGCTGCTGCATGGAGTTCTTCAAGGCCGAGGTAACAAGTGCCTGCCGACTTACCTAACATCCCCTACATCCCACTTTAGAAATGATTGGGCTGAGTGTGCGCATTAATCGGTAAAGGATATGACCTGAGAAACTCATCTCTTCTCCAAGTTCATCAAAGGTATTATAATCCTCCATCCCCTCATCAATCTTGCACTTTACACGGCAGATTACACTTTCGAGTCCATCCAATCTCAAGAAACCAGCCAAACACGGTGACAGTCTTCAAATATCAACAATCCGTTTCTGCAAACTGCCAGTTGCACTGAAAGATCCTCTCCGTCCATTTGTTTACCTTCGGCCCTGATTGGGAAGACGTCTCAAAAGTCATACAGTGTTCACATCGCAACCATGCGACTTTGTGATCAGTGCCAGACAATTCCTCTGTGGGATCTACCGCCTTTTCAGCAGTCTGATTACACGCTCAACATAGTTGGGAAATCACACTATTTCAACCTCAACCGGAAGGATGATGCGCCCACCGCAGCTAAGCCATTGGGATTTCATTGGCACCAGGATAGAGGTGGTTTGTGGCAATCTGCTGCGGGTGGATGCCCTTTGTGCCGTCTCGTAGAGAAAGAGGCTCGTCTTTTGCTAACGGAACTGGACGGCGGCGACCAACATGCCGCTATAATGGAAAGCAGACCGGGCCAAGATGACATTCTTCGGCAAATGAAGGAGAAACTGGAGGCTCATTTACACTTTGGCAAGAAAGCGAAGAACCATGATGACGACAAAGACGTGTTGACGAGTGCGACTGCTGCGATAGCCGGCGACAGCAATGTAACTTTTCCACGACCTAGTTTCGATCTATGGCTCACGAATCGCGGCTCATCCGGTGCAGGTCTTATGGTCTTCTCGACTTCAACCCAGGGACCTGGAGTTGTCACTGAAAATTGCCTCATCCCTATTGCTATCATTGGGTTTTGCTCGGAACCTCAGGACCCTCTTTCCAACGTTCTGACAGGTCGCATAATTGAAACAGTTCCGGGCCTTAGCGCTTTCAGCATTGCAACCAAATGGCTACAGCAATGTAATAGTCGCCACCAGCTCTGTTCTGCAAACCTGGGTCAACCGCCTGCCATTTTACTGGATTTGGGCGAGGCCACAATACAACATGCTGAAGGCACAATCACACTGTTTGAGCCTCCTGAGAAGGAATCTGTCCAATATGTTGCACTCAGCTATGGCCATGATGAAGTGTCTGGTCACAAAATCTGGAAGAATCTCAGGCCTAGCTTCGTCAACATAGGAGGCAATACCTCATGTGCAACAGGAGAACAGATCAAGCACGAAAGGCTTTCTCAGGTGTTTCAAGACGCGATAGTTGCCACTCGGAGGCTCGGATTGCGCTACCTCTGGATCGACTCGCTCTGCATCCCCCCAGGTGATGCGGGAGAAACCTGGACCCGAGATTCGGAAAACCTAGCCATGGTCTACAAGAATGCTCACCTGGTCATTGCAGCTACAGGAGCCTCTGACCCGTCTAAGGGTCTATTCGAGGATCGGAAACCCAAAGACTACGAGTATTTCCCCATGAAAGCGCAGTCATCAGACGGTACACATACAACAGGCAACGTTGCCGCCATAGCACTGCCACTCCAAGACGAGATCTGTGGACGCTACCCTGAACTGAGATCGGAGCCTCTCAGTCGAAGCGCCTGGGCCTTCCAGGAGCGTGTTCTTGCCCGGCGAGTCCTGCATTTCGCAAGAGACCAGCTTCGTTTTGAATGCATTGGCGGCGAGTTCGGGATGTTATCAGAGGATGGGACTTGCAGTCCCATGCCACGGTTTTTCCACTTACCAAACCGCATGGAAGACGCCGTTTTGTCACCGGGCTCCTTGCAGTTCAACGGTGCAGTTGCGGGCCAGGTTCCACCGGAAGATTTTGGCTCGATCACGGAGCCTATGGAATTCTGGTCTACAATTGTAATGTCGTACAGCAGCCTAAACCTTGCCGATTCGTCAGATCGACTACCTGGCATGGCCCAAACGGCACGTGCCTTTCGCGAGATGGTGCAACTACCTGACACAGACAGCGATTACTTGGCAGGAATCTGGAAAAGTCGGCTACTCGATGGGTTGATGTGGAAATGTGTGAACGATTTCCCCAACTTTAATGCTACAGAGATTCGGGATGGTACACCCTCGTGGTCCTGGGCATCTGTTACTGGACCTGTCAACACCGCCTATTGGACGTTAGGGAATAATGGTCACATTGGAGAGATACTGGAAGCATATACCGACGTTGCCGACCCTTCAAGACCTTTCGGAAAGGTTACGGGTGGTTCCATAAAGATCCGAGCACCAACTATAGCTGTATCGATGGCTGAGACCCCTCGACCAGATGGCACAATAGCCATACAGCCTTTCGTGGCCGGTGATAGTTCTCAGCTGATAAGTATCGGGGCTCTATTTGACACAATCGACCCAAATTTCGACCGCTCCGCACAGCATGTTCGCCGGAAGAAGCTGTTCGGCATCATATTGATGAAATCACTGGATCACAGCAGTGGCGATGAGGTCTATCTCGGTATTCTGGTTACAACCGCGAATGATGATGATGACAGCGCGCTGAAGAAAATCGGACTGTATGTCCAGACAGCAGAACATCTACGTAGCTGGGGCATTGACCTGAATACTCAGGTGCGGACAGTTACACTTGTCTGAGCTCATCCATGTGCAACTGGAGTGGAACGGTTTAACAAGCGAGGTCTAGTTCAACATGTTTACGATAGGATATCGCTAGAGTTTTAAATTTCGGCATCTTTATCCACAAGTACCCTTTACAGAAACGAAAAAAAAAAAAAAAAAACGATGATTCTCCGCACCGCAACGTGCGAGGTAGTAAGTAGTATCAACTAAACTAGCCTAGATATAGACATAGAAGTATATTTTGTCGATCTCGAGGCTTATACTTGTAAGCGATGGCTTGCGTCACGTTGAGCTTTCGTGTCATTGAGGCTTAGCTTGTGGTATGTGGGTCTTATGTTCTCCATACTTGGATCGTGGAGACGCTAAAACATAAAAACCGTGTTCAACATTGAAAACCTCGGGCTACTAAAACTAGCTTCCCAGGATTGGGGGAACCCGAACAGTGAACATGCATGCTGCAAAGAACAAAGACCCCAATGCGAATCGTATCGGTCTATCGTCCACTGAGAGTAGCCCGATGGATGTGGCGACGACTTGCGCGTCTGTTCGCTGCTTATTGCATGGATATATGATCGTAGACATGGTTTTCTTTGTAGCAATAGGCCTAAATCTCCGTATACTCTGAAAGTTGGGCGGGCGTACAGTTATGGACGTGAAAAGCACAAAAAGCCGCGTGTCAGGCATTTTTTTCTACCTGGGGTTCAGCATGAAGCTTTGGGCCAAGGCTAAGGTTGAGCAGGTAAACTAGATCATCGCCTGGCATTTGGGCTATGTAAGCTTGGCAGGTGGATTATGGTATATGTTATGTACACAGTAGGCTATGGATGGATACTTTGTTGTTAATTCTGTGGACCTTCGATGGGTAAAGTGAACCCACATCCAGAAGGTTTACTGCAATTGAGGCTGATTTTCCTCGTAGAGATCGCACCTCCGCACACACAGCAGTCAAGGCCCCGTCCCTGCATGGGCTTCCTGTCAGCGCATTTTCACCTAAGATGCACCCTGGCGTCCCAACCGTTTCACAAGGACCCATCCACGCTGTCGTTCCATCCCATCTCTATTTCTTTCCCATCGTCCTTGTTTTTTTTTTTTTGGGAATCATCTCAATCCCATTTATTTTCCCCTTTTCTCTCTCTTTAAGACAAATGCCTAGTTGATTGGAAGTTTTATAAATTCAGATAGTTCCTCAGCGGACCACTTTTGTAACGCCTGAAAAAAAACTGCCCCGCAAGCCCGAACTTCGACGTCACCAGTAACAGAATCGAATAGAACGATTGCCCTGTGTGCTGGCACATGACCGGCATCAAATCGGCGCGGCCAGATATCGAATATCAAAATTCTTCGCTATTTGCCACTGTTGAGAGCCACAATTAAACGGC
The DNA here is from genome assembly GCA_003709005.1 of Magnaporthales sp. P1609. Classification (NCBI taxonomy): domain Eukaryota; kingdom Fungi; phylum Ascomycota; class Sordariomycetes; order Magnaporthales; species Magnaporthales sp. P1609. The sequence goes on from PELF01000003.1 coordinate 2,302,892, forward strand.
AACAAAAGTCGCACAGCATCAGGCAACCATTGAGCTCTTTTCTTTTCTCCTCCGGCCTCGAGTAGGACCTGACAACGGGACCGGGTTGTCATGTTTCGTGCTCTTGACGCAAGCGCCGAGTGAACCGGTTTGGCGTTTTGACGAGACTCTGGCTGGGGGACAGAGGGTGCACTCTTTATCTTGATCAAGTTATCCTTACCAAGCAGTAATACTTTAACAAAAACAAAAACATCAGCACATCTAGACAGCAGCGGATTTTCTTCTTGTGCGTTTTCGCTCGTTCTTGGCTGTTCTTCTACGTTTCGATCCAAGCAACATTTCTTCTTATATGGCTCAAACTTCATCTTGGTAGGCCGAGTCCTCCAGCACGATGAGTGCAACCGCTACACCTGAGGAGCGCCAATGGCGGCTCACGAGTCTGGCTCAAGAATGGAATATTCCGCTAGGACCAATGGATCCTCCCTCATTGAGCCGGCCGATATCAACGCGTCTATCAGCAAGCTTCCCCAACGTAAGCTCCAACGATGAATATATGGCAGAGGAGCTTTTGAAACGACGCCGGATAAATGTAGAGCAGTCACAGCCTGCCCAGGGCACCCTCAAGCGTGCTTTCACCAGCGCCAAGAAAAAGGGATCATGGGAACCCAAGGAGATTTTTGATGCGCTCGACTCGCACGTGGCCAACGCCGGCTCTGCTGGTGTGGCCGACGCACTTATCAAGAAGCTTGTCACAGCCGGAGGCACCGTCAATCATCCAAATCCTACCAACGGCAGAAATGGAGTTGCCACAAAGCTTCTCGTTAGACGCAAAAGCCTCGAATCCCAAAATCTAGAACGGAGTCGCTTACTACAAAAGGCGGTCGAGAACCAGCAGCTCGATATGGTTACTGTCTTGGTTCCACATGCCGACCCCCTGGCCCTCGACGGCAGCCTACCGATAGCGATGCGTAGTGGAAATCTGGAAATCACGCAGCTGCTGTTGGTACATGGTGCCAATGCATCACAAACCGCCGACGGCCAAGATGCCTTTCGCCAATTATGTATAGCTGGGAGTCAATCCAATATGGTCGGCTTGATTCTGGCGTCGGATGGCCGTCCAACACCGAATTGGATCTCGCAGGCTATGGTTGACGCCGCGCGCAAGGGGTGTTATGAGACGGTGCTACGGCTCAGCCGCTCGACGGCAGACGGCAGCTTTGATGGTGGCTCAGCATTGAAGGCAGCTATCGGGCAGTGCCGTTGCGACATCACGCTGGCAATCATCACCGGGGCAAAGCCTCCTAATGGATCCTGCCTCAATGACGCCCTTAGGCTTCTCTTCTCTCATGCGACTATCAGCCCAAGTGAAAAGCTGGCCTTGGCCGAGATGCTACTGTGCGCAGGAGCGGAGGGCGACGCCGTTTCGGAGGCATTGATACAAGCATCTGTCACTGAATTTTACGACATGATTGATTTACTATTATCTCACGGAGCTTCCATTGAGTACCAGGATGCCAAGGTGTTGCGGACTGCTATATCGCATGGAAGGGCAAGCCTGGTTCATCTCCTACTGAATGAGAAAACGGCACTGAGCGCAACAAACGCCTCTGCATGTGTCTCGTGCATACCCAAACGTACCACTCCAGAGGATCGGCATTCGTTACTGTCATTACTGCTGCGCAAAGGCGCCGGGGGTCCGTCCCTGAGCGACGCCTTGATCAACGCGACAGAGGCAAATGACAATGAATGCGTGAAGATGCTGCTTTCGCCTCACTTTCCTGGCGGCCATCTCGCTCAAACTAATGACCTGAAGAAGGGACCTCGAGCCATGGTGTACGAGAAGCATGAGATGGCATCGGTTGATCACAAGGGCGGCTTGGCGTTGAAGACTGCGGCCAAGACTGGCAACCTGACGGCCGTCAAGATTATGCTAGGTGCAAAACCGTCTCCCGCAACCTTGGTCGAGGTTTTTCCAGCACTATTAGGCTTGCCGCCAGTTGACCGTTTCGAGATGATTGAGGCATTCCTAGCAACTGGAGCTCAGGGCATGCCCGTCTCGCAAGCGTTACAGCAGGCCGTCGCCGACAAGCCCCCAAGGCGCGATGAGCGTTTGATAGCACTGCTATTGAAAAACAATGCAGATGTCAATTTCAACGGCGGCGCCGCAGTTATATCTTCAGTTACAAACGGAGACATGGTGCTACTGGAGACACTTCTTCGGAAAAAGCCCAGCACACGGACCACAATGGCCGCAGTGTCGAAAGCTATGCTGGGCTCTGACTCGGAGCTTCGTTATAAAATGATTCTAATGCTGTTGAAGTCTGCCAATGGGGAGTTTGAAGGGACTGGCATCTCTGAGGCGATGGTCCTGGTTCTTCAGGAGTCTACAGTCGATTTGCGGCTGCTGGAGGCGCTAGTGAAGCAAGGGCTCGCCGATGTCAATTTCAACCAGAGCGCTCCCATAATTCTTGGTATGTGACAGTGAAAAATCTCCAACTTGACTTTCGCCTGATCTTTTAGTAAGGCTTGATCGGCAGTTTACACACGTCGGCTCTTGTTTTGGATGAAAGTTTCGCTGACTCAAGTCGTTGGCCCTATCATAAGCCGCGAAACAAAATGACCCGAGAGTTCTAGATGTTTTACTTCGTTACGGACAACCATCGCCGGAGAGCTTGGAAAGAGCCCTGCAGAGGCTGTCGGAGATGCCTTCAACTCCAGAAAAGGGCCACAAGATGGAAGCCGTTCTGTCACGAACCAACAATAAAAGGGATTCGATGTCAAGCTTGCTGGTGGCCGAAGTCCAGACTGTACTTAACACCCCTCCGGAAAATCGGGTCCTCACCGTCGTCAAGACCTTGCTAAGTGGCGGTGCCGATATCAACAGCCAAAATGGACGCAGCCTGTGCATGGCTGTAAAGGCAGGAAATGTACAATTGGTGGACCTCCTGTTCACGGCGAAGCCCAACCCCGCGACTTTGGCAGCGGCCATGCCGTGCGCCCTCAACAACAGCGACCCTATGGACCGTTTGACATTCACTCAAAAGCTATTGGATGCAGGTGCGCCAGCCATTGAAGCAAACCGGGCGCTGGTGCATGCCGTTCAGGCGTATCCAAACGACCTCCCCCTTATCAACATACTGGCAGCAAAAGCCAACAGCTCGGACGGCGATGCCATCACCCGGGCGGTCAAAATCGGGAGGCCGGATGTTCTCCAGTCGATACTGGCTAAAACGCCGCGCAAGTGTGCGCCTCCAGTGTTAAACGTTGTGTTAGCAGAGGCTATGAGCATGCAGGAACAGGAACCAAGAAGTGCAGTCTGCGAGCTATTGTTGCGGGCGGGTGCCTCTGGGACTGCTGTATCCGAAGCTTTGCTCCAGGCGGCGGCAGATGGAGACTTGACTTTGGTAAAAATTCTAGTGAACGCTGGCGCAAGCGTTGAATACCAGGACGGCCAGGCCGTGGTCGAGGCGTGTAGAGCCGGGGCAAGTGAAGTACTCAAGATTCTCTTTTCTGGGCCGTCAGCTTCGCACTCGTTCAAGAAGCAGACGCTTTTGCGAGGATTCCAGGCAGCAACCGACGTAGGGGATTTGCAGAAGCGGTGTGCTGTGTTTCGACTATTACTCGAACGAGGGGTAGCAGGGGATGCCGTTGACGCTCAACTCGTGTCAGCTGCAAGATTTGGTGATGAAGGGCTTGATCTTGTGCGGCTGCTACTACAGTGGGGAAGCAACCCGGATCATAACAGTGGCGAAGCCATCTGGACGGCGACTCGCAGCGCATTCCTCTGCAGCTTGAAACTGATGCTGGGTATCGAAAATGTGGGAGGTCAGCAAAGGAAGCCGTCACATAACACAATGATTCGGTCCCTGAAGGCAAGTTGGCGACTGAGTGCTGCGCCCAGATACGAGGTGATCACGATGCTCTTCCAGGCCGGTTTGCCAGTCACCGAGGAGGTCCATGTAGGCTTGGGAAAGGCAGTAAACGACGAGGACGTGGATATGCGCTTGATACAACTACTGCTCGCCAACGGTGCCTCACCCCTCACAAACGGGTGCCAGGCCTTGAGTGATGCTGCGCAGAAGCTTATGCTTCCTGTACTGGAATTGTTCTTAAAGTCTGATATTCCCGACACAGATGTGTCTTGGGCTTTTGGACAAGCTTTCACCGAGGCCAACACAGAATCATGGCTGTCCGACCCCGGCCTTGAGGTTGCTAAAAGGTTATTGGAGAAAGGAGCTGGTGGTGAAAGTGTCGCGTCTGCCCTTGTAGGGGCTATTGACCACTATGGGACGGAAAAAGACACCGTTGCGCGCCAATTCACTGACATTCTTATGAGCTCGTCGGCGAACGTTGGGGCCGCATCTGGCGCAGCGCTAGAAAAGGCCGCCAAATCCGCCGATAAAGATTTGATCCAGAGGCTTATTGCCTCGAGCCCAAGTTCTGAGGCTATATCAACGGCATTCCCGCACATTTTCAACCAAGAGCTGCTAGAGGAAGAGGCGCTTGAGCTCATCTCACTGTTTACCAGAACCGATGGGCAAGGAGACTGTCTGGATACCATGTTTGTCAAACCTGAAGAGGAACCGGTTATATTCAAGGCTTTATCCCGCTATCCAAGATCCACAAAGATTTTACAAGCCCTACTGGACGCCGGCTACTACCCGGACCCTATGACGACTGCTCGGGTACGAGATGATGTCGAGGAAGATGAGCAGGTCAGCCTCTTTTTCTGGGTGTTGCTTCAACCACAAAAAAAGATCAGCAACCCTGTCCTAGCGATGCTGCTAGAAAACGGTGCCAAAGCGGACTTCGAGACGGCAATATCCAAGGTTACGCCACTTATGTTGGCAGTGCAGAGCAGGCGGCTTGACATTGTCAGGGCGTTGATCATGGCAAACCCTGACGTTGCGGATGTTGCTGATGCCGTGGGCAATACGGCCTTGACGATGGCAACGGAGATAGGTGGTGAGGTGGGAACGGCTATGATGTCGGCAATACTCGCTGCCGAGCCGTCCAAGGACGACGGGTCGCTGCACAATGCTGCACGCGAGCTGAACTTGCGGGCAATGCAGGTTTTGGTCGATTTTGGGCATGATGTTGACTTTCCTAGTCCAATCCACGGAGGTCGGTCCGCTCTTGGTGAGATCTGCCTTCATGCGGCAGATACGCCACTAAATGCTGCCAGGGAGAAGGCTATGGAGAGAGCGATGAAATTCCTCATGGACATGGGCACTGACCTCAAGCTCCAGTCTGATGACAAGTCTGTTCTTTTGCTTGCCTTGGAGTCAAGAGAACCGGTCCCTACTGCCCGTGCCTTGCTCAAGGTTGGCATGTGGAAGCTGATCAACCAACCTTTTAACAATTATACGGATGGCATATATACTTATTCGCCCACTGAATACGTGTCTCGCATTATGACTTCACATCCAGAAGAAGTCAAGGAGCAGCTCATCAAACTGCTCAAGGCAAATCGGGCGACAAATATCTACTACGCCAATGATGGTCCGCAGCCTGAAGGGGCCACCGGGCTGCCAGATGAGTTGCTGCGGGCCGAACGGGAGCGAAGGGCGCGGGCGGAGCGCATCAGGCTGGAGCAGGAAGACCATCAGCACGCGTTGGCGCGCACAGACGAGGTTGCAGGGATCCAGAACCGCATCCTGGCCGAGCGTGCGGCCATCGAGGAGGCGCGCAAGAAGCGGCTACTGGACGACGAGATGACCGCAATCCGGGAGCGTGCAGCGGTGGAGGAGGACGTATTCGCGCAGCAGGTGCGGCGGCAAAAGGCGGAGCGGCAGGCGGCACTAGACCACAGCCGGCAGCTGGCCGAGGCGGACCTGGAGCGCACGCGACTAGTGGCCGAGACGCAGTTGGAGGTGGAGCAGACAAAGCAGACGCGGCAGATTGAGTGGGAGCGCAAGATTGGCGGGGAGCGGCTCGACAATGCGAACCAGATGTCGGCTCTGCGGGTCAAGGAACGTGAGGATATTGACCGTATTGACCGCGAGAGCGAGAGTCGAGTTCGGTTGAGACTGCAGGAGCATCGCAGGCTTGTCGATTCCCAGGGCGCGCTGGCTGGGCAGCTGACTGCTGCTGGGGTGAATGGTCGACGGCAGATCGGGTATATAAGTGGGGAGTTGAACTGAGAGTACTGCTTCTAGGTTCTTTAACTGTCTGTTTTATTTTATTTGTATTTTTTTTTTTTTTTCTTTTTTTTCGTCCTGTCACTTTGGGAGCGCAAGGTTTTGTTTGGGTTGGACATTAGTTTTAGCTACGAGTTGATACCACTAGTCTAGTCTAGTCTAGTCTAGCGTAAATATTTGAGCGGTTACTCATGACAGCCACATGTTTCATTGGGTATAATCGACAAAGATATTTTGTTTTGTTGCATAGTCGAAGAGCTGGCTCTGTCGGAACCTGCTGTGTGTAGTCAACCCAGGGCACGGGTGACCGCGACTAGAGGCCAACTAATAACTAACACATTGCATCAAGGGGCTTGGGTCGTCCATTAATATGCAGAAGTGTCGCCGCTCTCGCTGAGGAGTCTCGAAAAGCGACTTTTAGGAGAAGTTAGTGAGGAAGTTTTCTCCTGACTATATACGGTAATTTGTCGACGTGTCATATCAAGAAAGCTCGACAAACGAGTTCCAACCCAAAACACTAGTCTGGACTAGAGTAAGAGTCATATTTATCATTAATATTATTTTCCCTAAGTATTTTCTCAAAATTGACCGTGCCAACTCGCCATCAGGTCAGCCACTCAAGAGACACATCATCCTCAACACGCACAGTGGTATCTTCCGTCACCCGCCACAGCGCCGAGGACTTGTGCCACTTCCAAGCAAGCCAAGATATCGAGACCACCATTGCGGCCCCGCCAATGCCCGTTGCGGAACCCCAGAAGACCTCCACGTCGTAGTAATCCTTGTAGAATTCCGCATTCTCAAAGTCCATGTATCCTCCATAGGGCCACTGACCAAAGATGCTCGTCTTGCACACGCAGCTGTTGAGCCCTCCGAAGGACTGGACCAGCATTATGGCGAAGAGGACGGCGACGGCCAGCAGGTTCGGGACGATCATGATGCTGCGCACCACGGGCCTCGGCTCCTGGAACACCCCCAGGATCAGCCACGACGGGAGCACCAGGAGCCACCAGGTCAGGTACAGCAGCGAGCGGCAGCCGAGGCCCTGCGTCGGCGTGTTGAACGACACCATGAAGGCCATGCTGAAGCTGGTGCTCACGATGCCCTGGCTGACGAGCCAAACCGCCAGCCAGCGCCACGGCCGCTGCGTCAGCTTGGTTCGGAATATTTGGTGTTCTGAGTTGACCGACAGGTCGGGTATGTCCAGCGTCGCAAACTTGGGGTTGACGATCCTTGCGAGGACCGTGTCGGCGATGCCGCAATAACGCAGTGTTCGCCCCTGGCCCATGTACTCGCCAATGTCGAAATCCGCCGTCTCGTCGGCCTCCTCCTGGTCACCGCGCTGAGCATGCCAGTAGGTCGGCGGCAGGCTAGGCAGCGCCGTGGTTGGGAGCAGCCTGTCGATGTTGAACAGCCAACGCTGAACGAGTTCGCTACAGCGAGTGGCAGACGTCGGGTTGCGGTCAATGACAGACGCGAAGAGCATGACGGGCACCCAGAAGAGAAGCAGCCCGAGGGCCAGCGAGTGCGCAGTTGTGTTGTCGCCGAGCGCAGTGAACGAGATGGCTATCGAAAAAGCAAAGGCCATGGCGAACCAGCCGATGCTGATGAAGATGGGATAAACCCCCTTGCGCCTCTGCAAGCGAAGTTGGAACGCGAGGTGTTGGTTCAAGTTGGCCAGCAGTCTGCGCTGGCTTTCAGAGATGGCCCCTGCCCTGAAATAGGGGTACAGGATGCCCTTGAGCAGTGCCGAGTCTCGCCGCAAGTCATCGTCGCCTGTTTGATGCCGTGGATACTCGTACTGGTTGACGCAGCTGAGGATATAAAGCGCGTCGCGTATCTCGTCTCTCCTGGCCGGAAGCCTAAACAGGCTAGACTTGACCGAGCATTCGTGTATCAGCATGATGTTCCAAAAAGTAGTAGTCATTGCGGCGGCCGGAGCGCCGATCCAGTTGCCAAATGCAGTCAGGTTCTTCCTCCACCGGATAGATAACGACTCGTAGGGGAGTTGGCTCATCAGGGCAATAGCTGGAAGCACCCATGTTGTGAGGATCTGGAATGCTTCAATCACATCGTTATATTGAGGACCATTGCCGCAAAACTTGACGCATCCATCGTATGTGAGAAGGATCTCGGGTCTTTTTGCACCTTCATTGAAGCCATATAGATTTTTGTCTTCGGTCCAAAACCAAAGGCTCGTCTCGTTACCTGTTCCGTTCGGGTATATTTTCTGAAGATCTTCGTAACACTTGGAGAAGTTTGCCGCAGAGACGGTTGTGACAAACAGGCTACTAAAAAGCCATTGAAGCAAAACGCCTCTACTCATTCTAACTGCTTGTTTCGGGCGATAGCTGGAGTTCAAAAGCAGAAAGAGAAAAAAAAAAAAAAAAAAAAAAAAAAAAAAAAAAAAAAAAAAAAGAAGGAAAATACAGTCGTTTTGCACCAGTTGCGCAAGAGTGCACCATAGGCGGTATTTATAGCTGGTTTCTTGACACAGCCTCACCCCTACACACCCTTCTCGGGACTGTTGCCCAGTTTATTAGAAAGGCTGCGGCGGTTCAGACAGGTTTGGAAGTATTTTCTGAACTGGGCGACCACCTATTCAGTCCTCCTTGGCCTTTGCGTCCCCTTTAGACACCTCGACTAGCCTGAGTCACTGAACCCGGGCTGCGCGTCTCTCTTGCCAGGACTTGGCAGCGTCTGAAGCAGACAGGAAACTGGTTTTGAGCACACGCATGCCCTCCTGGCAACGGGCAGGTTGGGGTTGAAAGTTTGGGGTTACACTGCTTCAGCAGCTCCATTTTTCCCATTGCGTCCCAATCTCACCTGCTTCTTTCCAGCAACGTGATTCGCCGGGCCGACTTGCTGTCCTGTTCTAGAAACGATTGTAGAGAAACAATATATCAGCAGGACACTGCTCAGCTTCAAGAAAGATATCACGAGAGCTGTCCCTAGCATGGCAAATTAACCACACCCAATGACGACAGAGAAACAAAAGACGGGAAATAAGCGGCAACATTTATAAGACACAAGGCAAAAATACTACAATTTTTGCAATTTCATAATAGCTTTGGCGAACTGTGACAAATAAAGCGAACCAATTTCAAGGCAGCGAAGATCAGCCACATAACTCGAGAGGGGAAACGCCCAGAGTCTAGACATGGGCGGCGTTATTTTTGTTCCTAGCTCACCTGATAAGGCATAGAGAACACACCCAGAAAGGCAACCACCACAACCCACCTGGGGCTCTACCTCTTTCACCCTGGCAACATCGGCTTCAGCCAATGGAAGCGTATGAAGGATGTAAGCTGTCGAGAAAGATTCAAGCTGCCACAGATGGATGCAATGGAGTCGCTGAAATGAAGCGCCCTGTCAGCCCCAGTAGTTTGCTCTTCGTTTCGTGACACAACAATTGGTCCATATGTATATATATATATAGCTTCGTGTCTATGTCGCCTTCTTCTCCATCTCCTCGACATGTTTTCTAATCTTGTTAAACTGCCAAGGCCAGTTAACCACGTAAAGGAACGGGCGCAGACTGAGACAAATCAACTCGTTAACAAACTCTTCCACATCTATCAACACGTTGCTATGATGCAGTCAAAGACTTACTCATGTCTGTTGTCGTCTGGGTTATACGCCGACAAATGTACACTAGGAGTGATGATGGTAGCCTTGTGTCGATTGATGGCATAGAACCTGAAGAAGAGAAAAACCTTCTCTGCAATCTCGCGAGGGCCGAAGCCAGGACGCTCCTTCCACTGGCTGAGGAGGCGCAGGTATGCCGACCACGGGCCGAGCTTGTCAACCTTGCGTAGAATTCCCTGTTTGAGATTTGTGTTAGCGACCATGCACCGAGTTATGGAAATGCATGCGATCAATGAGACACGAAGCAGTCCTCAACAGAATCAAGCATGATGGGACAGTTCAGCAGATGGCCGTGCAACACCTACAAAGTCCGACAGTTCCGAATAAGTCAAACCCATCTCCACCTCATCAGCTTGGACGCCAGCCGAGAGAGGGAGTAACTCAGCCGACGGGATCGCATCGATGAACTCGGTCATAATTTCCAGTCCCCAGTTGTCGCGTGCCCAGCGCTGGAAATCCTTGGCATCGTTTTTGGATATCGACCCGAGCGGCGCAAGGTCCGCAGAACTGGCATCATACTTGGTATAGTATCCCCGGAGATTCTCGTCGACGTTGCCCGATCCCAGGACGAGTAAAGAAGCGCCGGCTCGCGGAAGGTTTCGAGCTTGCGTGGACAGCTGCGCGAGCTCATAAGATACAACTAGTCGGTTTCTGGCCTGGATGTTTTGCTTTGCCAGGTTTTCGCTGTTGGTGCCCCCTTCGACTGCATACTTGGGCTTGAAGCCACCGAGTGCGCTCTGGATGATCGATTCGTGGGCCTGAATGGCATTGTCGATGTTGATGTCGGTGTGGTAAGCACCTAGGCGCTCTGCCAGTCTCTTCGCCCTCGATCGAGTCTCGTCTGAGCTGTTGACTGTACCCATGAAGCATGTGTGCAGCAACTTACCAACGATATCCTCTGGTGACTCAGGTACGTAGTCTTTGATGCCAGTCACTTTGCGTAAATCATTCAATGTGTTCTCCTCCCCGTTCTTGATGGATAGCAAAACCAATTTGGCCATGCCATAGACAAACAGAGCAACAGATGAGCTGTCGAGTCCTCCAGATAATGCCAGGAAGAATCCAGCCCCTGAGCTACGGACCAGGTACTGCCACAGGTACACTGAGGTAGCCATGTGAATCTCCTCCATAGGATCCAAGATGCGAATGGGAATTTCCGTGGCAATCACCTTTTCAGACCGGAAGATCTCCTCGCTTGGGCGGGTCAACGCAACGTCACAGTCGATACGAGGGTACTCTGGTTGACGGGCGGCTTGTACGTTTCGGCTAGCACTAGTCCTGTAGCTCCGAACTCGCTCGAGGTCGACAGTGGCGACGGTGACTTCTACAGGGAGCAGTGAGAATTGTGACGACTGAGCCAGGACTTCGCCGTTCTGGATAATCATGCTGCTTCCATCGCTAAAGCATCCATATATGTTAGCAATATACCGCAACCCCTGTTGGTCCAATGCCAATAAACTTACAAGAGCATTCTTGCCTCACCGTCGATCCCTGAGGCATTCGCATACACATACAGTCCGCCGTTGCTACGAGTCGAGTTTGAAATGAGGTTTAGGCGCCGGCCCAGCTTACGAAGCTCGGCATGCGAAGCACTGGAATTCTATGAGTGGGGAGATTACGTGACCGTGGTGTTAACTGAGTTAAGTCTCATCTTTGGAAACGGCCTTCAAAATGGGAAATACTCACAAGAACGATTTCAGCGCCGTTTACTGATAGTGTGCAAGATCAGCTTATGTTCGATTTCTAGTAGCGAGGTACCTAAATAATCGGGTCTGGGGTTGCACATACGGCCAGTGAATGTTGATGGATTCCTCGGAACAAATAGCTCCTCACAAGTTTCGCACGTCACAGAAGTGTCGGGAGTCTCTAGAATGAAGTCACCAATGGGGACAGTAGTCTGTCCGGTGACATCTCTTACAACCTGGTGCAGCTTGTGTGTCTCTATCTGCCGCTCTTTGACCCAGGCCGAGAAGTGTCGAGGCTCACGGTAGAGACCATCTCCGGCAAGTGCTAGAAGCCTTTACTTCAGTGATGAATTTCCCCAAAAGCTACCAATCCTTGAAGAACATTAACAAACCTTGCTTTGCCCGTATAGCGTATACTTTCTTATATGTACACAGCACCCGGCAGTTGTACTGAACGTTTCGAGTCTTGACACCCAAACCCAAATCCACGAGAATGTCCTTGCATACAGGATCTGAGATGATTTCAGCTAATACCTCCCAGCTGTGGAGTTCAGTATCGCCCTATATGTGTCGGTGCAGCAGATTAGAGCTCTGCGTGTATGAGCCAGAAGAAAGAAGAAGAAAAGGCTTGGCCAGTTGCGACATCCAGCTCAGAAGTCTTTATCAAGACTCTGCCCAGTGCGCCTAGTCGCAACGTACTTCGAGGTGGTGGTCAAGACAACCATATCCAGGAATCTCCAATTCTGGGCCTGTTCGTAGAGTCGCACCCTTCTCCTTGGCGAGCTTAATAGACTCCAGAATACGGTCTCTGTTGCCCACAAAGTCGAGCGGAACACTTGGTAACGTTGCCGCAGCGACTGTCACGAAGCTCATCTTGCCGTTGTGAGGGGTTTTGTGATGGCAATCAAAAAATCAGATTGAGGTCCGTTCAGAAACCAAAATTTAGATGTGTTTACCGTAAAGCCCCTGAAAACAAGCAAAAAGAGCAATGCACAAACATTTGCGTTCTTATTTAGGATCCGGATGAAATCATTGTGTTGCATCTATGATTGATTCTTGGATGGTTATGCAGTAGGCCAGTACTGAGCTGCCCCGCCTCGCAGCTTCCTATCTACTATGCAGGGGTATTGGCAACGGTTAAAGTGGGTAACTCCCCGCACGGCGCGAGGACGAAAAAAAAAAGTGAGAACGCGATTGGAAACTCCGCTCTTTTGCCGTGAAAATTTAAGCGTCAAAATATCTGGAGCCTTACAGATTGAAGCCAGCGTTCTTGAACAACATCTTGAGACACCGCAGTACCATGCGACAAACCCAATCTCAGAATGCCTCGTCGTGCCGCTTCCCCAGCCGCCTCTGAGCATGAAATTGACATTCTCGGCTCCATTTTCGCAAACGACAACGATATCGACATTAAGAGAAAAGCGAAGAAGCGGACTGGGGGCCATGACGATATCGATCTTGATGTCGATGCGCTACTCAACGCTGCCGAGGATGGTGGTGATGGCGACGATGAAGCGCTCATTGCGCTGCAGCAGGCTGCATCATTTCGCAAGACGACCAACTTGAAGGGAAAGACAGGCAAGAAGGGAGGCGGATTTCAAGCCATGGGTAAGACATTCTTCCGTTCTTGGGAAAATTTGATCAACTATCTATACGAAAATTTATTGACCAGCATCTACAGGACTAAACCCAGGTCTACTGCAAGCAATTACCAGGAAAGGTTTCTCGGTCCCGACACCAATCCAGCGCAAGTCCATACCCTTGATTCTTGACAGGCGCGATGTGGTGGGAATGGCTCGGACTGGTTCCGGCAAGACGGCCGCCTTCGTTATTCCGATGATTGAGCGCCTCAAGGCTCACAGCCCCCGAGTCGGCGCCAGGGCCCTGATCATGTCGCCTTCTCGAGAGCTCGCACTGCAAACACTCAAGGTTGTTAAGGAGTTCGGCAAGGGAACTGACCTGAAGACTGTCTTGCTTGTTGGTGGTGACAGCCTTGAGGATCAATTTGGTTTTATGACCACCAACCCAGATATCGTCATCGCTACCCCTGGTCGATTTCTTCATCTCAAGGTGGAGATGTCACTCGATCTATCCTCGATCAAATATGTCGTTTTTGACGAGGCCGATCGTTTGTTCGAAATGGGTTTCGCAACCCAACTTACCGAGATTCTGCACGCTTTACCTCCCTCCCGACAGACTCTACTCTTTTCCGCCACCTTGCCGAGGTCACTTGTCGAGTTTGCTAGGGCAGGTCTCCAGGACCCCAGCCTGGTACGCCTGGATGCGGAGACAAAGATTTCGCCAGATCTTGAGAGTGCATTCTTTTCAGTGAAAGGTGCAGAGAAGGAGGGTGCACTTCTTCACATATTGCAGGATGTCATCAAAATGCCGACAGGGGTACCAGAAGGGTTTAAAGATGATACAGACAAGGGCTCCAAGAAGAGAAAGCGAGGCCCTGATCGTCCGAATCCAAAGGAGAAGCCGACAGAGCACTCTACTATTGTTTTTGCGGCAACAAAGTTTCACGTCGAGTATCTCAGTTCACTACTCATCCAGGCCGGCTACGCCGTATCCCATGCATATGGCGCGCTAGACCAAACTGCACGAAAGATTCAGGTCGAGGATTTCCGGAGAGGCAAGACGAACATATTGGTGGTGACGGACGTTGCCGCCCGAGGTATCGATATTCCCGTCCTGGCAAATGTGATCAACTACGACTTCTGCGACCAGCCCAAAGTCTTTGTGCACCGCGTTGGAAGAACGGCCCGTGCAGGACAAAAGGGATGGAGTTACAGCTTGATAGCTGATATAGACGCTCCATACCTGCTGGATCTACAGCTTTTCTTGGGAAGGAGGCTTGTGGTCGGCCAGGATACATCAGCGGGCGCAAATTATGCCTCCGATGTTGTGCTAGGAGCTTTACAGCGGAATGCGATCGAGGCGAATGTTGAGTGGGTGGAGAAAGTAGTACAGGAATCCAACGACCTTGCCCTGATGCGGAGCGTGGCCGTGAAGGCTCGGAGGCAATACATGCGGACTCGGGTCTCTGCATCAAGTCAAAGTGCAAAGAGGGCAAGAGAGCTGACGGCCTCCAGACCGTGGTCACAACCTCATCTGATTTTCGGAACAGAAACCGATGATACCGAGGCACTCCGCGTGGAAATGCTTGCCAAGATAAGCGGTTTCAAGCCTCAGGAGACCGTTTTTGAGATTGGCCACGGAGGCAAAGGGACAATATCTGAGGCCGTCGAAGTCATGAAGCAGTTGAGGAAAAGGGCGCCTGTGAGGAAATCCAAGACAGACAAGGACGCGGATAATGAGGACGAAGATGTGCCGGTCATCAAACGCGCAAAGTCTGATGATAGCAGTGACGAGGATGCTTCATTCGATGAAGAAGATAGCTTCAGTGCTTCAAAGGACGAGTCTGAAGATGAGCTGGAGGTCACAGTTTCCAACAATGCGGACTCGGCGAAGAATACTTCTTCATGGAAAGACTCGGAGCACTTCATGACCTACACGCCTCGTCAATCTAACGTGGCAGAGGAGCGTGGCTATGGCGTAAATGCCGGATCCAATGGAGCCAACTTCCTCGAAGCCGCACGCGATGTAGCAATGGACATCGCCAATGATGAAAAGACAACTTCATTTGGCGCGCCCAACCGGGCGACGATGCGATGGGACAAGAAGAACGCCAAGTACGTATCGCGCGTGCACGACGAAGACGGAAGCCGCGGCAACACCAAGATGATACGCGGAGAGAGCGGTGTCAAAATTGCTGCCAGTTTCAAGAGCGGTCGTTTCGACAGGTGGCGCAAGGATAACCGCTTGGGCAAGCTGCCTGGTGTTGGTGAAGCTGAGAATGGGCTTCCTAGAGGCATGGGTGGTGGTGGTTTCGGTGGAGGCGGCCGTCGTTTCCACCATAAGCGTGAGGATGCGCCAAAGGAGGCCGACAAGTTCCGTGATGACTACCACGTGCGGAAGAAGCGTGTGGCCGACGCCAAGGAGAAGAGGATTGGCAAGTTCAGGGATGGCGAGGGCAGCAAGCGTGAGATCAGGAACAATGACGATATCCGCAAGGCGCGCAAGATCAAAGAGCTCAAGATGCGGAAGAACGCACGGCCGGCGAAGAAGAAGAAGAATTAATTTACTACACACCTACTCTAAACAAAATCAAACAAGACATTACTCCAGCCAGCACGTTCTTATTTTTGTGTACTATCTCAGGTCTGGTCCAGTATGTAGTGTCCAAAACCTAGTGTTGTAGCATATCCTGATCATGCTTATGTAATACAACTGAAGTCCGTAATGTTGGACAAGGCTTATTTATCTCCGCTTATCGTAGCCTCATCCCGCCCACCTCCAAGTCGCGACTTTCTTGGCACCGCCCTCTAGACTTGCGGTATTGCACTGGTCTTCGGGCATGACACGCACTAGCATTAACAAATTACAAATGCTCTTCTAGTCCAACTTTTCAGGCAACTCTCACGGCTATCGGTCTACAGAATCGGAGAAACATCGCCTTACCAATTGACAAAATGGCCAGCACAGACAAGCCGGCCGATGACCGCGATGCGCTCGACATTCTAGAGGCAGAATCCAAGGAGGCCACCAAGGATGCCGAAATCGATCGCATTCTCAAGGCCTTCCGCCTAGATGCGTGAGTTACAACCCATTCAACGACCCTCGGGGCTGGTCTTTGTATGGCAACGGCCCCATCGCTAACCTACCCGCCGTTTCCCCCTCTCTACAGGTATGCCGTCCTCGGCCTGCAGCCAGGCGTGCCCGAATCCGACATCAAGATCACCTACCGCAAGAAGTCGCTCCTGATCCACCCGGATAAGACGCGAAACGCGATGGCGCCCGAGGCGTTCGACCGGCTCAAGAAGGCGCAGACTGAGCTGATGGACGAGAAGCACCGGACGCTACTGGACGAGGCCATCTCGGACGCACGGATGCTGGTGCTGCGCGACAAGAAGTGGACGGTTGACAGTCCGGAGCTGCAGACGGACGAGTTCAAGAGGCTGTGGGCGGACAAGACAAAATACGTGCTGATCGAGAACGAGCAGCGGCGGAGGAGGCAGCTCAAAGGCCAGATGCAGGAGGAGGGGAGGCAACAACGCAAGGAGGACGCCGAGATAGAGGAGCGCAAGCGCAAGAGGCAACACGACCAGGACTGGGAGGCGACGAGGGACCAGCGCATCAGCAGCTGGAGGCAATTTTCGCAAAAGAAGTCGGGCGAGTCGAGCAAGAAGAAGAAGAAGTTGAAGCCTATTGGTTGAGAAGAGGATGGCGATGATGGTTTCGATGGCGGTGGAGCTTGATGTGGAACGGACGGACCCAGGAAGATTATTACCCTTGATCTTCTGGAGATGGTGATCATCAAAGGGAATAACTCAGTGTCACGAACCAGCAGTGGCCCGGCAGAGGGACAAATGAATTACCAAATTATTTTTAATCCCGGTGAGGGCAGCTTGAGGTGGATGATGCGGAGCTACGTGAGTTCTAATATCAAATCAATTTCTGGCAAATCCCCTGACAAACAACATGTCATAGGAATTCCACTATTTCTCAGTGACAGTAGTTGTTGGCTCCTTGCAACGGCCGTAGTCTACATCCGAGGCATAACAAAAACTAAAGTGTGAGATCAGTAGTATGGCCTGGCAAGGACTGCACGACAAAAGCATCTCCGGCGAAAGTTAACTGTGCAAGATGACTAGCGATTAATTAGTAAGAACAAGCGCAATGGCATGAACAGTGCCCTAACTGATTACGATGACGTGGGGATCCGGACGTGGAGCGCTTGGGGGACTGAGGGGCCAACGAGCCCTACCTCGCCATCGACGAATGCGTTATCTCCGTGACGAAGCCGTCCTTGATGTGCGGCAGCCATGTCCACAGTCGCGAGTCAGATGTCTACAGGCGGAATTACTTTTGAGATAATGTAAGCAAGCAAGGCCAACAAAGGGAATAACGCGGTAGTTGAAAATCCCGCAGGGGCCAAGCGGCAGGTTGCATCTCTGTGAACGTGTGTCGGCCTGAATAGCGGCTCAATTGTGGGGTATAGTTTTTTTTCTCGGGGCAGATGTGATAATTGCACCTTTCTAGAAGCTACATACGTATTTCCGCCCAATCCGGTTGATGCAAGGATGGACCTCCCGTGTTTGTAGGGGACTCGGTACCTACCCTAGGCAAAAGTCATCTAGAACAACAAGGATTGAATGCCATGATACTGCTCCCAAGGCCGGCAGATAGGAGTTGAACAAATTCCAATTCTAAGATGTGCTAATATTGACTAGCCTCATGTCTTGTAAAACTTATTGGTTCGTGGTCTTTGCAATCAACGCGGCCATTCCGTATTTGTATCTAAGCCAGTGCCCTCAATTTGCTGGAGGGACTAAGTCTGTCTAATAATATCTACCAAATCCGTTTTTGGCCTTTCCTTGAAAGCCCATTCCCTCACGGCCATGACAATCCGAGATGGCTGTGCAGGCAGTAGTAACAACAAGAAAGCACAAAAGTAAAAGAAAGACAAAAAAAAATCAGTTCCTGGTATTCTGAAAGATGCGACCCGCTGTCTCGCACAAACGCCAAGCCAAAATAATATCCCTTGTTCCAATGCCTCGCCGGCGCGTGCGCCATGCAAAAACCCGTCATCATCTCTCACTTCTCTTTTCGTCCCGTATCCCGATGTCCAGTGGTCAGACCACCCTGACCCCAGACAAGTTGTCCGGTAGTGGTTGAAAGCGAGAACCGGATCGGCTTATGTCGACTTGGTGGACGAGGCACCGCTAGAGGTCCCTGACGACACAGACGCACCAGAGTTGACGCGCTTGGCCTTGACGCGATCACTAAAATTTTGCCAGACGGCCCTGTCAGTCTCGTCCCAACTATCCAGGTAGGCTCCGGGAAACAAGGTTTTGTTGCGGTGCTTGTTCGCTACTGGGCGGGCGCTCGGAACTTGATTTTTGATCGGCAAGCTTTCTTTCCTTGGCAAAAGCTGCCAAGAGAAACAGGCTCTCTGGGCGCATCGTTTCAAGGTTTTCCAAGAGATTCTGGCGTTGTTGCTTATTTTGGGATGTTGACAGGGGTGTGTTTGACCCTGTACGAAGTAACGAGACAAAAGACTAGAGAGTTATAGTATCACTTACTATGCAGCGCGGTCAGCGTGGACTACGGCCTTCCATGTGGCACCGCCAGCCTTGATCTTGAACTCGCAGGGACGAGTGTCGAGGACGGTCTTAAGGTCGTTGGTGCTGGTTTGGTGAGGCATCTTTGTGGTTTTGGTAGAATGTGGTATTTATATTGAGGTAGTTTATACAACAGGCTTATGGCTTGACTCGGTGGTGAGAGTGTTGTTGTAGTATTTGGCTGGGGTTGAACTTGAGATTGGTAAATAGGGATGGAAAGCTGACAGAAAGGAGGGCAGGAAACCGGACTCTTATATCAGTGGAAATCACCCACAGTGTGATGCTATTCCGCGGGCCCTCAAAACGTGATATGAAGGGGTTCTAACCTTGGACTGGGGTCCGGTAGGGTCCGGAGAGGTACTACTTTAGCTACGGAGTACATGTACATACCCACAGCAGATGAGAAGGGGGTGGGCCTAGGCAAATCGCCATTTTGGGGAGGTGTAATATTTGTTGATTCGTTACCAAGGCGGGAGAAGCACGACGTATTGCTACTACGATCCATATTGGGCTTTCCAAGCTTTTCTTGGGTGCGGTGCTAATATGTCACTGTATTATCTAAAGTCGGATGAGCGGTTCTTCTTGCATATTTCCCTGTAAGTATCCAAGGATCGCCCTGCCTTCTCCCCCTAAATTCTTCATCCCAAGTTCCCACTGAATTTATCGAAAGCCCCACCAACCAGCCAGTCAACCAGTGATTTACGTCACACCTTGCTACGTACTTAGACCTATTACAGTCATAAAATCATAATTTCTCCATCTGTAGAGATCAAGCTTCCCTAGGTAGGTACATGTACATAGTAGAGTACTGTAGTTATGGAGTTAGGGGATTTGGTAGTTAGCAGCGAAGTCCGCATCCGTATCTTCGGTCTCGCGATTCGCCAACCCAAGGGGAATTCCGAGCCTAGACCCAGTCTTTAACATGGCGTTTATGGATAACGAACAAAGCCTCGATGTTGGGGCAAATCCTCGCCCCTTGCGATAAAGCGTTGGTGTGTAACATGAGGAGCAAGGAGCGATAAGGAAGAAAATCAAAAAGAAAAAGAAAAAGAGAAGAATAGACGTATCACAGATGCTTGTGCCAAGACCGCCCAGCTGCAGAATTCCGCAGGGGTCTGCCAACTTGCCTAGAAGGGAAAGTCGATCAGGCTCTTCACTGGCCGTGGCTCGGTGCGTGAGACAATGGTAAGGGCCAAAGGAACCAATCCTTTGACTTACGCCGACATACCCAGACCTTGCAATAACACCGAAACAGCCGTCGGTATCAGACGGGACGTTGATGTGGTGAATATTTTTTTTTTCATGATTTTGTTCTACTTCGGATGCTTTCGCCTCATCGTTAATACTCAAGGCGCAGCAGAGGTAATAGTGGAAAATGCCTCACTTATACCAAAGCACAATTAACAAGAGGTCGTTGATCCACCTTTTTTGCCAAGGCTAGCATGTATTCAGTGGACGGCTTATTCGTGCTGGTGTCCAAGCCACATGTGGTTTGTTTGTTTGCTTTTGCTTTTGCTTTTGCTTTTTAGGCATGTGCCGAATGACACCTTCCACAACTCGTTACACCGGCAGCAGTCGAATGAACAGACATCAAACACAGATTCAAAACAAGAAATATTGCTTAGGTGACCACTGCTTCTATGTAGATCTGGAAGTACCAAATGCATACCATGACTCTATCTAGCCCAATTAGGTACCTAGCCTGCATATTACATGTACAGGTTCTGGCTAAACACTACCCACCAGCCTCGTGTTTGTATGCCGTCTGCCCTGTTACCCTACCCTATGGTGTCTCTGAAACGAGCTGGGAAGATACCCTATGTGCTAATCTTGGTATGGATCCCACCCTCATATCAAACAAGATCAGACAATTGCGGAGTCCCCAGAAAGTGATGCTATATACAGTAGTAGCATCAACTTTATTGTTTATCAGCCGAAAAGTACATTCGTCACTCCGCATTGAGGAAACCTGACAACAAAACCTTTGTGCAAGTCTGATTCAGCTGGCGCGAAGCGAGCCAAGATTCTTGGCGCCGCGGGTGATTCCTCAACAATCACCAAACACATACAATTACAACGATAATTAAATTCACGGGCAGCCATGTACCATGCTTCTCGTGATCGAGGAAAGCCTAGAATCAATGCCGCCACACGGATCTGAAAGCCAGTACATAAGATTGAGTTTCAAATTTCGGAATTGTGAAATACTATCGCGGCATGCCAAGCAATTTGTTCACCGTGTGTTAGGTGTACTGTGTGTACATTTTTCATCTGTGGAAATTCGGCCCTTTCATTCTCCATTCCAATGCCCGCCCCCGATATCGCACATCGACTTGACCCCACAACTTGTGATGTGCCCAAAGGTGCTCCCAAGCGACTTGCTCGTTCATTGATACCTTCCACTCGCTTGCTCCATTAGCAAGTGCTGACACTTTCCACTGCCAGCATCTTACCGTATAATTATGCTATGTTCTCAAAGTTGCAGATGGCCACCAAGGATTGTCGAGGATCTACTGAACTCGTAGCATCTCCAATTGATTGCATTGGCATTCGCAGCAGCAGGCAGGCAGCTGACCCAATAACCCGCCCCCCTGGTTGCCCGCCCAAATACTTATTTTGTTGCCCCAAGGGTGACCCACGCCCTATGGGTGACAAACGATGATAGCCGTTCGGGGTGGCACTATTATTCATTTTAATGCACGTGGATTGATTTTTTTTTTACTGGGTTTGGCACCACTGTCGTGCAGTTGGTTGGTATTCTCGGTAAACCGACTCGGTGCATGATAAGCGTCTTCGGCACATAAAAAATTGTGTCCCCTTGCCTGTGTCTCCTACAACTCGTTGTATTTGTTGTGGTTTACAGAAACAAAAAGCTGCCCGTCGTAAGCGGGGATACACCGCCATTGCTACCCTTAGAAAAATCCCGCCCCATCATCCACAAGACGACCAGATAAGCAGGAAATGTCAACAAGCAGGACGATCCCCGGAGCCCCGTCCAAGAATTCGGGCAGCTCGAGTCACGACTTTCCCGCCTCATTCGTCGCCTCATTTCGATCATCGTCGCCGATCGCTCAGGAGGTCATCGCGAGGGATCTTGCCGCCTGTTCGGACGATGAGGATTTCGGAGCTGCCGAAGCCGATGGTCACGGCCTCGATGCTTCCGATTCCGATGTTGATGGTGACAATCCCTTGATGTATCGACGCCCTAGTGGCATAGCTTTTGGTACTGCGCGCCCCGTACTGGCGCCGCAGAACGTCGAGGATTCCATCCTCACACGGGACGAGTGGAAGCAGTCCAGGGATGCGGAAATTAGCCTCCTTAGAGACAACCATATTCTCCCGCCCAAACACCCTCAACCTGAGCAGCCCGGCTTGCTAGGACGGCTGCGGAGGCGCTTCTTCAGCACCAAGGTGCGGATACCGAGCGGGTCCGACGAAGAGGCGGGACCCGACATCGATGGCATCCCCACCGAGCAATCACCGCTCCTGGGGGGTAGTAGTGACGATGCACCTCGGCGTCATTCCTCGTCTGCCACAGCGGGCGAGAGCGGCCATCTCAGCGAGACGTGGGAAGCAGCAGTTGCGGCCGGACGCATCAAGACGACATGGCAGCGGGAGGCCAAGACGCTGGCAGTGTATTCCCGTTCTCTTGTCCTCACATTTATCCTCCAATATTCCGTCAACATAACCAGTATCTTGGCTGTTGGGAGGATTGGCAAGGTAGAGCTTGGGGCCGTTAGTTGTGAGTGCATGAAATACAACCGAAAGCTGGGCAGGATGTCGCCAAACAAATGCTTACACAAATTCCAAAATAGTGGCCACTATGAGTGCAAATATTCTGTGCTATGCTCCAATCCAGGGACTGGCGACCTCGCTTGACACGCTATGTGCGCAGGCTTACGGCTCTGGGCACAAGCACCTGGTAGGCCTGCAGCTCCAGCGGATGACCGCGTTTCTGCTTTTGCTCCTGTTTCCCATCGGAGTGCTGTGGTTGCACGCTGCCGAACTTCTAGTCAAGCTCGGCATAGGCCGGCCGAGTGCCGAGCTGGCTGGGCTGTACCTTCGCATCTGCATCTTTAGCATGCCCGCTTATGCCGTATTCGAAGCCTCGAAACGTTTCGTTCAAGCGCAGGGACTTTTCCATGCTACTACATATTGCCTAATTATCGCCGCGCCTTTGAACGTGTTTGTCAACTGGCTTTTGGTGTGGAGGCTAGGGTGGGGATTTGTTGGTGCTCCCGTATCCGTCGTAATCACTCAGAATCTCCAGCCTATCCTGTTGTTTCTTTATGTGCGTTTCGTGGACGGATATCAGTGTTGGGGTGGCTTCTCAAGGCGAGCCTTCTCCAATTGGGGTATGTTTACATGATATGTCCAAGGTTTCGACGCTGCTTGAGAAGGCTAACCACTGCTCTGTTACAGGTCCGATGATTCGCCTTGCTATCCCAGGAATGTAAGTCAAAATTACCAATGGATATACCGCGGCCGTTTTCTGTAAGATGTACTAATTCTCGAAATTGTGCAGGATTATGGTTCGTTCATCCCATCGATTTGTCTCGCATTGCCCAATAAGAACACTCCTTTCATCATGGAGAATCTCGGCAGCAGTGGCGGATAGTAAAGAGCTAACCAAGGACTCGCGGACAGGTGGAAGCTGAATGGCTTGCCTTTGAGATACTGACGCTTGCATCAGGCCGCTTCGGCACATCCCAGCTGGCTGCGCAGAGCGTCATTGTAACTCTTGCAGCAACTACGTACCAGATCCCTTTCCCACTTTCTGTCGCGGTTTCGACTCGCGTTGCCAACCTGATCGGTGCGAAACTTGTTGAAGCGGCAAAGACTTCAGCTAAAGTCGTGAGTGGAGCTTGCATATCTTTTTGACAATCCCAAGGGGGAAAAAAGTAAAAAAAAAAAGTATATCAGTAGCTAACAATCATGGGCACTGCCTCGCAAGGCTGTTATTGGCGGAATCATTATCGGCCTCTTTAACACGACAATGCTGTCCGTTTTCCGATGGCAGCTCCCACTTCTCTTCACAAAAGACCCGGAGGTTATTGAGATAGTTGCGCGCACGATGCCCATTATTGTGGTGCTACAGTTCTTCGACGCTGTATCAGCTATGTCTCAGGGTCTACTTCGAGGTCTAGGCCAGCAGGAGTTTGCCGGTTACTCGAACATCATATCGTACTACGCCATCGCCCTGCCCATCTCCTTTGCGACTGCCCTCGGGCTTGGATGGGAGCTCAAGGGCTTGTGGTTTGGTGTGACGATCGGTCTTGCAGTGTAAGTCGAGTCGCTATTTTGTAGTGACTGTCATTCCGGACAATCGAGCCTTTGCTAATATTTGAGCCTTGCCTCCTTTTAGCGTCATGGTTGTTGAGTATTCGTATCTTCGTTGGTACGATTGGAACCGGGCTGTGCGAGATGCAGAAAGTCGAAATGCTTCGAATTAGAAAGATACCACTGTTTGTTTTTATTGCCAGAAGTATGAGTTCGGTTTGTTTATTGTTGATGATTTGATACATAGAATTGCTGTTGTGTAAGACTTCCTGTCGAGAATTGATTTATTTAAATGGTGATTTTGTGTTCTCACTGCTTGAATATACATGGCGAGAGTTTTCATATAATGACAAGAATGCGAATGTTAACTCATAAAGAGCCACAAAATCTACAATAAGAGCATATCCATAAACCAATCTAAATAGATGGGTTTCCTTTGGCGCACGTCGTCTATAAAAAGGGGGTCAATGGACTTTGGGTTCGTGCCGCCGCGTACTTCCAAGAGATGGTGGGACAGAGCCCCCAAGCCCCCTAGGTAGATCCCTCAGGTAGGGATGCCGTCTCGGCTTACCCGCCCCAAACTCAAATCATGAACAGCAACATTCCCAGTTAAGAGTTCACCTGACCCCCAACTGCCAATCGACTTGATAATCTCCAACACTCCCCAACACTCTCTACTTTCATCCTCAATTTATTTAGTAGTTTCTTCAGTCTCGGAACTAACTTTTTAAGCTGTACTCCTAATGCTGGCTTCAACATAGCTCAAGTCCGAGCCGACAATCGGCGTGACAAATTGCAACTTTCTTCAGGAAACAACAGAAAATATTGCGGGGCGCCAGAACAACTCCAACCAGAGAGAGATGCCGATGCCACTTGCAGCGAAAGGTATGTCCTGGTGATTTGCCTCACTCCTCCCTCCACAGCCAGAATTGCATCAAATGATCGCCCGTCTTCACGCCCCGTCCCACCCTTCCTGGCAAAGGCTGTTCGATGAGCTTTTGTCTTCAGCAGTTTGATCCAGACCCTCTTTGCTTCGTTCCAACTCATCTCACCCAGTGGTGTTACCCCGCTTCGACCCCAAATGAGGCGAGCATGCAAAACCTCATACATACCGCCACCTCTCAGGTGCCCAACAAGGAGGGCTCCAACTGTGGGTGGCGAGAATTGGCTGCTCTAATGATCCGGGGTCTACGCAATCCTTTTTCGTGCCCTACCTCTAAGGCCACCCAATTTAGGAGTTGTGATTTTGCTACGTCCTGTTCATTCCTTTTTAATATCTTGCCACTGTTTCTTTTTTCCCCGACAATTTTCCTTGGTTGCATACATCGAGCAATCAAGCCATAAAATCACCGAAACGAAACCCCACTGCCGCTGTCAGGTTAGGGGCGGGTGTAGCACATTTCCCCAGATCCACTCAACATCAATCAATACTCCTTCGGGGTTTGGTTTGGACAAAGCACCCGCGATGCCTCCTATTAATCATGCTGCAATATCAGTGGGCGTAGTTGCCGTGTCGGTGGCTGTGGCAGCTGCTTACGCTGTATACGAGAATCCCGAGTTTCGTCGAATGGCCGACGACCTACGACGCAGAATTGCCATCGCCCTCCATTCACTCGGTGACGGCATACAACCCGACGAAAGTCAGCCCCGGTTTAACAGACCTGAGGATGCCGATGGATTTCTGCAGTCTCGTGCCGACGCCGGTGTTGATGCCGACGATGAGACCAAGAGGAGGCAGCGAGATGAGCTGATGTACTGGAACGCCGTGCGTCTAGAGAAACAGCAAGAAAAGGCGGACAATGAGAAGCGGGCCGAAGACGAGGAGTCTTCATTCCAGCGCAACTCAATTTATAGCTCAACCACATTTGACAGCTTCCTTCAGCGCGACAAGACGGGCGAGCAAGGTACATACGTTCTCAACACGGGCGCTGACCCTCGGCCGAACGATGGGGGCCTGGTCCGTCGCAGGGGAGGCGGCTCCGAGGGTGTTCGTGGGCTCAATTCGTCCTTCTTCAGCGCGAACCCTTTCTCTGATGAACACGGAATCGACATGGATGATGATCATTTCGCCGCCAATGCAAGGACCATATCCCCAGAAAAGGATGAAGCCCTGAGTGACATTTACAATGCTACCGCACCTTCATCGCCCTCCCGAGCTGCCTTCGTCACTCCTACCTCGGCCGACCATAACCTCGCCACAATCCTCTTCGATGCGCAACAGCATGTCGAGCGGCTTGAGCAGGAGGTCAAGGACCGTTCCGAGTCCAGCCTCACAATGGATTACGAGCCAAGTACACCCAGCGAGGCCGAGGACACTCAAAATGTCCAGAACGAGGGCGCTCGTGACGCGTATGCCAGCATTCAAGCATGGGCGCAGAACTCGCAAAACTCTACTCAAGGGTTCTACTCACCGTTGCCAACAACTCCCGAGGATCCACTTTCGGAGGCCGAAATGGTCTCTGAAGGTGCCCTCACCCCGACCGACTCTATGTCCGTGATCAGCGCCTCGCATGGTGTTGGAAATGAAACCAACTCTGCTAAAGGCGCCGATACCAAGTCACAGGCCTCTTACGATATTGTCAGCGATGACGAGGACAACATACCAACCCCGGTCAGTTGGAGCGAGGTTGGTAGTGTAGTCAGCGAGCATGATGCCGGGCCAATTCATGCCTGATTTGTTGTTTGAGGGGGCTTGTTCTAGACGAGACTCGCTGCAGTGCACGCTACTCTTCTTGTCTGCCGGTTCATGTTTGTATTTGTCTCGTTTACGTGGAGTATAGGGCGCAGGTATAGGAGTTACTCTCGGATTTCGTTCATTTCAGATTAGGATAGGGATACATGCGGAATAAATGCGTTTTTAGGACAACCAGTTCACGTGGTGGGCAGGTATTACAGAGTTTTGTTGATATGACGATACTTTTGTGGGAGCGAATTGACTGAATAATGTCACGCAACGGCTTTGGCTGTTTCTGCTACTCCTTGAGCTTGATCACATTTAGAAGCCTTTACATAGTCTTCCCAAAGCTGCTCGACAGGGCGCCCAACCGTCTCAGTCCAAAATGGCTTCTCCTCATACTTGCGAGTCCTCATCCCTTCGTTGATCTTCCGAACGGTTCCGTCACCAAAGCGGCGTTCCAGGTAGTCAAGGAAGTAGGCTGTGTGTTGGTATCCACGATCCCAGTGTCCGTTCAAGTCTTTTCGCCAGTGTGGAGGCGACAGACCGCACCGCAACCGCACAAAATCAGCGATCCCCTCGATCAGTCCGCTCGGACAGCTGCCTCTGGCATCCCACTGGTAGCAGTGCACCAGTTCATGGGTGATGACACCGATAATCTCGTGTGCAATCCCGTCATCCTCGTCATTGATGCCGCCGCCTTTGCTATTGATTTCATGGTCGTCTCCACAGGACTTTTGTCGCTTGCGGATGCCGGCGATGTAGTGAAGCGAAAAGTGTATCTCCTTATGGTCCGAGTCTAGGTCGCTGCCGGTGGTGTAGGCGACGCCATCCATGTCGCGCAGGATGAAAGTAACGGAGCGCGTGGGTGGCAGGTGCGTGGTGTGGTCCCTGGGGGTGTTATACAGTATGCGTTGGACGTTGGCGACGGCCGTTGGGAGGATGGTGGAGGCGTCAACGCGGGAGAGGAAGCGGTGAGCACCAGGGTGCATTACGTCGCGAACCTCGAGGCGGAGCTTTGGGAGGGGAAAAGATGAAGAGGAGGATGAGGATGGGGAACGAGGCTGACCATCATTGCCGGCGCGGTTTGTGATGTCTGAGGCGACGCCGTTGTCTGTCCTCGGCGCCACAGTCGCGGAGGGCGGAGGTGGGGCTGCCGTCGCCGTCGCCGTCGCCCTGGGTCCATCACCAACGGCAGACATGGGCAACTGGAAGAGGGCGTTGGGATCGCCGACCGCTGAGGTCAGATTGCTGTCTTTCCTCATATCGACCATCGCGTTGCGATCACGGATCACTAGGTAGCTCTGCAGTAGCTCTGGAATTGAGGTGCAGTATCTGGACTAAATCTTTATGGATCTTGGTATATACCTATGCAAGTGCATGGATGGAAGGGAGGGGCCTGATGCTTGGTTGCGCGGGGACAGTTTGACATGGACCCACAGATTACCGAAGTACTCTAAGTCGTGAGGTACAAGTTGTCAATGCTGGAACTAAAAATGGATGACGAAAGAAGATTACCGCCTCTTCGCGCGGTCCGAAACGCGCCTCGGCAATCATTGGTGGGAGGGACGTAACCAAGATGCTGCTATAACTACCTATCCGTCAGCAGTTCAGCCTCCAGACCCGATAGACACAATCCGTCACATTAATTAGCGTTCAGTGGTAAAGCAATCCAATGAACTCTGTGGTAGCCTTCAGAGCTGCATTCAAACGTTCGTCTTGAGTAAGCTCAAATTATCTTTGTCAGGAAATTCAAGGCATCGGGAAGGCCTTCGATGAAGTATAAAAAACAGTTGGTTCGCCGTTCAAAGAACGTCTCCGCTCTTGGCATCAAATCAATCAACGAAGCTGATCGCCCTTTGGTTTAATGGGACGACATTGTGAGTACCCCGCGCCCGCGCCAATACAGAGCACGTGCGGGGGCGATCAAGTTTACTAATGCTGGTCAGCCAGGGATATTTACATACCCCCGTCCCAGATGTGCACGTCCCCCGGCAACCCGACACGGTTTGTGTGTGGATTTCTTGGGCGTTTGTGTTTATGATCGGGCAGTCTCCAACTTCAATGCTGCGATCTGACAAGAAGAAAAACCCTGGCCACTTTCGGGCATTTTCTGTCTTTGCGAAACGAACTGAACCGCCATCAAACCAGATGCTCTACGATCGTCTCCCGCGCCACCTTTACAAGAAACAATTGCTAAAGATTCCTGCTGCTTGGTAAGGTTTCTCACGATCTTTACGCCTGGTCCAAGTGCCTTGCCTGCCGCGGCAAACAAACCCTGGCCGAGCTCGGCCTTTCATGATCAAAAGAGCTGACCCTGTTCAAAACTTTTGTTTTCTTTCGTCCAGACGCTCACCTTCAACTCGGATCTGGTAGCCGCTCAATCATTTCAGCGCGACCTAGGAGATATGGCCGAAAAGCTTGATGAGGACCAGGTGTCCGGTCTCATCGCGATACTCCGCAAGGACGTCTCGGTCGACGCCAAGGTTCAGCAAGTAAACGCGGTCAAATCCAGCATCAAGCAGCACAATGTGCCTGATAATTGCGTTGTACCGGTCTTTGAGGCCCTGCGCATCGCATCTACCGCCCAACATGCCGTCCTTGTCAACGCCGGCTTCACAGGCCTCAACCACCTTATAACACGACTTTCGCGACAAGAGCCCAAGTATCTTGCCAAAGAGGCTACCCGACTATTACCGCTGCTCCTTGAGAAGCTTGGTGATCAGAAGGAAAAGTTCAGGACAGTTGCTACGCAGTCGCTCATAACTATGTACAAAGCCACACCCGCAGAAGTCGAGCGAGTGATTCGTAACGTAGCCATGGTGGGTAAGAACCCCAGAGCTAAGGAAGCAAGTCTGCATTGGCTTCTTCAGGTGAGTAGCCTTTTCCCCATCTCTGTGTTCCGTCAAAGTCTTCTCCCTCTGACCCATTGCTGCAGATGCACCAAGAACATGGCCTCCAGTTTCGCGCTTACGTACCTACCCTCATGGATCTACTCGAAGACGCCGATGCAGCAGTCCGAGACGCTGCAAAGATCACAGTTATAGAACTCTTTCGCAATGCGCCAAACGCCGCCAAATCAGACTTGAAAAAGCAGTTGAAGAATTTCAAAGTGCGCCCTGCGATCGAGCAGGCCATTGTCAAAGAACTAATTCCTGCATCCCTTTCAACGGCGCCCTCAGATTCCGACGCACGACCAGCTTCGCGAGCCGAATCCACAAGATCCGCACGTGCAAATCTTTCCGCAAGCACGACATCGGCCGGCATTGACCGTCCCGTTACCCCTGGCCTTCTCGATAGCAGGCCAGAAGCGGTCGATCCCACCTACGTCAACACCCAACGAGAATTAGATGACATTATCAAGGAGATGCACTTGCATTTCGAAGGCAAGGAGACGGAACAGAACTGGCTGCAGCGTGAGGAAAGCGTTAAGAAGCTCAGGCGACTGTTGGCGGGCAATGCTGTCTCAGACTTTCACGACGCCTTCCTCGGTGGCGTGCGCGGACTTTTGGATGGCATAATCAAAGCCGTCACTTCACTGAGAACTAGTCTTTCCAAGGAGGGTTGTAGTCTTGTCCAAGAGCTGGCTATCGCATACGGCTCGGGGATAGATCCTATGGTGGAGATTCTTATGCAGACTTTCATCAAGCTTTGCGCTGCGACCAAGAAGATCAGCTCTCAGTTGGCCAATGTCACCGTGGACACAATCATTGGAAAGGCCACCTATAATACGAGGATTATGCAGCACATATGGTTCGCATGTCAGGACAAGAACGTGCAACCACGGACGTATGCCACTGGATGGCTAAAAACCCTTCTCAGCAAGGAGGCACAGCACAAGGCACACGTTGAACATCATGGAGGGCTAGAGTTGGTTGAGAAGTGCATCAAGAAGGGGCTTGCTGACTCCAATCCATCGGTGAGGGAGAAGATGAGGGTCACATACTGGACATTCAACGAAATATGGCCCGGGAGAGCGGAGGCGTAAGTCTGACTTTTATCATCAAAATTCGTTTGAGTTGGATTGAATGTTACTAACCGTTACCCCTCAGGATTATGGAAGATCTGGATGCCACGGCCAAAAAGCTCCTGCAAAAGAGCTCCGGAAACACCAGCTCGCCCAAGCCAGCCGCGGGCGGTGCCCGGCCTGGTATGGGTCTTTCTAGGAGTACTATGACTGCTTCTAAACCGTCTTTGAGAGAGGCAATGCTGGCACAAAAGCGGGCTCTGGCTTCAAAAAACCTACCGGCAAGGCCTGGATCGGCTATGGCACATTTCTCGCCCGTGAGGACTGCTTCGTCAGCTTCGTCCGCAACAACTACTTCCACGACCGCCGCCAAACCCCCTGTCCGGCAGCGGCAGCAACCGGAGGCACCTACGTCCGCCGGATCAAACAGCCTGTCAGTCGCCCCAGTGCGACCTGGAAGAAAGAGACCAGAGCTGGCAGCGAGGCCTGCTACAGCTGGCCCGTACTCTGTGAGGTCACATGATACTGCATCGTTGGAGCATAGCAGCCCACCCGAGAAACCAAGGTCGAATGCAGTCACCCCTAAAACGTTCGCGGCGTCTCCTAGGAGGACCGCGCCGAGAACAAGGCCGGGTCATGTATCTTCAGCAAGTGAGCCAAATGTGCCTTCGCCGTCGAGGCCGAAGTCTGCGGCCAGTAAGGCGACTGCTGCTTCGCCTCGAGCGAGTCCGGCAAAGCCGAAGCCTACCCCAATTGCTCGTACTCTTCGTGAAAGCAGCCCGTCCAAGTCGGTCGGTGCACCCAGTCCGGCTGGGGCTAAAGCTTCACCGATGACCATGTCTCCAGCACCCGCAGTCGATGAGATTATGCCGGAACCCATCCAGGAACCAGAAGCAGAGCAGCAAGAGACTAGGTCAGAATCAAGGATGAGTACGCCTCCTGATACACCACCGCGGCCGCTCAAAGTGTACGAGGATCCGTTCACAGCGGAAGATTCTACGCCGAAGCCGATTGTAACACGCCCGGTTCTCGAGGACATCCCAATCAATGAGGATGCGGCCAATCTTGCTCGTCCCATTGAGATTGATCCCGTCATCACGAACACCGACGGCGGCCCGCCAGACAAGGCCAAGCAGTATGCACGCCTCCTTGACAGCGGAATTTCCAAAATCAGGGCGCACAGTCTTGACGTACATGGCTTCCGCAAGCTTCAGATGGTTGTGCGAGATAACAAGTTCTCCTTCACTGACAACAAATTCGAAGCCCTACTTCTGGGTTTGTTTGATTTTCTGCAGTCTCCGCTGAGCGATATCCCCATCGAGAAGGTACCGGATGTCAAGGCACAGATTCTTGCTACCATCAAACTGCTTCTGAAGAGGGCCCGCGACAACTTTCAGCCTCACGTATCCCATGCCCTCGAGTCACTCCTGGAGGCGAGGGGGGTATATGAGGCTCGCACACACATAGTCTCCGGCATGGAGCTACTGGCAGACGAACTCGTTATTCTGGGCGACCCTTCGGAAATAGTCATGGTTCTGACAAGGGCACTGCAGGACGTCGAGATGGACGCAAGAGGTTGTCGGTCGCTCAGCATGGGCCTGCATGTTCTTCGCGAAGTTGTCGATGCGCGTCTGGACTTTCATCCGACGGAGCCTGAACTCAACGCTTTGAGCGGGCTGGCTGCGCGCTGTCTTGACAGCCACGAGTCTGGCGTACGAATGGATGCGGTTCAGTTGTGTGTGGCCTTGCATGCCCGTGTAGGAGATACACGCTTCTGGGACACTATCAAAGGAGTCAAGGAGGACCCTAAAAGCCTCATTACGTACTACATCGTAAAAAGGCAACGTGAGAATGATGCTTCTGCCAGCAATGGGCTGTCAGCTAGTGTCACTGCGACTGTTAGCTGAGTTTCATGAGAAGAACATCCAGACGGGAGGTTCTCCTATGTTTATACACACTTTATGGCGGTGTCACTTTATTATTCCCATAATTCTCTTTCTCCCCCTCAGCTTTTTTGTTTTTTGTTTTCTGGCGAAGCGTTCACTGGCGAAATAGGCCTGGGATTCTTGATAAAAGTAGGACTGCAAAGTGTTTGTTTGGCGTCTGGAATTTCATTTTGGGTGGTGGACTGACTGAATTGGCGTCGATCTGGTTCCTGTTGACTTGACTTGATTAACTGGATCTTGTTCTATTCTCAACTACATGTCAATGTGGGCTTGCTGGGTCTAGATCGCAACTACAAAATAGGGCCACAGCAACTTTTGATGGTAAAATATAGGGATACTTGACCTAGCTTGTGGACAGACTGCTCTGTGTTTTTTGTACTGGCGACTCTTGTTCTAATGTATTGATTAACATAATCAGGTGCTTGCGAGATGACTGCAGTCATGCAATGCCCAATCCATTCCTCTCCGTGCTCTAGATTAGTTCTACACTGGCGATAGGCTGGGTATATCTACAACAATGACACTAAATGAATGCAGTCTGGCCTTGGAAAGAAAACAAAACGGTTTGTTGCGGTGCTTTGACCACTGACGTATCAACATGACAATGCAGATCGATGCCAAGACACACCGGATGAACAGTGTGTTTTATAGCCAGTGAAGTGAAGCTTGACTTTTCCAGGGGAGCGAGTCAAAAACACGGTTGGTGAGGGAATAGGGAATACAAAAACTACAGCACGTATACTACCAAGTAGGAGAAACTCTATCTCACATGTAGTTACTAGTCAGCTCTAGATCTAAACTTTTCTTGAGCCAGAATCCATGCGGCTAAACAAGGGCATTAACGGGTTCCTGCAGAACTTGACACCTTTATCGATCATTCTTGTCGTCATTTGGCACAGAACCAGGGTAATAGAGGATACGATCGTGCGTAAAAAAAAAACAGCTGTCGGCCCCCTTTTTTTCTCTTCTAATGTTCATACAGTCACAATTACAGGTATTCTACAGTAAGTAGAGAGGAAAAGAGTTGAACAAAGGGATTGGTCAAGCATATACTGTATGTAACCTCGAATTCAGGTGGCCACGGCTGTTTCCGTCAAGTGTTTGGCACGGGTTCTCGGCCTCTCAAGCCGCTAAAGCCTTAGCTTCTTCTTGACAAGATTGATGGTAATCTGGCACCCGCTCAGCCCATCCAGCCGATACAACTGTTAACTTGTACCACGTATATCATGTAGCCACTCGGTCTCGATACCGGGCTTTGTCAGACAAAATCCGATTTGATGTGAATACAAACATACTTGCATGCCTTGCGTATGCAGGCCATTTCTGAAACGGCCCTAGGCTTGATGCGTAAGCGACCAGCAACCCGAAAAAAAGTTTCCTTATTCTTCGAGAAAGCAGATGGTCGAACATGACGCAGAGTTTTAAAGGAAGCGAATGAGTTCAGAATGGTCGCCTTTTAACTGGCAACACTCAACGTACTCCATAATTTAATCGATGGCACAGTTTTAAGTTGCGCACCAGAGGTGCTGATCCCAGTTGAGCTTGTTTGCACGTCTGATGTTGTTTCTATATCAATCTTTGTTCCTCATCCTAATAAAAGAAAGCGGCAGGATTGGACCATCATTCATGCACTACACACTTTGGTTAGGAATTGCATCGGAAAGAAGGGAAGGGCAAGGGAGGAGGAATGTTTAGGTTGATCATTGTTTTGAAACGCCCGGGGTGTGTCCAAGGAACTTCCCTGATGTCTCTGAGAGAAACCCAAAGGCGAAATTTGATACTTTGGCCCCATTTTTCTATGCTGTTGTGCAATTAAAGACCATGCATAGGTAGGTGGTAGATATCGCAATTTTTCTGAGGGCCTCCAACGGTTTGTCGAAATCATTCGGAACAAATGGATTTCCCTTGGTTCGCCCCTTCGAGATTGCTGCAACAGAAAAGAAAAGCGGTGATTCCATGGCGTCAACCATGGGCGGTTTCAAGTTGATTAGTGCGTCCCCTCCTGACGTTTGCTCTAGAGTGGGCTGGGTATGATCTTCTTTTTCTCTCTTTTTTATCTATCCTGCTCTCCCAATCTAGTCTAGCCACATTGTTCATATGTAAATCAAGGGAAGTTAAAATGCGGAGGGGCTTTGGCATGAACAGGAAAGAATGGACATGGCCCCGCCTTATTTCATATCCCTGCTTGGCCCAGGCTCGGTACTTTCGGAGGGTGTGGGTGACAGGGCCCCTTTGGTGTCCATCGCTGCGGTTGTTTTGGGAGGGCATGCGGCATGGCGCTGATGGATGGCGCGGCTGCTGACAGGCATGTCAAGGCTGTTTTGGAAAATGTTCGATGATTATAAGCAAGCATCCGTTCCCGGAGCTGCATGTTTAAACACCAGATACATAAAAGGCATGTGCTCCGAGTGTAGATTCAGACGCAACCTTGGATACTGAAAAGAAATAAGAAATAAACGAGGACTTGGAAAGAGGGTCCCTTTTACTACCACGTTGCCAGTTCAACATTGAATATATGTTATTGCCTCCAAATGTTGGAAGGCACGATATGTGCCTACTTTAGGCATGATTGGGACTCTCTACCTAATTGAGACATCATCCATCGAAGTCCAAACGGGCCACCAGCCCAGGCCAAGAAAACATGTTGCGAATTCTCCTTTCATCTGGTTCTAGTCCAACCAACAATGGAAATCGCGCGGCCGGTTCAGTTTACGTTTTGTATGTCTATGTTTTGTACTCCGTGCAGAAATACATATCGTAAACTGCGGCATATTTGGCCTTCACGTATTGGGATAAACAGTAGGCGACTACTTCAGGCTAGGTTGGCTCAAGGTAATGAGTGGGCCAGTTGGCTATCCTGTGGGGTACTTTTTGTTTGAAGGGCCAATAGTAAAGAAAGAAATAAAAGGATACAAATAGAAGAACCTTACAGTACATCACAACCCAGCCTTGCACTCATTTCTCAATGAATGCCCCTTGCGTGCCTTTTCAAGTCAACCCTTGTTTCTTGTACATAGTATAGATGGTCTTTCTCTTTTATTTCTTCTTTTTTTTTCTTCTTCTTTTTTTTTTTTTTTTTTTTCTCTCTCTCTCTCCTCTCCCTCTACGGGTTAATTCGACCGAACTCGAACGATGCTGCAACGTTAAATCTGATCCTGGCCTACCTAACTTGACTGTGTAATCACAGTACAGTAGATCGCTCACTCAATCCTGCCTAGCTATACTTCCGATTCGACTGTCTATAATAGGTGCCCAAGTTTATTACAGAATACGGCTTAAGGCAACGACAAGTATATTGAATGACTTCAAGCCCTGGGAGAAGCAAAACCTGAGCAATTTGAATTCAATCTGTTTAATATATATTGCTAATATCATGTAAGAAATGGCATCGTTCGACGTCCCCCAATCCAGGCAATCAAGGCATTCATCTTGTCTTCACCGCGAATCTGCACAAGTCCAGGTAGGGAATAAATACACCCCTGCAACTTTGCCACACTTGACCTCAATGTCTGCCGGTTGGATGAATCGAGGAAGGTGCTTGCATGCTCGCTGCCTTTACTCCACTACCATGCCCTGCCCTGCCCTGCCAAGTGCTTTACCCCTGGTCCATCCAATTCGGGGTTCAGACTTTATTACAGGCTTGGTATGAGCGCGCAATCCCAAGTCGATGTGGGGCCCGGGGCTTGTGGTGTTTGCGGTGTGGTGCTTAGTTACAGGCACAAAACAGCCTCATGTTGTGGGCATGGCAGTTGGTTAGGCAATGTCTGATTAAATCCTAAGGCGACATTCAGTGCTCGACTCTTGCAAAATCGCCTTGTCTGACGCCTATTCCATGTAGTAAATGGCACAGGCGCTCCGGTGTCCAAACAAATTTCGACCGAGCTCTTCAAATATTTATTCTTTTGTTATCGCATTGCATCGCATGGCATCGCATGGTTGTGCTGATCTTGTCCTCTCCACAAACTCATTCCCCGTTCATGACGCCCGCCCTTGAACCCTCGAAACTTGGTTGCATGCCTTTTGTACCATAGCCACATACCTCAACCTACCTACCCACATCCACACCCACCCTCCACTACGGAGCTGCACCACACCACCTACGAGGCCTTTCCCACCACACGGTACCTCGCTACCTCATCATCCATCGCTGGGTGCCACGCCGGCTTCGATCTGACGACTACGAGTTGCAGCAAACGCACCAGCAAAGCCTCGACAGACCTTACGGACGGGTCACCGTTTAATAGCCATCCAGCCCCGGTGGTTGCGTTTGCCAATCGTTTTGCCATCCACTCAACTCGCATTCTGCCAGGAAAAGCAATTAGACATCCATCCATTCATTCATTCATGCAACACGGTTGTTTTATGCTTCGCAACAACCACGACCCGAAAAGTGGTAGGAAACGGTGCAGACGGCCGGAATTACAGTACTACGTACTGCTAGCAATACCTATTTTTGTCTGCAAGCCGGAGATCTCACCTTGACCTTACAAAGCGTCAGCTCACATCACATACTTCTCTACAAACTTTTATTGTTTGGTAAATGTCTATCTGTTTTTGGCCAGATTTTACCAACAATTGACTAGCATCGGTTCACTGGAGAGAACCCCAAGCACGGCATCTGCAGAATCGCCGCCCCATCATCTTGTTGCTGCCAACGCGCACTCTAAAGTGCACAACTACTGCACTTCCTGAAACTCGTACTACCCGACGCTTTTCCCCCCCTGCCAGCGACGAACTCCAACAATCGCGACCACCGCTCCCAGCGACGCTCTTTCGTTCGACGCCATCGATTTTTTAGCGTAACCCCGTCTTTGACGCCGTTCGCTGCCCTCTGCCTCGACGCCTTTCGATGCGATCTCCTGAAGGGCCATCTCCCCGCCGCAGATTCGACTTCCAATCACCACCTCCTGGATCCCTCATTTGCGAAGATTGCCCTACCACCCGACGGTCTCTACTTTGACCAAGACCATTTGTCTTGCGATTTGTCGACTGCATCGCGGCAGCCTACTCCCCGAGGCTTGACGCCTCCTGCGGCCCGCCGCCCAGCGCAACATAATCATCATGGACGACTATCTGGACAGTCCTATGGACGCTGATGATATTTTCCCCTGCAAAGGCTGTGGGGAAATTCTCGAAGAAGGAAAAGCGTTCGAGCTGGGTATGTTTGCGTTGACACCTTGGTTGATACCCTCTTTGCTGTGCCATTTTTATCTCTACCTACTCCTTGTCTAGCTGCTTCTGTCTACATGCCACTCGCTACTTTATGCTTTTCCTCGACTTGACAGTCCACTGTACCCGGCTATATTCATCATGGACGTTGACAGCATCGAGTATGCCCTCTTACGATCCAGTCCAACTAACAATTCTTCTCCAGCCGGAAATCGATGGCATCTCAACTGTTTTCGCTGCAACACCTGCGGCACTCTCCTCGACTCGGATGCGAACCTACTTCTCCTCGGCGATGGCTCCCTTATTTGCAACAACTGCACGTACAGCTGCAGTGCTTGTGGCAATAAGATTGAAGATCTGGCCATCTTGACAGGTGATCAGGCATTCTGTGCCACATGCTTTCGTTGCAGGAACTGCAAGAGGAAGATTGAGAACCTGCGGTATGCTAGGACCTCTCAGGGAATCTTCTGCATGAGCTGCCATGAATCCTTAATGGCAAGAAGGAGGAAAAAATCAAAAGCTGCAGCGCAAGCGAAAGCAAGAGAGAAAGATACATCACCAATGATAACGGACAAGTCCCTTCCGGCTCTGCCTCCAAACGCAATACCCCCCAATGCGTTTACCATGGAGAAGGATGTACCAGAGTCCGAAACACCAACCGAGCTGTCACCAAGGCCTAGGCCGGCTTATTCGCGCAACGATTCGGACCCTCGGGTGAGCTTGCGCCCTGACAGATCACCGGAACGGGGAACTGAGCAGCAAAGCAAGGAAGGCGGCCTTGACCCTCCGAAGAACTACAGGAATAACAGGAACTCCTCGATCATGATTCCGTCTGGAGACATGAACTTTGGGGATGCTGATGGTTCATTTATTCACGTCGCTCTGGGTTTAGATACTGGGCCACCGCCGTCGTCAACCCCTCGATCCTCAGATAACATATCGGACAAACGCAGCAGAGACAGGGACTACTTCAACAATCAAAGAGATTCCGTAGACAAACGGAGCGACTCGCAGATGTCAACACCTCATATTGCGTTGCAAGAGGCCCGCCGAAACACTTCGTCTGACTTGGAAAATGCTCCTCCGGCCAAGGAGCCGAGTCGGAAGTTGTCCAAGTCGTCAAGGGCGGGCAGAGATAGTCTCAAAACATCAACCATCCAAGCCGAAGATCACGCGAGGAAGGTTGGCAGTGGTCGTAGCGATGAGTTCAAACTTCAGGAGGCCCCGAAAAGCAAGAAGCTTGTAAACTCTCGGAACAACTCGCAATCAGGCAAGTCGTCGGAGAGCGGGGCTGGCTCAAGGGGCAGCAATGGATTGCTCTTACAGCAAAAGAACAGGGACAGCCATCAGTTGATGGAATCGCCTCAATCACTTAGTGCCAACGACAAGTCTAGCACATCGCGAAGCTCGCCGGAATCACGTGTTAGGGATGAAGATGATGTCAGGCAGTCAATGGAATCTGTAACATCTGGCCGGACAGAGACCAGCGGATCGCGTCCAGCTAGAGAAGTTCCACCACCAAGAGCGCCCCGAAACGGTGAGACGCCCCTCTTGATGAACAGCGCATTGAAATGTTTTCTTTTTTTCTTCTTTTTTTTTTGTTTTTATTAAAAAAGAGACTACTGACAAATTAACAGTGAATGGGAAGCCGGATCTTGTTCCACCGCCGCGTCCCTCGATGCCGGAGCCCAGACTCACTGACACATATATGCAACCTCGGGCGCCCCCTCAACCTCCTACGCAGGCAAACAAAGATGCAGCTGCGACTGCCCAAGGCGAGCATTCTCCAAAGTTGCCAAGATGGAGCGCCGGTGGAGACTTTAGCATGGACGAAGACATGGCCAGAATACTAGGTACGGATGAAGGCTCCTCGTCAATACTTCGACGTGTCTCAAACGCCGTCAGGCACGGCCGGACAAATAGCATTGAGTCCAGTGGCCATACGGTAGGGCGTGGTGGTCATGGCAGGAGCATGAGTGAGACGACTCGAGGCACCGCATCACCGATGGTTCCTAAGACTCCTATTGCAGAAACCCCTCTCGATAGCCAGGCCCAGGATATTAGCAGTCCTATCTCTCTAGGAGGCGGCCCGCAGGATGACCCGGCTTTCCTCAAGCGGCAGCTTCGCAATTCCGAGCAGAGGGTTGCCGAATTAGAGCGACAGTTCAATAATGAGGCCGATCTACAGACCCTCAACAAGAAGCTTATTGAGAAGAGGAAGACGGTCACAGTGCTTGACACGCAAGCCGAGATTATGGTACGGGAACTTGAGGTATTGGCTACGGTGGTCGAGAAGAGCAAGCAAAATAGTCAGCCAGTCGATGTGAGGGACCTGCAGGAGACCGTGGTCAAGGAACTGAGGCAAAAGATTGAAAAGTACACCCAGTCGATGACTGCGACTATCGAGCAGTTGATTGCTGAGCGCGATCAACTAGTAGATGAGAAAAATCGGGCCATGGCCGACAGAGATCGAGCGCTGCTTGAGTTCGAGCAGCTGTCGTCCAAGAATGCGCAATTGGCGGATATGAACAACGACCTTACGCACCAGATTCAGGAGCGCTTTAGGTCCCAGGCAAACAACGATATCAAGTCACCAAACGGCCTCGGTATTTATCAGGCCCAAAAACTTGCTGCGCCGGGCGGAGGATCAAACTTTGACTCGGCAAGCATCCAAACCGGCGCTACACTGGTCACCACCGACGTGGACGAGCCCATCCTCGAGGGACCGACCGTGGTGAACATCAGGAAGGGGCAGGTTAAAAAGTTTAACTGGAAGAAGGGCAAGACAGTGGCTCAGAACTTTACCAAGGGTATGAACCGTGCAGTGGGTGCCTTCCAGCAAGAAAAGGAGCGTGGAGGTCCGCAGTACGGAGGTCTTGTAGGAGACAACATTGGGCTGCCGTACAATATGACTGTGGCCCAGGTCGAGTCCCCGGCATCTCTAGGGCCGAATGGGTCTTTGAACCGGCTGCCGAGTGACAACAACAATCCTCGCCAAGGCTTTGGCTTTTTTGGCAAGAAGCAGCAGCATCAGCATCCTATGCCC
The DNA here is from genome assembly GCA_003709005.1 of Magnaporthales sp. P1609. Classification (NCBI taxonomy): domain Eukaryota; kingdom Fungi; phylum Ascomycota; class Sordariomycetes; order Magnaporthales; species Magnaporthales sp. P1609. The sequence goes on from PELF01000003.1 coordinate 2,343,613, forward strand.
AAGTCAATGTCTGCGGCGAACATGTCGTCTGCAAGCATTGCACCGGAGCCACCTAGCGTACTATTTGGCTCTGAATTAGTTGAGAGAACAGACTACGAGCGCCGTCTGATCCCCAGTGTTGTCACGCGATGCATTGAGGAGGTGGAGCTGCGCGGTATGGATATGGAAGGAATTTACCGGAAGACGGGCGGCAACTCGCAGGTCCGGGCTTTGCAGGAAGGGTTCGACAAGAACGACGAGTTCGACATATCCGACCCTGGGCTGGACATCACGGCCGTTACGAGCGTGCTGAAGCAATATTTCCGCAAACTTCCCACTCCTCTGCTCACATATGATGTGTATGACAGAGTACTTGAGTCAAATTGTGAGTGCCAGCGGCAGATTGAAGCCATCTTTGTCGATCGCACAATGTGTGAGTGCTAACTAACGGCACACTTAGCCATTACAAACCACAAGGAGCGATGTGAACACTTGCGCATGACGTTCAACATGCTCCCCACGCAGCATCGTCAATGCCTTGAGTTTTTGATGTTCCATCTTGCCCGGGTTGCAGCAAGAGAAAATGAAAATTTGGTAAGCTCCCTTAGATTCGTGACGCTGACGAGTCGTACATGAAAGCGTTATTGACTTTGATCCTACCAGATGCCGCCAAAGAATCTGGCCGTGGTCTTTGCACCTACCCTGATGAGAGACCATAGTCTTGAGAAGGACATGATAGATATGCACGCAAAGAACATTGCTGTTCAGTTTGTTATCGAGAACAGCCACATCATCTTTGAGGAGGCTTAGATAACCTCCGCTCTGGATGATGAATTCCTTGTCCCAGTCAGCTGCCGGAAACACGTATCAACCACTCAACATTGTATATAAAATCATAATTTCAGGTTTCGCAGCATGGAAAGGCTGAGTGGAAAAGGAATCGGCGCGCCCCCCTCTTCCCTACCGAGTGTATATGGAGGTCATTCACGGACTCCGCTCTTGTGCCTCCACAAGGACACATGTTTGAGATCTTTGGGAGTTCCTCGAAGAGGGTTTGAGGGAGTCTTTTTTTCCTGGCAAGCAGCGCCAAAGAGTGTTTGCTGTTATCTCGTCACTCATGGCTGGCTTCTCTCGTTTTTGTACTTGGAGTACTTATCAGTCGGTTGGAGGTCTATGATATCCGCGGGCTACCGAAGTTCTTGTTCCCCCCCGTTCTTTGTTTTACTTTTATACCTCTACCCTCAGCTTCTTTCTTCTTTCCTGGTACCCTAGGGTCACAAATACCCGGGTGGCATTGTTTGGTCGTTCAGGCTAGCACTTTGTGTGTACAAGTGAACCCGGTTGGCTTTTTGTTAAGCATTTGTTTCTGCTTTCATGACCAAAATCCGGCCATGGTTGGAACGTTATTTATAAAAGACATTCCTCTTGAATCTTATGGCAGATGAACTACTTGATAGTAAGGTTGATGCGTGGGTCAACCGATTGTCCCTGCTCGACCTATAGATTCATTTGCATTGCTACCATGGGCTCCATGTAACATGGGGTATCAAAACTACCACAAGGCCTTGGAGCTTCCTCATTGCCGACAAAGTAATCCCGTTATATCATACGATTCTCTCATTATCGTTACAAGATGGTCGTCTGTGTGTTTTATCCTCTCAAAATAGCTCTCACCTCTTCTGGCCCACCATCTTCTTAACCTTGTCGAGTAGAATTCCACTCTCGCGACCCAGCTTCACCCTGCTGCCAGGGCGGCCAGGCACCGCCGACGGCTTCCTAACCTTGGCCATGGCTTTGCGCAACCGGTCGCGCTCCGCTGTCTTGCGGGCACGTTCTTCCTCGCGGGCCTTAGCCTGCGCCTCCCGCTCGGCAGTAGCCCTCTTGTGCTCCTCGGCCTCGGCCAGCTCCTTCTGGAAATAGACCGGCCTCCCATGCTGACGGGTACCGGGGCGTGCTGGGGGAATTCTGCCCTTGTCATTGACGGGGTCGCCTGCCGTCGCGTCATGTAACGGTGGCGATGTCCCTGTAGCTGTTGGACGCTCTTTGGCAGCTTGGACAGCGTCATCCTTGCTTGACGTATTCTGCTTGTCTACGATGGCTGCCTGGCGGTCAGGGTGGATGTGGATGTCGTCACCTGCAGCGACCTTGTTCTGCTCCTGCTTTTGTCGCTGGTAGCGGGCTTTGACCTTGGCATACTGTTTTTCTACTTTCTTTTGACGGAAGAGCTCCTTCCTCACCTTGGTCACTGTGTCGGTAGAGAGCATGTTAGTTCAGGGGGCCGTTTCCAGGGGGGATTACGTTAGGACAGTACTCTATGCTTACATTTCCGCTTCCACGGCCCATCGGGGAGATTTGCCGGATCTACCGGTAGACCGTGACGGGGTCTTTTAGCTGCCGGTTGCTGGGCAGGGGGAAAGCTGCTCTCAGTCCCGTCGCGGGTCCGTTTGTTGGATGGTGACATGTCCTGGGGCGTCACGTGAAGTAGTAGTCTGACCAGAGAGGCAATGGGAAGCCAGCTCTTTTTTTTTTTTTTTTTTTTTTTGCCCTCTTTCTTTCTTCTCTCGGCTTCTTCACCTTCCCCTCTTTCAGGGCTGGGCCAAGTGTCGCAAAAACAAAACGAGATTAGATTGTATGTTCGTTGACGCTTCTTGACTCGAGAGGACTCTAGACCCAGCGGTAAAATAGCAGACTTTGCTTAAGCATAAGACTAGTTTTTTGTACCACCACGTACTAGCAAGATCCGTCTGGACTGAAGTCACGGAATTCTAGTGCTCGGATTTCTTCATCCACGATGCACTTTAGGCGGGGCGGGGCTGCCTAAAGAGGCTAGAGCTTCAGGCTTGCTGGTGGCACCTGATCCAGTGGCAGGGCGCAGATTCACAGGGGTATTCCAGGACCGATATCACAGTGCCAGCTCACCGTGCACCACTCGCCCCCGCTCTTCCTGCTGCTGTAACTCCGAGAATGAATGATGGCATCCATGAGATCAACCAGGTCCAAATCATTTCATTCCCTTGAGTGCCAATTGTGGTCTAACTTTCCATCCTGGCGAGAGAGCACAACAGGTGCATATCTGCAGCATGACATAGATAACCTGCTACCACCATCCTTGTGATCTGCCCTCACATTTGCACTGCTCAGCTTTTAATGTCGTTCCGTTCCGTTCCGTTTCGATTCTAGCCTCCTTCAGAAAAAACGGATCTTTAGCTCGAATGTGACTGATGATCTTCCCAAAGGATCCAAACCAAAGCTTGACTTGCGCAACTCATAACCAACACCAAACAACACTGTGCACTCTTCTCCACGCTCAGACAACGGTTCCAAGCTACATACAAAGCACGCGCTTCCTTGCGTGCTACCTGCCGAGACTGGGCCTGGAGGCCGACATTTGGTCGTAGATGACTCCATTTCTGTCCAGTCTTCAAGTACAAAGCAGACAGCTGACCGTTGACGCTTCCGTCTCCTCATTCTTCCTCTTTCACCTGTGTTTCCGCGACACAATCAATAAGCCTGGAGCTGCTTTCCCTCGTGCATTAAATTTTGCCCCAAAACCATACAGCCACTGTCATTTCGCTCGGCTGTCTACCAAGGTCGCTCACTTCTTTTCTTCTTTTTCCCCCCCGCTAAACAAAGCCTTGGTCAGACCTCACAACTCTTGCTCCTGATATTCCTTTCATCCTCCTTGCAAAAAAGAAACCCAGCTAGCTCGCTCACGCGCACGCCATGCTGGAAAGGTGACGCTTCAACGCCAAGCAAGTTGCTGAGTGGTGTGCCAAACCAGTCAAGCAAGATGCCCATGTTCCAGTACCACGCCGGCGCTGAAGAAGATCGCCCGCCTTCTCCAGACGAATTGGACAAGGCACTGCCCCAACCAATAAGAATCAGCATTGCGCAGCAGCTAGCGAGGAAGCTTTCCGAAGAGAGTATACGCACTGAGCTGTGCGAGGGTCCCGTTCCCGACAGCCCACCTGCACAATCACCAAAGCCTCCCGATCAAGCCCCGACTACCTCAGATCGTGCTGAGCTCATCGAGCGGTTGAAGCGCGGGGAGAGCCCTACTTGGGTCCCTAATCGACGTGTGAGCTCTTTTGTTTGGGAGGACTGTGGCACCATTGCTCGACAATTTACTAACCGGTGGCATGTGTTCAGCTCGATTCCCTCTTTCAGCAAGATGCTCCGCTTTCACGTATTGAAGGTAACCCCTTCCCACGCCCGCCGCCCGACCCCTACGCGACCCTGCTACCACCAGCCCCAATCACGAGCGAGCAAGACAGCCTGTCGAATTCGGTGGCAGATGCTGCAAAGGAGCGGCAACAGGATGGGCTGAACATGGAGAGACCGAGATCCGCCCTGCATAGCGGCGACTTTACTCAGGATAATGATGAATCGGGAGAGGGCTCTATGCCGACACAAGGTCTGTTTCGGGAACGCCAGCAATCTATTTGGGAAGGGAGATGGATTGGGGAGTCCACTTCACAGCCTTTCAGGCCGGCAACGTCGCCGCCGCGTCATTCAGGCGCCATCGACATTGAAACGCGGACGCCCCTGCCCAAGTCTTCAGATACGTACAGCCCGACACGAGAACCGCCTGCGAGTCGTGGGTCTGGTATCAGTTCCCTGTCCTCTTCTTTTTCCTCTAGCTTTGCCTATAGGCACCCAACAAGCCCTCTAGTCCAGTCCGAGAGCAACGAAGACCTAGATCTGGGGTTGCCCCTGAGCAATATCGACCTGGGTCCCAGTAGAAACACTCGACGTCATACTCTCTCAACTCGTGATTACTCATCGCCCTCTGTACCGTCATATCCTTTCAGTTCTCGCCGCGAGACTATACCTCCGTATCAGGCGCATCAGCCACGACGATCTCTGGCGTCGACTCCAAGCTGGTTAGCGACTACGTCCGTGGACGTATCGCCGGGGTCTCCCACTAGCGTCTTGCGATCTCGACAGCTATCCTTCGGCTCCGACACATTGCCTTTGCACCATGCATCCATGGTGGGGTCATATGAGGAGAGTATTTTGCGCGGACGTATGTCGACAACTCCTTCCAAGCCTCTTGATTTTGTGGCTCAGATAGGCGTCCTGGGTATTGGCGAGTGCAAATCAAGCTTGCGATGTCCTCCACATGTAACATTGCCTTTCTCTGCAGTCTTCTATAGTTACTCTAGTACTTCTCATGGCCGTTCCGCCACTGAGGACGGACCAAGCCCATATGTTGGCATGATTGATCTCGAGAACGGCCTCAAAGATCAGAGCGGGGATGATCGCGCCAAACGCAAGGCTCAGTCCCGTAACCTAGCGCGACGTGCTCGACAAGAAGCCGCGGAGGATGTCAGTATGGTGGGCAACTCGGCGGAGGAGGCGATGCAGGCTAGTCCCTCCAATAGGCCTGGTACAGCCTCTCGCAAGACTGCCAAGTCGAAACGCCAGCCGAGCTCACCAAGGGCACCCCCAGGAGGCTCATACCGCATCCCCCCAAAAGGTCAACTACAAATCATCATCAAAAATCAGAACAAGACCGCGGTGAAGTTGTTCCTGGTGCCGTACGACTTGAACGGAATGGAACCAGGCACAAAGACTTTCATACGGCAGCGTGTGTTCTCCAAAACCAACATCAATGCCGCTGCCACCACAAACCCCGAGTTGAACAACAACACTGGCACCACGGTTCAGGGTACCCAGCAACTCATCGCGGAGACACGACCCATCCTCCGCTACCTGATCCACCTGCACATATGTTGTCCTTCCAAAGGCCGCTACTATCTCTATAAGAGTGTGCGGGTTGTCTTTGCCAACCGTGTTCCGGACGGCAAGGAGAAGCTCCAGAATGAGATTACGCTTCCTGAGCCGCGCTTCAGTGCATACAAGTCTGTCCGCGTCATGCAGCCCACACCTCTGAACAACCTGGCTTCAATCAACACAAGTGGGCCGGGAGCCCTCTTGGCAGCCGAGAAGGCCTTCAGACGACGCAGTGCTGGATACATGTTTGGAGGCAGCGGCGGACATATGCAGTCTGGCAGCTCAAGGCATGACGGCTTCTTGGACGGAATATCGCGTTCTTTTGGTGGTGGTGGTGGTGGTGGTAGCGGCGGTGCGACGGCCTTTCTAGGCGGCATGGTTGCAACCCAGAACATGCCAGTCGAGCCCAGCGCCTTACCTGCTCCACGGACGAGACTGGAAAGCATTACCAGCGAAGGCGCGGATCCAACTTCGGATGGGCCTACTGCCTCTTCGCCGTCCCAGGCAAGCACCTCGTCACCAACTGGGACGCTTCACAATGGAGGCTTGGAGAGACGGGATCAAACTGCTACAGAACTAGATTCGGTCATCCGGACGCAGTACAGCAAGTTGAACAAGGGCGACGTGGGCTACGGCGGGAACGCCTTCCTCATGCACGTTCCTGATGGCCAGTCGCTTGCTCGAGGAGCTACTGAAGGTCTGTTGTCCCAACGGCTCCGGTCACTGGGCATTCAGCAAGGAGATGAAAGGTAGCGTAAGGCGGGCACACCGAGTATTCCTTCAGTTTGTTTTTTTCGATCTCATGGGCTGTGTTGTGACTTCTGAATACTCTGGAGTACCGGCGTTTGGGATAAACTTACGGGTTATGCTTGCTTGATAGACTGTGTGGCGAGAAATTGACCACTACTACTACTACTATTTTTTGTTACTACCGATTCCACGTTGAGATTCTCATCAGACCGTAGCCGCAGCAAAAAGGCGAATATTAGTCATCTATACGTAAAAGCTCTCAAGATTTACTGAAATAAATACTAGATTCTCTAATCCGCCATGTCAACTAACCGAGAAATCTAAACTCCTTTCTATATACATGGGTAGATCTTTATAATTACAGACTCCAAGTGAAATCTTTGTACAGTTGTTACAAATCTAGAAACACATTGATAGGATACACAGGATTATTCAAGCGAAAGCATGACCTTTGGGTAGCCCAGTGCTATGGCTTCCAGGATTCTTTCGAAAAAGGGTTACATCATCAGAACTGTGCTCGCATTTTCTTGGCTTTAGGTTTCTTCACAGTGACAGAACCGAGTAGCCTCTCAAAAGGATCGTGTTCCTGGGTGGGCACCTCGCCTGTGCTGTCGGTAGCGTTCGATGCGTTCTGTGCGGCATCCTTATTATCCTTGGCCGCCTCTTGAGCGAACAAGCCGTTCAGAAGGGCGACCTCTCGCACGTCGGAACCCGGATTCTTTTTGACTTTGAACTGTGACTGCCTAGCCTTCCACTGACTCTTGATTCTCTCAGTAGCTTCTCCCCCAAGGATCATCTGCTCACCCGGGTTCGAGGTACCCACATAGCTACCTATGGCGGAGATCAGCGTCGGACACTGCGCTCGGATGTAACGGAGCAGGTCATCGGCCTCGCGGGACCAGGGCCCGAGGTTGATCAGCTCCCTGTAATGCCGGCCAAGCTCGAGAATCGTGTACGAGGTGGGGCGGCGGTAGTCGAGCCTGGTTCCCATGCGGCGCACCTCAAGGGGCAGCTTAGACTTGACTGCATGCTTCCGGCCCTCCATCAAAGCCCAGCCCCTCCACTGAGGCATGAGAACACGCTCGCAGAGGGTGAAGGCCTCGCGCCATTCTCCCAAGCGCGCCAGGCCCTGGATATAGTGGTTCCAGTTAGGACCCGTCAGCTCGAAGCCTGCGGCGCGGACGCGTTTGAACAGCGCCTTGAGGGCCGAGGCGTCACCCCGCGCCTCAAAGAGGCGCTGCATCGTCTTGAGCGAGTCAGCGAGCACAAACTTCCATGTGGGAACTATATGACCTGACGCGCTCCGCTGGTTCGATGCGTCGGCGAGATCTGCAGTAGCCGAGAGGCCGGCCTCACAGGCCATCTCGAAAAGGGTTTCCCAAATCGCCATGACCTCGTCGAAATTGCGTTGGAAAGCCTCGTAGTTGAGGATGGAAACGAGCATTCGAACATCGCTAAGCTGGACGCTGCCCTCCCTGGCCGCAAACTCATTACGGTAGACCTCCAAGAGCCTGTCGGCGGCAGTCTTGTTTTGCCGAATAACTACGGCATAGAAGAGCAATGAGGAAAAGAGGTCCTTCGGGAGAGATCCAATATCACGAGGGTTGAACTTAGGGCTTTGGTCTTGCCCGCCAGACTTGCGCTCTCTCAGGTAATTGGCGAAGGTACGCAAAGCTTGAGAGAAGTTGTCTTCAGATAGCAGCTTCCCATCGGGCGATCGAAAATCTTGCTTTTCCGCCTCTAACAAGGCCAGGATACTTCTGACTGTGGTGCTGGACGATGGCGGTATTCCGGCGGCTGTCATCAGCTCCTCAACCTTGGCTACCATGTGCAGCTCGCCATTTCGGATAAAGCCACCCATTAGAAGTAGGAAGTGCCTCCTGTTTGGCTTGAAGAAGCCATCCACCTGACCTGCCCGGATGAGATGAAGTCCGTGGTGGACTTGACGAGTGTATGCCAAGGCCATCAACGTGTAATAGTAGGTACCGGGGCTATAGCCGACATTCATGTCGCCCATCACATTGAGGATGCGGTGGATGGAAACTAGATCCCGTCTTACGGCGTAGTGTCTGAGGAGCCTATTCCAAAGCGCTATAGTCTTGGCTCGTGACTCCTTGTCCCTTGACTTGAGGGTCTCCTCCTTGCAGGTCACTTCGGCTTCATCATACCGGTCATTGAGGCAGAGCGCGTCTATCAAGCCCTCTCTGCTCCGCGCCGTCATTTTCACACCGCGGTCAAGAGCCATTTGATGGAGTTCTCGTACAAGCTGTATATCACCCCTCCGGCCCATGATCTTGATAATAGTTGTGAAACTTGCCTCGTTTGGCTCGACGGCCTCACAAAGGTCCGCAAAGATCTCTAGCGCAGCGTCGTGGTCGCGGTTATAAGTGCCCAGAAGCACGTTCCAATGCATGACCTTTGGTTTCCTCTTGTAACGCGACTCAATCCCATTGAAAAGCCGCCGAACCATCGCCGTATCACCTCGGGCTCTGTAGAGATTGAGAATTTCAGACACTACACCCCATAATGAGTTGGGGAACTCCTTGGCAATAATTTTGTATATGCGTTCAAAAGAAGCAACATCGCCCTCTGAAGCGTACAGCGTGAGAAACTCCTTGTAATCGGTGAAACTGAGCCATAAGTCACCCCTGCGCCAGTCCTGCATCACAAGTTCCATCTTTTGCACGTCTCTCTCTGGCAAGAAGATTTCTTTGGTCAACAGTCTGAGCACAGGAAAAATGGGCCCCGGACCAGGTAGCATGCGATAGGTGAGATAGGCTTGGGTGGCCAGCGCCAGTTGTCTTCTGTTGATGCAGATGTGTATAAAGTCCTCGTATAGTCGCGGATCTTGTGTGTCTGATACCATTCGAAAAGCATCCCGAGGTTTGAGCTGCGGAAGGACCCACCGTAGGGTGATGAACAAGAACGACTTCAAGAGCCTCCTTTGATTTCTAGGAGTCTTGTCGTCGTGGACATAGTCGTACAGCTGTAGTATTTTGTCCTTGAAACCGGGTACGGCGCGCATATATTCTTCTTCCGTCTTCTCGATTTCCACTTCTCGCTGGATGACTCCGCGCCGGTCCCGCCGAAGAACCTTGGTTGGGTTATTCTGCGGCTCATTATTGGGCTTATAGTAGTGGGTGAGAAACTGTTGCCACAGATTTGCGAGCCGCGGCCAGTCTGAGACTTTTATGAGTTCGGCAGCTGGGCATTCAAACCCTACTGGTCGTCTTCGCTCGTTGATCCAGGACTCGTAGATTTTCATGCCTGTTGCGCTATCATGAAGGGCATAATGTGCCCTTATGGCAGCCCTCACGTGGGCCGCTGTCTGGCGGTCACCTTTCGCCGTCTCGTGGATGTTTTTGCGGATCAGAGGGAAAATCTGAGTGATCCTCCAGTTATCAGCAAGTCTCTTGGACTGCGATAGATCTAGGACTAGTTCAGGAACGCGTGCATGCTGTTCTTCCAGTGAAAGATTTTGAAATTCTTCCCAAAGACGATCCAGCCTGTCTTGGCTAACCTGCATACCAGGCTCAGTCCCGTGTTTGGCAGGTCTCGGATTTGCTCCATAAGTGGTTGATTCGAGGTCTGCTTTCACAGCAGCTTGCAGCACGCCAGTCTTCTTTTTTTCCGCCAATGCTTGTTTGACGTGACGTTTGTCAACGGCAACTGGATTACGACGCCCCAAAACCACTCTTTCATATGCTACTGTCGTGTAGTTGTTGTCGTGTGTCTGGTTTGTGGTTGGCTTCCTCTCAGGTTGCGGTGCAGGATTCTTTGCGGCCAGTTGCGCGCTTTGATGATTTTGCGAAAGTTCTGAAGCAGCTGCCTGTGCCTCCTCATACTCTTTAAACCACTCTGGATTGGATGTTTGCTTGGTGCGACCCTTGGTTGCATGCCGAGCATCCTTCGGGACACCTGCCTTTGACATGAAGTAATCAAAAAAGGCGTCATCATTGTCCATAACATTTTGCGACTTGTCTTCTGCCACTGTTTGTTGCCTGGAATCGTCTTGCCCCTTCGTTTCCTGTTGTTTGTCGGATGATGTCGAGTCGACCGATGTCTTTTGGTTCGCTTGCATTGAGTAGGCTCTGGCATCTAGTCGCCCTGACGCATGAGGGCGCCTCAGACGGTCCGATTGTTCCCATACTCCTGTGATGGGACTGGCGTAGAGTCGTTGGAGAAGACCTGCGGAACTATGTGGGTAGAGAAAGTCGAATGGTAGGATGGAGGCCATCATGGGCCCGTCGGGCCTGCCGGGACCTGCATCTGAAGGAGTTGAAGGGGTGTGGCCGGGGAGCATCTGTCCAGAGCTCAGGAGTTCGAGTTCGGTAGCTCCATTGCGCCAGAAGGCTGCGTGCAGCTGCCGGGCGGTGCGGACCGTCGTGAGGGTTTTATGGAGGCTGCAGGGCTCCAGGATAGCTGCAGACCGCTCTATGACGGGCATGAGGAAATCAAGACTCGACGTAATGACAGCTCGCGCGTTTTTATAATATCATCGTGGAAGATCTTGGGCGCGACTCTATGGTTGCAAGCAGGCTACAGACAGAAAAATCAATGCTTGGAAAGTTATGCACAAAGGCATGTGGTACCGCCGATTTCAGTCTTGCATAGAGGACGTTGGGTCGTTGTGGCAATTTTTCATCGATTACCAGGTGGTGCTGTGGTGCAGCGTTTGTTTGCTCGCAGCAGGCAGACAAAAAGTTTCTACCGTAATGCGTATGGAGTAGTATGATTTTCAATACCTTCCAGCTGCCCTTGTCCACGTTTGCTAGATCCTTGACTGCACCTGATCCCTGCACGATGCTTAGTCGCGTCAGAATCGCCGCGTCAGGAAGAAAAAAGAAAAAGAAAAAAAGAAAAAGGAGAAAAACATGTGGTGGTCAAACCAGGGTCCGGGGCCATGGAAAAATAGAGAGGCCGAGGACTTCATCCATGATTGGCTCATTGGGGCAATGACGCGTGCTGCTTGCGGGTGAAAAGACCAAATAATTCGGTACCGCCCGGCCTAGGATAAGGCAAGGTAGCTTGATCCTTATCATCAAGATTAGGTCCCGATAACGCCCAAAGAGGGGCAATTCAGGAGTTTACCCCACACAATTTGGGCGCATATCGGCCTGTGGTCAGATATCATACCTACCATCATCACCAAGGAAGCATCATCTCACGAGCTTCTTTCAATTCGATAAACGGCCGATTGGAGAACACTGTACGGCCCACGAGCGAGCTGCCACATCTCGGTGCTTCGTTGACCAGCCTCATCCAGTCTCGGACGACTCGGCAAGGTCCCAACCGATACGATTCCCTGCCCCGAGCTCGGCCCTTGACGTGAGGCTGAGGTACCCGACATATACCCGTGCTGGCAGCCATCATGGATATCACGAACTTCATCGTCTCCTCCAGGGAGCAGGCCATGATGGAGGGCGGCTATCCGGCGTACCGGACTCAGTTGGCTGGCCGACTACGTAATAGCCGGAAGAAGCTCAATATTGCGACCAAAAGTCGCGCCAAGTATCATGCTCAGCCTCAGCTTACACCTGAGGCGCTGGCCGAGAACAAGGAGTACGAACCACACTCGACCTACCTCAAAAATCTGGATTTTGATTTTGGTCCCAAGAGAAACTAATACGAACCCTGGAACAGGTACCTTCACCTTCATATAATGACCGCCGAGCGCGCCTGGGCCCATGCAATGACTATGAAATCCGCACATGCTGCCGACAACAAAGGCATCACGGGAGGCACCCGCTCACACATTGTGTCCCGCCTACATAAGGCTGCCAGGACAGCTGAGCAGCTGGCCGAGGTATTGGGGGGGCAGGGCAGTGGCGCGAACCAAGCCGATGGTCTAGAGGCGCGTGCATATGCTGCGCTACTCAGGGGGGCTGAGCAGCTCGAGAAACACAGCTGGGAGGCTTGCCTGAGGAGCTACTCGACCGCGCGCATCATCTACAGCACCTTGGCATCGGAAAGTAAGAAAGATGTTTTCAAGGACCTCTTGTCAGAAACGATCGACCCGTCCATTCGCTACGCTGCTTATCAGCTCAAGTCGCCGAGGTCCCTCACGATTCCGACCATCGCACGGAAGGCTTTCCCAAGAGATGATGAGGACTTGGTCTCCAGCATTCAGGCGGTTAATCCTGAAGCTCTTGAGAACACAGAGGGAGACGCTAAGACGGGCGGCGGCACCCCAACTACCATAACCTTCAGGTCCCGCGAGGTTCGCATTGAGGACGCTGCTATAGCTACTGCTTGGCTTTCGCTTCAAGATGCGAAAGTCACGCTGGCTGAGAAGCTGTCGGCTGGGAATCTGTCACCCAAGGAAATGGCCACAGCCTACGATGAAGTTCTCGCTGCAAGCCAGGACTCGGTCGATGCTACCAAGCAGGCCATCGAAGAGTTGAAAGCGGATGGTGTGACTCAGGGAGATTCGCGCATGCAGAGCCTGGCTGTCACCAGGACGGCGGTAAACTATGAGATGATCAGCTGGAGGATTGGCCGGAACCGTGTTCTTTCGGGCGAGAGAGATGGAGCAGTGGTGCAAAAGCACGTTCACTCTAATAAGAGGAGAAAGCCCAACGAAGACGAGGGTGGCGAGCCCGAGCGTTCTAAGCCTGAACCTGTTGGCCGCCAGCTCGCCAGGTTAAAAGAGAAAACGGTACTTTATGACGGCGTAATGCAGAGCCTTGAATCTATCAAAGAGCTTCCTGGCGTGGCCGCCGATGACGAGCTATCTGCACGGCTGAACGCTACATCCAGTTACTTCGAGGCCCTCAAGTAAGTAACTTGTTGTGGTATGGTCTTGTCAATGTAGAGGCCTCCCAGCTAACCTCTTGTCATTTAGGTGTTTGGCTATTGGGCGGTCCCACGCCATCGTCGGGAATCTAGTAAACTCATTGGCTCTGATCAAACACGCCCTGGAACAAGCAAAGTTGGCCGCTTCGACCATTGGGAAGGCCTCGACTTCAGCAGGTGGGCCGTCCCTGCGTAACATTGACGTGTTTCCGGAAGACGTACAGTTTCTCGGCGAGCTCCTTGATGGTGAGGTGCAGCGGTACCGAGCTTTAGTCGACATTGACAAGATGCGCAAGGAGGGTAAAATAACAGCAACGGATGACCGTTTGCAACCATTAGCGGACAAACTGTCACGCTATCCTGCTCGCGATGTCGACCTGCAGAATATCGTGACATATCCTCCGGCTCTGGGAGTGATTCCTATGAAGCCCATCTTCCTAGACCTTGCATTCAACTACATCGAATATCCCGTCGATGGGAAGAAGTCAGGAGCAGCATCAGGGGAGAAACCCGCGGACAAACCTTTGCAGTCTGAGCAAAAACAGCAGAAAAGGGGATGGTTTGGTTTTGGGCGATGACAAAGGCTTTAGACGCGGTGAATGGCGCGAAGTGATGGCGGAGTCGGCGAACAATTGGCGGTACCTTCAAGGGGCACCTCGACAACTCTTTATTGACCTTTCTTTGAAGGGTCAGGTCGAGTAGGCTCCATAATAAGAAATCAATAATTCTTTGCTGATTTCAAAGCCATTCCATGCAAACTCCCAACCTCGCAATGTGAAAGTGCAATCGACTTGACGGTTGCTGTATATTACTTGTTATTCTTTTGTTGTTATTTCGACTGGGACCATATGCGAGCCATCTCCCTTCCATTAACGTGACAGACAGACTCTCTCGCCGCCGCTGGAGCTCGTGTTCACTGAATCAGTCTTCCAGGCTCATATATACTAAGCTAATAACATACACTTTTTCTTGCCGAGTCCATGGAAATCAGCGGTCATGTCCGACGGGCATGAAGGTCTACTTAATCAGCATCAATGGCGTTCAGGTCGACCGTAATATCATTCTAGCAATCCTGGTCATATACTTCATACTTCAAGGTCCTTGGCTGTGCCAGCCGATGTGGCGAGCCTCTAGTAGCACTCCTGGAGGTCCTCTGTGACACCTGACAGCTTCTGCAAGCACTTGACACTGGACGAAGCCGCGGCGCTAGGTCCGTTAGACGAGGCGGAGAGAAGCGACGCCATCCAGATGCGTATACGAACCTCATGATCAACACGAGAAAAAGCACCAACCGTCATGGAATTAAACCATCGGATCACAGCCTGGACGGGGCATACTTGTGTAATTACAAGACCCAGGGCGGCCTTACCGACTGGCGGCGAAAGCTCCAAGCATCAGTTCAGTGTTTTGACGCAAAGCTCCTTGGAAATAAATGAGACCTGAACAACGATGAATATCCATTGGCGAGCTACCATTGACTGCCTAAACAACAACGAAAAAAGCAAGCCAAAACACCATTCATAGTCTCGCCGACCATTTTACTCGTCACACGTCCACTTGTTGGACGGTCCATGCAGCAAGCACAAGCTGCTGCAGTGACGCGTTATATGGAACCTTGTTCTAATCTTAACTAAGCTTGGGGCCAGTGCACCTTGTTGGGATAGTGACTTGAAAGCCCTTTCTCACGTCGGTAGCACAGGCCCGGTTTCATTCTGCGAACCACGTACGATGCAAGACCTTTCAAGACTGTCAAGATTTGAGTGGGGAACGTTCTTTTGATCTCCTCATCCCCAGATGAAGTTGCTCAGCACATATATACATATAAGCAGCCAGCATATAACCCGGCCCCTCTCTCCAGGGCGCCACAACCAAAAGGCAATCCCTTTTTTTTTTGCGAGTAAATCCCAGTGATGTCAAGTTTATATCGAGATTTTCGACTCTCAAAAACGCCACCACCCGCCTGATTAATTAAACCTAAATTTTGCCACAGATACGCCAGCGATAACTGGTAGAACCGCCCGCCAGCCCGCTAAACGTGAAACAAGTATGAGTACAAGAATAAGTACAGACAAAAAAGAAATGAGATCTAAGTAGATATGTATAAACGCTCCTTCCTTACTCAAACATGACGATAGAAATCAAAGAGGTGGGTATCAGGGCGGTCTCGTGATAAAGGGGGTTTGTGTGTTGAAATTTTTTTGTGTTGCGGATCGTGATAAGTGCATGGCCACTTAAGGCTTGGTCTCGTCCTTCTTCTCTCCCTCGGAAGCCTTGTTCTCCTCGGTCTTGTTGGCATCAGCCTCACGAGCCTTGTGCATCTTGTCGAAGAGGTTCAGGCTGGCGTTCTGCAGCTCGTCGGTCTTCTCCTTGAGCTCGGCAGCGGTGGCGGTGCCCTCACCAGACTGGTTCTGGGAGACAAACTCGCGCATGGACGCGATCTTCTCACGGAGAGAGTCAACCTCGGTCTTGTCGAGCTTGTCGGAGTGGTCGTTAAGAGCCTTTTCGGTGTCGTTCAGGACACTGTCAGCCTTGTTGGCGGCCTCAATGGTTGCCTTGCGCTCCTTGTCCTGCTCGGCGTACTTCTCCGAATCCTCGACCATCTCCTGGATCTCGTTGTCGGACAGACCAGATCCAGAAGCGATAGTGATGGACTGGTCCTTGTTGGTGGACTTGTCCTTGGCATGGACGTGGACAATCGAGTCGGCGTCAATGTCGAAAGTGACCTCGACCTGGGGAACACCACGGTGGGCAGGGGGAATGCCGACCAGCTGGAAGTTGCCGAGAAGCTTGTTGTCCTTAACGAGCTCACGCTCTCCCTGGTATACCTTGATCTCAACGGCAGTTTGGAAATCAGCAGCGGTGGAGAAGACCTGCGACTTCTTGGTAGGGATGGTGGTGTTGCGGTTGATCAGGCGAGTGAAAACACCACCCAGGGTCTCGATACCGAGCGACAGGGGAGTGACGTCGAGCAGGAGGAGATCCTTGACCTCACCAGAGAGAACAGCACCCTGGACAGCAGCGCCCATAGCGACAGCCTCGTCGGGGTTGACCGACTTGGCAGGATCGCGACCGAAGATGCCCTTGACGGACTCGGCGACCTTGGGCATGCGAGTCATACCGCCGACCAGGATAACCTCTTGGATGTCCTTGGCCTGCAGACCAGCATCCTTAAGAGCCTTGCGGACGGGCTCAATGGTACGGGTGATAAGGGGGTCCATCATCTTCTCAAGCTGGGCACGAGTCATCTTCATGTTGATGTGCTTGGGTCCAGAGGCATCGGCAGTGATAAAGGGCAGGTTGATGTCGGTAGAGAGCGACGATGAAAGCTCAATCTTGGCCTTCTCGGCAGCCTCGCGGATACGCTGGACAGCCATGCGGTCACCGGACAAATCAAGACCCGACTCCTTCTTGAACTCAGAGGTGATGTGGCGAACAAGGTGGATATCGAAGTCCTCACCACCAAGGTGAGTGTCACCGTTGGTAGACTTGACCTCGAAAACGCCGTTCTGGATCTCCAGAACCGAGATATCGAAAGTACCACCACCGAGATCGTAGACGGCGACGACACGGTCCGCCTCCTTCTCCAGGCCGTACGCAAGAGCAGCAGCAGTAGGCTCGTTGACGACACGAAGGACGTTGAGACCAGCAATCTGACCGGCATCCTTGGTGGCCTGACGCTGGGAGTCGTTGAAGTAAGCGGGAACGGTGACCACAGCATTCTTGACATTCTTGCTCAGGTACGCCTCAGCAGTCTCCTTCATCTTGCCCAGAACGAAACCACCAATCTGGGACGGCGAGTACTTCTGGCCGCGAGCCTCAACCCAAGCATCACCGTTGGTGTGCTGGACAATCTTGTACGGGACCTCCTTGATGTCACGCTGGACCTCGGCGTCCTTGAACTTGCGGCCAATGAGACGCTTGGTGGCGAATAGAGTGTTTTCGGGGTTGACGACAGCTTGACGCTTGGCGGCAACACCCACTAACCTCTCACCGTCGGCCGAGAAGGCAACGACTGAGGGGGTTGTGCGGGCACCTGTAAAGAGCTTGTTAGCTTGTGATCCCATGCGTGACCCACAACCTACACGCTTTTGGGTTGCCACAATTCTTACCTTCCGAGTTCTCGATAATCTTGGGGGTCTTGCCCTCCATGATAGCGACGGCAGAGTTTGTGGTTCCGAGATCAATACCGATCACGGCACCCTTGACCTTCTCATCGGTAGACTCATACCTGGCAAATGCCGGTGTAAAAGGCTTTGCCCTCAGAAAGCCCGTTGCCCTCGGGGTTGCCCTGGGAAGCTATTAAATCCCTTCCGTTAGACCTGGAAGCAAAATTTGGGCTGACTAGGTTTGCGCAAACTTACAGCTCTCGAAAGTCGTGACGCGAGCATTGTGATGTGTGGGAAGGTGTATTAATGGAATACAGAAACAAGAAAACGATATAACAGAAATGAAGGTTATGTTTTGATACAAGCGCGTGAAAGGAGTAGGTTCGTGTTTGCTGTCGTGATGAAAAGACAGGTTGGATGATGTGTTGAAGAAAAGAAGGAAGCGGCAGAAAATCTTTCGCGAAAAAATATAGCTGCACGGTCTACGCCGTCAATGGAAGCTCAGGGAATTGTCAGTGGGGCGCTGGATCCACGGGATGAATCGGGTGGGTCCCGATAAAATTCTTTGCAGCTTTCACGTGACAGCTTGTGGGTTCTCTGTGCAAAAGGGGTGTTGCTGGTTGCAAATCCCATTAGTAATCTTCCGTCAATGAAAACACCTACCTACTTACCTAGGTAGTTACTTACAGGTAAGTATCCAGGTACCTTGAATATGAGAAGAAGCAGATACAACATAGAACCGACAGTACTACAGGTTGGCTGTAGAAACATTGGTTATAGACTGTGCTACAATGTTCCCCCAACAAGGCAGCTACGTAGACTTTCTGTGTACGTCTCTAGCACCTGGCCCTACCAGGTCTACCAAGGTATCTTCATATTCTTACGCACATGTTCCTATCGTCCGCAGTTTGTGACTAGGGGAAACTTGTACGCCGTGATGTTCTTTTGGCGTCCAATGATATGCGTGGCGTCCTTGGTGAGCAAACAGAGCTTCATTGTCTTAGTCTGGTTAAAGAAGCAACCGCCAGTTGCCCTTTGAGTAGGAGGTAGGTTAGGTGGTAATGTGCTCGTACCTTCCCATTCCTTCGTTCAGTGGAACCTTACGTCAGGTGCAGACACGCTTTGCCTCGCTTCCCATTAGGAACATGTGCTATGCGCGAATAAGGGCCAAAATTGGCCAAACTTCTATTTCTATCCATTTTGTCATAACGCCTCGCACTCATTTACATCTGTCTAGGTACTTCCCTTATTTTTCGAGGGTTTCACGACCAACTTCCATCAACCTCGGTCAGTTACTGCTGCGCCGACGAGTATTTCTTCACCAGGATTCCTTTTCACATCGCTGCCCCTAGCTCTACATACTTTGTACGTCCCTGGACATTAGCATTGTGGGTTCGACTTAATTGCGGCCCACCGTATGCAATTAAATCGGTTCTGCCAATTGCCGTACTGTGATTACGTCGTATTGTACCGCAGGCTGAATCCCGCGTTCCCCACGTTCAGCCAGACGACCAAACGGATAGAATCGACATAGTCAATCTCACGTTGGACTGAGTTAATACCCTGATCAGCTGCTGTACTACCACCGGAGTTACTTGCGCGCAACCACGCAGCTATATTTGCATTCGAAAATAATCGAGTTTCCTCGACTTGACCAAGCACCGTACTGCGTCGATCCCAGGCAGAGACCGTTTGGAACCAACCATTCGTCGGCGGCGCCAAAGAGCATGGCCGTGACGGAGAGCACCCCGTATGTTTCTCCCGACGTTGGTTATAACTGCTCAAGGAGTTACAGCTTCGTCTGCTTGTGGTTCCATTGTTGCATCTTATCTCCTCGTGTGCTTGCTAAAGCTAACACGCACGCTTGTGTACCACAGCCTATGTGCGACGGAGACCCTTATTTCGAAACGAAAGCGACGCCATTACCGCACTTCAGTCATCCCAATGTGCGTTCCATCGTTCACCAAATCGATCATTGACACGTCACTCACTGACATACTTAAATGACAGACATTGGCAATTGCGGTCACTAATTGGCAGCGGCCGCGACGGGATCGTATATTTTGCCACCGGTAATGGTAATCTTCACCTACAAAGACTAGACACCAAGTCTCTAGAGACCGAAACCATACAGCTTTTATCCTTCTCCCCTCGCTGTCTTGTGGCGCAAAATGGATGGGTCTGCTGCGGTGGGGAGACGGGCGAGTTCGTTGCGGTACAGGTCGAACCTCAAACATCCAACCGCAACGGCTCCTTGCCTGATCGGAACTCTTCCCCTATTCCTTTCCACATCAGCCGATCCGATGCATCGATGGTACCATTTCCCCGGTCTTCCCGCATTATCGCGCCTATGCCCCGGAACAAGATATATGGCAAGGAGCGCGTTAACTGTATAACCCTATGGTTCCCGCCAACATACGTACAGTCGCACGAACGTGCATACAAGTCGCCGGTTGCTGTACTAGCAAACAACGATAAGCATGTCACAATCGTTGAGCTCCAAACCATGGACAGCATCGAAACTCTACAGTATCCAGACTGTGTGAACCGAGCACTCATCTCTCCCGACGGCAAGCTGCTCGTTGCGGTCGGCGACGACCCGTATCTCTATGTTCATGAGCGAGCCGACCCATCCGATACTGGCCCCGAGGAAGACATATCGATGAAAAGTTCTACGGGCTCCTGGAAGCAAGTGCGGAAGGTCCATTTGAAAAGTCAGCGGAAGCATGACAAGTCAGACCATCGAGGTAGCTTTGCGGCTTGCTTTTCAAACACAGGCTCATATCTTGCAGTAGGGACACAGTATGGGATGATCTCTATCTTTGAAACATCTGCTCTGTTGCAACATGATGAGGACCCGCTTCGCGCCTTTTTCCCCTCGTCAAGGCCAGCAGTTGACAACACCACTTCTCATGACCCTCTCTCGGCCCTGGGTGCCGTGCGGGAGATGGCATTTTCACCCGATCCGCATGATATTTTGGCGTGGTCGGAGGATCGCGGCCGTGCGGGGGTCGCAGACTTACGCTCCGGATTTGCTACAAGGCAAATACTCTATCTCGATGGAGAAGACAAGACAACAGAGCATCTGGATGTAGCTGACAAGAGCGCACTTGACCCAAGAAGATTGGACGCCCAGTCGTCCCGATCTGGCACAGTTGCTGGGGATCTACTCAGAACGTTGGATATGTCGGATTCCGGAGGCGAGCGCTCGCGACCAGAGGACAGCTACCAGAGTCCATTGACTGGACAAGAAACCCAGGTTCTAGAGGCGCTACAAGAGCACAGAAGACGGAGAGAGCAGCGAGCGGCGGCTGCTCGGGAGCTGATGAGGCACCGATACAGTTCGACAAACACAACCCCATATTTAGCCAGGGCGGTCGCGGCGGCGGGGTCGGGTGCAGCGACTGGGACTGAGTCGAGGCCGGCACTACCGCCGGCACCTGCCCAGATGACTGACAGTGAGAGGCAGCGCTGGGAATCGGATCGTCGCGATGCTTTGGCCGACTTTTTGATCAGTGAGGCGGCTAATCGTGTGGAGGAACCAGCACGCTTCGCGATGCTGCCAGTGAGCCCGGCGGTCAGGGCCCAAATGCAACGAGTGCAGGAGAGGAATGCACGCGAGGAGCGCCTTTCGCGGCAAAGGCGAGGGCAGGAAACACGGATGTCACGAAACGAGGAGACAACCTTGCAAGGCCAAGACCAAGAAGCGGGTACGATACGAAACGAGGACCTTACACGGCCAACACGCGAGCAGAACGTGGACGCACACAGGGAGCTTGTCCAGCGATTTCTCCGGGACAGCGAAGAGGAAGCGCCATCCTCGAGCACCGCTACAGAGCGCTATTGGAGGGAGCGTTATCGAGCCAGTGTGGGGACGACGGCAGACTCAACGACAGCAGCCTCTGGAATCGACGCTGGGACGACACAAATTAGGGTTTCGACCACACAATCTGATTCGGCCCGAGATACCGACTGGATGGCTGGAATTACCATACCTATTCAGTTTCCAGGACGTCGGTCAAACAATGCCGGGCGTACGACCGCTGCTACTGACGGCACGGGTGGCAATACACGGATAAACAGCTGGGGTGAGCTGGGAGCTCTGTACGGGGCAATGTCCGACATTGCCGTTTCCAATCACCAACTGGGTGGAGGCGAGCTTCCTCTAACTATGAGCGAAACGACAGTGGAGCCTCGGCAGGCGTCGGCTAATGCGGCCACCAATGCAGCTTTGAGGGACCACGAGGCTGCTTGGTTTTCGTTGTTGAGGCAGGTTGGGATGCACACAAATAGAACCACTACAAGAACAGTGGGTGATGAAACTGCCGGACTGACCTGGAGTGAGGACGGATCAATTTTGTAAGTGAATAACACGATTGGAAGGCCTAGGTCTCCAATCTCTCGATTTGATGTTAATATGAAATTCGTACAGATACGTCGGTGCCGTGGACGGCATATACGAGTTTCATGTGGACATCCACTCGCGCAAGTTCAATCCTAGTATTCAACTGCGCTGAAGGAACTTGATCCATACATTCTACAGCAGCAGCAGCAGCAAACGAATAGTATTAACGAAGCGATGCGGATTTTGATGGATATCTTGGTGCTTACAAGGCTCAACTTTGTTTTATATAACTGTGAATTATACCCCAAAAGCACGGCTAGTATATTGCAGCGTTTTTCTTTTACTATGCTTTTGTTATAATTATTGTACGTTGATTTGAGGCTTTGAGTGGAATCTTGTGCTGGGGAAATGCACGTTTTGAATTGGGGATACTGCGTAATCAATGACATCTAGCAGTCCATTTCTTCGAAGTGAAGGTTTCTGGCATGACGTACCAAGCCAGGCTGTCAGTCACGTTTATCCATTTACTTATACAATAATCTTTCAACTTCTTCTGCAATCGCAAGGCTGCTTGTTAGTCCAGGGCTCTCGATCCCAAGGAGGTTGACCCAGCCCTGGAATCCATCCTCCTTCCGAATGATAAAGTCTAAAAAGCCGCGTCCCGAAAGCACAGCACCTCTCTCTCCCAGCTTGGGTCGGATCCCAGCATAATCTGGTGTTAGTGCCTGCTCGTCAACGCCAGGAAGGTATTGCTTTATTTCGGAAATTGCCTGAGGAAGCCTGGCAGAGTTCACAGCAAAATCGTCAGGCGAGTCGACCCATTCCACGTCGGGTCCGAACCTGATACGACCTGCCATGTCCAGGGTGAGATGCGTGCCGAGCCCAGCACCACCAGGTCGCGGAGCGGGATACACCAATGTCCCGACGCGGGGCCGCGATGCTCCGTACGAAAAGTAGTTTCCCTTGGCGTAGAAGATTCTCAGGTGCCGCTCTGGAGGCACAATCATGTTGTGCAGGTCGACGGCGCCCAGCCCCGCGGCGTTGACGACCGTCTCGGCGGTGATGGTTGTCGTCTCGCCGCCGCTCCTCACAGCCAGCGACCATCCCCGACCGCCGCCTAGGGGCTCGGCACCAATCACGCGCGAGAGGAGCGCGACGTCCCCGCCGTTCTCGTCAAACTGGCCCTGCATAGCCAGCATCAAGGCGTGGCTATCTACGATGCCCGTTTCGGGACTCTCGAGCACGCCCGCCTCGGCGCGCACGTCTGGCTCGCGCCTCCGGGCCTCCTCGGCCCCGACCCATCGCAGCGGCACGCCGATCCCTGGCCTCCCCGCGTGCTCGTAAATTCGCTCCAGGGCCTCGCGCTGCGTCTCGTCCTGTGCGACGATCCACTTGCCCGTCCGGCGGTGAGGCACGGAGTGGGCGCGGCAATAATCGTAGAGCAGGCCGCGGCCACGGACGCAGAGCTCAGTCTTGAGCGTGCCCTCGCCGTAGTAGATTCCCGCGTGGATAACCTCGCTGTTGCGCGACGAGGTCTCGGTGCCGACGGCCGAGTGGCGCTCGAGCAGCAGCGTGCTGGTGCCCGGGCGGGCCGAGAGGGCGCGGCAAATAGCTAGGCCGACTACTCCGCCGCCGACGACAGCATGCGTGTAGTCGATCTGCTTCGGAGAGGATGAGGAAAAGTGCCGCAGTAGTCGGTGGCTTTGCGGCTTTGCCAGGCGGCACCTCGCGACCTTGGAGAACATGATCGCAAGGTGCCGATTTCAATGAGGGTCTAGGGTAAGGATTGGCTTTGGGGGGGGGGGGTACAAGAACTAATTAGTGCCGGGTAGGATTATTCTTGAAGATAATTCTCCCTGCATAGACTTGACTTGATAGATATCAAGAGGTAGTTGATATATCCAGGTGAAATAATATTATTAGGTGACGGTTTGAACCATCTGGTCGTTGTTGTTGTTCACCCGAGTTGCGTGATTGATGATGACATTGACGTCGCCAGCACTGTGTCCTAGACCCGCTAGATTGATCGTAAAACGTACGCAAAACTTTCAGAGAACTTTCCTAGATTCTCAAAAATGAAGAACAACAGAAAATTTACCCTCTTCTGATCACCACAAGCAATACTAATTGTGTTTTGTATTGTCTCTTTGCTTGCATCCTGCCGGCCCGTAATAATACATTCGTCGGAATGTGCACCTCTCTCACTGCCTCCATCAACCCAAACACCCTGCAAACATGTCACATATTCTCAGCCCCTGACTTGAGTCAAAATTTCTTTGATTGAAGCCAGAAACCTCGTGACCTCATCCTCGGTGCCAACGGTTATCCTCAGACAACCAAGACATCCGTGCTCCTTACCGCGGAAGCGTACCACCACGCCTTTCGACTCGGCCAATCTTTCGTAGACAGCAAGAGCAGTGACATTGTCCGGTTGCCCTTGTGCATTGAGTATCTCGTAGAGCAGGAAGTTACTGGCCGTGCCTCCCATCAACCTACCGACGCCGTCTGTCTTGGATAGCTCGGCTATGAGCCGATCTCGCTGCTGTATGATCTTTTCTCGAGTCGCCCGCATCGCGGTCACACCCTTGGGCGATGCCGCGTACGATGCCAGGGCGCTGGTCGGGCTGGAGATATTGTATGGCGCCTTGAGAGAGTTGAGCAGGCTGGCGACCTCGGGGGAGGCAAAGGCAGCGCCGAGGCGAATGCCGGCCAGACCAAAAGCCTTGGAGAAAGTCTGCATGACAACCAGGTTGGGCCACTCGAGCACCCACTCGGCGAGGGAGGTGCCGTCGGGTGCAAAGTCGATGTAGGCTTCGTCGAGCACCACGACGCCGTTCCACGTTGGGTGCTCCAGCACGCGCCTCACGTCCTCCTTAGCCAGAAGCGATGCGGTCGGGTTTCCAGGCGAGCACAGGTAGACGAGCTTGATGGTTTCTGCGCCCGGGCCAGACAGGGCCTCGAGCACGGCGTCGGCGTCGAGCCCGAAACCCGGCGCGGGCAACAATGGCACCTTAACCAGGCCGACGTCGTTGACCTGCGCCGAGACCGAGTACATGCCGTAGGTGGGAGGGCAGACTAGGATCCGGTCCCGGGCGGGGACGCAGAAGCAGCGCAGTAGGCCATCGATGGCCTCGTCGCTGCCCACGCCGACGAAGAGGTTTTCAGGCAGCAGCGTCCCGGAAGTGTGCACCTTTGTGTTGCGCAGGCTGCACAGAAGCTGCTTCAGGTCGGCCTGGTGAGGGTCGGGGTACCTGTGCAGGCCTAGGAGGTCTAGGTCTGGACCGCCTGTGTTGCTGTTTTGCCCTAGGATGGCCTGCACATCGTCAGGTGCGATGGAGGGGCCAAATGCATTCTCGTTCGCATCGAGCAGCACCTTGGTTCCGTCATCTTTGTAGTCGCTGCGAAATAAGGTGATAAGTGACAGAGTCAGACAGGTGAATCACTTTCGACGGTCGTCCGTGTCCATTGTGTAAGTACTTACTCTCTGGCGCATCGGTATGGTTGCAGCGCCAATATGTTGGGACGGGCACAATTTTGTAGATTGAAAGGAGACATTTTGATTGATGAAAGGCGATTACGTTGGAATAAATAACCATCAAACCCAAAAAGAATACACGGCTTGCTGTGGTTGAGTACCAAAGAAGTTTTATTTTTATTTTTTATCGTTGAAGTGCTCCTTCCATCTTGCGGGTGTGACTCAGCTCTGTGGCATCATACGCCATAACTACAAGGTGCATATCAGTCATTGTATTGTCGGATAGTGCCTTTTGGATGAATCGCAGACCCAGTGTTATTGATTTGCCGATTTCGGCTTGACTTCTGGCTTGCTGAGCACTTCATTCACGGTCAGAAAAATACGGGGTTAGAAGGGGCAGTTAGATGGGTGAATTGTACCATATTGATATTGGATAACAGGTACCGCAAATCACAAATGAAAAGCTTCTAAGCCCATCAATAAATCTCGGTGCTTTGTTACAAAAGCTTTGCCAGTTCTTGTTTGCATCTTGGGTGCTGTTTGCTCTTGTGTACAGTGTGCCCTGTGTTCTCAATTAGTTGAAAATTTAGACTAGTGCAATGTGCTTGGAAACACCAGACATGTTTGCCGCCCAAGACTCCGAGCTCAACCTCATTAGATAGATGGTCAGAGAATATTCTAATTACTTAGATACCGATGATTAGACTGAGTTGGTCTAGGTATTCTCAATACATGATATATCAATGGCACATTGGTAACGGTATCAACCGCTGTGAGCTCTCGTGGGTTAAACAGTGCGTGCGCTAGTAGACACTGCCTCCAGTTTTGCAAATCCGTTCATTCATCTTTATCAATTTCGACCTCTACCAGATTTCCCAGTGCATTCAAAACCCAGCAAGGTCTGTCTTTGTTGTCACACCGTCATACGGTAGCCCAGACTGCTTGTTTTTCTCAACGCGGATGCTGTACTTGAACTGGTGTATGGCCTCCGAACTGATACCAGTCCCAAGATGAAAGAAAAAGAATAAAAAAGAACATCACACCCCGCCTCCAAAAGTAATCATGTCACTTTGGAGCATAAATCAAAACGTGGGTGGGTACCACAATCAACTGCTTACGACTTTCTCAATGGAGTACAGTTTCTTGATACGCCGGGATGTCGATGACCTCCGTGGAAGGTAACAATGAGGGCAATATTCATCGCGTCAGACCTAACCCGGTCTGGTCAGGTCTCATATAGCCTGCATGCACCATGGCGGATCGCACCGCAGGGCTTCTCATTTCCCCTCTTTTTACACGTATCTTGCTTCCCATCCGGAAGAATTGCAACAAGTGTATGCTGTCAGCTAGCAGCGGCCCAATCACTCCATCACGATATATATATATATATACTGCGTGCTTTGCTGCACCCCGCAGCACCGGCATGTCCATGGGATTCCTTCTCGTAGCAACTGTTTGCTCAGTGCTCAGCTACGTCAAGTGAGAGCTGCCTCTTGGTGTCTTTCCCAGTGCTGTAGTCTCTTTCTCTTTTATCCAGGTCACTGTCCTAAGCCATGCATCCCTTTCTTTTTCTGTGCTTGAGTGCCGTCTCGGCCGCTTCTCGCAGCCAAGCAAGTCAGAAATCGTTCGACAACTTGATCACATTTGGTGACAGTTTCACAGACAACGGGCGTCTCCAATATTATATACTCAACCAAGCCAAACCTCCCCCGCCAGGTAACTTGCACCCCGAAATCAACAAGACAGCCAGCGGCGGCCTCGCATGGGGCCAATTTGCTTCACGAGCCGTAGGTTCGAGATATTTTGACTATGCCGTCAGTGGTGCTGTTTGCTCAAACAAAATCACTCCTCGTTATTTCTCGGGCATCAACAGGACCTTCCCCTCGGTGCTTGAAGATGAGTTGCCATCGTTTGTGGCAGACACGACGGTTTCCGGGGATGTCCTTTATGCGGGAGATCGCAAGGCAGAGAATACCGTCTATGCCTTGTGGATTGGGACCAATGATCTTGGGCAAAATGCGTTTTTGACCGATTCGCAGGTCACCGGGACGAAGCTTACTACATTCGTCCACTGCGTTTGGTAGGTTTACGGAGCTTGGCATTCAAAATTTACTACTTACGCATGTCCGCCTCTAACCTTCAACGGGCGGCGCATTAGGGAGGTGTTTGATCAGATATACACCACT
Organism: Magnaporthales sp. P1609; assembly: GCA_003709005.1. Lineage (NCBI taxonomy): Eukaryota > Fungi > Ascomycota > Sordariomycetes > Magnaporthales > Magnaporthales sp. P1609. Next base: position 2,370,985 of record PELF01000003.1, read on the forward strand.
GGTGGCCGTCGCTTTGTACTCCTGAACGAGGCACCCCTCCAGCTGTTCCCTCTGTACGCCCCAAGTGAGGGCGGTGGCTCTGGGGACTCTCCGTTCTGGGGGAACAAGACGAGCTACAACGAAACTGAATACAGCCAAAAGATCATGGAGTACACAAGCACTGTCAACATGGTATTTGACTATGGAGTACCATTCAACCTACTTGTCCAGAGCCGGTGGCCGGAGGCGACATTCTCCATCTTTGACGTTCACAGCCTCCTGACCGACATTTCGAAAAACCCAGAAGCCTACCTTGATGCGCCGGCAAATTCAACGGGATATTATCACTACTGTCGCCCGCAAAACTCTGGTTGTACTGATGCTAGTGAGCCCAGTTCGAGCTTCATGTGGTACGTGTGAAATGTGACTGATATCGAGGTCATATCTTGCGATGGCTGTCCCGGCGATAATCTAATATCTGATTGTTGTAGGTATGATGAGCTGCATCCATCTGAGAGGACCTGTGAGTATTTGTTTATCCCATACCATCTTGAACGCTGATTCCCAAATGGCTGCTAACTGATACCTTGGCTTCTGTCTATAGCAAAGCATGTTGCGGACGAATTCCTTCAAGTGCTGGAAGGCAAATCGGTGTATGGAAAGACTTGGAAGTCATCGTCGTAGACTAGAACCGAAAAAAGTCTCTATGTATGGGGAACGTTGGTTATTTATGAAGCCCTGGTTTCATATCGATTATCTACCTGGCCTGGAAATTCCCAAGTCAGTACAGTGATAAAGAGATAATATCCCTCTGCAGAAGCGGCAGTTGAATCTTGATGGAGTTTTCTCCACAGCATACTGTAAAAAACCTTTGGCCCCGCGCTTTGAACTTGGTGGCCCACTACTTCGTACAGAATCCATTGGATTGTTATTCTAGTTCTTGGTAAGGATAGTTTGAATATGCCAGGCCTTCTGCAACGGTGTGATGAATAGTTTTACTCATTCCCACTGGAAAGTTCTCCATCTTGGGCTGAACAAACTAAGGATTTATTTTGAACCAACTCTGGGCGACTACCTCAGCCAAAAATCTTCAAAGGAACCTTACCATGGCAGGGGTGTGTCCGCATCAAGGTACTAGAACATTGTTGATCTAATTGGCTGCACAATCAGGGAAAATCCCTGTCAAGACCCACCTGCACCGCACGAGCTTGGCAAGAACAAGCACAGAGAAAGTTAGGTTCCTTGCTTCACGCTGTTGTTTGGGCCACCACACAAAGGTTCACAGGCAGATAGGCCATCGATCAATTCAAGTTGTTGCGCGAGCACCCTCTGGTTCTGCCCATCACACCCCTCCCGGCAAGCAACCGACGTCTGCTGCTGGCGCTTCCCGGAGCCTCTTGATCCACACCCTTGTCTTGTCTTTGCTTGTTACATTCGAGGTCGCGTCGCTGGTCGCTGGCTTGCCGCCGCTGCTGCCCAGCCCGCTGGCAATCAAGCCATGTCGTATCAGCAGCCGCCGCCCTATGGCTTTCCCAACAACGCCGCCGGTCCAACCTTCAATGGTGCTGCCCCACCACCGCAGAACCTTCACATCCAGACCGGACAAGATCTAGGCCAGCCGCCGCAGTCTATGATGTACGCACCACAGCAACAACAGCAGCAATACGCCATGGCCGCTGCCCCCTCCCACGGCCATTTCCCCTCAGGTCCTGGCATGATGCCGACACCTGGGCCCGGCGCCGGCGGCATGATGCCGTCTCACATGGCCGCGAATGGCCAAAGTAAGCCCTTCCTTCCTCTCATCCTGCTCTTGTCCTTCCTTGCGTGGCTCCACGTCCCTGGCGTGCAGGAGGTGTGACGGACTTCCGCTGATGCGCCCGTCTCGTTCGCAGTGTCGTACCAGACGCCCTACACCGCATCTCAATACGGCGTCGGCGTGCCATCACCCGCCCAACCCCAGATGGCCACCAATTTCAATCCCATGGCCGGCCCGATGCCAGGTTACCCGATGAACGCGCAGGGAATACAGCAGCAGCAACAGCAGCATATGATGCAGCAACAGCAACGCATGCACCAGCCGCAACAGCACCACCCATCCATGGGGCAAGGTCACCAGCAGAGGGCGTTCAACCCAATGACCGCTCAAGCACAGGCACAAGCCAGTCCCAGTACGATGTCGCCTCATCAGAGCCAGTTTCCACCTCCACAACAGCCTCCTCAGATTGCAAAGCAAGCGCAGCCACAACCACCGCCAACAACCCAGCAGCAGCAGCAGCAGCAACAACAACAACAACAGCAGCAGCAGCAGCAGCAGCAACATCGGCATCATCATCAACAACAACAACAACAACAACACCATCAGCAACAACAGCACCAGCCGCCACAGCAACATCCCCAACAGCTGAGCAATCCTCCCCAGCAACCAAGCAGCGCGACTGTGACGACGCCACAGACGCCGACTTTCCCGCACATGGGACCTGGCGGCAATCCACTCGATGCCACCATGTCGCAAACACCACTCAGTCCCGGAGCGCAAGCCCGTGAGCAAGAGCGGATCACCACTATTCTAGAGATCAATAACGAGCTCATGTACGAAGCCTTGGTCCTCCAAAACACTCACTTTGCGCACAAGGCCGAAAACGATACAAAAGATCCGGCCGGCAATCCTATTCCCAGGGAGCCAACAGCAGTGGAACAGCCGATAAACAACGATCTACTACAGTAAGCAGCCATGCCATTTTCGCTTGCCATCAATCTTATGCTCGCTTCTGTGACACCCCGCTAACAAACCCACCACGCAGTGTCATGAGGCGGCTGCAGTCAAATATAGCGTATTTGATGACTCTGACCGACCGCAAGACAGTGCTGCCATGTCCGGCTTATCTAACACCACCACCAACGAACCTAACGATCAAGCTCAGGAACATACCCCCGAAGTCCGATGGTTCAGAGGATGCGGCAGATCCGCACGTTGATCGTGAAGAAAGGGCCAAACTGGTTAGGACACTGTACGAGCGCCTGCAATCGCTGTATCCCGGCGTAGACTACTCCAAAGAGCCCATATACGGGCAGAAAATGCAAGAAACGATGCAGGGCCAGACACCCCAGGGTCAACCAGCGGTGCAGATGCAAGGTCAGGCAGGCCAAGGACAGGTACCGATGCAGATGCAGATGCATATGCAAGGTCTGGGTCCTGGACATGGTCAACCCCAGATGCACACGCAAAATCAGCATAACCTTCAACATATGGGGCAAGGCCAAGCTGCCCCGATGCATATGTACCAGAACCACCAGGCCCACAGGAATCCAAACCAGGCGAGTCCAGCGATGGCATCTCAACCAGGCTCGCGTGGCACGCCTCAAATGTCTCATATGGGCATGCCGGGTCAGCAGATGGCACCACTCCAGTCCAATTAGAGATTTGGACTTTACGGTGAAGGCAGCGAGGGGGCGGATCATTTTGAATCAAGTGGCAGACCCAGCTTGCAGGGGCCCTACAGCTATGAACACACATATCCCCAGTTTGATAGCTCGGTTTGTTATAGGACCCGGTACGGGAATTGCTACATACATAGCATTGATCCTGCTCAAGGCTACTGGGTTGGGTATGCCCAAGATGCTAGCCAGTCCGCTAACGCTGATCAGTACATCATCAGCTCTGATCCGGACGAACATTCTGGCGAGACTGTACACGTTGGATGGTAATTGGAGTACTGGCGCAGTATTGAGTCGACTTTTGGTGCCCGTGGTCCACCGAGCACCTGATTGCGAACCACATGAAAAGGCATCTGTCATCTGTATGGGGCCCAGGCGCTTGTTGGAATAATCTTCACATGGCACTCTTCTTCATCTTGGATCGCGCGGCGTATTCTCGGCGTTCTGGAGTAGTGGGATAGGCGCGACTCTATTGGCGGGTGGCTTTGTTGGCGCAAAGGCAAGGCGGCATTGATCAGGGTTGCTTAATGTCTTTATCATCTTTTGTAGTCAAGCTGTGGGTACACTGTAGTAGTAAGCTAATAATGTAAGGGGGTGGCGTACAGAAACGATTCTAGAATAGGAGTCGGTAAGGTTCTGCTAGTATGATATTGATGCTCAGCCTACAACCTGACCACATTGGAACTGGTAAAACCTCTTTGGGAACCTCGCCTAACGAGATGTCAAAGGGCTTGAGTAGGGAGAGGTATGAACACAGCGGGAAAAGAATATATCATCAGCGATTTTGAGTTACCATACTGCATCGGGATGGTCATCATAGTGTTCGGCTACAGCTAGGCACAATAAGCGAACAATGGCCAAGAATAGATATATTTGTTGTTCCCGACAGCCTTTTTTCCCCATTCCCATAGCATTCTGGAAGAATACGTATCTATACATGGATGCTTTGGGTGGCCATGTGCGCTGAGAATACTGTTTCTGTTCGGCACGTCCCGCCTGCACTCTACTATAATGGTTATGATTTGTCCCGGAATGCGGCGAGTGTACAGCACTGCAACAACAAATTGTATCATCCCAAACGGCTTTCGGTCTGTTTCTAATAAAACCTCGAACCTTATAAACTCATAGTAAATACTGGGAGCATTGAATATCTAACACATGGCTTAGCGCCCTCGGGCTGATACCGGATTTATTTTTTATTTTCATTTTTGTCTTTATTTTTCTTTTTATCCCTACTTATTTTCCCCTTACGAAGCGAGCCGACGTGGTAGGGCGGGTAGGGGAGAAAAACATATCTCATCCGATTGGTGCGCGGGCCTTATTGGTGACAGTTGGAGTCGAATGCGAGAGCCGGCTGCGGTTGCTGCTCGCTCCAGTGCTGACTGTGCCTGCAGGCAGCCTGGTAGGCATCAGCCCTGGGAGGGACTTTGTAACAACCTGCTCCCCAAGTGGCTTCCAACAGGCTGGGTTGTTTTTACAGTAAACGGAATAATTCTTCTTGACGTCACCAGGCACAGTTTGCACCGAGATGCTGGCGCCTTCGTCTGATCTAGGCGGGCTTGCATGCAGGGAATAAAAACATGTGGCCTGGTTTGTTCGGAAAAATGCTGTTTCCCTGTATTCTCGAGGCCGAATCGTCGGTCTGAAATGCTTCTGAATTTTTAATGGTTCGTGGGAACGCGGCGCGGTCCGCCGACACCACATGTGCATCCAAACGCGCGACATAGCATTCGTGAGCTTTTGCGTCCATTGACCAATAGTGTACTTGAAGTCTACAGATAGAATTACTAGGTACGAACTGCTGAGTCAGGGAGTACCGACGATGGGATAAGATGTTTGAGCTGGCTGGCCTCCAAGGTCAAGTTTTGTCTAGGCGGCTGAGCAATTTGTCCAATTTTCTCTCAGAAACACTTGTAATCCGACGTACCTACCTACAGTAAGTTTTTCGCACCTACGGGCACCTAGGGCTTGACTTCATGTTGAGACAGGGCGACATAGAGTGGCTGATATGGATGCTACTACTAGGTATGGGCAAGGTGGCGAGGGCAGAGTTTCTTAAATTAGAGGCGCCCGCTTAGGGTCGGCGGGCCACTTGGCAGATCCTATGCAACCCTGTACAGTACATCGCACAGTAACTACCCTAGGTAAGTTTACAGGCACGTACAAGGCCGGGAAATACCCAAAGTGCTTGATCATGAGTGTTGTGTTGTGGTTTTCATTACTTCTACAAAACGGATAACAAATTGTTTGTTGCCTTACCTGAGCTACTATGCCTCTTGGCAGTAAACAATGCATGGATGTCTGGACTGCCGGTTGCCGAGTAGAGCATGGAAGGGGCGAGGAAATAAGCAACCTGGAAGTTTCCATCATATCCCTTCAAGTGGAGGGCAATAATCAATGACCAGTGTGATTTCGCTAGCAGCCGCTCAGGCGCCGGGGCATACTGTACGTGGTAATTATGGGTTGGTCCCATCCTATCACCTGTCCTCCACAGTTTTGGTTGGTTCGTACCCCTTCCAATCCATGTCAAAGAGATTTTACTGTACATATTACTTGGTAGTCAAGGTAGCGTAATCGAGGTGAGGCGAAAGCAGATAATCCCGTGGTTCTCGTCAAAGAACAATATTAATTCAAAGGCAACAGGTGATCACAAGTCTTGAGTCAATGGGGCAGAGTTAACCCATCAATCAATAAAACAGTTCAATGAATTGGGGCAGGTAATTCTCATTTCCCCAAGTGACCCCTCGCACTTGCACGTCACCCTTGTCACACTTGCGGCAAAACCCAAAATTCCAACGATATCCATCCCTGACCACATTTGGCTTCTTCAGCGAATAGGGCCCCCTGTCTGCCTGTCTGGGCATTTTTTTGGTCGATTCTGTCAGGCACTACCCCCCTGACCGGCATGCGCTCTTCGCACTGCATTAGGCCTGTTCAAAATAGCCTAACTCCATTTGGGGGGTGGCTGTCGGAATTGGTGAATCCAACTGGTGCTTGATCTCCGCGACAACCAAGTCGGTTTGGCTTCAATCTCCAGCTCCCAGCTACTCCTGCTACTGCATGTTGCTGCTGCATTTGCACAGCTTCCAAGGTGCGGGAGGTCTCTCGAGTAGCAAATTTTGCCCCTCCCTCTATTGCCCGCCAAGCCTCCCAAATATCCAACCTTTTGACCAGCCTGAAGAATCGACAACTCGACATACCGCAAGTGCCACACGGTGGCATTTTAAACCTCGGTGGACCTGAGCCACATTCCAGTCACTACCGCCGCCTGAGAATACGTTCAGCCCTCTGTCGTGCCTAGTTTTACACATCCTACCTGGGCTTCATAATGGAGCCTAGGCAAAGAGCCATTTGGGAGAATGACATGGCTACCGCGCCTCATCCCGCACAAGCTCCTTCGGAACCGATAACGCCACGACCCTCGACGACTATGGAGCCTGCCGCCGCCGCCAACAACAGAAGTGATAGTGCAAGCCTAGAACATGACTCCTCGGTGCTCCCGGGCTCGACGGTCGGTATACAAGGGGAGAATCTGCCAGTCGCGGCCTCAACGGTGAGCCAGCCGAATATTGCTACGAAAACCGAAAACGCTCACGATTCCATGGTCACGGTCCGACTCTCCGGGCCCACGTCTCCTCTGACCGTCGATACAAGCGTCGGGTCTTCTCATCCGGGCCTCGCCAGGAAGAGTATCGTCATCCACGAATACGGGTCTATCAACACCATGGCCGAGAGTGCAGCTGGCGGGAGCGTGGCTCTAGAGGGTGCTGAAATGATAACAGAAAGGTCGAAGAATGGTTCAAATTTGCAGGATGAACTAGCCACAGTGGCAGAGGGTAATGAGAGCGGCACGGTTATGACAGAGGGCGAAGGCTCAAGCAGTGAGCGCGACGATGCAGCGACTCCGACTCCCGACCTACATCGCGAATCGACCAACAAGCGCACCGCTTCACCAACTCCTGATCCAGATGACGTTGTGAATTGGGAATCGCTTCAAAAACGCGAGGATGAACAATTGAGTGAACAGACTGCGGACAATGTATGTCTTTTTTTGTTTTGGTGGTTGACTGGATTGCTTACTACTCTGGGTGTGGTCCCTTTATACGCCTTGTGGATCAGCAACACCCATCACAGCCCCAATACACTATACCACAGTAGTAGTGATTACTGCAAGGCTGACGATGCAGCGTGAGGCAAGACACCAATTATGCTAACAAAACGCAATCGTTTCGCAGACCGCACTACTCCTTGCAAGGTTGGAGCAAGAAAATGCAAAACTTGCAACAAATCCAAAGAGCGCCAAGGCTAGGCTCATTGACAGCAAACGCAAGTCACGACCGCCCTCGATGGCACAACTAAGAAATATGGTTACCGGTCCTACGCCATCGGCTCTGCGGTATTCGATGCTACCGCCGCCGCCGATGACAGATCTAGAATTTTACGCTGCTTTGGTAAAAGATTACGAACAGACAGCCGCCAGATTACCGACGCTATTGTCCAACAAGATTCGCAAAGGAATTCCCCCGCCCCTTCGCGGTGTTGTCTGGACGAGCATGTCGGGCGCCCGCGATGTTACGCTCGAAGAACAGTTCGATTACCTGTCTGGCGAGTCAAGTCCGTTTGAGTGCATCATCAGCAAGGACCTCGGCCGCAGTTTCCCTGGCGTCGACATGTTCCGCGAGGCCGACGGAGAGGGCCAGCGGATGCTTGGCAGGGTGCTCAAGTGCTTCTCGATTTACGACCCAGAGATTGGGTATTGCCAGGGGCTCGCCTTTTTGGTTGGCCCACTATTAATGCACATGCCTGATAAGCAGGCATTTTGTGTTTTGGTGAGGTACGTTGTGCAACGGAGACCCTGTAATGAATGAAGATGGAATTCAGCATCAAGGGTCTTGAGCGGGTATTGGGCGATGCGATGCGATACGACGCAATGTGCATTGTCAACACGCGCTAGCCGAAGAAGAGATGACGAGAACCGGGATTTCATGAATGGGTGGGCTAACCCGTATTTCTGCAACAGGTTGATGGAAAATTATGATCTTCGCAGCTGTTTCCTACCAGACTTGTCTGGCTTGCACGTCCGGATCTGGCAATTCAAGCAACTGATTCATGAGCATCTGCCGGTTTTGTCGAACCATTTGGACGATTTGCAGGTCGACCCTATATACGTTTCACAATGGTTCCTCTCATTCTTCGGGACAGCAGCCCCCCTGCCATTTCTGTTTCGCATCTACGACGTCCTATTTGCGGAGGGATCGACAGAGACCCTTCTTAGGGTGGCATTGTCGCTAATGCGAAAGAATGAAAGACGATTAATGGCATGCACAGAGTTGGATGGGGTTTTGGCACTGTGCCTTTCTCGCGGATTGTGGGATTGCTACAATTACAATGCCGACGAATTTGTTCAAGATGTCGTCTCACTCAGCGATATTGTCAACAGAGAGCGATTGGTCGCTCTCGAACAGGCTTACTATCGCGAGTCGACCCAGTTGAGGCTTGGCAGCCCCAATGCTGCGAGGCAAACCTCGGATGTCAGCACCGCAGCCTCCCGATTTTTGGGTCGGTTCACTTCTTCAATCTCCAGCGGCCCCACCTCCTCCAAATCACAATCGCAGCCACCCGCAGCTCCAACCCCTAGCTCCATCTCATCTTCATCAACAATCACTCCAACTGCACACGCCTCTACGACGACGCCTTCCCACGTCGCATCTTCCGCATCTTCGATCGCTGTATCTTCCATTACCAACAGTCCTGGGTTGGCCGCTCCTTCGCGACCGACCAGCATGCTTAGGAGGAGCACCTCCAAGCAGAGCCTGGCCTCTACCCTGAATTCCATGGAGGCAAATTCAACATCCACATCGACCTCGTCCGCTGCAAGCGTTCTGAGCTCTGCATCTACCGAAGCGACATCTATCTCGAGAGATTCACACATTCCCCATCAGAACCAGCAGTCAGCCGCCAAGGGCAGCACCGCCGATGATCGATACATTGAAGAGCTTCTCCTGTCGCTGAGTGATCTCCAACGCCAACAAGCGCTTTTGGCCGAGCAGTTACAGAGAGAACGTGAAGAGAGGGAAGAAGACCGACAGGCTGTTAAGAAGTTATTACAGGGTTTGCAAGAAAGCGGCGCTGCCCAAGTCAGTCCAGATGCTGATAGCACCGAGTCGGGACCCAGTGAAATGGCTGCCCTAGTCAGTTCCGTGGAGAATCGTTTCAGCAATGACCCCGAAAACAGGTCTTCGTTGATTGTCGAGACAAAAACAGAACTACGCGACCAGCTGTCGAGGACAAAGGAGCAATTAAGCAACGAACTTGCGAAGAGTCAAGACCAGATTCGCAGGGAAGCAGACCTTCAACAAGAAATATCCTCCCTAAAGGACCAGCTCCGCGCAAGCCAATCTCACGTCCGCACCGCATTCCAGGATAAGCAAAGGCTTGAGAAACAAATACACTCGATGAGGGCCAGGGCTTCGGCTGCTGACAATACATCATCACCCGACCAGGGCGCCATAGGAGGCGCCATAGGAGGAGCGACTGAATGGTTCGGCAGAGCAACGGGCACTGGTGCAGGTGCAGGCGCCTCGGGTGGGCTTCGGGAACTAAAACTTGGGCGGAGTCTGTCGACACCCTCGCAGGCCTCGCAGGCAGGCTCGCCTCCGTCACTCAAGCGGGCATCTTCCATCTTTATAACCGCCTCTGCTCATGGTCCTGGCTCTCGAGAATCGCTAGTCCCTCCGCCAACCTCGGCGCCAGCCAGCGAACATGAGACTCTCTTGCTGGAGCTGGTGCAAGCCAAGACTGCCGAGGCCGTGGCGAGGCAGGAAGCTGACGAAGCTAAACAAAAGCTCAAGAGCCTGCGAGAATCTCTTGGCCTAGGCCCGGGAGATTCGCTACCTGCGTCCCAGACTAATTCTGGCGCGGGTGGCGGTGCATCGTCGGCTGCCTCTGCTGCTATGGGCATGTTTGGACGCTTGACGACGACGATTGCCGAGACTGCGGCATCTAAGACAGGAGCAGGGACCGCACCTGCGGCTCCCGCAGCTCCCACGCCTGTCTCGACACCTCCTGCTGGTGCTGCTCCTGCTGCCGCCGGCTTCTGGGGTTGGAGGCGAGGTTGATGATATTACGAATACAAACGATTACTGTCGCTGCTTTTGCCTGACGTTTTTGCATTGGAGGTGTTCTTCTTACTAGGGTCTTTTGGCAGGTCTTCTTGGTTCTGCCGAACTTGTCTTCTATTTTTGTTTTATATAAAAGCTATTAGCAAAGTGGGCATAGCATTACCAGATTTGAGAGGAACAACTTTGGGAACGTTGGGGATACCAGCGGCCAGCTTACTCTTGTTATCCTTCTTTTTTTCTTGTTCTGTTCCACGTTTTCCTCGGTACATCCCGAAGATGGGTGGAAACCCGAGGCATAAATCTATATTTCATACCAACAGGCCGCAAAGGCCGCGGCCGATATACATACAGAGACGGAGGGGCCATAACGGATAGAGAATTGCATTAAATTGGAGCCCATACCCTTTCTGCCGCGGAATTGGTTTATTTTTTAGAGACACGAAGAGATTTTGCATCGCAGTTTATCAAAGGGTCTCTGACCGCCATCACTGATTTGCTCGTGGATGTGACTAATACGTTGCTGTCTGATCATATTTGGATGGAGTATGAAAGATGCCACAAATCTAGTCTGGGAGGCAAATTGTCCATTTTGCAATAATTGTACATCTTGTTTGCTCATAGACTTCTGTGAAGAAAAAGAAGAAGAAAAAAAGAAAAAAAAAGGTAAAAAAAGAGAGAACACATCCCTACATCTATGATGGCCATACTTACGTCAAGAGCTGTAACCTGCAAGAAGAAACATGTTGGGACTGGGGATTCAAGAGAACGGTGTGCTAGTCTAGTATAGGGCCATATGCAGCCGTTGAGGCTGGTCGCGAACCATCAAACTACTTTTGAACACCTGAGGCTTCTTAGGCAGTGTGCTAATCAGCCCAAAATGTTGCGATTCTCCTGATTTCTGCTGGTTTCCCCCTCTCCTGTTCTAGACTTTGCAACTAACAAGTTGGGCTAAATGCTACTCATCTAGAGTGCCCGCCAAGAAGAGTTTGAATTGCGTGACTTTGTTCCAGCAAGAGAACATGCAACCTTGGCAATCTCTTTGCCGCAGTAGACCGCCGGCAGACATGCCGTTAGCTTTTCTCAAAACAAGAAAACGCGAAGCCAGCTGTCTTTCTAGATCGTTGCAAAGATGTGGAACAGTTGACGAACGCCCGTGCGATAGTCATAAGGACAAGTGTTGACTCCAATACCTACGGTGACTTACTATCATACGTAGTACTCAGGTAGCTTTGGGTGTGGATATCGAGAGTTGGTTGGCTGGCTGTTTGCGCGAGCGAGAGGAAGCAAACCCTTTTGGCGTCTGTGGCGTCATGTGGGCAAATGCCGGATTTGGATGGCAGTCCTGTGCAGGTAGGAATTGGTGACGGTTGAGAAAGGGGTGGGTGGACATCAGCTGCAATCACATGCAAGACCTTGCCTGGTGGGACCCACGCCAGGATGACGCCAATGCACATCTTCTTGGATGTGTCCACCTAACAATATTTTTGTTGTTATGGAGAACTTCTGGCATGTTCCGAACAACATGACAGCGAAAAGATAAGAGGGAAATGTAAAGGATGTAATATGCAAAAGTCCGGTTGTGTCATTTTCTATGTATGCCGACGGAGCATGCAAAATATAGCAGGAGTCATTCGTACCCTTGCCCTTTGAGTTCTTCTAAATGACACGATGAGGACGGATAGCCGGCCCACCTGTGGACGTAGTACATGAGGTTTACTAGGCATTCCGTAGGTAGGTAGCCAACTGAGGTGTGCGCATAAAATCCTATGGCCTTGATGCAGGTGTTTCGAACCAGCGCTGCCGCCGAAAAGGCATGATATCGTCATAGGCAGAAACAGCACACGACACACACGAAATAAGCCACTTAACCTATCGCCTTTTGGGCAAGAGGGTAGGGAGGCGGGTGGCCAGTGAGACGTTTTCAGTGGACGGGGATCCAATGCCTGCAAGAAAAATCGCAGCCCGACTAACAGCTAGGGTATTACTAGCCCGGCAAGGTAGGCAAGGTGGTAGGTACGTGATTGAAGTGAGCAACCTTAGCTGTCTATCAGTCACCCAAAGGGCTGGGATCCACCTGAATTTTTTTGCTCTTGTTTGTGTTGATGTAAAGGGGGACCACCCCGGCCAGCGTCGTCACAGACATTGCTGATCTGTCTGCACCCACGCAAATCTTGCTACCTCTCAACTCCCAAACGAACTGCATACTATTCATCACTTCGTAAAAACAACATTCACGAATTCCTGAGAGAATACAGGCAACTATCAAATAAAACGAGAGGACAACGCTGCTTCCAGGTAAATGAACATTCCCGAATTCCTCGCCTGCCAACGAGAACATGGACGGGCAACATGAGGTGCATCCATGCGAAAAACGAAGCGATGCTGACGTAGTTGACGCCACAAGACCCCGTCGCTGCTCAGCTACTTACTTGACCTACCTCACAGCTTTTACCACTTACCTCCACACTCTCAACTTCCAAGAATTTGACCGCACACACGAACACAAACCTCACACAGATCCCTTGCCTACTCACGACACCAAACCTGATCGAAATCGCATCGTATTTTCTCCTAACACCCGCTGCGATGGCTGACACAGCTCCTGCTGCCAATGGTGGCTCTAACATTGATGCCCTGAAGAACAGTGAGGTGTGTGACCGAAATGGGGGCTACTGCTGAGTCTCTTTGGAGCTCTTCGGATTCACCGGCTAACGCTCACAAAACTTTAGTGTTTAGAACCCCGCGCCCGCATCGACGTGCCACACAGGCGAGCAATAGCCACAAAGATCAATGTAACTAAACCGGATTCTTCAAGATGCCGCTGCTGCTTATGACTCTGTCACCAACGGTATGTGCATTGCTCGACATTCCCACGGCAGATATCCCTCCAGCTCTGCGTCGCGGCGAGTACTGGGGTAGCTGCATCCCACAACTATTAGGTAGCTGTTCAACCGCTGACTTGTCCTATAATTCCTTTATAATAGGCCCTGTCGCTCAGAATGTCAAGGACCAGACCGCAAAGACGTCTTCGGAACTCAACAATCTCGCTGCTTCTCGTCAAACACCCTCTCAACCAGCTGCCACCGGCCAGCCGTTGACACACTATCACTCATTCTTTTCGGAGCTTCTTTCTTGGAACAACCCCCGTAAGCTATATCACACCAAGTCTAGTGGTGAAACTTCGTCGGATACATGTGACGGCTGGCTAACAAAAACCCCTCATGCCACAGGAGCTTCTGGAATTGCTTATGCCTCCATCGTCACCTTCATTTTTGCGGTTAGGTACCTCGATGTAATTCGGTGGAGTTTGAAGCTCTCTGGATATGTTCTTGCTACGACGGTCGCTGCAGAGGTCGTTGGTAAGGCCATCCTCGGTACCGGCTTCGCCAGCCAGCTTCGCCCCCGTCGCTACTACACAGTATCACGCGAGACTCTCGAGAGCATGACTGGTGACGTTCACGAGCTTGTCAACTTTTTCTGCATCGAGTCTCAGCGCATCTTGTTCGCTGAGAATGTGTCCGTCTCCGCCGTTGTAAGTCCCACTCAGCGTGCCCCGATCTTGAATGTCATTTGAGCGTATGTAGCTGATAACGATGCTACAATCAGGCCTGCGTTGGAGCTCTGATTTCCTACTGGCTCGTCAAGATTGTTCCGTACTGGGGCCTCGCTCTCTTGGCAACTACTCTTGCCTTTGTCGCCCCTCTCATCTACAAGACCAACAAGGAGGTGATCGACGAGCACCTGAAGCAGGTTTCAAGAATCGTCGAGTCTCAGACCAACCAGCTCAAGGAGGTTGCAGGCAAGCACACAGCGCAAGCTACGGAGATTACTAAGCAGTACATGGGTGACTACACTGCCAAGGCCCAGTCGCTACTCCGTGGCCGCTCCCCGGAGACCGTCTCTAAGACACCAGCTGCCCCGGCCCCCGAGGGTAACCTGGCTCAGGACTTGCCTGCTGCCCCTACAACCGACATCAAGCCCACTGAGGTGGTGAAGGACGAGAAGGAGCCTCTCCTGGCCCTGTAAAGCAGCTTGACTCACTACAAAAAAAGACTCGGAGAATCGCTCATCGACTAAGATGAAGCATGAAATCACGATAACGATAATACCTCTTTCAGAGGGGTGCAATCGAGATCAGTCCGTTTTTATTCTTTAGTGACTGGTGGAAGATGTGGGTCAATACGCCAACCCTCGACCACAATCCGATACGTCGACTCTCCTAGTATGATCCGACGGGCTGTTTTTCTAGACACAAGACAGAAATGATTGGAAGAATGCGAAAAATGAACGACGATCGAACCGGTACCAGGAGAAACTTGGTTTTTATGAAGATTTGTGTTTTTATCGTCTTTTGTTGTTTTGCGGGTGGTGTCTTGGTCTTTTTTTCCATTCCTTTTTCCTCTTTTCTTTAATCCCTTAGTCTAGTTCCTCTTTGGTGCGCCGTAGGGACAGGGAAGAGCATACTAATTTGTGTAACTTGCGAAGGAGTTTGTTGACGGGCGATACTGAAGTGGGTGGAATCAAGATGGGGATGCCGTTAATTCAGTGATGGTGCTGTTGTGTGCTCAATGCAATCAACTCTTCTTCTGCCTCTTCAAGTCGCTTGAGGGTTTGAGTGGTCTGACCATGGCCGATCGAATATTTACGGATGTGAACGGCGCCGCTTACACTAAGACGGAGTAGTGTCATCACATTCACTATTCTTCGTTGGTCTGCTGTTTTGGCATGTCTGTTTGTCTTTCTCTTTCAGTTGCAGCAAACTTAGTTGTTTTTGAAATAGGTTATGTTTGTGTGAACCCCAACGACAACGCATTTGAGGATTATCAATATTTCTAACGCCTCGATGCTAGCAAGTAACTACATGCAGTCATCACTTTGAACGATGCTTGGCATCTTAACTGGGGTCTCTCAAGCTGGTATGCCAAGGGATCGGGTGAGATGGAAAGATAGGAGCTCCCGACAGCCGCATGCTCCCAAGACCACGTCCGGTGGAAAGCTCCCAAAATGAAGCGATTTCAGATGCACTGGGCTGGATGGTCTGAATTGAGACTCTTTGTCATTATATTAAAGCAAATTGGTTCTAACTCCGAGTTTTGTTATTCGGTGTTCATCCTCGGCAGTGGGGAATAATTTGATGTGTCGTATCCCGTTGACTCCGATCCAGGTTTAAAAATTGGTTCTTCAACAATGCAAGTATCTCGCAGAGATAACCTCCCAGTATCGTGCATAAGCACGCTGTCCTCCGTCTAGAGATTGTCCAAACCCTGTTGTAGTGTACCTCTTCAGTAAGGATGCGGTGATGAGAAATTGCCTGTGCTGGATGTCTGTTGATGGATGAGCCTCATAATATATTCCAGTTTGAGTGCTGGATAGCGTTGCGACGGCCCACGTAGGAAAGCCTCAATGAGGAGCCAAGCATAGTAGAGACTGAGGCGATACAAGAGAGAATACCCAGGCATGGGTTATATTCCTGGACACTCGGTGACTCCATACTGAGCCTTGAGTGTCTTGGTCCAAGATAGTTGCGTAAGATTGTGAAGTTTGGTATCTTTCTTTCTTGTTTGCTGACGGAAACGAGTTCCTTTATGCCCTCTATGAGCAGTTATGCACCCTCAGGATTGTGGAATATGGCCTGTCACATCGCGCTTCCCAAAGTGCTGGCGGCGATGTAGACTCAGCCAAATTTCCTTGAGCCGCCGGCCTTCTTGGATTCGGCGCCGTCCTTGTTCTTCGTCCTGCCCTTGCCAATCAACTCCAGGTGACCAGCTCGCTCCCCGAGCAACTTTTCAGTCTGCCCGACCAAACCAGACGTGTACTTTTTGACAATCTTGTCTGCCTTGTTGGATGCCTTTGACTTTTTGGGCTTGAACACCCTTGCGCCCTTTTTCATCGTTCCCTTGGGTTTTGTGGGCTGTGCGGACTTGGCCGACATCTTGACGGTCCCTTGAGCCATTTTTAATGAGTGCGTAGCCCCTGTCCGCAAGCTGTATCGGGGAAAGACCTGTTAGATGAGAAGAAATCAAGAGCGGCTTGCTCAAGATACTGCAAATGAAACCGCAGAGGAAAAAAAGATCGGGGCTGGCGAAAATGGGTACCTGATCAAGTCGATAAGGTCACCTGATAAGCTCATGTGTGCCCCACATCTGCGACCCTGTAGGCTTGCCAGGGGCAGGCGCAAGCTCGGTGGAGCTCGGGCCAATTTGCATGGAAATTCAACGACGCCAGTGACGAGCAAGCTAGCTCGAGATCTTGGGTTGATAATCTTCAGCTGGTTTTAAATATTTCAAACCTATCTAGGAAACGTGCCTCGATAGGCACTTGTCCCAAGTGCAGAACGGATAGCTATTGGAGCCAGTGAGTCTCGAGAAGTATATTCAACATACGTCTAGAGCCGGCAATGCACTGGCAAATACAAAGCACCTGCTAGGACCGTTTCTCGACAAGCCTGCAAATAAATACCCAATGGCGCCGAGAACCTATTCGAGATAGTACTCGGATCTAAACATTGAAAGCTCGAACAATGCGGTCCCATCTGGCTCGCAACGCCTGCCGCGCGAGCCAGAGATCCCCCGCTTCCAGGCAGCTCCTCGCCTCAAGAACCGTTCCGCCTCCTCCGTCCTTCCTTTGTTCGCGAGAGCCCCATCACCCTCGACGACAACAACCACTCCTTTGCGATCATCTGATACAAGACATAGCTGGGCGCTATGGCAAGAGGTCATTCTTTGGGCCCTTTAAGAAGCCGCCGCGAGAGGTCCAAACCCCGCAAATGGTACCGGGCTATGGAGTGCTTCTCGACTTTACAGCCAACGAGCAGGATAACCTCCGCTTGCCAGCCGTCGAGGTGATCCAGAAAGCAGTTAAGGACCTGTTCAGCAGTCCGATAATCCGGCAAACTGGCTTGAACTCGACACAAGCACGCTGTGCACTGCGAGCCATGCTGTATCTGCGAGACAATTGTACCTCTGTGGACGCCCGGGATAGCTATGGACTACAGGCTTCTATTCTCAAGAAGATACTGCGAATTACTCAGAAGAAGCGATCGCGGGAAGATGGGCAGGACTACATGGAGCTGGCAAAGCTTGCCTTCGATGGGCTTCGGCCTTCACTAAAAGGCGAAGAAACATTAAATTGGTGGACGGAATACCTCATAGCTGTATTCAATACTGGCGGTAGCACCTATGCTCTCGAGGAGCTCAAGATATGGCTGAAAAGCCAATCATCGCGACTGAGCGAGGCTGACAAGGACCTGTTGGTTTTGATGTTTCGCAAATTTTCGCAGCAAAGGGATGATCCGGCCCTTTCAGAATTGCTGGAGATACTGCAGGCTCATGAACTGAGCACACACCATTCTTTCATTGATTCAATGGTGTCTTACCATGCCTCGTTAGGTCAAGCGGATGATGCTTTCCTCTGGCTCGGCAAGATTTCCGGGACGCCATCCAGTAGTAGCTTGCTCGCACTTGTCAAGCTGGCCGATCAACAACCAGACGTGTCGGAGACAGTCAAGGACTTTTTACTAGAGCTCTGCGATAGGGATGCACCTTTACCAGTATCTCGGTGGTCTGCGATGTTGCAGTGGGCTCTTTGTGTGCAAAATATGGAGTTTACCGACTTGGAATCTTTTATTCGGATCAAGCTTGCCAAAAACAGAAAGTTGCAGCCAGAGGAGTTTCTACCTGGGAATACGCTCGATCACTTGTTGATGGCAGCAATGGAAAGAAAAAGATATGTTTTGGCTGAGCGAATCACGGATTGGGCTCTGAAGCGTGTGAGAAGCCAACGCGGGCTACCGTTGCGAGCCAAGGCGATGCGGTTGGAGTGGCGATTGGCCGGTAACGACCTCTCGGGCGCCCATGAGGCGTACCAGAGCATCATAAGCGAAGACTTGAATGCCTGCGACCTTGGACCTATGCAGGAATCAGCCTTGAACAAATACCTCCAGGTACTGTGCTCGCAAGAAGCGACCCACAGCGTAAGGGTGTTGCCGACACTCTCGACACTTGAGGAGCATCGCATTAACCTCGAACCTGAGACCATCGGATTGCTTGCTAAATATTTGCTTGAGAACGATCTCGAATATGAGTTGATAGATACGCTGTCGATCCACGCCACCAATTTCAGTCTCTCTGAAAGAACAATCCTGATCAACAAAATGCTTGAATTTTGTCTCGACGCTTCCAGAAGCACGGCTCGTGCTTGGAATACCTACACTTTACTCCGGCAGTACTTTCCTGACATGAAGAGAGAACCCCGGGTGAAGATGATGCATACATTCTTCGCACGCAAGAGGCCAGATATGGCTGTTCTCGTCTTTGGCCATATGCGAGCACATGACAATCATGACATGAAGCCAAATTTGGACGTTTACGTGGCCGTGCTAGAGTGCTTGGGGCGGTATCCAGACCTCGACAGTCTGAAGCTAGTCCACAACATGTTCAAGATGGATACGACTATTCAGCCGACCACAAGGCTATACAACGCCATGATGATGGCATACACGGGCTGCGGTGATCCCTTCAAAAGCCTTGAGTTCTGGCGGGAGATCAGCAGCTCTCCTGAGGGCCCCACATACGAGACCCTGACCCTCTTCTTCTGGACGTGCGAGAAGGTCGGCCCCGGTGTCGAGATGGCGAATGAGGTGTGGGAGAAGTTGATACGTATGAGCGTCGAGATCCCCTCGGAGGTTTTCTCCGCATACTGTGGCGCCATGAGCAGCAAGGGCAAGCTTGACACCATAAAGCAGTTGCTACTGGGGATGGATGGAACCGTCGGGTATTATCCCGACAGTGCGACGTAAGTTTGCCGGATCCTGATGAAATTCACACCCTTTCTCGATGCAGATTCAACGTAATACCTACCTCGCCGCTGGGTGGGTAAAGGAAAAGTGTAAGGATTGCTAACAGGATTTGCTTCGATAGGTTGCGTATAATTTATGACGGGCTGCCGAACCAGATGCTGCAAGATCAGTTCGAGGAGTTTGCAAAACAACGGTTTTTGGACACGTGGAACGAGCTTGTGTCAGTGATTCCGCGCAAGCAGAGCCGCGAGTTTGTGCGCAGCAAATTCAAGTACTCTCGAGTCCACGATATGAAGGCATAGAGGTTCAGGGAAAAACATTAGTAACCTTTATGTAACGATAGACCACATATAGACGGAGGCGTGTCATTTTGGATTGTACATAAAGTTTTTATAACGTGTCGATAACATACAGTGTTGGATAAGATGTAAAACAAAACAAAACAAAACAAAAAAGGAGGCATCAGAACTTGCTACCGACAAGATCGAGCTGATCGTACATATCTCGCCTACAGCCCACCGCAAAGCAAACAGCTGGACGAGAAGCGCATTACAATCCTCGCCAATTCGATACAGAAACGCTGGCGTAGCGGCTCCTAAGAAGCTCTGGGTGGTGATGCACACTGGGGTGTAGTCCTAATCCGATGGCCCTCCTAATAGCCTTGGCGATCTTCCTCTGGTTCACGGGACGTAGGCAGGTATCCTTTGGGTGCTTTATCCGACCCATGGGCGTCATGTATTCTGATATCATGGAGAAGTTCTGCGTTCGACGTAGAGACGAACCAAGGTCAGCTCATCCGACCTCCTTCACCAACAACAAATATTGATCTCTTTCCCTCCCCTGGCTTACCTGGTACTCATCTAGCGGATTAATACCCATAACGTCCAAGACGTCGAACTTGGGCCGCGTGGGCCTGCGAAATCGGGCGACCTCCTCGGGCGACAGATCGTGGGGCGCGTATAGCTCGCCCTGGTTCCAGCGCCGGGGCATCTGGCGGAGATAGCTGCTTGCAACCTGGTTGCGGCGTAACTGGCGATCGGTCCTGTCCTTCTTCTGCTCTGTTTCAAACTTTCTCCGCTCGCGGGCCTCGGACGACCACATGATATCCTTGAGATTTTTCACCGCGCCCGCGTTGTTGGTTTCGAGCTGACCGAGCTTGGATCCGGAGCTAGCCCTATGTCTCTCGACTGAGGGAAGGAAGCGGACGGCTCGCGATGTTAGTCTTTTTTTTTTTTCCTTCCTTTCTTTCTTCTAGTCCCTCTTTCCATCTCGTCTTTTGGTTTTCTCCGAGGTCTGATATGAGGGTGGGCGTTTTGGTGCTGTAGATGGGGAAGGCTCACTTTTCGCGGCGGGAGAGGTCGACGAGAATTTTGCCGTTTGCTCGCACACAAAGGAGCGGCATTGACGAGCCAGAGACTGGAAAGGTGCTAATCTCGGAGGCATGCTGGCGATTGAGCTCCACGGAAAAGAGTATTCGTGGTGGTGATCCCAAGGTACTTCGTATGCCGCGTGTTGGAAGCTGCGATTCAATCCCTGAAGCTTCATGTTGGTTGGATTGAACTTTTTGTCGCAGTTATGTAAGCTACAGGGGTGACGGCCGCCTGAGCCAGGGGTTGAGTGGGCCGTGATGCAGCTTGCTGGCCCCGCCGACGCGCTTCCCGGCAGGCAATTTTTCTTGCTGAAATCGGAAAATGCGGGATGTTAGCTTGGAGCCGATTGCCAAAATTTCCTTATCGCAATCTGGAATTAAAGTGCTACTCTGCCAGTCTTTTTAGGTGCCACTGCCTCATTGAATATTCAAATCATTCGATATCTCCGCACTCCATTGTTCGAGCATTGAGTGTATAGAGACCCATCTGCCGCATAACAAAAAGAAAATGGTCCGAAAATTAAAACATCACGAGCAAAAGTTTGTCTTCCTGTCCTATGCGCCATGGGCCGCCGTGTCGAACCCCCGCAAGCAGTATCAGCATTACACAGAATCTAACTAACAACCTTCCACCCCCTCTTACCTCAGGCTGCTCAAAAAGGTCGACTTTGTCACGTACAAGGGCGACAATGACCACCGGGCCGCCGCCGTCTGCCGGCGGTACATGATCCAGAAGCCGTCCGACTACCACACGTACAACCAGATCTGCGGGTCGCTGCGCAAGCTCGCGCACCGCCTCAGCCTGCTGCCGCCGGACAGCGAGGTGCGGCGAAAGCACGAGGCGCTCCTCCTCGAGAAGCTGTACGACGTCGGCGTCCTTTCGACGCAGTCCAAGCTCTCGGCCGTCGAGCACGGGGCCACGGTCAGCGCCTTTGCGAGGAGGAGGCTGCCGGTGGTCATGACCAGGCTGCACATGGCCGAGAACATATCGACGGCCACCAAGTTGATCGAGCAGGGCCACGTACGCGTCGGCGTCGACGTTGTCACGGACCCGGCCATGCTGATCACGAGGTCCATGGAGGACTTTGTCACGTGGGCCGTGGGCAGCAAGATTAAGAAGAACATCATGAAATACAAGGACAAGTTGGATGACTTTGAGCTTCTTTAAGTCTGTTTTCGGACGGCGGCAGGACAAGAAGAAAGTCATTCATTATTTTCCCCTACCTTCCCGCGATAGTCCCCACTTGGCATCCAACCACCCTTTGGGGTCTTTTTATGGAGAGCAAATCAGCAGAGATGTTGGATTTTTGCCAGCTCGAACGGCAGATTGCTGGTAATTCAAGCGAGGAAGCTTATCCGTTGATACAAGACGTATCTGTGTTCTTGCAAGGAGGCCCCGAAAGGCTGGGGGACTGCCTGCGGGTAAATGACTGTGCATCTAGGATTGATGGTTATGAGGATTGGGCGATGTGTTGGAAGACATGACATGCGACTAGGGCCGTTCAAAAGCCTGGGTATGGGCTTTCACCGAATCTTATGTCTTATATTTTTAAAGTTGGTAATCCGGCGCGGCGTTCAAGGTGTTTTGAATTTTGGGTTTGGGGATGGGGATGGGATTAGGAGTGTCTAGTCTAGTCTAGTGATTGGTGAATAGTTGAATTGGACAGTTTTGCCCAAGGTACAGACAGAACAGGGATTAAAGTTGCTTGGGTACCTTGCCTGGTTCGTCGTGAGAACAGACCAAGAACATTCTACTGTACTTTCAAAGGAACGAAGACTTCGTCGCGACTATGCTCAGCTGGAAAGTAGTTTGTATTGAGACACATACTTCAGAAATTATATGCTATAGAAGGAAATAAGCACAAGTCATATGTATTACACGTTTAATAAGAAATAGCGCCTGAGCGATGGAAAGATGAGTTTAGCCAATAGAGAGTGTATTCATATTTGGCCGTCAATGTTCTAAAGAAGGTAGGCATCATCGAATTTATCTAGTCCTAGGCTAGATGGATATATATGTACAAAAGCGACCTCTACCAGGGTCCCCGCCCCCATCTCGTAGTCGTTAGATCGTAAGAAGTGAAGTCTGTCTAGAACCAAAACAGAGGAAAGGAAGAACAGATGAGCGAAAAAAAGCAAAGGTGTATGTGAACACTATGCTCTTTGACTAATCCGTGCATAGAGCGATAGTGTGTCGTGTTGGATATTGAAGTAAAAGGGTGAGCCGTCATAAGCCCCCTCCCAATCACTGCGCACACTCCTTCTCCCCAACCTCTGAGATGCCGCTGTAACAGTTTATCCCTGTGTAAATGCTCAACACATGACAGGTATATAAGAGACGACAAAAAATGCAAAGGGATTGTGGCCTAGGATAACAAGAATGAGTGGACTGGAACCAAGATACTGTAGTATTCTTTTTTTGCCAAAAACCCCCTCAAGAAAAGAAAAAAAAGAGGCCATGGATGAGCACAAGAGACAAGAGACTTAGGGACAGAAGGTTTCTTAAGAAGAAACAATCTACTCGTCATCCTCATCCTCCTCAGTGGCGAGGGAGCGGGCGAAGCGGCGCTTGGCCAGGTTGTACTCGATGGCGCGCTTGCGGGCAGCGCGAGACTGGGTGAAGGCGACGGAGCCGCCAAAGGGGCCGGTGACGGCGGCGTTGCGGAGACGAGCAATGCAGACGTTGTCGGCGCCTCCAACCGATCCCGAGCAGGTGGCTCCGGCGGGCATCTGAACAGCCACGGGCCAGTCCATGGTCTGGGCAGCCGAGAGACCGGCAATGCCGAGGCCCGGGACGTTGGTGACGATCTTGGCCTTCTGGAATGCCGAGGCCTCCTGACCACCCGAGGTGGAGTCAATGTCGGCGGTCAGAGGGCCGGCGCCGTCCTGGTTGACCTGGTGGAAAACAAGGTTGATGGTGCCATCGTCGGAGGTGGTCGGGAGACCCTTGGTGGCAGCCATACCAGTGGCGGCCTTGACACCCGTCTCCTCGGTGCCCTTGGGGGTGCTGGTGCCACCGCCGGCGCGGGGCAGGAGAGTGGCGCGGCGGGCCAGGGTGGCGGCATGGCGCTCGCGGGCGGCGACGACATCAGACTTGTTAACCGAGGCGCCGTCCATGAAAAGTGCGACCATCTTGGCAGCGTCGACTGGACCACCGCCCTGGGTGCGGCCCAGAGCCGAAGCGCGGCTGGTGCCGAGCTCACGGTCGCGGATGATGGCAGTGTCAGCCTCGGAACCGCAGCCCGGGTTGGGGCAGTCACGGCGGGTGCCGTCGATGGCGGTCAGGCCGGGGAGGGTGACGCCGTTGGCACCCTGGACCTCGGTGACAACACCGTGAGCGAAGACGTTGGTGGCCGCGAAGGCTGAGATGAGGATGGCGCTGGTGTACTTCATTTTGGCGGGTTTGGTTGGTTTTGCTTTTGGTGAGGGGGCGGTATTATGAACCTGGTATCAAAGGGAGAGAAAAAGAAGCGAATTGGGTATTGAAGAAAAGTCACTAAACTGTGAGCTCCAGGCCCGATGCTGAGAATGAAAGGTGAAGAAGAAGAAGTTGCTGTTGAAGATGATGATGATGATGGACAAAAACCAAAACGACGGTAGACGAGAGTCTCGGTCTGCCTTTATACCACTTTCTTCCGGGGGTGTGGTGTATGTCCTGTCGTCCCTTCGATAAGCTTTGGCATGCCGGGGGGAATCACATCGCAACACAGTTCCTCCCATGCTGGTCCGTCAGTGCCAGTGGTGCCATGCGGCGAACCTGCCATGCTGGGCGAGTGCAGTTTGGTTAAACTGTCAAGGAGCCGGAACTGGCTTGATCCTTTGTCCAAGGGGATCAGACGAGGCACGAAATGAACGGCGAATGCGACATGACTATGCTGAAGTCCCTTGGGCATTGGTACTGCTCCATCCACCTCCGAAGATTGCCCGTGGCACCCTTGGGGATGCATGCACCAACACGTACATCCTGCCGCCTGGTTAGTCATGCTTGGTATTCCAGTAGAGGACCGTGGGGCGGGTACGCTTGGGCGTTATCTTTAGGACGGACGACTCTGCTAGGCAAAGCGATTGGCTCGCTCGGTTGTTCTGGAGATAATGAAATCGATCCAAGATGAAGAAGTTCCACGCTTGTCTCATGAAGGGGTTGAACGGATGCATCTTTGACGTGCGCAAGTGTGAATAGGCACAACTAGCCTGAGCGTGATTAGTATGGATGCTTCGAGGTTGATGTCGAGGTTCCCAAATCAACGACGACGCAGGAGTGCAGGACGAATTGATCCTATCATCTCCGCAAATCACAACCTTGGCCTTCCATCATGCCACCAGTCATCTCTGTAGTTGGCCGGCACACTCATTCACCTGAACAATGTTTTCATGAAGTCAAGATGACCTTGGAGTAGGCGGCGAATGCGAATATTGGAGCTGGCAACAAGACGAGAGGCCGTTGTTAGCGTCAAACTGATCTATTATCCCTTAGCTTCCTGCAGCTTGACGGAGATGGCGCCGGCGTATAGCACGCATGGTTATTCCGGGACCCAAATAAACTCGCAGCACGTTATGGTTGATTTCATTCAAGCATGAATTTTGAACAGGTTTGATGCATGCATGCAAAAGCCAGCAGGTCGGTCATGGTATCTTGAGACTAGTCAAAGTGTTGATATTTAGCGAAAGCCGCATATTGCCGACCAATAAATTGCCGAACGAGCTTTCCAGTATTTCCTTTTTTTGTCACGGTGTCGGCTCGGAACCCGCGGGCTGGGAAATGAACAGCGCGGCTCTCCAACCAACTACTCTAGATCTTCAATCCATCTTGATATTAGTTATAGGGCACCTGCCCAAGGTAGTTAAGGTACCTTATCCGGCCTAGCATACCACTATACGATCCGCGGTGCCTGAGCGCTTCCAAGTGCTTAGCGCCAAGAACGTAAGGCTGACTGAAGTGGTGAGCTGTTGAACCCCAACGGTGCAGCTACAGATCACAAACAAAACGCAAATGGAATGTAATAAAATTCTCATTCAGGCGTTGACTATGTCTTGCGTTAGCCGAAGTTGGACGACTTCAGAGGGTGCCCGTCCTTGGATAGACTCGCTTCCTGTACACATCAGCTCCGGCGTCGCGATGAATTGCACGCAAGATGGCATAAACAAAATCAAAGCGCTATCGTCATGCCGGCGAGAAAATTCATCGGCCTTTAATCATAAGTACCAGTCTTATGAGACTCATACTTGGGCCTCGTCCACAAGAGCCTGACGACACAGGAAATTCAGCCTTCACGATTCATACCTGCTTCAGCTCAGATGAACGAAAGCTCCCAATGTGGTCTCATACCCGACGCGTTACTGCACACCTCCAAGCATGACTGGAAGATATAAAAAGCTCAAAACAGGACCTATGTCGAGGGGTAGGGAGGCCCCAGCGTAATCGCCTCTGAGGTTCTGCAGCAACTGTCAAAACAGTATAGACTGATGATTCATATGAGAACCTTCTTGACTGACAGATGGATCAAGTCGCGTTTACCCAAGTGTCGAACAAAGACAAGGTTAAGCGTAGAAGCCTCTGAAATGGTGCCATCGTTACTTTGGATGGTGCGAGAAGGCTTGCTGCAGTCTAGCCTTAACATAAGGCTGCGCAAATGGTACCATTATCAGGAGGCGATACCATACACTCCGAGCAGGTTCCACTGAGAAAACCAGGCCATGAATGTCAGCAGAACGAACTTCGTCGGGAAAGCCTCGATGCAGGGTGTGAAGTGGTGTTGCGCCTGTGTCGAATGCATACCGCAGTATTCGCAAGAAGGTTCAACTCGCATGCAGGCCAACGATGAGCGAAGACAGTTATGATGCAGTCTCCACGTCAAGTATGTATGAGGATGGATGGATCGGGTTTGCCTCTTTGCTGCATTAACCCAGATGAAGGTTCAAATGATTGATTTGACTTTTGTGGATGAACCCTAGAGTTGCTGCGCACAGAGTCAACATCTCGAACATCAATCTCATTCAACGCCAAAAGGATCGCTGCAGGTTGAAGGCGCTGATGCGAGTTTGATGCGTGGGCCGCAAGTTATCCCAGGAGACCAGATGAAAGGGGGCAAACGTCAACGCAAGCGCAGTAGTGGTGATGCAACTTGGGTTAGCTAACAAGTTCAAGCGAGTATTCAGCCGAGATTTGTTAGCTAGCCAACCATTTACCAGAGAGCGATGTAAGGGCGCAGAGCATGTGCCGCTGCGGCGTCGTATGGTTCAAGTTTATGCTTGTTTACCCCATAGATTTCCTTTGCGTATCTTATGTGCGTCGATCGGTGCTGCGCTGAGTGCTGAGTGAGACTACAAAATGTGTTTTGGCGCATGCAGCATAAACGTTGCTGCTTCCGCCATCAACCGAGGTACGTTGAATAGGCAGGCGAACTAGATGACTGCGTGCCTAAAGCCCCAGATGGTTACGGAAAAGAAAGGAAGGAAGGAAGGACGGTGCTTGTCTGACGTTGTGCTTGGCCTACCTACATGGGTAAGGTTTGGGGTGTAGGCAGTTGCTCAAAAAGTGCCGTCTTTGAGCTCTAATGCCTGCCTTCCTTGCGCTTCCCTGCCTTGCCTTCTTTGTTGATTCTTTTTTTTCTGCCGCAATGGTTAACCTTTTATCTACCTACCGTGTTCGCAAGCCCACCAAGCTTCTATTGGGTGCTTAAGCTTGAGCGCAGATCCCTAGCATAGGAAACATGATTTCTGCCGAAGGTGCTGTAGATTTCAAGATTTGAAATTACAAAGCAGCTAACCATGGCTTCCAGTTGGTGAATCTAGCAGCCGAATCGATGCTAGGACTAATCAAAACAAACCAAAAACCACCACACGTGGAATCCTTAGTTGGGCCATGCCGATTGCTGTTCTTCAGTCGTCGATTGTTCACTCCAGTGCATGCAAAACGCTATCAGTGAATCTCGCCCAAAATCGACCAGGAACGTCTGGTATACCTAGGGATCCGCCAAAAGAGCCCTGGGAACTATTTTAGGCATCATGCATTTCGCCCTGAAATTTCTCACCAAGTATATTTCACTGGACCTGGAAGATTGGAAGATTGGAGATGATACATACGAAGGTACTCCTTCGGCTGTGGTCGAAGTCCAGTGGCGGCCTCTTTGTAATGTGGCCTCGCTCACAAAGTCATCGAGGGATATTAACACCACCTTTTGATGAAGGGAGAGGATAGACAAAAAAAGCCCCCTCCCCTCAAAATGACAAAACTAATCCGATCAATGACGGCAGCACTTTACTAGATCTAATTGCCAATCGCCAATCGCCAATCGTGTCTATACAGAGTCTCGGATATTTTACGAGAGTCGAGGTTCAGGTCACATAGTTTATGTCTCCGCAAACTCTATCGGAGCCGCATGCTAGATAGATATTTGGAACGGAATGCAAGATCCCAGCCAATTCATGCCTCGAGGATATTGAAGGTATATCTCATCACACCATACCCATTCGAAACAGGAAGTTTGCTTTTGTGTTAACATTTGGCAACTCGGTTGACAATTGTATGTCCAACAACTCACTGCCTACCAAGTAGGCATCTACTGTACCTACCTACCTAGTTCCTGGTGAAGAAAATCTGTCAACCCTCGCCTCGGTCCTCGGCACCCCGCAAGTTCCCCGCTCATTATATTCGCACTATGTCCATTTACAGTCAGGCTTGCAAGGTCCCTTCGGGGGCGTTTGCGGGGAACCTGGAAGCTTTCTAATTCCCGGTCAAGTAAGAAGCTGGCAGTTGGAGAAAGCATCCAATTATGTTCGTTAATTCGCAAAGTTACAATGCCGGCTATGTAAAAGTGGTCAGGCTGCAAATCGGGCAGAATAGAGTGCTACTGTTCAGGCGCTACATGAGGTGGCAGTAGAGAGCATTCATGGCCCGCTTTACTTGAACCAGAGTTTGTTTACCATGGGCAATGAATGAATGTTCTGAAGAAGTCAAGCTTTAAGTTTCTCAAACGTATTCGGATCCATTAACGCCTCCGATCATAAACCCTTTGCAATTCCGCTTCGGTCATTTATGCACTTTCGAAGGCGCCGTCACTATAATGGTCTCATTTTCTTCATAGTGTTCTTCTCAACCTTTGCTGTCGCGCTTTTCGGGATCGGCTTGCGTTCAACTTACTTTACATAGTATTTCCACAAACTTGTTTCCTTCTTGGAAACCCTCCATTTCAACATCTAACATACACGCCAGTTCGACTGGTTGCCTGCCGAGGACTAGCGTTCAGGGTTCCCTGTAAAAGAACGACCTTGGCCCTCGAGGCCCAGCTGAGGGGAAGCTCAGCTCCGTCTCCGTA